>CM063114.1:31719094-34196073 GCA_031841125.1 Acanthococcus lagerstroemiae
TTCAAAATTTTCAAAAATCAAAATTTTTGAATTGAAGACTTATTTTTACTCAATTTTTTGCGCTGAGCCCGAATTTGTTGTTCAAATTTGGCGGCGACGCTCTGTTGGCGAGATACTCTCGAAAATGTGTTCAAAATGGGTCAAAAAATCACTCTAGCTCAATTTTGACAACGGATTCGAATTCGCCACGAAAAGTTGAGTAACCAGCCCCAGCCTCGACGCCGAATCTCTCCGAAATTTTTTTCACCCGAAAAAACACATGATGTATATAGTATGGAGAAATCTTCAAAATTTTCAAAAATCAAAAATTTTTAATTGAAGACTGGTATTTACTCAATTTTTCGCGCTGAGCTCGAATTCGTTGTTCAAATTTGGCGGCGACGCTCCGTTGGCGAGATACCCTCGAAAATGTATGTTTGAATGCAGGAATATAGGATATGATGTCAAACAATTAAAGTGGAAATATTCGGGGCATCTGACGAGGGCGGGTAGCAATAGATGCGGAGTAAAAGTATTCAGCTGGGTACCGCTGCTAAGGAAAAGAAAGATAGGTAGGCCTGTAGCTAGATGGAGAGATGAACTCGTCAGAGAACTGGGGCCCCGGTGGCAAAGATTAGCGCAGGATAAAAGAAAATGGAAAAGCTACATGTAGGCGTATGCCCGGAAATGGGCGGAGGGGGTTGCCCCAGAGAGCCACAGCAGTCACTCACAAACGCTGAATATATGACCTAAAAGTAAATTGCGTTTCATGTCTGCGGTTCCCACCATACCAAAAATAGCACAATCGTTGGTGCAAACTGAAATTAGCTGAAAAATGACACTAACCTAGTGCAGAATCAACTGCAGGTCAAACTGATAACTAAAAATTATTCCAAAGTAACCTGAAAATGAATAACTATAAATTCTGTTGCAGCATCATCGGCATCATGTGAAGGGCACAGGGAAAAAAGGTTCAATGTCACAATTTTGTGTTTTAGAGAAAAATCATTTTAATGTTTGACACTCACCTTTATTTCCCTGTGCTATACTTTTTTCTCCGGCTATGTTCAACCTTTTAAATAGAGTTTTTTCGGCGGATGAGTGCTTAGGATGATTCTACACCTCATCCTGAATCCAGCGATGCCCATATCTTCATTTTCAAAAAAATGTGACATTGAACCTTTTTCCCCTGTACCCTTCAAGTCTGATGGTACCCACCATACCAAAAATAGCATAATAATCGTTGGAGCAAATTAAAATCAGCTGAAACGTAACACTAACTTATTGCAGAATCAATTGCAAATCAAGCTGAAAAGAAAAATATCATCCTGAGGTAACTTAAAAGTAAACTAAGTTCTGGTAGAGCATCATCGGCCCAACGTCTGGTACCCACTCTATCCCAAGCAGAAAAGTAAAATTACAGTAACCTAAATATAAACCAAATTCTAGTGATGCTCCTGGGGCTCGGCTGAAAAAATAAATGGATCCTTCGATAGATGAGCAAATACACTATTCATAATTCCTTAGTTTGAGAAGGTTCAACAGAGACCGCTTATATCGCAAAGTGACATGTGATCTTGAAATTCATAACACCAACTCTGCTTTTAACTGATCGATCGCCATCACAGGCGGCGTTTCTGTATTTGACATCTCGTCGACGTCCTCAGGCTCTTCTTCATCACCGTCGAAAAGCTCGAAAGTGTGCCCCTGTCTTTTTTTACTTAGTTACTGCATACGTGAAAATTCCTATACCTCATGTTGACTCATCGTCACGATGCAGGAGGAAAAATTCTTAAAAATAAACGACGCCGGTACTCTTACCAAAACAGACTCGTCATCTTCAATTTCACTAATATCAGGCACCTTATCAGAGAGCTGTTCTGAGACATGAGCATAATTTATACATACAATTGTCACTGGTCTTGGATAATTCAGCATCAGGATGACGCACCAAAAAACTCGTTGATGAAGTACAGGAAGTTTCTCCTTGATACGTATCAGTAGAGTGACTAGAACTTGTTATTAAAGTGGCCATTGTGAATCTCTCTATGAGCAGCCTATCAAGTAAGATAAATTTTGAATATTGTCAATATATTCTATGCGATCGCACGCGAAATAAATGCTAAGCATGTACTTACTTCCTTCTGTAAGGCTGATTTTGATGCTTATAAAATTCTGATTTCTTTACAAAACCCACGCCTGGGATGAAATAATTTCTCTTTCGTTGTTCATTATCTCCTTCCATTGCGACAATGGATTACGTACTCACTATATTCAACATTAATTTGATCTTCTGAACTATACCACAATACAGGATAAAACACTGCACTTTTGAATAACTGACAACTGCTAAACGCAGATAGTGATCAGTGTTGCCAGATGCTGAGCGAATAAATCCGTTTTCCATTTTTTTTAAATCCGTAAAAATCCGTATGTCAAAAATCCGTGCATTTATCCGTATTGGAGCGCTAATGAAGCCTTTCCAAAGAATCCGAACCTCACGTCCTCACACATACTCTCACAGTCTTATCAGTTCACAGACTCACAGTTCTTCACGTAGGTGTCTTCTATCTGTCTTCTCAGTCTACTAGTTTCAACTTCGGATTCGGAATCGGACATTTCTATCATTATCGTGTAGTCGTAATGCACTGCTCTATGGTAAACGGTTTTCTAACAAGTAACAATGCGGATAGCGGATTCTGTATACTGCTGCCTTGGACGGTAGTTAATTATTTAAAATTCTAGCCGAAAATTGATGTTTGAAATTTGATTCAAATATTATTATCATTCGCGGATCACGGAATGATAATATCTTCGTGATAAGAAAACTTGAAAATATTCAACACCCATGCCATGGCTGCACGCTGCAGAGGTTTGACTGTTCCTTTGACCTCAGCACCATACATTACAAATTTAATCATTAGAAATCAAGAGAAAGAGTCTTTCGAAAAAATTTGTCCTACCTATTGTACAGTGATTTTAATCTTTGTTTCGGATCATTTTTCAGTTATTTCGTAATTTTTGGTTCAGCTTAATGAGTATTTTTCTTGAAAAAAAATAGAAGAGGCAGCAATTTATGTCATTCCGTACGTTATCCGTATAATTCGATAATTTCCGTATGAAAGTCCGTAGGGGTTTAAAAATCCGTAAAAATACCGACTTGTACATCTGGCAACACTGATAGTGATAGGTAACTGGTAATTCAAATAAAACGGTTTTCTTCGGCTTTCAATTTCGAGGACCGCGCATGCGTAGTAGTGATGTGTAGTAATTGATAGTATTTTTGATAGTATTGATAGTTTTTAGTAAATTTAGTACTATCAAACTATCGATAGTTACTTCATTGACTATCAACACTATTGATAGTTCTTAAAAACTATTAAATTAATAAAAACTATCAAATCATCAAAATGAATAATTATGAATTTGTCATTTATCAACACTGTTTTAAATTTATTTAATTATATAGTTACCTAAATAGTAAATAATACTAAATATTTAGTATTTACTGATTTTGTGAACTGTGATTTCGTCCATTCAGATGAATTTTGGAAGCTGGGAAAGAGACCATAAGCTCCTTAGATTTAGGTTCGTTCTCCCAGTCGTTTTTCGATCCTCGATGTGTATTTGACAGTTTCATTTTTCATTCCATGATTTGATTATTAATTAAACTCTTCTGGTTCTTGGTTTGGTAGTTAATGTTATGGCTTATGCTTGTGTAATGTATATTACTGAATACCTACAGAAACTTGAAACCATTTAAAAGTTATTGTTATTTCTTATCAATAAGTTATTTGTTGGATTATGATTATTGAGTTGCCGATTATTTAAAATTATTATCATGAGTACGGAATCCGGATACCAGTATCACACTCATTTTTGTAAGAAAGTTCTTTGATTATATAACAAGCAATTATAAATTTTCCTTCATTTCTTCATATTTATGATTTACAAAACACGATATGCGACCTTTTGATTTCACACATGATTAAACAAGCACATAAGACTCAGAACTTGATTATTGATTAGAAAATTATAGAATGTAAAATAAAATACGAAGTTGTTGGGTTAGGTTCTTCTTAACAGAGTGGAAACTGGGTTCGATCGATCGATCCCTTAAGGTTAAGGAAACTGAAGTGAAGAGCAGAGAAGATGAAAAAAAAAATAGAAGACAGAATACAGAAGAGCTCGTGACTTGTAACGTTGTATAACCATCAGAAATAAATAATGCAACGAGCAGACATCATGAATCAGGAATTTGGAGAGATCAGACATCAGACTGCCTCAGAGGAGGTCGAGAGATGGGGTGCTAGAATAACAAAATATAGGAATCCAATCACAGCGAACCGAAAATTGTTAAACTGATTTGAAAGAAGAAAACACAAAACAGTAGCAGGCCTAACGCCTAAGCCAATAGTAAAATACTAAAATACAAAGAGTGTACTTATTATTTCATTCGAAAAAATTCTCAATCTAGTTTCTAATTAATAATAATTAATAACAAAATAGTGATTAAATCTTGTTAGAACTGATAATAAATGAATTATTCATTGATCCTAAAATTTTTAATAATTAATGTTAAAACTATCAAATAAACTTTGATAGTATTGATAGTATGTAAAAAACTATCAAACCACTATTTGATAGTATTGATAGTACTTTAAGTTACTATCAAAACAATTGATAGTCCGAAACTATCAACAACTACACATCACTAATGCGTAGCGAAGGTACCGCAACGTAGCTGCGAATTAGTGGAGTTTCAACTACGCAGGATCTACGCAGCGTAACTGCATGTTAGGGGTGCGAGAAATAGTGGCCTTGCAACTATTCTGCAGCTACGCGAATTTACGCAAGGTTGCTGCACCTTAGAGGTGCGAATGATTGTGGAGCTGCAACTACATTGCAGCTACACGACACGTATATATTTACTTATGTATTTATGAGTGTAGTAGTGAAGTGTGGAGCTGCCCCTACGCAGCCACAAGTTTGCAGCACCCAAAATGTTCAATATCGAGATAACTCGCATAAATAATGTCGAATCGGTGTCTAATAAATCGGCCAACATCGCATCGCGGAGGTACATATATTTGTAGGTAATGGCGATGTAATTTCCAACTTCAAAAACTAGTATAGCGGCGAAACGCGAATAATTGTCGACGATCGTGAAATTCGCTGAACGAGCTGAAAGCAAACGACGGGAATACAAGAGTCGGTATATAATCGTTTACGTCTCAAACTCGTCGCGTACACCGTATATTTTATTTCACAAAGACTTAAAAAGTGAAACAATAATAATTACACTTTCGAGGGGAATAGTACCTTTATTTCCCTATTTGTGGTATAAGTACGTAATCTTTACCAAGTTGCGGTCGTAATACAATTTGTCGCTTCTATTCCCCTAAACGATGAAATAATCACGCGCCTTTCGAGAACACTTTGAATAAAGGTAGATGTACGAGTCTATAGGTACGTATATGTATCGTACGTGTACACTGTACACGTACGTATTTAACAAATTAAGTAGTAGGTACAGATATACAGGTAGGTACACACACAAAAGTACAGCGGTAACGAAAGTTACCTTTTGTGGACAGAGTTGTCATCGAATAATAAGCAGTTAATTATAAGTAAGTATACGTCGTAGGTAGGCTGTAAATACATAAATGTAGGACGTGTATATCATCCGTCTTTCCCATGTAATAATGCTGAGATCAAAAATGCGTAGCGTTTCGAAAAAGTTTCCAACAACACTGTGCACTGAAAGTTTGCTATTCTAGTAATAATGATTGTACGTATACGAATGAGCCCGTGCTCATACCTATATTCAAGCCTATCCCATACCCATGTCCATGCACATGATACCCGTGTCCGTGCCCGTGTCCGTGCACATATACATAGGTATCCGTTAAAATGGTATACACAAAAACCATTGGGCGCGTCTGGTGCGGGGTGTACTTATGTTAGTGCCTACGTTGAACGAAATGGCTATTTCTAAATGGCAAGTGCTAACTAAAATTTTTTAATTTTATTCCAACGCGTAAAGTGTTACGCTAGAGCATCCGTCGACAATAATGGTCGTGGTCGTGGTCGTGGTCGTGGTCGTGGTTTCATTTGTAAAACTGTCGGTTTGGCGAGATCTATACATTTCCACTTGAAAATGACAACTCTGTTCGGGACGATAGAGCGTTATTTAAATTAAATACTTCAGCGATTATTTGTTCTGACGTAAAACTGTCTGGCGGGAACATTATTTAACAGTCGATTGATGATGTCCGTAAAGATGCCGACCAATTTTATTCTCAGTTGTGGCATCATCACTTTTAGAACTTCTTGGCCGTTTTCTCTCAAGAACAAGTTTGTGGCTTCAACTGAAACAAGAAACCAACGCTGTCAACGATATAAATCTAGGGATGATATTTCAATGTAAAGAAGACAATCGGCTCGTACAGAAGAGGGTATTTTTTTATATTACGCAATATGCGCAACGTGCGCGCGTAAATAGCTACCGACTGTTGACCGAAAAAATCTCTTCAATCATTTTATATTTCGTAAATTGTTGGTATTTCGAATCGACTTACCTAAAATCCTGTTATTGTGAAATATTTTTTTAACTTGCATTCTGACGTCTTTAATGTCTAAATCGATATCGAGTTTATCGAGTTTAAAGAATTCTTCGCCGTTTCTGCGAAAACTGGACATGAAACCTCGGGCGACTGCCGTCACATCGCCTGAAAATGATTTGTACACCTCGTAAGAATGTCAGTTAGCTACATCTATTCGTATACTCGCCCAGTACCTACCCAGACGACGGGCGTAATCTTAGTGTACAAGTAAGTCGAGTACGCTGAAGAAAATGTTTGAAGCTGTAACTTACGTTTGAAAAAGAAGAAGAAGAAGAAAAGAAAATCATATTCCACCGAACTAGAACGAAATATTGCGCAAAAACGCTCGTGTAATAAATTTAACTGCTGTAAGTTCATGCGAGTGCAATAAGGTGTCGACGTACTCGTGCACTCAGTTCACATACGTGTCTGCACCACATAGCGTGCGTGAATCGTGTAAGCCTATTTTCTAATGCGAGTCCTACACATCTACCATTAAGCCATAAAATTTCGCTATTCGATGAGAATACAAACGAATGAACACGAGGAATACTCGCTCGAGTGATGACGCGAAGACAACGAGTGAAGTGTACAGTGACGATGACTGAAAATTGCTCGGAATGTTTAGAACTAGACCTTGGCGATGGCGCAGGCACGTAACAGCGAACGATAAAAAACCACGCGAATCGTCCTATTCGTGTTACTAGAAGACTCTGCAAATATTATATATTAGAAAATAAAGCGAAATGATGCGATTTATTATTTACCCATATCAGCGTGAAAGGTACCATCTCCGCTCGCAGGTATGACAATGAGAACGCCTGTGCTAGTGTACCGGGCGTGTAACTTCAAAGACGGAATTTTGATTTTAATCTCGAAGGGAGCATTACCATTCTTTAATCTGGAAATTGTCGATTTAACAATTATTGCGGTAAAAATGTTGTGGGAGAGGTGGTGGTTACACCGAGTGCTCAGACTTTAATGTCCATTGCACTATGCCTCTAACGTGTTGAGCCATTTGTAGTAGCGCCAGGTTGCAACCTATTTTTATAATTATCCCACATTTTTGGTAAAATACGTAGAAAAAAAAAATCCCTCCTGCGTTGAAAAATCCCTCCAGTGGCGCGCGCGGCCGCTTCATTGCATTATGTGATGTTCTTGCACACTTTCATGTTATTAGGTTTGGCAACACTGTTGCCAGAAACCTATTACAATCGCTTTTTCAACATCTTATTTTGGTATGTTTATTTTAGGTATATGCATGGGATAAAAAGAGATGGAAATAACTGTGTTCCAATTCTGATAATGTGCTAGAGAGAGACAGAGAATGTGCTTTTTCATTGTGAATTTAGTGCTTTGTCGATTTGAGTGAAGTTATCGAAGTTATTCGTGTATATTTTAATTATCTACAGAGATGTGTTTTTTTGGGGGATTTTGTTTTTTTGTTTTAAATGCTGTAAGATGAGGTAAATGGGATTATGGATTAATTTATCGACTGTGAAAGAATGTTGTATTTAATGTTGTAAACATATTAGAAAGAGAGGAAACAAAAGTAATGATATGCTCTCTTTATGATATTAATATAGTGACAAGTGAGTAAGAGTGATGGGAGAATAATAGATTTTCATCATTTTTTCAAGGATTGAATTTAACAATTTTTGTTCAAGGATCACAAATTTACTAAATTTTTTTGTAGAGTTTCAACGTTCAACTTTATCATTTATCATTCTTCTTTCAACAATTAACATTGTTCATTCAACAAATTAACATTTTTCATGCAGCAATCAAATTTTTATTTTTAGTGAATTTTTCAATTAACAAAGTATCGAATTTCTTAATTTTCAACCATTTTTCAACAAATAAAATAATTGTTTGAATTCAGTCACGGCCACCTCTATAGAATGCCCTATAAGCTAATGTGACAACACTGAATTCGACCTACTATGGTAGACGTTTCGGTGTGCGAGCGGCAAAGTGTAACGGTACCGCACTTCGTCCTCTATCCGACTTTTAATTTTTAAACAATCGCTACTTGTTTCACAATGAACTGATTCCATTCAGAGTTGACTCAAAAAATCGAAAATCGTTTGCTCTTTAAATTATTTTCTCTTCAATTTTTTCGCGAAACTCACTGTATTCGCAAAAGAACCGATTATTCGTATTTTTCAAAGTTTTTTCCATAACAACATGTGTAAACATAGACCTTCACGCAGCGTTGCCAAACATCTAGTTATACGGCCTGCTATAGAGGTGGCCGTGATTCGTTCAATATTTAGTTACTATTAGTGTCGCAGATGCGAAACCTCTTGCAGCTTCGAAGCGAAGCAGCTTGTTTATTCAAAATTTCAAATGCTTCTCTTTCACACAATCATTTGCTGATGCCGTGAACTGTTACATTCATACATTGATCTCTAATTTGTCATTTTGATGCATCTGGATGATTTTTTAGCAAAAAATTGAAAATAACTAAATAAAATGTTGAAGATAAAATAAATTGAACAGATTTTTCTGAATAAATGCTTTCAGTCAGTTGGATGAACTGAGAAGAAATGATAATTCAATTTTTATTTTATTAGGATGATCCAAAAACAATTAAATAGAAGCTTGAGGCAGATTTATTGTAAATAAATTGGTATTTAATAAAAACCGGGGCTCCGGCGCAAATGGAAACAGAAAACACAAAACTCAAAAGATGAACATGAACCATAAAAAGAAAATGGGCGTGCAAGCAACAGCCAACAGCTCACAGCTGTTGAAATTTCATATCACTTTCCACTTCACAATCACTTGTTATCAATATTCCATTTCTATTGTGACTCTACTTGGGAAAAGCTGGCTTAAGCTGAAGAATACAATTATGTGACCAGACTTGGAAGAATCTGGCTCAAGGTGAAAGACATAATGTTTCAGTGCAGCCACTCTCGAACATAATTAAAAATATGATTTATGGATGTTAATAACTAAAAAGAAAATTAGAATGAAAATTAAATTTTTTTCTCGAAATTTTTATTGGGAAAATTCGTGGAAAAAATGAAAATCCCTCTTTTTCTCGAAAAATCCCTCCCAGTTTTCAGACCTCGAAAAATCCCTCCAAGGAGGGATAAATCCCTCCGGGTGGCAACCCTGATTACGCCAACTTCACTAGCCGGGTTATTACAACCCTGAGTTCCGTTGGAGCACTCCTACCGACGCTCCGGCCAGTTAACAGCGTTCAGATGCTGGTAACAGATTGCGTGCTTTACCATTACCTCTGCTGCTAACTGTTGCGCCTCGGTATGTTCCAGGTAATAGTTATTTATTTATTTATTTATTTACAGTGTGTATTTAAAGTGCTGCCCAACAGCTTTTCAGCCAATAGTAGGGCAACACTATCTAACATAATAATATTAATAATACTAATAATAATAATAATAGTAATAATAATAAAAGTAATGACAAAAAAAAAGTAGTTCTTAATAATATTGATAATAAATATAACAATAAGAATAATAATAATAGCAACCACGTTAATTGCAATAATTGACGCCGCCTTAACCCCCACCTCCATCAACCTGCTTTCACGGACTTGTTGAGCAGTCCTAAGATATTTAGGTATGTACCTATTAATCATGAATAAAGTTGTGCGAGAGCCTGCGTTACCTTTACTTCAAATTTATGTTTTGTATCAAAGAAAATGTCAATTTCGCTTTTAATTTCGACTAGTTTGTTATAGAGTTTCATACTTTTTTCCAAAGGTGAGAAGATATTTGTTCTTGTCCTGGAGACCGAAAAGAGCCCCTTGGGCCTGCTTATGCGATGTGGTATGTAGATGTTGATTTTAGATAGGAGACATGGCGAGTCTATTTGTCCCCGTAGTATACTGTAAAGAAGCTTTACTGCACATAGGTTCCTCCTCATCCGCAATGTATTCATTTCGTAACCGGAGACAAGCTCTGGGTACGTGACCGAGAAATCGTAATATGAAAAATCTTTGTAATAGAGGAATCTAAGAAATCTTTTTTGAATTGATTCTAGTACATTTTCTTCTGTTTTAGTGAGTGAACCCCAGATGACATTAGCGAAATCAAGATGTGAGCGTACTAGAGATTGGTAGAGAAGTCGAAGAACAGATGGCTTTTTGAATACATTGGAGAACCGCTTTACTAGCCCCGCATTTCGTTTTGCTTTGGTCATAGTATTCTGTAGGTGTTGTGAGTAATTCAGTTTGCCTTCCATGAGAACCCCCAAATCGCGAATTTCGTTTACCCGTTCCAGCTTTTTCCCCTCTATGTCATATATCGGATGTATAGGATTTTTCTTACGAGTGAAAGTGATCACTTTACATTTTTCAATATTCAGTGGGAGGTTATTTTCTTTACTCCAATTCACCACAGCACTGAGGTCCAGCATGAGGTTCTGTGTGTCTAGTATAGTTTTAACGGTTTTGAAGATTTTTAAATCGTCCGCAAATAGAAGACATTTTGAAAATTGTAGTAGTTGTGGTATGTCATTAATATAGAGGAGGAAAAGGAGGGGAGCTAGGTTTCCTCCTTGTGAGACTCCTGATGTGCATCTATACGTGTGAGATTTCATGCCTTTGAAAACCACGTACTGCTTTGACTGCTGAAGATGATTCTGTAGTAATTGTATAAGTGAATTTGAAAAACCAAATTTAGATAGTTTTTGAAGGAGAATGGAGTGGTCGACCTTGTCAAAGGCTTTCCGAAAATCTGTATAGATTACATCGACTTGGGTTTGGGAACTCTCATCGAGGGTTTTTGCAATGTGATGTGTGAATTCTACAAGATTTGTACAATGCACGTAGACATTACCTGAAACGCTGGCTGTAGCGGTATTCGAACTTGGGACCTTTGGATTTCAAAAGCTGTCGTTCTTACCGCTACGCCACCGAGGCAACTATTATTGTGGTAAAGGTTACTTGTAATACTGCGCGAGAGTCGACTCTATATTATGTTAAAAAATTACGCGGACGTGTGTTAAACAGACTGATAGAGATGGCTTCCGCACGTGGCAGTCCTCAAAAAGGATCTTAATAAGCGAGTCCTCGGAGAGTCCGAATAAAAGTCTCGACAGACAGTCTTAGCGACTGCTTAAAGAGTCTTAGTGAGTTCTAAAGAATCTTCAAGATAATAAGATCGAGTTCGAAAGTTGGATTTTAAAATTGGAAAACTTACTATCGAGTTTCCATGAATTTCAGCAAGTCGTAATCGAGTCTGAACGAATCTTAAGGAACTGTAAGGAGCTCAAATATTTACAACCATTAAAATTTACATTAACTTTAAATAAAAAATTCGAATTAAAACAATTTTAAAAAAAGAACTACAATGATCCTATCAGGTTTTAGCTGACCCGGAGTGAGTCCTTCTAGCAGTCAGCTAATCCGATAAAGTGTTTGAAAATTTAGATTCTTATTCTTTCTAAGTATACATCAGAAACGTATCCTCTTGCTACCGCCCCATCACTGAATGAAAAGTTTGGGATTTCACATAACTAGACGAAAATATGAAGAATTAGAAGGCGACCGATAGCGATAAAAAGAGACAGTCAAAGAGACAGGCAAAACTTGACCGGTGAGTGATCAGCGGCGATGTCACCTAGCATTCAGCTAAAACCACAGATTCCGGCTCAGATCTCTGTTTATTCTGTCTAACTAATAAGATAGGAAAAAATATCCGAAGTATATTGATAAATCCGTAAGCAAATACTAAAATTTAGAATCTGCGCCTTTTTTTCTGTCCCCCGCTATTTGAAATCATAACCTAATGAATTCGGGAAAATGTCGTTTGCGTCAATTACTGCGAAAAGGGACTCGTTTGCGCCAAATGGTAGGACACGTTTGCGCCAATGCTATTGTGGTACGATAGGCCGAAGACATGGGACGTTTGCGCACAAAGTGTAGCGTACATTTCTCTTCTCACTTAAACCAGGCTTAGGACTGTCTGCAAGTTGAGCAGGCGTGATTAAAAATGTACGCGCATCAAATTTTGCGCGATTTTTTTATAAACGTGATTGAAAATGAACGGCAGAAAACTATACACGATTTAATAAGAGAAAAGTCACTTTATAATTTTCGTATGCTGCCAGCAATGGCCTACTCGTTTTAAATATTTCAGGCGACTTATCTCCCCTTGTCTGTATCTCTGATACTGTTAGATCGTATATTCCACCTTGTCCACTGTACCACTGCATCGGCCCTTCCACTCACACCGATTAATAGAATTGATTTTTAGGTCTGTCTTCACCTGGATTTCGAGCAGGTTATTAATGACGACATGAATGTTTGGCTGAGAATAATAAAACATACTGTTATAATGCTTGTGGAAACTTTCAACTGAATTGTTGGTTCGTGGGTAATGGGCTGGTTCCGCAGCCCAGATGTGAGGTGGAAACTTCGCAGTGTTCTCGATGTATGTATTCAAAACGTAATCGGTAAATTCCTCGCAATCAGCCGGCGCAATACTCAGTAGATCATCAAATGCGTCACCAACTTCTAGAAGCGTGCGGGATCATGCATGTTAGCTCGCATACGTGTACATATACTACAACGGCGCAAACGTCACACATTATGCCGCCAAATGTAATTTTAAGATTGGCGCAAACGTGTTATTAATTTCTCTATTGTTTCGGAGGGTTGGCGCAATCGACATACAGCCATGAATTCTTCTCGAAGATCTAGCTACCAACTGTTTCATATCACTTCGAAAAGTTTCAGCGGCGAAATTCCAAAATCCGGGACGTGTTTATTTTATTCTGCATTCTTGCTAATTGCCCTGCTACCCCTCCTCATTCACCCGAAAACAATACAGTAACTTGATGTGTAGATTCGCGCTTGGTAAGAGAGTATAATATGTTGAACGCGTAATACTTGTAGTAGAGCGAGCGTGTAAGAAGTCGGCTCCGTTTTAATCGAAGCAGATAATAACGCGTTCTCGCGTGCGCATGAAATTGCCTAACCAGTTCGCCCCAAATACGATCTGGCGGCTGCTATATAGCGATGAAATTATTGTATACAATGAAGATGATCTTTATCAGCTAAAAATGAGGTGCAAAATATTGTAAGACATTTTTCTCACCCGAGTCGCTTTGAGGCTACAGTTTCCGGGGAGGGGGTGCTTCAAATTACACACTTCGTAGACCACGATACACCGATTACTATGTAGGTACGTAATTACGGTCACCAAGTCCGAATTTGCCGCGTACTATCGCATATCTTCCCTCCATAGACCCCTGGAGCCACAATTTGGGGGGATTGCTTCAGATATCACGCATTGTAGGTAGACCACGTTATATCGATTAATAGGTAATTTGGGCCATCGAGTCGATATTCGCTACTTAATATCGTGTATCTTCACTTCGCAGTTCCACAGCGTCACAATTCGGGAGACTGCTTCAAATTAAAACTTTGTAGACCAGTAATTTGAGTCGTCGTGTTCGAATTTTTTGTTTATTTTTATGTTACCTTATCTTCGTCGTCTCCAAAGAGGAACAAAATTTGATTCAACTATATCGAAATAAAAGTTTATATTATATCAAGATGGTCCAAAACTTATCATTTTCGAAATATTTTACTCCAAATAGCTAAATCTATTCTATGTACTCCAAAACCCACTGGACAATATTTTTCTGAAATAGAACAATTATGTAAGTCGCACCGATGAAGTCAGTTTTAAAGGAGAATCCCTGTAAGGAAAGGCGGTGATTTTGCTTTGAAAATTCTAGAGATCGAATTTGATTAAAAAAATCTAGGGTCGATCGTAGCATTTCGGTCTCCCGTCAGTAGTGCGCGGATTGAGGGCCTACTGAACATCTTACGCAATGTTAATCTTCAAGGCCAATGTCTCTTATTAAAGCCGAGTCCACACGAGCATAAACTTATCGTTATGCTCGACATTTGAGACAAAATTTCCGAGCGTTTGCACGCAATATGAGCCGCATACAAACGTACGTAAAATTTTCGTCGCTTGCAACGCACGCTATCCATCGGGTGGTCGGTTTTTCGATGAACACCGAAGGATATGCGGCGCAAAATTACACGCGTACAGACGGTTCCGTTACGGGACGTACAGATTTGATCACAGATGCACTACGAGCGCGACGTATGTATATGGCGATAGCGCAAATATTGGAGGCGCATTTCTGTACGTCGCGCACCACCGTGTGAACCCGGCTTTACGCGTAAAAAGTACATGTATTTTACATCGTTTGTCGTGGCCCGCAGAAAGCGTGTAAAAGTGAGAGAACAACTGGTTGGACGAACGAATGCAATCGGGAACAATAAGTTGACGTGGTTTTCGTTTGAAATTGTTTCAATAAATATTTAGCATTCTAATCCAGTTATAATTGGCATTCTATCTCACTGCGAGTGTATACGTATGTTTACGTACGTATTTATCTTTTATAAATTTCATTTTGTCTGTTATTCTTCGCTTATCTTCGTAGACGTCGATTTCGATTAATTTTTACACTCACTTTATCTTGGAGAGTGAAAAATTGCTTGCGCCGAAAGCGTCGATATCTCTCAAAGTGATTCGGTATCCGTTCGGACCGTTGGTTAGCGCCAGCGATAGCGAATCGATTTTAAAAGGTTCGACCGCCGGGAGGCCTATCTCTGGGATACCTGAAACAAGATGGAAAAGGTCAATTCGACTCGATCTCCGCGAAGATGTTAAAGCGAATGCGATACATATAAATGTAATTACAATTGCATTAGCCACGTAGAGTCTCGCTATTATTTTGGCCGCGGAGGTCGTCGCATTTTCCCGAGTATATATAGGTACATTCTTCCCGGCAGTGCGCGCGAATACCAAAAATTCTCAACTACAACGGTGACAGAGACTGCTGCAGACACGAGCGAGGTTAGGTACTGCGAAAGCGACAGTCCAGTTACTCAACGAATTTCGTAAGCCTTGAAACTGTAGGGTCAACTGAGGCGACGACATACACCACGATACACGCTATACTAGAATAACTGGATGTAAGAATTACGAGTGCTGCTGTCGGGGACATTTTTTTGCATCTCGTCTACATAGCTGACCTATATATTATTGTGTAGAATCGCGACGAGTTAATCCGCGCAACCTTTATTTACGCGACTACGTCGTGTCCTCTCACCACTACACTTACCAACTGCTGTCATCTCCGGGCAAAGCTGCGAAAACGCGTGTACTACACATATGCGAGTACAGATTTCTCCGACCCCGCCGGGCAGATACGATAGTAAATTGGCGTATTTCGCTGAAATGGAAGGAAGACGATGTCGACGATGACGACAGAGAACAATAGTAATGAAACCAGTAAGGAGAAAACGATCCGATATTGTACTTACTCGTACAATAACCACGAGTATGTTAAAAATTGACTGACGAGAAGGGCGCAGCTAGCTGTAAGTATGGCATAAGTACAAACGTGTACCTGGCTGGTTTTACGAATCGCTCCTTCGCACTTCATTACGTGCATTTGAATGCGCAGTCGGAGCGACACGCAACCAAGTAGGAACATATGAAGCGGTAAGGACTGGTTTCTTCAAAAAGTGGACGACCCCCTCACCTCCTCACCCAGGCAGGCAGCAGGAGCTAACTGTGTAATTTTGAATGGGAGAGTGCGTGCGACGTATTAATTTAATTTGTACGTCGAGGGTGATACCAAAGCGCATTAACCTGAAATTTTTTTTTCCGCCGTCGCGTAGAGGTCTGTTGAAAAGCGATTCGAAACGACGGGTTTTTTCTATCATCCGTACAATTGTTATCATTTTTTGGTCCCTATTCGTCATTCACCCCAGGCTTGAGGCTTGATACGCAGCGATGGGGGAGACGAGAGTTCTTAGTTTCTCGTTTAAAAACCGGTACTCTACTTTCACTTGGCCCATATATTTTCCAACCATACGTGGGAAGATGACTTTGAAAAAAGGAAAGAAAGAAAGACGGAGCGAGTGCGTGTATCTAAATAATCCAGAAAGTACAAAAACTGCGGGCCGATTTCGAGTCTGATTTTCTTTTCATCGATTCTTAGATAAGAACTAGCCTCTGAAAACTCAAATTGAAAAAAATACGCTATATAAACCAAATAAAACCCCCTACATTTCTAAGCCATGGATAACAGCTGGGATCATACAAGCGATAAAAAAAAGGGACAAGTTACACTTGCAAACAAAGAAATACACAAACGACGAAACGCTAAGGGCCCAGTACAAGAAATACCGCAATATGGTAACAAACATTATAAAGGCAAGTAAAGAAAGATACCACAGTACTAAATTTAAAAAGGTGGGAACCAATACTAAGCAAATATGGCAAGTACTAAAAGAAATAAGCAGTCTAAACAAAGTAAACACCACAATTATAAATAGTATAAAAGATGAAAGCGGACACCTACACACAGAACAAAAGAAAGTAAGTAACATACTAAATTACGCCTTCACGAACACTGCGAAAAATGTACTAAGTAAAATAAAAAAAGTAGAACAAGGGGGGAAATGTATAGGAAAATGGGATAGGGACGTCAAAATGACACAGTTCATTCCTACAACAAAAAAAGAAATAGCAGAAATAATATCCAATATGAAAAATAAAACTGCCCCTGGTCTAGATGAAATACAAGTGGAGACACTGAAAGAAATAATAAACCAAATTTCTGGAGTACTAACAAAAATATTTAATAAAAGTCTTACTACAGGTGTAGTTCCGCAACATTTTAAAATCTCTGTAATTCACCCAATCTACAAATCGGGAGATAAAGATAACCCCTACAACTACAGACCAATATCGTTAATATCTAACATAGCTAAGATACTAGAAAAAATTGTAAAAAACAGAATATACAACTACCTCGAAAATTCAAATATATTGGCCGACAATCAATTCGGTTTCAGAACGAGAAAAAGTACCATGAATGCCATTGCATATTTAACTGATCGAGTTACAAATAGTTTTGATCGTGGAACGAAATGCGGAATTATATTCATGGACATTCAAAAGGCGTTTGATACCATACAGCACGAAATATTTATCAAAAAATTAGAATGTTGCGGTATTACTGAAACAGTAAAGATATGGTTTGAGTCCTACCTAAAAAATAGAATACAAATGGTACAACTAGGCAACAACATAAGTGATAAAATGGAAATCACTGATGGATGCCCGCAAGGAACAATTCTATCCCCGATCATATTTCTGATCTATATAAATAACTTAATAAAAGAGCAAAACCAAAAATGCTCCCTCATATCATTTGCGGATGACACAGCCCTCATAGTAGAAGAAAAGAGTTGGGAACAAGTGTATGAAATGGCAAATTACAAAATGAATAAAATTAAACAGTGGTTCACCTTAAACTCCTTGTACCTACACCCTGAAAAAACAAAATTCATAGCATTCACCCCTACAAATCGAAATGAACCCACTTCACATTTGGTACAACACATACAATCTTGTAAAGTAAATTACCACCAGACTTGCAGCTGCCCACAAATAAAAAAGGTTAATGAAGTTCGATATCTGGGCATAATTATAGATAAAAATTTAACATGGAAAAGCCAAATAAATTGTCTGGCATCAAGACTGAGAAAACTCACGTATTTCATGTTAAGTATCAGAAACATAACAAACACTAAAATAAAATATGATGTCTACTATGCGCTAGTACAATCCATATTAAACTATGGCATAATAGCATGGGGTAGTGCTTATCCAACAACAATAAAGCCCTTACAAATAGTGCAAAATAAGATCATAAAAATCATATTTAATTTCCACCCAAGGACGTCTATGATTCAGATCTATAAAATAACCAACTTATTAAACATACGAAAATTGCATATCAAAAACACTTTAACATACATGAAAACTAATAATTTATTACGCATTCAGAAAAACCATAGTATAACAACTAGGCATAACCTTTGTAATATTAGGGTGCCAAAAAAAAGTACAACAAGGGGACAACAAAACTATATGTATCAGGGCATCTCATTTTTCAATAACCTTAGTCCATCCCATAAAGCAGAAATCATGTGTATCCCAGCAAAAAATACTAATAAAATAAAAAAACTTATAAATAGCCTACTATAGCATAAACACGCACTAAATAAATAAATAAACAACAACTAATAAATAAATACCATTAAAAAATAAATGAAAACAAATAAATAAACAATAAATTTTCTGGTTGAGGATAAATATAACAAAATTCCTTTTCGTTTCCCTAGTTTCCAATTCATTAATTTGTAAACGGCGGATGGGGGCGGGGATCGGTAGTTTTTTTTCATGGCTTGTTTTTTTTTTTTTTTTTTGTTTTTTTGTGTTTCTTTTTCTAGTTTTTTTTCCTCTTTTTTTCTAGTTTCCTTTTCTACTTTTCTTTTGTTTTTTTTATTCCTTTTTATTTTGTTTTTGTATTTTTTAATTTTCCGATTTTCTTTTTCCAAATTGTTCTATGTAGTAGTTTTTTTTATATAATATATAATTTTTGTTATCCGCGTAATTACACACAAAATTCAAAAAATATTATTATACAGCCTCGAAACGAGCTCCGCTCAGTGAGTGCAAGAAAAAAGACGCAAAAAACAAAAAAAAAAAAAAAAAAAAAAAAACTTTAACGGGTAACTTAGAAATTTCATTTTCAAAACTAAAATATTCGTGAAAATATAAATCGAAGAAAACTTCGAAAACTATAGCAAATTTGGAAATGACAAAAGATGTAATAGAAACTAGCATTTTGTATGAAAAGTGTCATTCCTAAAAACGCACTCCCACATTTCGAAAATGACAAAATCTAGTTACTTCGAGGTCAACAAATACCACCTTCCTCTCGCAGCGAAGGAGGAACGCACTACAACTACGAATTTCAAATGGATTTTTTTCCCAACACGACTGATGCTTCAAAAATGCGATTTTCCGAACGAAAATTCGTTTTTTTGGTCAATGCCGCCATTTTTTTCCACCGAGTACGAGAATCTATTTGTTTCCGCCACGTTTATGGAGGAAGTTACTGCGAGTATGAAAAACTGTGTTTTCTCTCTTTGGTTCAGAAAAGTTAGTGCACGAAAATATAAAATGACACCGCGAGCCAATCAACACGACTGTACGATACGTCCTTGTATACGCGGAACTATCTGCCGTATCTTTCTTCGCGATGCCGCAAGGAGATGGATAGGCCCCGGGGGGACGTAAGACATGGGTGGGAAATTTTACTTTTCCTGTCGATAGTCTCAAGTTTCACAGGCGGCGATGAAAAGGTACGAGTACATCGCGACATTTCTACCTACCACGTTTGTTACTCATCAATTTGAAATTGAAAAAATTCGCGTGTAAATTTAGCGAGTTGGCAGACACGGACAACGCGAACGCGGCGAGACAACTTCGAGACGATCTGCGCCTTTTGTGACGCGGCACTGTGGCCAGTTCTCTCTTGTTGCGCGCGGTGCGATAACTGTAGCTGTAGCTGTAGCTGAACAAGCAACGAGGTGAATAACAGCGACGGTGGACAGATGACGGAGAAGAAAGATGATGTTCGAATGAAGCGAGTTGTGTAACCGCAGACGCGATTACTATTACGATTATGAATACACAAATACGATTGCGAATGCTCGTGTATTCGTGCATGTAATCGTTGGTCTAGCATTGATCGGCTATATAGCACAGGCGGATCGACCAGAAGATTAACAAGTCACCAGCCAGTATTATCGGGTGTACCTATATCTACATACGAATGCATGTGTAGGTTAATTATGTCATCTGCCAGTATACGAATATGTACACCTATCTCATTCTAAATACGAGAAAAAGAAATTCACGCGTTACGAACGTCGTCGGTGAGTGCGACACATGTGTATTATCGCGCATATTACGAATTCCAATCCTCAATCTAAATAGATTAACTTATGTTGTTGTTGTGTGTGTGTGTGTGTGTGTGTGTGTGTAACGCAAATTTACTAGAAATGACTGACGAGGAATGGGTTGCACATTTGTCGTACACGTATAGGCTTTTTTCTGCAACTTGCAGCTGCTGCGCACTCAAAATCGCTAGTGCGGAAACATTCTCGTCAGTCGAGCGAAGAAGCGAACAAATAGTTTCGAAAATTTACCCATCGCGTTAAAAATTTTAGTTAAACTATTTAGGCAGCTGATATATAAAAGAAACTTGGACTCAAATGCCAGTCGAATAAACAATCGGCGGTAATTTGTTTTACATAGGTGACCCCGCTTTACAGTGTTCGTGATGCATGACAAAGGGAATAATAAAAAATTAAAACAATGGCGCTATCTTCATTGGTAAATCTCAATGAGTGTAAAATATTCGACGTAGAGTAAAGTTGTACGAGTGTGTAGTGCAGCACATCTCTCAAGGCGGCGAGGAGGCCTCGTTGTGCACGTATAGAATAAGCATTACTCGTTTACACTACGGTAAAGTGGTTCTTATTTTTGACTTTTTTTCTTATTTTTTTTTCCTAGTTCTACGAGGCGATAGTTTTTCAAATTCTTTTTTTCGATTGGAAAATAATTTCTTGAAAGTTTGAAAAAGATCGAACAATTTCAATCGGTGGGGTCCAAGGCTAGGGTTGAGAGTTCAAATTAGAAAAGAAGAAGAAGAGGCCAAAGACTTAATTAATTCTTTTTTCGGCCCACGATGGCATTTACAATATATAGAGACAGCTTTTGGTAGGCCGCTTAGAACTAATTAAATACCTATAAAATAGTTTCACTTCCCGTGTATGGGTAGATATAATCCGAAGGAGAAAACTCGCAAAAGTATTATTTGTCAACTTCTTAGAATTGCCCCCTCGGATCATCGACTAAGAGCATGGAGTTAAATTATCTTATATTTAATTAGTATTGAACCACAAAGACCAGTATATTATTTCTCGGATTCTGTAACGCCTGATACCAATGTAGCTGACATAAAAAGCTCGTTCAATCTCTCTTAGAGGCAGAAAGTAGTTTCTTTAGAATTTAAAAAAGAAATAATTTAAAAAATAATAAAAGTTTTTTTTTCTTCTATTTAATAGCGCAAAGAGCGAGTCATTTCATTAACGACTGAAGCTCGAAAATATTTTCCAGTTTTTAAATAATAAAAAAATGGGCGTTTTCAAAAGGGAAAAATAATTGTAGCGGTGACATTGGGAAATATAAATAAATTTTACAGACATCATTTGCTATCTCCAATAGTAAAACTTTCTCGAGTTCCGCAAAAATTCGTATATATTTCGATACACCTTCGCTTCACTTCACAACCAGTTTTGGATTTTGAGCTAAATTTCGTAACTTTAATTAAACTGGACTACAAGAATTCGCGCGATTTATCGCAACAGTTAGTTCGAGAATTCGAATAGCCAGCGAGCGAGGCGGCATTCGCGTTATTTCATTTTTTTAACAATAAAAAATTTTTAATAATAAAGCAATCGGATTTCGTAGAAAGCGTTGGATTGGCTGGAGGAAAAAGGCGGCGAAATGTGAACAAACTTGCGAGAGTAGGCCTTTGCGCTTACTATACTCGTAGGATATATCGCATCGTGTCGTATCGTATCGTATCGTACTCGTTGGTACTCGTACCCGGCGTACTCGCCGTATTTGGGTAACCCGCATTTTCGCAGTATTTATAAAACTCGTATATCTGCGAGTACATTTTTTCTCTGCGTTCACATTCGTTATCTTTGTCTGATATTTTTATTTAATTTTTACTTACAGGTTGGTAGACGGTACACATAAGGCATTGTATAGCTTATTCGTATCGTAAGCCAGTTATAGCATCCTTGACCGACAATTGAGATGCATCGACCTCACACCGGAAGGTCGTAATGTTAGTTATATAGGTATTCGGTAATATACTACGAGTACTCGTATATACCTACTACGTACAAATATACAGTACGTAAGTATATATTCGTACAATCAGTGAAACGAGTATACCTATTAATTACGCTACTCTACCGTATGCTCATTTATAGCTTCCATCCGCTAACCTCCAACAAAAGTCAATCACCTAATTAATCGTACGTAATATTATACCCACGTATTTTATAGGTATTCGTACTTCTCTGTAAGTGCTGAGCATTCGTGAGCGTGGGTGTAAGTTTATTGAAAACTATCTCCCGGAGACGTTATATTATTTTAAAAATTGAAACCATCGTTATTTGGAAACATCGATCAGCGAAAAACTTATTTATCTTCCACTTTTTACTGTTTGCCACCAACGAACAATCGAAAAGCCACCTTCAATATTGGGTCTAGCACCCTACAAATCTTCGGTCTGACACTATGCGTCAAAACTCGCTGTATGAAAACCAGTTTGATACGTGATTGTTTTCATTAACTAGACGGTTTTCACTCTCTCTGGCTCTTTTGTCCATCTGTTTCTCTCTCGGACTACTGGTCACTAGGCTTGGCTGTCTGTTGGTCGGTCTGCCTGTCTGTATATCTTTCTGCTTACATGGCTAGGTAAAACACTCCGCAATTATTCGAATTTGAATTAGCGAATACCGAAGACAAATTAGACGAGAAAAAGGTTGGAAAATGCGTATACTGCCGTATAAGTAACGTAAACTGCCGGTGAATTTATTTCCTTTGATCGTCCTTGTAACGATCCTATCTTTTTCGTACGCAGAAAGCGATCGATCAACGAACTTGTTAATTAGATGATAAGTTATTGGCAGGGCGAATATGTGGACCTTGCTACTCGTATATACAACGAACGAAATCGAAAATCGCGACTCGAGATTAACCTACTCAAAAGAAGCCGGCAGCTACTCAAAGTAATATAGAAACCTATCTCGTTAACGACCCAGCGAAAGCCGTCGATGGATGGCAATCTGTTATAAATAAAAAACGCAAACTCGATTGGTCTCCGCCAAACCAAAATCGTCAAGCTAAAATTGCAGTATCTCCTGTCACGACTCGTAACCGATTTCGAAACCTAGCTCAAGAAGATGACAAGGAGAAGAACCCTCGCAACGCCTCCATAGAGGAAGAAAACATGGTAAACGGTACCTCCTTTCACGCCGGAAAGGAAGCTGTAACGGTCAAACCCCCTACACCTCCACCGATTTTCGTTCAGGGAGTTACCAACTTCAGCGGAATGATGGATAGATTGAAAAAAATCGTAACACTGGACAGCATCACTACCAAGACGCTAGCCAACAATGTCGTTAAAGTTGTACCTAACTCACCGGACGCATATAGGAAGCTGGTGAGTGGCTTAAGTGATATAAAGATACAGTTTTATACCTACCAAATTAAAACCGAAAGAGCATTTAAAGTGGTAGTACGTAACCTGCACTCTACAATCGAAACAGAGGAAATAAAAAAGGCCCTAACTGATCTAGGATATGTAGTTAGAAACGTTGTTAATATACGCAATCGAAGTACTAAGGAGCCGTTGCCGCTCTTTTCGTCGACCTTGAGCCAAGCGACGACAACAAGTCAATATACGATCTCACGGCGTTGCTCCATTCCCGCGTCAAAGTTGAAGCACCCCGCCCCCGACGCGAAGCAGTGCAATGCAAACGCTGTCAACGGTATGGTCATACTAAAACGTACTGCACAATGACACCGGTTTGCGTAAAATGCGGTGGTGACCATGATAACCGCGAATGCCCCAAAACTCGTGAAGCAGCCCCCACATGTGGACTGTGCGGTGGACCACACACCGCCAACTACCGTGGCTGCCCTGAGTACAAGTCGTACTCCCTGAGAAACATACGCCGTGAAGCGGCAGCTGTAACTCACACACGGCCGACGCCTTCGAATGCTCCTAACGTCACAGGTACAGCGAGCCTCCCACCGACTACTTCAAATGGCAGGGATAAACGCTCCTATGCAGAAGCAGCTACAGAATTCGCCCAAACAACAACGCAGATAGCGGGGAACACTGCTAACCGGCTAGAAGTACTTCTGGAGCAAATGCTCACCCAGAACAAGCAGATAATCGACCTGCTAGTTAAATTAGTAACAAAGTTATTATAATGCCGTCCTCACAGAAGTCTTCCTCAATCGCTCAAACGTTCACCATAATAGCGTGGAACGCCAATGGCCTGCTAGCCCGCAAACAAGAACTGTCTTACTTTTTGTACACCCATCAAGTTGACATTGCGTTGGTGTCCGAAACTCATCTTACATCCCGCTCTCACGCCGAAATTCGAAACTACCAACTCTATACGTGCAATCATCCTAGTGGAGCAGGACATGGCGGAGCTGCAATTTACATTCGAAGTAACCTACTCCACTGCGAAAAGTCCTCATACAGAACGCCCGAAATTCAGGCGGCTAGCATTTCAGCCAAGCTGCACTGCGGCACGTGGGTCAACATCGCTGCAATATATAGCCCACCTCGACATGCAGTCAAAAGTGCCGACTACGAACTGCTTTTCCAGTATCTTGGAGATAAATGGATTGTAGGCGGCGATTTTAATGCCAAACATCATTTCTGGGGATCGAGACTCTGTAACAGCAAAGGACGCGAACTATATCGGGCGATAAATCACGTAAACGCTAGCTGTATCTCTAAAGGCGAACCTACTTACTGGCCAAGTGATCCGCAGAAGCAACCTGACTGCATCGATTTTTTCGTAACGCGCGGCATATCTACAAACTACACAGCAATTGACAATGTCCACGACCTCTCCTCCGACCATTCACTCCTTCTGCTAACCCTAAGCTGGACTGTGATCCACAAACAGAGTCATCCCAAACTCACTACAAAGAATACTGACTGGGACATCTATCGGGAGCAAATACACAAACGCGTTGACCTACGAATCAGACTAAAAACCGTGCAAGAACTGGAGCGTGCATCCGACGAATTCACCAACATTTTAACAATCGCTGCCCAAGAAGCTACACCACCAGCAAAATGCCTTCGTCCGGAACTACCTACGTACCCACAGGCTATTCGTGCTCTAGTTAAAGAGCGTCGAAAGGCTCGACATCGCTGGCTAGCAACTCGAGATCCTGCATTGAAGACAATATTCAATAAATGCAGCAAAGCAGTAAAACAAGCAATATGTAAGCACAATGAGAAATCGTTCAATGAGTTCGTCGGCCGGCTTGGCGCCAATAGGGATAAGGATTACACGCTGTGGAAGGTAGCAAAGGCAGCTCGCAAGCCCCCATCCTACACACCGCCACTTCGAAAATCTGATGGAAGATGGGCCCTCAGTGACCATGAACGAGCTAATACCTTTGCTATCCATCTGGAAAACGTGTTCCAACCAAACGACATAACCTCAACGATTTATCCGCACACACTCTACCAGGAAGGCACTGCCATCAAGCTGTGTACGCCTAAAGAAATAAAGTATGTTACCAAAAAGCAGCTCAATCCGAAGAAAGCCCCAGGGCATGACCTCATTACAGCGCGTATGCTCCAGGAATTGCCGCGCAAAGGGACAGTTATGCTCACAATACTCTACAATGCCGTATTCCGCCTACGTCATATACCTCGCCAGTGGAAAATGGCGAAGGTAGTGATGATTCCTAAACTTGGTAAGCCTCCTGCCGAACCTGGGTCCTATAGACCGATTTCATTACTTAATACGATCTCCAAATTATTTGAAAAACTCCTAATGCGAAGACTGATGCCGCTCGCTCAGGAGAGAAACGTAATCCCGGAGCACCAATTTGGGTTCCGGGCTAAACACTCAACGCTCGAACAAGTTCACCGCGTCAGTACCACAGTAAGGCAAGCTCTCGAAGACAAGAAATACTGCCCCGCGGTATTTCTTGACGTTAGGCAAGCATTTGACAGAGTTTGGACCTCTGGCCTGTTACACAAATTCAGCCGAATTTTTTCCGCTCCGTTCACACAGCTGCTCGAATCTTACCTGGCCGATCGTTGGTTCACAGTGCACTATGGGGACGGCGTCTCTGATCCTAAACTCATCCGCGCTGGTGTCCCACAGGGTAGTGTGCTTGGACCCTTCCTATATCTCGTATACACTGCCGACATCCCGCAACCACCGCACACCGTACTAGCTACATTTGCAGATGATACTGCGATTATAACGCCCCACGACCAATACAATATCGCTACCGACCACCTACAAACTGCAGTAGACACCATCGTCAACTGGACCCGTGACTGGAAAATCGGGCTCAATGCTTCAAAAACGGTCGGGTGGACTTCTCGCTGCGACGACACGGGTACAATCCTACTGTTATCAACTCAGAACCAGTCCCACTCAAAGAGCACGTCAAATACCTGGGCATACACCTCGACCAAAAGCTGACTTGGAAAACGCACCTCCAGCACAAAAAGGAAGAGATAAACCTCAGGTTTCGATCAATGTACTGGCTCTTTCGAGCAAGCAACAAACTTACGCTCGAAAGTAAACGGCTATTGTACACCTCCATCTTACGCCCTATATGGACATACGGTATCCAGATCTGGGCGTGTACGGCCAGCACCAACTGTGCTATCATACAGAGATGTCAAAACAAAATCTTAAGGAAAATGGTCGGCGCACCATGGTACCTTAGGAACGACAAACTACATGAAGACCTGCAACTCGAAACTGTACAGCAAATAGCCTCCAAAATCACCACTCGCTACGTCAAAAGGCTGCACGGGCACCCCAACACCGAGGCCCTAGTGTTACTTCACCCGCTTCCCATTCGTCGCCTGAAACGGAAAATAACTGAAGACATTATGTAATGTAATAGTTCATAAGATGTCTAGAAACGGCTACACCATGAATGCATGGGCTAGCCTAAAACGTTAATACCTTGTAGTAAAACGTATAGGTAAATGCCCTATGGGCAGTCCCTTTAATAAAGAATTTAAAAAAAAAAAAAAAAAAAAAAAAAATTCTGTAACGCCTGATACCAATGTAGCTGACATAAAAAGCTCGTTCAATCTCTCTTAGAGGCAGAAAGTAGTTTCTTTAGAATTTAAAAAAGAAATAATTTAAAAAATAATAAAAGTTTTTTTTTCTTCTATTTAATAGCGCAAAGAGCGAGTCATTTCATTAACGACTGAAGCTCGAAAATATTTTCCAGTTTTTAAATAATAAAAAAATGGGCGTTTTCAAAAGGGAAAAATAATTGTAGCGGTGACATTGGGAAATATAAATAAATTTTACAGACATCATTTGCTATCTCCAATAGTAAAACTTTCTCGAGTTCCGCAAAAATTCGTATATATTTCGATACACCTTCGCTTCACTTCACAACCAGTTTTGGATTTTGAGCTAAATTTCGTAACTTTAATTAAACTGGACTACAAGAATTCGCGCGATTTATCGCAACAGTTAGTTCGAGAATTCGAATAGCCAGCGAGCGAGGCGGCATTCGCGTTATTTCATTTTTTTAACAATAAAAAATTTTTAATAATAAAGCAATCGGATTTCGTAGAAAGCGTTGGATTGGCTGGAGGAAAAAGGCGGCGAAATGTGAACAAACTTGCGAGAGTAGGCCTTTGCGCTTACTATACTCGTAGGATATATCGCATCGTGTCGTATCGTATCGTATCGTACTCGTTGGTACTCGTACCCGGCGTACTCGCCGTATTTGGGTAACCCGCATTTTCGCAGTATTTATAAAACTCGTATATCTGCGAGTACATTTTTTCTCTGCGTTCACATTCGTTATCTTTGTCTGATATTTTTATTTAATTTTTACTTACAGGTTGGTAGACGGTACACATAAGGCATTGTATAGCTTATTCGTATCGTAAGCCAGTTATAGCATCCTTGACCGACAATTGAGATGCATCGACCTCACACCGGAAGGTCGTAATGTTAGTTATATAGGTATTCGGTAATATACTACGAGTACTCGTATATACCTACTACGTACAAATATACAGTACGTAAGTATATATTCGTACAATCAGTGAAACGAGTATACCTATTAATTACGCTACTCTACCGTATGCTCATTTATAGCTTCCATCCGCTAACCTCCAACAAAAGTCAATCACCTAATTAATCGTACGTAATATTATACCCACGTATTTTATAGGTATTCGTACTTCTCTGTAAGTGCTGAGCATTCGTGAGCGTGGGTGTAAGTTTATTGAAAACTATCTCCGGAGACGTTATATTATTTTAAAAATTGAAACCATCGTTATTTGGAAACATCGATCAGCGAAAAACTTATTTATCTTCCACTTTTTACTGTTTGCCACCAACGAACAATCGAAAAGCCACCTTCAATATTGGGTCTAGCACCCTACAAATCTTCGGTCTGACACTATGCGTCAAAACTCGCTGTATGAAAACCAGTTTGATACGTGATTGTTTTCATTAACTAGACGGTTTTCACTCTCTCTGGCTCTTTTGTCCATCTGTTTCTCTCTCGGACTACTGGTCACTAGGCTTGGCTGTCTGTTGGTCGGTCTGCCTGTCTGTATATCTTTCTGCTTACATGGCTAGGTAAAACACTCCGCAATTATTCGAATTTGAATTAGCGAATACCGAAGACAAATTAGACGAGAAAAAGGTTGGAAAATGCGTATACTGCCGTATAAGTAACGTAAACTGCCGGTGAATTTATTTCCTTTGATCGTCCTTGTAACGATCCTATCTTTTTCGTACGCAGAAAGCGATCGATCAACGAACTTGTTAATTAGATGATAAGTTATTGGCAGGGCGAATATGTGGACCTTGCTACTCGTATATACAACGAACGAAATCGAAAATCGCGACTCGAGATTTTTCTTTTCGATAAAGTACGCGGATACTTTTGGTTGACAAGCTGCGACGGAGCGCGGAATTCGCTGAATCCTTTTTTCCGAATCTGGCGTATGGAAATTTCTTTCCCGAAGCACTACAATCGTACCTGTAGTGGCCTGCGTAACGAATTCGATAGAAAATTATTGCGCGTCGAGCCGTCGTTAAAAACCGGCAGCGATTAATTATCTTAATAAAAATTAATTTTATTTTAAATACGTACACGTCAAACCGAATAAATCGACCGACCAAGGGAACCGAATGTGGTTAATTACGCTCAAGTATGACCCGGTGAATTTTAGGGAAATTAAGTTATCGAAAAACGCGAAAAAAAGCATCGAAAAAGAGGAAACGAGTTTCGAACGGAGCCCGGTAATAATGTCTTTATTTTATTAAGTCGCCGATTTGTTTTTTAAGAAGTTTCTACCAATTTGGGTCGCTTTAACTTGCAAGGCTGTCAGCGATTTTGAACGTGAACTTGGTACGCTCGGCTTATTACTTCTTTCTTTCTTTCTTTCTTTCTTTTTTTTTTTTTTTTTTTTTTCTTTAACTTTATTTGCGTCTTTTTTCTTGCACTCACTGAGCGCAGCTCGTTTCGAGGCTGTATAATAATATTTTTTGAATTTTGTGTGTAATTACGCGGATAAAAAAAAAAATTATATATATAAAATGATAGAAAAAAAACAAAAAAAAACTACTACATAGAACAATTTGGAAAAAGAAAATCGGAAAATCAAAAAATATAAAAACAAAATAAAAAGGAATAAAAAAAACAAAAGAAAAGTAGAAAAGGAAACTAGAAAAAAAGAGGAAAAAAACTAGAAAAAAAACACAAAAAAACAAAAAAACCAAGCCATGAAAAAAAAACTACCGATCCCCGCCCCCATCCGCCGTTTACAAATTAATGAATTGGAAACTAGGGAAACGAAAAGGAATTTTGTTATATTTATCCTCAACCAGAAAATTTATTGTTTATTTATTTATTTTCATTTATTTTTTAATGGTATTTATTTATTAGTTGTTGTTTATTTATTTTATTTAGTGCGTACAAGGCGCAGAAGAAGGCGAGGACGCGGCAGGAGGCACGCCGGGCGAAGCGTGGAATTCAGCTGACCACGCTTCAGCGATGGACGGAAAGGCTCGCCCAGTCTTCGAAAGGCGAGTGGACTCGGGAGTTGATCGGCGAGCTCGACCTGTGGTTAGGTAGGAAGCACGGAAGCCTGAACTTCCACCTAACCCAGGTCTTGAGCGGACACGGCTGCTTCGGGTCATACCTGTACCGGATGGGGTTGGCAGCAAGCGCAGAGTGCACCTGTTGTGCAAGCGGAGAGGAGGACACGCCGTGGCATACGCTGTTCGAGTGCGACGCCTGGGAGGAGGTGAGGCGCGGGGCGGTCATGATCGATCCCGGAGACGGCGTGATCGACCGTCTTGCGCCGGACACCTTGGTTCCGGAGCTGTTGAGGAGCCGAAGCGGTTGGAACCGGGTGTCGGGTTTCGTTTCGGCCATCATGCGACGGAAGATGGAGGCTGAGTGGTCGAGACAAAGGACGCAAGGAGGAGAAGCGGATGTTGCTGCTGCTACTGCGGCGGCGGATACCATCCAGCGAAGCTCGCCCGTAGCACCAGGGCTGGAGCAGAGCTCGCCCGCAGTGCAAGGGCTGGAGCTTGGAAGAGTCTCACACGATGAGTGAGTGAAGAGGAAGAGGCAGCGCGTCCGGCTGCGGGGGACCTGAAATTTCCAGGCGAGTGCTCTGGGAGCGCGGACCTCGGTCAGTAGGGAACCCCGTGGTGGCCCTGGCAGGACGCGCGCACCGTTCCGGCCAGGAGAAATGGGGGCTCGGGCCCGGCCCCAAAGCATTCCCCTCGGTACTGATGCGATGCCCGAAAGGGTAGTTTCCGGTGCCGGGGGTGCGGTGTCTCAGGGGCCACTTTGGCATGCGTGCATCGCCATACGTCCCACAACACCAAGGTTATTGAAAAATGAGATGCCTTGATACATATAGTTTTGTTGTCCCCTTGTTGTACTTTTTTTTGGCACCCTAATGTTACAAAGGTTATGCCTAGTTGTTATACTATGATTTTTCTGAATGCGTAATAAATTATTAGTTTTCATGTATGTTAAAGTGTTTTTGATATGCAATTTTCGTATGTTTAATAAGTTGGTTATTTTATAGATCTGAATCGTAGATGTCCTTGGGTGGAAATTAAATATGATTTTTATGATCTTATTTTGCACTATTTGTAAGGGCTTTATTGTTGTTGGATAAGCACTACCCCATGCTATTATGCCATAGTTTAATATGGATTGTACTAGCGCATAGGAGACATCATATTTTATTTTAGTGTTTGTTATGTTTCTGATACTTAACATGAAATACGTGAGTTTTCTCAGTCTTGATGCCAGACAATTTATTTAGCTTTTCCATGTTAAATTTTTATCTATAATTATGCCCAGATATCGAACTTCATTAACCTTTTTTATTTGTGGGCAGCTGCAAGTCTGGTGGTAATTTACTTTACAAGATTGTATGTGTTGTACCAAATGTGAAGTGGGTTCATCGAAACCGAATTCTATTCCGACAACTCGAGAAGCGTAACAGCAGACGGTGCCACAGAGACGAGCAGTTGGAAGACAAAACAGACTCAACCATACCGTGTATTACACTCGAATCAATCTCTAGAGATGTGCAGTAAATACACGAATGTAAGATTAAACTTACTGTAGTCTCGATGTCGAAAGATGACTTTGTACATGGTAACAATCGAAAGGGTTTCGCCGATAAAATAGGTGAACATACGCGTGGGGAAGACGCGACGAACATGTTTTCGGGAAAAGGGAAACAAAAAAGTTTTCATCGAGTGACCCCTGAAATATCTCGGCTAGAATGTTGAAACTTTCGAACGATAACCAAAATAAATATACTTGTAAATAACGAATAGAAAAAGATAATCCGTTGTCATCGCAGTTTCTAAGACCGAGTGCTGCAACCTGTCAACTTTTTGTGTAATTTCGCGAATGAGAGGCAGCTGGTTATCCCTCGAGTCGACCCGGTATACGTGTTCAAAATTAGCGCTTCCTTTCTTTTTTTTCTCTTTTTTTCTCATAATGTTTATTGAGGACTGCTGATAAGTCGACAGCATTTACCCAAAATTTACATGAAGTTATTTATACAGGTGATTATATATGTACATAATAAAAACAAGACATATATACTGATAATTTAGTTTTGAGCTAGATAATGAGATCTAGTGTGTGCAGTCGGTGAAGTCGACGCGTATTCTTCGAGTCGTCCAGAAGCTGGATTGCCTCTATGTTGGGATGGGCGTGGAGACGCTTAACATAGCGGTTGGACCTTGCAGTGATTGTAGAACTGATAGGTTCCAAGCGAAGATCTGTGCGAAGCTGGTTGTTGGTGATAAACCAGGGGGCTCTGGTTATGGTCCTCAAGTATTTATTTTGGAACCGTTCTATGATTTGTTGGTTGCTGCGGCAGGTGGTGCCCCAAATTTCACAACCGTACGCCCACATTGGCTGGAATATCGACGTGTATATTAGCCGTTTGTTAGCTAGGCTAAGCGATGATTGATGGCCAATGAGCCAATAAAATTTCCTGTATTGCAGATTAAGCAGTTCTCTTTTTCTCTTGACGTGTTCTTGCCAGTTTAATTTCGAGTCGAGGTGAAGGCCGAGATATCTAGCCTGGTTACTGACTGGTACCGGGGTTCCGTTGATGATTGTTGGTATGTAAACGTGGGGGCGAAGCGTAAAGTCGACTCTTACGGACTTGTTTTCATTTAGGTCAAGTTTCCAGTCGGCTGACCAGGCAGCAATTCTGTCGACAGCAGTCTGAAGTGTAGCTACTGCTGCACCATAGTCCTTGCTGCGGGCGATAATGGCCGAATCGTCCGCGAACAGTGCCGTGGTGACGTTAGTGAAAATAGGAAAGTCGCTGGTGTAGAGCAGATACAGAGTAGGTCCCAGGACGCTACCCTGTGGAACCCCGGCTGCGATACTGGAGAGTGGCGATACCGCGGTTCCAATGTGCACTCTAAAGGTACGGTGGCTAAGGTACGAGTGGATTAAGTGGCAAATTCCCGGAGGGAAGTGAGACTGTAGTTTGTGTATGAGACCACGATGCCATACCTTGTCAAAGGCGCCGCCAGCGTCAAGGAATACAGCCGGCGCATATTCTTTCTGCTCAAGGGCCTGTGAGGCGTCAAGGACAACACGATGTATCTGTTCAATTGCTGCATGCTTCTTTCTGAATCCAAACTGGAATGTAGGGAGTAGGTCTTTGTCAGCGATGATGGACATCATTCTGCTGCGAACTATTTTCTCAAATATCTTAGCGATAATGGGCAGCAGGGAAATGGGCCTATACGAGGCTGGATCTTCCGCCGCTTTCCCTGGTTTCAGGATTACTATTAGCTTGGCTTCCTTCCAGGAGGCCGGAACATGACGAAGTCGGAGAGCAGCGTTAATGAGATTCGTGATGAAGACAATGCCTTTACGTGGCAGCTCACGCAACATTATTGGAAGGATCCCGTCTGGTCCTGGGGATTTCTTGAGTCGTAGTTTGTCGATCAGTGTGGCAATTTCCTTGGGGGAGGCATGGCGAATTATACCTTGGTCAGCTGGCAGATTTTGTAGAGATACGGGCGAAGGTCTATCTGCCTCACGGAAGCAGCTTTCAAAATGTTGAGCAAAGATATTGGCCTTTTCCTGGTCGCTTCTAGCCCATGTATGGTCAACCTTGCGTAGTGGCGAAATGAATGCTTTATGTCTTTGAAGTCGGTTGGCTGCCGTCCAAAGCGAGTAGCCAACGTCTTTGGAGGGAGATAATGCGGATAGATATTTACTGAATGTGTTATTTCTCCATTCTTTGATCGCCTTTGTTGTGGCTCTACAAAGCCTGTTGAATTGGTTTTTATTTTCAGTGGTTCGGTTCCGTTGCCATATCTTCCTGGCCCTGCGGCGTTGTCGAACTAGGTGACTAATGGACCTCGGGTATTCTACAGTTTTTGAGATGCTCTCGGAGTACTTGGTGGACAGTTTCACGCAGTTAATGAGCACGCAGTTAATGAGCACGCTCGTTAGAAGTTCCGCTTGGCAGTCAAGGTCATTTGGACTTCGGAGTTGCGTGCCAAGTTCCAGTTTATCGTGGACTAAATCACGATACAGCTCCCAGTTAGTAGTCTTATTGTCTAGAGAGGGTGGTTGTTTCGCTAGTACAGGTGAACTATAGATTGTTAAGACGACCGGAAGGTGGTCTGAGCTGAGATCCGTTATGCACTCTACCGATGTGTGGTGTGGAGGAATCCCTTTAGCTAGGTAGAAGAGCGCTTCCTTTCGATAATAATTTCGTTTACGCGGCAAAACTTGTTTCATTTTTACACTTTATACCAGTGCGAAAACCTTAATTATAAAACTAACCCTCTAAAGCCCCTTGGAACGAAGAAAGTGTTTTTCTTTCTTTCGACATACTCGAAAAGCGTCTTACTTGTAACCACTTTTCAGTGCAAGAAGTAAAATTTCTGAATCGACAATGTAGTGCATAAACAAAACACCAAAAAGGATGCAAAAATAATCCAATTTTGCATTACAGCAAAAAAGTGACATCAAAACGATATGTTTACTTGGCAGTTGGCAGTAGAAGGAAGGTTCCCACCAGACGGAAAGGCACGTCGTTTTCGTCGCTTATGCGTGTTTTGATACCTAAGCGTTCCAGCAACTCCTATAAACTACTGCTTTTCGAGCATGTAGTAAAAAAAAAAAAAAAAATAGTTTGCAACTTTTGCAAGAAGTGTGTTATTCGCTCGTGCGTTTTGCACTCGTCACGAATAACGCGCTTCTTGCACTTGTTGCAAACTAGGAAAAGCCACAATCTTTTTTCCCAAGGCTGAACGGTGTCAGATCTTAGTCAAGTCTGTGAGATTTCTACCCAAGAATGCAGTCTCGTAGTGTGACAACTCAAATAAAATTCTTCGTTTCCCTTCGCTTATACAAGATTTGGCATTCGAGTACTACTAATCGCCGATATTAAATTCGTACTTACCGCTTCTCAAATACGGTCTCAGATGATCGATAGCTTTCAGAATACACTCTGCTAAATGTGGGTCATCTTCTCTGCACTGTCTTATGTAAGGAGCTGCAACAAAAAGTAAAGGACGATTATTGTAATTATTGTCACATCAAAACGAATCGAGTAGAGGTATCGGAAAATTTTTATAAGTGGTCAACTCGGTACGAACGATACCACTCGAGAGCATCCAGCAATATGGAGCAGCGAGATAATTTACAACGCGATTTAAATTTTGACTCGAAAGGCCGAAATGAATCCGCGAATAGATCTACGTAAAAAAAAAACCGACGAACGCAAAATAAAAATATCCACTCGCTTTGTAAATCGAAAACTCTCGAATATAAGTTACATCGAGGAAGTATTCCGACCAAGATTATAAAAGAAATTTCGCCGAGTCTCCGACACTCGACGTTGTCGTGTATTATTTAACAACAAACTATCGTAATCTTTACCAGCAGTTAGCAGAAACTTGTACGATTCTTGGATGCTAAACGTCGAAGACTCCTAGCCAGAATATCCGGCGCGTTTCAGTAACGTGCGTTTCCTCAAAGCATACCTACTACTGTATAGGAACGATCTGTAATTGAAAAAGAACTCGATTCCCGCCGAAAGGTTGACCGTAAAAGCGTTATATAGGGGAAGGTGGGGGAATTGTGCGCACCTACCTTTGAATGGCTGTAGAAATGTCTGTATTAAAGATAAAAAAAGCGGATTGCAGGATAGTGAAGCCCAATCTATCTATTTTAATCCCCCTTAATCACCAAAATTTTATATTTAATATCAAAACATTTATTCACAAAAATGTAAAAAAAGTTATTTGCGCACAATTCCCCACCCCTTCGGGTAATTGTGCGCATGGGTAGGGTAATTGTGCGCATGTTGAATTGAAATATTGAAATCGTAGAAACGTTTATTTACTACTCATTTTAATAAATTTACCAACCTACACTATTTTCTATATGATTTTCGCGGTTGACAATAGTCACAGATGTAGACGGACGCAGTTTCAGTGTTGGTGCATTTCTTGTGTGCCCATGAGTGGCATACGTTGCAACAGAACCACAACTCACTCTTACCAAATTCGCCACAAATATTACAGGTTTCCTCTACATCAGATTCTTCCTCGTTATTGGAGTCATCTTGTAGCGGCACAACCATATCATCTATTTCGAACGAATCACTCTCAGGAAGCTGCACCTTTGCCTCGCCACGTTTTTTTCTAATTGTTTTCAGATCCTTTGATGACAAATTCAATTTCCGTTTAGCTTGCGTTAGCTCCTTTTTTTCACGTTCTTCGCGGTTTTTTTTGGCAATTTTAGCTTTTTCTAGCTGGGGGGTGGAGGTCAAAATTTCGGAATGCAATTTCATTTTTTGGCGAGTTTTCTGTCCTGTCTGGGTGGAATGGCCTGCGGTGCCTGGCACTGGTTCGGAATGGCCTGAAGTGCCTGGTACTGGTTTGGAATGGCCTGGGGTGCCTAATACTGGTTTGGAAAGGCCTGAGGTGCCTGGTACTGGTTTGGAATGGCATGAGGTGCCTGGCACTAGTTTGGGATGGCCCGAGGTACTTGTCGCTGGTTGGTAATCTTCACTGGTGAATTTATTAGGGTCTAAAGGCCAAATTCCTGCCGATGCAAAACCAGTTTTTGCGTTATCCATTGTGGCTACCTTGTCGTACGCCTTAGCAAGAAGTGCAGCTAGATCGTATTCTGTTATCTTCTCATGATTGGATGCATTGATTTTGGAATCGCACAGACGGTACAGCTTATCTTTTAAGGGACCAAAAAACGTCAAGTCGAGAGGTTGAAGCCGATGCGAGGTATGTGGAGGTAGTGATACAACATGAATAAAATTACTTCGGCAAAATTCAGTGGCCTCAATGGAAATATGGCTACCATGATTGTCGAGAACAAGCAATACTGGATCATCTTCCGAAGCTTTCACAAAACGCTGGAAGTGTTTTAACCAGGCAACAAATAAAACTTCATTGGTCCAACCATTTTTCGAACAACGGTAAATCGATTCAGGCGGGCCATTTTTTTCAAGCAAAGGTGTCATTCTTACTCTCGGATATATTAACATCGGCGATAGGTACAATCCTGAAGCACTCATGCAAAAAACTGCAGTTACTGTTTCGACCACGTTCAGCGGAAGTAGCGGAGCCAATTCTTTTTTCGCCTTTTTGACCATAGACTTTCGGGCTTTTCTTTGGGACAGTTGTATTTCCGAGCTCTGATTGGAATACCATCTTCTTTAACTTTTCTTACAGCTACAGGTAAATTCTCTTCCTTCCAACTGTTCCGGTTAGATATCCTAGTATAATTTCGTGGCATCTAAGAAAAAAAAGAACTCGTCAAGATATAATAAGAGATGCGCACAATTACCCCGTCACAACAAATTGTGATTCAATTTTTTTTTTTTTTTTTTACCGGCCTAACCAAATTGAGAAACAGAGAGTGCAAAATGTGTGTCAAAGTGTACCCTTTTAGAAATGAATGACAAAAAAATTTAATATTCAAAATTATTTACTTATCACCTTATTTTCGATGACTGAATTCTTACATCAAAAAACGCAGTTTTAGACATTCGACGATTTCTTTCTCAAAACCATTTATTTTTGGCTGTTGACCTAAACTATTCTTATTATATGTTCGGAGGTACACTTTGTTGCTTTTACTTTTTTTTTAACGATTGTCGTTTCGTCCAGATTGACGTGCGCACAATTACCCGCTGCGCACAATTCCCCCACCTTCCCCTACCCGTATGTACGCGTATGTCGTTCACTCGAACAAATACGAGTGTTTCAGAACCTAAAGCTAGCAATAGGCTATTTAACGATCGTAGGTATCTAATTGATTAGCCAACCAGGCACACGGACTATGCACTGTATGACAAAGTTAATGTAGTAATCGCGCTGTTTCAGTCGAGTCATTCGCTATACAGGAGATAGCTCATTACGGCGGGTTATTACGAAAAGTTTTACTTTAAAGCGGTAATTTAATCTCATCGCGCGACCGATGTAGGTAAAGGTAGTAGGCTTCTAGGCTACTATGGTAAGCTACACACTGGATACTAGTCAGTCTATAATAATAAGCACGATGACGGCCGCGGCCGGTCTGTAAAAATCATCTTTTTCAACACGCCGTAGAGTTCAGTCATATGAAAATTTACGCATATGAACGAAGGTATACCTACGAGTATACAGAACGGCGATCATTAAGTCACACAACTCGTATTCCAGTGCCTAACCACGAATATTTTAAATCTGCAGAGTTACGTAATAATAGTACATACATATAGTATACACAGTTTTACAAATAAACTACAGATGGACAGCGGTCGATTATACACCGTATAACTTCAATTGCATGTCAAAGGTGGAGCAAAGATTCCGATGTAGGGGAGCATGGGGAGAACTGAGACACGTGTTGGAAACCCGTTGTAAAATGACGTAGAACCACTATGGAAAGCTTTGAATAATTGCAACCTATAGTTACGTGACTGAACTACAAACCCTCAGAAATTCAACTTCCTCGGGCCATTTCTAAAAATCCTACAGCCCTTCAAAAATTTTGTCTCATATCACCCCACGAAAATTTCAAAGGGTGCATTGACACAGTGCATGAGGAACAATGAGACAACACATGAAATACAGAAAATTCAATCAAATGATCATGTTACAAAGTACAAAAAAGTATAAATTTATTTTACATGGACATTACAATTATTAAATTAAACTTGACATTCTGAAATTGAAGAGGGGGGAAAAAGTTGGGAAAATTGTAAATAGGGACCAATGAGACAAAAACTGGGCAACTGATAAGGCCTCTCTGCGGGATGGTTTTCAAGTTTGGTTCAAAAAAATTTCCTGTAGGTGTTCAATGTATAGTAGTCAACACATTTATTCAGTTTCGGTGGGTAAGATATTCATACATCGCAAAAATGCTGCATCAACGAAAATTTCCGATATTTTATCTAAAAAATTGTCTTATTGCTCCCTAATGCGGCAAAAATGTTCAATCGCTCATAACTCGAAAACAACTTCCTGAAAAAAAAAAAAAACGGTTTTGGTACAGTTTGGTTACTAAATAGATCATATTTTAAAAAAGATATGATTTACTTCGCAAATACAAATTTTCTTTCTTGTGAACGTTTTTTCGTAAATGCTGAAAACTAAAAAATTGACCAAATTTCGATCACGTTATCAATATCACAGCTACTAATCGATAGAACTGAAAATTTTTCTACGATAGAGTTAGCTTACTGGATAGTGACGAATATGTGATGCAGTGTTGCCACTTATAGTTTGTAGTGTCGGCTAAATCAGCACTGTCTCATTGCTCCCTTGTCTCAGTTCTCCCCATGCTCCCCTATTCGTTTAAAACTATACAAATTTATCAGCCGCATGAAGGGTGGACGTCGAATTGGTTCCCAAGTACTCTTTTAGCCAGTCGTATTGGTTCCTAGGCGGAATCTGTCACCGCGGGGGTTGTGGTCGAGTTGGTTCCTAGGTGCTGCATGTATTGCACAGAACTGTGCTGTAAGGTATTTACGATGAGTCATGAGCACGTTTCAGCAGGACGTACTTATGTCTATATGTAGACTATGCAGATTACTGAGTTGACTAATGCTACGTAATCGAGTGGGGGAACATTGTACAAATACAGGCTCCAGAGTCAACAGATGCATACAGCGACCAGACGAACGCTTGCTTAAATATTTCTTTGGTCTATCTCTATTACCCCCTGAGTAAGTTGAAGACTGTTTTTGTTATGATTTAATGGAGCGGAAACCAGATGACAAAAAATATGATCAATTTTGTGATTGCATTTTGGAGACATATGTCGCACCTGATAGTGTTTTCCTTCCTTCGATGTGAGCTGAGTTCACGCCAAGTCAACAACGCACTACCAACCTTTATGAGGGATCCCACAACAGACTAAATAAAATGTTTAATGCACCTCACCCCAACATATTTCATTTAGCTGACACACTGAAGACAATCCAAAGTGAACCCTACATTAAATTAGGAGGTACTTCGGCCCCTATGGTAAACGCAAAAGAAAAATAATTATTTGGAAGAATTAGTCGTTTACAATTTATAAAACGCGTTTGTTTTAAATTTCTATTTGCGATGACGTACTACTTTACTTCTTACATCATGTTCCTACATCGCATTTTTAACCATACCTACGGACTGTCTTAAGTCGGTGTAAAATGGGAAGGAAAATGCGGTGTAGTGCGGGAACCAATTCGACCACGACCTATTTGGGTCGCGGGAACCAATTCGACCAGAAGGGGTGCGGTGCTTGGGAACCAGTTAGGTTATTTGGGAACCAACTCGACTTTCCCGCGCGAAGTAGTAAGAACTTCGTTCTATCTCTCCTGTCTTTATTTTTGTCTTCTTTACCTATGGGGAGTCATCGCTGAAGACCTGCTGCGTGGATTGCATAAGCTGCACAAATGCTGTTCGCTATCTTACACATTCGACGTCTTCATTGGCACGCATTACTGCGTGCCGACGAATTCGATCATCGCTGACCAGTTCTGCAGGCTATCCCCTACATCACTTCAACCATCGTCTCGCGAGTGATGCGGCTGTCTACAGACGCCTCGAGCGCTGCTCGTGCGTCGTTCCGAGTAGTGCAGCAAAAAGTAGTGTCTGCGCGTCATCGACCTCTGTTGGTCAATGCGAGCACTAGCTGGGCACCTTGTTCCAACGGTTAAGATAACCATTGAAACACCCATGCCCGGTGAGCATTTGCGTAAGCTGGTACGTTAGCTCATCATGTCGCCGCGAAAGCCATGCATCGAGGTCGTGTACCAGTCTCAATGTCCAACGGCCACGAGTGGGCTCTTGGAGGCAGCCACTCATTCTTGAACACTTTGCCGCCGGGCTTCTTTTTTTATGCTTCTCCTTGGCGCCTTTCCTTTTTCTATCAGCTGAAGGAAGCTTCTGGAGGCGCTAATAAAGCGTAACACTCTTGATAGCCAGCAGATCAATAGAAGGCATTCGAGCTAGTACAAGAGCCGCCTTATACGAGTATGAGTCGGTTTTCTACGTGCAGATTACGCGTAGCCCAGTATCCCGCCGAACCCTTCCTATATATTCTTTGTGCTCACGGACTGCGACGGTTGACACCGAATTGGACGTCCCATTGAGAGGGACCGAGTATATTACTGTCGAATACAATCTTCATTGGCTTTCACTCGGCCCCCAGAGGTTCGGCATATAAGCTGGTGCAACGCCTTCGGTGTCCGTTCTGCTTTTTTCCGCCGTTGCCTGAAGATGAAGTTTCCAACACAGCTCGTCGTCCACCGTCATCCCTAGATACACGATCTGAGGCTGTAGGCGTGCCGGGTCGCCCAGTCCCGCTAGGTCAAATGACTGTGGCCTGCCCTTCTTCTGCCCGTGGAAAACGACGGCTTCTGTTTCCAGAGCAGCCGCCTCTAAGCCATGTGAGAACCCATCTCGATGATAAGTATGAATCTGTTGCGAATCTCCGCTCTGACACTATTTCTACAATAAAAAGAATGTCGTCGGCAAAACAAATGCTTGAGCTGCACTACCCGGTCAAAAAAAAAAAGGCAAGTTTCACAACAGGATTCTAAGACCGACCTTTGGAGTACACACGCCAAGATGATGATCTAGACCTGATGGCCTTCCGCGTGTAAATGCGCTGTTTTTCTGTCAGGTAGCTCCTGATGATCGCTTAGTACCTCGGGAGATTCCATTCATCTGTCGTTTTCGAGACACGTTTCCAAGACAGTGTATTCAAAACGTTCCTGGCATCGAAACCAACGGCAACGCATAAATCACCTTCGCTCTGTAAGGTGTTGATAAGCTTTTGCACACACAACACCGCGTCACTGGTATCACCTTTCAGGTATTCATCTCGGGTGCGGCAACAGGGCTGTGGCCGAGTGGCCGAGACTTCGTCCTGGGGGGGGGAAGAGGTGCTCAATCGCTCGGTACAACTTGCTGCGGGGATAGTGCGCAGACTGTGAGCGTTGTCGCTCACCCTCAGCGATATTTTGCATCGATAATTAAGTACTTCTAGGGACAGATTGACGCAGCGGGCTGCCGGAAGGTTGTCAATCTGAAACTTCGAAAACCTGCGTAGCTTTTTCACGAAGTTAATTTATTCGAACCACAATGACATAGATCAGAGTGGATATGGACAAAAATACGAGTATAACTAAAGATCGCATAATAGGTAGAACCTTGAAAAGTGTGAGAGTTGCGTGCTCTACCAAGAAGACCAATTGACGGTGAAACTGAATACTCGTGACATTATAGAATCGCATTTATTTCGGTAACTCCTTAATGTAACACCGTAATCAAAGTGACGTACAACCATATGATGCGACTCGCATAGTTTTATGATTTTGTCTCACGACAGACACATTCGTAGCGTCATCGTCAAGTTATTCTACTTCTACATAGCGTTATATACATATAAGACTAGAACGGAATAGCCTTTAAATCACGCTTCTAAGATTGCAGTGCGAACACTGAATCAACAAAAAGCTACAGTTCCGAGGGTGTAGACCACGACATGTCGTAGCTCGGATAACAACTGTTATTACTCCGACCTACTATATGTATATCCCGTGCACTGCACGAATCTATCTGCGAGTATCATCGCAACCAAGATTTCGGCGTGACGGAATCGTACATACATCCGGGCTGGTCACATTTTTCGATTTTATTCGAGAAATATTCGTTCCTAAATAGGGTAAAGGTACCAGTGATTGACATTGCGCAGTGATTGCCACTTTGTTTTATTTAGCCAATTATTAAGGTGTTAATAACTCATGTTGGCAGCACTGACTCTTGTATATGATGAGACAACATGTACTGTGGTAACCTTAAACGGATTGTACACCCAGGTGGCTTCCGAACATAAGAGAACCGGGGTAGACCACTGTGCCTCGACTAGCTCTTGGGTCACAGCGCGTGCAGGATACGTACCACGGAGCGTTTTGATTCGGGTCTCGGGAGGGAAGTCTTTCGAGGTGACCTATGAATACCTCGTCAGTCGGGAAACTGCCGTACCTCCACCTTACAGGGACTGCAAATAACAAAAATAAAAAAAAGACGTGGGGACACGAAAAACGCTTACTTTTTATTTATTTACAGAGCACAGCACGGTGACGAGGTGCGATGAGAGACGCTTGGTGGATCACGGTGAGCGAGGGATCCGGAGCACGTTTTTGATGGTGTGACACACAGCGGAGTAGAAAACAAAAAACGAGAAAAATTGGCGTTAACCGAATAATTGAATTTTCAAAGTTTATATCTTTACCCAAAAAAAAACTTCTATCCTTCTCCTGGGTCTCTGACCGAGTGCCCTTCCATCGTTCTCTCTTCCCGGACGTAGAACCTCGCCAACCTCATTTCGCAGTCAGGTAGGAAAAACGTGAAAAAATGATAACATTCGGGAAAATGGAAAAACAAACTAGATGGCGCTAGGAAATGACAGGAAAAATAAGATAGGTGGCGTTAGGAGACGACGGGAAAACGAAAAACAGGTGAGCTTAAAAGCCACAGCGGAAAAGTTAGGAAAAAGGTAAGGGGAATTTTTGGAAGAGGGAACGACTTTGTGACATTCGGTCATATCCACAAAACCGAAGTGTCAGGATACCACATTGCCCCGCCTTAGGCACAAAAAACCTTAGTTTCTTGAGGCTAAGGAAGAATCTAAGAGTCCAGACACTTCAATCCGTGCTCTCGACTCACCCCAGGGAGGTACTCCACTTAGACCCACCAAGACGTCGGTCGCAAAATAGAGTACAAAAAAGAACAATAAAATAAATAAATAGATAAACAAGACTTCTTAAGACTGAAATAACAAAATAAAAAAAAAATGACAATATGCTGACTTGGTGACGGATGGCGATATTGATTTAGAAAGGACGCAGGAAAAAAAAAAAAAAAAAAAGGAAAAAAAACAAATGAGATATTCGAAAAAGGTGAGTAACGACAACGGAAACACAACAGAAGTTAAAAATAATAACATCCTATACTCCTATACGGGGCGTGATACTTAAATTTAATACACTTCAACTGAAGGGCAGGAACGTAAAACTGGTAACACAAAGGAATATATACGTCTGGGGCTAGTCCCCAAGACAAGGTAAACAATCTTACTCTAATGTCTTGATACTAAATAAAACTCAGAATAAGGAAATGTGATGCAAACGAGGAACTTAAAGTGTACTTCAGGAACTAAACGAGAAAGGATTTCTAACTGACCACTGAATGACAGGAAGAACAAGAACAAACTTAAGTCTACGCTTCTTTAAATCTTAATAATCGAGATGAGTAATAGTAGTTGAGCATAAGTCTTTGCCAAGAGGGAGAGAAAATTTAGAGCAACGCGAAGTACGGCAGAAACAGGTCCCCTGATGCCGTGCCCCGAGTCGGGGGTGATATAGGAGGAGTGTTGACAGGATGTTTGAGCAAGTCGGTTATGCCCCCTAGCTGACAGGTCATCTTATCAGGATACATGTAAGGAATGATAGGTGCGGCATGAGATTGTGGAAGAACATTTGCGCACGGAGATAGAGGCGGTGAAGATGATGGTGCTGATGTTGGCACGGACATGCCCTGCGCTACAGCATCGAACGCACCATGGGCAGCTGACTTCGCCTCTCCTCCCTTACGGGGATCGTTTGGTTTCTCTTGCTGGATTCGTGCTTCCTGCGGAGTTGAGTGGAATATCAGGTTTCGTACGTTGTGTTCCTCAATCTCTCCATTCTGGATATTCTGTATGCGGTAGCAATTTGGGGTCCATTCAACGAGGACTTCGAAGGGTCCTCTGGCCTTCGGGCAGAGCTTAGCGGAAACGTTTTTCAGCTTTGATGAGACAGGGTATGTGACGACATATACTCGATCACCTCGGGCTAAAGTTCGTCCTTTTTCAGAAGCTCGGCGATCCCGGTACTCGGCATCTTGTTGTCTTCTGTTGTTGACCTGTTCATATACTTCTTCTGCTTTGATCTCTTGTTGTGGCAGGTTAAGTGATTCGGAGAGCGGCTCTGTTACTGGAATAAGATGTTGAACGGTGACAGGAGCAACGCCAGTAGTGCGTAACTCTACTTCGTTAATGACTCGTTCAATATCGGGCAGAAGTTCAACCCATTTTCCTTGGCGGTCTTGAGGGACATGCATACGGATGAGTTCAGCTATTCTAGACATCCTTCTCTCAACCACGTTTGCATTTGGCGAATGCGGTGAGACGTGCCGGAGGTTTACTCCTTTCTTATCCCAATGCTGGACCCATTCATAGCTCGTAAAACACGAAGCGTTATCGCTTAGAATGGTCTGGGGTTTTCCCTCTTGCGCAATGTATTTCTCAAGGGCGTTAATACTGGATTTTGTATCGGCATTTTTTACAGCGTATAATTTGGTATACCCACTGAATGCATCAGTGGCTACGAATATTCGGTCAACACCACCGCGTCCCTTGGCAATCGGGCCAAAGTGGTCGATTGATAAGAGTTCACTAGGTTTTGTAGTTCTAACATGGGCTGCTTTTACAGTGGCGTTTGGCGGGAAGTTTTTACTGGTTGCGCACACATGGCACGAAGATACGACTTCTTCTGCGACGGATTTCACCTTTGGGAATGTGAACATTCGAAGAATAATTCCAGTGGTCTTCGAAATCCCTACATGACCATAGTATGTGTGGTAGTAATGTGTTATATCATGCTGTAAGGATGCTGGGATCACGACTCTCCAAGTTCCATCACGGCTGACTTGTTGGATGAGGTCTTGATAAATACGGAACTGCTGTGGAAATTTCTGTCGAAGGATTTTGATTTCAGGATCTTTTTCCTGGATCCGCCGGAGATGTCCGAATTCTTCTACAAGTTTCGGACTTGGTCTCGCTCCAAAATGGTTGATTATAGTCGCAGTAGATGGCTTAGGTGACTTCTTTTCCTTTCTCTTTTTCGCAGAGGACTGATTCGCATGCGGTCCAGGTGTATTGGAGCTGATTTCTTCTGAAAACTCTCGTAGTCCATGCTCAGTCGAGAGTGGTTCAGCTTCTGATGACTGGTCATGAAGTTCGGTGATGGTGGGCTCAAATGTTTCTTCAACCAGTTGACATAGTGATGTGTGGTTGGCTGACAGTTTGTTAGTGGCAGTAACAAGCTCATGTATTCCTGTAGAAGTCTTTTTGGTGGACTTGGGGTCGAGCAGTCTGGGGAGACCTTCATCTGGTTCATTCTCTAGGAGGCACTGGTGGTATTTGGCTAATTGAGTGACTGGTGAGTTGATGCCGACGAATTCAGCCTGGTAGAACGAGAGGATGATTGACCATTTAGTGAGGCGAGGAGAACGATATGGTGCTGCTTGCATCAACTCGCGTGGTATAGGTCTAGTATGTATTTTCACTCTTCTGAAGGCTAGAAGGTATGAACACTGTTTGAGAGTATGTATAACGGAGAGAAGGTCGAGTTCTCCCTCAAAATATCGGCATTCAGCTCCTTTCAGTGCTCGTGAAACAAAAGCAATCGGTATGGGATTGCCTTCAGAATCAAATTGGAAGACTGTACCGGCAAGACCCTTTTGGCCACCTGTGGCTAAAACATGGAAGTCTTCCTCCCAGTTGGGGTGATGATGCATGATGCGCTCCTTTAGCCTCTCTTCTATCAGCCGTTTGGCTTCTTCCTGTTCGGCACCCCAGGTGAACGGTGTATTTCCTTTCAAAAATCGGGAAATGGGTTCTTGTAGACGGGCACATTCTGGTACGTGTGCATGAAAAAAATTCACGGCCCCTAAGTATGCTCGAACTTCGTTAATGTTCTTGGGGACTGAGTGTTGAATTATCCGATTAACATTTTCCTCACTTGGTCTAACTCCTTTTGGGTCCAATTCAAATCCCAGGTAGCGTATTTGTGACTGGGCGAATCTGCATTTCTTCGGATTTATTGTGAATCCGGCAGCCTCGAGTCGCTTGGTGACTTCGAGAAGATGTGAAAGATGTTCAGCTGGCGTATGGGACGCAATCAATATATCATCGACGTACCAATGGGTATAGTCTTCTGTGCCTCGAAGAGTTCTGTTCAGAGCTGACAGGAGTCCAGCCTGGCTTTCGGTAGTTCCAAACGGGAGTCTTGTATACCGCCATGGTTGGCCTTTATGGAGAATAGTAGTATATTGCGATGATTCCTCAGTCAATTCAATCTGCAAAAATGCAGCCTTCATATCGAGTGATGAGAAGATGGTCGCTCCATTGAAACGGGTTTTGAGGATTTCGGTTTTTGGGACTTCGTGTATTGGAGAAACAAGATGTTTATTAAGGTCACGGTAGTCGCCGCAAACTCTCCAACTTCCGTCTGATTTCTTCACGCAAACTAGATTGTTGCGATGAGGTGCAGTGGACTCTTTGAGGATTCCGTCGCGTTCGTATTCATGAAGAATCAAGTCAACAGCCTGCTCTGCATGTTTTGGGATTGGGTACGAATTTGACTTGATGATCACATCTGGGTCTTTTATGTGGAACGAATATTGGGAATGTCTGTATTTTCCAATCTTGTTGGTGTAAACTGTAGGATGCGCGTTGATTACTTCCTGAATCATTCCCAGAAATTGGTTGATGTCGAATGATGAGACAGTCTGAATTGAGAGGATTTCCCTGCTGGATGTATCTCCCATTGACGGAGACAATCCATTCTCCCCCAGTCTGCCAGATTCAGGTGGTGTTTGGGCTGGCTGTTTTATTGGTGGAGTCACTGAAGACGCAGCTATTTGACAACTGAGTACAGGTAGGAGGTACGCAGAGACCACTTGGTGGGCAATTTGCTGGTAGTCCTTTGGCTTCTCCTTGATATCGGTATTTGTTCCCTGGGCCTTCAATGCTTCCCTTAAGCACTTGACCTTTTTATGGACCCAAGATACAGCTTTCATTTCATCATATGTCCACACAATAGATCCATTCATCTCGTGTTTTTGGGCGATCAGCAATAACTGGTCAGTTTCCATGAGCGGTTTTAGTTTTACCAGATCAGGGAATTGACTATCTGTCAGTAGTTGGTCAACAGTAACTCGTTCTGCCCCGGTCAGGTATGGTAAGATAAGGAAGAGCGGGTCTATCTTTGTGGGCATATAAAGGGTTCCATCACTGATGACTGTGTCTCCATGGAGCCACGTGTGGTTCGGCTGGGAGGACTTCAGAGTTTCCAGTACCTTCTTCCTTTTTGAGTCAAACAGGAACTTTGCTTCTTTGTTGTCTCGGGGGTTGCGGAGTGTAAGAATTTCCAAGGCATGGGGTTGTGATACTGTAAGTTCTTCAGTCACCAGTGTCATTTGTTCGGAGATGTTGTTTATAGCTTGAGGTTCAGTCTTGTTGTCATTCTCCAACCATAGCAGAGACGATGAGTTGACTGGCGGTGTTGGAGACTTTCGGCAGTAATCCAATCGAATGACGGATGGTTGACCACTGATGTCAATGGTAATAAGGTTTCTCCACATATCGATTAAAGCTTTGAAGTGTGCCAAGAAGTCTCTGCCAATGAGGCATGTCGGAGAGAGGTTTTCGCCCACAGTAAAATTGAACGTGATTGGCTGGTGACCTGGCGAATCGTTGAAGGTGACGGGTAAGGTGACATCGTATTTAGCGCGTAGTGGGTCGCCGGTGGCATTGGTGAGGTCACCATTTTGAGTTGGTTTTGAGACAAATTTCAGTTCTGGGTTCGCCTGACGCAGTTGACTATAGGCAATGCTTGAAATTATGGTTGATGGAGATCCAGTATCAATCAGGGCTCCAAGGGTATAATTTCCAATCTCGAGGTAGACAACAGCATTGCAGTTATGATCCTTGGCTCTCCAGATTTCTTCAATGATGCTGACAATGGTTCGGCTTGTCAAAGGGGTTTTAGCATCACCTTGCTGAAAACTTTTCTTGATCCATTCCGCAATATCTCTAGCGAAGAGATTCTTAATATCTGGGTCAGCTTTCTCGTTCTAGGTAAAAGGGCATGGGTTACCCCGGGCGTCTAATTTCCGGTATCGATCAAAGTTCAACCGGACGGCGGTTTTTGGCACATTCAATTCCCAGCGTCTTGGTCCTACAGTTGGTCTTTGAATACTGACTTTGGCCATGACGTCAAAGAGCTTGATGACATAGGCAATACCAGTCAGAACTTCTTTTAGCTCCCAAATCATGCGGTTGAAGGCGCTAATCCGGAGCCAGGTATCTTCACTTAGGTCACCATAAGGTGGGAAGATCTCAAGCAGGATGATTTTCTGGCAGGGGGCTTGGTCAAGAAGGGCTTCAAGCAGTTTCCTGAAGGTCTGACGATATGACCTTAGGTCAAACTTGTCAGCCTGTATATCCATGACGCCAATAGCAATTATCACGTGACGGGTTAAGTTGAGTGGTTGCTGTTCAACTTCCTTCTTGAGTTGATCAAGGGTGAGACCAAAGTTACATGTCACAGCACGTCGGGCTATTGTTTGTGTCGAATATGGGCCAAGTAACGTATTGGCCAACTGGACGGCAAGTACATCTCCCATAATGGTATAAGTATCATATTGGACCGTGATAGGTAAAGACGACTTTGATACAGCATATACAGAAGTATTGGTTGATTCAACCTCTGATTCAGATAGCGGGATGCTGAAGTGTTCCCGGGAGGATTCTGGTTCTGTAAAATGGTTTTCTGGTTCGGTGTAAGCGTCAATCACAGTCTGTCTTTCCAACTGGTTGACACTTCGACGTGGGTTAGTCGGTGCTGGAGCTGGTGTAGATTCTCGGCGCGGCCTGAGGAAGTTCAGGCTTTTCTTGACTTCCAGCCACTGGCTAATAGTCATGACCATCTCCGTTAAGGACTCCGGTTGATCTTGATAGATCTCAGTCTTGAGGTCGGGGTCTAAACGGGCTGACAATTCTCGAATGATGGTGTTCTCATCTCTAAACAATTTGGTGTCGTTAAGGATATAGTACCATCTCTCAACCTCTTTGATCAGTTTATCTGATGGTATATTTCGGAAGTCTTTGGACATGAATTCCGTATAGTAAGCCAGCTTTTTCTTCTGTGACCAATTTTGATTCAAGAAGGCCTGGACTAAATCGTCATAGGTCATGTCCATGCGGTACAGGGAGGTTAAGTTCTTTCCTCCGTGGGTAAGATGATTTTGGAGGCGCACTGCTCGTTCATCTTCCTCAACAAACCTGCCGATGGTTGTTTCAAACTGTTCGAGGTATTGAGTAGGGGTGCGAGTATCGTCAACTCGATACACTGAGCAGTCAGAGAAGTCCTTCGACATGGAGGGTAACTTGGTGATGGTCGAGGAGATTGTTGTATTCGCACAGGAAGAGCGATAAAACGGCCTGAACGAACGAGTAGATTTATGAGTCCCTGGTGTAGTACTTTGAGTCAACATAGTACTGTGCTGTTCGGCACTGCTGTTACTTTGCGGACCTGTGGACAAAGGATTATGAGGCATGACAGTTGTGTTGGGTGCGAACGACACCTTGGGTACCTGTTGAGCTGAGGAGGTATCGCCCACGCAGGTCGACTGAGATTTTGGCCCAGTGAACGAGACGTTCAACAAGTCATTGGTTTCAGTGTTGCCAACGGCTAAGGCTTGTTGGAGTTCATCCCGCAGCTGATTGACCATTGCTTCGGTGGCTTCCTTCTGCAATTGCTGAACGCCACTGATGATTTTGCGGACTTCTTTTTTTTCAGCTTCGATGATGGATTTCAATTCTGCTTTGTCTGCCTGAATGGTAGACTTCACTTCGTTGACAGACAATGTAACGTTTTGTAGGTTGGCATTCAACTCTGTTCTGTCCTTTTTCTGCTGCTCGCGATCTGCTTTACGTTCGTCTTTCTCCTTGGTTTGGGCTGCCAAAACCTGTTTCAACATGTCTTCGACAGTTGGTGTCTTGGATGTAACCGACATTATGGCAGAATTGTTGTTGCCAGCTATGTCCGAAATCACTTCATCCCCAAATTCGTCAAACGTTTTTCCGAAGTTTTCGTGGAAGACAGCGCGTACTTTTGGTAGTTCGGGCTGTTGGTCGTTGCCTTGGCTAAACGTATCGGCGTTCGGCTCGGGTGACAATACAGGTGTAGCGATACTTGTCGGGGACCCTGCCTCAGCTTGAAGACGTGTTCTCGATCTCCGAAAATATCCTGGTTGATCGGCATCGGCGTTCAAAGGCGAAGATGGCGAGTCGGGCATACAAAAAACGTATATAAAACTCGTGTGGCTTCTCGGATTAGAATCGCTTCGTTTACACGGCCTCAAGTAGGAGTGCGAGAAAGTTGAACTTAGGATGAGCGGCAAAGAATATCGCGACAAAATGTAAAACGAAATTATTAAACATTTGAAACTTATTGACGCAAACTTATTCGACGAAATTGTAGCGGACAACACGATAAATGAGACCTAGCAGTTTAATAAAACGCGAATAAAATGGGATAAATAATCACGAAAAACGAAAATAAAAAATCAACAGTTGAGATAAGCAAACCGGTGATAAGAGTTGTCGAAAATCGAATCCGAGATTTTTCACTGCGCGTACTGGTTGCACTGTACTAGACAGTCGGGTGATAACGCAGCTGCGATGAAGAGTGCGTGTCTGTCGATTTCGAAATATCAATTATCGAATCGGATTCGGTGATAGTGCGTCGTATAGTTGGAGACACTACCACAGGGTGCGCGATTGTCGGATACGACACTGTTACTGGGTGACGTCACTGCAATTGATCGTAATGAGATGAGCAGGGCTGACAAGCCAATCATCATTGGCTTAAACTTCACGATTGGCTTACAAGCCAATGGCCGATTTTGATTAGCTTGGGAATGGCTTTTTCATAATTTCATCAACTGCTTCCAGCCGTTCATGATTGGCTTTTGGCTTAATTAGCGAGTTACATGTCCATTTACTATAATAGAATCACCCGTACAGTTCGAAAATGTCGCTCTTTTCTATCATAGATCGAACTGACACGCAAAAACGTCAAAAACTCTATCTTATGAGTGTACTTAGATTCGTCGTCCTAGAAGAAAAAAAAAAAAAAAAAATTCATTGGCTTGTGCTGCTTCGATAAATTGATCGGCTTTTTATTGGCTTAATGCTTTTTGAAGGATTGGCTTTTGATTAGCTTCACAAGCCAATCAAATACGGCTTCTTCTTCTGCTAAGCCAATCATTCGCTTTAGCTTGTCAGCCCTGGAGATGAGGTACGGCACGTGATGACGGAACGCAAGCACGCAGTCACGACGATACGGATCGCACTTTCTGATAACTGATAACTGATAAGGGTTTAACAAAAATCTGCTACCTTGCTACTGATATTCGGTACTTGATTTCCCTGTTGATGAGGTATCTACACTCTAAATTTAACGATCGAAAAGTAGAAAACCAAATGGAAATAATTGCTAAGAGAATCCAGAAGTACTAATGGAGCGGCAATTAAACACTCCAAGAGAACGTTACGAATTTTGTCCCTGTTGTTCCGAAGAGACGAAACGAACAGTAAAGAATTCAGAAGATAGAAGATCGAATCGAGGATCGGCCTCCGAACAGGAACCGATGCTCTGAATTTCGTAAGTTAAGATTTTGGACGCCACAGACTTTATAGCCGGAAGTCTGAACTAGTCGATTTCAAGTTGTACTTTTTGATTGAACCTGAACTTAGTCTGTGGTGATACTACTGTTGACACTCTGTTAGAAGAAACAGTCGGATACCTCGACAGGCTAGGATAACGATCGGAGTTGTTCAGGTAGTACCTTCGGATTTGAATTAGGATAATTCTATAGACGAATTTTTGGGATGTGATTCAGAGATGTTCGACGTACACGATACTGACCACCGTTTCGTATTCTACGAATCTCTGAAGGAGAATAGAATCAAACGCCCCACGTTGGATCGCCAGATAGATGTGGTAACCTTAAACGGATTGTACACCCAGGTGGCTTCCGAACATAAGAGAACCGGGGTAGACCACTGTGCCTCGACTAGCTCTTGGGTCACAGGGCGTGCAGGATACGTACCACGGAGCGTTTTGATTCGGGTCTCGGGAGGGAAGTCTTTCGAGGTGACCTATGAATACCTCGTCAGTCGGGAAACTGCCGTACCTCCACCTTACAGGGACTGCAAATAACAAAAATAAAAAAAAGACGTGGGGACACGAAAAACGCTTACTTTTTATTTATTTACAGAGCACAGCACGGTGACGAGGTGCGATGAGAGACGCTTGGTGGATCACGGTGAGCGAGGGATCCGGAGCACGTTTTTGATGGTGTGACACACAGCGGAGTAGAAAACAAAAAACGAGAAAAATTGGCGTTAACCGAATAATTGAATTTTCAAAGTTTATATCTTTACCCAAAAAAAAACTTCTATCCTTCTCCTGGGTCTCTGACCGAGTGCCCTTCCATCGTTCTCTCTTCCCGGACGTAGAACCTCGCCAACCTCATTTCGCAGTCAGGTAGGAAAAACGTGAAAAAATGATAACATTCGGGAAAATGGAAAAACAAACTAGATGGCGCTAGGAAATGACAGGAAAAATAAGATAGGTGGCGTTAGGAGACGACGGGAAAACGAAAAACAGGTGAGCTTAAAAGCCACAGCGGAAAAGTTAGGAAAAAGGTAAGGGGAATTTTTGGAAGAGGGAACGACTTTGTGACATTCGGTCATATCCACAAAACCGAAGTGTCAGGATACCACAGTACTAAACCTAAAAACAAGCGTTGTAATCAGTTCGCTATAGGTTTCTTATAAGAAAGAACGTGTTTCCGCCGCTACCAAATATAAAACTCGCAAAAGCCAGATTTTCTAAGCAGATGAATTAAGAAAGGTGAGTTACATTTTTTCATAATTGTTATTGTCGTAGTGTTATGTATAATATATTGAAACATTCGTTGAATTCTCCTACATGCTTGTGTGTGGGAACCTGGTTTCAAATAGAAGATGTCGTGTTTTGAGTAGTGACAATCACTAGTCATTGGAAAATTATGTTAGGTCCAATTATTGTCATACTGTCAATCATGGGGCGAGAGAGTGAAATTTGTGTTGCCCACTGATTGACTGGTCAATATTTTTTCTTTTAAATCTGCAATTCTGTTTCATTATTCTCAATTGTAATAGGTACTGAAGAATATGCCGAAGAAATCTGCAATCACATATAATGAAGAGCAACTTGAAGCAGCCTTAGCTGATGTTAAGAATGAGGTAAAAGTATACACTGCAGCAAAAATCCATGGAGTTCCACGGACCATGTTGTGTTATAAATCAAAAGAAAAGGGTTCTGGTAGGCACCACTGATGAAAATACGAGTTGTAAATTGAAGCCAGTTACCTGTAGACTAATATTAGAAAGGGGTCTTTATGTTTAGGAAGGAGTACTTTTGGTCCTGAGCCTCTTCTCTCAAACAAATTTGAACTTTGGCTGCGAAATTGGGTATTGGATATGGCAGAAGGAAATAAACCTGTTACTAAAGTATCACTTATGATGAGTGTCCGGAATTATTGTCAGGAAATGATAAAATTGAATCTGCCAGTTCCATTCAAAAATGGGGAAACCTAGCGATTAGTGGTACCGACTATGGTGGAAGAGAAATCCGGATCTTCATTTACAAACAGCAGAACCACTGAGCCAAGGTAGGGCTGATTTAAATGAAATTAGAATTAGAGCCTGGTTTTCTAAAGTGGAGAAATATCTCACAAAAAAAAATCTCATGTCCGTTTTTGAGGATCCAAGTCGAATCTTTAACTGCGACGAAACTGCTGTGTACCTAGCTCCAAAAGGCAATAAAGTACTGGCTCGCTGTGGAGATAAAAATGTGCACCTGCTAATTGTGAAAAAGAGAATGTGACATTCCTTGTCATGTGCAGTGCCAATGGTTCATTGGCTCCGCCACAGCTTGTTTTCCATTATGAACGTGTTCCTGGAGATGTTTCTCGATCAGTCCCGAACACATGGGGCATAGGTCTTTCAGAGAATGGTTGGATGACCAGTATCACTTTTTTTGAGTACATAGCGAACGTTTTTGAACCGCATTTAACTAGAAAGATCAGAGCGCATTTAAATCACTGAAATCTTTATGGAAAGATGAAGTAGTTCGTTTTAGAATGCAGAATGATGGAGCAAAATTGAAGAACGCAAATGTTGCGCCGATACTGGACACAGTTCTCAAACAAATGCCTCCGAGTGTATTTATAAATGCGTTCAGGGGTTGCAGTCTGTGTCCATTTGATCCAAATGCGATTGATTACAAAAGAATTGAAGTTGATTTCTCAGGATGCCATTCACAATGATGTTCAAGAGTCATCACCAGTTATTAAGGAACTAATGTTCGACTATCTTCAGCAAAACATTGATGACGAGAAAAAAAAGTGTTTGAGGATATTTACTTAGGGCTGACAGAAGAATCAGCAATAGCGGTAGATGATAAATCATTGTTTCAAATTTGGAAAAATATGAAAACTGATTTAAATAAAACTGGTGAGACATCAAGGAACTCTACTGATACGTCCACAAACTCCACTAACATGTCCTTCAACTCTATTGATTTGAAGAATGATTCTCCAGTTCCATCTACATTGCAAGCCACAACAAGTGTTACTCTGAGTGAGACAGTTGAGTCATCCATTGTTGAGAATAGTAATTCCACAGTTCCTACTCTAAATGAAACAGTAGAGAAACCTAAAACTGATGTCTCTTTCATGACAGACAATGACAATAATTTAATTTCTTCCACACCCGCCGCATCTATATCTGAAACTCATCGCAGAATTACGCCAATCAGAGAAAAACATAAGCCTCCTGGCCTCGTCGCGAACCCATTCAAACAAGCATTCTTTTTTCAGCTCCCAAAGAATGATGAGAGACAAGCAAAAAAAAGAAAACGTGAATTATTCCCAAGTGCGGTAACAAGTGAGGAGTGGCAATTGTATCATAAGCGCAAGGAATAAGAAAAAGAAGAGAAAGAACGATTGAAAAAAGAGAGAGATGCAAAGAGAGCAGTGAAAGCTGCCAAAAAAAAAACAACTGAAAAAAAGAAACCCAAGCTGAAGTTGAAGTCAAAGCCGAAGCCAAAACGTCGAAATGAGAAGAAATGTGTAGTAATGTCTTCTGAAGATGAAGGCAGTAGCTTTGATGAAAAATTACTGGCAGATTCAAGCAGCGATCTAGAAACATTTTCAGACTTGGAACAGACTGAAGAAAAAAATGAAATTAATGAAGATGAAGAAAACTTATCCGTTCAACCTCTAGGATTAAATGATGATGCAGAAATAGGAGACTCAGTTCTAAATTGTGATCAGACAAAAAATGATTCTTTGCAGGTGAACGACTGGGTAGTAGTCAAGTTATAATTTAGAACAACAAAAAGGTGAGCGGAAATGGATTGGACAAATAGTTGAAGTCAATCCAGGTGATAACACATTTCTCATTACATTTTTACGACCAAAACGAACACAATTACACACGGGCTATATTTATCAGTACCCTGCGAAGAGAGACGAAGATACTGTGTCCAGAGAACAAATTTTATACAGCATCCTTCCGCCTGAAATATTCCAAAGAAGCCTCAAATTTACAAAACATTGCGATGAGTTATAATTTTTCTAATTAAAGTGTTGAATTTTTTCTCGTTCTAGTCTACTCGAAATTTATCATATTACCTACCTAATACTTACCTATTAAGAAATACCTACCCAAAGTACCTTACTTATAAGATGTTACCTATAAATTTAGAATTTTGTTAGTGATGCAGACTCGTGATGGATTTGTGAAATTATAGACTGTTATTTGAAATTTCTACTGATTTTTTTACTATTTTCAGTATTTTATGGATATGTCAATTACTGGGCGTCAATCACTAGGCAAGTCTTCCCCAAAAGTGTCAATCACAGGTACATTTGGCAATTTTTTTTTTCAAATATTTCCTGTTTCGTCTCAAATTGAATTATAGAGTATTTGAGCCATGCAAATTGTAAAGTAAAGTCTCCTGAATAATTTGGTACATAATATTTGCAATTTAGCTCATACTCGTCTTCGCAATTTGAAGTGGAAAGTGAAAAAATGCGTAATATGTCAATCACTGGTACCTTTACCCTAAAGAAGACTAAAATTATTCACGCGTTGAGTATACAGAAAATGGAATAAACTGCTATAAGTTCTCGCGTTCCCGGCGTTTTATGATTTCTAAAATCTGCTGTTTTCAAATACAGTTTTGACAAAATCGATGGACATTGACAAATGGCCATATTCGACGAAGTATTTTATCCAAATCAGGTCGTTTAATCGAGATCTGGTGTAAAATCAAAAAGTTGTATTCGCGGTATGCATTTCACAAATCATAGAATGCTGACTATAGTCGTTCTTTCGTTCATTCTGCTCTTCGGAACTGAAATTTTACGTCGCACACTGGGCCAGAATGCGAAAAAACCCGCGCATCTAGCAAAAAATGAAACTCTTGTTACCTTCAAACTGTCTAGCTACGTCGATAACATATACATCGACCGTGTTAAAACAACCGGTGATCAGCTGTTGTATCCCCACTACTGAGTTATGGGCGTGCCGAACGTTGTCCTAACGTGTTAGTAGCGGCTACTGTGTAACGTGTTCAAAATAGCGCGTATGTTTTATGTTATTGTTGTTAAGAAAAAAAATAGTATTAATGTCGTGAATCATCATGGAGAAAGATAAAAGTAAGTACTTTTCGAATATTCAAACATCGTACTTGTATCTTTTTTCATTTTCAATTTATGCGGGGTCAAAGTTGAATAAATTTTAACGAAACGGTAATGAATTTTTTTTACTATAATTATCGATAAGTTTTTATATCCAAAAGTATCCAAAACGACGAATACGAGAAAATGTGTACTGAAGTATGTAGAAAGGGACTGTGATAATTTTTTTACCGGATACTGCCGGGATCTCATACTTATGCGGCATTGAAGCCATGAAAATGCTATGTAGATAAGAAAAAACCCGGCTTATTTTAATTATTCTAAAAGTTTTGAAAAATTTTACTGTACGGACTATTGAAAGTGTCTATACCTGAGTAATTTACCACGTAGAACTCGATTTTTCAGTCCTTTTTTGTTTTTGGCCCCTTGGGGGATTGGTATTTTTACCAAAATTGTCAAAAGGTGCAAAAAAATCGAGTAGAGTGTTGAAATCTAGGTCATTTTTGTAGTCAAGTTTCATTTTTTGGTACATTTAGGTTTTCGGCTGTAAAGCGAGTGGTATTAGTTTTTATAATCAATTTTCTAAGTTTGAATCATCTTTTCATCTTTGAAAAATTAAAAGGAAAAATCGGAAATTCGGTTGCTGAATTAGAAGAAATATTAAAATGTGCTGCTGAAGAAGGTATCTCCGTGTCTACAAACACTGTAAAAAAACTTTATACTCCACTTAGTAATTGTTTGATTTTTTTAGACTTACTCGGCGAAGAATCACAAGAAGGAAGCCATAAGTTTTTTAAAATTTTCCGTGATCGATTTTCTCGCAAATCGAAAAGAATTGACACCATTCGCGATATTGCTAACCGATTCCTCGTGTTTTCTGATCCATTCATCAGAAGCATGATGGAACCGGTCACAGAAAAAAAAACTCAATTGCCGGAAGAAGTGGTCGCAATAAAGAAAGGTGAGAAAAATAACAAAAAAGACAGCGAAGATGAAGAAACCGAAGAAAAAGAAACCGAGGATGAAGAAACCGAAGAAAAAGAAACCAAGGATGAAGAAACCGAAGATGAAGAAGACAGCGAAGACGAATGAATGAAAAAACATAGTTTTTTAAAACTTCTAAAAAAAATTTTAAAAATTTTAAAAATTGTTTCATTAAGTATGTTATTTATTGTAAGCGATGTTTTTAAAATTTCCAAAAAAATTGTTTGTTTTTTTTTGTAAGAGGAAAAAAAGGTGAAAAATATATTACAACTGTATTTCAATATCAAATTTTTTTTAAATTTTTGACAATTTAAAAAGGTACCACTACCGGGGGGGGGGAGGTCGAAAACAAAAAAAGACTCAAAAATCAAGTACGAGAAAAATTACCTCGATTTCAACATCTAACTCGATTTTTTTCATATTTTTGGCAATTTTAAAAAAGGTACCCCCCCTCCCGGGGGAGATTCAAAAACAAAAAACTACTCAAAAATCGAGTTCTACGAGAAAAAGTACCCTAATTTCAACACCCAACTCGATTTTTTTCATATTTTTGGCAATTTTGGAAAAGGTACCACCCCCTTGGGGGCTGAAAAAAATTACCCAAAAAAACGAATTCTACGTTAAAAATTACTTAGAAATAATTACTTTCGACTTTGTTTTGTGTGACCATTTTTTTGAAAAAGTACATGCGCACCTTTTTTTCTATTCTGACCCAGTGTGCGTCGCACGAATTTATTTCTTTTCTTCGTTGTATATTTTTCTAGTAAAACGAAAATATGACCAGCTCCCATATAACGCCACGTAAACGTAAAGTAACTTGATTGCGGCACTGTATGACCGCGTAAATCGGTTTGGCAATTTTTCGAAACACGAAATTTATATTGCTTGGATAGCGAGTCGCAACACTCGGTTAATTATCACTTTGGCCGTAATCGGCGCAATATCTTCTATCAAGTTTTCGACACAACTAGTCGCTAGCTATTTAACGAGTTGAACCGGAATTGGCGGGAGTGATGAGATATCAACCCGAGGGAAGTTTTCCCTCAACTCATTTAAATTATTCGCACAATAAGCTACGACTGGTAAGTCGGACAGTGTCTTCCTCACGAATTTCCGGAAGCAATCCGAACTGTCGAGGGCGCTCGATGCTTCCGCGTTTGCATGCTAGAGCAGTCTGTTCTCGAGTCGACCGACAAATCTGTGGATCTCTTCTTCGACTGCGTTGAGTCGAAGTCCTTTGTGGAGTGTTTCGTTTACGACGTACTAAAGAGCGTTGGTTATTACGCCGGGTACCTCCGTTCGCTGTCGTACAATCCCCGGGGTACTGTTTTCTATCGCGCAACCCCGCAGCCGTATTCCGTAACGAATAATCAAAGGAAATATTTTTCGTGTGTGAAGATTCGTCCAGCCGCTACACACTATTCACGCACGAATTGTATTTTCGTCCAGTCGACTGGAATTGCGTTCCGTATTCTAATCTTGTAAAAATTGCGCTAAGTCCGTACTTACAAAAATATTCACATCTGACAATAATGAGACTTTGTGTGCATGTCGCCAGCCCCCTCATTGTGGAAATGGGGGGGAAAAATAATGTCAATAATTTGTTCTAATTTGTTCAGCCATTTTTAGGATTTGTTCTTACCCCCACCCCCAACAATTAGCAACTCAGTTTGAGGGACTGGCGACATGCTAGCCCCAACATTCGATTTCGCGGTTGTAACAAGTCTCAAACATTTGTTCTAATTTATTCCGTAGTTTTCAGAATTTGTTCCGCCATTCTCCACTATTTACAGCCACCAAATAGAGGAGCCGGATCAACTAATAGTTATAATCCCACATGAATACTATTTGCTGCGCACTAAAATTTGTTCTACATTCGTTCTAATTTGTTCTCTCATCTACACACCTGAGTCCATCACCACTATGCATTCGCCGACTATTCGAGCTCAGGGGCGGGGATAAGTGACCCTTAAATCTTCAGTTTGCATATGAATATGATTTGCTGCACACTGAAATTTGTTGTGTATACGTTCTAGTTTGTTCTCTCAACCCTACACCTCAGACTATCAAAACCATACATTTGCCGACTATGTGAACCAGGGGGTGGGGGTAAGTGACACTTATGTATGAAATTTCCAAATAAATACAATTTGCCACCAACTGCAATTTGTTCTCTATTCATTCTAGTTTGTTCTTTCATCTACACACTCAAATCCGTCACCACAAAGCATTGGCCAACAATGTGAACATATGTGGCGGGGGTAAGTGGCCCCTTATGTGCGAAGTTCCCACATAATTGCGATTTGTTGCCCACTAAAATTTATTCTCTATTTGTTCTAATTTGTTCTCGAATCTACACACCATAAACCACCATTACTGTGTATTTGAAGTATTTCGAAATTCAAAGGGTGGTATTAAGTGACTCTTAGGTCCTAAATTTTGTGGATACTTAGGACTTGAGGGCCACTTAAGCCCACCCCCTGAATATCGATTGACTTCAAATACACATTGATGATGGATTGTGGTGTGTAGATTCGAGAAAAAATTAGAACAAAAAGAGAACCAATTGTAGTGGGCGACAAATCGCAATTATGTGGGAACTTCGCACATAAGAGCCACTTACCCCACCGCATAAGTTCATATTTTGGGCCGATGCTGTGTGGCGACGGATTTTAGTGTGTAGATGGGAGAACAACTTAGAACAAATAGAGAACAAATTGTAGTTGCCATGAAATCAAATTTGGTGAATACTTAGGACTTGAGGGTCACTTAAGCCCACACCCTGAATTTCGATTGACTTCAAATACACATTGATGATGGATTGTGGTGTGTAGATTCGAGAAAAAATTAGAACAAAAAGAGAACCAATTGTAGTGGGCGACAAATCGCAATTATGTGGGAACTTCGCACATAAGAGCCACTTACCCCCACCACATAAGTTCACCTTGTCGGCTAATGCTTTGTGGTAACGGATTTGAATTTTTAGATGAAAGAACAAACTAGAATGAATAGAGAACAAATTGCAGTTGGTGGCAAATCGTATTGATCTGGAAAATTCATACATAAGTGTCACTTACCCCTACCCCCTGGTTCACATAGTCGGCAAATGTATGGTTTTGATAGTCTAAGGTGTGGGGGTGAGAGAACAAACTAGAACGTATATAGAACAAATTTCAGTGTTCAGCAAATCGTATTCACATGGAAACTGAAGATTTAGGTAAAGTCACTTACCCCCGCCCCTGAGCTCGAATAGTCGGCAAATGCATAGTGGTGATGGACTCAGGTGTGTAGATGAGTGAACAAAGTAGAACGAATGTAGAACAAATTTTAGTGTGCAGCAAATAATATTCATGTGGGATTATAGCTGTTAGTTAATCCTGCTCCTCTTTTTTTGGCTGTAAATAGGGGAGGGTGGCGGAACAAATTAGAACAAATTAAGAACAAATGTTTGAGACTTGTTACAACCCCGAGATCGAATGTCGGGGGCTAGCATGTCGCCAGCCTCTCAAACTGAGTTGCTAATTTTTGGAGGGTGGGGGTAAGAACAAATTATTGAACTTATTTTTCTCCCCACCTCTTCCACAATGAGGGGGCTGGCGACATGCACCTTGAGACTTTTGAGTAACTAAAAATTATCCTAAATAAAGGTAATTTATTGACACGTAACCCGTCCCTATTTTTGTACAATATTAAACTCCATCATCTCTAGGGACGTGCCGAAAAGTTTTTCCTTGGGGGAATTGGGGGGGGGGAAGTATGAAACTCCCAACTGGTTCAACTCAAAATTCACACGTATAAAAGCTTTTGCCGTGTTGCATTTTACTAATTTCTGAACTCAAAAGTCCAGAGTATCAAAGCCCAAAAAAAAAATGTTGACTTGTTCGATTTTTTTAACTCTACCAAAATTTTTCAACTCCACCTGACTGAAATGGTAAATTTTCCCAATTGCTGAGTAAAAACTTCCCTACGGGAGGAGAAGCTCCCCCTCTCTCTATCGGTACGTCCCTGGCCATATCCTTTTTTTTTTAAGCTTCACCTCTCTTTTTAGGCCCAAACATGCAATAATTAAAGCAGCGGCCACATCGTCATCGCTGCTCATTGTGATTTTTCAGCAAGAAATAATAATAAAATATACGAACAGATTTCAACGGATGTGTTACGCCTAATTCGTGAAATTGCTCATGTCGTGTGATGGGCGGGAAAATTGCTCATTTCATGAAATGCGCAAGGCCGCTGTCGATTACGTGAAATGCGCAGTTTCAAACAGGTTGGGCAGCCGATTGAAATCGGCAACACCGGAAAACTGAAGCTGCGAACTTCGCGAAATTTTGTAATTCACCGGTAGCATTAATGTGAACGATAAAAGGTATCTAATTAATGATCAATCGCGAAAGTTGTGAAGAACATTATGCATCATTCTAAATAGTCCTTTAAACACGTACATATTATAAATTTAATAATGAGAAGAAAAACATTGTTGTACCAGTAAGGCCTTGTTTGAGTACTTGGTTCAGGCTCCTTTTCACTTCTGACCCAGTGCTCAAATATTACGAAAACTTTTTTAATGTGGGAAGCTCATCGAGGGTCGGTCTGGTCGGGAACATGAATTTTTTTTAACACAGATCAAATAAGGACCACTCAAATGGAGGATATTTTGGATTACTGAACTCGAAAATTGAATCAGATTTTCAATCCGACTCGCATTTGGGACCAAAATTCCCAGTGTGTAGGAGTACGGAGAAATTTTCAAAATGTTTGAAAATCAAAAAAATTGAGATAACCACCCATTCTTTATCAGTTTTTCTCGCTGAGTTCAAACTCGTTGTCCAAATCTACCGCTGACCCTCCATTTTGTAAATACAATCAAAAATGTGGCTATAAAAGTGTGGGGGGCATACTAGGTCAAACATTGAGTGAGAATCAATTAAGACGATGGATTTGAAGTAGTCACGAAAAGTTGAATCATTTTCACCTGGTCTAAAATAATTAAATAAACGAACAGATTTCAATGTATGCACCAGTAAACGATTGGAAAACGCAGTAGACGACTTATTCGAGAAGTTTTTGTCGCTAACTGACGAACTGATCAACGACGAATTGGAGGACGAATTACGAATGGTGTGTAGAGGGTTATTCGGCGTGATTCGCAAATCTAGACTTTTTTCGGCGAATAATTTGTTTCGTTGTTGTTCGCGAATAGTGTGTAGCGGGCTGTAGAGTTACGCCGGTTTTAGGATTGATTTGTGGACTAATGGTTTGTTCCGCATTGATGGAGCTGATTGTCGCTCCAGTAACAATTGTATACGGCGAGTGCCAAGCATTGGTTCTTTTTTTTCATTTCGATGATGTGAACAACTCTAGTTGCGGGAAAAGTTTCCATTTCGTAGGCCTTCATATACCGGACTGCAAGCGCCATCGCTGCTCTATAGTCAACATTCATGTAGTGATTTGGCGACGTAGAATTTTACTTTCGAGATACGGGCAAAAACCCACACAGTATGGCGTGGGAATTCAAAATAACTATGTACATATACATTACCGGTTGCAGGCATCGACTCGGATGGATACCGTGTTTATCGTAAAATTGTCATTGTCATCCGTTAGCCTCGACAATAGGTACCTACTCGTATATTATTCGTACTATTCGTACCGTCCGCGTTATTCACCGCATTAACCTCCAAAATTGCGTACGATGTCACTTCGACAATTTTACTCGTAATTATCGACAGACGTTATTATCGTTTAATCTCGGTGAATAATTGCGCGCGCCTTACGAAAAAACTGTACAACCTAATATGGAATTTAATTAGACGGTATAGTTAACAGTTACTCGGCTTACTGATTTTGTCAGAAACGAGTAAAATGAAACGAGAAGAAACGAATGATCAAGTATCACTTACCACATTATAATTTATATTACTATAGTAGGCTCGCTGCGTGACTGACCATATTTTCAGAGAGAGAGAGGGGGGGGGGGGAGAAAGAGAAGCGAGTTTGAGTAAGATAATAAGTATAGCCTCCAAAGTTTAGTACACGAACCATCGTCCTTGCTTCGATCGTTATAGCTTAGACAAATGCAGTAAAGGCAACTTTTCCATGTGTAGGGTGTTTCGTTTATCAAATGTTTTATTTCAAATCGATTTTTACAAAATTTACAACTAATAAAGCGTTAAAAATTCGATACTGTTTGCGATAGTCCAATGGACTTCCTAAGTTGATAGGTAGTCCCCTAAATAGAAGTTCAAAAAAGTTCATCAACGACAGCAAAAAAATTCTGTATCGAATAAAAACAATTTTGTGTCGCTATTTTATCTTTACGAAATGAAGGCTGCTCGAATTGACAAGACAAGCCCAATTTAACACATACGACAACGGAACCAAGAAACATTCGCGAAAGTGACCACGTAAGGAAACATTTCCCATACAAAATCGCATGGTCTAGACTACGATCTACGACGGCTATGTTGAAAAACTGCCAAATTCTACGGAAATAATGAGAAAGCTATTTAATTTTACAGTATAGCGTTCAACTCTAAGAAAAATGCAAAAATGTTCGCGCATAATTTTTACCAAATGGATTTGACGAACCTCCGATGATTACATTTTGGAGGTTGGTCGGAACTGTCTTCTAAATAATACTATGTGCTCGAAAGTTTCACCATTCTCTCAATTTCCAGGCGAGAAAAAGAAATCCTATTAAAGAGTAAATTATTTCGGCTAGTACGAGTCAATAGTCACGAGACAACTACACCGTCTTCCCCTCCCGTACGAATAACTCAACATTCGATGTCTAAAATCAAGTTTTTATTCTTTCTTAGAGTCAATCAATGTTCCTATTACTGCGGACTCCGTAAATATACTTATAGTTATTTCTGATACAGAATATAACCGTCGATTTTTAGGTTTTTAGCGGTGCCAGATGTAGGCACAAAATTCAAATTTGAGCGGCATTTCGATCTTCTGAAGCTTATTTTCGACAAACATCGATCGACGCGAGTACGTAATACCTATGTAAGTGTCCGTGCTGAAATGGACATTCATTTATCTGGATAGCCAAGTGCTAGAAGTGGTCGAGTCCATTTGTTTTTGTTTTTTAATGACAAACTAACGGAGATTATTCTGAATGTTAGTTAACATAGTCTATCGGCGCAAAATATAAATAAATAATTAAATAAACAAAATTCGACTTAACTTTTCCTAGCACTCAGCTCTTTATGATCGTACACATAACTATGTAGAGAAGAGAGAGACTTACGCAGATCTTGTTGCGAACCCACAACGAGCGTGTAGACTGCTGCGATAATAACGAAAAAATAAAATTTAGGGAAAGAAAGCATCGCGCGAACTCGAAGGTAATGCCGGCCAAAATTTGAATTATCGAATAGACAGGTACCACTTATACGTATACGAGTATGTAGGTAAGAAATCGAACACTTCACCGATCACGTTCACTTTTCAGGTTGATACGGCATACTCGCAGAGTAACGAACGAGCGACGAAGGCGTGCGAGAGTGTCACTGTCTCAGAGGAAGAAAGGAGGATCCCCTTCTTAAAACATCGTCCAAGAGGTTCGTGTTATTACTCGTAGTTAGTTGCTGCAGTAGCTGAGTGTATTACGAATAATATGCCGAATGCCGCACGCATTAGAGTGTTGTACTCGTCGTGCCGCACCGCACACCGCACCAACTAATGTAATGTAATGTAATGTAATATCTGTTGTAGGTAAAGTACCAGTGTAGAACAATGTACGAGTACATAAGCCTGCGGTAGTTGTTCGAAGATACGGATGTGTACTTACGTACATTACTTCTTATATATAATGTGTACTTACATCGAATCTTATTGCAAGTGGGTACTCCGATACTGGGTGAACTTTCGTGCCTTTCATTGCCGAGGCTGTATCCCCGATGTACCGCGTGTTTCAAACGTATCAGCGTGCAGCGTGCACACGCAGGACGTACGTCGCGTCGTAGTTTTCAAGAAGAATACGAGAAATTGACTTTTCGGGTGCCTTGCCCTACAATCAGAGCTTCGGAGCAAGCCGGAAAAGGAAAAAGTTTTGCTCCGACCGCTGTCGGAAATTTCCGAACTCCGCCGATTGTTCCGGAAGAATTCCTAGGTCGGATCATCCGACTGATTATTTTTCCGGAGGAAACTCCCGGAGCAGACTGCTCCGGAATACTCCGGCTCATCCGGAAAGAAATTTATCAGATGTGTTTTTATCACCTAATCAGTAAGTTGCAGTGGGGTAATTGCAAAATCAGCTGTTCGACGCAAAGAAACATAATATTTGACCGTGCCATCTATTGGTACATTAAGGCACATATATTACTTATATACTCACCCGGCCTGAACAATATCAGTGCGCTCGTTTATTCTGTGGAAATGTTTTTATCATCACATGTCAAAATCACTCCTAAGTGAAGTGGAGGTAGTTGTTTTTCAAAACGGCCGAAAGTGTATCCTGTGAAATTTTTTCGAAAAGATATTTATCTGTTAATTATCACAAAAGATTCAAGTTTAAGGTAAGACCATTGATTTTAAAAAATTTTAATTACATTGGCGGAAATATGGGTTTTTGCATTTACCCCAAGGAAAAGTCATGCTGGGGCAATTGCAAAATACGTACAATTTTGCATTTACCCCAACAATTTTTTAAATGTATTTTAGGTGTAAAATGGTCCAAAAATACTAAAAACAGAATACTGCACCACTATGATACAATGAGAAGCATATGTAAGAGGCTTTAAAGACCTTAAAAGAAGGCCATCCCTCAATTCAGGAGACTTTAAATTCGAATTTTTTTTCACTCCACTGAAAAATTTCTTCTCAAGTAGATAACTCCTAGAAATTTTGACCGAATAAAGCTTATAAATAGATCAAAAGTTGGTAAATTTTATATAGAATACTGTGAGTCTGAATCTCTCACTGTGTACATTTTGAAACATTTAGAGAGGACAGGATGCTACTCTTGAAGAATAAAAGCTTTGTATCCTTCATCTTTCCAAGCGTGAGGCTCACATGGTGATAACTATTAGAAATTCTAGGTACTCACGATTCAGTGATATTTGTGAAAATACTATGTTACATCTACTTCTCTTCTACATTCCTGTGGATTCTATTATTATTGCAGTATAGCTTTTTTAAAAGTACACTCACGAAGTTTTTCTCACTCCTGCTTGAAAAGGAGACCATTATTCCTTGCAGTCATTTCCAAATCACGTTACTGTGTAAAAGTCTACATAATTATAATATATCCATATCACGTTGGATTATTATTCACTATTCACTCCAAGAGGAATTCAGAATTATACATATGTAGATGCTTCGTTGTATTCGTATCTGACATTCACAAGAGAGACATTGAACATAAATACGTTAAATAATTACCATAACAATTAAGAATTCAGTCAAAGTAATTTTAATTTCATAAAAAATAATTATTTATTTTCCCTCAGTATTGCATTATTCTTACTTCATCGATTATTCCGTCGGAAAACTACTCCGAATTCCTCCGGAAAAAGTTGATTGTTTACTCCGGAAATTCCTCCGGAAAAAAATGATCGTTTTTTCCGAGCCTTCGAATTATCCTGAAAAAATCGGTTTGTTTACTCCACTCCGCAGATTCATCCAGTCGGAAATTTGCTCCGGAACGTTTTCCGGAGCAAATTTTGGCTTTACTCCGAAGCTCTGCCTACAATTTGAGGGAGACATACGAGCCCGCTGGACGGGTGGAGACTTTGTATTGTTATTCAAAAATACATTTCGAGAGATAGTCGGAAAAAAATTTTCTGGGGATTACGTTCGGGCTAAATATTATTATTTCTTCACTTTATTCGACCGGATACTGGATATTTTCTGACAGAGTCTGATCGTCATTTTATCAATTTTGTCTGATGGGGGGTCTGTTCTTTTTTTTCTTCTCTTGCTTGTCTCTCTGTCTTACTTCCTCAGTAATTTACTTACTGACTGGCTTTCCCATTGGCTGTGTGTCTGTTTGTACGTCGGTCTGTCTGTTGTCGTGGACTGATTCGCTTGCTCACTCTCTGCCAGTCAGACTGATGACTGATTGTTTCTCTACTTAGCTGTATCTAAAAGTAACAAGTTCACTTCTACCACTTACCAATTTTTGGGTAGGCAATTTCCCCGACGTTTCTTCCTCTAGGTTATTGGAGTAAAGGGGTGAAACCACGGGGGAAACGATTAAAACTCCTCGTATTTTTCTCAAACGGACTGAAAAGAATTCAAGCCCTCGAAGCATCAATAGGTCTTATCGAACAGCGGACGGCGCAATCATTTGTAGATAGATTTAGCATCGAATGAAAAGTTACGCGAGTAAACGCTCAAGAAATGATCACGTTTCTCATTATACAAACACTAATAATATACTATAAGGCTATATTATATACGACAACATTTTTTATTTTATTTTATTTTTATTTAAGAAGCCTCGTTATAAATTAGAGCAAGCTAGATCTTTCGCATTAGGTACATATTTGCAAAGAAGTAACTTAAAATATAACAAAACCGAATTATATATACATTAATATATTCCGTATATTATAGTAAAGCGTTATGAAATTTTTAGCCCAAGTATACATAGACAATACTGTTTTACTACGACTCCGTAACTAACCGTACCTTGAAGGGAGCTCTAATTTACGACGTACTGCGGCCTCCTTTGCTGAGATTTTTATGTTTAATCGAGTAGGTAATTTCTGGCATTTATCCAAGCTTTGCGTTCTCTTGCCACTCTTGGCCAGGTATTTTCAGCGTACTCCACGAATTCTCTACACCATCTTGTTGCTGGTTTTCCACGCTTTCTCCTCATTCCATATGGGAACCATTCTAGTATTAGCTTGGTCCATCTGTCATCTTTGAGACGCATCACGTGGCCACTCCAGTTCCATCTCAGCTGTTTTACTATCTTCAGTATTGACTTAGAGTTTACTTTTTTTATTAGTTGATTATTTGGGACTTTGTCTCTCCATTTTAGGCCTAGAATTGATCTAAAGAATTTTCTTTGTTGAATTTCTAGGAATTTTTCATTTGAATTTGTGAGGGTCCAAGTCTGGCAACCATATGTTAGCGAGGGATAAATACATTTTTCGAGCATTTTTATTTTCATTTTTAGATCGAAACTGCCTTTGAATATTCTTCCCAGTTTCCAGTAGTTTTTCCAGCTCAAGTCTATTCTTCTTCTTAGTTCGAGACCCATCATGTCCCTAAAAGTAATCACCTGTCCAAGGTATATCGCGTCATCAGCGTATTTAAGGGGCTTTCCGAACAGTTCTATATTTTCTTTCTTCCCGTTTGTTACTATAAAGGTTTTATCAGTGTTGATTTCCAGTCCTGCCAATCCACTTTCCTCTGCTACTGCTGATATAGCTTTCTCGAGCAGCTTGGCAGTACGTTCGATTAGAATTACATCATCAGCAAATTTTAAATTGGTTAAATTTTGTCCCAAAATTGAAATACCTTTCCCTGTGAATTTTCTTGTATCAAATACTCTTTGGATTACCGCATTAAACAGGTCCGGGGATAGGGGGTCCCCCTGCTTTAGGCCTCTTTGTAGTGGGAAAGTAGGGCCTAGGGTTTCTAGGCTGACTCTAGATGCTGCGCCATTATAGATTTCTTGAATTATTTGTACGTAATCTTCCTCCACCCCAGCAATTCTCAGCGTATCGATCATGTACTTGTGCTTGACCATGTCGAAGGCTTTTTTGTAGTCAATTAGTCCAAAATATAAGTCGAACCTAAACTCTTTGGCCTTCTCAATTAGTTGTCGGATCACTAATATATGGTCAATTGTAGCGAAGTCTTTACGAAACCCAGCCTGATCCCTTGTTTGGAATTTTTCTAGCGTTTTTTGAATTCTCTTTTGTATTATTTTGGCAAATATTTTATATATCGCAGGTATGATCTATAGTTTGAGATGCTTTTTAAGTTCCCCTTTTTGGATATAAGGATGATTTTTGCTAGTTTCCATTGCTCGGGTATTCTTTTTTCAATTAGTATTTTGTTGAAAAGGGCACAGAGATAGCTGACCAACGGTTCGCCTCCTCTTTTAAGTTGTTCGTTTCTAATGCCTTCCATATCCGTTGCTTTTTCTTTTTTTAGCAATCTTAGTTGTTCTCTTACTTCTGACTTCAATATACTCGGAACTTTGGGTTGGCTGAACTTTTCACAACAAGGTGATGCATTGTTTTCGTAAGTTTTAGACTCGTCTTTGTATAGGTTTTTGTAAAACTCAGTCGCTTCATTCATTATTGATGCCCTGCTCGACAAGGATTTTTTAGTTTTTGAGCACTCCATATCTACGACCCATCGTGAGAATTCTGCCAAATTCTTCGAAATTTTCTTAGTTGACCCTGAGGTTTCGATGATATTTTTTATCATTTCATTATTTTTTGCCTCTTTTTCTATTTTAATTTTTTTGAAAATCAGTTTATTTAATTCGGCTAGTTCAATTTTACCTTCTGTCGACCAGGGCTTTTCCTTCATGCTTTCTCTCTTTTCAATAAGTTTTTGCACTTCCTCTGAGAGGGAGCCTCGGCCCCCTCTCGGCTTATTATTACTTACATTTTCGAGATATTCTGCTAGTGTTGCATCGTGTGATTTTTTAATCGCTAATATCATTCCATCGTATTCCCTTTGGATAGAATCAGTGGTGCTTGGATCTTCTTTTGCCAGGTTCAGATCTCTTTCTATTTTGTTTTCATAAATTTTCCCTACTGAATTATCAGACCATATTAATTGATAAAAGTCTGACGGCGGTGGTCTTTTATTTATTTTGGATTTGCGAGAGATAGGATTGATCAGAAAAGTTGTTCTTATTAATCTGTGGTCGGTATTAAATTTAAGTCTATTTATTGCATTAAATTTTATAAATGGCATAGTATTCTTTACCAAAATGTAGTCAATTTCGTGTTTTTCCTCATTTGGACTCTTCCAGGTCCATTTACGTTGAGCTTTTGCTTTGAAGTGGGTGTTTAGAATTTTTAAATTGTTTTCCTTGGCAAAGTCGATTAGTAGCTGACCTCTCTTATTTCGATTGCCTGATCCCCAATTGCCCAGAAAAGGGTAGTCTAAAACATTGGCTGGACCCACCTTGGCATTAAAATCTCCTAGCACCACCAATAAGTGATTGAACTTGGTATACTTATTTATTGTTTCATTTAAAGATTTATAAAAACTTTCAACCTCTTCTAGACTGCTTCCTGATGTTGGTGCATAGACTTGCACTAGTATCAGTTCTGAGTCTTCTAACCTTATTATGAGCACTGCTAGTCCCGTAGTTTCCATTACTAGCTTCTGAGTGGCATAGGAAGTAGCCAGAACGATGTTTTCCCATACATTTAAAATTTCGCCTTGTTTCGGATAAGCCCACTATTTGCCAATTTATATCATTTAATGCCGATGTTAGCTCAATTAGGCGGGCCTCATCTTTGAGTGTACGGACATTTAAAGTACCAATCGTGAACTTATCAATGCCTTCCTTTAGTCTTTTCCCTTTAGTAGGGGTATCTTTACTATTTAGCTTACTTGACTGTGCTACACAATTATATTCGTTTTTATACACTACTTCATTTTCCAGCCTCCACCTATTACTACTAGTATTCTTGAGATTGGACTTATGGTTGCTGTTACCGATAAAATTGGGATTTTTTATTTTTATTTTTGTTTTTTCATTATTTCTTTTTTCATTTAACGAAGTAGTAAAGTAGTTTCCTAATTTAGAGTGAACTTTATTTATCTCAGCAAAGGGTAAATAGTCACTTGGCCCCTCGCCGACTACGCGTGTTGGGGCCTTACGACAACATTTACGCGTATATTTTTAATCCGGCAAATAAAAATTCAGACACAGAATTGGACAAACTCCAAAATCAAAACCGAAATTGCAATTCCAATTTTTTGATTTGAGACTTAGACAGAAAGTTCGATTTTCAGTTATGTTTTCAATATTGAGTACAGGAATCGATTCCGATTGCAGTATGTTAAAATGGCGATTACTTCTTGATTCCGCATCAGGAATTCTGTTTAAGAAACATTTAAAATACGGGGGGGGGGGGTATTTCTTCCAGGAACAAGTTGAATTGATTACGATGAATCTGACTTTGAACCTCGTTCGTTAAGGAAAATAAAATAAATAGAGGAAGGAATAGGGGTTTTATGCCCACAATCCGCGATTCCTTAGATTCCGAATCCTCGAATACAGAAATTAATTCTAAATACTAATTTAGAAAATTAGACTTATTCGGCTCCGCTGTAATACGATAAAATATGTAGTTAATATTAACTGACAATCGGTCACGACATACAAAAATCGACCTTCTCTTTCCTTCCGATAACTGGGTCTGATGAAAGGGAAGCTGAAAAAATGACTCATTCTGAACCAGCCTCCTTCGACTACCTTTTCTTCGTTCATATTTATAATAAAAAAAACTGGTAGTGCGAATGCCACTAATTCGTTTGAAACGAGCAGCTATTCTTTTAGAAAATGCGATTCATCGCAGTATTTCTGTACTTACTTGAAACTCTTCATTTCGGATATACTCTTCTCCCCTCTCACCTGATTACAAGAATTTTAACTTCATACATTAAGAGGTTCCATGAGTAATCACACGCGTTTGACATTATAAAATGACATAAAAAGTTAATAATATAATATGGTAATTATAATATCTAGTTGGTATTCACCGGGTATAGCTAGTTGCCTGCCAATACTCTATCCTTCTAACCGTCGTACACTCGTGTTAATAAGCTTGCAGCACCGAAATATATTCACGGGGTTGATGCGAATACACCACCGTTCTACATGCACATACAACGCTGGAGTATCAACTTGGAGCAGAGCCTCGGGAGCTTGGGAAGGGAACATTTATGCAGCCGAACACGAGAGAAACTGACAAAAAATTGAGTACTTTTATGGTAGTGTGTAGCTAGTCGAAAAAACATTTTAATTTTAAGCGTTGCCTGGGCCTTTTACCTTACGAATGTACATTTTTTATCTTCTTTTCTCGGCATCTCTTTTTCCTACATCTCCTCGCGTTTCATGCGAGAAGCTACGTACTTGAAGCTTGCGCAAACCTTCAACTTGGCCTCTATCGTCGCTTCAAAATTATGGTATACGTGTCACCAACTTTCCCGCCCGACCTGAAGATGTCGAAATTTCTTCATTTCATCGTGTTTTCACTTATGGTTTCGTACACGCCACGCCATGTTCGACGAGTACACGCATGGCATCGGTATCGAGTATCGACACACTGGTACCGGGTACCGGTTGCCGGTACACGAAGCTGTTCGCGCGCTGACTGATACTTGCTAACAGGCGCGCGATACGAGCCAGTGTGGTTATTAGTTGGGTGGGTCGGTTGACACCTCCACCTACAGTCCTTTCACCAACAGGTTTTTTTTTTTTTTTTTAAATTTACAAGATCGTTTTTGCAACGGGTCAACGCCACGCTGGCATTTTATTACATTATTACCAATCTATCGATATCGGTTGGTCGGACGGTTCGTACTTGTACGTTATATTTTATAGAGGCGCCGCGAGTAAAAGGCGCAATTTCGATTCGTAATCGCTACGTCACAAATGCGTTCAGTATTCTGAGGCGTTCGAAAAACATGTGGACGGTTGAATTAAGATATTCTGCGGTGCGATAGAACTCGGGTTTGCTAACACAAACGACTGACAACGAGCGAGAAAACAAGACGTGGAAAAAAAGAAGATCCCGGCCTATTTTTTCCTCCCGAGTTTTTAACTAACGGTAGTTCCGGAGAGCTTCTCTCGAACATCCGTCGGTACGTTTCCCGATGGGTGCAGAACGGGAGAATAGGAATGATTTTGAGACGAATTTGATTTTCAAAATAGACTGTAAGCCCATTGGCCATTTACGTCGTCCTCCGTGTTTTCACAAATTGATATCAGAATGCGCGCTTTCAGTTTGGGCTTTTTGTTCCGTATAGAAACTAACTTGGGAGAATTCGGATTAATACTCGTAATTTGTAGATCAAAAGTTGATCTCGTATTAGGTGCCTTCAATTACTGCGCTCGCCCAAGCAGCGCGGTTATCGTTCATTCGGAACACGGCTATAGCAAATTCGAAACAAATTACGAACACAGTGTCCTCGTTCATCATTTTCCCGTCATTTTGAACACACCCGCTGTCCGACTTTTTCCGGGTGTTTCTTTTTGTCCAACAGCCTGATAAATGGCAGCGTACTTCCAGTTACACAAAATGCCGAAGTACTTCCTTAGTCACGCGTTAATTTAGCGGTGCGCGGAAATATAAAAATCTTAAGTCGGTAATTTATCAACAGAATTTGCCCAGTCACTTTACGGGTACTTCGGGAAAGAAAAATTATAGGGAAATATCAACTATCTATCGTCTATTCCTATTCGTCAGAAATTCGACCGTCAGATATCTTACGATAATAGTATGACGGTGCAAAGTCGACAACACGTTGTGTAGCTTGTGGACAATAATTTGTCAAAAATTTTCATAGAGGTCGTACTATCGTGTTTTGTAATTAGGTACATATCTACGTATAGGATTAGCTCGGCTTTACGACCATGAAAGATCGAGCGGTCATGTTTTTGGTAATCACCCGATGTTTGGCTCTTTGTCCGAGTATATTTTTTCCTCGTAGCATTTTTTAACAACCAGCTCATCTTTAGAAGAACTTCGATCAATAGCGTCTCGAAATGGCAAGTAAATCAAAAACGAAGAAAAAGAAATCAACAAAGTCGTCTAAGAATTGACTGTATTTCATTCTGAAAAGCTTTTGCATCTTTTCACCCGAGAAAGAGATTCGCATTTCTCAGAAAAGAAAGAGAGAGAGAGAGAAGGAAAAAAGGCTTAAAAATCTCTTACGCCGAACCCCTCCTCAATCTTCTCCTTTTTCCAAACATATGGCGTAAGAACTCGCGGAAAGTTTTATTATGCAAAACGGCTCCACTTCTATCAGAAAATGTCCTTCTAGAAAATAGTATTCCAATACCTCACCTTCTCACCCTCTCCCCCGCTCCTTTATGCCAAAAGAATCAACGCGAAAATCTAAAAAAAAACGGCTTTCATTTTCTATTTGAAAATCTGATACAGATTTTGGTCAAAGGTATATAGATAGATAATATGTTCTCATTTTTAAGAACAAATAAAATTTGTAAATCTTCTATCGTCACCTGTCTTTCCTTTTTTTCTTCACAATAATAATAGTAATAATAATAGGTAAGTAAATAAAATAAAATAAATACTAATGAAAATATTGCGACAGTAGCCCTACAGGCTTAAAAAACGTACGATTAACGAAATAACTTCCGTTTATACCTCACACGACAAAACACCGGGGCATTCGCCACAATATTCAGTTTTAGGTGGCGAGCTAGCAGTGATAAATCGTTTTATTTATTCGAAATATCTGCACCGCAAGTTCTTTCATCTTTAATTTGGTAATTGACGCGTTTCTCGATGCTAGCTATTTTCACTCGAAAAAGCGATAATAAATGTTAACGGTCTTCCAGGTATACCTCCCTTTTGTATGTTTATGACTTTCCAAATTTTGAAAATATCTCCATACTATACATCATGTCTTTTTTGGGTCGAAAAAATTTTCGGAGAGCTACGGCGTCGGCGTTGGTGGCAGTTACTCAATTTCTCGAGACGAATTCGAATCCGTTGTCAAAATTGAGCTAGAAGTCATTTTTTTACACAAATTGATCAATTTTCCCAACTTTTTTGTGTATCTCGGGAACGGAGGATAAAAACCATGTTTCCTATGCTGAACCTGTAGAGCGCGCATTTCGGTCATGCAGATGCCCCGGTGCTAATGAAAGCAAATGGCAATCATTTTGTTTACAACGGGGCATTCGCATGACCAAAACGCACGCATCACACGGTATAGCGCGCTCTACAGTTTCACATTCGTATAATGTAAATGATCCGATTTCTATCTCTCCAGGAGATTTATACTCAAAGATACCTCCCTTCTGTTTTGGGAAGCAAACTAGAGGAAATTCGATGATTCGAGAGTAACAGCCACTTGACTGACAAGCCAGCCAACCAGGAGCCCGTTATCCAGTCAGTCAGCCAGACAGACAGAAGAGAAAATATAGAAAAACCGATGCCCAATTCGCCAGTTTTATATCGAATTACAATCAGTGTTGCCAGGTTTTTTTCGAAAAAGTCGCCATGTTAAAAGTTGAAAATCGCCATAAATCGCCACTGCCCAAGATTCATATATTACTAAGGTTACCTCGATGCGAACGCACCCCGCTACACATCATGCGGCATGGAAGTCTGTCACAAACGCGCTCATCAGTCATCACTTATCACTCCAAGGAAAATGTAAACAATTTTTTTTACATTGAATTTACCATAAGACAAAATATCGTTCTGCTATTTTGCAAATATTTCAGAAATGGAGATGAAGATAAAAATTTGCAATATATGTCCATAATGTAGTGAATGTGTACTTCACGACTACAAGCATCACATATTTAACGTAGGTCCCCTTGTTATATAACATTATATGTGAAATTTTCAAGCCCTTATTTTTCTTATGGAGATTCTCATTGAAAATTTTTGTTTACCTTTTTCTTGACCAGACTGCAGCTGCAGCCAATACAATTGGGTGATAGCTGTTTCCCTCGGTCGACAAAATTTTGGTATATATTCATCCGATGCCATCGACCATCGATAGACTGATATCGCTACCGCTATAATTTTCAGTCTAGTTTTATGAAAAAGTACTAAAAACTCCATACTTTTTAGGTCTTTTTCTAGCTTTTTCAAATCAGCAGTGCTGTAAGTTGACCTATTCAAAATTGTATGCAACGTCCCAGTCAATTTTGGGCACAGTTTCTTTTTTCATTAATTAATAACTGTATTGTTTGATTTTTTCAAGACTCAGTAAAAAGAGAGAAGTCACGCATTTCTGCCTAAAAAATTCGCCACAAATTTTTAACAACAATCGTCCCGAACAGTTTTTTTTTAACGCCCAGCCAATTTCAAAATCGCCCATTTAACGCAAAATCGCCCCACCTGGCAACACTGATTACAATGTAAGGGAGGAGCGAAACGTGAGGGAAAAAACCCGTCAACAGCAATCAGAACCGATCAGAGTTACGCCGCGAAGCGGCTGATGGGTGTTCTCTGATAACTTGAAATGCAGACGAGCCACGAAGGGAAGATATCAAATGACGCTTACACACGTTGGCATAGAAGCATCAGAAGTCCTTATACGGACGAAAAATAGATTATGAGAAATATATCGCGTTCGAAAGATAGCAGACCAGAATCTACAACTACCTAGCTTTAATGGCAGGTAAAACTGATAGCAGGCTGTATAATTTATTGCAGCTGAAAGTAAACGAGGAAACTCTCGATGCTGAGCAGACTTTGTAAGTATACTTACAGGACTAGAAATACTATCGTATTCTTCGTATTTTAAGTATTTTTCTTCGTTACTTGGCTAGAGTGAGATGATGTTACACTAGTGCAACTAGCTACTTCAATCAATTTTTCATTTGTCAACAAAAAATTCTAGACGGTTGTAAACCTGAAACAAATCGAAAGCAGAACAACCATAGGCGGCAACTTACAATTTTTCCAAGGGATGCTCGAACAAAATAATGAACTAACAAAAAAAAGTTCTTTTTTTGTTGCAATTAACACATCATACATACTAGAAAAGATGAACGAGTAAATTACTTATTACTAGGTAACATGTAAAAAGTTCATGGATGTCTCTGGGGGGGAGGTAGGCAGGTAATACTTACTCCCCTATAGGGGGGTAGAAATTATCAATATAATCCCCCCCCCAATTTGAAGGACAATAATTATATTTATACTTGTAGTTATAAAAAATTTATAAACGAATTAGTGTCATGTGATACCACAATTAGTAATAACCTACCATACGTTTAACTCGCAATACACATACAGAGGGTGCCTAACAAAATCGAAATCTGAAAATAAATGACCTTCCGCCCCCCCCCCATGTGCTATAAATGCGCTGAAATAATAAACTAAAGCTAAATATATTTCTTCGTCTATAATACGTGTACTACATTTTCATGGGGAAAAGAACTAATTTTATTGCATAAGATAGATGAGCCCAATATAAGGCTCGGATCCCCAATATAAGGCCCAATGTACCGATCTTGACTGCTATGCTTTAGACTGCATTAAAACGTACAACAAAGTTGTTCCTTTGTGATATGGCAACACTGTCCAATTGTTTTTATCAAGATACTGATATGAGTCCGCACTGATGCGTGATATGCCGGTTGATGATCTTCCAATAACGTAAAAAGTGCTCCGATGTGTTTTTTGTGTATCTTGGAGGATTTACGAGTTCTACGAGTATGTTAGTGAAATGGAATTTATCCAGAAATCAAACATTGGATAGTTATTGTAGTGGTAGTTGGTTAACGATCGACGCCAGAAAAGTGAAATTTGAGCAATTTGGAACTGAGGTATGCAATACTCACGAAACATAGTGTTATATGTAACCTAGTAAGGCCTAGCCTGGTAATATCAATAGATTATCATTTCAGTTATAACTTACTCATAAATTCCTATTTGAACCAAGCTTAACTTCTTATTTACCGAATTTTAGGTCAGGCTTATTATAGGTATTAGGTTGGGTCTTGTTAGGTGATGGGCCCAGCCTTCTTTGGTGCGCTGGTCTTATCAAGTTTTGAAAAAGGAGTATTTTTATTAGAAGATCTGAGGAAAGTGGAGTAGTATGGAAAAATTTCAAGCTAGCTAATTTTTAAATATTTCAGTTGACGACTATAACACAAAAAAGGAAAAACATGAAATCACTAACATGAAAGTCTGGAGAGCCAAAACCTTAAATTAGGGCCTTATTCAGCTCACCAATCCTAATACGCGCATAGTGATCACGTCTCACACGACTCACATGAGTATGTCATACATGCGAAGACTCTTGTAAGCTGATATTTTGATTTATCGTCATTATCAGGGCTAAAATTTTTATGCACAAAAAATTGCGAAATATGCGCATATTTTATACGCTGAATTCAGTTTAAATAATATGCCGAACATATGCGCCAAAACTGTAAAATACCTATGCATAAATATGCAAATACAGAATGGTTATATCATTTCAGAGGAAAAATTAAGTTGGATCCAGACAATTTTTATCATATTTTTAAATGATCCAGCAAAGTATCTCCTTAAGAGTCCAATCTTCTTTTAATATGAGATGCACCCACGAGATAATGCACCTATTTGTAATTTCTTGATGATTGATGAATGTGATGCGGGCAAGAGAAAGGTTATCTCACGTGCAAAAGAACATATTTTCCCAAAAGTTTTTCTACTGATTCATTAACCATTAAGTCTTCTCAATTTTTTTGGAGTCGGACATCATTTTCAGAACTAAGAAAATAACATTTTGGGGGGAAAATTGAAAAATAACAGAATTGGTGCAAAGTATGCGGTAATCGGTAAATGCAAAAATATGCGAAATATGCAAGATGAAGTGCTGCTCATCTGGACTCAGAATTCTGTGATTCGTGAAGATCTTTTGGAACATATATACGCCATAGATAAAAATATGCATTCGCATAAAAACTGCAGCCCTGGGCATTATAATAGAATTTTCCAAATCTAAATTCTTTGTTTTCTCTTTCAAGGTATAAGTTGCTGATTCTCAAATCTTTAAATGACCATGACTGAAAATAAATGACTTGAATGACTGTTAGACGCTTTGATACAACATACTACACCCCTCCCCCAAAAAATCCATCAACGCCGATGAATGTAAGTCAACACATTGAAAAAATTACCCCTCCCCCCCCAAAAAAAAAGAAGAAGAAAAGGAAATCCAGCGACGCCTCTGAAAAAGTTGATGAACGATGGGAATGTCTAAAAATCCATTCATTCACCAATTTATTTATCCAAATCAATATCGCAAGTGATGTTTTTATGCACGTGAAGTACCGAAACTTGATTTAAGCGTTGAGCGGTTAACATCGATCTTAAATAAGTTTTAAGTCTCCTCATCGCAGATAAAGATCTCTCGCATGTACATATGTCGAGACTGGGACAGTTTACAAAATTTGAAGCAACATATTAATTCCTAAAACTAAATTAAGGGACGATAAATTTTCAAGTTTTTTGAAAAATTGGACTACCTCATTTATACATTTTGGTGTTAAATTTAAATTTGAATTCTTCATAAGGTCTAAGGCCATATTTCGATGTAAAATTAGACGATCTCCATCCACGGTATTACGGAATTTTTCTTCATAAAACGTGACAATTTCCGTAGCAACTTGTTTCGAGTCTGAAATTTTTCCAATTATAAATTCCTCGAGTCGTCTCAAAAACGCTTGATCATCATCATTGAAACGCTGATTTAAAACTATTGAAACGGAGTCAATAATCTCGTAATTTTTTTTTCTGAAATGCTCTTCAATTCCAAAAGTGTGTGGCGAAGAACTGGACTCGTATTTTTTAGGTGCCTTTCGTATTTTCGGGAGAACTGGTTCATTCAATTCAAGTCGAGTAGTTTCAGCATTAACAGAGCTTCCCAAATTTCTGAAAATTTGTCGCTAATTTTGTATCGTGATTCGTGACACGTTGCGAGAAAAGTGATCTTATATTATTCTCACTAAGGCTTTTTTGTTGTTTGCACACGGTGACAAAAGTAATAAAATAATGTCTAGGTATGATAACAAAGCATGGATTTTTGGGGGGAATTTTTCAAGGGTTGCTGCGCAACACTTGAAAAATCTCAAGGGATACTCGAGCCCCGCAGCAACCCCTAAGTTGCCGCCTATGAGAACAACGCAGAAACGAAACGGTTACATCTAATATTCGATGAAATCAACACGCGTAAAATCACCGTTTACCCTCCGGAAACTGGTTCCAAAAATTACGGCTGCAAGCACGGCCGTGCATTTTGCCGGCAGGATACATGGTGTAATATTCGGTATTCGTAGAACGGTATTACGAAAATTAGCAACGCAGTTATTTATATGTAGAAAACGAACAGATAAAGTCGCGAAGATTTTAAGGGTGCAATCATTACGAGTTTTAAAATGCAAACCTTGCGTCGCAAGTACCCATTTTTCGCGCACTCTTTGGAGATAGAAATTAACGCGCGCCTGAATGCGGCGGCGTTCGAAAATAACTCGAAGTTAGGCACCCACCAGGGACGAAACTATGGGGGGGTGACCCCCCCCCCATCATCGTCAAATTTAGAAAATAGTCGGCAAATTTAGATTTGTAGAATTCAGTCGGCAAACTCGGCAATATGCAGACTCAAAAACTCAAAATTTTACAAATGCTGAACTAAGAAATTAAATGTATTCGCAATTGAACATTTTGCCGACTGAATGATATTAAAAATAACAAAAGTTGTGATTTATCTCACTAAATCACGTAATAAGTTATGAATTCGTCGCAGGCGCCACTTTGTCGAGACGACGACAGATGGTTTCTGAAGTAAGCATGCTGGAACGCTCGCACGTTCATCACCCTTTTCCCCCATTACTGCATTACGGCAGCGAAAAAACCTGTCAACCGTGATATCTACCTGTTATTGTGGTTTACATTAAGAAAGAGACGTGACACGTAACGTAAGTAAGTACTTAATTAATGAAGTAGTGTTTTTCAAATTTCAATTTCCAATCTAAAATCTATGAGTTCATTGTTTCATTTCACTTGTATACCAGTGTGGACCAGGGCGAGAAAAAAAAGAAACTGCCTGGACAGTTGATGGGGTAAGGCAATGGAATAAAATGAAAAGTCGAGGACAAAAGAAAGCTGGCAAATTAAAAGAATATTTTTCTTCAGAGTGTCACAAAGCAGCTCTTTCCGACTACTGTCACTTCATTAATAAAAGTAACCATGTTGATTTCCTAATATCACAGCGCGAAAAAGAAGAAATTGTTCGCCAGCATCATTTAGAATCGTTTAATCAGGAAGCAATAAAAATTTTATTCGATGTTACTCGTTTTCTCAGTAGACAAGGACTAGCATTTCGTGGGAAGGATGATGGTAAGGATGGGAATTTTCGTCAGCTGGTTGAGTTGTTAGGGCGTCACAACCCTGTCATGGAAAAATGGTTGTGCGACAGCCGTCTTAAACCGTATAAAACCGCGTATTTATCCTCAAAATGTCAGAACGAATTCATTGATATTTTATCTTCAAAAGTTCATGAAATTATTGTTCAAGATGTGCAGAAAGCTCAGTTATTTTCGGTAATGGCTGATACTACTCCCGATTTATCGCATGATGATCAACTGTCTGTAGTGGTGCGTTATGTTGACAGTGATGGGCAACCAGTAGAACACATCCTTGATCTTTTAAAAGTGACCGATAAAACTGGAGCTGGACTGGCAGCAACCTTAGTCAACTGTTTGAGTGAACATAATTTGATGTTAGATAATTTTGTGTTTCAATCGTACGATTATGCTAATTCTATGTCTGGCATAAATAAAGGGACACAAAAAATAGTCAGTGATATGCTACATCGCGAAGTACCGTATACATTCCTTGTCAAGCTCATAGGTTGAACACTATCATGGAGCATAGTTGTGATGCCAGCTTAATTGTGCGTAATATGTTTGACACCTTATAGAACTTTTATATACTTTCTTCACAGCAAGCACTCGACGACACCACTTGCTTACTGATGGTTATAAAAAAATTGAAAACTGCCTACAACTTGTAAATTTGTCCAAAACTCGTTGGATAGCAAGAGTGAAGTCGATTAAAAGCGTGTGGGCCTCGTTTAACATGATCATTGAAGTGTTGGATGAAATAATGGAACATGATTCTTTTCACAAAAAAACTAAAAGTTCTGCCTTGACTCTTAGAAAAGCTGTTTTGAACTTTGATTTCATTGGTTGCTTGATGTTTATGAAAAATGTCATGTATAAATGCAAAAACTTGACTGAAAATCTCGAATCTACTAGCTTAAACGTAGTTGATGCTGCTTCATTGATAAAAAGTACAATAATTTCGTTGGAAATAATTTTAAATAACGATAGCGAAATAGAGAACTTGTTGCAAAGTGCAGTGGCATTTGCCCAACAAGTAAATGTCAATGCTGAAGAAGATTTCTCGAAGAACCACGGGCAAAGAAAAAAACCGAAACGTATCGATGACAATCCTGAAAACGCTACCGTCTTCAACTTGAATTTATTTTATAAAAAAGAATTTAAAGAGGTGCTAAATCGATTAATAACTGAATGTAACGAAAACTTGAATGCGTTTATAGATGTCATCAGGCCAATTATGGATATTTTTGGAGAGCCTTTTACAAGAGAGTCGTGTACTGTGGACAATGTGAAAAAGATCCAACAACTGGTATCTAACTGCCCAATCACTGACGAAGATGCGATTCAATCTGAGTTAGAAATACTCTCAGATAGCTGTAAAACGTCAAATTTGAATGACATCATGAAAACAAGTCAAAATCTGAAATCAGCTCTTCCCTCCGCAAATTATTTTTGTCGTTTAGCATGCACAGCACCAGTATCAGTAGCGTCCAATGAAAGAAGTTTCAGCGTCTTAAAGCTAATAAAAAATTATTTACGGACAAAAATGACTGATGAGCGATTAAAATCGCTTCTAATTTTATTTATAGAAAAAGAAGCACTCGATCTTGTGAATCTCGATGAAATCGTAATTCGGTGGTATACTTTGAAAAATCGTCGCATAACGTTGTAGATTATTATTCTTACTAAGTTTAATATGTACCTGTACCAAAACTACCCATCCAAATCTAATAAATTTTCAGTTGACAATTTTCATTTTTCTCTCATTTTACTTTCAAAACTCCATAGGTATTTTAGTCGGCAAAATCAGTCATGTCAGTCGGCAAATTCTTGATCTTCACCCCCCTCAAAAAATACCCTAGTTTCGTCTCTGGCACCCACGTCGAGACTCGAGATAAATGGTTCATATCGATAGAATATGATGGGACGTGTATCGCTTTCAATAAGCTGAATTACATAAAAAGTTGGTGGACCTAAACGAAACTTCCCTGAACGACGAGCGGAGCTTGTATATGTACCGTTCGATAAACTTTTTAATTTTACTCATGCTATTCGCACTCGTAGTCGTAGTCGTAGTCGTAGTCGTAGTCGTATTCGTATTCGTACTCGTACTCGACATATTGCGTGATTCGTGATTCGCCGAAGCGAACGACGCGTCTTCGTCTGCCGCTCGACTTCCTAGTTCGCTTTACTTCAGGGTCGTTGATTCTTATTCAATATTTCCTTTCGCTTCCAAGTCGAACGTTATTGTTATTATTATTTAAAACCTGTTAATGGAAGACCATCGTGCGAAGACGAAGACGAAGACGATGAAGACATGTGCGTAACAGCGAAAGCTGCTTAAGAAGGGAGTAATTACAGTTTTTAATTCTGCTGCTGCTGCTGGAGACTCTACATCGTCTCTCGTCGTTTTGTACTCGACTCGACTCCACTCCACTCCATTTTCACTCTACTCGTACTCGTACTCCTCTCTTCTGTAACAGTGCCCAACTGTTACAGTAGGTACTCTACAATTCGTATAACGGCGGCTGAGATGCGTAATTATTACTCGTACTCGTCTTCGTACATCTGGTTGGCTAGCGCTCGTTATTAACCTATTTAATTTTTACTCGTAATCCTCTCGTCTTGTCTCGTCTCGTCTAGTCTACTCGCGTTACAATGTATCGTGCTTCCACATTGATTTAGTTGATTGTGTGCCGCGTCGTTTTTAGTTACCTATTGTTTTTATTTTTTTTTCTCTCTCTCTCTCTCTCTTTCTTTTTTCCGCTTCTTTTTTTAATCGTTTTTCAGCCAGTTTGCCGCCGACGCCGTTGCCAACTATCTACTCGCCAAAGCCGGTAAGTACCTATCTCGCTGCTTTTAGTAAGGCCTATCTCAACTGTACGTAGTTTACCTCGAATAAATGACGTGTGGCAGGTAAAACGTCGCGAAATGGCGTGGCTCGAGATTTACGAGTGTTTCCTATACTGTCTGAGTAACCAGTATCGAGTCATGCTGTAGGTAGGCTATGGCTGTATATGCGGCAAATCTACGCCGCCGTACAAACTGATTTTTTGCGAATGTACGCCGCCACTTACAATAAATGTCCCGCCCGATACCTGAGATGCGCCTTGCATCAACACCTCTACATACACACGTCTTCATTAGGTCTCTTTTTCCGGACACTATGAAATCGATCACATAGTTGCCGAAACAGTAGGGACGGCAGCGTCAGTCCCAGTATTATAGGTACTTCTCCCAATGGAACTCGCGACTGTTTGTAATTCTTAGTTCGTGTAGCTGTTAATTTGTAAATCGTACACAAAGAAACGAGTATCGGGAAATTCGACAGAAAATTACCGCGTATCTTGTTAACAAAGTTGTCGCCCCTAATACAAAACAAATCGTTTTTCAACGCTATCGTAATAGGATCTTGGAGGTAAAAGTTATCTTACAATCTTACGAAATTTTTGAAAAGGAAATTTAGCGAGAATACACGGTCGCGTATCTGACAGTATCTGATGTAGAGATGCAACCGTACTCGGTGTTTTACTTTTTTTTTTCTTTCTTTCTTTTCCTTGTAAGAATTTATAACCTGTGGAGGTCCCCCGACAACCGAACCAAAAATGAGATAGACCACATACTTACGAGCGATTTGAAAATGATGATGGACGTCGGGGCGATCTCGAACTTCCACTTCTCGTCGGACCACCGCCCGGTAAGATGTAAAATTAAGATGAGCGGGGGCGCGCACTCCCCAACTATTCGACTAAAACGTTCAAATACCCCGAATTCCCCCAAAAATAGCAATGCGGGTGGCTTATGGATCCCAGTACATAGAAGGGAAGAGACGGAACAGCTACTCAGAATGGATTTAGATAAGATTATCTGGAATGACATAAACGCGTCAGATTCCCAGGTAAAATTTGATCATTTAGAAAATGCAATTAGGGGTGTCCTTGCGAAAGTAAGAAAAGATAAAAAATTCATAAAAACGGATGACAAATTAAGCTTAGCCACCAAAAATCTGATTCAAAAAAGATCTGAGATTAGACAAAAAACCAAACTTACGGTAAGAGAACAAATAGAATTAACTGAATTAAGAAAGTTGATTAAGAAAAGAATCAGAGAAGACGTGGAAAAGTTCGAATGCGAAATCGCTGAAAGAATAATTGAAAGTACATGGTCAACCAAACAAACCTACATATAAAGCACTCGCTAAGGGGAAAAACCTACTACCCAAAATTAAAGATAACCGAGGACATACGATCAGCGATAGAGAAAAAATAACCAAAATAGCTACCGAATTTTATAAAGAACTATACTCTGACCCAAGGCCGGGAGGAGGGGAACCTAATAGTTGGCAACAGGTTAACAACAATAACGAAGATACTCCCCCTATAACCCCCACGGAAGTCGAACTAACCCTCAAACGATTGAAACCAGGTCGGGCCCAGGTCCGGACGGGATTGAGAACGATAGCCTACGAATATTCAAGAAGGTATTGACAGAACCACTGACCAACCTATTCAATTGGGTACTCTCCTCGGGTCTTCCGCCCAAGCAATGGTGTGAATCAGAGATCATTCTACTTCATAAGAAAGGTGATCGCTCCGAAATCAACAATTATCGGCCGATCCGCCTGAGCTCGAATATTGGTAAAGCATTTATGAAAATTGTAAAAAACCGAATACATAACATTTTGGACTGCCAACAAGCAGTGGAACAGGCAGGGTTTCGGAAAAACTTTAGCACGATAGATCATATACAAACGCTAAGCCAACTTTTGGAAAAAACAAGGGAATTCAATATAAAAATGGCGATAATGTTCATAGACTTTAATAAAGCTTTCGATTCCCTCTTTCGTGATAAAATTTGGATTGCTTTGGCACAACAAGGAATCCCGAGTAAAATTATAAAAATGTTGGAAAAATTATATGGTAATTCCAATGCTAAAATCAAACTAGACAAAGAAAGCGATGTATTTCCCATTAAACGCGGGGTAAAGCAAGGTGACCCACTCTCCACTAATATTTTTAACGCGGTACTAGAACACATCTTTCGGCAACTAGACTGGCAGGGAAAGGGGATAAAAATCAAAATGAGAAACAACAATCTATATAAATTCAAAACTATTAGCAACCTAAGGTTCGCAGATGACATTGCGATTATTGCTAAAAACGGCGATGAGCTAAGAATTATGGCGGAAGATTTGAGGAGAGTTTTAGCGCGGAAGTTGGCCTGTCAATCAACCAGGAAAAAACGAAAATAATAACGAATATCGAGAACCTAGGCGTAATCAAAATTAACAATAAGGATATAGAAGTAGTTTCAAAATACAAATACCTAGGCCAGACACTCTCAATAGATAACAAAACAGAAAAAGAAATAAAAATTCGTAGGGCAAACGCTTGGAGGGCCTTGTGGGCGCGAAGCAAAATATTAAAAAGCAAGATGAAGTTAGACACGAAAATCAGAATATGGGAGAGTACTATCGCACCTGTCCTTACCTACGGGGCCCAGACCTGGGCAACCACCCAAAAACAAGAAAAAAAGATTCAAACGACACAAAATTCCATGCTTAGAAGCATTCTGAAATTAAAAATTAAAGACCATGTTAAAATAGAAAAAATAGCCAGTCAAACTAAAGCCAAAAATATCTGGGCAACCATTAAAAAACTAAAATGGAATTATGCGGGACACTTGGCTAGGGAAAACGTAATGAAATGGAATAGAATTCTAACGATGTGGGTCCCGCACCAGGGCTATAGAAACAAGGGGAGACCGGTCAAGCGGTGGGCCGACGAGTTGGTCCAAGAAATCGGAGGTCATTGGCCGTCGGTAGCAAAGGACAGAGTGAAATGGAGGGATGCGACGGAGAGCTATACCCGGAAAAGGGTAGCCGAAGGAGGAGTCAGTGTGGGGGTGGGTTCACCCACCTAAATAACTAAGATGTAAAAATAAAATATATATACCTATGTATAGTGTGTATATGGCTCCTTATTGGGCTAAGCATTATAATAAAATAAAATAAAATAAAATAAAATTCGAAAAAAGGACCACTTTAATGGCTACTTTGCGTGTCGGAAAAGCAAAAACGAACTCGATATTCTCACTTTCGTTTAACGAAGATCGAATTCTAATGAAAGAAATTACAAGACCCCGAGATTCGTAGTCGCGATATCTTTTTTTTTTTTTTCATCTTCGAGTACGAACCGGCATTTTATACATAAGAATGCTTCTTTATCGTGTTTGGTTTAGAAAGGGTACATTATCTCCGACCCCTCCCCCTCCCCCATTACTAGATATAACTTTAAATATCGTCATAAAAGTCGGTACGTCCATTCATTCGCTATAGTTTTTCGTAATGAGATGGCGCGAAAGAGGAATTTGAAAATTCACGTTGAACGAATGTGAAAGGGGTCTCACAATTTCTGTCATCCGATGTTGATTCGTTGCTATTCATTTTGTGTTGTTTTCGAAAGAAGAACTAACGTGAACGTAGTCTTAGCTATCTTCCCACGACATCTTGATCAGCTTATAGTTGCAACATTGATTTAGAGGGTAGATCTGTACATGGCTTACTGCTGAATGATTTGAAACCAATTTAATGGACAGTATAAACCAAAATTGCCGCTATTTCCCAAAATTAAATAGGATATTTAACGTGTACCGTCAAATGGGGTATCTTGGAACAGCCGGGTAACTTGGAATACATTAGCAGATACCTGTTTGAGCCCTTGTATGTGTCCACTTAAGCTAATCCCTGAACCTCATTTCTCACATACGAGTACATAAGTAGGGAACGGTCGAAATTTATAATACTGTGCGAGCCTCTTAGTGCGTTCCAAGTCACCCAGCTGTTCCAAGATACCCCAATTAACGGTACATTGTAAACTTCCCTCGCAGTGGAAAGGAAACGTATATAAAGCGGAGCAGATGGCTATTTTGTGACACTAAAACACTCGAGACTCGTTTAAGCGGATTTTTTAAAAGTGAGAACACGGGTGAGTAGCCACGGGTGACTCACGCTACTCATCTAAATGTTACGCACTATGAAAAATACGATTTTCTTCCTATCGTTTCGACATGAGACGCATCAGTTATGCTAATAAACACGAGCATATGAAAACTTATTCGAATTAGTTTACCGCTTAGAATTTATTTCCATATATGGACGTGGCAGTCCCCCGGCGGAAAGTATAAGAATGAAATAGATCATTTCATTACAAATGATATGTCTGCAGTAGAGGATGTGACAGTTCTGCCGGGCTTCCGCTTTAGCTCGGATCATAGGTTATGCAGAGCTACTATTTGCCTTCCAAATAGGGTAAGATATAAAAATAGTAAAAAAGAGTTTGCAAAGGAAAAACTCATTCCGGTATATGCTTTACAGGCTGCCAGGGAAGCGCTTACAAAACGACTAGATAAGATTGAGCGTGAGTGGGCACACTTTACCCTGCAGGGGGCATACGACTCGGTTGCAATAGCAATTATGGATACAACAAATGAATTTGGCAAAGTACATGTTAAAACAAAAACGGATGACAAACTATCAGCAGAAACAAAACTTTTAATTGAAAAAAGAGAGAAACTAGAGAGGAAAGATAGTAAGTCTTTCAGGGAGAAGCTGGACTTGGTATGTTTGAGGGAAAAAATAAAAATAGAAATTAGAAATGATGTGAGGAAATTTGATAGCAAAATTATTGAGGAGATTTTATCAAGAAGCGGATCAACAAGAAAAGTATTTAGGGAAATCAACCAAAATAAAGCGTTAATTCCGAGTGTACGCGACCTGCGGGGGAAAAAAGTGTACGGGCGTGAGGAAATCGTTGAAGTAGCGTCACAATTCTACGAAGAGTTGTACGAGAAACGAGTGAGAATTACAAATAGCTCGTCAAATGTACAGGTAAGGTTGCCGGAATTTGAGATGGAGTGCGAATTCCCCTGCATATTGCAGTCAGAAGTGAGGCACGCAATTAGCAGTTGTAAAATTGGCAAAGCAGCGGGACCTGATGCAATCGGAAACGAACAGATTAAAATATTTGGGGCAGAATTGACCCCCATATTAACAAAATTATTTAACAAAATTGTCGAAACGGAAGAGATCCCCTCGCAGTGGAAAATAGCGGAGATTATTCTACTATTTAAGAAAGGGAAACGGGATGAAATTAAAAATTATCGCCCTATAAGCCTAACATCTAATCTTGGCAAACTCTTCGTTAAAATTTTGAAAGAAAGAGTGTATAAGCAGCTTGACGAACAACAACCGAGAGAGCAAGCTGGTTTTCGGAAAAATAGATCAACGATCGACCAAATTTTTATTTTGAAACAACTAATTGAAAAAGCAAATGAATACAATTTTGAGATTTTTTTACTCTTCATCGATTTCACAAAAGCATTCGACACGGTTGACCACGAATTTTTATGGAAGGCTCTAAGAACACAGGGGGTTAATTTAAAAGTAATCAAAATTATTCGTCAGATGTACGAAAAAGCGTTGGCGTATGTCAAGCTTGATAAAACCGGAAGAGTCTTTGCTGTTAACAGGGGAGTCCGGCAAGGAGATCCGCTGTCTCCCAATTTATTCAACTGTGTGCTTGAGGAAGCGATGCGTACGTTAGAATGGGAGGGAAGAGGGGTCAAAATTGAGGGCGACTTTTTGAATAACCTACGCTTTGCGGATGATGTTGTACTGCTTTCAAACAATTTGCCGGAACTATTAAGGAATGCGGAGGAGTTTCTAGAGGCGTGTGAGATAGCACGATTATCCGTAAATGCACAAAAAACAAAACTACTTTCGAACGCCGAGGAAATAGAGGTACAAATTAATAACGAAATAATAGAGTGGGTGAAGGAGGTTGACTACCTAGACCAAAAAATTTCTTTCCATAGTGCTAGAGAAAAAGAAATATCAAATCGAATTCAAAGTGGATGGAGGAAATTTTGGCAAACGCGGCAGATTTTCAAAGGCCGTTTGCCAATAACGACTAAAGCGGCGGTCTGGCGCAGCTGTGTACAGCCAGTATTAACTTACGGGGCTCAAACTTGGGCATTAACAAAAACAAATTATACGCGCTTTCAGGTTACTCAAAGAGCAATGGAAAGGAGCATGCTGGGAGTGAGGCTAAGAGATAAAGTGGAAACCAAAGAGATCAGGGCCAAAACACGCCTAGAAGATCTTGGTCTTGTTATCAAGAAAAATAAATGGAGATACGGGGGCCACATTTCAAGATTGTGGGTAAGAAGGTGGGAAAAAGGGTGGAAGGGTGGACCCCGTATGACTACACAAGGAATATAGGTAGACCGCTGACCCGTTGGCGAGATGAATTCCGCAAGGAGCAGGGTCCCATGTGGAGAAGACATACCCTGGACAGAAGGAGCTGGAAGGATAAAGTGAGGGAACTGGGGGAGGCTCATACCCAATAATGGGTGGGTAGAGAAGGCTGAGGGCAGGGAGGGGCCCGCTTCCCCGTCTTACCCTTGGCACAGTAAGTGCTAAGAGAATTGTGAAATAGAACGGAATACCCAACAAGAGCTGTAAATAAATTGAAATTTATTTATTTTTTTCATTTATTTTTTTCATTCTTTAGTTGACAGATGAAAACTACTTTCCGCGCGGTAACATACTATATTCTTCGAGCTCGAGAAATGGCCGGTATCGAAATTCTGTAGCTAACAACCCTCGAGTATGACATATTACGTGTTGGTAATTGCCGCGCTGGTGTGCAGCGCTCAGCCGAGTACCTGTGAAAACGTGACCAACAAATCGGTAACCACCACTCAGTCGACCCCAAAACCAACCACTACCGTTTCAACAACAGCCGTGACTGCGGCAGTAGCTCAAACGACGACGACCAAGTCCATCGCTACAAATACAACTTCGACTATCAAAAGCATTCCTGACTCTTCGGTAGGAGTCAGCGATACGAGAGCTAAAAATGTCTCCGAATCTTCAGAATCGAATGATCTAGCGGTTTCCGCCACCGGAACTAGGGCAACAAAAACGAGATCCGTTCCTGGTTTCAGTAAGTATCGAAAAAATCTCGTAATTTACGTACGTATTCGCAGAGGTGTTACGCGTTTTTAGTAAACTCTCGAACCTTTGAATAATTAGTAACGGATGAAAAAAAATACCTAATAGATACATATGAGAAGTTATCTGTCAAAAGGGCGCTTGACATATGGGAATCCCATACGTGAAGCGCCCTTTTGACAGATAACTCCTCATACGTACTCATCACATTCGATAGTAAGTTGCATTTTTCTATCAAATTTCGATTTTACAGTTACTTAAAGCCATTATTATAAAACTTGGTTAAAAATAATGCAAATCCCCGTTAGAATCCGTATTTTAACCACCGGCTTACCGTCGATTATTTTTAACCAAGTTTTATAATACTGGCCCTTAGTAGATTGGAATGACGATGACGTGAAATTGTTAATAGCTTGATATAGCTCGAAGTAATGCCCGTTTTCTTTAACATTTCCGTCCAATATGATAGGATCAACGAACCGCCCTTCCCCCCCCTCCTCAAAATAGTTACGTTTCTTACTTTGAAAATTCTATGAAGATAGAAATTGGTCAAATAATGAAGATTTTGGAATTAAGTAATCAAAAAGATGAACGAGAACATCAAGAAGGTTTTGCTTTCTCAGTTTTGTCAACCATGTAATAGATTTTCTAATTTTTACTGAGGGCGATATGTCACCGTTGCGGTCATGTTGTATTTCAAATTATTACAAATTTGTTTGAATTCGTGAGGAAAAATCAGGCCTCGTAATTTGTTCGTATTTGTTTGAGCCTGACACTCGTACATGAGCCACAAGAACTAGGAAGATGAAATTTTCAAAATATGTTCGTATATACAAATCGGAAGTAATTTTCAGGCTGAAAACCACGTTCGTACTCGTACCCTATTTAAAACGAAGTTACAACATTGTGACCCCTATTACTTTAGTTCTCCCACTCCTATAAATTAATATTTTCGCTCGAATTTTCTGGAAATGTTTCTTCTTTATATCTTGTCCTTATTCCCCATAATTTGATGTTTGTTTGTTCCTTCTGTTGAGAATTATGAGGGTCAAGATATGCAAATTGACAAATAGTCAGGAAATACTTTTTCATGAAGCAGGGACGAATTGACCATATAAGTTAGCAGAATGTTTCCCGGTGGGCCAGTCCAAAAAATTTGGCCCGATACATCTAGGAGTCTCAGGCTGCCGTAGTGTCAAGAAAACAGAGAAGAGGAAAAGAGACATGGGGAGGGGAGAAGCGGGCGTAACGTGAGTAAAAGATTGAACCGATGTAACGGCATTTTCCTGAAAGCTTCTGATGTCTTAATTTTTCCCAGTTATTAAGTTTGAACAATAAGACTGCCAAATTATTTGTCGAACACTTTAGGGTGAGTGTATCGCACTTCAATTTAGAATCAGCCTCAGAAGCCCCGAAATATGATTCTTTGCAAAACATTCTCACACTTTTTTTTAATTTACGAGTTTAACTTCTAAGAACATCGACATATTCGCATCACAATGAGAAAATTTTGCGATAAAACGGAACGAATACGGATATTCCGGTTTAACACAACACAAGTTGAAGATAAATGTACCTTTCAGTATTCCGTGTGTAAAAATTTGAATAACGCACGCCTTCTTACTACCCTTGACAGCTAATCTCACCCTGCACACCTGCACATCGAACAGAGCCCAGTTTAATAAATTATGCGCTCGCATAAGGTAATAGGACCGCAAGAAGAGAAGAGGGCTAAGACAGCCCTAAAAGGCTCTCCGATGTCCCTGAGGCAATGCTCGAAGGGGCGGTTCCAGGGCTCGCGTGAGAGCAGATGAAAAAGAGAACGTCACAGGACCATTTCTAGATATTTTTTCAGCTAATTTCTAGAGGATCGGGATTTCTGACACAAAAATGATTCGCAAGTATTTTATAAATGGCTCGATAATTTTTTAGGAATCGGAAAACGGAAAATATTAACCTCACGGTTTAATCGAGAAACAGGAATATTCGACTGAAAACGGTAAACAGAGGCAGACTAGGGCAATTCGACCTTGCAGAAATTTCCCAGAAAAGGCCTTAAAACAAAATATTCCTTTCATGTTCTACCTACTACTTTTATTTTACTTTCAAATTGTCTAATTTATCGGTTTTTCTGTCTCCATAATGTTTAAAATTTGGGCTTCAAGTTCTTATTGGGATCCCGCATGATGCGGAGCCCCTCTAAAACCTCCGAAATTTCGGATCCTCAGTCCGTTCCTGACGGTTAAAATAACACAAAACTAAAATCTGAATCGTATTGAAATAACGAACGTGGATAATTTTGGAAATGCATCAATATATTATATATTTTATGTATTTTGAATTTTGGAAAACTGGAAAAATTCAAAACTCGAACTGCGATACAAAAAGAAAATTCGTATATGTACATATCATCGAACATTCATCCTTATTAATCTACAAACATAAAGAAATCCACGCAAATAACTACGCGACTATAAGTTTTGCTCTAATATGGATCAATGGCGTAGCTAGGTCTCAGTTTTTCAGAGGAGGGGGGGGGGGGTTCATTTTCATGAAATTTTTGGTATCGCTGATGAATGTTGTCAGTATAGTTAGAAATCTTAGGAACAAGGAGAATTCAACGTCGAAATAAATAATATCACTGTCGATGAATCCTGGATATCGTAAATCATTCTTTTTTCAGCACTGCAATTCATCGAGTCTTTTTTTCAACTTGTGGGGAAGGGAAGGGGAATTAGCCCCAAAAACCAACAATCACCCGTAATTTCTCGAGAAGAAAATAATCTTAACTAGATGACGCATAGAGGAATTTCTCGTGGTTTAAAAACGGTCACTTTTTGTTATTAGCGAAGAGATAACAAATTGTAAATAACTCGTTATTCAAATTTATTCGGATTATAAATTTTAATTAACGAGTAGTTGAATACGGACCAGTCTAATTAAATAAATGAGGCAATAAACCGGAGTTGAGTTCGGTCAACCTAAATATTTTAAAAGAAAAAAATAAATGTCATACCATGGGCGAGGTTTTTATTTTCGGTTCTGTAGGCTTGTGAAACAGCAGATACCTAACAAACTACTTGCAGGTCGTAGTTCAACGATGTAGATGTAGACTATTGAGTAATACATTTAAGATACATTATAATTCTTTCAAAACGTGCTACGAATACATTCGGTTGAATAAGTAGCGAGAATATTGCCAAGTCTTGGCTAAAACCAGATGTACCAAGTATAATCACAAAAAATGCATTTAAAATAATTCGCCGTCAGCAGCGACTCGAACCTTTCGGACACCTGCCTGTTGGTACGACAACGGCCAAAGTTTTAGATAACCCACTCCCCTTCGACTGGATAAAACGCAATAGGTAGCCAGCGTTCTCATTAATTTTGTGTCTTTCACGTTTCACCTTCGGCTTAGCTGAGTCCCCTATACCCACATTTTCGGGGTAACCTAGAGAAGACCTTATATGCCTCGAAATAATTTTCTTCCAGCAGTTTCAGTATCTTCTTATAAGGACACTGATTCACTGATTCGTGAACTTTAAGGGAGAATCAACAAAGAGTTACTCTACTTCAAAGTCTTAGTCAAAAACATTTTTTTTTTTTTTTTGCATCGATCTCTTAGATATTTTACTAATTGAAACTAGAAATAAGCTCCATACGAAATATACAATGACCAAAGCAGCATTTAAAGCGGCTTAGGGAATAAGGTAGTTTGGATAACACCCCTCTCTCCGTCACCAATTTAAATACAAATTTATTTTGGGTGTGATTTTTTAGCACGAAAAAGAGAGTCAGAAGTCACGAAAAAAGGAAGACATTGAGCGGTTAATAATCATTTCACGAAATATAAAATAAAGGAAACAGAAGAAATAATACATGAACATTAAGAAAAACTTTTGAACGAAAAAAGAAAGGATTCACGAAATAATAAAACATCGAACAGAAAAACCAGAAAAAATTATTGAATTAGCAATTTTTAGGTGAACTAAAAATAGACCAGTTTGGGTTTGTGTTAGTTTTGACAGTTGCGAAAATGTTGGCTTATTTAACGGCAGCGCCTTCTCGAGGCTTTGGATTTGCAGTGCCCTGGACGCTTTGAATTTGTTAATTCTTTCATTCTCTCGCATGCAATGGCATGGCAGTGACAATGAGCCTTCTGAATCGAGGGAGTTCGGTCAGTCTAACGTTGATCTTTGCAATTCGCTATCGAGAAATCATACCGGATTACAGTGGAAGATGAATAACTGATGCTCCTTGCAAGGCAAAGGTCAAACAAGTTGGCAGCCTTCTAGAGACCTTGGATTTGCACTGCCCTCTGGAGGCTTTATATTTGCCAATCCTTTCATTCCACTACATGTAGACTAAAAGTCAGAAAACTGGCCTAGTTAAAAGTAATTCACAAGTAAAGTCTGTTCCAACTAACCTATACAACATGCAATCCGCAATACACCTCTAACGTAGATAGTTCGGGTGATCGAGAGGTACGGTGTGCGGAGTGCTATCACACGAAATACTTTTTGCCCCTTCGAAATTTGTGTACAGGTTAGTTGGAACGGACTTTAGTAGTTTACAGAATGAATTGCTTCTTAGATCAAAAAGGAGAGGTCATTTCAGCCACCCTGGTGCTTCACGTCTCGCTTTCTTGCCAATTTTTCTGTTTGTCTGGCACTGCGTCTATCGTACAATTCGTCATAGTTCTTCTTTTTTTGTTTAACAACATTAAAAATTTCGTGCAAGGTGATTTTTGTTAACTCTACCGAAAATTTTCTTATTTTGAATTACTTTTTCGTGCTCCTACTTTTCGTTCAAACGCCTTTTACCTTTCGTGCAGTTTAATATTCCCCATTTATTTTCTGAAAACCTAAATGTAGGCTCCTAGATAATCTCGTACAAAATACGAGGCGAGTTGCACCCGAAAAAATTGTAGGAACAGATACGTTGTCCCGATATCTTGTTAGACTAAAAAACAGCCGGACACATACATAAACAAATAGCCAGCCAACTACCCCCGCTAGCGGGCAGAAAGTCGAGCACACAGACAGATAGGAAGAAAGGGAGTTATTTAGATGAACAGAAAGGCAGAGCAGACAAGTAGTTTATGGGTGATTCTTCCAATATGATGAATATTCAATTATAATTTTTGTCAGTTTGTAAACATCATTTTTTGAACTTTTTTTTTTTTAGTCAAAGCCCTAAGGTGATCTATAGAAAGCATAAACAAGGTTGAACCAACAGGTTACTCTTTGGGTGGCGGCAAAGAGCTTGATTTGTGCACGACGATGGAGCATCCAAGCACGGCAAAGGAACATTCAAACTGCGGCAGATCTTTTGCTCCTTATTGTTGTTTTGCAATGTTGCTTGGCTTGGTGGATTTCTGCATGATAGGGCTCGAGTTGTTAGGAGAAAAGAATCTACGTTCTGTTTATTCAAGAGCCATTTATCCTGACTAGTTTGCGGAAATATTCCGTCGTCGTGCATCAGTTTTCCCCAGTCGTGTTTATCAGAATTCAGGCTTGCACGACGAAGGAAAAAAATTGAGCGCACGTCAAAGGAAAATTCCGCAGTGTTTTCCGTTATACCACGCAGAAATCGACTGTTTTGGCGAAAATACCATTGGATCATCGTTAGCAGTGTTTATGTATACCGAATATTAAAAGTTGCGATTTAATAATGTTACCAATGTTAGCCAATTACTCGCACGACAAAAGACTCATCTGAGTATACTTTGCATTTTTTGTGAGTAAATTTCTCAAAATCATCGAATTAGCCCTTAAGATACAGAATTTTTTTAGTGGATGGTATTCTGTCAAGTCCTGTTAATCGTTTTGGCTACCTACTGTGGAGAAAAAGAGAGATAGTCAAACCATTTTGATCAGCTGAAAATCACGCACGACGAAAGAAAGAAAGGCTGGTTACTTATCTTCAAAGTGTCCTAAATTTGTCAGTTCCGGGTCAAACCACGTAGCATTATCACAAAAGACGCTCTACTCTATCCTCATCAGGTTCACCAGGCCGAATTGACTTTTCAATGTAAAATAAACTAGAATACTAGTCATTAATGTCGCAAAAGAAGTTGGGTTACCGTCACGACGAAGGCAATTTTGGGCCTATTTTGAAGTTTTTCAAACCAGAAATATGTAGCGATAACTGAAGTTTTGTAGTATGTCATAGAAAACATCATCACTGAAGGGGGAAAAAACGACCTTCTACTATCCTTAGTACGGGGAAAATTTGCTGGTACCCAAATATTCATCATGTTGAAAGAATCACCCTTATACGCAGAGACGAATTTTCTATCCCGCCAATGTCTTATTTTACCATCTGCAGGCTAACACCCCACTTTTCGCCCTCTGCTATTGGTATATCACTAGAAGAATTTCGGTGGCGAAGTCCCTAAAAATACTAAAATTTAGAAATAAGTGTACGGCTGGAAGCGAGTAGAAAAAAATTTGAGTATTTTTTGCGTAAGAAGAACGTTTTTTACAATGTGTACCGTCCTCCCACCAAAAAATTATTTACCGCTCTAGGCTGATGAACTACATATATATGGTATAGATACACAAAAAGGTAGGTAGGTACTCGGGTCGACAGGCGGGCATGTAGTCTTTTCCCTTTACTGGAAATAGTGGACCTAATAGCTAATATTCAGGATCCGAAAGCCTAGATTTTTCAGACTCTCTGCAGCCTATCATCGATTACATGACATCTCTTCGTCACTGTGCACAGGTAAGATCCAAAATTTAGAAGCCAAAATTTCTACGATCCAGTATTCGTGAAAGACGTAGGATGAAAAACAACCGCCCAGTTATTAAAAATTGACCGTGACACTGTAAAAATGACTTACAACAAGAAGCGTTGTTTTGAGGAAAACGCGTTCGAAGTTTCAATACATTAGTACGCTTACTGAAAGTGTTTTTTCACGCCAACACTGATTTTACATTAAAAATGAAACCACCCGAATTTCTGAAATTCCTAATAGTTTTGAGGAAACTATACTTTCCTGTTAGCACTCTAGCTACTTTGGAACCGTCTTTGTTTTTACGTTTCTTTTATTGTATTCAAACCTCTTTCTATAAACAGCAAAATTGTTCGGAATGGTGGGGTAATCGTGCTAGTTTGATTTTGCTATGCTGAGTCGGATTCTTTAATCGCCTTAAAAAGGACTTTAAAAAACTCTATAAGTCTTTTTCACAGCGACACATTCAATTTTAAACAAAAGTCAGTCGGAAAAGAGTATACGCTGCGCTGGCTTGTACTTGCTATCCCCGTCGAACTTTTTATTCGCCTGGGTGGAGCTCGATTGCTCGACATTATGACAGACATGAATATGTTCAGATGATAGGTGGGTAATTCTCAGAAAAGAAGCAATTTTCAGTTACCATTGCAATTCTTAACAACTAAACACGTTTTCCAATTTTTTTTTTTACTGTGTTGTAGAGCAACGTGTCCCTCACTTTTTTCAATAATTAGAAATAATATGCCCCCTCTCCTAATTTCAAAAAATCCTTCAGAATCCTCGAAATCTCCAATGCCGTGGCTGTAACTCACTAGTCCTTATTTTATAAAAGTTTCCACAATGATGTTATAATTAGGCATTATTTCACGGGAAATCAATATAAATATTATTGGAAGGGTTAAAGCAAAGACAGACACCTACAAAATGGACAAAAAGTTTTCTATGTGACCCAGAGGAGAGCTTTTAGTTGTGTAACTGGGTTTTTGTTCCTATGCCGTGGCCATTTTTTAAGTTGCTTCTTCTGGCACACTGTTTACATGTTTCATGCGGCTGCGAAGCTGAATGGCTTCGTTTGAATAGTGATAACATAATCCGCATCTTAGATCTTGGATACTGTCCGCCTTATCGATTCTGTAATAATAAATCAGTGAAATTAGTGTTGTGTACAATTTTTGGTATCCGATAGCGTGGCTGTTCGTTCTCCGCCAAAATGATAGGATTTTCACCTGAAACAAGAAGGAGAACCCTTAATTAGTACGTGTGATTAAATTAAGATTCAAAAGTAGCTTCGAAAATACTTTAAGGCTGTAGAAAAATAGAATTATTTAAAATTTTCCAATGTCGTGTCTTGCTTTTTGTCTCTTATGTCGTGGCATAAGCTGCTTCTATTGACCACGGCATTGGAAAGTGATAACCACGACATGAGATTTTGAAAGTGAAATGTATGTACTTGTACATTTAAACCTGCTTACATTTGTTTATCAGTGGCCCTTTCCCATAAAGAACGATTGAAGCGAAAGAAAATTGCCGAGAGGAAGCGACTGCTAGGTATCAAAAATGATCCAATGTATGTAAACGAGTCTTATCCAAAAGTTTATGTTAAGTATTAACTAAATAATATTAAGAGAAACATTTCATTTCATGCAAAAGTGTCTCATCTTGCTTAGAGAGTATTTTGATATTTTTACAAGTTTGTTCATTGAGTTTTTGTTTAAATATAATAATTTTGTCTACTAGTCGTAAATATCAAAGATCTATTTAGTAATTTTAAGTGAGAAATTCCGTGATTTTAGGAAAGTGGTCCTAAATTTTTAGTCAGAATAAGTCTAAGGCTATTTCTCTGTGTTAATTTTTTGTTTGATTAATGAGTACTGTCCTAATCTCATTTCAAATTAAACTTGACAAGATTTTTCAAAATATTGTGACTGTTTCATTACCTGTCCTTTGTATGGGATTCCACTGCAGTCTGGTACCTTACTCCTAAAACATGGTTCTCCACATAATTTTTGCACTGAGTTAAGTGGATAAGTTTTTAACAGAATTTAAACCTGGAATGAAACATATAAATTGTAATACCTATAATAAGTATAATTTTTCAACTAGTCCCCACCATTCAATACTTACCTAATAAACGTCGGTCATTGTTCTCCAACAGGTTAAATACAACAGCATAATATATCTTCTCTTCATGTTGAAGGTTTGAAGTTGAATAACATCTGGCCACGGCATAAGAATTTCCAATGCTGTGGCTCATTTTTACTGAGCCACGGCATTGGAGAATAGCCACGGCATGAGAAGTGCTCATGCCGTGGATAGATAATATTTTAAAATGCTCTGCCCCCTCCCCTGGTCAACATGAATTGAGCAGAAGGGTGTTTATGTCTTGTGGGACACACAAACAATAAATTCCACCTTCAAATTCCCCTAAACAGAAACTTTTTGAATGGAAAATTTTACTCCGTGGAAATTGCTTTTTTTTTTAAGAATTACCCAGGTATGTACGAGTATATGCGTATACATATACCATCGACTCTGTTGTAATAGGCGCGAAGATACCGGAGAGTAATATTCCTAGTCAAAGTCCCGAAAGCGTGCGTACGTATATGTGTAGGCGAGCCTCGAGAACTGTAGTTAGGTAGATCTTTTTCAACGAGCATCGACTTAACTGTTGTAATTTTTAATATTTCGAGATCTAATTTTTCTTCCACATAATATTATACTTACCAGTTGTGCGCTTACACTCGTATCGACCGATATTTTTTCTTCCATTTCATACGTGTTCTATCGCGCAGATAGGTAGTTAGGGCCAGATTTAGAGATGTACCTACAAGATCGGGCCCTGGGATCCCTACTAGTAGAGCCTCCTCCAATGATGAGGAAAACACATAAAAACACTAGTTGTTGACGCGTGAAAACTGCCGACTTTAAATCCCCCCTGCGAAGGAAAATTATAAATAGGTACTAAAAAATATGGGAACCGAGTTCCACTCCCAAAAACTTTAAATTTGGTCCTTTAGATCGTGAAAAAAAAATTTAAGTACGAACTAGAATAGTTACTATCGTAAAACTAATAACTTTTTGATCCCCACTAATTACGATTGCTCGAATTTCGGATCCCTATATTTATTATAGTAACTACTCGACATATTGTCGTCAAAAAGACTCGATGACGATATTTTTCAGTTTTGACACGAGTAAACGTACACATTATATAGGTGAGGTGGTAGAGGTGAGCGGTGGGTGGTGTATCTAGGCAGCTAGGTAGACAGCTAGACACAGAGTATGCCGAGGGTATGCTCAGAAAAGCAACGAAAATAAGTCTGCGGCGCGACGTGGTGCGAAATGGATCACGAAAAATTGAGAACAACTTTCGTAACTGACCAACGTCAAAAAATACCGAACGCCTCGTAAATTCCGTTGCGCGCGTGTCTCAGCGTCTTCGGTTGCCGAGTTTATTTCTTCGGTACCGGTACCTAGGTATTACTGTAATCATCAACTGGTAACACTTTATTCTCACGAGTACCTGCTAGACAACAAACTAGTTTTGAGTTGATAACGTGTGCATTAATAACTACGGCCATCGTACTCGTATACCTACCTACCTGCCTACCTACATACGAGTAGATCTTACACATATTACACACATATAATGCTCGCTTACCTATGTGGTCGAGTTACCCGAACTCCAGCTATGGTACCCACCCACCAATAAAGTGAAAGTGTATACGTATACCTAAATGATTTTTTACTGTGTTCTTAATTTACATATTTATTCTTTTTTTTTCTTCTTTTTTTTCGTCTACATTTTAGCTCGTCTGTTTCAGCAACATCGATAACGTGTATATTTTGTAATTTACTTAAAATTAATTAGCCGTACACGCGCCAGTTCGATATATACAAGCGGCTTAATGTTTCTTACACGTCTGAAACTGATGGATACGTTAATGATCGATCAGTTACTAACTAACACATCGATAATGATGAAAAATAATACTTGATACTATCGAAAGCATAGTATATAATAGGTGCCGTTATCCGATTACACGGATGAACCAAATTCGAAAAATTTTTCTGTTTTTGGGACTTACAATACATGATTTCGATATACTTTTTCGCTTCAGAAATGCTCTATCAGGCACAGTTATTCTGATAAAATGCCTTTAAAGTGGCCAAGAAGGCCACTTTGGGTGTTTTTCAGATTAATTTCAATTTTATTCGCAAATTGATTGAAAATGAAAAGTACAGTTTTCAGAGCAAATTTATTGCATGTATTCCGAACAAATTTAAATATAGCGTCCCAAATGTAGAGTTTACACATCGAAGGAAAATAAATATGTTCCGGACTCGACTTTTCGCGTCGATTTCAAATTTTTGATCTTACGATCTAAATGAAAACATGTAATTGATAAAGACTATTTTTCCAAACAGCATCGAATGAGTAAACTGGCTTTTTTATTTGACTGAAATGAAGAGTGGGGTAAAAACTGGAGAGTGAGGAAAAAATTTTTGTATTACACATGCATCGAAACAACGGTTTAACAGTCTCATTTTGCAGATTGAAAGTTCACGTTATCACGATAGATCGCAGCTGCGTTTGTAAATGCTACGGCGCATGCGCAGAAGACTCTTTTCAGTCCTAGGACTTGTAAAAGGACTGAAAAAAGATGACGTCACATATTTTTCTTTCACAGATGTGTACAATCTAGGTACAATTAGCTGTTCGATGCATTTGTAATACAAAATATCTTACAATGCAATGCAAGGATTGAAGCGAGTTATCACGCCTCCGCACGACTAGCTTCACTCGTCTTCGGCTCGCTCCGCTAAAAGTCGCACTCGGCGTGATAAAGCTCGCTTTCAATCCTTGCAGTGTAATATACTATTTCCTCACGGCTTGCCAACAACACGTGACGAAAACACGAAAAATCGAATTCGTGAATTACATGCCCTGTAGGAGTGCTACAATCGCTGAACAAACGTGATCTGATAAGACTGGATGTAATCTTTTGATTTTAAGTAGATTTTTGAATTTTAATAGGTAATTTATGTATTTGTCGCGCAAAATGAATGTTTCTATCGATGTGGACGATATATTTAACTTCATCCGTCAAGAATATCGGTAACCAATTCGTTTTAGCCATGCAGCTTATGAAAGCTAGTCACATTTTCAATGTAATGATAAAGCAGTAGCAAAGCCTTTGTCCAACACAACACCTCCCCAAAGATTACGTTTCTCGAGAATTTTGGAATCTCTGTGAATTTATCGCACGCTTCTCTTCAAAACATTTTGCTCACGAATGTAGTTTCTCGGGAAGATGGAGCTCCTAGCATGAATTTCACTATATGTGGATTTCCTTATAACAGGAATGCGTTCTAATGTTACAATTCAAATTTAAGTAAAATATAACAATACCGACAATATAATTGATATATTGCAAATTACAGAAATTGAAACATAAAAATTATCGTCTACCTACTATCTCGATGCGAATGTGCACGTATGTCAATTCGTGTATTGACTCGCAATTCGCAACTACACTCCTCATTATTATGTTGGATAAAGTTACGTTAGTCACTCGTGAAAAAGTGAGCCAACACTGCTCACTTTACCCACTTGTAACGAAAATAACTATTACACCCTAAAAATTATCTTTTAAAGAAAAAAGAAAACTCGTGTTCACGGTGACATAAACCTTCATTCGAATTTTAACGTTAGATTCGATAACGCGGAATTTTGATACCGGAACATGTAAGTGCCACATTTCGATCTTTTTAGTCTTTAAAAGAGTACTTTCAGGATAAAACCGCTAAGATCAAGATTAACATGGCTGGAAAAATAATAAATTTCCATGGAAATGTGAACCATTCATCTGAATTGTCACCATGAAGAGCTACATAAATCATACGGATTGACTTCGTGTCGGGGGGGGGGCTCTTTTCTAACTTTACTCTCAACCCGAGCCCTGGAATCCGCCTTTTCGAGCATTACTTCAGAGACATCGGGGAGGCTGTTAGGGCTGTCTTAGTCCTCTTCTCATATCTTACCGTAAAATCGGCCTAGGTCAAAAAGAAACAAACGAATAGCTACGTGGGCTCGAACCAGAGATCTGCGGATTCCGAGACCAGCGCACTATCCACTCGGCCAACCAGACCCCTAGTATCGGGGCCAGGGGCGTGTGGACATTTTTATTAACAACACGATTACAGACTGCAGTCGCGCAGCAACAACACGGCTGCCAACTGTAGTCGCGCAGGGTGCAGCAAGTGTCAACCACCGGATTCGTGTCGGGGGGAGAGCGACGGTTTTAGCACAAGTATACCCAGTAGTAAAGCATAATTTAAAATACTAATAAATTTCCATGGAAATGTTAACCACTGAATTCGTAACGGAGGAGCGTTACAGTTTGTCGTTACGGTTTCCGCTCAAGTATACCCAATAGTAAAGGCATAACGTATATAAAATGCTAAAAAGCTTCCATCGACATTTGAATTAGGTCAGATTCGGCATTAACGCAAAAAATAGGTTTAGACACGCTATATTTGCCTAATAATATTGAGAATTAACGAGCTCCCCTAGAAATGTAATGCACTAGAGACGCGCCAAGCCCAGATTCCGATACGGGGACCAGAGATACGCTCGATTTACCCCACACCGAGTAGCGCCGATTTTTCCTATTTAAAGGCGCTACATTTGGATTAGCACTTTCTGGAATCTAGTCTCCAAATTTCTAGAAGATTTTACTTCGCGCTCTCGAAGACTATTTTAGCGTGAAAAAAATTTCCCGCGTCAAAATTAAAAAGTCGGATTTAGAATACAAAAAAGAAAGATTAATAAAAATAGTACGAAGATGAGCCTGAAGAAAACTCGAAGTTGCCTCTTTGGCCACCGCAAAGGCTTCTTACGAGAATATTGTGCTCGATGGAACACTTTTGATCACAAATTCAGGATTCGTTATGGGAAAATGATACAAAAATACGTAAATATACGTCCGAGATTTTCTGAGATTCTACGATGTTATTTTCTAACTTGTAATTTATTGGCTATTTTCCGAGTACCTATAAGACAACCTATTTTTCGAGTTATGGTCCTGGCCACCATGTTAATAAACGACGTACCAGTTGTATCGATGGCTTTCATGCTATAGGTATACACCTGTATACATGTCACGTCACACAATCGCATTGATTTGTTGTGGATAATATCTAGTTGCAAGTGTTAAGATGTTTCGCAGTTATTATTATTATTATTATTATTATCATCATTATTCTGGACACTACATAATATGCCTACTTAAGCTTACACCCACGCTGGCACGCCCTCTGTAGAAAAGAGAGATACGAATCATGTACCTAATACCTTACTTTCCTACTTATCCGTATAAGAGAATACTATCGAACTCGTCGAAAAATTACTGAAAAAGTGCTCAATACTGACTAAAAACGGCTCTCAAAACTATATTAGAGAAGCTCCGCGGTATCATTTTTACGCTCTCAAGTCTCTGATGCGATATCCTGAAGGGTGGATTCCAGGGCCTGAGTTGCGGTATCATAAAAGGGTCAATTTGACATACGTATATCGCCATACGCCTTAATAAGGGTAATTAATTATATTGTTTACGCCGCGCGCCGTTAATAAAAAGATTACTCGCTCCTAACTTTTTTTTTCACATTGTAGGCGAATATTTCGCGCTCTGTAAAAGAAATACGCCAGAATTTGAGAAGTGCATTCGAGATGCTTTGAACAAAGTACGGAATCTTATTCCAACAGGTAAACAACTCGCATATTTCCTAAATTTACTTAGGCATCTCCGTTAGATAACTATCCTAAAATGTAATAGTTGGAATAACTCTAAAACCGCGTATTATCGAAATAATAGTCTAATTATTGTTTCTAGGTGTTCCAGATTTGAAAATACCTTCGTTCGATCCAATCTATGCGAAAGAAGTCATTTTGAGACGAGGAGGGCCTACTTTTGGATACAAGCTGAAACTAAAAAATGTCAGGGAAAGTGGTTGGAGACTATCCGAAGTTACGAAATTCAAGTAATTACTGTGTTCAGTAATCGACGTAATGTTAATTTATTGTTTGCTCGAACGCCCAGGAAAATATATTTATGCCGATATTAAAAAAATATCGCGACGTTAAGTATCGAGAATAGGATGCGTGTATTTTTCACGATCTGGCCTCAAGAAGAAGCTGTGTAGATGCTAAATAGGATGAAGAAACGAGTCATATTTGCAAGAAAAGAATAAAAACAAAACTTTTATTTATTTATCTATTTTTATATTTTGTATACTTACGCTAAATACGTGACTTCTACCCAACCATTTCCCCACACTGAAAAAATGTGGATAGATAGTCTAAGAAAATGGCGAGGGTAAACCCGCATTATTTCAAAATCTGACTAGATATAAATACAAGACAGCGCCGGTCAAGTCAACCAGCCAACGAGAAAAAAAAACAAGTTGGCGGACGAAGAGACTAACAGACCGACTGAGAAAGAAACAAATTACACACAGAGAGGGAAATATCGAAACAAAAAAGAAAAGCCTATGGATCGGAGGATAAAGATCGGTCAGATAGACGCGGAACCGAAAGTCCAGATCTTTGGCTAGCAGACATTCTTCTGTTTATCCGTCTCTATGCGATTTAATTTTTGTCCTCCGCTGGACATCAGATACTGTTGGAAGTAATGGTATTATGTCTGCCTTGCCCCTCCACTTTTGGGCTACACACGGCGCTCCCGCTTCGCTCGACCTCTCTCTTGACTCGACAGTCGACACCGAGTCAGTCTTGTCCTGCACTCTCGTGCTGCCGGTGGACGGGTCCACCCAACGCATTACAACATATAATAGATTCTCACGACTACAGTGAGTTAACCCGATCGTTACACACTTATGTCCAACATGGTAGCAGCAGTCGTGGTTAACGATTCATCACTACCTAATAAAACGTAATTTTTTTTACGTTAATATGTGCAAAAATTTAAAACGTAATTTTACATTTACATGAACTTTCACTGATGTGATTGAGCACATTTAATGTTTCCATTGCCAAGCTTTGGTTGTTTACTTTTGGGGGGGGGGGGAATTCGGAGAAATGAGCTCACCTCCGTTATTTCCCATTTACAGCCCATTGTTTAATAAAGGTGGCCACCTCAAAAATAAAAATTATTCTGATGCAAAAATACATAAGTCAGTACGGGTGTTTTGAGAGATCAACACGAGAATTTAATCTTCGCCGAACATCTTGGATTTTTTCCCTTGTGGCGTTATATTACGAAATTACAAGACCAAATTCTCTTCCTCAAATTTGGAATTCCTACTTAAACATGCATATGCAATAAATTTCATGATAAATGATTATACACTCAAACTATGAAACATTACTTTAAATGTAATAGACAATCATAGTAAAATTACAACAGTTATTCGGAACTTCGCAATTTGCGTTGCGGTACCGTGAATAAATTTATTTCAAAAACTATCAATAGTATACTTTCTAATCTGCTGAGATCCAAAAGGTTTTACACATTTTCGATCAACTTGATCTATATGTTTAATCCTCTTCTTTGGGCTCAGATTTTAGATGACGTTCGTCAACCTGTTTTTTATAAAACCACTTACTACCCGTAGTTCATGAACAAATGTGTGTTTGGTAGTGGTAAAAACCTTATGAGGCATGATCATACGCACCCTCACACACAGAAGATGTGCATAGAACATGTTAGTGTTGACAGAGCACTTTCAAAAGTTCCTTCGTTTGCCAGTCATAGTGACAAAGAGGACACTATTTCTCGCACCCCACCCAGATGAATTCATCTGCACTGTTTCATGGTCCAGTGCCTCGTTGTACTCCGTTGCAACTTGGGATTTTGACGTTGTTAGACAGCAAATGGGAACACATAGTATGTGAATACTGTGGTATCCAGATTCCGTGGCTCTTGAACCTCTCCACTGTCACGCTCCTATCAGAAAATCCTATAACTAGTCTACTCCTATTTTCCTCGTTTTTCTTTCTTCCGTAACCTTTTCCATCTACCGTTGTTCTTCCTTGACTTCGTGACGTCACTTTTTCCCTAAAGGTAGCCGTAACGTCTATTCCTGGAGGAGGGTGCTCGGAATCGGATGGTGTCGTGTCTTCTCTTTTTGATTTTCGTAATTATATTCCGTTTTTTATATTTTTATAAGAAGTTTCTTTTCGAGATTTGAACGTGAGTAGAATCTACAGAGTTGAGTGCCTGCTGCGCGTTTAGAATCGTCGATCAGGTCTCTGTCTTATAGTTAATTCACCGGTCCACTTTGGTACCACGCGGAGTCGTCCATAGTGACCGCGTGGCACGTGAATCTCTTCCAACACGATCTTCAACCGTCCAGCCCGTCATTTTCAGCAACTCGACGGAAACATCTTACCAGGCGGATAAACGTACTCCACGTCTTATTTTCGCGGTTTGATTACCTTTTAGTTCTAGCTTACCGGTTAAGGCTACTAATTAAACGGGATTTTTCCACGCCTAGTGTCTCTCTCCCGTTGAGTTACCTCGTCACTTTTGCGGATATCTTACAAGTCTAGAGCCGTCCTCTACCCCCTGTGAAACTCATCGCTCGAGCTAGTCGTGAGCAACGCGGGTGTGGTGTTCTCCCATCCCCAAGTGCGTCAACCCATTTCTCGGTTACCACAATACGTATAATTCTCGTACTTATAATCAGGGATGAGAAGCTTATTGGAAAAACTTCTCTTCCGGCTTCTGGCTTCCAAAATTTTAAAAAGCTTCCAGCTTCTGACTTCTTTCAATTTTGTAATTTAAAAACTTCCAGCTTCCGACTTCTAGCTCCCGAAATTTCACTTTATTTCAACTCTAGCATCTTTTAAGCCCCTCTCCCCCCTCTTCCAAAATAATAAGAAGCACAAAACAAGTTCAAATGAAATAATATATTTAGACTTTGAAGCAACGAGTTTAAGAGCTCTTTTCTTATACACAATGACTGACAAATTAGGCCAAATGCTGACTCTGAATTGGAACTTGGAAGCCAAAAAGAAGCCGATAAACAAAAGACTTCTCTTCCAGCTTCTGGCTTCCAACTGGAATTGGCTTCCGGCTACCGGCTTCTCGATTTGAGTCATGATACATAAAAACTTCCGGCTTCCGGCTTCTGCTTCCAGCTTCTTTCACATCCCTGCTTATAATGTACGCACATGCGTAGTATTTATGCATACGAATATACGACCCGGAATTTTTATATGCCAGAAAGAGCGAATTTTATTATTTTCCTTTTTCCCATGTTGTCACTAGCGCAGATCTTCTACCGGTAAATAATACCATCTTAAATCTTAATTTTGAACGATGATTCGTGTTGTAAGTAATGGTATTATGTCAGCCTTGCCCCTCCACTTTTGGGCGACACCGAGTCAGTCTTGTCCTGCACTCTCGTGCTGCCGGTCGACGGGTTCGCCCAACACATTACAACATATAATAGATTCTCACGACTACAGTGAGTTAACCCGATCGTTACACAATACACACTTACGTCCAACAGATACGCAGACTGGGCAGCTTCAATTAAAATCGCATCATCCACTTTTCTTCATTTTTTTTTTTTTTTGCGCTTTTTGGTCTATTTTTTCTACATATCTTATTTTTACTTTACTTATCCCCGAAGCAAAATCTTAAATTGGCCCACATTTCGACGCGCTACAACACAAGAATGCGTAAGATTCCATCGTAAACACAAAACACATTCTAAACTAAACTACCGAACTGAAATTTATCTGCTAGGTTGAGCATCCGCAACAACTGCCCACGGGGAAACGAGATCATTCTTGAGAAACATATAACGTACACCGCAGGTACGAATAGATGTCTAGTGTCTACGCACTTAGCCGGCATAATGATAAATTTACGACCCTAGGGTATTATACAGCAATTTTTGTAATCTCGGCACCAGAGGGTTGCGGGAGGAAATATGCGGGCCCCGAACAGAAGTCGTCACCGAGCTTCCTGTTAGGGTAGAATGTGTCGTATAAATACCTACTCGCGAGCGGAGTGAGCGAAAGAAAATTTGCTCTTTTATTACGCTGTTTGCGGAAAATATTAATTTCGCGCTATTTTTAACGTGTTTCAACCGAATATTAGTAGGCCCGGGCCCTAGGTGAAGGCCGGGTCCGCGGCAAGTCATCAGATGTCTCCTCTCTCCGTCTCATCAAGCCTGCTTGGTAGGTGGTATCCCCTCTCTTCTGGAAGCCTGAAGAATGCTCGAATAAAACGTTTGAAAATATTTATTTTTTCGCATTAGATTTCAGCTTGGAGGAAAGTTTTGAATTAACTACGTATTACATTCGACGCTAAAAATTTCAGCGCCTCTCTCGCGCATCCGACATAGCAAGAGGTATCTCGTAGCTAGTAGCTCACTAGTACAGCTATATGCCATCTACGTACATTACTACTCGATGAGGAATAACGCGACTGAGGTTTACCTTAAATGAAACGAGTAACCTAATTAATTATATACGTATACATACGAACTACCTCGTGGGGTATACATTGTAGCCTACATGATAGGTACACGACACGCTAGTGTTATGAAAGGTACGAGGACTTGTATGTATAGTGTATACCTATAGGTACTCGTACTTACTTCATTTTTGTATCTGGACCCGCATACGTATAAAGATACGAACCTGTAGTGTCGCAGATAGGTAATGCCACTTTTTGCCATCCAATGTTACGTTAGCGATTAGAAATAATAATATAAACGCGGTTTGTCATTAGTAGGTAGGTATATAATAACGAATATCAATCGATCTTCGACCATGGACTAGAATATTACTAAGTATTGTTGGTATTTGAATATATGCACATACGAGTATAACGACGCGCTTCGTCTTTGTTTTACCTTGCAGAAGTAATCTGAAAGTAAATACGGTCCAAATCACGCAGTACTTCCCCGATAAGTATTTGGAAGGTGAATACGAATTCGAAAGTTTGATTTTGACTCCACAATCGAATAAAGGCCAATTTAATTTATCTTTATGTAAGTATAACTATCAATGATTATATTGTCTGTAGTTTACGGATATTTAGAGCGTTATTCGAGAGGCAGCCAACATCAGGAAAAATAGACGCACGCAGTTATCTATCTGACCAGCTGACGAACCAGTCGGCCAGTCGGTCAGTCAGTCTGACAGACAGACAGAGAAAGAGACTGACTGATTAACTGACAGTGCAGTCGAATATATAGAGAGGCACGGTGACACGAGCAAGAAGGGTATACCACAGCAGAAGGTTGACCCGCTTTACCCCTGGTTATTGTTTCGAAAAAATAAGTTAGGTTCGGCGTTGTACCAGAGAAAAGTGTCGACTGAGAATAATTCTCATATTTTACGAGTATGTACGAAGAGAAATAACGAAACACTTCCACCTAGGCGAGCAGACTTTGGAGCTAATTTTCACTCTCATCCGAATCTACAATTATGTATTTAGTTGGTAGCTTTTTCGCTATACCGAACTTAACGACGTATTTAGAAAAGTTGGTAATTTGAATAACTCGCGTATAGTTTTAGGCCGACCTAGAAGAAAAGTTTTTGCGCAATTCTTACGCGTTCAACAACTTTCTCGCGTATTTCGCAGCCTATTTTAATTTTAAATTATCAACGCGTTAACTTTGGTTCGATACCCTCGGTGAACGACTGATGTAATCGAGACATAAAAAACGTTGACAGTGTGTTTTAATTTTTTCGCAGACGAGCTAAATCAAACTACTACGTTAAGTAAGCCAAGAAATTCTAAGTCAATCAAAGTTAACGTCGATGTTCAAGAAATCGGCGATATGAAATTGCACATCAGCAATCTATTAAGAGGAAGAACACGCATGGGTAAGTGTCGCAGATGTGTGTGACCTATAAATATTGGGTATCTAGGTAAGTACAGCATGGTCCAAATACTCGTACGTATTCAGAGGCGGATTTAGGATTTTGACGCCTGTGGGCAGTAAATTTTTGCCGCCCCCCCAAAAAAAATAGAACGAAATAAAAAGTTTGTATGCAACATATTTTTAGTTTTATTAAAAATTGGAAAAAAAACAGAACAAAATTTTTAATGCAGGTAATTAACAGTTATGAAAAAAGTAACAATCGAATTTGGCTTTAATAAAAATCAAAAACAGAACAAAAAACGAAATTCTAAAAATAAAAAAATAAAAAAGTAGCAAAAAAACAATTTAAATTAAGCTTCAAGTAATCGTTTTCTAGCTTTAGCTTCGCAAAATTTTGTTATAACATCGTCGAATTCAATATTTTTTAATATTGAAGATTCGATGTGCAGGATGGAGATATGTTGTAGTCTATTCTGTGAAACAAGCGCCCGAAGATAATTTTTAATTTTTCTTAGCGCAGAGAAACTCCTTTCTGCAAAGCAATTTGTTAAGGGTGTGCATAATGCTAGTCGAAATATCACATCAACATACGGGTACACATTTTGCAGTTTCATATCAGAAAACCATTGGTATAGATCCAAAATTGAAATGCCTTCAAATTCTTCTTTCTTTTCCGATATATGTGACATAAAATGGAACAGTTCTTTGTCCATATTTTCATCCAAATCTTCCGGGTAACACTGTTTTAGGAAAACAGCTTTTTTCCTCATTTCAGACAAGGTCATTTCAATCTCTGGTTTTGAATTTTTCCGGAAAATCGCAGTTAAGAATGAAAATTTTTTGGAGTAATCTTCGTAGTTTGATCGTCGTTTTCTCAATTCGGAGAGCAGGGCATCAATACAAACAAGAAATATAGAAATTCTAAAATGATCTCTGGCGTTCGGTTCAAATTCGTTTTCCCTAGTCTCGTCAGCCTGTAATTTTCTTTTTTTTTTTACGAGTACCATCTTTCTCATATTCGGGATTTTCAAATGAAAATAAAACTTTAGCTTCCTCTTCAAATTGATCAAACTCACTTCGACTTTTTTCAAAAACAGCAATCAACGAATTATATAGTTCAATTGCCTCCACAACATCACTTTCTACCTTCTGTAGTTTGATTTCAACAGCATTTATCTGTTCCAAAACAAAATTCCAAAAACATGTCATCAATGCTGTTTCAAATTTTTCCATTTTCTTTTTTAGGCCATTAGCTTCGCAACGAGTAACTGGTTTTAATGTTGAATCTTCAGAAAAGTCACTCAAAATTTCATGTATTGCTTTGTAATTTTCTCGTAAGCTATGGCAGGCTTCGTTTCGTGATGACCATCGAGTTTGGGAGAGTGATTTCAGAGTTGCATTCTGATACGTTCTTAAGGCATTCCATCGATCTGTAGAAAGTGAGAAGAAGGTGTACAAATCTTGTAAAAATGAAAAAAAGTCCACAGCTTTGGAACAAAGTTCGACACTGTTTGTTCCGACCAAGTTTAACGAGTGAGCCGCGCATGGTACAAAATCAGCGGATGGAGCGACTCTATCTTTAATTTTCGTTTGTAAACCATTATACATTCCGGCCATATTGGCGGCATTGTCGTATGATTGCCCTCGACAATTCGTTGATGAAGAAGAATTCTTCTCTTGTACAAGTACGACTTCATTGCCTTTTGTATTATCTACATGTACATCGACCGAACTATGTACCACGTCTATGAGGAAACAGGAAAGAGAGAATGAGTAACAGATACATGCATAAAATTAAAAGTATATAGGTACTAACCTTCTTTAGATTTTCCAAAAAATTCGGATATTGGTTTCACTTTCTTCAAAAAATCTTGTTGTTTTTCATCTTTCTCTTTTCAAAGCTTTTTATATGCAGCACCCGACAGTCGGTGTCGGCTGCTCATTTTCAAGGAAAAAATTATCACCGTAAATTATGTAAAAGCACAAAAATAATAACAGAATCGAGAATCGAAGATTGGCATCATATTAGCAAGTAGCTACTGTGTATTGAATAGCTGCATACTGATACTGTACAAAAACGTCTATAACGTCTTTGGTGCTGTGCAAGTTACAACACGCATATACTTACCAACGCTAAGATTTCCAACGCTCAGATTGACGGATGCGTATGCGCATGCGCTCGATCTTCGATTAAAATTATTTTTATTCCTTCAAGGAACGAAAAAAAAATTGCCCGCCTTTTGCCGCCCCTAAAATTTTGCCGCCCTGGGCAGCTGCCCACTCTGCCCATGCCTAAATCCGCCTCTGTACGTATTCGTAGACCAATATTCGTAACCCATCCTCGTGTTATCACCCAGCCAGTGCGTTGCGTCCCATCGAGTTTCGGTAATTTATCAACAAATATGTAATTAGAACGCATTTTCATTTCATATGTACACTCGACAAAGAGAAAAGTATAATTTCGATTTTATATTTTACGCGTACGAAAGCGTAACTTTAAGTACATTAGCTTAGGATGAAGGAGTTCTAAAAGCTGCGTCATAGCCGCTTGTCTCCACGAATCACACATTTTCTTCCAGTTCTGAGATCGGTCCAGGATTTCATTCTTCGATTACTCTCCTTTTCGAGCCAAAAAAATACCTAAACAAAAAAAAAATCATTTTAGCGAGTCCGTAGTGTTTCTATTTGGTCAAACTTTTTCAAAGTGAAGAATCAATAGTAAACAATACTAAATCGAAAAACAAAATTGCTCTCGAGTCGGTTTCCAGTGCATTCGCCCCCATCCCCAATTTTTCTTACGTATTTATTTCGAACTCGAAGAGGTCCGGCTGAAAAGCTCTCTAATCATAGAATTGTGAAATAAATTCGGAGAAGCAGAGTAACAATCATAACTAATATTTCATAATTACCAAATTATGACAGTTATGATTAAATTATTTCACCTTAATTAAAGTTGTAATTAATCAGGGGTAGATTAATCATTAAATAGCTGAAATTAATCACGATGAGATTAATTATGAAAGTTGAACTTGCAGTGAAAGCTTGTAGTTTGAAGTTGAATTCCCACCTGCTTGGTGCAGGGAGAAAAGTAGTCACGAGCACAACTGACAAACACACTATAGAAATAACTAAGTTTAGTAGAAACAGAAAATAAATTTATTCTTCACAAAACAAATTATAAGGTTTGAATGTCTTCCGGTCCTCTTCTTCGCCGACTTATTCTGCTGGTTTACCTCTAACGGCACAAGTAGAAACAAGATACCGTCAGTCATAAGATGTCAAGACAATTTTATAACACCTTGGATCAATGTGTGAGCACGGCTAGCACCATTGACTCCAAGTAAGAAACGAGTACCACCGGGGTACAAATAATACGACCACCCTATACACTTGGATTGACATGCCAGCACAAGCTGTCCAAGGGGGGTGGAGACGAGTACCATCGAGGTACATCAATGCGACTACCAACTGCTCTGATAGAAATTCTAAGTGAGTGAGGATCGTAGAATTGCTGTAGAATTTGTAGGGCTTTACCAAGTGCACCACCACAGGGTGGTAACACAAGGCCTGTAGTAGACACCAAGAGAGGAAACGTAAATTCCTGTAGAATTCAATTTACCAAGTGCACCACCACTGGATAGTGACACAAGGCTTGTAGAACACACAAAACGAACGACGACCATAGGAAAATGCGACTTCTCAAACGAAACGTAAATATAACCGGTAGTAAATGATAAAATCGTCTGACATCTTATGACTGACGGTATCTTGTTTCTACTTGTGCCGTTAGAGGTAAACCAGCAGAATAAGTCGGCGAAGAAGAGGACCGGAAGACATTCAAACCTTATAATTTGTTTTGTTAAGAATAAAGTTATTTTCTGTTTCTACTAACTTAGTTATTTCTATAGTGTGTTTGTCAGTTGTGCTCGTGACTACTTTTCTCCCTGTACCAAGCAGGTGGGAATTCAACTTCAAACTACAAGCTTCCACTGCAAGTTCAACTTTCATAATTAATCTCATCGTGATTAATTTCAACTATTTAATGACTAATCTACCCCTGATTAATTACAACTTTAATTAAGGTGAAATAATTTAATCATAACTGTCATAATTTGGTAATTATGAAATATTAGTTATGATTGTTACTCTGCTTCTCCGAATTTATTTCACAAGCATGCCAATAAACGAGGAGGCAGAACCACGTTCTGCTACCATGTGAAATAAATTCGTAGAAAACAGTTTGGGGTCAATGGCTGTAGGATTTCCTTCGTTGTAGAATATGTCAGAGGTCTACTATATTCACTATATTTTCAACTTGACAAAAGACAGTAGTTAAGGTTGTAAAGTCGACGACAGAACTGCCAAGAACGCGGAGAAGAGAGCTTTTAACTAGCCCTATCATTCTCTCGTAGACTTCTCCTTGCCATGGGCAATACGCAGGGATGAAATGCCAGTCTATACGATTCGTAACTATAAAGTCATTGACACGGGGGTCATTAAGCTCGGCCTTATGACCCAAAAGTGGTTGTATAAAGGTAAAGTTGCGCCCATTATCAGACACCATTAGTCGGGGCATGCCCCTTCTGCTGATGTTCTGTCGAAAGGCCAAAAAGCCTCATTGCTTCGTGATAACTCTTTATGGTGGTTTGGTCCGTCTTGGTTGCCCTTTGAATCGCAATGGCCAACTGAACTACCAAATGTACCTATCTACAACACTACTACAACACCTGTGGTGACTCTACTATCTCGGCGTGATAAGGTTCCAACTCTGTTCGTGACAGATGATTTTGAAAAACGTTATTCGTGTTGGAATGCCAGTGTTCGTCGTATTCTGCGCATTCCACCAGTGGTAAAATTGTTTCAAATCCGGAAACTCTCCTATGTACAGTCGTATCGATTTTAATACCTTTCAGAAAATAGATGCCAAATTTCAGGGTTCTTGACGAAGCAGATAAACGATTTTCTTGAAACTTTTCAGCTATCAGTCGCACTACGAAGAAAATCTCAATTTTTCCAACTGAATACGAGCACATTCATTGATGAGCCTTCAAAAACCTTCCGAAGCCTCCGATTATTAGGGGGGGGGGGAGATGAAAAATATCTCGCACCTTAATTTTCGACGACGAAACAAATAAAATTTTGGAGTGGTTAAGTGGGGTGTAAACTATTATTCGAGCTTCACTTAGCCCGTTTCCATGGAAAATTATCTCGCAGACAAAGAGGTATAATATTCTGAATATAATTAGTAGATTCGAAAACTCGAATGAAAATTCTTAATTTGGTTTTCTTTCTGAAAACAAAAGCAAACGGAACGTAGATAGAATTTCAGATAGGGACTCGAGCAATTTTGTTTTTCGACCGTACCAATCAACAAGTGGGATTCCTCCCCTTCTCCTCCCTTGTGAAGCTGCGTTTCGTTATACGAGTATTTTATCTGTACTGAAAAACACTCGATGGAGAGTGGAGCTTTTTGAGCTTTACCAATACATTTTGTAGAATCGCTGTACAAGTTCCAAGGGTTTCAAGGTGACTGAATTCATTTTTGGTGTTAGTTTGACGTCTTCACGACGTAACTGGGTGATTCTCCGAAAAATGGACAATTCAACATGAACAAAAACCAAAAAAAATGAGGTTCACTTTTCAAATTTTTTTCGTTGAAATCGATACTAGGGGTGTTGAGAAATCATATTCCGATGAGTATTTTAGCATACAAATTATCATTATTTCACAGAAGTTCTTACACAGCCTTCTAGAGGAAGTTATGAGGAAGTTATATGAGCATTTGAGAGAAGTTTATGCTTATAGTGGAACCCTACAGAGAGGTTTATTATCCACGTTGATGGACATATCTCTTCCTAGACACAACTTTGAGGTATTCTAAAGGTTACTTAACTTGGTTAGAAAAAGATTGTAAGACCTATACCGTGTTGCCTCAACTTACCTCTTCAACAATGGGAAACAGTAGTTCCTGAAAATGATGTATTAAACCCTTCCAGCAAGCAAAAAAAAAAAACGGAACTAGGCCAGGTTGACACCCACGCTGATGGACATTTTAGGTGCATTTTCGATTTTCTACTGATGTTCTGCTGAACTAGGGAGAGCTTTTACCACTGTCTCCATCAGAAGAGTTCATTTCCTCAATTTTGATATATTGCGCATAGCATTCTGATAATAAGTGGCAGAGTTACAGCCTATTTACATGAATTGTCCATTTTTCGGAGAATTAGCCAACTACAAAAAAACTGCGGTACACATTTTGTATCGATAATGCAAAGGCCTTGTCGATAATATTCTACGCTATTTTAGGTCATATTCGGATAGTTTACAGTCTATACCCGTCTGATGCGATGCTCATCGAAAAGGTAGTCTCCGGGGCCAGGGGTGCGGTGTCTCAGGGCCACTATGGCACGCGTGCATCGCCATACGTCCCGCCACACCATATCCGCGTTTTACCTATCCTCTTTTATGAACTCGGGAGCATCTCATGGGATGGCACCAATCTGAAAATTGATGTTGTAGCCTTTCAGAAGTCATACATGAAATTTCGCGTTTTCGCGATCGAGTACACAAAATAATGTTTCACTAATTTTAACCACACGAGGCAAAATTATCTCGTGCTAAAGAAGTAGCATATCTCGAAAACAGTAGGAATTGTGACTGTTTTTTCATACACAAGTCTAGGAATAGCGTTCTGATGAAGATGATACTCGATGCCCTTGACTCGAGCAGGCCATTATAGGTATAATAATCGAGTCAATTATTATTTCTAACGATTTGACGATTTCGGATTCTCCTTTTATCCCGAATGTTTTGTAAAGAAGAGAGTCGAATTTTTAAATTTTTATTATTTTCGAGCCACGAAGCTACACTCTCGGTCTTATGGGCTCGGGAAAGATTGCCACCTATATGTAGCAAAGGTATCCAGCAGCGGAAAGGTAGGTGAGGGTGTTGTTTATCTGCTTGTGGGAGCTGGAGAGGGCCAGAATTCGACTATGGAGGACGCGGTGAGGGTCACCAAGGCAGGTGAGGGAGGGGCATGAGAAGAGGTGGTCCACCGTGAGAGGGCTTTTTAAATGGAAGGGACGTCGTTAAAAAAATATTACCGAAACGCGCCGATCAAATGATAAAGAATGAAGAGAAAAATCGGCAAATTTCCCCGAAATTTTTCAACATCTTAGTATTATTGAACTTTCTTCTCACTGTACGTTAAAACATCGTTGTTGCCAAATGAAGGAGTGGGAAAGACTCGACTTCTGGTCGGATCGGTTATGACGTTATGATAGCGAGTTAGCTGTTACATCATAGGAACATTAAGCTGTGTTACACTAAAAAAATAATATACACGCGGCAACATGTAGTGTAGTGTAACCATGCAACTTTTTATAAGAGTGCATCTTCATCATCCGACGTAGAATACTCGTAACTGTTTCAGCAACTCTTCGAATATATGGGTAGTCAGTCACACATTCGGTTTGAGAGATTTTATCGGTAGAAGTACGGTAGCTTTCTCTTTGTAGTATAATTTTCTACCTCACTCTTTCTTCTTCTTTCTCGTACACGTACACGCGCAAACACACACACAATCTTCGAAATTTTTATTCGGAAACAAGTTCGGCAAATTGGGCGGAATGTATTACCGGAAATATTCGTAATTACAATTTCGTGCGAACGAATGAATACCAAAAGATGTTCGTTTATGTTACAGAAAATCTGCTAGACAGGATGATTAATTCGCCAGCGTGGAGACCGGGTTTCGTTGTCGTAAGGCCGTTCGTCAATGAACTGGTCTCGACGGCATTCACGGAAATATACAACCGGGTGTTCAATAACTTCGATTTCAACGAAATACTTCCGCCAGCCTGAGAGCAGCCGCGCCGATGAGAATTTTTTCTCGCACATCCCAGTCCATCCTCGTGACTTTCAGAGATAAGGTTTCGACGATATTTCCATTACCATTTTGTTTTTCATTTTTGTACTTTTTTTTTGTTTTCGACAACGATTATTTCTTTTTTTAAATAACGCCACCGCCGTGTACGCACACGCGTATTATTTACGTAACGCCATAGTTGGTTCAAACCCCACATTCGTTGCTTTTTGACGTAACCAGTTTCCGGATCGATGGAGATGAATTTAAGAAAACTGTCCGAAAAACATCGAAGGTAATAATTAAGTTGGAATAAAAGTGGTTGGCGTAACAGACCTTGAATTTTGTACATCTAGACGATGCCAGTTAAGTACGTAAAAATGAGATACGTTTGATTGCCGTTACAAGGAAGAAAAATAAAACTTACCGCGGGAAAATTATAATTAAGTGTGAGGTAAAAATTGTTTATCGAGCGCGCGCCGATAGAAATCCGCTGTCAAACAGTTTGTAACTCGATTCGATAGTTACAAATGATGGTTAAAAGATGTACTGAATTCGGCCTTTCCTTAAATGTATTCAAACTGAGAATTGAAGATACGCTTTCCAAACTGCCCTTAGTCCAAAAATTATTTTTTGGGGAAATCGATACAAACTGTGCTACACTGTACCAGTTCATTTAAAACTTCTGTAAATGGTACAAGCTAGTACCCTGAATTCTCTACCATACTACCAAAAACGCACAAAAATAAGAATGCAGTCTATCTAGAATTATTGAAGGAAAAGTGCTCGGAAGTCGTGGACAAAGGGCAGTTTGGCACTGGATGTAATACAAGAAAACAACAAAACGCTGCCTGCACCGGCGCTGCTCTTTGAATGCGCGTAATTCGACCATCGAACGAGGTATCGAGATTCTATAAAGCAAAGACTGAAAGTCGAATGATAAAACTTTAACTTTCAGCTATCGGCTTCCAGTTTTAATAATACAGATTTCACTTTCGGCTTTTAACTTCTCAATTCTTTCTAACCTTTAGCTTCTAGCTTTAAGCTTTCAAGAAATTCTTTGGCTTTTAACTTTTAGCTTTCAACTTTCAGCTTCCAATTTCCCCCTTCAGCCCCAAACATCTAAATAATCACAGATTCACAGACATTCACAGATCTTTTCAAAAATGCTGAAAAAATAAAATTTCCGCTTTTAGCTTTTGCCTTCTTCATTCTTTCTGACCTTCAGCTTTTAGCTTTTAGCTTCTAGAAAAAACATCAGCTTTCGGCTTTTAACTTTCAGCTTTCGGCTAGCTTTCAGTCTCTGCTATAAAGTTACTTTTGTAGTGCTCGCATTGGCCACTAGGTAGCGTTGAAAACCGCAATTCGATTTTTTTTGGACTAAGGGCAGTTTGGAAACCGTATCTTCAATTTAAAGCGTTCTAGCAGCGTTTATGCTGTTCTTACCCTACGCGTAGATCATTCGACTGAGGTACTAGATGAACGAAATCGAGAGTCTGCATGACTGTCTGACAGTGATACAAGCGTGTTGCATCGAGGTAGTCATACGCACAGAGTTGCTCGAATGTAAGAATAATATAAATCTTACAGTCATTTTGTATCAAATTTCAAGGCGAGCAATCGATTCTTTCCTCATCCTAGTCATTAAAAACCGGTTCTTTTTTGTATATGTATTAGCCGGTATTTTGTTGGTTTTAATTTTCTGCGCTACGAGCAAGGTCTATATAATCGAACTCGTATACGTAAACGAACATAAATTTCAGCGCCGTAGTACGCCAGCGAATAAAATTATCTTACATTCGTGTGTGGTTGATAGCCTGTACCTTAGGGTGGCGGGTGGCTTATTTTTGACGATTTCTTCAAGACAAACTTCGTGATTCGGGTGTTTGATCGTAAAATTCTCGCATATCAAATTTCAGCTCGAGCTTCGATATCTAAAAACATGCTCAAGCGTATCTGAGCGCAGCACGTAAAGCGCTGCGTGTCACTCCGTGTATCCAAGTGAGGAAATCATCGTGCTCCATACCGAGATGAGAAATTCGTTCATCAAAGCCAATTGGTCGCTCAGTTATTCTCCACGTAGCTAAACCATTTCTGAATACAATAACAATTCCCAGCATTGTTCTTCGTTAATTGAAATATGTACCTCGTGTAAACTTAAAATTCGCGTATTCTCAGTGATAATGCGAATAAAACGTAGAACTTTTGGTAGGTATACATAAACACAAAAATATTAACAAAGAAATGCTTTTTATTTATTTATTTATTTATTTATTTTTATTTTTTAAATACTCCCGCACTTGATATCTTAAATCATAAAATAATGCCTTCGTACTTCTTCTTTGGAAGATAAATTCGAACCAGTTAATTCATGTTTTATTATTCCGACTAAATATTCTGCTTACGCGAAATATTTGCCACTACGAAGAATGTTTCATAAGATAGGTATATGTCGTTGAGTTTCACAGTGCACAAGCAAGGATCGGCACATTCAACCTTTAGTTTAGGAGTAGTGAGTGGCATGAGAGAGGCTGCAAGCGGCAATACTGCCAGATTTCTTCAATAAAAAGCGTTAGTTCCAAGTCTCGTGTGAGACTTTTCCAAAACGCTCGCTGTTGCCGATAGAAAATGTCTCCAAAAAATTGTAAAAAAATGGCTAAAAATCGGTCGTATTAACCAAGTTTTTACTTCATAAAATCCATAAATTTTCAAATTTCAAGAATGTGAGATTACTCGGTTGGCACTTTAGCGCATTGTTGAATTTTTCGGCGCCAAGCGTGATTCAAATTCGTCGATTCAGCCACCATTTATTGCCCAGCCTGACAATACTGGCAGTTGGTGATTATGAGTACGAGGTATATGCCGAATTACTGGAATTATTTAGTACATCGTGCGTTAGGTCGTGTAATAAAGATGAAAGTAGACAAAACATCGACTGCGACTACTTAAAATTTGTTCAACAGTTTGGGGCGACGCACGATGTGCACCGCATAAATCGGCATCGCTAAATATAGTTCGATCGAGCTGAAATTTGGAATACCTACTTGTGACCAGAAGCACAAATTCGGAGATTGGACCAAAAAGGTTGGTAAGTTTTTCATTTTCAGCATAACCTACTGCCACACATACCTATACGTAGGTAATAGATGATCAATTACGTATGTATACTAGGATGAAATAAAAAACAAAGATTACACTAACCTACTAAAAGTTATGTTCTGATATCTATACAAAATATTTACTAAATGCTAGTAGAAATTTCTAATCTTTTCAGTTCGCACATGTGGCTCGAAGTTTAACATAGGATGCAGATGTACATAGGTGCTAGTGATTTTCATAAAAAATACGATTTTTTGAGATAACTACCCTAGAAAATTATTATATTACCAAACTCGGTATTTTTCAATTGTCAAAGAGAAAAGAAATAGCTTCCAGCTTCAAAATGCAATATTTTCTGATTTCAGAAAAAAAAAAACAAAAAAAAAAACTGAAGACTCAAAAACGAGATACTTACAGCCGAATTTAAGGGGGAAAAAACGAAAAAAACAACAACAACAACTTGAAACCAGAAGACAATAAGACAATTTTTTCGTTAATACACGGAGAAATTACGAAAAATCGAAAAATAACGTGTTTCGTAATACATTAATTTCTTAGGGATTATATCTAAATAATTTCGAAAAATAATCTTCCATCTTTTGCGCACAATCCTATGTAAAACTTTGAACCCAATCAGCGAACTGAAAATACTGGAATTTTTCACCGATATTTTGCACAGTTACTATGGACACGAAAACCTAACTCTTGAGACATCAGAGCAGGTAATTCGAATTACTGGATTTTTTGTTTTCACTCTACCACCAAAATACGAATACATAATATGTAAGTATGTTTAGTATTTATGTTATAATAGTGTGTATGGACACGCGATACGAACTCGGAGAAATTTTTTCGATGACAAGTCGTAATTCCTAATTGGAAGCTTGTAAGGCTGTAGTTTATGGTCCGTAAATTAGTAGACTTTATGGCACATCTCCGTTTGTAGCTACCTATAGGCAGATGACGTCACCTATAAAATCGTACGCGTCTGCGAGTACGTTTATTTCAGAGTGGCCTTTCTTTTCAAGCATGTTGAAATGGGCTACTATCTGCCCTCCCTCATAACTGATATTTCAATATTTTCTCGTCGGGCCTTTCGTAGTAACATCGGCTGAATCTTGGCGGACATCGGAGACCTGTTGAAGTCCACAGTTACAGGTGGCAATAATCTTCAATATTTACATGAAAAACGTACGAGCTCGTCTGAAACTTTTTAAGAGGTAATTACGTTCCCGTAGTTTTTTAATCCCTCGACCAAGTACTCGTACACACAAGGCGGACGTGAAAGATTAGCGAATTCGGTGCGCGATGCCTAGGATCGAAGAGAAGGCCGCGAAATGATCGAATATTTTACAATGCGGACGCCATGCATCGGTAGAATAAATTTATCGATTTCACCCCCGCGGCTACGAGATAGAATGTCACGAATGACCTTGACCACGGTGGCAATGAATGGTTTGCTACGTGAAGTAAAGGTCGTCTGCGTCTGTGTCTGCTGCCGCCACCGTATATCCGATATTCCGTGTCTCTGTCCTTTTATTGAAGTTCACAAACGAAACAATTTGAACTTCGTATACTCGTACGTTACATACGCACGAGCTACTTAGCTGCCTACATACTCGTATATAGTCGTTATGCACATATGCCTATTACGAGTATTTACACGAACGAATAAAAATTGCGAAGGTAGGTAGGTATAAAAACTGAATTACCGAGAGTTCCAGGAAAATTCGTTGCTTCCATAAGAAACTAGGCAATTAATTCCCCCCTCCCCCCTCCCTCCTTCCCACCCTTCCCCTTCGTAAAAAGGTAATATCGTTTACTTGAAACTAGGATCATATCCTGGTTTTGCGGCCTAAATGCCAATTGCCAATTAATACGCAATTTTGGAGGTGCCCGCTAACACATTATTCATTTTGCGCAACTGAGCCAAATTTGATATCTACTATTACACTACTGAACAAAATGAAATTTTTTGTTTGCACAACGCATTTAAGGAGGTGATTCTTGAGTACTTTTCAACGCTGAGTACAGTGCCGTCGGCCGTTTTTCTCTATCACGTCTAGTTTTTCTGATCAAAAACTATAAAAAATTCAACTAAATGTGTTCAAAAAGAGGTTTAGGAACTGAATGTGGTCATACTGATTCGTGTTGTTGTGTGCTGCGGTCGTGTGTAGTGGTGTGTATTCCGTCTGTTTGTTTTCTGTTATTGTGGTCTGATAACACTGATAATATCAGTCAGTGGTACCGCTTATTCCAATGCAAAAACAAAATGGAAACGAATTTCAGTCGTTCAGAACTCCGAATTGTGACGTGATAGAGAAAAATGGGTCGCAGTATCGTGTTCAGCGTTAAAAAGTACCTCAGAATCACCTGTCGCAATGCATTGTGCAAAATAGTTGTTCAGTAGTGTTACAGACGTAGTTCTAAAGACGTGTCCCAGACGTCGGCCCCTTTTTCATTTTAAATGCCAACTTCGGCGCCAGAAAGCGCGAAGGGAAAAATTGGAATCACGGGCTCCGACATTGGAACACCGCGTTTCGCCTTCCCCCTGGATTCGAAAAATTCGTCGTATCACAATACTGTCACTTATCACACCTTTTAAAGACGAGTGTTTGTTGATATCCGCAATTGGAATTTGGTCGTTTGGCCATTATTTCTGTAAAATGTAAGGCCAAAGTAATGCGCGAACGGAGTGGAATATATTTTGTACTTTGACGCGTGCACGTTCTTATTTTTTGTTCTTCCACATGCGTACGTAATGTCAGCTGGTGACAAGAAAAAATTATCGCCTCACTTTTAACACTGCGGAAAAATTTTAACCAGGCAATTAAAAATGTACCCAACTTTTACGTCGTATTGTCTCAAATATTCGACGTATTTAAGAATATTTGTCGGTTGAAATTAATTAATTCGTATTCTCGAACTCTTTTGTATCCGAAAATTTGTGTCATATACTACCACATCAAAATGGTCGCAATTTCACTAACTCGGACCAGACAAAAATACAGTCATCAATACGAATAGCACGGTAAACGTCACGATAGCCTCTTCGGATTCAGACGGTTCCTGGCCTAACTCTCTCAATGCAAAGTAAATAGGTACCTATAGTGACACGACGGATCTGGAAAGCAAATCCCAGAGGAGTAATTTCGAATGTATAAATTAATGTTGAATAATCGCTCCCCCGCCGAAGAGTTCGGATTATTCTTACGACTGTTAGTAAATAAGTAAACGAATGGACGAGCTAAATTACATTGTAACTTGCGATACCGTAGATCCTAATTACATATTTAAGTCTAAACATCATCCGGCTACGTCGAACGCGTTATTCGGACCCGAGATTTACGCACCGGAGGATGAATTCCAACGAGTTTTGGCGCGCAGTTATTCTAATTAATGTTTCCTCGTTCAAACCCCGCAAATGAAAGCACTTACAGAAAAAATTGAGGAGAACATTTTATCGTTGCACCTAGTTGAGAAATATTCATTACTACGCTAATGCAGTAATGGGTATTCGTTTGTACATCGGCTGGCTCGAAAGTGCATAGGTGGACTAATCGCCTAATTACGCGGCGTGTGGCGAAAACTGAGGTTGTACCGAACAGTTTCGAATTTTAACGAAATTGATTAATAACTGTGCCTTTTTTTAACGCTAAAAGATGCAACTGTGACCCATTTATATAGCATTTGTTTTGAACAAAATTTATCAACAGCTATAAGATATATCAAAAAGAGATCCATTCAAATGCTTCTATAATTCGTCACTCAGACCCTATTAAAACTCATTCGGATTCTTAGAGCTTATTCGAGACTTGTGCGAACTTACGTAAGATTTTCAGGCTCTATCGAGACGCGCGTTAGGATTCATTCGGACTCTGATAAACTGTCAAAATTTTCGCTTATCGTCTCGTTATGCGACTTCATTTTAAGGCCCGTTTTCGGATTATCATGACTGCGTTCAGACTCGTCTGAACTCTGGTAAGATTCTTTCAGATTCCGTCGTAACGTATTGAAACTCTGTCAGATTCATTAAACATTCATGCAGATGACTATTAAAACTCATTCGGCTGGCGTTAAAAATGTCTAAGCCTATCGTACTTTTTTAAAACTATATTTGTCAAATCATTACACAATTCGTTCATTGGACTTCGTTTAAGAATCTATGAAAATAACTTAGATTGAATTAGGACTTGTAAGACCCGCTGAGACAGCGTTGGGCGGGTCCAGCTTCGGATAAAGATTAGTTCAATTTCGAAAACGATGTAAGACTGATTGATACTTTGTTAGGATTCTCTAGAAGAAAAATATATTGACAATTCGACGCGAAAAGGCTTCAGAAAGATACTCTGATTTTCTTGCCTCTAGACGTCATTGTAAAGCAGAATTTCATTATACAGGGAAGACTATAGCGCATCGAATGTCTCGCTTTTAAATAGGTAAGAGAGAGGTAATAGTATATTACGTTGGAGCAGAGGAAAGTATGCGATTCCCTAGTGCGAAGTTTACGGAACGAGGCGAAGCCGAGTGATGTAATCGCACGCGGGAACCGCATTACTTTCCGATGCTCCAACGTACTGTATTTTAATCGAAGATGAACGGAAAACAAACAAATACTTGACCAATCAGCTACCAAATTCATTTTCAATTCTTATCAGTTAGCATTCTGCCGAAATGTTTTCTGAACGATTCTCTTTTCGTGATAACGTGTTGTACGTTAACAGTTGTAGATTGATTTTCCTTTGTACGTTACTTAGGTACTTACTAATTATAATCGCTTCTATGCAGTTACTTGTTCTCTGTTTAAAGAACACAAAAATAAAGTTCGTGTTTCAATTATATTTATTCTTACAATCATACAACCTAAGCGGTAGGTAATTTCCACTTTCCACTTGGGTTCGGCAGAAATGAAATATTACCTACCGCCTTTACGTTGCAGTCACTGTTACCTACTTACAAGCGTAAAAGCGCTTCTTTCCACAGCCAAAGCAGTGTAGGAAACCTGCCGTTTTCCGTTCATCTTCGATTAATAGTATATTACGTTGGAGCAGAGGAAAGTATGCGATTCCCTAGTGCGAAGTTTACGGAACGAGGCGAAGCCGAGTGACGTAAATTTTAATCGAAGATGAACGGAAAACAGCAGGTTTCCTACACTGCTTTGGCTGTGGAAAGAAGCGCTTTTACGCTTGTAAGTAGGTAACAGTGACTGCAACGTAAAGGCGGTAGGTAATATTTAATTTCTGCCGAACCCAAGTGGAAAGTAGAAATTACCTACCGCTTGGGTTGTATGATTGTAAGAATAAATATAATTGAAACACGAACTTATTTTTGTGTTCTTTAAACAGAGAACAACCCGATCTGCGTTTTTAAGCTTGTGACACTATCTGTGGCAAAAAAAAGTGCTCAAGTCTGTGAATTTCGAAAATTTGTGGTAAAAGTGTGGCAAATATTTAGATCCGCCCCTTTTATCACTGAAAATATGTCACACGGCCTCCGTGACATTAAAGTGTCACAAATATGCTTATGTGTGACAGTTTGTGTTGTCATATTTAAGCAGAAAACTGCTTATTTGTGGCAATTTGAGAGAACCTAGAAATTAAATAATTAATCGTTATACTTAAATTCAACTTTGAACATATATTGTCTTGTACTAACTGGGATTGTGATTGTGCTCTCATTTCTGTGTTTTAATTTGAAATTTGACACTACTTATAATTTATGATTTTTTATTTAAATATATTTCGTTCGTGTGTTGCTGTGCTCCTTGACCACATGGCTACAATGAAAACGAGTAAGTTACCTAATTATAATTATTATCCTGTGTCTTTTTCCTCTTTCAGTCTGTTCTGTTATTTGGAGCTTCTTAGTATATATACGAGTATATATTTCAAAATCACTGGTAAACAGCGCGTGTATGTTCCTCACGCTGTTCACCAGTGATTTCAAAATATACTCGATCGTATATAGACGATGAAGCTCTCCAAATAACAGAACAGGCTGAAAGAGGAAAAAATACACAGGATAAGTATATAATAATCTTCCTCCGGATGATCTTTGCTGGCGGAATTTTTCTGTAGAATAACATCCTTTATAAGTATCTACGCTTGTGCACCTGATAGATAAGCTGGAATCAACATAGCTGCATGATACCTGTATTTTGTGATTGCACTGCGCTGAGAGAATAATATCCGTGCATTTTGGAATTGCTGGCAGTTTGTATTCTGAGAAGGAGCGCTCCAACATCAACCAAAACCAAAAGTGCATATAAATAAGAACTCAATATTTTGGTAGAAACTATATGACATAGCGTTTACTGATAAGCATTTTTCAATGTGAGTACACATTTTTGAATCGGCAGCCCAATTTTGAAAAATTCTACTTTTTACGCTCTTTCCAAACATACTAATAACTCATTTTGTTTACAAATGTTGGTTGGTTCCTTGACGCTGAATATAGCGTCCAATTAAGTTGAACAACTTAGTCAGGGGTTGTTTTTAGTCCTGTACTTTATTTTTAGTACCTATCTATAATTATTATTTTGTTGTATGTATGTAAAATATACATTTTCTACGTGCTTTTTGTAAATATTGACTACATTATTTACATTGTTATCGCGCTCCTACCACACTCGCTTTGCGGTATCGTGTATTTATTTATTCTTATGGCAGAAATATATTTCTGTAATATATGTAATATACCTATGCGATGCTCACAATTGAGGGTGCAGCGGGGGCTATAACCAGCGCCTGCAGAGGCGAGCAAAAAACTGCGTAAATGTGACACTTATTAAAATGGCACAAATGAGCACATTTCTGTCACAAGTGGCATTAAAAACTGCCCAGTAAGCAAAAAACTGCTTAAACGTGACATTTTTTTAATTGACACAAATGAGCACATTTCTGTCACAAATGAGCACATTTCTGTCACAAATGGTATTAAAAACTGCCCAGTTGTGACACTGGTGGCAGCAGACTGACAAAAACCCGTTCTCGTCTCTGATTGGTGGAATTAATAGTCACAAATTGTACAAAAAAGTGCTGAAATTATCATGTCACATTTGAGCACTTTTTCTGAAAAATTCGCAGATCGGGAAGTAACTGCATAGAAGCGATTATAATTAGTAAGCAAGTAATGTACAAAGGAAAATCGATCTACAACTGTTAACGTACAACACGTTATCACGAAAAGAGAATCGTTCAGAAAACATTTCGGCAGAATGCTAACTGATAAGAATTGAAAATGAATTTGGTAGCTGATTGGTCAAGTATTTGTTTGTTTTCCGTTCATCTTCGATTAAAATACAGTACGTTGGAGCATCGGAAAGTAATGCGGTTCCCGCCTGCGATTACGTCACTCGGCTTCGCCTCGTTCCGTAAACTTCGCACTAGGGAATCGCATATACTTTCCTCTGCTCCAACGTAATATACTATTAAATATAAGATTCCGCATCTTCGCTCCCAAATCTGTTTTCCTTCCGTAAAGAGATGTTACAAGGCAAGGTTTTTGATCCACGAATTAAAATATAATATTATTATAATTTACAGGTAATTTTGATTTTAATTTTACAATTTCCAACTACGAGTAGTAAGTCTGCCACGTGCGCGTAGATTCCGACATGGTGTTGAAATTAAGGAAAGCGTCTGTCCCTAACTTCTTTCCTTTTGTCGGCCTTTGAAAATATTACGAATACGAACGAGCTAGGCACATTTTCAACTTTTCTGACCTGATCTGGTGGCAACTCTGAAAATTGATTTAGTGTATTATTCGCTCGAAATATACTCTCCTTTTCCTAAAGGAAATGATGGACTCGCGTGGCGGGTGTAAAGCTGTTCCAGATCTACGATGCAAACTTATTTTTCATCGAAAAACGCAATTAAGAATCACCCTTTATCAGGACTGTCGACTCGTGGGACGGATTCGAATTCGTTTATTTTCAACCTTCTTAAAAAAACTCGGTAGAATTTATAGGAACAATTTTCAAAGCACTGAGGGACTAAGGAAACAGTAAGACAGTCAAAATCCCACGTATTTTATTCGTACGAACCGTGATGAAAAGAGGGGGAGAGGTCGATACAACACCCCTTCCGATCGACCTCCGATTTTCAGAACTTCACCTTTTTGTAAAATGAAACGACGAACCATCCATCCCTACTCGGCAAAAAGTAAGGGTACCATTTTTTAATCGCCCATCAGGAAAAATACTAATTCCCAGTAAAAAAATTTCAGCACGCATTAAAAATAGTTGCACGTAAATTTTATAAAATCCTGTATTATTATCAGAAAATCACGTCGTATTAAGAAAATTGCACGACTGAAATAATAAATTCACGGCATAATTAAATTATCACGATGTGAAATAAATTTTTGCACGTATGATAAATGATCCTAAAAATGATAAACGTGGTGCCGGAATTTAATCAGAACCCGGATATACTACCGTTTTACTTTCAAAAAGCTTTTGATTCGATTTCGCGCCCAGCACTATGGGAGGCTCTCTGGAAACAAGCTTGTTCCGAGGAAGTTGATAAGAATGATAGATGAAAATGTATAGAAATTCAAAGGGGAGGGTACGTCCCGATGAAATGGGACATAGTTCGAAATCAAAAGAGGTGCAAAAAAGGGAGGCTCTCTATCCAAGAATCTTCTCAACTGCCTACTGAAGGAAATCTTTCGTAACGTAAATTGTGAGAGCAGGGGGTTAAAAATAGACGGGGTCTGGCTCAACAACTTTTAAGATTCGTTGATGATGTTGCCTCCGTAGCACAGGGCAGAGAGGAACTTCAATTAATGGCCAAAAAACTAGATCGAACGAACTACATCGAACTGGATTGTGCACACGCTCGAAATGACGGGCTCGTGAACATATTATGAATAAAACTGAAGTTTATTTTATTTGATGTTCTCCGGGATTATATATTAGCAGATAATTTGATGTGCAAATTCTTTTTTCCTGGTGGACGATTATATATATTCCCCAAAAAATAAGAGACAACCGGATACGCGCGTATGAAGGCGAGATTTCATTTTAAAATTCACCGCGATTAGCGCTTTCATCTCGAAAAATTGCAAAAATTGGGGGGAAAAGGTCAAAAAATGTGGTAAAATTAATCGATAAGCACGCTTGCTTTGTGTGTAAGAGAACAAAAGTTACATACTTACTTTTGCTTACATTTTGATCATGGTACGATTTTATCCGGATACTGAACAGAAGTACACGATGAAAATTCTCCACTCCGGTTCCATGACGCACAACGCGGAATGGTCGAGCGTAAAAATAAGTGTAAGTACTAGAGAAGTGGCAAAAAATGAAAAACGTACGAAGCAGAACCGACGATTAGCACGCGTGAGGTCAAACACAAAAGTTGAGCTACACCGCGAACCTATTCTACACAAGGAGCTTTACTAGCAGGCTAATACCGCCTGCCTGATACTTGATACCTGTAAGGATTCTTCTGTAACGGGAAATGCGCTAAATTCGTCGACCAAGGAGTTTCAGTAGATCAACTCGTTGACCCTGTAGACCGCGCGACCTCGTTCGGACAAAGAAAAAAAAAAGTCGTATTATTTTATAAATACATATTTGATAAGGAAGAAATTCATCGTGCGATTGACCCATGTTTTGTCTCCCATGTATTGTGATTGTGTAAAGCAAAAGTTCGTCGAACTTTTCGCCGAAGAATGTAAGTTAATTAAAACTGTAGTCTAGAAAGTGTACCGTATAATTTAACTGCCAATCGAATATTGGTCGTATTTGAAGTCGAATTTCAGTAACGAACGCCTACTTACTTTTTTCCGAATTTATTACCGTACCACGCCTATCTGCCATCGAAATTTACCAAGATGCGCATATCAACCTCGATCGTTGTCCCAAATCTTTCAGTACTCTCCTGATCTGTTTAGTCTGTTAAGTCATTTTGAAGGACTGTAAATTTGAATTGAAAATGTATCGCGTACCACTTAAATTAATTTCTATTCATTTCGCTGTCACTTTCGAAACAAAGGATGACCAAAACACAATGGGTAGGTATCTAGTACCGCTGCCACACGTCGTTACTCGATTAATAACAAATTATGATTATTACTACGTAATCACGGGATGCTGGACCGCGCAGCTATAGAATAATTTCAGCTGGAACCGAAAAGGAAAAAAAGTCTTCCCTTTTCCAGTTTTACCGATTGATTGCTATAAGTACGAACCGCCGAGGGCTGACTTTTCCAGCAATATTGTTGGAATGTGACACCTCCACTAGCCAACTTGACCCCGTCAGCACGAATCTAACAACATGGATTTATAAATTTGAAGAATATCGGTTGTACTTCTTTCGAGAAGGACAAAAGTCTGCTTCGACTTAAATTTCTTCAAATAAGCGGTAACTCTAGGAGCGAGGGAGTTGAAAAGCTTGACATTAATGTCCAGTCTTTGCTACAAAATATTATAACCGTCATTTACCCCTAAAATTATCCGGCCATATTTATTTATTTATTTATTTATTTTTGCCTTGGCGGCTACAGCGAGGTTTACAAATCTATTTACATGTCGACTTATAACTTTATAATGACATTTGTAAGCCTACCCCAACTGTCGGGTGTTGAGTGGGTCAACCTCGCCCTGTACCGCCCGCCCATCTCCGGGCATAGGCATCCACCGTACGCCTCCATATTGTCCTGTCTTCCGCTTGCCTTTTCCATAATAACCCAAAGTTCTTTACTAGATTGTCTCTCCATCTTACCGGAGGGCGACCCTTTTTCCTTTTCTGGTCTCGAGGGGTCCATTCTTCAATAATTTTGTTCCATTTGTCCTTCCCTCTTGACATGTGACCCGCGTAACCAAACTTCAGTTTGTTGGTAAAGGTGCCGATATTCCCCGATTTAGTTTTAGTCTTTATTTCCGAAATGGGTACTTTATCTTTCAATTTAATCTCCAGGATGCTTCTAAGCATTCGGTTATGGGTAGTCTCGAGTCTCTTAGTTTGTGTTCCTGTCATTGCCCAGGTCTGCGCCCCATACGTCAGCGAGGGTAGAACGCATGCATTAAGAATTTTTATTTTTGTAGGCAAGGACATTTTGCTTTTTAAAATAATTTTGTGTTCCCAGAATTTTTTCCATGCTCCTGCGATTCTACTACTAATTTCCTTTTTCGTTCTATCCTGCAGTGAAACTAACTGGCCGAGGTATTTGTATTCGTCAACTTTTTCTATGATTTTGTTAGAGAGTGTGAAATCTCTCACTTCCAAATTCGACATTACTTTTGTTTTGGACAAGTTGATGGTAAGACCTACTTTCTCACTTTCCAAACACGACTCGTCGGCCATTGTCTTCAGTTCCTGGATATTGGAGCTGATTAGTACAATGTCGTCAGCAAAACGCAAATTGTTCAGCCTTTTGCCGTTGATCTTTATGCCTTTTCCTTCCCACTTCAAGTTTCTGAAGACCATCTCTAGAACGCTGTTAAATAGATTGGGGGAGAGAGGGTCCCCTTGTTTCACGCCTTTTCCCAGCCTAAATTTCTCTCCTGGAATGTCTAACTTTATATATGCCTTTGAGTTGTAGTATAGATATTTCAGAGTTTCCAGGATTGTTGGTCCTACACCTTGTGTTTTTAACGCCCTCCAGACCTCGTCCTGGTGGACCGAGTCAAACGCTTTGTTGTAGTCAATAAAGAGGAGGTGAAGGTCCATATTGTACTCTCTTGTTTTTTCTATTAACAAATTTAAGGCTAAGATGTGATCGATGGTGGAGTAGCCCTGTCTAAAGCCTGCTTGTTCATGGGGTTGATTCATATCCAACGTGTTGTAAATTCTATTTTTTACTATTTTTAAGAAGACTTTACTCAAATTTGAGGTCAGGCTTATCGGTCGGTAATTATTGAGTTCCCCCCTGTTCCCTTTTTTATAGAGTAAAATAACTTCCGAGTCGTGCCATTGATCTGGGGTAGTGCGTTTTTCCAATATTTTATTAAAGAGAGTAGCGAGGTGGGGTGCTAAAGCCTCTGCTAATAGTTTCAATACCGCATTTTCAATTTTATCCGGACCTGCAACCCTTCCCCCTTTTAGACTCTTTAACTCTTTTGTAACCTCTTCCCGCATGATTTTGGGGAAGTCTTTCCAGTTGTTTTCCAACGGCTCTTGTTCCTGTGTCCCCTCCAGCTCCCTGCCACTTGCTTCTGCATGTGGATTCCTATATAAATTCTTGTAAAATTTTGTAGCCTCATTTATGATACCCTTGCGATCATAAACCTTTCCTTTACCGTCAATTGCATTAATATATGGAAACAGTTGTTGGCTTTTTTGTAGGGTTTTTTGACTTTTTTTTGTCGACCAGGATTCCTCCACTATCTCCTTGACAATTTCCGATTCAAATTTTTGTATATCGTTTTTTATTTCTCTTTTGATAATTTTGTTTAGTTCGACCACCATAATTTTTTCTGGTTGTGACAATATACGTTTTTGTTGTAAAGCCGTTCTTTCTTTTATAAGTGCCTTAGGTTTTTCGCTTAACTTATCGTCTGTTGTTGGTCTTATTCTTGCCACTCCCACCTCTGAAGTTACCTCTTCCAGCACCTTTATAAAGACATTGTAGCTCTCTTGTACCTCATCGAATTTGTTCTCCCATTCCTCTTTCAACCTTTTACTAAGAAGGCTGTTAGCTTCCGCTGTTTTGTGCACTAGAATAATAATTTTTTTGTGAATTTTTCGTTTGCTATTTTTTTGCCTGCTGTCTGCTTTGGTGAGACACATTTCCCTGGAGAGATCAAGCGTTAACCTACCAATCCTATGATCTGACGAAACTTGAAATTTGTTTAGAATTTCACAATTTTTAACCATTCTCAAGTCGTCTGTCATTGCATGGTCAATTTCGTTTCTTGCTACGTCGTTCGGTGATTTCCATGTCCACCTTTTATTTAAGGGCTTTTTGAAGTATGTGTTGACTATTTTAAAATTATTTCCCATAGCTAAGTTTACCAATTTTTCACCGCTTTCGTTCGTATTTCCGAAGCAAAATTTACCCACGCTGTTTGACAAAGGTTGGTCTGATCCTACTTTTGCGTTCCAATCACCCATAACGACTGTATGGGTCCCTCTCTCCCTTTCGATCGTATTTTCCACCAGGTCATAAAATTCCTTTATCACCGATTCATCAGATACACTGGTAGGGGCGTAGACCTGCACAACTGACAGTTCAGCTCCTGTACCTAAACTAAGTTTCAGCACTGCTACCCTCTCCGATATGCCTTTAACCTCCTTAACAAATTTTGCCCACTTGCTACTTATATAAAATCCCACCCCCGTGCCCCTTTTGATTGGCCGTAAAAGTAAAAGGAATTTCCGTTGTTTCTTCTTACAAGTTTCTCCCCCTCCCTTCTAACCTCCGAAATTCCGACAATGTCCCAATTAATTTTTCCCAAGGCAGTTTCCAGTTCAAATAACCGATTTTCGCTTGCCAGCCCCTGGCTGGTATAATATAACAATTTAAAGTTTTTGAAAAGTTCGTTTTTTCTGCAGTAAGCTTCCCGTTTACTACCTTTTTTGTTTTGGATGGGACTTGTTAATATTCCGGAGGAATTTGTATTCGCAGAGTTTATCCGGCCATACGACCTATACCAATATAATGTTTGCTGATTTAAAAGTTACGAGTTCTTAAAATTTCGATAAAACCGTTGCATAAAATTGAGATGGGAGAATGCAGAATGCAAAAAATGAGGGAATAAATATTTATAGTGGTTGAATGGCCCTGTATCAAAACGATAAGACCTTCATTAATACTTCCACAACATGGTTATCATTCTACGTACGAGCTACAACCGTAGTATACATCGAGCTGCCAGCTACCAGAACATGTTATAATATTATGTACGAGTACTTATTCGTAGCTTTGAAGATCGTTCGACGAAATCGCGAATCTCAAGTTGCAGCTTGCCAATGTGTAAAGCATATTACAATGATACCTCGCTCCTTGAGGTATAGAACGCAACATTTTGGAAGGGTTTTGTATGTCTCTGCAGCCATTCATCAATTACAGTCGCCCAGTTTTCTGTTTATTTTGTTGTTCCTGACCGCACACAGGGGCCAAAAAATTCTAATTTTTGCACTTTGACACACTGTGCAGATGGACCGTTCATTTTTTCGTATTTGCTTTTTCGTTTGTGCCAACGTACGTTTGTTAGACAATCACGAACGTCTTTTTTTTTATCATATATCATCGAGAAAATATTTAAGACAACAAATTAACGTTGCAAGAAGGTACATAATGGGGTTCTTTTATTTTGTGGCATTTTTATGAACGACCAACCAAGAAAAACCAAGGTATTTCGATCGCTCACAAATATGTGCACATTGTACTGCTGATATCTTCCGTTTATCAGCGGGTATGTGCTTAAGTCAGAAAATCGGCGTCAACGCTCAAAAAATGCAGGCATCCGAAAGGGCCTGGGAAAAGCCACGACTAGCTCATACGAGACTCGCCCAGGGAGCGGGAGGTGCCAGGGCTTTGGAAGGCGGTTACCCAGATCACATGTTGAATATTCTATAGTTCCGGGGCCAGAAGCAAGAAAAATAAAAATAAAATTAAAGCATCTCTCTCTCTAAGCCATGGTCCCTTACATTCTCTCTTACATAAAAGGTACTTACGACCTCATGTCATTCACGCGGTGCACCTCAAAAAGGAAAAAGAATAACGCAGGTTATACATCGCGGACAGACATTTATTTATAAAGAAACCAAAAAACTCCACGGACGCGGTGACGGTCACGAAACTGCGGCTAAAAGAGCCGCACGAGAAAGTTCGCGAACACGCGGTTAGGTCCCGGGTGGAAGAAAAAAGAAAAGTCGCGGAGCTCGGCAGGTCGCGGAAAATCGCACCAAAATTACACTCGAGGTCGCGGTGTCGGGTGGGAAAAAGGTCCACACCCAGAACGCTCTTAAAAACGTAAAAAAGAAGTCAAAAAAATGAAAATCAAAACGACCAGAAAAGCTCTGTCTTAGAGAAAAAAAGTGTAAAAAAAAAAAAGACGTTCGCTGTCCAAAGACAGATTCACTAACAGTACACCGCCTCGATTGCAATTAGCTGCCGATACCAGCAGTGCGGGAGGGGTAGAGGGAGGAAAACTGCAAGAGTTTTCATGCAGGAAGATAAACGTTTGTATGTGGAGCAGAGAGAAATCGCTAGATGGACAGAGAGGAAAGGTGGAAAAGCGGGTTGCGGGAAAAGAGAGAGGAGAGGACGTACTAATGCCTGCGGAACTCCGTGACGTCGAATTTTGAAGCGTATTCACGTGTTTCCATGCCACAATTTCTAATGAAAATTTGACTAATGTCAGTTCGAAAAACAGATAACTGCTTTTACAGGTACGTGTAGTGCAATAATTCCGCTGTCCATCACAAAGATCCGCAACTGTCTGGTCGCATTACTTCGGTACTTACTTACCCATAATTAAAATATTAAAATGTGTTTTTCTGAAAACACACACTTCACGCGGATAGGACCTGTTTGAAAACCCATACCCAATAGGGCTGTCGCCGTTGCTCGTGTAGTCTATATTTTCGATTTTTTTTTTCTTCTTCTTTTGAAATCGCATTTTACTAACACTGAAAAATGTTATCAGTTAAATTTTGAACGATAAAGAATGTATTCATTTTTCTGTTAGTCGGTAAATAAGAACGTTTATAACTTCAGAACTAATCTTCTTTGAGAAAAATTTAATTATTTATAAAAGAAATCGATATTCAAAATTTCATAGATCACATTTTCACCATCGCAGCGAGATAGCTAACATTTCAGGCAAAAATATAGACTACTCACTCAACGGCAAAGTTCTATCAGGGACGAACTATTGACTAACGTGCTACGGAAAAATCTCTGATCCAACAATTTTACTTCTTCATGCTGCATAATAAAAACCAGAGACCCGCAGTGTTACCTAGCTGCGTATTGCATTTGAAACTTAAATTTTTTCTGTTCACCCCCTCCGTTATTTTTAATTAAATTTCGAATTCGTAAGCATCGTGAGCCTTACAGTAAAAGCTCCCTAATTACGAGTAGAACGTGCGTTTTGGGAAAAATATTCAATTGTATAATGATTTTAGTCACTTTTCCCCGATAGGTTGAACGAGAGTTACAACCTCTTATTATACGACCGTCGGTGTAACGGTCAAGTTTTTTTTTCTTTTTTTCTACCTGTGCACACACCTTGTACGATGTAACATAGGTACCTAAGTGAACCCTCGTGTAAGCCGTGTTCGGTCGCTCTACAATAAATCGTTTGATCGCCTGGAAAGAACGGTCAGACAACTTGCGAGACATTGCTGTTATGTAAGTAGACAACTCTAGCTGCAATTAGGAATTTAATATTAATTTCCGCGCTGCCGAAAATTTACGGATCACCCAGCATCCAAGCAGGTAACTTCCCAGAACATTTCTTCCGCCTTATCGCTTAGAGTAAGACACCGCTACTTACCGTTTTAAACGTATTAAGGTCTTTTCATCTTTGATACACCAAAAATAAACCCTCTGTTACGAAAGATAATATGTTTATCGATCTTTTTTTCAGTTGACCTCTAATCCGCTGCTGATGCGGTTTTATGAGAAGTGACATACGTCCATCATTAGCCTTTCATATATTTTTACGTTGCGTATGTAACATTAGCGCGTAGTAGAGTACATAATGAGCGGCACTTATTTAAACAAAAAAATGTAAGAAAAAGAAAGCGAGCTAAACGGAGAGAAGTTTATGCGTTAGAAATACGGATCAAGGAATAGATGACAAAAAATCAACAAGACTTTTGGCGTGTTGGCTGTTTCAAATGTTGAATGAATTTCTCACTTACCGGGAAAAACATTAAATCATGGATATGTCTTTTCTATCCAGTAAGAAAATGAAAGGGAAAATTAAAACTGAACTCAACGACTCAACCTAAAAATATCTTGCGTGCTAAAATTGAAATCGTAAATTGATAAGAAACACCTCACACGAGATAAGAATGGATGTAAACAAACTCCAAGTGTGAAAGCTCTATAATTATAATTACGCGCTGTAGGAGGAGTTTTTTCTATTCCTCCTTCAACCTTCTTCCCACTTAAACGGTACACGAGAGTGACGCTCGAGTGTGAGACTCGTCGTGTTCGGATTTTGAAGAATGATCCCCAGACTAAAGACATATCCATGTCAACTTTGGACTACCTTCGGGTTCACGCCTTTGGTCATGCAACTCCCGCATACCAAATTTCAGCTCGATCGAATATCTACCCCTGAGGAAATGAGCTGAGCTGGAAGATCTGACGAGAGAACACATACTCGAGCGCGCCTGAGAACGACGGCGACGCAATAAGCATTGAGCGTCGCCCCGTATAACTGCCAGGCAAATAGTCGCAGTCGATCTTTTGTAACGTTGATCGATATTCTTAACAGGTAAGTACTCCAATTCAGCATCCTCATACATATAATCACAAACTGTCAATGTTTCCAGATTGGGCGATACATTGACGAACCAGTTACTTTTCAATCACGCTGGCTGTTGAAAAATGCGACGAGACGCTTAAGCGCCAACGGAGTAATTCTGAAATTTTATTGTAGCGCGATTTCGGCGATTTATAGATTTTATAAAGCGAACTTGTTTGGTACGAGTGCTCACCCATTGTGCTCGGGGGGCCCTTGGGCATGCGTGTCCAGATCTTTGAGCTCGAGATTATCTGACCAAAGGCCCAAATTAGAAAGTTGCCTTAGAGAAAATTCAGAAGTTAGAAAATAGGTGCTACCCTACCACATAAATTACCTACCTATTATTGCGCTGAGAAAAATGATAATAAAAGTCGAACGAATATACATTTTTTTAAATTTTTTTTATTTATTGGCTCCTGCCGCTCAGTGCTTACAAATTAATTACTTACAAAGGAAATATAAATGTAGGCGGGTAAGTCTCCGCCACCGACTCCGCACTCAGCTAGCCCATTTCTGGGTATAAGCCGTTCGCAACTCGAGGCATTTTTTCCTGTCAGCCGCTTTGTGGAGCCAACTAGGGCCGGCCACCGATATCAGCTCATCCGCCCATCGTGTCACTGGTCTCCCCCTTCGACGTTTTCGTCTGGGGGACCAAAGTGTGTATATTTTATTCCATTTATTGCTATTTTCTCTGGCTACATGGCCAGCGTAATCTATTTTTAATTTTCTTATGGTCCCCCCTACCGGTTTGGATTTCGTTTTACTTAATATTTTTTGTATGCTGATCTGATCCTTAAGTTTGATTTTAAGAATTGCCCTGAGCATCGAATTTTGTGTTTTGATTATTTTTTGGTTTTGTTTCTTTGTGCATGCCCACGTTTGGGCACCATATGTCAGAACAGGGATTATTGTGCTTTCAAATATTTTAATTTTCGTTTTCAAGATTATGCCCCAACGTGGTTTCTGGGCGCCAAGGGGCATCAAGCCCAGTCTAAGCAACTCAAGCCATTAAGTACTGAAACCAAAAATAAAAATAAAAATGAAAGTAAAAAAGCCGGAAAAATAAAAACACCTACACGAGATAAGAAAAATACAAAATTTACCCCCCTCGAGTTGCTGCACTTTAATTGTCAAGGTATGGCGAATGAAGAAAGATTAACAGAATTCGAAAACGCCCTCCATAAAAAATACATCGGTATTATCGGATTATCCGAAATTAAGAGGAACGAAGAGAGAATAATAGAAAGGAAAAATGAAAATATTCTCTATTACTTTGGCGAGACGGCGGGATTCAGGGGGGTGGGATTTTATATAGACAAAAAACATAAAAAGCAAATATTAGAATTAAAAGGCATTTCGGAAAGAATAGCCATACTAAAAATTAAAGTTAACGAAAAAGAAAACCTTGCAATTTTCCAGATTTATGCCCCCAATTTAGCATCAAATAAAGAAGAAATTCAGCAATTCTATGATCAACTAAGTGATAGCTATACAACATGCAAAGAGAAACATAACATTGTAATAGGAGACTTCAACGCCAAAATAGGCAAAGACTGTGCAGGGAACTCGGGGGTGGGGAAATGGGCAGAAGGCCTAACAAATAAAAACGGTAAGAAATTAATTAAATTTATGATGGAGCATAACTTAAAATTGGCAAATACATTTTTTCAAAAGAAAGTCAACTTTGGACTACCTTCGGGTTCACGCCTTTGGTCATGCAACTCCCGCATACCAAATTTCAGCTCGATCGAATATGTACCCCTGAGGAAATGAGCTGAGCTGGAAGATCTGACGAGAGAACACATACTCGAGCGCGCCTGAGAACGACGGCGACGCAATAAGCATTGAGCGTCGCCCCGTATAACTGCTAGGCAAATAGTCGCAGTCGATCTTTTGTAACGCTGATCGATATTCTTAACAGGTAAGTACTCCAATTCGGCATCCGCATACATATAATCACAAAATGTCAATGTTTCCAGATTGGGCGATACATTGACGAACCAGTTACTTTTCAATCACGCTGGCTGTTGAAAAATGCGACGAGACGCTCAAGCGCCAACGGAGTAATTCTGAAATTTTATTGTAGCGCGATTTCGGCGATTTATAGATTTTATAAAGCGAACTTGTTTGGTACGAGTGCTCACCCATTGTGCTCGGGGAGCCCTTGGGCATGCGTGTCCAGATCTTTGAGCTCGACATTATCTGACCACAGGCCCAAATTAGAAAGTTGCCTTAGAGAAAATTCAGAAGTTAGAAATTAGGTGCTACCCTACCACATAAATTACCTACCTATTATTGCGCTGAGAAAAATGATAATAAAAGTCGAACGAATGTACATACAATAAAGAAATCTATACGTTTTTAGAGAATCTTGTATGTACCTACAACTAGATATATCGAGCATAGCGCGTAAAAAACACTCGCGAATTATAATCAAAATAAATATAAATCAGTAATCGAAAAATTAATTGTTTGTTTGCAAAAGTCTGCGTAGAAACTTATATATCAGATACGAGCAGCAGAGCTGAACCAGGATTTTACTACTTCTTGACATAATCCTGTCAATTTCCAGCGTATCATGTCAATTTATGGTAAAAATAAGAAAAACTGAGATTAGAAATTATAACGTCGTATCCGATCATTTTGACAATCGCTGATCCCAGACTGCCCGAGAATGTGTTTTTGAAAATGTCGACGAAATTTCACCCGTTGTGTTCCCCAGATCGGTGCAGACATTTAATTACACCAATCAATCGACATTTTGTAACCCTGGATGGTTACTTCGAAAAATCGAAAGAAATGAAAAGATATGATTTGTACCTAGGTATCCTCGATTCAAAATTTGAAAGACGCGGGCTCGAATGCCGGTTAGATCGGATGTAGAGCTCGAAAATTTCGGCGTATCGTTTACCGCGTACGCATTCGAAAAACTAGAAGGAGCTACGAGTGTGAATTATTTTCTCGAAAGCTGCCACGGGATGCTAGACACTAGGTGACTTCGAATCAGTTTTGGAATTCTCGTTGAAAGGGTCATGTTATCGCCCGTGATCAATCTTGGATACGCGTTCGTTTTTTTTATCTCACGCGTACCAAACTGGACTGGAGCCAGAACGTATAAATTTTACGATTCGACTCGCCGAATGCGATCCACGAGAATAATTACGTTCGATCGCAGACAATCCAAAACGCATTGGTAGGTATCCAAGTGTCGCTTAAAACCGCAGAGTATCGTAGGACTTAAACCGTACTAACCTAGTACCTCTCATCGTTTTCCTTCTTCGTACCGCTAGTACAGCCAGGTCCGCACGTACGGTGTCGTGTCCGGAATGCAACAGGACCTCGCGTAGATGCTTTTTCCTCAATTTACTCTAATTTATCCGTACGAACGCAATATTAGCGCCGTTCGTAGATAGTACTTAGAAGTATAATTACACGTACCGTAGCATGGGGCGACTTTGCACTCCAGGGGCGACTATGCACACGCTCGGATTTTGATAGTTTATCATGAACAAAAAATATTGGATGCATCTGGTAACACTGGTGACGAGTTTATCAGTTAGTTAGATAGATAGTCGAAGTCGCAAAGCAAAAAATATAATTTTGTAGCTGATATTTTCGTGATTTTCGTATGTTGAAGTTAATGTGTGAATATCACTTCAAGAATATGCTCTTCCAAATTTGATAACTGCTGGGAATACTATTAACACCACCTCGTAAGTAAAAATATCATGTTATATGGAATTTCACGCTCTTTCCAATGATGTAATAGTGATCTCGATTAAGTTTAGATCAAACTGATTAAATAGCCAAAATATGGAGCGGGGTCACTATGCACAGCTATAATAATAACGAATATGAATTTTGATAACGATCACAAACATTAATTTTTCTTCTTTTATTTTATTTTAGATCCATGGTTCGTAACTATAAACGAAAGTTGGGCGCTAGACATTACAAAGACTACAGTGATGACTCTCTCCAAGAATGCTTATCTGCTATCAGTAGTGGTATGGAGGTTGTTACAGCATCAGAGACGTATGGTATTCCACGAAGAACCATTTACAAAAAAATGCGTGAACGGAATCCTCCTACTAGTGATTTCAGTTCATCAGTAGAGAATATTTCTCTCGATGAACATGATTCGTCCCGAAAGCATGGTGGGCAGCCAATATTTTCTCAAGCTGAAGAGAATTCTTTCTTAAATCACATTGCAATTGTATCCGAATTTGGCTTTCCGATTTCAAAACTCGATCTCCGTATGATCGTTCGAAAATACCTTATCAAGACCGGAAGAATGGTTCCAATTTTCTACGAAGGTACTCTACCAGGTCCGGATTGGGTCGAGGGATTCCTACGAAGAAATCCAGAGCTTTCCCATAGAATTGTAAAAAATATCAAAAGTGACAGAGCAGCTGTTACCGAAGAAGTATTGAAAGATTACATTCGCCACTTGGAAAAAACTGTAGAGAATGTGTCTCCGAATTGTATATATAACTACGATGAAACGAATCTATCTGACGACCCAGGAAGCCAAAAATTATTAGTACGACGTGGGATGAAATATCCAGAACTGATTCGAAATACTTCAAAGACCGCTATATCAATCATGATGTGTGGAAGTGCGAGTGGCGAAATTTTACCCACGTATGTTGTATACAAATCGAATAGGCTGTGGGATACCTGGACGACACAAGGCCCACCAGGTACTCGTTACAACTGTAGTTCATCTGGATGGTTTGATGAACACCTCTTCTTGGATTGGTTTGAAACTGTATTTCTTCGCCAAGTAGCACATAACATGGGACCAAAAGTCTTGATCGGAGACAATCTTTCTTCGCATTTCAGCGACGAGATTTTACATTTATGCCGCGAAAATAACATTAAATTTGTGTGCCTTCCTCCGAATAGTACCCAATTAACTCAACCCTTAGACGTGGCATTTTTTTCACCGATGAAGAGAGCCTGGCGGAGAAAATATTGGGAAAATGGAAAAATACACCTAACGGGCAGAAATTCAAAATATTAGCCAAACAAGAATTTCCTCCTTTACTCAAAGAACTGATGGATGAACTTTTGGTCAAGGGTAATGGCAGTCAAAATTTAATATCTGGTTTTGAAAAATGCGGTATTTCTCCGGTAAATGTCGACAAGTTGCTCAAGCAGCTTCCTGGATATCATCGTAATAATCCTAATGGCATTTCTGAATCATTCCGCGAATTTTTGGTCGAAATGCGATAACAAGTAGTGGGCAATACTAATACTCGTCGACGAAAAAAAAGAAAAGTAACTCCTGGTAAAAGTTTATCCAACGATCCGGCTTCAGGAGATAATTCGGAAGATATCGATGATCCTGATGTGAGTATATCTGCGTACTTACTTTGCTGAAGTAGGTACCTATCTTTGTAAGCAAGTATCGTTTTCTTTTTTTTTTATAGGAAGTAGATATGCCGCCCGAAACAAGTGTGCCGCCGGAAACTAACGTAGTGGAGACTGCCAAAGTTCCAAAAAAACGTGGCCGAAAGAAACGTAACCATGTTCCAGAGAATTCTCGTGAGAATGAAAATCCGACAGATAACGAGAACATTAATTTGGTTAATGATGGATTTGTTGAATCGGCGAATGAAAATGTTGGTCCGGTTGATAATGCCCAAAATGAAATTGTTGCTGGTCCCTCCAATTTACGTTCAAATCGCATTTCTGGAAATTCCTCCAATCCTGAAGCTGAGAAAGATCTTGCAAAGAGAATAAAAGAGGTGTTTTATCATTTAAGATTTACCTATGAACAATTTATGCTTTCCGTATTAGGTACCTACTACCTACTTATTAATTTTATTTTTTCAGATTAAGGCTGACACTTTCGTTGTTGTTCAGTATGAGTATCCGGTTGTAAAAACGAAACATTATCGCGTTTATGTTGGGAAAGTGTTGACCGTATTCGTAAATAAATTTTACGTTCAGTTTCTCCGTCCATACAAAAACCGAACATCGGAATTCCATTTTCCACTCAAAGAAGACCATGATTACGTGAAAAAAGATCAAATTAGATCTATTTTAGATCGTCCTATCTATCATAGAGGTGTTTATAAGTTCGCAAATGCATGTATTTAGTTCGTAAATGTTCGTAAATGAATAAAATAATCTATTATCATCATAAATTTTACATTTATTTTTCGAAGTGTGCATAGTCGCCCCAACGTGGGGGTGACTATGCAATTTTTTTCAACGCCGTTTTTCTCGGCATAAAAGAATTTTTTCGCTCAAACCGATGGTCCCACTGGATTCTACGCTGTTTGAATAATATAAAATCATATTTACTTTTTCCCCTGCAGCCAATATACTGGGCAAAAAATAACCTCAAAGTTGAAAATAGGCTAAAAAGTGTGCAAAGTCGCCCCGTGCTACGGTACGTACGTTTAATTCGTGGATTTAGTTATTTGGTTAGTATAGCCTCTACATCTGCAAATGTATATGTTCGTAAACCTATTGAGCACGAACGTCGATCGTAAGTAAATTCGAACGCCGAGTAGCGTATAGATTCTAACGTCTATGTACTCGTTTGTAGGTACTAGGTATATACTATTAACATCGTACAAGAGGTCGAGATTTTCTTTACTGTTCTGCAAATAGCCGGCGACCCGGCGTGGATTCTAAAATCGGGTGAAGAAGCGATATAATCCGACTAAACACGTGTCAGTTTACCGAATATCGTTACCTGCATTTTAATGGGAGTTTTAACGCAAGATAGTGTCCATCAACTAATTAAAAGGTTCTTGTAACTGCTTGTCGATGGGAGTGTTCGATGTTTCCAATCGAATATCTATCTGAGAAGGTACCTTAGCTATATGTATAGGCATCCGATAGTTAGGTGGATACTTTTGGTGCCTACTGCGGCAGTACCAGCCTGTCTCATTCAATTATTCCAAGTAGGGGCAGGTGCAGTTTACCGAACTAATGGTAGAGGTGTACGTTTATTACGGTTGAAATTACGAAACAATTTTATAATTATGAAAAATCGAGGCACTAACTCATTAAGTATCTATTTAGAGACAAAAAGGAATACTTAAGCGGTATTCCACGTCGTATGGCGAAAATAGGATACCCAATTATATAAAAATACCCGATTATTTTTTAATATTTTATTCTTTGTTTTACCGAGCTCGCGTAGGAAAACACGTACATGTTGCCTTTGAAGTTCAGAACGTTCGGGACACGTTTATCCTCTTCATTACCAAAATATATATACTCGTAATTCACGTACGAGTAAAGGTGACAAAAGTATTTCAATGTCGGAAGGGTTATGGAGGTGATGGCAAGCCTACTGCGATTCGATTGTTTCGATGCCTCGTAAACGCGCAGTCGCTCGAGTATATCGAATGAAATTCAAAATAGTGTACCGCAAAAAGCTAGGCGATTGAGTATATAGGTAATATTCATTTGTATTAGTGTTTGTCGTATGCTCGCATTTTTTGACGAGGCAATCGCGACAGTACCTTGAGCACTTTTTTAGCGCTCTGCGCGTGCGTGTGAACTCTGTCTTTGGTCTTCTTATCATTCGTTGATTCGTGTCCCTTTCGTTCAGATACTTTCAGGATACTTCTCCTTACATAATAACAAGCAGCAATGCTGCATGACTAGGGTCGGCGAATGCTGCAATTCCTGTAGTCTGGAATTCTGCAAACTCAACAACAGGAACGCACTCTGCAATCAATTCAGTAAAACAATACTGAATTTGATTGGAAATGGGAAAGTGCAATTTTTAGAAAATCCGTTATTAATTCTGGATTACATATATTATCCTAAAATTAAAACGTAATTAATCGCGAACAATGATTATTCGCTCTTTTCTTACTTTTAATCTTAACCCGAGCCGTGGCATCCGCCCTTTCATAATTAGGTACCTACTCATGAAATAATCAAAATAATGTAATTCAGAAATGTAAATAAATGGCTTCGACGACCCTAATAAAAACTTTCACGAAAAATACCCGATCAACACAGAACGACAGAACACACGAAAGACGAAACACAAGGCGAAAAGGCAGAACAACAATAATAAACCATTAACGCACTCTATATTCATTAATAATAAACATCCTAAAAAACTACGACAGAATCGCCATCCATATTACCACTTGATAACGTCTGAGTACTGAACAACTTGAAGAACATGAACATGAATAAAAAGCGATTGCAATAGGGTCTAGCCGACCCTAAAAACTATCGACATTTGTCGATATGTCTTTTCGCTGCCATGACTGTGGATTCAACAGTAGCAAAAAATATAATCTGAAAAGACACATAATAAATAATCATATCAAAACACAAAATCGTCGTATAATTTGCTCCATTTGTAATTATAAATGTCCAGATCGTAATCAATTAATTCGTCATTTAACGAAAGTTCACGATGAGAGTATCCAGAAACGAGAACACTCACGTTCGCATCTGCCAGTGGTAAGTTCCTAATTAGCTTCCAACGAAGAAAAAATCTCAAGAGATTAGCCAGTGAATGATAGAGAATCACCCATATCTCACCCCAAATTTCACTGTTTTAGAATTTGCGGTATGGAAGAAAGGTATTGAGCTGACGAATCTTTGTCGATATGTCTCGAAATCAGGAACGCGAGAACGAACAGGGAACGAAGTACGTGAACGACGTTTTTACTGCCATAGGGATGGCTTCTTTTATATGAAAAGGTTCCTCGAAAAAAATCACTCAAAAGTCAGGGTTCCAATAAAATCAACGCGTCATGTCCATCCCAAATTATTTACAAGGAGTATCCGCAAGGAAAAATTCAAGTTTCATATATAACTAGTCACCACGGACATAGTAAGGAAAATATAGGTCATTTACATTTCACTAAGGATGAACGAGCTGCGATTGCTGGTAAGCTATTTAGTATTGACTCTTGCCAAAAAGTATAATCAATTATTGTAAATAAAAGAATAAATTGATACTGTTACAGAGAAAATTAAAGCTGGTGTAGAATTTGATCGCGTGTTGGATGATATTCGCGAAAAAATTTCTGATATCCGAATGCCGATAGCTGTAATTCAGAAGCAGGATTTGAGAAATATAGTACGTGATTTTGACTTGGACCCTTCTCGCGGCCATACCAATGATGCTGCGAGTGTAGAAGTATGGTATAACAGAGTAAGTAAAGTTGAAGACCAGTCTTTGAATCCTGTACTTCACTATAAACGTCAAGAAGAACAAGAAAGCGGATTCAATGATGAAGATTTGTACTGATTATTGCTAATAGTTTCCAGCGAGAAATGCTGAGTAAATTTGGTAACAATATTATGTGTATTGATAGTACACATGATATGACAGAATACGATTTCTATCTTACCACCTTGGTCGTAGTAGACGAATATGGAGCTGGAGTACCGGTTGCTTATTGCATATCTAACAGAAAAGATACGAGTACCTGGCTTATATTTTTTCAGAAATTGAAGGAACACGTAGGAGTATTATCGCCAAAGGTATTTATGTCAGATCATGACAAGAGTTTCTATAACGCTTGGTGTCAAGTAATGGGCCCAGTACCCCACCGACTGCTATGCACTTGGCATGTGGATAAAAATTGGCGTGAAAAGTTGAGAGGATGTATTTCTAGCCCAGAGAAACGAGCAGCTGTCTACAAAGCATTGCGTGTGTTACTACAGGAAGTTAATATTGAACTGTTTCAAACATTAATGAATGGTTTTTTAACCGAAGTAATGGAAGATAATGACACAAAATTATTCGGTGACTATTTCAAATCGTACTATGCTTCCAGATCTGAATCTTGGGCATACTGCTAACGAAAGAATTGTGGCATAAATACGAATACGAGATTAGAATCTATACACAAAATCCTCAAATGTTTCTACCTTCACGGCAAAAAAAAAATAGAAGACTCGATAAATGTATCAATGCCCTTGTCAAGTATACTCGCGATTGTTTATTTTCTAGATTACGGAAGAAAGTCAAAAAACAGCGTCATTCCAAGATCCAAAATATCAAAGAAAGCCACCGAAAATCAACGTCTGTTCAAAAGGTATTCGAAGAACAAGCACCATGTTTTTATGGCTGGTAGAGTCATCTAGAAGTAAGGAAATACAGTATGAAGTTGAGTAATTGACAGAGAACATTGAATCGTGCAGTCCTGATTGCCTTGCAATTTGTGAAGAATGTCAACCAATCATATGTATCCATACTTTTTCGTGTAATTGCGTTGATTATGTTGTAAAACATAATATCTGTAAGCACATTCATGCTTGTGTGACTCACATTTCCAAGTCAAGTCAATTGTCTAATCATGTAGGCACTCGAGACGAACAGGAACATTTAGAAGCCGATGAAGAGGATATTCTAATGCCGTTCACAGATTTTTTTGGAAGTATCTCCCAAAATGATGACCTTGCCCCACTCCGTAGTAAGACTGAAGCTGTACTTGGATACCTAACTCCACCTCGGTGTCGTAACTTTTCAGAGGAGGAAAGGAAAATTCTATCCCGTAAACTTCACCAGCTGTTGGAGATAGTTCAACCGTGTAAGCTCACATCTGTAGAGCATGAAAATAAAAAATCAGAACCAGCCAATAAGAACAATAATCCATGAAGATTATTTAACTAAGAAAAAAAAGAAGTCAATCTTTCTGTACTCAGTTTTTCAAACCACATCTGCAGAAACTTTAAATTTTAAGAAATCTTTACGGTAAATCCTTCAGTTTGAAATACAAAATATATCAATACAAAAGTTTGATCATCAGTATACTCCCTTGGAAATTATTTGTCACTTTTTTTGTCAACCCTTTCATTCTATTCATTATTCATTGAGCGATCCTTGTTTTGTTTGTTTCTTTTTCGTTAATTTCAATTTTTGCCATGATACATAGCTATACACCAAAATATGAAATTGTGATTGCCTATTATGGTTACCTACTTTTATAAAATAATTATAAGTCTGTTTGGAATACTTTCTATTCAGAATTATGTAGTCATTCTCGTTAATCATTACTTTTATGTCCAGTTTTTTAATTTATTCTTGGTGCTTTGTTAGTTTCTTATGTTAAGTTTTTCAATTCATTCATTAAGTCGTCCTTGTTTTGTTTGTATTTCTTAGTTTTCGATCTTTACTAAACCAACATTTAAAATTGTGATGATTAAGATTTACCTGCTTTTCAACATTGTAATTGATGTGATTTAGATACCTACTTTTCTAAAATATAATAATTGAGTCAAATTTGTAGACTTTTTTTTTTTTTGTTGGCTACTTCGAGAAATTAAATGGAATGATTTAGTACGTATTCAGAAATGTTTTTCCAAAAATAATTTCGGCGTGAAAAGAGCCGAAATCAACTCTGTGGGTGATAGAATTCATAATACCTAAAATGAATTTTTGTAAATTAATTTTTCAGTAAATAGACCCATAACGAATAATAAGAACAGGGACGAGACGAATACTCGAAAGACTTACATTTAAAAAAAAAAATGTTTCTCAAAAAGTGACCCGGATAGTTATATCACCTTTAGATTTTAAAATAGGAATGTATCCAACAAAGTACGATGTCGAAATAGGATTTCTTGAGTCTCTGACTTCGAATATTTATTTAAATTTTTTATTCGGCTTCAATTTGTTCCGCCGAAAATCACGGAGTTCACACGCATGCGCAGTGCGCTAAAAACATGCTCAAGGTACTGTCGCGATTGCCTCGTTTTTTTTTGATATTTTTCCGATCTTGACGCTGATTATCGGCCTAAAATATTTTTTAAATTCTACACATATTGAAAATTCATTCAATTCTCTATCCAGTGAACCTCTTCTCCGTTGCGGTTGGTAAAAATTTGGCCACCCGCAAAAATGGAGCGCATTCGCTAAGGGCCGTCTGCATCAAACGGATGCAGCGAGGCACTCACCCGATGAGATACTCGTAGTTGAATGACCACGCGCGCAGACAGTGAAATCGGAATCAGCGTGGCCACTCAACTCTGATACCGGGCGAATGAAGGCATACCTATTACCTACCTAATGCTCTGTTGTCGCGAGAATATAAGGTCGATGAATCGACGAGATTCTTACCACTCGCATCGAAGAAGGGTTTATTTGATGCGGAATCGAATAAGATAGAAAATATTTGAACCAATACGCTAGATAAAATTATATTCGAAATCGGCAAATGGCCAAGAAATCGGGAACACACGAATATTTCTTTTCAACATCACTCAGTCGGTATCATACTAGAAAATTTTTTTAGGCGCCCTTCGAAAGATTATTTCTTTTACTTTTCAACTACATACGTAAAAATAAAAATAAAATCTCGTAAAAACAAAAGTTCTACGATTCTTTAAGCACACGTGCGTATCCAAAAATGATTTTTACCGAATTAAGACTTTCCACTATAGTGTACGCCGTTATGCTGTATACGACCTACAACACTTACATCGAGTCACTTCAAAAGTTCATTAAATTTTTTCTAATCTGTAATACCTATCAGTGCCCTATGAACAAAAACAATGACTCGTTTTGAGTCTAGTCGCCGATATTGCTGCGAAATCTCAGGCCTTGTGCCTAATTTCGCCTGGTTATTCTCGCATCTAGCAACCTTCCTTACACTTAGGCACTTCCTGGTTGCCTCTTTCTCTTTTACTTCTTACCGCCATGCCCGGCTATTTATTTTTCCTTCGTTCTTCCAATCGTTTCGCGTTTTTCCTCTTTTTTTTTTTTTTTTCTTTCATTCGGCTTGGGTTTTAACGAGCTAATCCGAATATCTTTCGTCCTTTCCATCCTCAGGGTTTCTTTCGTTTTTGCGAAAGTGTTCGTTTTTTCAAATACAGCAAATTAAATGAAATGAAAGTAGATAGTCCAAATTGAAGTCGAACGTCGCCTAGTTAATTCTCTTAAATCAATACGTAAGTACGTACGATTAATTGAAAACACATTAACCCACGTGTGATCGCGTCTTCCTCGAGGAATGACTCGATATTAGCGAGCGGTTTCACGACTGACGTATATTCGAGAGACTGCAGATATTGTACATAATATGTATCATTCGGCCTATTACATTAATTAACGCTGAATTTGGGGCTGCTAGCTTCGACCGTTTAGTTCAGAAGGCAGTATTTGTTGGAAGTAATGGTATTATGTCAGCCTTGCCCCTCCACTTTTGGGCTACACACGGCGCTCCCGCTACGCTCGACCTCTCTCTTGACTTGATACTGAGTCAGTCTTGTCCTGCACTCTCGTGCTGCCAGTTGACGGGTCCGCCCAACACATTACAACATATAATAGATTCTCACGACTACAGTGAGTTAACCCGATCGTTACACACTTACGTCCAACATGGTAGCAGCAGTCGTGGTTAACGATTCATCACTACCTAATAAAACGTAATTTTTTTACGTTAATATGTGCAAAGATTTAAAACGTAATTTTACGTTTACATGAACTTTCACTGATGTGATTGAGCACATTTAATTTTTCCATTGCCAAGCTTTGGTTGTTTACTTTTTTTTTTGGGGGGGGGGAATTTGGAGAAATGAGCTCACCTCCGTTATTTCCCATTTACAGCCCATCGTTTAATAAAGGTGGCCACCTCAAAAATAAAAATTATTCTGATGCAAAAATACGTAAGTCAGTACGGGTGTTTTGAGAGATCAACACGAGAATTTAATCTTCGCCGAACATCTTGGATTTTTTTCCCTTGTGGCGTTATATTACGAAATTACAAGACCAAATTCTCTTCCTCAAATTTGGAATTCCTACTTAAACATGCATATGCAATTTCATGATAAATGATTATACACTCAAACTATGAAACATTACTTTAAATGTAATAGACAATCATAGTAAAATTACAACAGTTATTCTGAACTTCGCAATTTGCGTTGCGGTACCGTGAACAAATTAATTTCAAAAACTATCGATAGTATACTTGCTAATCTGCTGAGATCCAAAAAGTTTTACACATTTTTGATCAACTTGATCTATATGTTTAATCCTCTTCTTTGGGCTCAGATTTTAGATGACGTTCGTCAATCTGTTTTTTATAAAACCACTTACTACCCGTAGTTCATGAACGAATGTGTGTTCGGTAGCGGTAAAAACCTTACGAGGCATGATCATACGCACCCTCACACACAGAAGATGTGCATAGAACATGTTAGTGTTGACAGAGCACTTTCAAAAGTTCCTTCGTCTGCCAGTCATAGTGACAAAGAGGACACTATTTCTCGCACCCCACCCAGATGAATTCATCTGCACTGTTTCGTGGTCCAGTGCCTCGTTGTACTCCGTTGCAACTTGGGATTTTGACGTTGTTAGACAGCAAATGGGAACACATAGTATGTGAATACGTATAATTCTCGTACTTATAATGTACGCACATGTGTAGTATTTATGCATACGAATATACGACCCGCTACAAAAACAATTCAAGTTGCAAATTCTTCGGCTTCTGCCGACTTGCAAGTTGATAAAATAGGCGAACTGGACATAAAATTGGGAAATTTTCAATACACCATGAAACCTATTCATGTTAACTCGGATACCAGTGAAAATTTAATTTCAGTGCGAAAATTTACAAATAATGGATATCCAGTACTTTTTTTTTAAAGATTCAGTCCATCTTCTACCAAAAGGTATTTTAAAGCCTCAGACTCTTCCGTCTTTACTGACAGGTTACTCTGACGGTTTCTTATGGTATTTCGACTTAAAAGTTGTTAATAATGATGCTTCTAAACCTACAGCTTTAGCTGTTGAAACTACTAAACCTTCAAGCCTTGCACTGTCATGGAGTTTTTTTTATTTCCTTCGGGTTATTTTTTCTCCAGTGTTTCCTGACCACTTTTATCTAGTACCTCATTCCAACCCCATGTTTCAGTCCTTCGGGTCTGTTACTCCTGCACCCTCCGGGTCGGGTCGCGGCTGAGGGGGGAATGTTGGAAGTAATGGTATTATGTCAGCGTTGCCCCTCCACTTTTGGGCTACACACGGCGCTCCCGCTACGCTCGACCTCTCTCTTGACTTGATACCGAGTCAGTCTTGTCCTGCACTCTCGTGCTGCCGGTCGACTGGTCCGCCCAACACATTACAACATATAATAGATTCTCACGACTACAGTGAGTTAACCCGATCGTTACACACTTACGTCCAACAGTATTCGATCCACTATACTATAACAAACTAAATTTTTTTTCAACAGAAAGCCCGAGACGAATCAGTCTATCGGAAATTTTACGCAGTCCTGTGTCAATGCTCCAACCCAGCCCTAAATGGTGATTCGTTTCCGAATGTTTTCGACGAAATTAAACGCGAGTAAAAATAATTTTAACGGATACTCGAAAACTTTTTTACACCCTTCGAGGTCAACATTTGTTTGTACTCGCTGATGTTTGCACTCGTAATGCACGGTCTACGGATGATTTCGCGTGTAAGCACCGATCAATATTGTTTTATTGTTTTATTCGCATTTCGAATACGGGGGATTTATTCGTACGAATATTGTTACTCGGATGAGTACTTTTTCACATAAGTTACGGTACCAATATAACAGTATACGACAGAGGTATAACTGCAGTATAAATAGATCATAGTCGTGATCGGTAGATGTGTGTAGGCTAATAGATGTTAAATAACCATCGCGGATACTTTTATACAGTCCACGCTTAGTCTTGGTCGCCGAATAAATTGATGGTAAAAATAAATTTATATCTATCCGACGACCGAGTACTTATTCGAAATATCCGTCGTTAGTCATGCATTATAGCAAACGGTCTATAAGTTAATCGAGTTGTACCCGCTCGCTCATCTGATTCAAAACTTTTCAAATGGAGGAAATTCCAAAATTTGCCGTGAGAGCCTCGTTGCGAACTATTGTAATGTGACCCATTTTCCCTGCTTAAAACTGCTTCCTGCGTGCCTTTAAAACGCGTTAAATGAAATAATCCAAAAACGTTTAATTATCATTTCAATTTTTGGAAGACTCAAAATAATGATGGTATTACCTATACAATACGTTGGGAATGCCTTTTTATAGCCCAGTACTCCAACCTGTGTCGTACATGTAGTTTTTCTTTTTCTAGGCGAAAAAATTAGCTCTTCCCCGAAACGGGTTCGAACGGGTCACCAACTTTGGAATCTTAAATGAAAAGGCATCAAATATAATGAATCGAAATAGCTATTCATTTGGTCGCTAATGTCGAATATAAAGTTAGATTAGGTATCCCAATTTTGGCATAGAATTTGAATTTTCGTCCTTCAAAGGACCCAATTTGATTTTGTTAAGAAAAATAAGCGAGGTAACAAAATGGGGGTTCTTTGAGTCACCGAGTTCGCAGATTCTTGCCGGATTATTGATCTAACCACAATGTGGGCTCAAAAATTCAGATTGGCGTTTGACTCGGTTGACTTTGTGATTACAATTTGACACAAAGAATGAGAGCCGTTCCCTAGCCCGGAGCAATATTTCCGTAATCGTTAAAAATATACAACCAACGCCTCTATCGTCTACGTAATCACTAATTGCCGCAGCCGACAAATCGAGTCCGTGCGACTAAACACATCTTCGTTCAAAAATAACTTTTCTACGAATAGGTTCGTTCGAGATAATGAGCTACTGCGGTTAACAAAGGATACTGAAAGTAAGTACATACTAAAACTGATGAAGTTGATCAGTACCTAATAAGTATCTACACAGACATAAATTAAACGTAATATTGCTTTTTTCAGTCCAAAACCTGCCAACTCCTAAAATCTAAATTTTTGAAGAAAACCGAAAAAGAAATTATTCAACATTATACTCTAGCCCCATCTCGATAAATATTTGCTACTTTATAATAAACTGAATTTCACGTTGTCACTTGAATATTGCGGGTCAGTCAACGCAATAGTGTAAGTACATTTTCATTAGAAGGGGAAAAAAAAAAAGAAATTAAAAAATTTTTAACGTAGGTTTTGTATTGAGAACGATGAAATGTAGAGTACCTAATGATGTCCAAATTATACCACTTTTCCCCTCAATTATCATCGAATCTCATACGTTAAGTGCTCGGCAGTAAAGTCAGAAATTATTTTACCTATAGTTTTCAGTTTTAATGTCAGGAAAGAGTAATAATTTACATGTTTGCTGGTAAGCGAGGAGACATGTGGTAGGATTTGGGCATCGTATACGTATATATTTGTATATTACCACGCGTACTTATTTGAAACTAAGAAATTCTAATACGTTGCTGAATAGCGAGGATATGTTTGTCTGGCCAGCCGTCTATCACAGAGCTTATACTCGTAGCTGACTCGAGACTTGCCAGAAAATCTGAGTACGAACGTGCTTCGAATCACGTCGATCGAATTTTACTTTTTTGGTTTGAATGCAGCATACAGTATTGTTTATTCAGTAGATGCAGCGTACATCATCGTCTTTATCGTACGGGCAGTTTACTTGGCCTAGACATGTTCATTAAACTTCGATCTCTGAAATGAGGCTTTGAAACGGTGTAAATTATATTTTGGAATATAAATTAGGGCCTGACAGAAAATCTTTAACGTAGGTATTAATATCGAAATCAGCGATCGAAAATATTATTTTTCCCTCAAATTTCTAAATCAACAAATCTGCTGTTTTGGGATCAGGAAAATTGACCGCGCAGAATTCGATGCGAAAAAATTGGCCGATGGAAAATAGGCGGGTTATGAAAATTGGTCGTGAGGAAATTGACAGTCGTAAAATGTTGAAATGCGATGTTCACAAGATGTAGCGCGCCGACATTAACATGCGATAACGCCTCATGTATAATCTCGCGGCGAATCTTATCATGTACACATGAGGGAACCCTTAAATCATGCTATAAACTTTTTATTCCATCGTCTTTCTCTAGCATTATTTCTCAACGTGTAGCAGTACGATTTCATTTCTGCCAAAAGTCTTTGTTGTGAATTGCGTGCGCTCGAAAATATGCCTGTTTTCTGAAAAAGGCAAATTAAAGCTCACTTATGAAAAGAGTGTGTACGCGAAGCAGCGGTGAATACACGAGACGCACCACAAGATATCCTCACACAGTCATTATCATCAGCTTCCCAGTCTGCTATATATATAGTCGCTTACGTAGACTCGAAAATATGAAGAGGTTGACATTATCTGCGTCAAGTTGTTCACAAATACCCAAGCATGCCAAAGAACTGTATAAATATAATTTTATTTTCATTTTTGAACGGTCAATTTTTTAGGGATCAGTTCTACTAGGCACCCAATTCACTGACGGGCAATTCTCTGCGGTCAATTTTCATGGATTCTCATCTGTTTCACCCGTATAAAGTTTATTTTAACTCATTTTGTGCGACGGAGGAAAGAAAAAGGTTTCGGTTCATTCCGCTAGACACGATGAGCCTTCTGAACGTGAAAGTGTAAAAATAACTTGGAGTGTGGGGACGAAAAGTAATACAAATTATCTTTTTTATTGCGAAAGTAGGATGAACAAGGCTCAAACGGGGATCATATTGAGATTGTTATGCAGCAATATTCGTACGCAAGAACCACAAATAAACATATACTTATAAAGTGTTAAATAACTCTCTCTCAAAAAAAATTCCCGGAAGGGGGAGATAAGTGGACTTAAATATGAAATAAAAATTTCCCCGCAGGCGGAGTTTACAATGGTTTATTAATTAAATATTCACTCAAATTGAGATTTATAATATATAGGTAGTTTAAGTATAAGTTTAACCACGTACATTCATACTAAACCATTAGCCACTAAAGGAACACGCAAAGGCAAGAAGCTTGAATAATTATGAAGCAATTCGAGAAGCGAACTAAAAATCTTTCTCAACCCTCGTCGCTTCGACGGGGTGCGTATTTATTTTATGCCTGTTAGACAAAATCGACAGCATTGATCATGCGGGGTGGAGAAGTGTCCGATATTCGGAAACGCTATATAAGTTTAAGCGAAACCAGATGTGGCATTAGGCTCGCTCGCTCTGAAAATATTCGACCATCGACGACTGTATGCATGTCGTCGAAAAAGAGCGTTTTTAAAAGGTTTACGTGGTTTTTAAACAATAAAGATACGCTAATTTTTAAACCAAGTCAATTTGTCGACTCACTGAGGACAGAAATTCTATTTCTAGGGTGGGTACGTGAGCTCATACTGCATACTCGAGGGAAGCTTTAGAACGATAAGCACGTGGTCGTAGTAATCCGTTTGGAAGTTTTAAAGTTGGTACTAAATTTTGAGATAAAGAAGAAGAGAGAGAAGATAATTTATGTATGCTCACTCTTAAAAAGATACTAAATCATTCTAGTTGAAAAAATATTTGGCGACGCATATTGTTGACTGTTTATTTTGTGGGGGAAAAAATTACAAAGGTTGAAGGGATTTAGCCACACTTTCGCGTATCATCTCAGTTCATTTTGTTGGGCTGAGCCTGCTTTTGATTTGCTTTGTTAACGTTATTCTGAGAAAACCTAAATGAAGACCTTCGTTTGTATCTCGGTATGAGCGAGTAAATCCACGAGGTGATTTTTTAGGAAACGAAGTTCTCTATTATTTTTCTCAACTGTCTGAAATTCAAAAATTCTTTCCTTGTCCCCTTTACAAAGGCTTTCACTTTTCGTTTTTTTATCCATTTCAATGGGAAACTCGATACCACTTTTTCCGGATACAGTTCTTTTCAAATGTTCGATGTTCCGAGACCTTTTTTCGATGATACGCGATTAGAAAATCATTTTTTATTTATAATTGATAACAGAGTCGTCTATTAGATTGTGAGAATTACTGACACCTATGTTGAATATAAAATATGAACCATTCGTAGAAGAAAACTTTTCATCAGTTGAGTAGAATATTTGGAATACCGATCCAAAATGAGTATATTAAATTATGGTACCAAATTCGATCCTGAATTCCAACTTGTGGCAGGGGGGTAGCATGTCTCCAGTACCCCGGGGAGGGTTGAAGTATTAAATTTAGGATTGACGGTATAAAATAATGATACAAGTTGAGTACAAAATTACAGTACCATTTATTTTTATTTTTTTATTTATTTATTGCTCTTGTACTCGGTTGGACAACGAATCTTAACTATTACTATAACATAACATTTAACATTTAGGTAAGTGGAGATCCACTTGTCCCTCACCCAGTAACACATTTCTGTGTATGAGCTTCGATCAAGCCAATCCAAAGTTTCCTGTTTTTGGCTTTTTGAGGCCAGCTTGGCCCGGCCACTGCGACTACTCCATCAGCCCATCTCAGTGGAGGTCTGCCCACTTTGCGCTTGCCTCTTCTAGGATGCCAAAACGTGGAGATCTTACTCCATCTGTCCTCAGGTTGCCTTGCCACATGCCCTGCATATTTAAGTTTTAAATTTTGTATTTTTTTAACTACACTTTTTGCATTTGTTTTAGTAAAAATATCTGAAATATTGATTTTGTCTTGAATTTTAATACCCAAAATATTCCTTAACATTGCGTGTTGCGTTATTCCTATTTTTTGTATTTGCTTTTTTGTGCACGCCCAAGTTTGCGCCCCATAGGTTAGGACCGGATAAATAGTACTTTCCAAAATTTTAATTTTAGATTTTAGTTTCAGATTATCTTTGAGAATGGCTTTTTGGGCCCAAAAGGCTCTCCAAGCCTTAGCTTTCCTCACTTTAATTTCATTTTTAGTACGATTTTCAAGTGTCATATTCTGGCCTAAATATGTGTATTCTTCAGTAATTTCAATGATATTGTTTTCAATTTTGATTTCCTCGAAATTGTTGATATTTGTCATGATTTTTGTTTTACCAAAGTTTATTGAAAGACCCCACTTTTTGCTCTCTTTCGCTAGGTCAGTTGCCATAGCTTTTAGTTCTTCGTTATTTTTACTAATTAGCACTATATCATCAGCAAAGCGCAGATTGTTCAAGTATTTAGTTTTTCCAAAGAAGTGGTTTTTCCCCATGTTGATACCCATCCCTTCCCAGTCAAATTTTCTAAAGACTTCTTCGAGCACTGCATTAAATATATTGGGTGATAGCGGATCGCCCTGTTTAACCCCCCTCCTGATTTTAAATTTTTCTGTGTTACCTTCCAACCCAATTATTGCTTCTGATTTGGAGTAGAGTTTTTTCAGGACTTGAATGATATTATGAGGAACCCCTTGGTTATTCAGAGCTAGCCAAATTTTATCGTGAAATAACGAATCGAATGTTTTATTAAAATCCACAAACATAATTGCTACTTTTTGTTGGAATTCCCTAGCTTTTTCCAAAATTTGACTTAGTGTATGAATATGGTCAATGGTGCTGCAATTTTTCCTAAAACCAGCCTGTTCGGCAGGTTGCTGTGAATCTAGAATCTGATAAATTTTATTTTTGAGAATTTTCATAAAAAGTTTGCAAATATTGGACGAGAGGCTTATGGGCCGATAATTGTTAATATCTGACCTGTCACCTTTTTTATGAAGGAGTATAATTTCAGAGAGATGCCATTGCTCTGGCGCAAGACCCAGCGAGAGAGTGCAGTTAAATATTGACGTTAGCGGAAAAATGAGAGCTTTTTTGAATGTTTTTAGTGTTGAATTTTCTAATTTATCCGGCCCTGGTGCACAATTGGATTTTAAAGAGGTAATTGCTCCGTCGACATCCCTCCCCTGAATTTTTGGACTGCCGACTGAGTCTCCGCAGTGACCAGCCTCACTTTCCTCCTCCTCAACTCTGTTGTCATCATACAATTTTTTATAAAATTTTGTTGCCGTTCTAGCAATTGTATTTCTATCATAAACTAGTTCAACTCTCTCATTTTTAACTTTGGGAAGAAGCCATTTGCCTTTGGCTAGTGCTTTCCTAGTCTGTCTAGTTGACCAGGTCGATTCTATGATTTCTTTGATTAAATCTTGGTCAAATTTTTGAATATCATTTCTGATTTCTTTTTTGATCAGTTTTTTAATTTCTATTAATTCAATCTGTTCATTTCTAGTCAGGTTAATTTTTTGTTTGATTGCTGATCGCTTGGCTATAAGATTTTTGGTTTTTGAGCTAAGTTTGTGTTTCGTTCTAATATCACTTTTATTTATGCCAAATTCGTTCATTACATTTTCCAGAGACGAAATCAGCCAATCATAGTTTTCCTGAAAGTTATCTTTGTTCAAATTATTCCAATCGACCTGGCCAATATAGTCTAATAGAACTTGTTCAGCATCGCCTTTGGAGGAAACCGGGATTATTTTATTGGAATAAGACTTACCCTTATTTCGGGGATTTTTTGAGAGCTCATTTTTTATTACAACAGTACATAAACCAGGTCTGTGATCCGAGGAGAAAGCAAATCTACGAATTATTTTGATATTGTTTATCATGCTTAGATTGCTAGTTAGCAAGTGGTCAATTTCGTTTGTTGTTTTTTTATCAGGAAAAAGTATTTGCAATTTTAAGATCATTTTTATTCGAAAATTCGATTAATTTAGACCCGTTTTTATTAGTCACACCAGCCGCCTCTGGACCCACACCTAGGTTTATACATGAATTTTTTCCCCCTTTGGCATTAAAGTCTCCCATCACAATTTTGTAGTCTCCATTATCAATTCTTAAGCAATTTTCTAGTACCTCATAAAATTCATCTGTCTCTTCTCTCGGTGCTGCCAGAGTCGGGGCGTAGACTTGTATTAATGAGATATTTTTATTATTGATTGTTTTTATTTTTAATATTGCTATCCTTTCGGATATCCCTTTTATTTCAGTAACTCAAATGTTTATAAATATAAAAACCCACCCCCCTATAACCTTTAGTTGAGCCAAAATAGTAAAATAGATTTCCATTGTTTCTTTTGATAAGAGCTTTCCCTTGTCTTTTTGTTTCAGCTAGACCTACAATATCTATTTTACCTTGTGAAAGAGCATACTCAAGTTCCAAAAGCCTCTCCTCGTTCGCCAGACCTTGGCAGTTAAAATAACAGATGGATATTTTTTGAGAAAATTTTCCCATACTCGACTCAAAATAACTATTTGGAGGACTGACCACGTGGACCTGTTTTCGCAGCCAACTGCCATTTATTACAGTTCGATAAGCGAATTTAAATGCTTCTCTAGATTGCAGAGCTGACGCGACCTTTGAAAATCCCATTAGGAATATCATTAATTCGTTGAAATTTTGGTCCTTTTTCACTTATTTACAAGGTTACCCGCTTTGGTAGTTGATATTAAGTGAGTAAAAGCATCGTTTGTAGCGGTAATTTTTTGCAAGCAGGATAGTACACGTAAGTAAAGAATTTACGCGCGTGCAAAGCGATAAGAATAATACATCGCAACGTACCAACTAGGAGGCTGTTTAGAATTAATATCGCAGTAATAGGGAGGAAAAGATTCTGGGTAAAAATAAATAAATAAATAAATACAGAAAAATCGGTGAACGTATATAAGAAATGTTACTCAGCAATACGCCTACAGCACCTCTAGGATATCGGAAATCGAGGAAACGAAAAACAAATTTAGGTGAATAGGTACTGGAAAGAGGCGGTACAGTGCGACCTACGGCGAATATACAATACGGTCTTACGGTCTTACGGTCTATGCGGTAGTTGATAGTGCAGCATGGATGGCATGGCATGGCACGGCACCGCATAGCATAGCTTACTCGTATAATATAGCATCGCATCACATCGCAGATAGTATCATCAGGAGAGAGTGCAGCGGCATGCGGCAGTGCCAGTGAACTTGAAACTAGTTTAAATACGTAAAACGATAGTGTGTCCAGTTTAGTCGCTCCGCATGTGAAGAAAACACGAAGTGTTTCCTCTTCTTCGGTGTGGACTGATTTCATGTCGCTGTGTTGGTTGATTCGACTTCGACGCTGTTCCAGCATTTAGGTCACTGAATATCGTATCTCGGCCAGTTTACTTACACTTAACCTTCCGCAATCAGGTATTATATTATTGTTAATATTACCATTATTATTTCTATTAAAACTTGGCACTGTTACCGCGATAATTTTTATAACTGTCGTCGTCGTCGTAATTTTTTGTGATTTTTCTAATCGCGCTTATACGGTAACGTAGGGGTCGAATTTCCTCTTTTGGACTAAGGGATGAAAATTGATAAACTCGGTGAGAGTATGTTCGCGTACGTCCCATTGTTCGTGTCGAGTCAAAAATCTACTGAAAGCGCTTACCAAGCTTATTTACCTCCAGATTTCTGAAATACCTAAGTTTATTGACTCGTAGGTATGTACGCATTCTCGAAATTCGAATTCGACTGCGTCAACTCTTGGATAGCAGCGATACGGTAAAATTCTCATTTTGGAGCGGAGAGTAGCTCCTATAGGTACATGCGCCCGTAAAAACCATAACTTACCTGTCAGCCGTAGCCAACTGATAAATTGTTAACTGTTACATTAACCTTGACTCGACTCGGCTCGTTTTGATCGTCTCTTGACTGGAATGATGAGTTATGTAGATACAACAATAGCCGCTCGATATTACTCGTGCCTACTTTTCTAAAAGAAATTCTTTCGAAAACAATACAACGATGACGAGAAATTATATCGCAGATTAAATAATAGCTTTCATTAATTACCTACGACCGATTAGCGAGTACGCGTTTTGTACTCGTAATAAATCGAGGGCGGCCTTACGTCTTACATTACTTTTCAAAAAGCATTTCAATGTGGCGACTGGCTAGCGAAAATTTGTGCGTACACGTAGGTATAATATGTGTATCGGTATGTAGTATGTAATACACATAGCCAATGGCTACAGATGTACCTATAACAGTTTCTCTGGCTTTCAAACTTCGTAGAGTAGCACAGTCTGACAGTCATGTTGCTATTAATTAATTTGAACCGTTCTTCCGAGTGTAGCCAAAGGATAATTTAGTAGATGAACGACGGGCACTTTGATTAACCTTACCACCCCGTGTGATGCCTGCTAAATGCCAGATTTGGGCAAAATATCGAGAAGTTTTCCCAGTGTATGGGCATTTTAAAAATCCCGGAGGCAACGTTCGAGGAACCTGAGCGAACAATCTGATAACGCCACAATGTTTGTTTACGTAAAGAGGAGTAATTTCACTCAGGAAACTATAACAAACATTGGAGTAGGCACGTTCATTCGAAATTTTGGAGCCCAGCAAAGTCCGATGATGCGGAATCAGACTAGGTGACAACTCCGCATCGTCGGACTAATTTGGCTCTAAAATTTCGAATAGGCCCATCTGATGTTTATTTTAGTGTCCTTAAATTTCACATCGGAGTTCCCGAACAAAATAAAAGTCGTTCGTAGTAGAACTTACCCACATATTAATGATTATGGGCAACTTCGTTGCTACCTCGTACTTGCGCCGAAATGAACGCTGTTCACTGCGTTTTGTAACCCAGGTTTCTCATTACTTTAGCTCAACTGGGACAGCGAGTAAATGTAGATTCTACTTCTTGGTTCGATCGTGGTGGAAAAATTCTGAAACTAGATGTTCCTATTAAAACTACTGCGAGTAAGGTATAAATTAAGATAGGTACACAAAAATTTTGGACGGAAACGTATTAATTTGAAAAATAAAATCCAGATCGTAGATTTTTTTCCCTTAAAGTACATACACTTAAAACGCGCATTACAAATGCTTTTCCTTGGGGATAAGCGGCGGAAACTATTTTTGGTTGCTTGTTGAAGAAACAATGTCAATTATTCGGCATCATGATACGATTAGGTACAAGTAATGCCAATACGTCCCAGTGAAAATCTGCGGTTTTTTATTAGTTATGCCGGGTTTTCTTCAAGCTGCCGTAGTCGGATAATACTCGTATGTATAAATATCAGGAAAGGCACACGAAAATAATTTACTAATGGTGCAACTTACATGTTACAGTATGAACTACAGACTAACTTCAAGCGTTGATATAATATTTATGAAAAATATTAAGTAGGCTGGACAAACAATTTTCAATTTCAAGTTCGACTATTAGGGAAACTCTTCCAGTTTATAATTTTCTCCTAAAACATTCGCCCTCCTAATTCATTCTTTCGCTAGTAAATAAAAAAAAAATACGAAAATGTACCTAATCAGCAATCTGTAACTCTCGACGCCAACGAATAGAAATTTTTAACGTAGTTATACGATGAATAAATAACCTTACTGGACATTAAATCGGCCAGCATCGGCAAAAAACGATTGACTAATGTCTTCGTGACGTGAGTTGAAACTGTGAAGCCTTGCACTGAATTTTCTTAGCAGTGGAATAAAAATTAAGCAAATTTAAAAGCAACTCTTTTTGCTCGCGAGCTTTTGTTTTGCTAATCTATATTATAAAGGAGCAGCACATTTTCCTTTGTAACGGGTAAACGCGTCTCTCGCCGAACGAATTGCGGCAAATGATGTACGTACAAAAAGTTTGAAGTGGGAAGAAGGTTGTATTGCTTTTGAAATTTTAAAATTCGCGAATGAGGGCACATGCTGGAAGCGGGGTGATTGGGATCAGTGTTACCACTTACCATGAAGATATGTTTAATTCTATCCAGTTTTTTCGGATGTTGGATTTCCTGTTTTTCTTCTACTTTGATTGAATTTTTTCAATTATGCTCCAAAGATGCGTTTGCAAAAATATTATTATTGTATGAAATTCAAAAAACGGAAGCAAGGAACAATGTCTCCAATCTCCAGTATTTGTTCATTAGGGTCAATAGATCAGTATGTAAGTTATCTCGAATGGAAGATGATGTTTCAAAGGGTGTTTGTGTCCAAGAAAAGTTTGAGTAAGTTCAATCGGTGTGGCATAATAAAGCTCAGAAGTTTAAAGCGGAACAGTTATGAGATTGATGTAAGTGCAAATTGCTCACGGCTGACGTGCCGGATGTGCGGCGCAGTGGTCAGAGCGAATGATACATTTTGATGCATGTTAACGGGGTTTGTACCTTGACAACGCCAAAAACAAATCTATATTATATCTTAAGACAGGTTTCCTTTTTCTTAATGGGTGTTTTCAAAATTATTTTTTTCTTTTCTACGTATTTCCCCTCAATTTACCAATTTTGAATTTTGAATATATCTTAAGACGGGTTTCCTTTTTCTTAATGGGTGTTTTAAAAACTATTTTCTTCTTTTCTACGTATTTCCCCTCAATTTACCAATATTCTATATTGGAAGCAGTAACCTTTAAGTGATTTGACGTTATCAGTATCAGTATTACCTACAATGGAATAGTAAAATTGTTTCTTTTAAATATATTTTAGGCGGTTCCTTTTCTAATGGGTATTTTCAAAACTATTTGCTTCTATAAAATTCTACTTTTGTTCGTCGTCTTCTTTTATTTTTCTTTCAAATTGGCAATATTCCATGTTCCAAGCAGTGGTCTTAAGCGATGGAAATTTTAGGTGTTTCTTTTTTTAAATGGATATTTATATTTAAAATTCTGCGTGGTTTTTTTTTTTCTTTTTCTTTTTTCCAAATGACCAATATTCCAAGCAATAGCCTTAAGGGATGTGACGTTATCAGTATCGGTATTACCTACAATGGAATCGTGAAATTCTTTCATGAATATATTTTAGACGGTTCCCACAAAACATTCTACGTTAAATTGAAGAGATTGAAAAGATTAAAGAGATGTAGATGATTACTATACACCGGCTAGGCATTTTCAATGTGCGAAATGACAATCGTACTACATAGAATGATAAGAAGAAACATATAGCACGACCTGTGACACAAACAAGGTTGACAACGAATCCACTAAAAACTAAAATTGGATTCGGATTCGAATCCACGAATCACTACTTTTTTTTGGATTCGAATATGATTTGAGAATGATTTACGTTTACTGTGATTCCAATCGGATTCGAATAATTGGAGTGGATTCGTGGATTCGAATCTACGAATCATCGAATCTAGGAATTATGGAATCTTTTTTAGCTGTTACAAAATCAAAATCAAAAGAAACGATACCTATTTTACTCACTTAGCAATCGTTGACAATTTTTTTCTTAAGAAAAACCAAATACTCCAAAAACTGGATCTTATTCGATGTAATCATAGTGAATGTACTTCCAGCAATGTAGTTTCCAAAAAAATTTAATTTAATGTTTCAACTGAGTAGGCCAGAAGGAATTTTGTAGCTTTTATTATGTTTTTTGAACTTTTTTTCGTTAAAAAAAAAGAAGAAAAAAGACCAAAACGGATGGCCATATTAGGTGACTTCAGCGCCTGATACGGCTAACAGAAAAATTCCGACGAATCCATGAAAAAGATTCGAATAAATTTTACGAATCCGGGTCGTCCACTGGATTTGAATCACTGATACAAATCCAATTCCCAGAAGCGGATTCGAATCAATTTTTTTTTTATTCGAATCTTTTCCAACCTTGGACACAAACACACAAACTGTTATCAAAGCCGTTATCCATAAAGTTTTTGAATGCCTCTGACTGGAACTGTGCCAATTGTAGAAGCGCTCTAGCGTCGAATAGGTTATAACGTACACCATCACCACTCGAACTTTAATCCTCTGAGGTCTATTCTGAAATATTTCATTAAAAATAAAAATAGTATTATAGAGATGTATCTCGAGTTTATATTCCACCAAGTCAAAGCGGAGCAAGAGACTACTGAGAACAATCATGCTTATCGGGATACACCGATAAGTTCTTTATGATAGGTAACATTTATTACTATTGAAACAGGGCGTAACAATGAGCAAAAGCACCCTCAGTACTCCTACTGAGGACGTGAAATGTACAGGATAATTCGATCACTTCTCATTTTGGAGATAGAAAAGAACGGGTAATTCGATTTAATTTAAAGATTACAAAAAGCTTACACATTTATGAAAAATCAATTTCATGCTTCATTTTCTTTCTATTTTTCCAAGATACCTATAAGCAAATGATCAAATCGTATAAAAGCCTGTTTTTATCTATAGGGGAATTTACATATAATTTCGTTTCATACATGAAAAGTTGTATTTTGATCGTCTTCCATTTTGTTTCTTCTTAGGTACCAGTACCACAGTATTTCTAGATAATCTGTTGAAAATTGTTTTCATGTTTTGTAACTTTTGATACATTTTATTAAGAAATTTCTTTCGGAGCACTCAGCAATTCATTTATTCTTTACGATAAAAATTCACATTTTGCAATATTATACAACCGGTAGGGTCAGCTAGTATTTCTATAAAATTATCTTCTTCTCCCGAATTATATTAAGAATATTTGTTATATGTCATCTATCAGAAAGTGACATTTTTTTATCGACATCTAAATTATACTATATTTACGCAGTGATACAAGAAGAGAAATAGCGATTTTCTTCTCTACGGAAGAAAGTGATTACTTTCTCATTGATCTATCGGAAAGGAAGTATCAGAGATAAGTCCATATTTTTATTTGGAAATTTTGCAGAATTTTGAGAAACATTGTAGTACAAGACGAGGTCGCGAAAGAAGCAATATCAGTCGGGCCATTACAGTTTTCGTTTATAGCTCGTGCTGCAAGTCGTATACTCGTGAAAATACTTCCTCTTCTCCCTAGCCGCGCAATATACTATTTTTAATGTGTCTACTAGGAACGTTTATAAGGCAATGTCGGGAACGCTCACTGGGTGGACGTCATCCCTGTACATTTGCTTGTGAGAGAGTAATGATAAAAGATTTTAACGTATATGAAACTTGGACGTTCACCCAAATTGAAGAAGATTTCAATCTCAACAAAACTCATTCTTATGATTTTTTATATAAATGCCGACTTGATAAACTATTTGGAAAAGAATTGTCTGTTTGAAATCGTGTAAATGCTACTGATAACAGGCAGCTTGTCACCCCGTGAGATATCATCGTAGTTGGCGACATTGCCTAATTGTATTTCATCGGGCGCTTCCTTTTCTCCCTTGTCGCCTAATATAAAGATATGTATTATTAAAAGAAGTACATTAACTATAGTTTCTCTAGCAGTCAGTACCTATTTAGCGGGATGCTAACTCGGAATTCTATTTGCCATAATTTAGCCGAGTGCCACTGCACATAATTTTTCCTTTATTTCTTTATCGCTTTTCATCGAACAGTTTTTCCAATTCCGTATTCAGGGGTCACTTTGGCACGCGTGCATCGCCATACGTCCCACCACATCATTCCTAAGTTTATACACCATTCTTTCTTTAGTCCGTTAATAAAACTACGTGCACGGGTCATCCACATCTCAAAATAATAAATGTACGTAAATACGAGTAAAATAAGGTACACCGTTTTTACCGTCAAATACAAATATTTGCCGACATACCAGAATATCCATCGAATTTAATTGAAATTTTCGTTAAAAAATCACGTATGTAAGTTCTGCAAAAATAAATATTCATGTGGTCGGAGTAAAAATAACTTGAGAAATAAATTGGTACGTCGTAGGTATCTATAACTGTGGAGGGCTGAGTGCAAGAAGTGCTGAAATCACAAATCATGTTAACGATCATTAAGAATAATCTTTGTTAGCATAGTGTCTGTCACTTCCGTCTTGCACTCAGCTCTCCAGACTACAGCACTTGTTTGAAAGTTAGCTTCGAGTTATCCGGTATTTCTAAGTATACGTACCTACGATTTAATTATTATTTTGTGCAGAATCTTTATTCCGAAATATTTTCCGAATTCAACTCGGTCTCTTTAAGTAATAATTATGATTACGTATCCGTACGCACAGGCGAGACCGCCTCGAGATGTTTTGGCGTTCAAATGCGCTGATTTTTAACGTCTATAAATGATTTTTTGCCACCGCTTCCAAATAGAATTTGATAAAATTTTTAAGATGAATTTACTCTTAAGATGATATATACAACCCTGTATGATTCTTTTCGACTCAGACCGCGCTGTTACGAAAGCAACTCACCTTACGGCCGTTCTTAATTCCCAATAAACTTTCAATGCATCAAAAGGTTCAATCCGTGTCCGAGACGTGCCGCTATCATGTTGAAATGTCGTGTATGGATTTTGTAAAAAATAATAATTCGCGTTTGGACGCTAAGGAGTCGCTCTCAAGCGGGCTAATGAAATGCGGCGCGCTGATTGGTGTATTCGGACAAAAAGATAATCAGTGACAAAAATGTTCTGCAAAAAAACTGAAGTTGAGCTCATCTGAAAGGAAATGATAAGGGCTAACACTTTATTTACTTTCAGTTTTCCATAAAAACAATATTGAAGATGCTAGAGCTCATTTTACTTGTACATGTTTATGTGGTAAAAATAACCTGATCATCGTTTTGTCCACGACATACTAGCGCATCTACACGAGTATCCAAACACCAATAATAAATAAATAAATAAAAATAAGTTAAACTGTCATCGACGAGTGCGGAGAAAGAGTACGTCAGCACTTCATCGGGAATGTTGCCCCACTGGAACATCACCAACGGAACATTGTCGTGACGTTATATGTGATGAGCGGATGGCACGCTCATAAATAAGTCTCCAATGCGAAAAAGAACTCTATACACCTAGATTTTGATTGTAATTTTGCTTACATCGACATTATCTCCCAGATTTTGGTTAAGATTTTCATTCGTAATTAGCGGCTTTTATCCTTACAAAAGATGAAATAATGACGTCTCTTTAGAGCATGTACGGAATATAATTTATTAGGTACGTACTTACAATTCCTTTTATTGAGACCCAACTGACTAATCAGCTGTTTGTAAATCAGTTAAGGCGACGAGAAAAGTGTTAAAACGCAGCCGCAACTAGAAGCATGCGATAAGCCAAACTGATAAGGCAGGTAGATATTTTTCCGCCGAATGTTAAACAACACTGTTTCCTCATTTCACACCGACCAACCAGAGAGCAGTTTTTCCAATGCAGCTCCTACCAGATGATAAGAAACATCGGCTATATAGGGCAATGCACTATCAAAGAGAATGTAGTTGTTTACCAGCAGAGCTCCAGAGAAAAGTAAAAAAACAAAAAAGACTTAAGCGACATTTGTTGACAAAATGAGTTATTCGAAAGTGTAATTTTTCAAAATTGCCCTCCCCCCCCCCGATTCAAAAGTGCGTACCCACGTTGATACTGCCTGACCGACTGACTGATTTCCTAGTCTTTGAGCCTCCTTATCTTCTCGACCGTGTTTTATTTTATTTTCGTTGTGTTTCAGACCGGGTCTGCAACAACGGGAGGGCATTTTCATGTCTAGAATTTAACTTTGCTGCGCCCTTCGCAACTACATACATTCTGCAGCCATGTAATTAATTCCATGGAAATCTTTAATACTGAGGATGGTTGGAAGAAGTACGATACATGGGCTCGCGTATGCATGGGGCCCTACGCGGTCAGTCAGGTCAGTAGGGCTAGTCGGGTCAATCATTCAGTCAGTCACTCAGTCGGTCAGTCAACCAGCGAGTCAGCCCATCAGTCAGAAACGTAACGCGCAAAATGTAACGTTTTTCCTTTTTCCGTGTCGGAGTAAAGACATGAAAATGGCAATAAGAAAAAGGTCAGTCAGCCAGTCAGCCCGCCCGAAACGCCATTTTCATTACGCTCCGGAGTAACACTTTTTTCCGTTGTGTGTCAAAGTAAAAACATGGAAATGTCAAAAGAATTCTTAGCGCATTATTCGAATCAAATATGGTAGTGATAAGACTTGGACGCAGTTAAGCGTAAGGAAACCAACCGACATTTGTAAACAAAATAATTTATTAGTATCGTTGGAAAGAGCGTAAAAAGTAGAATTTTTCAAAATTGGACCCCCGATTCAAAAATGTGTACTCACGTTGAAAAAAGCTTATCAGTAAACGCTATGTCGTATAGTTTCTTCATGGCTCTTGCACTTCGACTCACCTGTTCTTAAAAAACAGAGTTTGCTGGTTGGTTCCCTTACGCTTAACAGCGTCCATATGTCTATCGAGTCTTAGATTTATTTACAACACTAAATAAGTCCCTGCGAGGTCCCGTCTGATCATGATACAGATACCCATGTCGATATGAGAAGAGTACTTCCGCAATTTCGGGACTAATTTAGCGCGCAATTATACGTGTACTTTATGAGATTAATCGTATTCATTAAGTGCGAATATCACAGGAGCGTAATCAAAATCTGATTCCTTGGGGGAGGAAGGCAATATGGGCCTCAGAAATTTGTGAAGTGACATTTTGAATACTTTCATACATGTGTAAGTGTGTGGCGGAGAAGGGATAAGTGAGGAAGTTTTTCCGAAGAGAGGGGTATGTCAACAGGGAGCCGAGTACTTTCAGGAGGGGCCGAGCCCATCCAGCCTCTGTCTAGTTATGCCTCTGGAATATCAGCGCGAGTACCAGGGTTGCCAACCGGAGGGATTTATCCCTCTTTGGAGGGGTTTTTCGAGGTCTGAAAAACTGGGAGGGATTTTGGGAGGGATTTTCATTTTTGCCACGAATTTTCCCAGTAAAAATTTAGAGAAAAAAATTAAATTTTCATTCTAATTTTCTTTTCAGTTATTAACATCCATAAATCATATTTTTAATTGTGTTCGAGAGTGGCTGCACTGAAACATTATGTCTTTCACCTTGAGCTAGATTCTTCCAAGTCTGGTCACATAATTGTATTCTTCAACTTAAGCCAGCTTTACCCAAGTATATTCACAATAGAAATGGAATATTGATAACAAGTGATTGTGAAGTGAAAAGTGATAAGAAATTTCAACAGCTGTGAGCTGTTGGCTGTTGCTTGCACGCCTATTTTCTTTTTATGGTTCATGTTCATCTTTTGAGTTTTGTGTTTTCTGTTTCCATTTGCGCCGGAACCCCGGTTTTTATTAAATACCAATTTACAATAAATCTGCCTCAAGCTTCTATTTAATCGTTTTTGGATCATCCTAATAAAATAAAAATTGAATTATCATTTCTTCTCAGTTCATCCAACTGACTGAAAGCATTTATTCAGAAAAATCTGTTCAATTTATTTTATCTTCAACGTTTTAGTTAGTTATCTTCAATTTTTTGCTAAAAAATCCTCCAGATGCATCAAAATGACAGATTAGAGATCAATGTATGAATGTAACAGTTCACGGCATCAGCAAATGATTGTGTGAAAGAGAAGCATTTAAAAATTTTGAATAAACCAGCTGCTTCGCTTCAAAGCTGCAAGAGGTTTCACATCTGCGACACTAATAGTAACTAAATATTGACTGAATTCAAACAATAATTTTATTCGTTGAAAAATGGTTGAAAATTAAGAAATTCGATACTTTGTTAATTGAAAAATTCACTAAAAATTAAAATTTGATAGCTGCATGAAAAATGTTAATTTGTTGAATGAACAATGTTAATTGTTGAGAGAAGAATGATGAATGATAAATTTGAACGTTGAAAATCTACAAAAAAATTTAGTAAATTTATGATCCTTGAACAAAAATTGTTAAATTCAATCCTTGAAAAAATGATGAAAATCTATTATTCTCCCATCACTCTTACTTACTTGTCACTATATTAATATCATAAAGAGAGCATATCATTACTTTTGTTTCCTCTCTTTCTAATATGTTTACAGCATTAAATACAACATTCTTTCACAGTCAATAAATTAATCCAGAATCCCATTTACCCCATCTTACAGAATAACTTCGATAACTCACAATACTGCGCACTCTTTACTACTTCTAACGTGACGTTCAGTATAGGTTTTTCAGTAGCATATTTATAAGTAAACGAAGAGCTATTTGCAATTATTATATTCTATCGTAACAGTGTCTCATCCTATTCACATACTTATTACGCGAGAAAGTATACATATAATAAAAGGACCTTAAAATTATTTGTGTTACCTAACACGAAAAGGTGTTTTCGCATTTTACGAATTTAAGAAAACTAAGTAACGTATTCGAAGATATTACTCGCAAAATTACAAGAACGTTCGTATTTGGTCAATGGTCGTGACTTATGATGTCAAGTCGAAAGGATGAGTAAGATTATTAATTAGTGGTGTGACGGAAATTTGTGGTAAGCGTTAAAACAAACCAAAATTAAAAAAAAAGAAGTAAATTTTCACTAGAAATTAGAAATGAGTATTGCAACCGCCGGAGCGACATGTACCATATAATTCAAAATTCAAAAATGAAAATTTACGTCAAAAATTCTCGCAAAATTATTTATTCCATTTTATTTCGATGACGTTAGTAATTAACGTAACGTTTTGTATAAATTTTAAATTTTCACATTAATTAGAAATGTAATAAATTTTGAAGTTAATGATTGATATAGCTGTTTTTTATTTAAAAACGTACGTGTTAGGTACGATATCGTGTTTCGGTCACCTTTCATCACACATAATATGGCAAAAATTTAATGAAACCATCCATCGGAAATTACAAGCCGAATATTTCTTACTAATTACCAGTCCATTCCCCACGGGTAACCATCTCAAATCATCCAAAGATTCATTATACCCCGTATTTTTACTCTGCGAAAGGTTGAAAATTCCTGTTCGGTAGCAGCTGAGGGGTTCATTTAATGAACCACGATAAGCAATTTTAAAATTTCGACTTTGTGGACAGACACCGTTGGGTCTGCAGTCATTATGCTCCAATATAAAGGTACATTTGAAAGAAGCAACATCTGTTGGTAAAATCAGGCTAGAAGTTCAACTAGCTGGAGAGCAACTTTTAGCGCTGTCTATCAGAAAAAATGAAACTTTGAAAACAATTACGGTTGTTCTTTAAACGACCCCCTCCCCTCTCAATTTATTCTTCCATGCCGAACGTTATACAAATACTTCTGAAAGTTAAAGGTTTCGGTGATACCAACTGAAGAAGAGTACCCTTTCACCCTTATTACGGCATTTATAAGCGACCAAAAGCGCATTGCAAGTTTTGGAGAAGAAAAAAAAGTTGCCTGGAAGTGGTTTCTACTACTTTATGTCCTGATCATCTTCTTCTAGATTTAGTGGTACATTCAGGAAATATAAAAGGCAGTCAGAAATTAGGCGAATGCACGAGGAAACTGACACATCAGGTTTTTCTACTTTATTTCCATCATCTGCGAAAGATTCGCGTATTATTCTCCCGCCTGTATAACACTGTTTGAAATGACATTGGGAGAAGGGTTAAGTGACTAATTCAGTTCTCGCTGGAATTATACACGTCTTTCGCGCTTTCTAGAAGAATATTGAAGTATGTATTTAAGATCGAGCGATAGACACTTCGAAGGCCCTTTCGGTAGAATTAACAGAGAGACACATTTTCAGATCGAACCACGTGGGAAATGACAGATATGTACCTCCGTTGGTAGTTAAAGTCAGTGATAACATTCTGTTCCGTGGCGATGATGGCACGTTTAGCTCGAGATAATCAGACTGTCGAGAGTGAGAGTGTTTCCTGAAATCGTATAAATATCAGTAGGAGAAAGTGGTCAACCTTGCACAATTATATCGCCTTTTTGAAGAACCGACGAATCGCATCATGTACTGACTCGTCGATAACTCTCGCTGTTGTTCGACGGCAACAATCGACAAAATTTAACAAACGAAAATTCGAAAATAAAAGATAATGAACAGAAGGGAAAGAAACCCGTGACAGGATAAATTCGCGAATTCTTTTCGTTTACATTTCAAAATGTTTCATCCTAACCGACGAGAGTACCTACTTATACATTGCGCGGAAGTAAAGAACTACGATGAACCTACGAATAGAGGAAAATACCTATCGGGCTTCAAGAAGAATCTATCCGCACAAAGTGCGTTTTGTGAAAAGCGAACTTCAAGGTTTTAGACGTGGATAACTCCCGACGTACTATGGCTGGAAAGGTCGTACACTCGCCAGAGCATATTTTAAGCAATTTTCACTGGGCGGCACTAATAATTTTAAGCGACCATTTTTTCTTGTGCCATATTTTTCTACATCCCTAATGCTTCTTTTCCTGAAATACCTTTCCTAATTTTTCTTCCCCCCCCCCCCCAGCTAAACCAATTTTTAGTGATGAAAATACCGTTCAATTTCCGTTTTATTTAAATTAATACCATTCAATGTTGACATCATGACCAGAGTATTTAATTTAAATTTTAATCAATTACATGAAACTAGATACAAAATAAAAACAAGTAATAATTCCAATATACCTACTGTATTGAATGTAATATTTATTTCAATATTTTTTAGACTGACGAAGTAAGCGAATTTTGCTATTTAGGGAGGAAAATAACAAAAGATGGAAGAAGTAAAAGGGATATTGGTAGTAGAATAGCACACGCCAAATTAGCATTTTGTCGAAAAAGTAGGTAATCTTTTCAAATCAAAAATAAATCGGGAAATCAAAAAATTGTTCTTATGTTTGGAGTGTACCTTGTTTATGGATGTGAAACGTGGACCATAGGAAAACCAGAGAAGAGAAGGATCGAAGCTTTTGAGATGTGGTGTTATAGGCGGATACTTAGAATCACATGGATGGATAAGGTAAGAAATGAGGAAGCACTTAACAGAGTGAGGTAAAATGGATATTCGGAATTGTCTGAAGAGAAGGAGAGATAAACTAATAGGGCATAACTTGAGGCACCAGGGAATACGAGTATCACTTCTGCTAGAAGGAAGAGTGGAAGGAAAGGATTAGGTAGGTCGGCAAAGATTCCAGTATGTTCAACAGATAATTAAGAATGTCAAATTTAAGTGTTATTATAAAATGAAAGAACTTGCACAAGATAGGGAGAAATGGAGAGCTCTGCATCAAACCGATCGTAAGACTGATAACCTTATCATCATTTTTTCAGAGCAAAAGAAAGTAAGTAACTCATTTAACCAAATTTGGTTTCAGTAATTTAATACCACAATGAAAGCACCAAAATAAAATTATAATCTATAAACTCTAAACAGACTAAGTAACTAACTATATAACCAAATTATATGTAGTTTCAGTACCTATCGCTACCATAACGACAGTAAAAAACAGACGAAAAAATCAACAGAAAAAAACAACCTAAAAACTGGATTTGGGTTTGGTTTTTGTACCTCAATGACAGTAACGTTTGTTTCAGTATTTACAAAACTAAAAAAAAAATAAAAAATATTAAAATACAAAACCAAGTTTGTTTTTTGTTTTTAGTAGGCACCACAATGAAAATAACAGCAAACCAAAATCAACAACAAATATCACTTTTTAAAAATTTAGGCTTATCACTAAAAGAAAATTATTAATAATAATAAAATCAAAGCTGTGATCAAATTTGGTTTTAACATCTGTGGTTGATTTTCTTCGACATATTGTACATTTGTACATTTGTAGTGATAGCCTAGGGATAACACTTGACACAGTAACACGTAAAAATAACAGGTAAACTGAAAGAACTGTTACACATCACTTAAGATTTCCTGTAAATATCTACACTCAGTACACTGTATAGACTAGACTAGGTACCTACATACTTTGAGAAAAAAAGAGTCAGGCAAGGGGACCCCCTCTCGCCTATCCTTTTCAACTGTGCACTGAAGGAGGTTTTCGGCCAACTAGAGTGATAGAACAAGGGACCGAATATAAATGGTAAGAGAATCTCAAACTTCAGATTTGTAGATGACGTAATCCTAATATCAGAATCGCATTCGGAATTAAATTCAATGATTCAGTCTCTAAATGCAATAAGAAAAACAGCAGGTATAACTATGAACTTGGAAAAAACCAAAATTATGTCAACAGAATCGTCCTCAACAATAATTAGTATAGACAGGAGAGAGATAGAATCTGTAAAGTAAACAATTACTTAGGTCAATTAATCGCTTTTGAAAATAAAATGAAAAAAGAAATTAACAGGCGAATTATGGCTTAGCATGGAAAAAATACTGGGCACTGAGACATATCCTCAAAGGTAATTTTAAGTATAAACAAAAAGGGGAAATCTTTAATATGTGCGTGCTGTCAGTTCTAACGTACGGATGCCCAACCTGGACATCAACAGCAAAAATTCTAACAAAAATATCATCAACTCAAAACTCTATGCTACTTTATGCTTAGAAAGGGAAAATCGGACAGAATTCGCACTGCTTCACTAAAAAAGAAAATCCCTAACATGTTAGATGCAATAGTTCAAATTAGGAATCAAAAGTGGGGGCGGGCGGGGCACGTTGCTAGACTTCCCCCAACAGATGAGCATATTTGGCCACCTTTTGGATTTTCGCTTACAAAAAAAAAAAAAAAGAAGGAAGGGGGACAAGAGTGAAATGGAGGGACGAAATCGATCGCTTCTTTTCCCGCAAAAAATACCAAAGAATTTGCTACAAACAGGGAAGAATGGGAAAGGGTGAAGCGTACCTTTGTTCTTAAAGGACCGGGGATATTTTCAGGGTAAATTAGAAATAGCTATAACGCATGTAATACCCCTCTAAATAAAGGTATTAACTAACACTGTACAACTAGAAAGGAAAATTTAAATTACTTTATAATGAAATAAGACATGGTTGGGGGGAAAAGTGAGTGTTTTTATTTTCAAGAGTTATGTTATCAATTAGGCAGATTTTTTGTTCAGTGATACGTATTATGGACATTATGGTACTGGATGACAAGCGATTATGCCTATCGGCACAATCATACTTTACTGCGCGGCACTAATTTGCCACTAGGCGGCACTAGTGCCGCTCACTTTGTATGTTATTTTATGGCCTGACACTCGCGGCTTTTTTATACGCATGATAGATAGCGTTTTTATGCTGCCCGATACACACATTATCAACACAATAATTATTATCTGTTTCAAAGTTACATAGTCTAAAGACAGTCCTAATTTCGTTTAAAAAAGAGGTCCTTTCTATACCTTCTTAAAAACATTCACTTTTCCCAACATTTTTTCGATGAAATTCCGCGAATGAAAGACGTTCGTGTTAGATCAGTGAATGTTTCCACAACCGAAAAAGCAAACTGAAGAAGAAAACTGAACGTTCTCCCCGCACAGAGGGACAAGTGATACTTGAGATAAACAATTTCTATTTTAGGTCGGTTTTCATTCTGTTAGTTGTCATTTTTTTCCCGTCAAATTGATAAAATAATTCAAAAATTTCTGCGATCCTTTTTTTCCGTTATTGTTCCCGAACTTGCGGGTTTCAAGGATCAAAGGTAAGAAACCTATCGAATTGCTTCCGCGAATGCGTTCGAGAAGGTTCCATTCGCGTGTAGAACCTTCTTGAAAGCCGGTACTCATTTTACTCGTTAAGATTTATTAACCCACACATTTTACGTGAACTTACTTAAGCTGAGGATGAATTCGCATAATTTTCGAGTAATATTTCGTTTCTCGGGAGATTCTTTATGCACCAGGCTAGTCTTATTGTTTATCCAACACATCGCCATTATCATATATGACGTATTTACGTAGCACCATCTAGTACCTATACCTACCTAATTGCTTAGGTAAGTAAGTGGTTTAGTCTTTACGATTAAAGGCGCCGCTTTGCACTTGCGATACCTATTACCTGCCGACTAATACGCGAGTAGGTAATATTATTTTTGAAAGAATACAAAATCTTGCAACGCATACTCGAATGAGGCAATATCTAACGTTGTTTTAATTCAATGTAGGTACAGAAAAGTACGAAAAATACGACGGAAATAAAAGATTTAATAAATAGGTAGGCTACTCATATTTGCAGTGGTACCGAACTTTGCGATGAGATCGAATTTAATCGTCAAAAATTTTCGCATACTCATAATTAGAAACAAACATCTACCGTCATCCTGGAATCGTTCTTGTAGGCAGTTACTCACGTAATATGTTAACAGAACTGGCTGTGACGAAGTAACCATCGCAAAGTGCGAAAATCAGTCACTTAAATTTATTTCCTCAACGTCAAATCCGATCCAGGCTACTATCGGGCTCAAACTCGAATAAATATCTGCGCATTATACCGTACTGGTATACTGAAAAAAAAATTAGTACCTATCGAATAAACACGCAAATGAAATTCTGTTTGTAAAGAAATTTTCTGTACCTTTCGAAGCACACTAGGAGGTCTGTACATTCATCTACAGCAATACGCAATTTTCATCGAAACGACGATGGTTCGAGCGGTACCGGGAACGAGGGCCGGCGCCGGACTTCTTCCTCGTGTGGTGCAAAGCCAAAAATCCTCTCGGCAGTCAGTTCTCAAATGGCAAGACACTTTTTTAAATTAAGGGGGGAGGGAAGGCTCTGTAACGAATAGCGAAACCCTTAGTTTACTGTTTTACTGATATCATGCGGTATATTTATTTATTTATTTATTTAATAGTTTCCTCCCCCATCACAGCGGTTAGGCCAATTACGATGGGGGGGGGGTTACAAAAAAAAGTTTCAAAATATAATAAAATAATAAAAACTCTTTGACCCCTTACTTCCCTACAACGTCACGCTCCCGGTCTCGCATCCCTACCACAGCCTCAGTTTATTTTCGAAAAATCTAGGATGAAGACCACTGGGTCTCAAACATGATGTGGGTCGATTGCTGAAGGACTCTCACCTAGTTTAAATTTTTTAGAAATTATCTTTTCCACTAAGGAAATTTTTTCGCATTTCCTGACTACGTTAAAAAGTAACGTTTTCTGACTCCCTAAAAGAATCGAATCGAATCTCGCTTAATGGATTATTTGCCTTGATATGAAACAATATGTAAAAATATTGTTTAGGTATCGACTTAAAGCCTGTATTCTTGATGTCTCAATCCCAAAGGGAATGAGTAAATCTAATCAGATACAAAATGAGATTTCAATTGTTTTATGATCTTTGTAACTGGACCAAAATAAATCAGATTGATCTTATAGTGAATAAACTTTTTATGTATCAGTATTCAAAGTATTTTGCCCAATTTATAAAAGTCTAACTCTTCATTTGGACAATCAAAATGATTTTTGGTAATTTAATCTAACGCATTTCTAAGTTGTGAGTCAATACTCCACCATATTATAATTAAATCATTTAGATCTTTTTCTAGTAAATAAATTTTTTCGACATTTCCTGACGTTAAAGGTAACCGTTTTCTGACTCCAACAACAATGAAACTGGGGATCGTTCTTGTACGGATTTCAGTCTTGGCTTGATACGACTTGTTTAAATATTTTTATGTCGTCTGCGTAAAGTAATATTTTGGTATGCCTCAGTTGCGCCACAATGAGGAATCACTTTTGCAGTTTTCCAGATGTCGGGGAATGAACAATTTTTAAGGCATAGATTGATGATATACGTTAGTGGTGAGGCAAGAAGATCTCTGCAGGCTTTAAAAATGTATGGAGGAATATTATCAGTACCAAAAGATCGTTTCGGTTTGAGTGCTTTCATTGCTGATTTAACTTCACTTACTGAGACGGAGCCAATACCAATAACACTAGGACTCGCTACTGTAGCGCGGCATGATTTCGAGTCGGCTGTTATCCCTACATTATATGAAAATACAGAAGCAAAGTACTTAGCAAAAGCTGCGGAAATGTCGCTTAACGACTGCAGTGGTTGTCCTTCAAACTTCATCGTTATTTCGGTAGGCCTAGATTTACCACGACACTTGTTTACATTTCTCCAAAACTGTCTTGGTTCATTTTTTAGATTTCTTTCTAAATGCTCGTTTTACAACTGTTCCATGCTACCCTCACTAACTTTTTAGTTTTGTTCCTAAGCATTGAGAATCTTTGATAACCATCGGGATTTTTCGTTTTTTAAAATTTGGAACGCAATTTCTCTTTTAGCTTGAGATTTCTGATTATTTCGTTGGTGAACCAGGCGGGATATGTCTTCTTCTTTCGTTTGGTTTTAAAGGGGACAGTTAAAGCAATTATTTCATGTAAAGCGTTTTGGTAATGCTCCGTGGCTTCGTTGCTGTCTTTAATTTGATATAAATCACTCCAGTCTTTATCCTGTAAGAGTAAATACATATTTAGAAAGTCAGCTTTGGCGTAGTTGTAATCGAGAACAGACAAAATCGGCATTTTAAGGGTTTTATTTTTTAATTCGATCCTTATTTCTACGTCCAAAGGAGGATGGTAAACATCGGGAGGGATTGATAGTGGGTGTCCTTCATTAACTGTTATAGTTGAAACATTGCTTAAAATAAGGTCTAAAGTTTTACCAAACTTGTTTGGAATACTATTATACGTGTCTAGATTATTAAAGCTGAGGAAGTTATGTAAGTCCCAAAGTTTATAATCATTTAGGCTTAAATTCTGACTGTCGTGGTACTGGTATTGGGGGAGATTGAAGTCACCAAGGAGTATCAATTTCTTGTCGGATTTATTGAAACACGAGACATTTCGGTAGATGTCAGCGTAGTCTTTTCGATTCGAATTGGGAGGGAAGTAGAATACCCCTATGTAAATGTCCCCTTCGCCATTTCTTGTAAGTGTTAACTTGATCCATAAATGTACACATTTACTACGTAATATAAGATTGTAATTTTGAGTTGAAAGCTTAATGTGGTACAATATATCACACGTAACTGTTCACGTGGTGCATTTTGTACAGTGTACCACATCTAACGCCGGCCGTGCGCAGAAACATAAAACAAATCCTAATTTAGAGTACTACTTTGAAACTCAAATTTAGAATAAATAAGGTGACGTAAAATGTAACTCCTCCTCTTGTTGTCTTATTCTTCCGAATGGGTAGCTCGATGGAGAGAAGATTTTTTAAAAAACAAAAAAACTTCACGTTTTATCAATGTCTAATTTCTACTGTCGAAAAATTCAATTCCCCTTCAAGAGGAGTCGGACGCAGCGCGGTTTCGAATGAAAGTCTAGTCATAAGATCGAAAAATCAGGAGGTGAAATTTTCGGGACGCGTGTACATTTTTAGTGGAATTTCTAGATTTTCTATTTCAAATCGATGTTCTAAAAACATTATAAAATCTGATCAAATAGCTGAATACGAGTGAAAGTGAATATTTTTGTTTTTCAATAATATCTCAATTGCAAAAATGTAGGTACTACTACTACTACTACTACTAATAATAATAATAATAATAATATTAATTGGGGGAAAAAAGTAGTACACTTAGTAAAAAATTTGAGATTAGAATAATACTGTACAATTTTTTCGTAAATATATGAGACCTGAATAGAGGTGGAAGGAGATTCGAAATCACCGTTCGCTATTTCACACTAGTACCTAGACACTGGCAAAGCCACTGTGAAGAGAAATATAGAAACTTTGGATTTCCCGGGTTTCATCGAGTATTACGAATAGAAGGAGATTCAATATTATTACTCGCGAATCGGCCCTCCTACGTCCTTTCTCTACTCCGTGAAAATAACGTAGGTAGGTACGTATATTATGATATTGTGCTTCGATGTTAACAATTTCATCACTCACACTCAGTCTCGAATTATGTAGTTTTTCAAAATTCCTTGTAATACGAGAATTAAAGATTAGAGTATCAAATGTAGAATTTCCAAGGTGGCATAGAGTTTATTCTCCGCTGACAGTGCGCTCATAAAAGGTTTGAGGTATGCCTTTTCGTTTGAAATCCAAAAACTGGTGGGGTATTCGAGTCTCTCTCGAAGAGGGTATAATGTTCTATCACCTGCTAAAAATGGGCCTCCTGTAAGCCGTTTTAAATAAATTATCTCGACGTACTTATTTTGAAAATAATTACATACAAAAGTTCGCGTAAGTACTTACTAAGTTACACGCCTTCGAATTTCATTTATATCGTTGAACCTGAAGTGTTCGACATGATTTTAAAGTGATCCTGAAACACTCGAGCAACACACTAGGTTTGCCGCCAGAGCGACCGAAGAAGCTAAATCTTTTCATTCGAAAATGTTTCTTTATATCACGCGTCAATCCGATCATCCGCCGTTCGAAGAAATAGAAGAGAGCGTTATATTTTACGACCTGTATCTACCTACTATATTTAATTATTTTTCGTCAATTTTTTACAGGCTCGTTAATTATAAACCCATAATGTTTCTATCGTGGAGAACTGTGCTCGGTCTACAACTTATCACGTTCATTGCAGCACAAAGGGACTTATGTAAGTGATATATATTTATATACAAGTCCGTAGCAATTTTTCGATCGATCGATTACCTTTGATCACCCTCTGCTAATTGGGTCCAACCAGTGTTAAATTTATATCGACTGCATTAACGCGACTTTGGCATTTTCACACCTGCGTACGTACATTGTAAAAGCGATGAAGATTGACTTCTAGGAAGAATTTGATGAAAGATCATTAAAACAGATGTACGAGAGGAAAATAGTAAAACACGCGCTCCTATCTCGCGTTATTCTTTTTTATTCATTTTATTTATTTTTTGACACACGCTTTCTCGAAAGTTGTCTTCACTTATGTATTCGGTAATGGGAGTCATGGTCAAAATAAAAACATCAGTAAACTCGGTTCAATAGGCGGAAAGCTGGACAAATTTACGAAATAGCGTAGAGGGTAATGATGTCCAAATCGTACAACTTTCCCCAATTGATATCATTAATTTTTCTCAACGTTGAAATCGGAAACTAACTTACCTAGCGATATAGCCATATATAAACAAGAAGCTTAGTGAAAATTATACTTACTTGTTTTCTCAAATGAATTACCTTCACCTAACCGAGACACCAAAATCATAATTAAAGACAACGGCGTCGTTTTCATCGTTACTGTTATACTTTCTCTTTCCTATACTGGTGAATTCTCGCTATAAAATGATTAGTCAACCGATAGTCCGGTAAATGTAGAATTTAGTACGTACATTACGAAATCAGTTGGTAATGAAAACACCACATGTATCATCGAGTACGTACGCATCTTAAATTTGTCGACAACAGCGATACGCAGAAGTGTATGACCACAAATGCTGCCAAAACTAACATAAGGGGTGGGAAAACTGGCGAGTAATTATAATTCTTTAACATACGCGCGAAAAACACGAGTTTTCTAATCAGTTTTCGGCCCGGAAAATTATATTTTAACCGCATTAAGAAAAGAACCGGCATGGAAAAGTAAAATTCTCTCGCATTGTTTCTCGTCACAGCATGTGCAAATAGCTTACAATCGCATTTTTCCCCGTACGTTTGTAAAGAGGCGCGAAACCTGGATTTCCGTCCTTGTAACGCAATTTAATAATATGTATACTTTCATTTTCGGTTGGTACAAGATGGTAATCTCGATTCTCGTCCAAGTTTACTGCGAATGAATTTGTACAATTCAGTGATACGTGTAAAGTCTCGCTGACAGTTTGTAATTGTACGATTTCTGATTTCAGCCGAAATAATTCACGCGTGCCATAAGAATGATCCGAATTTAAATCAGTGTCTCACATATTCGGCCAATATGCTCGCTATGCAATTTAGGCGAGGTAAGTTGTAATTCGTTTTCTCCTAAACACGCGTAATAATAGATAATTATGATGGTAGGTACTTATTTCACGTCTTCTAAAAGTGAAACTAAAAATAGCATCATTCGACCCAACTTCTTTAAGAAGACAATTTACAAGTAAACATAGTTATTGTTGTACGAATATCGAAAAACTACTGCTTGACCATTTTGAAAGTCGTGTCCTCTAATATTTCGACGCTAGCTCGTTTAGTCGCCGTAGTAAGACCGACTGCAGTTGGCGTTTTCAGCTGCTGAAGCACAGGTGGATCGTATTAGTCTACGTCTCCTCGTGTAGGGGAGAGTTGCCCAAGTCGGACCACTTTTTCTTTGGAGGCTTCTAACTCAGCCGTCGTTGCACGGAATTTGAAGTATGCGATATCACTGGAAAGGGCATACATCTGGCTACCTTCGATAAACATTTGAAAACGCCATGATTATTAGGACGCTGTGGAGACAAGTTTTAAGAAAAAGTTCCAGAGGTGGTCCAATTTGAAAGCCGTGCCTTAAGTTGGACCATAGGTTCTAAAGTTGGACCAGGCATAAAAAAAGGATGAAAAAGTGTGTAAATGCTGAAAAATTGTATTTAAAAATATGTAGAGTCAATGAAATTAGGCTATAAGTCAAAAATAAACATTAATGGTAATGGTTTGAAAAATATGAGCAGATACAGTGCCCTAATATATGTTATAATCGCAGATGTCAAGCAGCGGGAAAGCAATCTGCCGGTTCTGACGTGAGGTCGTTCCTAAATTAAAACCAGAGACATGCTTTACAACAGAGGAGACAGGAATCCATTCCAAATCGGGTTTATCAAGAAAGTGGAAAATCCCGTATTTTTTGTGCCGTAAAAATTCAAAATAAGCCGAGCCCTTCTCGTTGTTCATTTCTCGTAAACAACTAATATAATGCTTAGTAGGCACTTTGCCTTCCTGTAAAGAGAATTCCGTTATGTAGTAACCCCCTACAAAAAGTTCGAATTTCTCTTGCTCAATGTCTGAAAACGTTTCCTCATCAGGTGAGTTCAATGCTAGATTAAGAGGAGCAATCTCTTCATCCGAGCTGGATGAATCGTCACTTGAAGGTAGCTTGCGTGGTCGACCTCTTTTTCTCTTAGGCTGAACAGCGGACTTGACAGATCCACTAGTACTTGGGCGAGCATCATCACTAATGTCCAAACATAGACGTTTGCTTGCCAAAGTGGATCTAGAAAAAAAAATTGAAATTCATCTACTCGACAAATGCTACAGGTAAAAAAAATGATACCTACTTCTTGGGAGCTGATTCTCCGACTCCAGATGCTTTCATAGTTTTTCTGACATGAGGTTGTTTCTGAGATGCGGCCGGACCATTTTTTTCGAGCTTCTCTTTCTCTGTAAACCAGAAGATAGGCCTAAATAAGGAATTTGAACCTAAATAGTTTTTGAGCACATAAAATGGATACTCACGCTTTTGTACGCTCAGTTTCTTCCAATTGTTTTTATAGGGACTCGACGTCAATTCCTCGGCTTCTTGAAGTGGACATCCTCGCTTTTTCTTACCACTGGAAGTAGTTGGCACTGTGGGTACGGGCGGGATTTGTTGGATTATGTCATCCGCAGCAGCATATGCATGTTCTGAGAAACGTAGCATATCAATTGGCCAAATACCAGAACCGCGAAATGCACTCTCAGCATTGCCGAGAGTCGCCGCTTTATAATAGGCCTCTTTGAATAGAGTCGGAATTTGGTAAATGGATATGTTTACCAGGATTTTCAATTAACTATCCTTTCTCAGCACTGGCGAGGTATCCTTGAAGAGAACCAAAAAAGGCAACATCCAACGGTTGCAATTGATGGGTGGTGTGACTTGGTACCTGGAGCATAACAATACCATTCTCACGACAAAATTTTATTGCTTGCAGATTTTTTGAGTGGGTTGTATGACCGTCAAGAAGAAGAAGATCTGGGCGCTCTGTACTGCAATTAATATGATTCTGAAAATGACGCAACCATTCCAGAAAAAGTTCTTTGTTCATATAGCCAGTATCTGAAATGCGAACAATACTCCCTCGAGGCTTTCCAATTTCCAGTGCTGAAGGTACCTCTTTCTGGCTCTTATTGCTCATTTTGAAAATGAGCATCGGGGGTACATAATTACCAGTCACGTTGACACAACAAACTGCTGTTGAATTTGTTCCTCTCTCCGCACTTTTCACACCACCGACCTGTCGTTTTCCTTTCTGTCCTACAATTTTTCGCACTGTTTTTTGAACAGTCGAAATCCCGGTCTCATCGACATTAAATACCTGCTCAGGTTCTAAATGAAATCTATTGACAAGCTCGGTCAACTTCTCAAAGAATCCCTCGACTCGTTTTCTCGAAAATCCTTTTATTCTGGCCATTGACGTCAGCTCTGGAGTTCGGAGACTCAGTTCAGGGAACCGTTGCAAGAAGTTGTAGTACCACTTCTTCCCTGCACATTCATTAAACGGATGCTGTCCTGGCTGCATGTGTTCGGCAATATCGAAGGCTAATTCTCTGATTTCAGTCGGTGTTAGTCCGAACATTCGTTCTTCCATCAACAATATATGATTCTTCAGCTCTTCTTCAACTTCTGCAAGTAATGTCGGCGGCCGACCAAAACTTTTCTTACCATTAGTGCGAGCATTTTGCTTATGATAATGCCGTAACAGAGTCGCCTTAGGAACGCCATACGATCTTGCTACTTTATTCACACCTTCCTGTCGATCCAATGCAGCTAAGGCCTGTTCCAAGTCCGCGTCATCCCACTGGCCGTATTTCGTGCGATCTGGTGCCTGAATCAAAACAATAGAGATGAAATATCATTACTAATATCACTGTAAAAAGGTTTACAAAGATGTAAAAGTTTATTTTCCTTAAGTCACTGCTTCTACGGCTGTTGAAATATTAAAACTGAAAAATGTTATCTTAAGTTGGACTGGTTCAACTTGCGATACTTCCTTGTTTTCATTTCTTATTGTTCAAAATGCAGAATTACCGAGCTACACATTTTTTATTACATTAGTCAGTGGCCTTGTATGTGACAGAATGCAAATAATGTAAAAATAATGCGATTTTGAGGTGGTCTGACTTAAGAAACAAAATTCGGTCCAATTAACGCAACCACGACTTTTTTGCACAAACATGGCCGTGCAAAGAGATGTATGCAGTTAATGTTTTATCTCTTTATACAAAAAGATGGCTGAAACAATGACTAAATCAACAATATACTGAGATATTTCATCTACTTACTCTATTTCCGGTCGCCATCAACTTTTCAAAATTTTCAATATGCCGAAAATACACGTTTTTCGCAAGGCACCAACTTTCATGCAAATTTTTTTCACTAAAAATGATAACACAAAGCCGGTGCTCTGTGAGCAATATCGTTAGACAGCCAGCTATAACTTATCTTAGAACCAAAGAGCTACCTATTGAAGGGCTCGAGCAATTAAGGGTGGTCCAACTTATGCACCGGTTCAATATGGGCAACTCTCCCCTATATGTATACATATTTTTATTTATTTATTTTTTCTTCTTTCAATCGTCCATTATTTTGAAAGTAGTCGATTATTCAAAACGTACACGAATTATCTGTTTTTCCTGTAATGTCATTTGTAGAATGGGAGGGGGGAGGGCGGAAGCAAGAGTGTAAGAGTGTAAAAACCACCTCCAATAAGCATCACATCGCCGGTAGCGAGTATAACAGTACAAGCTACTCGTATACCGCACGGTGGGCATGTCACAGTGTAATTTTTATACCTACAACACGGTCGTTCGACGTATTGCATACGCACTGCCTGGACGAATGTGCGTCAATCGTATGGAATAAAAGCGTAGGTGAATTTTGAACTCCGTTTTCGGCTGTAGAAGAAACTGTAAAATGCAACGCACCAGAAAATTGTTCAATCAGTGAATGATCGGCTGTCAAAAGAAGGCGCAGTTATTCAAAACACAGGCGAATCGTCTCCTCAAACAGAAACGCGCCCTTCCGAACCTCGAGCGAGCATTTAAAGAAAATTGATTTTTCTATAGTCCATACACAAATTCTTAGGGAATTCTACACGTTCTCACGTATGCAACTGCGATATAGGGACATTCCGTTTATCTCGTCGTACAGGCCGGTTATCTAAAATCATCTGCAGATCAGCGATCCGAGCGACTAGAGTCACTCTGCCTCGACGATAATCCGTCTGACCTATTTATTTATTTTTTTATTATTATTATTACTATTATTTTACTTTTTAGGTATCCCGGAGCTCGGAATAACAGACGTCGAACCGATAATACTGGATGAAATTAATTTAGCTCTCGGATCCGGACCTAACGGATATCGGGCTACATTCAGAGATATTGAAGCTTACGGCGTCAGCAATTTGACCATCAGTTCTGTTAGGTGAGAAACTAGGTTTTTTCCCCCCGGTAAACTTAAGGCATGAAGCAGCACGAGTACGCTACGTGTAATTCAAAGCGTTATCCGCACATCCAGCTGACTACACGATGTCTGTTTAATTTATTATTTAAAGATCGGATTTGAATACCATGCAGTTCCAATTAAGCTTTACGATTCCAAGAATATCTGTAAATGCTAAGTATCGAAGTTCTGGAGTTTTAATCATGGTACAGGCTTCCGGAGGTGGCGACTATTGGGGCAACTACGGTGAGTGTCGCATTTTCTCATTCGTATTTCTAATCCTCACGTATTTGCACCGACAGCAGTAACAGATGCGAGACGCACGTACAGCTATACTTTTTGTTTTGTGCTTTGTACCGCAACATACTCGCTGAATAACTCAACTTCCGATATCCTGGACTCAGGTTTAGAAATTACAAATGCAGGAAATAAGACACACGTGTCCGAGAGCTTTGACGTCATTCGAGCGAGAAATAGATTTGGCACGACGACCAAATCATAAAAATTAGTTTCAATGGGAGAGGTGCCGTATCTGCTCTGTTGTTTGCGTTCCAGTGGAACACGGTCTCCCAGGAAATTATTTAAATAAAAAGACGATTAAAATTCAAACTACTACCGAGTACGAGGTACGAACTTCGAAAATATTAACTCAAATCGAGCACGGGGAGATTTTACTTTTGAGAATGAGGAGTGAGAACTGGAATTACAGACCCGATGTTGTTTCGGTGTTCGAAGTGCCTATTTGTACTAACCAACATACACACTCTTGATAGAATAGGTGGTCGATTTTTTTGACTTAACACCAACTCTACGCCGAATTATTTTCTCGCATCGCGGTGATAAACTGTATTGTCAGGGGGCAATTTCGCATAAACTTTCCGGTCTGTAGCCCACACGCGATCACAGAAATTTGCTCCTATTTAACGAGATGTAAACGAACAAGACTGATTTGTTCTTTTACAATCATTCATCTTTCTTACGCCTAGTTATTAATTTTACTTAATCGAAGAAATAGAGGCGAACTTTTGGAGCTTTTCTCCGCAATGTCTGATGGTTTAAAGAAACTTTGTCTTCATATTTTCTCGCATACTAAAAGAGTAGTACTCGCACTATTGACTCCACCCCCCTCCCCCTTTACTGGGTTCGCGATGTATGCAGAGAAAGAAAGGTAGGAGTACTTTCATCGAGATAAATTACGTTGAACATTTTTCCTATATCCGTACAGTATTCGCGATTAATATACCGATATTAAAAATCTGTATATATTCTTAAAATATTTTCAGAGGGAGTTCGCGCCAAAGTATACATCAAAGGTACGACGGTATCCAGATCTGGACAAAGGTATATGGAATTAGATGACCTAAAGATGGACTTCAGTGTAAAAGATATAGAGATGGGTATCAAAAATATACACAATGGAAATACAATCATAGGTATGGATAAATCTGTACATTTACTTAACTAATGGCATTTAACAATAATGAGTCTGAAAATGTCTGAAATGTTATTACATTCGAATTTTCAAACTAGAAATCCGAATTAACCCATTGATCGGCATGTTCAAAATCAATAAGAAAGAACATAAGTTTACGCTTTCTAAAGTTTGCTAACAAAAATATACATTTTCAAAATCAGCAAAAAAACAATAAAGTAAAAAAATAAAAGACGGGAAGAAGTTGTTGGGTTCTCAATACATACTCGTAGAACAAAGTAGGAATCGATTTTTGTCAACTAATGAAAATATTTCAAAATAATAAACTAACGACTGAAAAACGTTTTCATGTTTTATATTTTACCATCATCTTAAGATCTAATTTCGTAAAGTAGGAAAGTTTTTAAATTAAATGAATAAATAAATAAAAATAAAACAAAAAAACTTTTTTGCATGATAAATTTGGCTGACAGATGATCTAATTTTGCCATCCAACAGAAGTTTTCCACATTCACGAGAGTAAAGCAAGACGGAGTTCACTTTTACGAAATCGCCTTTTAGTACTTTTTCTTTTTAAATAAGGCTTCGCAATATTGTCAACGGATGTCCTGATTTTTTCAGTCTTGGTACTCCGAATCTGAAGTGAGCCTTCTCCCTCCCTGGGTACGTGTCTGTTAGCCTCGTAGGTTTTATTTAATGAACTTTCGCGGGACTTGTATTATATAGGCACTTCCACCAACACACCAATCTACCAGCGTATTGCAGGAATAATAATAATAATAATAATAAATAACTAATAGGAAGTACTTCATTATGCAACTAAGTGGCTAATCACAAACTAAGCGACCATGTTCCATACGTTCATTTCTTCAACAAATAATAATTGGAAAATGCAAACGTTCGTGAGATAGAGTGCCCAATTCCTCCTCGCTTCTATTAAAATTCACGAAGAAGATATCAGATGTAAATTAGGAAACACACGCGTAAGTGCATATTAAATAGCAAAACAACAATGTACGAAAACTCCTCAGATCAATATGCAATTCCGGCGATTCGTAATAACTGAACTGTTAGAAAGTGGAGTTTTAAAAATTCCACTACAAAATTCTCTGACATTTCGCACTAGCCAGAAATTTACTTGACCGATGGTTAGAAATAAATTTAAGTTACCGGTCCTGGACGATCAGGTACCCAATTCTACAGTGGCATCAAAACGGGAACTAGAGGGTGTAGCCCCTCCCCCATCCCTACAGAAAATTAAGAAGAAGAAACCATGAAAAAATTCTAAATCTATTCTCAACATCTTAGAGATAAGATTTACAAAATTCAGAATTTTCTGCCTTAACGTTTTCTTTTTTGTTTATAAATTTTGCTCGTCGACTGAAATAAATGTTCCATTTTTGTACTATCTTCACCTTTTTCTAAGAAATCTCGCATCGCAATTGCCATTTATTTGTTGTCACATTTGGTCAATGACAGTTCCACCGATTTACTTGAGCAGTAAAAAGTCATCTTTCCCGGAGTAAATGAAGAATAATAACACATTTCCTCTATTATCCGTTGGGAAATAGTAGATTACACAACAGGAGCGGAAAGGGCGAAGTTTGCGACTGCAACACGAACGCAGCGAGTGAAGTATCAGTCGCACGAGTTGATAACATCACTTTCCACCTCTGTTAGGTACGCTATTTAAACGTTAGATCAGCGGGAATTAACTACGTTCAGTTCTAGTTTTTATTTTCCACATCTGTACTGTTGCTAAAAGTGGAACATTAAACGTACATTTTCCGACACAAAAACAGGCTTCGTATGGCATAATTTTCCGTTTATCTAGCATAAAAATATAGTACCTAACTTCGAAGTTTGGAACTTTATTAATTAACTACACTCGTCCCTTAAAAATTTCATTCTCAAAATAAGGAGGCTATTTCTGAAGTTATGAAAATCTGGAAATTCAATTTTACCAAAATTAGAGCCGAATAAATTAAAAAAATACCGCAGAAATACTTTCACAGATAATAAAAGTAACATTATTTAATTTGACAGCAAAGTAAGATTTTTGAATTCCATTTGGAAGGGTCTCAGAAAAATTAATTTCCATTTTTATGACCTTGACATAATTAGTAAGTAACCTTTTGTCGATGAACTGTTACCAATAAGCAACTTTTACGGATACAGTATCTGAATCGTCTCTCTCTCTCTCTCTCTCTCTCTCTCTCACTCACTTTTAAGTTACATAGCACCAGGGACGTACCGATAGGAGGAGGGGGTCAATTCCTCCCATAGGAATTTTTCACTGAGCAGTTGGGAAAATTTACTATTTCTTTCAGTCAGGGACGAAAACAAGGGAAGCACGAAAGCCTTCACCGGAGTCGGAAAATTTTAGTATATGGATCAAGAGTTGAGAAAATCCAACAAGTCAAAAGTTTTTAGCGAACACAAGAATAAATTTGATTTGATATTTAGGAATTTTGAGTTGAGTCAGTTGGAACTTTCACAATTTTGCCCCCCCCCCCCATACAGGAAAAACTCTTCGGTACGTCCCTGCGTAGCACGTAAAATTACACAGATAAACATCGTTAGTATTTTATTTACGTTTTGCAGAGGCTGCTTTGAATCTTTTCATCAATTCAAATTCTCAAGAATTACTCAAGGAAATGAAACCGTCGATTAAGAAGAAATTGATTGCTCAAATGAGACACTTCCACGAGAATCTGTTCTCTCGCGTTCCTATCGATTACTGGATACTCGAGTAGATTAATTTAACACAATTTACGATAAATTTACGTAAAACGAGTGATCAATTTCTTAACAACCTAGGTACCAATCAAAATATTTTTGATTCGATGCATTTTCTTTCATTTTAAGATTATTTGTACATGTTATGCGAATCGATGTGGAAAATTTTCAAGTGATATAGGCCGCCTTGTGTACATAAATTAGCCTGTAATAAAAAGACTACCTATATCATTGTTTTTCCGCACGATACGATTAGATTTATAATCTTTTGTTGTTGTGTCTCTAATTAAGTCGTTCGATAAGTAAATTATTATACGCGTATGTAAGTATTCTGATGCTAATATACAATACCTACAGTAGGTATCTACTATAGGTAAAAATAATGTTTGCGTACTAACTGTATGTAAGCAGTGACACGATTAGTCTTGTAAGCCGTCCCACGATTTTTTTTCAGCCTTTGTTCCTAGTCGATATTCATGTCTCAGCAATATTATAAAGGAAAGTATATTTTTTCAACTAAATTAGTTACGGCGAGTACGTATGTGTGCGAAAAATACAGCACTATAGGTTAAAATTCAGATTTTAATTAGGTTTATTTTGTAGCGTGTATACAAAAACACGCCGAGCGAGTGATGTAAAAGCTAAAAATGATAGGCTGAGCGAAAAGACACTTATGTATGTAAGTATTTGTTGTAACAGACAGACATTTACATGAGATGTATATTTTGTGTTTTCATGAAATCGAGCAATTACGCAGTAAATGAATCAGGCAAAAACGTCTTCAAATGCTAAATTTTTCGCTATTTTATTCACCATTTCCAGTATCATGTTAGCCGCTACTTTGTTAACGATAGGTCTAGCAGTGGCCATTGATTGCATTTTACGATCGTTCAGTAATACGTTGATAGCGTCGTCTGAAAACAAATAAATCAACAGTCAGATACGATCAAACAAACTGATTACAAGTCTAATTGAAGTGATTCGGTTACTGCTTATAAATCTGTAAAATACAAACGTGTCAAATTCTCGCACGGTGTTATAACCAGAGGTGTAACGACGAAGGGGGAGGAGACACCATCCAGTTGGCTAGTTGGGAAAAGCTGAAGGAATACAGTTCCAGTTGGGAAAATCCGACTCAAAAAGCGCGAAAAAGACCCATGTTTTGCCTGTTCTTACGACTCAAACCATCAAAAAATTTTTTTTCAATTTTCTCGCACGCTCCGTTTGCAAAATTTGTAACTATTCATTCGGGGAATCCCTCTGTACTCCCCTCCCAATACGATTTCTTTCGCTACGCTACTGGTTATAACAAAATTTGAAGTACGAAAATATTTATAAATGGCAATCGTTTCTCATTTTAAACATCTACTTTTGTATAGAGAAGGCCGTTTCTCGAAGTTAATTCGAAGAATGTTTGAGAATACGATCGCGAATTATCGGACTACAAAACTTACTCAGTTGTTTATCCGGGAAGAGTTTCTCTACTTTCACGCTGTAGTCTTTGACGGTAACATCTACCGTAGCTGAGTGAAATTCTACAAATTTTTCGCCGTCAACTTCGACAAATTTTCCTTTCAACAGTGCGTTCCCGGTGATTTCAGCTACACAGGAATTACAATCATATTGAATGCGAACGCTAAATTTTATTTTGTACGAATGATTTTTTTCGACATCAGTCTCGTTAACGAGTCATTTTAAGGAAGAAATCAAATACTAGCTACGCCTACGCAGTAAATTTTGATTGCAAATTTTTTGGAACGAACGTTACTGAATAATATAAACGCGGGGTTACGAGGCCGAACCTACATAAATAATTAGGCACAGATTTTACAGTTATAAAATACGCTTTTGTCTTCTGCTCGAAGCTGAAGCGGAAATCGTGGCCAAAGTTTGGGTTTTCTTGGCTTCGAAAAGTCAACTGAAACCAGAATGAAATTTATTTTTCGTCGAAACTGAAATCGAATAAACGAATTTTGTTCGAAGCTGAAGCGACAATTGATTTTCATTTACTCCCTTCATCTGGAAGAAAGTTCTCAGTCTCCCGAAATCTCATTTCCACCGCTAGAGATAAGACGAAAAAAAAACACAAAAAAAACACAAAAAAAACGATAGGGCGACGACATCGATATGACGGGACGGAAATTCGTACTCGGGTGAATCTCTGAATAACCAGAAAATTGTAGTAACCAGGAATTTTCTCTACAACTAAGAACATGAAGTAACTTGTTTTTTTGTTTTTTTTTTAATCAATTGCGAAGAACCCCCTTATTACCGACAGCAATCTCTCAGTCATTCCCATCGCACTAGAACTGAGGAAGGTACTCAAATAGAGTAAAATTTCCATCGTAGTATACTGTAACCAACTTCGATTTTCGACTGTAGTTGACCGTAGGTCCATTATTATCAAGAAACAATCAAAATTTATAAGGTTCACGAAAAAAGAGGTAATAGAATATAAGTTAAGAGCGGAGAAAAAAATGTTTGAACTGAGACGTACATCTACAAGGGAGGAAGAAGTCATGAAATTAGTTTTTTTCCATCGTAGTATACAAAATTTGAATCATCTTAATATGGGACTAGTTTAGATTTACTGATGGGAAAAAGTACTGAATCTTCTGATTTAGCACAGAAGTATAGCGATCCAATCATGAAAATTGTCTATTTTTGAACTTATTGCAGACTTTTTGCCAAATTTCTGTCCAAAAATCCCGTTCTATTTTTTTTCTATTCCATCGTAGTATACGATTATACGCCATGAAGTTCTAGTCTGAGAAAAACGATTTTGACTTTTTCATAGAAGGGAACACTGCCTATTATAATTTTGTGCTTCATTACTGCATGCTGGCCAGTGTTGCTCTGTTGAATTAAGAAAGATGTTCAAATTTTCTATCGTGGTATACATTTTTTCTTTCCATCGTAGTATCGAAGTATAATTTTGAAGAATACTACGATGGAAAAGAAGATATTACAATGGAATTTATCGTTGCTTTTGCCACATTATCCAGAAGAGACAGCTGAATGGTGATGATTTCTCTTCAGCCCGTTGTTTCACATCTTCATGACCTGTCAATACTCATCCTAGATAACCTTTTTTTTCTCTTTGAAGGAACGATGTCCGTACACCAGGTCACATGGAACGCACAAGAATGTGGCATCCTCTGTTTCAACAAATTGAGTTGCTTCGAATGCGAAGGAGAATGCGCTCATTACTTCCTTGCCGAGAAAAAATATTCAGAGGCAGACACTGATGCATCCAATCCCGACGATGTTGAAGTACTTCTTTCTTATGTCTTGAATTGTACTCCTTGCCATTCAGATGAATATTCTTCTCGTTTCTTCAGTTGTCGTCCTCGCTATTGGAATACATCTGGTTGTATGTTCCTCAAATTCCATTGTGATATCAAGCAATTCCATCGTAATATTAAGCAATTTCATTGTAGTATCAAAGAAATAGAGAATACTACAATGGAATTCCATCGTAGTATCAAAGGAATAGAGAATACTACGATGGAATTCCATCGTAGTATACAAAAAGCCCCTTCTACCCCCTATGTGGCGTTTCTTGTGGGACTTACCCCATACATGTACTTACTTGCAGGTATACTACATGATCCGCAGGAAAAAAATTTTGTTCAATGATGTTCCAAATTTTAAAATTTGGAAACTGAATTTTCAGGTTATTCAGAGATTCACCCATTAACGAATATACCGATTAGCCGACATCGTTGTATAATAATTTGCCGAGTATGCAGTTCGAAGGAGCGTACTCAGTTTTTGCAGATACCCACTCATCATCGCGATATACATATTTTGGAACCAGAGTAGTGGAATCTGAATCCTAACCAAACCTTACCTATTTCTAAACAAGCACCTCTGGTGATTGGAATTTGAAACTTCGAGTAGTTAATGTTACTACCTAATCGTGGTTCGATTCCGGGGAAAAGCCTATTTCGAAACCGATTGCATTCGACGTAATATTAGTAATCGTCCCAAAAGCCAATACCCCGTGATGAAAAATACCAAAAATATAGTGTGAAAACTCGAAAACTTTCACATAAATAGCGAACCACCCATCGTTACATCCAAAAGAAACTTATCCTCGAGTTCAGCGAAACACCAAAGTATAAAAAATATTCGGTAATTATCTAGAAACAAATGGGGGAGGGAGGTGGAAAAGGAAATATCGCGTAAAATTACGAGTTAGTCGAGAAAATCGGAAATGTAGGCTAAAATAAGGTAGTTATTCCATATAACCTATAAAAGTCCAAATCGTCACCTCCGATCGAGTACAAATTTTTATAGATTATTAATTAGTATTTGGACTATATCACGTTCGTAATCTTCAAATTGTAGATCAGTTTATTCGGCATCGAGAACGAATTTGTAAAATTTAAATCGAATAAATTTTCTTCTACCGGAGTGAGCATGCACTCGGGTATGGCGGATAGTAATGACATATTTCTGTTGTCGCAACTGCGTACTTACTCGCATTGCCACTCATCGGCCCTTTGCCTTTAACTGGTATGTTGACAAACTTAGCATTCACATCGTATGTTCCTTCGTAGCGCAAAAATGGAAAATAAACGGTGACGGCAATTTCCAACTCCTCGATATTAGTTCTGTCAAAAACAAAACGATATAGGTATATTCGTACACCTTGTATAATATCCAACTTAATTTTATCAACCAGCTAAAATACGTTGGCAAATAATTTTTCAGTAACAGAAGTCTTTTCGACTACCGATTAGATGCCTACTTTAGTACTGGAATATCAGTGTAAGAAAAATAGAAAAAACAACACCGTATATATGTAAATTGAAAGTAAATTTACATGAACAATTATTTCACGGCAACTTAATGACTTACTTGAGACTATTAATCTGGAAATTACTGATGCCCGTGATCTTGATGTCGTGTCCAATTGCTCTCATTTGACCATTTCCCCCTCTAAAAACAACGACTTCTCGCAAGACTAGAGGATCTAATGGCGGCAGACCAATTTCTGGAATACCTGTAGAATCGATTTATTTTCAAGTTAGTTTATTCGCCTGAAATTATTTCGGTGGGAATTGGGAAATTTTTGCTTCGTAAATATTACCTACCTTCCATTAACTTGGGTCTCAGACTTTCGAACAAGTTCATTAAACATTTATCCAGTTCAGGGTCAGTTTTCTTGCACATGCGAATATAACTAGCTGTAACAAAATAGAAGAACGAAATTACTTCGTGAAGCTGATAAAAGCTTAACTAAAAAGTATACGTAACCATTATTATTGGTCACCCTCGATGCAGTTAGCTTTTGAAAAATATCTAAGTTTTCCACGCATTCGATCAGCAATCGTAGCTTTCGAATGCACTCTTTATAGAAACACATCCGAAATAGCGGGTTGTCAACCAATTTCACGGAAAATCCCTTGATTAAAAAAAAAAAATTAAAAAAACTTCTAAACAAAAAAATTTTTACAAAAATTTTTCTTAGCCGACTCCGTCTGTGAATTCGTTCGTTTCGCTTGCAAATATGTAGAGTAGACAACAATAAGGCCAAGCTCAGAAATTCGATTCTGGAAAATATGGAGTATCCTTCTCTTGTAATCAGTTGCCTCAGTTCACAAGTACCTCATTTGGCAAACTCGCAGAATAGAACTGAATACCTACTTCTGTTATAAAATATTGATTACGGATACTTTAAGAATTAACCTGGATTTCTTTTTAATCAAAAATTCGTGGTTTCATTTTCACACGAAGTTTAAGTTATATACGAAAAGACCCATACATAGGTAGATCTCGTTTTGCTTTTGCAATTCGCATTACAAACTGTAGATTGATCTTTAATAGTTTTACAAATATTACGCTGATTTATGTTTTTTAATTGCTTACCGCTCGATTTGTAAATTTTAGAAAACACCTCAAAACCTTAAAAAATTCTTGGTAAATATGGAATCTCTTCAACAAATCCTTTACTTTTCTGAGCCATTCAAAAATCCTTCTTGAGGAGGATACAGTCCTCAGGTTGACAACCTTGATCCGAAAATATTGGCAATATTAAGCGAGACTCCAGTACGATTCCTGACTTCGGTTTTTACTAGTGGCAAATGCAAGATTTGCTATAGGGATGGTATGGGGCACCACGTAAACATTAACTATAGGTACGCAACAAATTTAATGAGGCCTACGAGGAAAAGATAAAATAAACTTATATCTTACCTATTGCTTTTTTTTAATTCCTTTTTGGCAAGGAGATGGCGATTATTATCAAACACAGTGGACATATACGCCCCTTGGTCCTTTATATACCGCTAAAAACTCAATTTTCTGCATCTACCTTTCACGTTATGTAGACTTGTATATATGTGAGTGTTAAGATATTTTGGAAAACCCGACGTTAATAAGTTCTCTTACACAAGCCATTTAAAACCGCCAGTGGCCCTGACAAGAACTTGAAACAATCGACGTTGTTATAATTGGAGGCAAATTTAAAAACAGTTTCTTTCTTTCTCTGTTTAGCCAGATAAAAATAATGAAGTTTCAACCAGACCAGCGACTAATCAGTCTCATTCAGATTGCACGAAGCGTGAAATCCTGTTACCAGAACTACCACACTGAATATTAAGATGGATCTATACCAGTCAAATACGTGGGCCTACTCATCACATTTTACACACATTACTCATGGAATTACACGTTGTACTCGAACGTCTACATTATGACTGATTTTGTTCTGGCATTGCTATAGCTCATCGACTACTTCCGATAAATTCCATAAAGGATACATAAAACTAATGAAAAGTCCAAGTCATTTTTTTGTTCAAGAAAAAGTAATGGTATCAAGAGACCATCCATGGCTGCTGGACACTGCGGCTAGTACACGATCTCGATGCATGGCTTTCGCGGAGGCCCGGTGAGCTGACGTACCGTCTTACACAAATGCTCACCGGGCATGGGTGCTTCAATGGATATCTGCGGGGACTGAGTTTGCTCAGTCAGCCAGATGAATTTTCCTTTCTCCACCTTTCAAAGAAGCCTGGTAGGAATTGAAGAAATACATTTTTGGCCTTTCTGCCAAGTTCCTACATATTAAGGTTAAGGAGCCAGGTAGGCAACATGGTTGGAAAATACGTTCAAGTAATTTTCTACATCAGCGTGTGAGAACTGATGAGGCAGATCTATTATTAATATTCGACCAGAATGAGAAACAGAGACAGACGGCCATGCGGACGGTCATGCAGACGGACAAACGGGCAGGTGGACAGACAGACCGATAGACAGGTGTATTCTGTCCACATCAGGGCGCGTTTTTCTTTTATGAAAAAAAATTTTTTGGAACCTGCGAGCCTGTTGCATACGTTTAAACATTTCTCACCCGATTTGAATAGTTTTCACATGGTTTTTGAAAGTTTACAAAAATATTATGTTTTCATGCCTGAGTATAAATTAATCAAAACTGTATAAATATAATTACGATGTTATGCCCCAGACCCATCAAGAGCATAAAGTAAGCGATACAGATGGGGACGATAGACAAACAGAGAACAGCGATGAACCCGAATTTTTAACTGTATTCATGAACATTCTACGTAAATATACAACAAACTGAAAACTAAACGATTCCGTGTTTGGTTGTATTATCGAATATTACGAGTAAGAAAAATCAGAAAAGGATGCGAAGGTCCCGTGTTTATTATAGCAGTTCTTCTATGTATATATGTACAAATATAAGAAAAGTTTATTGTTCCCTCTGTGAGAGCCCCCCCCCCGAATGTTTCAACAAACTGCTAACGTAAATTAATGTCATCAACAGTTTGTTAATGGGTAATTCTCTGAAAAGTGCAACAGTTTAAACTTTTAATTTTTTCCAAAAAAAATTGAGCAATTTGAATTTTTTTTCATTGGAATCACCATTGTACTTGTCCTTGAATTAAAAGGTGGCATTAAGCTGTGGTCATACTAAGGGGGGGGCAACGTTTTGAAGATTCATTGACCACGTTGATGGAATTTCCATCAACGTGGCTGATAATACTGGCCACGTTGATGGAATTTCCTTATCTGTGGCCAACCTTTCGATGGAATTTCTTTCACTGCGCCAACCTTTCGATGGAATTTCTTTCACTGCGGTCAATCATTATGAAAAGTTTCCTGCAGAAGAATACTGATGACTTCTTCAATGAGAATACATAAAAGTAAGTTCATGTATATAACGATTGTATTCTTTGAACTATGAAATAATAAGGCACTTTACTTATAATAATGAGAAATTTTTCTTATAATCTACAGTAACTTTCATCACGAAATTTGGTACAGCTTATGTGACTTGACCATCCCCTCGGTACTGATGCGATGCCCGAAAGGGTAGTTTCCAGTGCCGGGGTGCGGTGTCTCAGGGGCCACTTTGGCATGCGTGCATCGCCATACGTCCCACAACACCAAGGCATTTTACTTATAATGTAAGGATAGTAACTTTAACAATTTGGCCCCGTTTTCATATAAACTAGAAATAATAGAAGAGAAAAAAATTAGTAATTTCGATTACAAAATTTGGCACAATTTCTAAAAACTAAATAATATACGTCAATGTTTAATCTAAATTGAGGAACTTCAAATTACTTACACCTAAATTAGAGTCCTGTTTAAGAATTTAATGTTTTGGAGTGGATATCAAACTTGAGCGCTCGTTGAGATGAGACAGGAGAACTAAGTATTTAAAAATAAAAATTATATTTGCGAGTCTCAAATGAGAATTCTTAGGAATTATTCTTTCAACGTGGCTAACTCTTTCTTTTCCTCACCCGTGGTCATTCGGATGATATAGCCATCCTTCAGCGTATCAGCGACACAATCAATCACCTATCAAAACCATGTCCTATGTTAGAAATTCAAAATAACTAAAAAATTCCGAATGACCACGGATGAGGAAAAGAAAGAGTCAGCCACGTTGAAAGAATAATTTTTAAGAATTCTCATTTGAAACTCGCAAATATAATTTTTATTTTTAAATCGCCTATATATTTCTTTTATACTTATTACTTACATTTAACAGTTTTCTTTCGCATTTTCAGGTTGACAGCAAAAATTGCCGGAAAGAACTGATAAGCCACGGTGATAGATATGCAGAACTGTAAATGCGCTCATTTTCACAGATAATTAGTTGTGGACAAGTTAACTCAACTCCGACGTTGAATTCGATCATGGCTCGAAGTTCTCGACACAGATTTGAAGCTAAGCAGCTAGTTTCGAACATTAGATATGGAAACAGGGTGGCCATGCGTAAGAACGAAAAAATGACCACGGAGATGGAATTTACACCAGCCATACACATTCTTGGTTTTTGAGGCGACCTTTAAATGTACTAAAAGCCGCTCAAATGCATGTCAACGTGTAGAGTGATGGGTTGAGAAGAACTTTGGCCTTTAATTTCAAAAAAATATTCGTTCTGCATAGGGTGAAAAAATGAATAATGATTTCAAGAAATGCTAGCCTCGTCCACGTTGATGGAAGTTTTTGCCCTTTGAGCTCATTTTCCGCTAAAGGAGTGGAGGGGTATGGGGTTCTTACACAATTGTGTCGAGCAGAAAAAATCATTAACATACCAATCTATTATTCTTAATTTTCTGAAAAGAGTATAATGCTGAGAAAATAGCTGACACGCAAACTATCGCACTTTTCTGAGAATTACCCTAATACTTCTTTACACACGAATCATGATCTATAATAAGCATTTCATTGTCATCAATTAGAACTTATTTTGAGTTTGTTAAGAGAAACTCTAGCGCCTGTCCTTAGTCTACGGGTTCCATTGATAGTAAGAAAGCAAGGCAGGCAACACCAGGAAGGGATCTACAAACGCCGAGGATGTGATATGAAGGTAAAGAATCAAAACTCAGATTTGCCATTTTACTTCGCGGGCGCAAATAGGCAAAATACTGTACACGGGTGCAGGAAATATCTTTGCTGCGCCTGTGAATGTGCGATTATGTATAACATACTTCATGTTCACAGGCGCAGCAAAGGATATTCCTGCTCCCGTGTACAGTATTTTGCCTATTTGCGCCCGTGAAGTAAAATAGCAAATCTGAGTTTTGATTCTTTACCCTTTATATATTAGCGTGGGAGTTAGGTTGCTCAACAATTACGGAATAAGGCCCGCTAGTCGCCAGTAATCTTGTAAATAATCTTATTAAAAACTGGTTCGTAGTCGAGGAACGGAGCTGCCACTGTCAGCAGAATGTCTTGACCATCGGCAACGTTTAACGCGATCACTTTTTTTTTTCTCATTGAGGAAATTCGGAGAAAAAGCGAATGACTGGTATTCTTTTTCGAACGTTTACTTCGATTGTAATTAAGAAAATTAGGTAACGTGTGCTTAGCAAAGAGCATCGAATTGAAAGTATGAAAAAGACAAACGCTATACTCTTATTTTTGGAATTAAGAACGAATATATCTTCAAAAATTGTCTACTCTTATCTTTTAAGGAGGGCAGGTGATCTCTTTTTGATGCCCTCCGAACGGAAAATTTTGCTCGAGCTGAAACAATTCATCAAATAAAGAATGTTCTGGATTCGATAAGAAACCAAGTCGCGCAAAAATAGTCTCTTTATTGGTATACTCGTATCCGAGTAGATACATACGTCGTTTAGCCCTCGAATGAAAAGCTGGGGCAGATATATCTGTATCGTAACGATTGTTCTCGCAGGTGCGAACGCGTTAATGAAACCAGTTTCCAATGACGATCCGGTTTTATTTTTCAACGCTAACTATAATTTTTTTATTATTATTATTACTCGGAAAGCGCGAGTTGGTCGGAAAAACCGGAAATTAAAAGTGTTTCTCAAATTTTTTTTCCTTATACTCGTAGCTTAATTAGCGATGATAATCTAAAATTTCCGCAATCATAAGAATATTATTCGGCGTTGCAGCGTCCAGATCTATCATAACGGCCATTCGTAATATTTGCACGCACAGTAATCACCTTCGAAGATATTTTCGTTCGCCATTGCCGCCTGTTACCAGCTACTGGCTGTTGGCGTCGACGCCGGCGCCGGCATCTGCACCGACATCGACATTGGCCCTGATTTACAGCGTAGAGTTTCCGTATTGTGTGGCACCACCTGCTTCCCAAATAGATCCTAGATACATCGCCTTATACCACCCCCCCCCCCTATTATTAACATTTAAAATCGGCCCTCTATTCTGAAATAAATTTTGGTCTTGGCGAAACGCTTACAGACGTTTGACTGCTGACGTGCCATGGACATATAGGGACCAGACAATGACGTCGAAATACACTTTTCTTTCTTTTCGTTCGCGCGTTATGGCAACGAAAAAAGTAATCGCGTTCGGCGAGAAAATAAAACCACGGTGGGTGTGGAACAATAAATTCACTTTTATATGCTAAGGTTAAATTTTCGTAAAATATCGAGGCAGCAATCGACAACGTTTTTTAAAACGAAGGATGAAAATACCAGGTAAAGAGTACGAGTTAACCAGTGACACGCTGAGACGCTGACACGCTTGGGGCCAGTATTATAAAACTGGCTCTTAGGCTTACACTGTATCATCTCGGTGTAGTGCACATCCAATGATAATGTACTTGGGGCTTGTGCCTCATTTCAAATCTTCCCTCTGGTCACTGACGCGATACTCTAAAGGATAGTTTCCGAGGCCAGGGGTGTGGTGCCTTAGGAGCCGAGTTGGCATGCGTGCATCGCCATACGTTCCACTAAACATCATTTTAAGTCTAGCTTTTCATATTCGGTACCATAATTTAGGAATAATTTTTCGTTTTAGTCGGATTACGAAAATTTCGTGGTCGGTTCACAAGTAAGGAGACAATTTTCACGGTGTTTTCAGCGAGCTTATGATATATCGAATCTGGACAAATCTTTTAGAATCTCGAAGAGCCTTACAGCATTTTAAGCAAATCAAAAGGAGTTTGGAGACGAGCTTGGACGTGAGAAGGGCTCCTTTTCCTTGCTAATAGAATGGAATAAATATTAAAATCGTAAAGAACCGAGTAGATAAATAAATCATAAAATGAATAGAAAACAAATACGTACAACCGAAAAAATAACGAATAACGATTCAAAAATAAATATATAAATGCGAGGTGGATAAATGAACGAAAATTAAAATAGAACAAAAAAATCATAACGTAGAAATAAAAAGAAATACCTAACAGCAACAACGGAGAAACGAAAAAAAAAATAGTAGCAGAAAGAAAACGAGAAAAAAAAGGGGAAATGAAGAAGAAGTTTATTCTTGCGGGGGGAGGTGATTTTCTATGACTTTTTTAATGAGAGAAAGTAACAAATATCCCAAAATATCTTCACGAGGTACTTCTAGTTATTAGTAAAACTACAAAAATGTAGAGGGTCCAGCGGTTTCGACCCATCTGATGCTTTCTTTCCTGGAGTCCGCTTCAAATTTGAGATAAGACTAGTAAAAGGCTGTTGGGTGAAATCAGATCGGTACAAATGCCGTATTAAAAAGCAGTTTGACTTTTTATGAAATTGAAAATGTAAAATGTAAAGGTACTTTGGTCTGTAGCTCAAATTGTATACAAGGTGAAACCCATAGGCGCAAATTAGTTTAGCTTAGCATGATTATGGGGTGGAGGGGGAGAGGGTGGGACTACTTTTAAATGTATGATTTTTCACCTTTTTATATTTCAGCTGAACCTAACGAGTTCCAACAGAGCTTAGATTAGTTTTAGGTAATTTTACCGGAGAGTGTGGGGTGGCTTAGCTACCCACCCCCTCCGAGAGCCTTTCAAAAAATAATAAAAAAGTAGGCAAGTAAAAGACTCTTCAACATTATTTTGATATCTGTTAGCCTCCTTTCCCCTCCCACGTGCCCCCTACCAAGGTCGACTATTTGGGCTTATAGCGAAATACTACAATGTCAATTTCTTTTTCTTTTTTTTTTTTTTCTTTTTTCTATTCTTAGTGCGGGCTTTTACTATAGCAGGAACTCGAAAAAATACGAAGTTTCGGATCAATTTTTGAGGCATTAGTTGACAAATGGCTCTAAGGTGTTGAGGCGTGAAACCGGCTCCACGACGCTTGTTCAACACGAATCAATTTTTATCGTAGACCAAAGTTAATTTTCTTATTAATTTAAAGCAAAATATAACGCCACCAAACGAAATTAAATAGACTATTTAATTAGAAATGTGATGAAATTTCGCACTTACGAACGTTGCGCGTTGGTTTACTCTCGACGATAGTGACGATCGTTAACATCGCAACAAATAGAAATACGAAATTAGAAATCCTACTTTTCAAAGCCTTCGCGAACATCTTGAACTATAGGTATATGTTCCGATGAGAACGAAGCGCGAAAAATACGATTACGTTTGTTAAAACTGTAGACCCGAAGTGAATTAATTTCCACCCTCGCTCGAAGATGGAAAACTTTCAATTGAGTGCAAAATATTTTGACACTCCGTCACCGTTCTCATAATTCTTCCGGTATATATGTTAGCGTGATAAGAAGGCCATCGGTTTTTATAATACTTGGAAACCGGTAAACTGCGCTCCCATGTAAATCTTTCACGTACCACACCAGCAGGCAGGTATTAACAAAAAAGCTCGTTACAGTACCTCGCCTGAGATACACTTCGGGTAACGTAATTTGGAAACATTTTTAACGCTTCCAGATTCCGTGAACTACACAGCGACGGAACGCTGGAGGTAACTGGAAAAGCCAAGACTTAGGCTAAAAAAACATGTAGGTAATATTATTTACTTATTACCGAGTGTTGCTGCGAAAACTTTTTCAAATATTCAAATTTCGTCTCCAGTTGAAGCACTTGGAATAATGTGCTTAGTAGTGGGAAAATAGAGATTCTTGCAAGAAAAATTAGGGACTTGCGCGGAAAACTTTGTTAATGATTTTGCTATATTGAAAAATTAAAGAAAGAAAAAAGAAGGTACGCGAAGATTCACCCAGTACACACGTGTGAGTCATCACGCTGAATGGTCGGCGTGATGACTCAGGAAAATTTCTTATACGTACACTCGCGAAGAAACATATGTCGGAAAACACTTCACCGACAAGGAAAATTCATTTAGCCTAATGTACACTTATACTTTTCTAGCTTCAGTATAACCTTCACCTTGATTTTCTTGTACTAACACAAACACAAGTACGAGCATTTTTTTGCGAAATCAAACTGCGTACATTCACAGGTATACTAGTTTAATTTAGTTTGATTGTGCGTACGACCATGTAAAAAAATTTCGCAATTCTCAAATTTTTCGGAGTCTTATCTTTCCAATTCCAGCACTGCTGAGAATTGAAAATCTTACCGAACAGTGCTCACCTCAACGTTCACTTTCCAGTCTTTAATCCGTTTATTATTCACTTTTATTCGAGAGATGCCTTTTATAACTTGGTAAATCATTTTTTTTTTTTTTTCGGAATCAGGTAATGAAACCATCATGTGAAGGCAAAAATAAAACTTTCCTTCGTATTATCACAATATTTAATATTGAAAAGGCTCATTTTCAAAACGCAACGAGTCCATTCGCTATGCATATTCCAGCTCATAAATGCCATAAGTCCATTCAATTTTCTAAATCAAGTCAATTTTGCCCATTTCGAAGGTATTCTTTGGATGAAGGGAGCATAATCGGGGCCGGATCGAAATTTTATTGAATTCTTCGATAATTTGTACCATATCTTTCAATTTACAATTTAAAATTGGTAGTTCATTCCCAACTCACTGAAGTGGGGGGGGGGAGATTTCTCGACCCTCAAAAGTAACTAGATCTTACCCGGTTTCAGATTCAATATAATGCGGGGAAAGCGTCGTTAAAAAGACACTTTTTTGTACCAAAAAAAAACCTATTTCATTTTGTTTTGTCATTTCCAAGATGCAGTAAGTCCATTCATGATGTACTTCAATTTCAAAACGCAGTAAATTCAGTTTTTAAAGTTTTCTTTAGATTACTTATACTTTTGCAAATGGGTAATTCTCCGAAAAATGGACAATTCATGTAAATAGGCTGTAACTCTGCCACTTATTATCAGAATGCTATGCGCAATATATCAAAATTGAGGAAATGAACTCTTCTGATGGAGACAGTGGTAAAAGCTCTCCCTAGTTCAGCAGAACATCATTAGAAAATCGAAAATGCACCTGAAATGTCCATCAGCGTGGGTGTCAACCTGGCCTAGTTCCGTTTTTTTTTTGCTTGCTGGAAGGGTTTAATACATCATTTTCAGGAACTACTGTTTCCCATTGTTGAAGAGGTAAGTTGAGGCAACACGGTATAGGTCTTACAATCTTTTTCTAACCAAGTTAAGTAACCTTTAGAATACCTCAAAGTTGTGTCTAGGAAGAGATATGTCCTTCAACGTGGATAATTTTCAAACCTCTCTGTAGGGTTCCACTATAAGCATAAACTTCTCTCAAATGCTCATATAACTTCCTCATAACTTTCTCTAGAAGGCTGTGTAAGAACTTCTGTGAAATAATGATAATTTGTATGCTAAAATACTCATTTATTGCTGAGATCCTGGTTTCTAAAAAAAAAGTGTCCTTCATCGTGGACATCAACAGCCATATTGAATTTATAGCTCGAATTTGTAAAAACGTAATAATATAACTAATGTTGGCCACATTACATTCAGCAACATGTATCAAATATTTTCCGCATATTTACCCAATGGGAAAAGGGAAAAGGCGATTTTGTCCTTAAACGTGGACATAAAATATTATTCAACGTGGCTACTCACGTATTTCTTGTATCCACGCTGAAGGACGTGAATCTTTCGACACTTAGAAGCAGTCTGTAGAAACAGCCTTTAAATCTTCTTCGTGCAGAGACTACTTTCCTAGATGAATTTTTGGTACTTCATAAAACCGTGATCCGTGAGATTGTAACCCACGGTGCCGCTGTGTGATCGTACAGCCTCATCTTATCACACTATGTAAACTTGAAAAATTTGTCTTTCAACGTGGACAACAATTTTTTTTTTACAACCCTCCAAAATCAAATTTAAGCCCGGCCGGTACCGGAATATGATTTCTCAATACCCTTAGTATCGATTTCAACGAAAAAAATTTGAAAAGTGAACCTTATTTTTTTTGGTTTTTGTCCACGTTGAATTGTCCATTTTTCGGAGAATCACCCAAATATTTTAGTTTAGATTATGAAATTTCATTGTCGTATATTTTACAACTGTATTGATTTACAATGTCTCGGAAGATTTTTTCATTAAAACAATATCCATGCCCACGGGCCTTTGAAGATATCATTTGTAGAAAAGAAGGAGTCCGATAATGTTGAAAATTCAATTAATGAAACATGAAAAAAATTTTGAACCTCGCAAGAAATTCTCTCGCCATCAGCTTTGGAATCTTAAGAAATTAAATAGCTGGTTCAGATCCACAACTAAGGTTAAATTAGAGATTTCCAGATGGTAGGAGGCGGGGATTTAGGATACAGAAAATTTCCAACTGAAGCATTACAACTTTGGGTTGACAAGCTAGAAGATCGAAGAAAGAAAGAAAATTAACTCCCCAATTTCCAAATTTCTCGACGAGGTTTTCGAATTTTTCAATTTTACAGGCCTGAAAAATATCTCTTTGGGTTGAGATGGACAGAGGATGTTAAGACAAAAAATTCCCAACTACAGTATTACAAGCTTGAGTTTACATATTAAAAAGAATGCAAGAAAATAAGCTCATCTTTCCAGTTTTCTTGATGGGACCCTCGAATTTTTCCGACTTTCTTGTACTTATAATATTATGAATTCTACGAATGTAGGGTGGAAGGGATTTGACTTTTGTGTAACGTGCATGAAATAGGTAGTGATTGTAATGTTCAAACAAGTTCGAAATACAAATGAAGAGTGTTTTCCAGAGAGGCTCGAGTCTACCAATAAAGAGACAATAAAACAGTGAAGGTCATTCAATAGTACGATAATTGAAATTATTAATGCGAAAATGTCGAAAAGATATCAGAAATGAAATTTCATTTTCGGCTTGAGAACATGCTGTCTTTGACTTCTCGCATACCGAGTAGCACTTCGAAAGGAAAAGAATTTGAATTATGGAGAAAATAATCGGTCGGCATAATGTAACAGTAAAAATTTTTTTTTGAACGCTGATTCTGAAAATTTCATCAGTTTTTTCATCCAACGCAATTCGAGTCCCAAAATTCTGATTTCACTTTTGAATTAGGCAAACTTGACTTCACTGGGAAAATCGAGGATAGTGTATATCGAAATAAAGGAATTTTATTAGATTTACTACAGTACAACCTTAATTCTATTATTGAAACGGACATAACTAAATTTATCATATTTTCCATTAAACCCCAATTCGAGCCCGAAAATAAAAATTTTACTCTCGAAGATCTTACTTGATAAATCGACGTATCGGAAAGACGATTTGGTGGGTCACCGAGTCCAAAACAATTTCTTCGCATTTTTCATAGGCTCAGATTTGTGCTCCATAATTCGAAGTTCATCCTCAAAATGGGCCAAAAACTTACTTAACTTACGATAAATCAAATTAGATATCGAAAAGGGATTTTTTCGTAGGTATCGCTCATTTCGAATAATTTCGTTAAATTTTCGTTTCTTAGGGTTCTAAATTGAAAATGAGAGTCCGTAATAAATGACTGTTAATTAATCCCTCAAAATAGCGTGAACTGCGAAATTTCCGACTTGGCGATCCGACATCGTTCGCGACCCATTGTCCAAATTTAAAATTGAATAATTTTAGTCTTGCCTTTTATCATTAACAGCATACAAGTAGGTAGGAAAAAATGAATCTCGGATTTTGAGACTAAACTTGGAGCTGTTTAAGAAATCCAATTAAATGTTCCTAAAATTACATACGGAGAGGAAAGGCCTTCCGGTATCTAATTTTTATACCGACGGTAACAAAATTTCACTTTGAAATTCCCAAATAACGAGAAACCCGTTTTTTTTTCCAGAGAAAAAAGTAGAAAGTTTAAGATTTCTCGGCCCTTTAACGGCTAGTTTTCAAATAAATGAGAGTCTGTATGAAAGTTTCGCGGTCAGATTCTAAATTAGCTCAAATATTTGATGTTCAAGGTTTTTTTTTCCAACGTATGTAATCTTAGTTGTAACATTCTTGGCAATCAAAAGACAAGCGTGGTTGAAATTGACCAGTTTTCAGACTACACTTCAATGAAGGCCTCATGAGAAAAAACGTTATTTTTTGACCCATTTTCCCACTTTATCGAAGGGTAGGGTTAGAGTCAACCCCAATTTTCATTGGAGTCGATTTTCCTGCCACCCTCCACTAACTTCCCATTCTGTATTTTTTGTCCCTCCTCCTCTCTAGAACCACCGTTGGTAGTTTGGCACATTTTTAAGGGTTTCACAGATTTTTGAACCAACTTTTTTTAAACACTCTTTAAGCTCTCACAAAATAGGAAAGAGAAAACAGATATCGCGTGTAGGGTACTCGGTGGGGACACTGAATTCAATTTCAATATTACTTTCACCCTCACATCGAAATTATGGCATCTGGTGGAGGGGAGTGAGCGCCAAACTATTTTTATCCTTAAAATCAAAATTAATGCACCCGAAGCCGGAGAAAGAAAATAATTCTGATACCACATTCATCGTGAAGTTGCTCAATCCAGATTGAATTGACAGACAATTCGCGTTTAGAATTAATGTATTTGCTTCCGAAATAACAACTGAAATTTTTCATAAATACATAAAGAACTAACTTCGTTCTTCCGTACATCCTCTCTTCCAGGTGCGACAATATAGATTAATGGTGACAATAGTATGGAAAATGAATTTGACTCTTGAGAATCTAAGAGTAGAAATACGTACATATTGCATCTGACCTCGTTTTGATCCTCGACTCCTCTCCCAAGTGTGAGGGGAAAAGTAATGTCGGAATTATAAATTCAGTGACCCTGGAAAATCTGCTATTTGATGTCTGGGTTTTATTTCTCTACAAAGTGATTTTCCAGCCTCTGCTCCCACAGTCTTAGGTGCCATAAAATTTTCAAATAAGGTGTGACTGGGAAGGTGACAGTGTCGGAATTGAATTCAGTGACCTTGAAAATCTACAGTTGATATCCACATTTCATTTCTCCATGAACCAATTTCCGGCCCCCTTCCTGCCGTTAGATTCCACCATTTTAAAGTAAGGTATCATTGAGGGAGGGATAATGTCGGAATGAAATTCAGTGACCCTGAACATCTATTATTTGATATTCACGTTTATTTCTTAACAAAGTCAGTTCCAGCCCCTCTCGCCCTTAGGTGCCACAATTTATGAATGAGACGTGGGTGGGAGGAGAATAATGTCAGAATTGAATTTAGCGATCTTGAAAACTTACTTTTTGATACCCATGTTTCATTTCTCGGCAAAGTCATTTTCCAGCCGCCCACACCACTAGGTGCCACATTTTGAAGTGGGGGAAGGGGATGGTGTCGGAATTTAATTCAGCAACCTTGAAAACATACTATTTGATATCCCATGTGGCATTTTTTGACAGAGTCATTTGCCAGCCTCCTTTCCCGCATCCAAGTCCTACAATTTTAATCTAAGGGTAAAAACAGTACCGAAAATGAAGTTGACGACTCCGAAAATCTAAGAATAGGCATGCATATTGCATTTGACCTCATTATAACCCTTGCTTCCTACCCTAGGTTTCACAAGTTTGATACGAGGGTGAAAGTAATTTCAAAATTGAATTCAGCAGCCCCGAATATCATAAATATAATATTTCGATTTCCAATTCAGTTTGTTGAAAAAGTGTCAGAAAAAAAAAATTCAGCTCAAAAACATAAAAAATACTTGAAATTGCAAAACTACCATCATCGGTCGTTCTTGAGAGGAGGAAGGAATGAGGGCAGAAAATTTTCAGGAATGGATAGTTCCCAGGGTGTGGTGAATCGACTTAAATGAAAATTGGGATCGAATCTGTTCCTACCCCCTTGTTAAGAAGAAAAATATGTCAGAAATTATTTCCCTTATAAGGCTCGTGTTGAAACATAATTTGAAAACTTATTAATTTCGAACAGAAAAATAACGCTTCAAAAATTTGAATCACAACGAAAAAAAACTGCGAAGCTGAAACTGAGTACGGATGGTCAAAATGCTGTATCGGTTAATGTACTAGAGGTCTCCATTAAACTGAAAAGTTTCCGTCTGTCACTCAAGATCAGAAAAGTGACTCAAAATAGGGTTTATTGTGCGTAAAAACTTTTTAATATCAAAAATTCTGTAAAAAAAATTCTGGTTTCATAAACACACTACTGGGATACATGTCCGGTTTGGTCACATAGAACGAAACCATGGCTAAAGTGTCATTTCTTAATCAAACGATCCATGTCATGTCAAGATGTAGTCATTCCCTCTTAATTCTAACGGCGGTATTAAAAAACTAAACCAAGCCTTCAGAAGTACTAAAAAATTGTCCTAGGGCAGGTATAAAATTATGAATCAACAGTGACAAGCTATAACTCTTTTAAATATCATTTGATCGTACATGGTTTCATTCGATGGAGAACAAGCTTCACTACATCAGTGAACAGAATGACGGGCTAAATATTGAAAAGCTGGCTGTTTACTCGATTCGATAGTCTTACTTCTTCATACACGACCAGGCTTGTTACTTACGAGTAGTTATTAGTCTTGTATTTTGATCATCTACATTAGTGATGTGTAGTAATTGATAGTATTTTTGATAGTATTGATAGTTTTTAGTAAATTTAGTACTATCAAACTATCGATAGTTACTTCATTGACTATCAACACTATTGATAGTTCTTAAAAACTATCAAATCATCAAAATGAATAATTATGAATTTGTCATTTATCAACACTGTTTTAAATTTATTTAATTATATAGTTACCTAAATAGTAAATAATACTAAATATTTAGTATTTACTATTTAGTATTTACTGATTTTGTGAACTGTGATTTCGTCCATTCAGATGAATTTTGGAAGCTGGGAAAGAGACCATAAAGCTCCTTAGATTTAGGTTCGTTCTCCCAGTCGTTTCTCGATCCTCGATGTGTATTTGACAGTTTCATTTTTCATTCCATGATTTGATTATTAATTAAACTCTTCTGGTTCTGGGTTTGGTAGTTAATGTTATGGCTTATGCTTGTGTAATGTATATTACTGAATACCTACAGAAACTTGAAACCATTTAAAAGTTATTGTTATTTCTTATCAATAAGTTATTTTTTGGATTATGATTATTGAGTTGCCGATTATTTAAAATTATTATCATGAGTACGGAATCCGGATACCAGTATCACACTCATTTTTGTAAGAAAGTTCCTTGATTATATAACAAGCAATTATAAATTTTCCTTCATTTCTTCATATTTATGATTTACAAAACACGATATGCGACCTTTTGATTTCACACATGATTAAACAAGCACATAAGACTCAAAACTTGATTATTGATTAGAAAATTATAGAATGTAAAATAAAATACGAAGTTGTTGGGTTAGGTTCTTCTTAACAGAGTGGAAACTGGATGGATAGTTCGATCGATCGATCCCTTAAGGTTAAGGAAACTGAAGTGAAGAGCAGAGAAGATGAAAAAAAATAGAAGACAGAATACAGAAGAGCTCGTGACTTGTAACGTTGTATAACCATCATAAATAAATAATGCAACGAGCAGACATCATGAATCAGGAATTTGGAGAGATCAGACATCAGACTGCCTCAGAGGAGGTCGAGAGATGGGGTGCTAGAATAACAAAATACAGGAATCGAATCACAGCGAACCGAAAATTGTTAAACTGATTTGAAAGAAGAAAACACAAAACAACAGCAGGCCTAACGCCTAAGCCAATAGTAAAATACTAAAATACAAAGAGTGTACTTATTATTTCATTCGAAAAAATTCTCAATCTAGTTTCTAATTAATAATAATTAATAACAAAATAGTGATTAAATCTTGTTAGAACTGATAATAAATGAATTATTCATTGATCCTAAAATTTTTAATAATTAATATTAAAACTATCAAATAAACTTTGATAGTATTGATAGTATGTAAAAAACTATCAAACCACTATTTGATAGTATTGATAGTACTTTAAGTTACTATCAAAACAATTGATAGTCCGAAACTATCAACAACTACACATCACTAATCTACATAGTATTACCCTACACTGAAGAACAGGGGTGAGCGTGTTCTGCATTAACATGTGTCAAATGTAGTCGGTATGGATATAATTATATACAAACCAATGATATTATCGTGGTCTGAAAAAAATGCTTCGATACTCAGTGTACGCCGAAGAGTCATGTACAGCGAATAATGAATGATATCTTTGATAAGCTGAGATCAGAGTGTTCGAAAGGATCTTGGGATCTGAGTAGATAGTCAGGAAGTAATACTATAAATTAACGCTAATAATGTTAAGGGGATGTACCTGCTTAGATTTGTTATTTTGTATACTCCCTAGCTGGACGACAATTCGATAGACCAAACGCTATATTTAGACAGGTATACTTCACGTAGTGCCCCTTCAGTTTCAAAGATACCGCGGACTGTACCAATGTTAATATATTTGCTCTCCACTGCCTGCATTATTAGCTCATAAATGCTACCTATCATCTCAGGAGGATCGTACGATGAAGATAACTAGATACAGTGGGGGGGGGGTACGGTACATAAATATAACTTAGCACGGGTGCTCCCGATCGCGTTCAAATGAAATTCGATTCCTGTTATCTTCCTGGCGAGGCTAAAATGCTTTGGTGGGTGGGGAGGATTAATTTTACGGTAATTTGATCGGAGCAATATAAGGGGATATTCTAAGATGCCAACCATGTTTACGTTCATATACGTCACTTTTCCATTTCCTAATGAATCCGTCCAGGATAGGATAATAGAAATTACGATTAAAAGTTTTCCAAATCAGCTTGGCTAGAGTAGATTATACACATAGGTGGAAATGTTTCATAGTCCTCCGAAGATTACGATAATTATCAAAAATCAACACTTGTATGAGTCAGCATGTTAGCTAGCAGAGTTATTACGAAAATACCGATTCCACATACGGACCGTCGCAGAAACCAATCACTTTTACCTACAACAAGAGCCTGCTGGTACGAAGATTTTCCGAAAATCAGTAGATAACGATTCGTAAATAAGATGAGAATTTTGGTATGCAAGTCATACTAAATTTTGACAACTTGCGAGTGGGTGTTTAATTTTCGCTTGAATTCGCTACTGATGCATTCGCAATGACATATATAACATGATGCGTACGTGTGTAACTGTGTGACATTATTCTACCGTCTGAAAATCGCGGTCAACGACTGTGACGATACACGATAACCGTAACACAATAATTACTCGTAACTACTATTATTTCTGTCCCTATAGTATTCGTAATACTTCCAAACTTGCGCCTATTGTCAATAGTTGATGATGAAACATTTTAGAAATGCCTAACAAAAAGGTAAAAAAAGAGGCCGATGAAAACGTAGAAGTATATAGGTAGCAGGTACTAGGTAGAACCGGCACATTTAACTCTCAACACAATGTCCCACAGGGATCCAAAACCTTCAAAATGAGAGCATTCTCGGAAAAATTGATAGTGAAATGGGAAATTAATGACGGGCGCTCGCACTTACAACGTAATACTTTCCCAGTATCACCCTTCGCTCTTCTCCGTCGTTTCGGTAAGAGCAACGTTTGTCTTTTTAAGGCATCCGACTACTGGGTTCGCTTGTTGTTGTTTTTTGTAAGGGGAAGGGAGCGGATAGCGAAAATTCCGACAGTTTTACAAATATAAACGACGCGGAAAAATGATAATCAATTGACCAATCGATTAGCGCAGTTGGCCAAGAAAAGTCGCCTCAGGCAATGCTCGAGAAGTAGAGGTGACACTCTCCTTCACTTCCAGTTTTGGTTCGGAAGTTCCAGTACAATGAATTTACATAAAATGTTCGACTTGACGAAGTATCCAAATTTTTTTCGAAGATAATGATCGGAGCCAGAAAAACTGCTACTTGGAGTGAAGACCCCTAGTTAACCGCTTGAAACCACAAACAGCTGCACTCGAGGTAGATATAGACTTACTTATTCACGTTGAACCGTCAGAATTTCGTAATAACGGGTAAATCAAAACGAAAGCTTGTAAAGTAATTCGCATTATTAATTTGCAAGTAGGCTATTTAAAACGACTAAACGTATTATTATGTAGGCTACTTATTACGATCATATAATAAGCTCAGCGTAGAAATTAGTCTCTCCTTAACAGACTGGAATGGCGAACCAGCTTGCAGAATTGACGAAGTCTGAGACTCTGAGACAAACTTTTTTTTTTTTTTTGTTATTACGAAAGCTTTAACTTCATGTACTCGTATCATATTGTACTCGTATTTATGTGGAATAAGTTAACTGTACACTGCACCATCGATGTCCACCTTCTGTAATTGATTCCAGTTTAACTTCTTACGCCGTTTCACGTTTACGGTGTACTTAAAAATTACCACAATAGAGTTTAAAATGTACAACAGCTCATTGACTCGGACCTCATTAGCAAATTCTCTGTACTCGGATTTTACAATGAAAACGGTCCTATTGAAATACAAAATATGTTTTTTCCCCATAGAATTGAGATAAGTCAGCCTAGCGAATCTTAGCTACCTCTCCCGGGAAGTTTACGAATAAATTACAAGTAGTGACGTCAAAAAGAGGAACAAAGGGGGACATTGTACCTTTTACAAGGGGTGAGTGAAGAGGAAGCGCATCCGGCTGGAGAGGACCTGAATTCCAGGCTAGTGCTCGGGGAGCGCGAACCACGATCAGTAGGGAACCCCATGGTGGCTCTCGCAAGACGCGCGCACCGGCAGCTGAACGGCGGAATGGAGACTCAGACCGGCCTTAAAGCGTCCCTTCGGCCACTGATGCGATACTCGGAAGGGTAGTTTCCAGGACGGGGGGTGCGATGTCTCAGGGGCCACTTTGACATCACACCATGTAAGGAGTACCCTTTACAAACTAGACGACAGCAAAGTATTGAATCCATCCTTGGTTGAGATAACAGTGACATGTTATAATTTTGAAATAAAAGTCCCTTTTTCTCTCGAGCACGCGATCTACTGTCGAATGAAATTAGTACTTTTTCTCCAAGGTTAGAACAACGAACGTGTACCTCAAAAATCTTTTTCAATTTGAACGCCAATCATATTAATAGAGATCATGCATGTGCCTGAAAAAAAAAAAAAAAAAAAAGATAGCTAAGTACACATTTCTTTGCCTTTGCGAGTATACTGTGGAGTACGGATTGTAAGAAAATCTTGTGAAAATTTCAAAAGACAAGAGTACCTAAGTACTAGTATACGATTCCTTAGAGATGATGTCCGGAATACGGTTGAATTGTGTGCGTACACCGCAGACTGCGGGCCGCAGAACCCGCAGAAGCCGCAGAAGCAAGAATCGATAGGCACTTTAATCTTGCGTATTTTATGCAACCGACAACCGGTTACCTTTGCTATCGAAGAACAGTCGTTCATTAAAATAATCGGAGAATGCGCTTATACGTGCCATTACATTACCTGTGAATTACCTTGAACTGTTCGCAGACGACGAGCAAAGGGCAGTGTTACCATTTTTATAAGAAGAAAAACACTTTCGATTTTATTACTCGCCATTGAAACCGAAATCCGAGATGCCTTGAAATTCTAGTTTTATTATAGTGCATCGAGCGTGTTTTTTTTTTCTTCTTCTTTCTTTCGTACTATTTACGTAGTTTTTCGATATATTGATATGGACCTTACTTTGTACTCTGACTAGATAGAATGTGCGTACTAAATATCGGAGAAACTGGATTCCGAGAAGATTGCTGACACACAAAACGAAAGCACGAAATGTTATTAAGGCTCGATTCTGCCAAAAATGTAATCAAACATTTAACGAATAGAAAATAACACCTCTGCTCTCCTGCTAAAAGTTCTTACGCTCATGCGGCTTCAAAATTTAACCAATTTCTTTGAAATTTTGTATTTAGGATCCTGAAATGTGTGTACATGTCTCTCGTGTTTTATTTTTTTCACTTTCTATTAAAAATTCTTCGATATTTGTAAAAGTGTTGACACTGAAAATTTTTTAATGAAAATTGGGAAAACTAAGACATAAGAAACACGAATAAACGATTCAGGATTTTAAATCAAAATTTCAACGAATTTGGTCAAATTTTGAAGCCGTATAAGCTTCGGCATTTTTGGGCAGGAAGAGAGCAGAGGTGTCTTTTCCAGTCCATTGAATATGTTCGATTACCATTTTGGCAGCAGAATAAAATCTTAACAGCGTGTACATAAATTTCCCAAAATTATGACGTAATAATTCGAAAAAATTACAAAATAATAACTTTATTTTTTACGTTTTACTGCGAATTTTAGTTTTTAATTATAGTATTTGTAACTATTTTTATCAATTTGACATTATTTTCAATCAGTTAGTTATTATTATTACTACTCCTAGCGTCGAACGAGGCACACAGACGAGGGGACACCAAAAATACTAAATCGTGTTCAATAATTCAGAAATGAGTAAATTCAAATTTGAATACCTAGTAATGATGATGATGATCATAATGACAATAATAATAATAATAATAATAAAAATCAGAGCAAGATATTCTTAGACTGTATGACAATAGTCTAATTCATTCCAAAAGTTAAGGACTCTCTGTACGCTTATGGAGAGGAATTTTTAGGTTATCTATTTAATTTTGTATTTTCTATTTAAAAAGTGGCATCATGCAGACGTATGGTCCTCTCCCCAAAAAATGTGGTCTACCCTGAGATGCGACACCGTTACCATCTGGTGTCTCTTGATAAATGACCTCTACAACATCCACAGAAGAAAGTTCCCGGTTCCCGCATTTTAGACCTTCCCGACTCGATGACCTAGAGCCTAGTTTTCGAACCAAAGATTTAATTTGGTTCAACAGTCTGGCAACTAACGCTATCAACCATCAATAACACGAGTATTGGTAACTATCGATAGTTTGAAATGAATATCAATAATTATAGCAACATTAAGTCCATGAGTTTCCTGATTTTGTTCAACATTTTGTCAATGAGCTAAAAAAAAATGTTCTTACTCTTTTTGATTATTTCATCGATTTGACAGAACCTTCTACAGGTTTTTGGTAATTTTTAATCAATTAGAGTAAGCTTACAGAATACCGAAAACTATCGACTGTTAGACAGCACCTCGAATTTATCAAAATTTTTATTCCACTTTCTTCGTGCAAAATTATTATTTCTAGATCGAAAAGAGCCGAACGACTTAGTTCTACAGGTAAATAAGGTACATGATGTGTACATACGTGTTGGGATTTGTGTTAAATTATGCCGAGATAGATCCACCAAATCCTTGAAGTTGAATTATTCGGTATTTTCCGTTTATTTTCCATCGTGATTCGTAAATTTTTTTCCATCGACCTTCGGGGTCGACGACGTTCGCTGGACCCATTACAAAACGTACAATCCGTGCGTGCGCGAGAAACATAACGGAAGTCTTGAAAGCCATTTGCAGAGAATAGAATTGAAGATAACACCCCTCGTACTTACAACCTTAAAGTACAGACAGTTCACTAATTACCTTTTGTTCTTTCTTTTTCTTTTTTTTTCATACGGCGACTTGTTAGATACGCGTGTATCCGTTATTATATTTTTTATTCGCGATAATTACTACCGATGTTATCGCGCCCAAGTAGAATGTGCCGAATTTAGCGTATAACAAAATTAAATGTAATTCAATATAAATTTTTCCACGATAATAATTTTGTCCTTCGTACGTGCGAGCGCCTAATTTATACATTCCGGATAAAACTACATTGTACGCGTTTTATAGAATACGCGATTTTTCTGTACCTATTAGAACGAGGATAGGTTCATCCGATGTAAAGATTCCGGCAAATTTCTAAAATACCTACTACAGTGACACGCGATCATTAATTTTAATTTTCAATAATATTTTTAAACTTGGAAAATGATAAACGGATAGGATTTTTCAACAAATTGCGAAAAGTAGGTATTTTTGGTATACGAATGACAATATGCTGGAGGAAGTCGAAAACCGATCAGTTTAGACGATGCCACGTGCTATAATTGAAAACACACGTTGGCCCTTTCATTTGCCGAACATGTAAAATTCATGCACGAGTAACTTTTATAATTTAATTAAAAAAACCTACCTTGTAGCTTTATAGCAAACATTTACGTCATACGAAGATAAACGCTGGTTTTAAAATTCAGGATTACGTAGTCATTTTCCCATTTACACGACAGGACAGGTAACGAGTTCACATACTCGTAGCTAAATACATATAATGCCATTGTTTATTGAAAATTGCAATAAAATAACCTAATAAAATCCGAGAAACTTGAAAGATCAAGATCACTTCAAAGTTTAAAAGGGGATGAGTCGATAATACGCAACAAACGCTTACAAACATTATTCATTCATTTTGCTGAGTAAGTACGGGAAACTTATATCGCTAATTTTTGTTGAGAATTCTCGTCTCAACATTTTGAAATATTCATTTATTCCCACGAGTTGCACAGTCGTGTAATAGAAGACGCCAATCTCGAAAAAAGAGGAACATAACATTCTCAACGTTGAAGGATATTCGGTCCCGGTTAATATGAGTCTCGAGAAGACCATAAAATAATTAAAATCGTACAAAGTCGGCAGATTGGTCCGAAAACCCGCGCATTCTGCCTTTTCGATTTTTTCGATTGATGATTGCTGGAACTTCCCGACTTATCAGTATAATTTCCCGAATAGGAGCGTCACACCGGTCTCACGTTAATCCGGAGGCCACCCATATCGGCGATCCCTTATCGAATACACAATATTTATTTTCCTCGCCTCTACCAACAGCCCCTAGTTTTCAATTTAAGGTTAAATCGATGTCAATTTAAATTCAATATGTCTTTAAAACCGCAACAATATTATTAAGGTAACTACTTAATAAAATATCACGAGGCCAATTTAGGATCTATCGCATATTGGTCTTAATAGTATATTACTATACAAGTGGGTAAAGTGAACGTTTACCCAATGACGCAAAAGCAATTTGCTGAGTCGGTAAACGTTTACGATACCCGCGTGTACTGTAAAGATATTTTATTCTATACGATGTTAAATCAGAAACCTATCCTCTTCACTTTCAAAATCAAAATCGCTCAAATTCAGAGTCACACTATCAGGATACACGAATTCATGGAATGGAAGGAATGTGAACACGTAAACAAAACACGCACTCACACTTCTCACGCTTGTTGAACTTTTCAGTCGTTTCCATTGGTTCATACTGAGGTCTACCCGTTTCTTCATTGTACCATGTTTTTCTTTCACGCCTAGCATATAGATGCGGGTACCCGCAGGTATACAGAGGGACTTTGCGGCTTATACCCTTTTCCCAGAAAATCTGACGAATTATACGAGTCTTTTTAACATTATTCTGATACTTGTTAGTCCCTCCGCATCCTCCCTCCCCCCACCCCACCATTCTAAAGATTAATTGCTCTTAAGTCGAGAGTTATGTGACGGAAAGTGTTCTACATATTGCGTGTTACAATATTATTACAGCACCGCGGCAAAACCGGTCCTCACATCCCTTCTTGAAATTTTTATTATCATGGTTTATTATTTGAAAGTTGAAACATCCACACACACGTTCAACATGATGAAGTCTTTTTTTCTTTTTTCTTTCTTTCTTTCTTTTGATAAATTGCACGTTAAAAAGGACGAAAGTACTTCGGTACTACGAAGCATCGTGGGCGCTGCCAGAAGAAGATAGACAACATTTAATTCGCGGTATAAATCAGCGGGCACCGTTTCGCTTGTGTATAATGGTCAGTACAAAGTCGAAGAAACGTGTCAAGTCGTACTGAAAAATAAGGTTTTTGAACATCCATCTTTTTCATCCTTTTAGTACCCACCTTCCCTTCGACTATGAGAAAAGCTATACGTGTTAGTCGACCAGTTTTTAACGGAACAGCGAGTCCGCAGCAAACCGTTTTCCATCGAACAAGTATTTGACGACAGTGGCGTAGCCAGACTTGGTATGAAGGGGGGGTTCAGTTCAAACAAAGAATTATTCGCTAATAACATGATATCGAGGAGGCGGGAAGGGGGGGGGGGTATGAAGTACAATTCGAAAAAAAATTTAAAAGTAATAATTTTATATTTTTTCAAAGAAAAGATTCATAAGTACTTAACTAAATTAAAAAATTTTAATCTAATCGAAAAATTATAATTTGATTTCTTTTTTAAAGCAATAATATGTATTTATGTAACAAACTAAATTTAAAATTTAATCTCCGTGTTTTTCTACAAAATTCTTCTAGTACCTCCTCCGGCGTGATTTTAATATCCGTATGTATATTAAGATGTGCCAATCCATTCAATCTTTGCTCGCTCATAGTATTTCTTAGATACGTTTTTAAACGTTTCAACAAGCTAAAACTTCTTTCTGTGTAGGCGTTTGAAATTGGTAGACAGCAGAAAATCTTTAGTAACTTGTATACATTTGGATACAAATCAGCATTACATCGTTCCAATAATTCCGTCGCCTTTATTATTTTTGTGTCCGCAGCTCTATACATTTTGCTTAATAGCACTCGCCATAATTCAATTTCTGCTTTCACTTCGTCAGAACTTCCCAAGTCATCTTTATACATTTCTATCAATTCTTCCAAGGCAGCCACTTCTTCTTCTTCTTCTGATAAAAATTTTTTTTCGTCGATATCAACATGTGAAACATTTTGAAAATATTTTTATGTGTGGTGAATTTTTCTTCGATCTGTGTTATAACTGTATCCAGAAACGGAATGAAAACGTTAATACGATAGTACGTTTGTGGAAGTTATTTGACTTGCCCCTGCATTACCCCTATTATAGTTTGTCTTCCACAAAGTCGGGGTCATTTGTCTATATCGAAACCAATAGTTTCATGGACCCTTTCCATCTCAGCAAAAAGTGCATTCAATTTTTCATCTATTTTACTTCGAATAGATCGTAACTGCGTCACAACATTTTCAGCATTTTCAACGGCTGCAGCTAAATCAATATTTTCTTTTTGTAAAAATGAACTGAGTGGCAACATGTATACCAGAATTGCATTCAAAATTCGCAATGTTATATTAAATTTGCTTCCTCGTATTGCAGTTAATAACTGCTATGCTGACGCAGATGTTTTGCGATCATCCCATTGCGAAATTTCTTCTAATGCTGAAATAATGCTCAACTGCAAATCCATGAATACTGTAATGGATGTTTGACGCTCAATACACCGAGTAGGGTTATATTGTACCAATTTTTTATTCTTCACTGCTTCATCAATATGCTTTTCGAGACAAGTTTGACTTTTAGGTGTATTAAAAAAATCATAAACAGATTCGACAGTACCGGTTGTGTTTTTAATTGAAGGGAGGTCGCACTTGCCGTGGATAAAGCCAAATTTAAACAATGATTAGAACAATGAACATAAATCGCAGAATTTATTTGTCTTTTAATTATAGCTTGAACGCCATTGAATTTACCGCTCATAGAAGCAGCCCCGTCATATCCTTGCCCTCTCATATATTCGGTTTCTATTTCCATTTCATTTAGCTTATTTAAAATTACATTAGCCATATTTACGCCAGTTGTACTGTTCAAAGGTACAAATTCCAAAAATCTTTCCACAATTTCACGTTTTTCATCATCAACATAACGAATGCACAAAGAAAATTGCTCCACTTTACTGACATCAGGTGTTTCGTCCACCAATATAGCAAAATATTTTGATTTGCGAACTTCACCAGTAATTTTTCTCAAAATCAGGTTACCACAAATCAGGGATGGGCAAATTCGTTTGTAAATCGAATCGATTCGCGATTCGCCACAAGAAAATTGAATCGATTCGCGATTCGCAATTCATCCAAACAAATCGCGAATCGATTCGCTAATTCTTCAATTCGCGATTCGTTTTTTTTTTTTTTTTTTGTTTCTTTAATACTGTTTGATTTTTGATAAGGAAGTACAATCCCACAATCTACAATCTGTAAACTACAAACAAATACACTGAACTACCAATAATGGAAACTCGAGCGCTTTTTTGGACCATGGCTACTAGCGGTAGGGATTGGTACTACACGTATTTCACTTTTCATTCATTCATTCACTGTAACTGTATGTTGTGATAGTGATTACGCTGTATCTAGTGTTGGTGAACACAATGCTAAATTATTATAGTAACAATCCCTGCCGCTAGGTGCTGGGTCTAACAGCGCTCAATGATTTTAAATGGAGTTTCCTGTATTAGTATTTCAGTGTATTTGCTACAAAGTACAAAAAGGTGATAATTAAAGACCGGAAAAATATGCACTCTGAATCTCAAAATATGATTATATAATATGCATTTTGAGTAGCTGAAATATGCAGAAATATGCACTCAGACCTCTAAAATATGCAAAATATGCATTACTAAATTAGTATCAGTTTATCAATATGGATGTCATTGTACAAGATTTTTGAGGAAGAAGGAAATCAATCTATGACGTCACACAGTGCTACTTTGGCGGCCCAATGATGGATACTTTTGCTGACAGTAACTCACTGTGTTGACGTCATGGCACACGGAACGCTGCAAAAATAAATAAAAAAATAAAAAGTTTTCAAATTATTATGTACAATGCTCGAACAATCTAGATAAAAATATGAATACCTAATAGTGTTGTCATTTCAGTAACAAAACATAAATGTTGGAAATATGCTGAAAAATAGCGAAAATTGGCTGAGATGTGACGACCATGAAAATATGCAAAAATATGCATTTTAAAGGGCAATATGCAAAATATGCAAAATGAAATGGGGTTCATTTTACAGGAAATTTTATAAAATCGTAAAAATAATATGAAATAAGCTCTATTAAAGTTATAGAAAAATTTATATGCAATTTCATACTTTTCCGGTCTTTAGTGATAATGATAAACGCAGAACACTGATTGCTGATTTCATCTTCAACCTCCACACTCCACAGCCCACAGCAGAGAGCAGACAACACACAGCCACACACGCCGTCGAATTTCGATTCGAATCCTACAATTCATTGAAAAGGAATCGATTCACGATTCCAATTTGCAGAAATTTTTGGCGAATCGATTCGCGATTCCGATTTGTTAAATTTCATACGAATGGATTTGCGATTCGCGATTCGTCTAAAATCGAATCGATTCGCGAATCAATTTGCAAAAGAATCGATTCGCTGCCCGTCCCTGCCACAAATTGTTAAAATTTCATTTTGAATATCAGGACTAGTATATGTAGCATTTTTTGCACATTTTTCACGAATGCTACGTAGTTCATCTTGTTCTGCAATACTTAATCCAAATCTTAAAATAGCAGTGAAATTTCCTTCACTTTGTACAGAATCACTAAGAACTAAAGAACCTGACCTTTCATGATGTCCTCTTAGTGGTATTCCTTGTCTACCGCAAAGCATAACACACTTTATAACGGGGAATATTAACTCACAATTCTCCTCTATTTTAGCACGTTTGGCAGTATCTCCGAGAACTACTACTGAAGCAGTTTTACGTTCCCTGATCAGTTGTAAATTTTCAAAATCTTGAATGCAGTTTTTATGATAGACGTTTTTTTCATGATTCTTACAAAGTTCAATGGCATCTTTCCAATTTTGAAGTTCCTTAGTGCAGAAAGTACCTAAGTTTTGATCGCCTATAAATAAAACAAAAATGGCTTATTTAACAAAACATAATAATAATAATTCATGAATACACAGGTCTATTAATTCGTAATTACCTTTCCCGGCTTCTTTCTTCGAAAATATCACGCAAAATTTACAGAAAGCACCGTTCTTTGCTTTGGAATACGCCAGCCATTTAAATCGCTCCAGCCAGTTATATTGAAATTTCAAATTCCGTCCTTTTACAGGTACGACTGGAAATGCAAAATCTCGCGGAGGAACCCATACGTTTTTGAAAATTTCGACTTTATCTACATCTTTGACATTTTTATTCAAAAAATAACTTATATCATTAGAAAGTGCGTCAGTCTCAGTTCCATTATCTGGTTGAAATTCTCGAACGACTCGAAGAGAGGCTGAATCTACTGCTGGAGGCGCTGAAAATACATTTGATTGTTCGGATGATTTTGTTTCTGAAGTACCTGGAGCCGATAATCTTCGTTTTTTCGTTATAAATTTATCCATTTTTCATTGATTCTTGATCGCAAATTTGCAATACCACAAACTTTCACAAAGTAGTTATTAATAACTCGTTACAATGCAAAATAAATGAAATAAACGCACACTTTTATTCACACGCGCATACTTAAAGTACCTAACTGATCGAAGAAATGCAAATCATCGAAGATTTGTCGTATTAAGGAGGCAACGAGGCAATTCAACAGTTCCGTGCTATGACAAGTCGATTGCTGTCTCCTGTCTCGTCGCGTATAGGCGCCACAAAAATGTGAGATAACAAAAAACCGAATACGTATGCATGGAGATATGGACACAGTCGCAGAGTTGCATGTTCATCAAAAAAACAAAATTTTTCACGTTTACATGACAGGTATTTTTTAAAAAAATATTTTCGGCTGGTGCCAGGGGGGTCCAGCCCCCCCCCGTGGCTACGCCACTGTTTGATGATATAGGTACGAACCTAGGCACTGAAACTGGAGGAAAGGGGAATGAGACATCTTGCACCTCCCCATCATTCGTCACATAAGGATTATTCATTCCTCTCTAATTATTGAACGAAACGTGTACCATACATCATTGTTTCTAGTAGCTTCATTAAATAAACTTTTTTCCTGGGGGAGGAAGGGGAAAGAAAGGAAGCAGAGGAAAAGATAATTGAAAACTACCGAAAAAGATCAGCTTGTTGATTGTAATTTGCCATACTCGAGGATTTCCACTGTCCGGCGCCTGTGGATATAGGTACGTCCGAAAATAATTTTTGGAAGCTTACATTGAGCGATACGAGGAACTGAGTATTACGAAGAGCGTTGAGCATGTATTTTAGATAGAACTCGTATATCCATCCTTAGAGTGCATACAGATTAATAGCGCGAAAGATTTGAAATCACCTTTCGGATTACGAGTATAAGCTCGGGTATAATAATAGTGACGTGTTATAAAACAAAGCATCGTAGTTGCGTGAATTCGTAATAATTACAGATCTTTAATGAATGAAAAAAAAAATCATCGAGGAAATTTTGAAGAAAAAAAAAAGACTCAAATTCTCATGGTACGATATTATCGGATGTTGATGATGATGAAGATAGTAGTAATGGTGAGACTTGAGTAGCGAGTTGGAAAAAAAAAACCGCTCGTGATAAAGTGCACGACCCGTTGCAATCGGGTCGGGTCAAAACCTTGTCCTAGTCGAAGTTGAGTCGAAGTCGATCATATGAATCATGAATGGGTACACGTATGTCTAGGTTCGTACTTCGTACATGTTTGCGTACACACGTAGGTGACGTGAGGTGTACGGTGCGTATTTAATGTCTACGACGAAAAGTACCTCCTCCTGGATATTCTGTAGTTTATCATTTTACGAGTAAACTGATACGGTCTGACAGCATGGACGTATCGTTGCCCATTGCACCGCATCGGTACGCGATACGATGAGCCAATAGCGCACGCTGACGGCGGATCCTTTGATAATGCGGATAACCCCGGCCGGCTCGAAGATGAGATAATTACTTACCGTCTAGTATCCCATCCCAGCGCAATAAACCCCACCATACTGGAGCGGGCTTTTTCCAACAGTTAAAAGAAATGATAATCCCGTTTCCAATGATTGCGATCGTTTGGAAGAGTTTGCGCGCCTTTCGAGACGGCCACGAGTTTGTTACTGCTACCGCGCCGCGCCGCTCACGCTGACGCCGTCGCCGTCGCCGCATCTACTCGTATCGATATTGATATTCATATTGATAACGTACCATTTTAGACGTCATTCGTTATTTCTACAAACTGTATTCATTTATTTCATTTCAATTTCATTACTAAACTACCAAAGTCTTCTACAGGTAAGTTTCTTCGAACTGGTGTTTTGTTGTAAATAACGAATCTACGTTCTTATTAAGTTTTTTTCTAAGTATACGTAGGTACTCGCAATCTACGCAAGATTACGGATCTGTAACTTCAGTCTTCACCGGCAAATTAAAGAAAAAATGACCATTTCGATCTCACGATTACTACGAGTATCAAAGATCCACTGCGCGCCATGTAAATGGCATTTATGGTTAAAAGATTTCGAAATGTCAAATAACAATAATTTTCAGCTTTACGAGTTGTTGAATGCGAATTTTCTAGTCAAAAAGACGCTAAATTTCACGGTTATTAGTAATCTTCTTACTCTACTATCTTGACCAAAACCATAAAACTCGAAAAATAAAATAAAATAAAAAAACCCTTTGAGATATATTATACTTGAAACTTAATGTCAGTTTACTCTCATTACGTTGCACAAATTGACAATTTATCGACACTACTAGATGGCTTCTTTCATAGTCCAATATTTGCCCAGCTGGCTGAAAGTAAGATCAGGTACAGGGGGACTCAGCCCCCTCCACTGCTTGTTACGAGCTACCCAATGGATTTTTCGAAAACAAAATTATTTTAGCAGAGAACTTGATGAAAAAAACTGTATTATTGTGCTTTCACGTGTCTCCGACAAATCGGGAAGTCCCTTATGACTTTCTGGTAGCGACGGGCTTGTATTAACCAAGTATCCCGCTTCCCATGGCACTATGAGAGGGGGGGTTATGGTAAAAATACTTGTAAATTTGAATTTTCTAGCCTAAAATACCCCCTCGCACTATGGAAAGGTTCTATGGTAAACGTTTTTGAAGATTCGAATTCTCGGCCAAAACTACCTATAAATACATGTACCTATACCGAATTTAATTGAATTTTGAAATTTTTGGGTCATTGGCCTCTGGCGGCACTATGGAAGAATCTACGTTAAAAATTATTGCAAATAACGTCTTTGCGGCCAGTGATTCACAAAATTTTGAAATTAAGTTAAAATTCGATATAGGTATCTATATTTAGGCAGTTTAGGTCACAAAATTCGAATTTTCAAAAAATGTTATCGTAGGACACCTCAGTTCCCCGGAGGACCAATGATCCACCAAATTTCCAAAATTATAGTGAAAGTTTGATACGGACATCAACATATTGATATTTTGGGCTACAGAATTCGAATTTGAAAAAATGTTTACCGTAAGACCTCCCACAGTGCCACGAAAGAGAGAGAGAGAAGAAGAGATCCACCAAATTTTCAACATCGAGCTCAAATGTGATGTACGCATCAAAATTTTGCTATTTTGGGTTGGAAGGTTTGGATTTGTAAGAGATCGACCATGGCTTATCCACATAATGATATGGTGGCCCATGATCCACCAAATTTTCTAAAATTCTATACGGGTACTATGTAGGTATTGTGGGCTAGAAGATTCGAATTTGTAAAACTTTTTACCGTAGAGGATCCCACATAATGCTTCGGAAGGCCAATGATCGACCAAATTTTCAAAATTGTGTTAGCTTAGAGTATAAATACAACTACATATTTTGGGTTGGAGAATTCAAATTCGCGATAATTTCCAGAATATGACCCCCGGCCTCCTCCCCGGAGTCATTTCGTCCAGCGTATGTTTTTCGACTCGCACTCTTCACCCATTTAACGTCGGAACAAAATCATGAGAAATTCAAATCTGTGAAGTTTTCGACGGATAAATTATTTGTAGAACTGGTCCCGGTGGCCTTTCGCGTAACTCGAAAAATTGGGGGGGTAAATGTATTTCTGTTTTCGTTAGATGGTCATTTAAATATTGTAGGAGTATATTGTATTTGTTATTGGAATGATTTCCTAAATCTTTCGCATAAGCTATGTGCTATTAGTATTCCACCCGAAGGGTGGGTAGCTCAGCTAGTTTAATTATATTTCAACGAGATAGGTAAGAAACGTAATTATCGAGAAACAAGGGAGAAGTGGACCCCGAGATTAGAGAAACGAATCAACAATATTTCCAAAACTATCCTGTCAGATAAGAACGGATGGAGTAAAATTTTCTGATGTCTTCGAAATATTCCGTCGAATGCGATAGAAAATGACCATGAGCGCTATTCGATCATTTTTCGCCCAGGTATAAAAAACTGTTCGCGTGTGCATTTCACCTATCTGATAATATTAATGGGTCTCAGAGTAGGTTTCAATTCTGCTACTTTTTATCTCCAGTTTCAACATTTTGATACTCTACAGTCTACACCATGGCGCAACGGTACTGAAATATTCGTTTCAGTTTACAAATAAAATAAAAAAAAGGTTCCATTTAATTTTTTGAAAAAGGCGATATTTTTGTGTAGTTATTGGAAGATAACCTCATCAGAACCATACTGAATCGGCCTTATTAGCTAACAACTACAAAATGTCACTTACACTAATTGGAAAATGGTGAAACCGATAAGCGAAAAAAGAAAGAAGAATGTCTAGTGTGGCGTATGGCGATGCACCCATGTCAACCTGGCCCCGGGGGACACCGCACCTCCTATCCCGGAAATACCCCGATTGGGTCTGCGTTAGGATAGGGAGATCGCTTTACGGTAGCTCCTGCTGCCCCATTTCTCCTTTCACCTCTCCACGGCGGCGAATCTACGGCGTCTTATTCGTCTGCTTCTTCTTCGCTGTCGAGTTAGAAGGATACACGAAACGATATTCCCGTCTTATTCTGCCGATTTAGCCATCCAAATAATAATATAGAAATTTTTGAAATTTGCGAACAAAAATAATATGACCTGTGTCATTCCAATTTTTCCCCATCACAAGGATTTTCTCAACTGGCAAAAGTTCCAGTCTCCCATACTCATCTTAGATACAAGCCATCCCTGGGTAAAGTACGTAGGTCTTATATTAATGGCAAAACACCTTGTGTCTATATCAACCCATTGGTGACAGCTGTAGGCGCTTGGAATGAATTTGCCGACCAACGAGAAAATTAGGAGGTATCACTCTACTCATTCAAGAAATTGATCACGGAAAATTGTCGAGCTTAATTTGAAAAAATTGAATGTTTTCTGGAGAGAAAATTCTAATGGCTCAAAATATAAGCACACTCTCCCCTCTCTTTCCCAAATGAGTGATCGCCACTGTTGCATCAATCATTCTAACCGCAACTAACATTCTACACTGAAAGAGAAAAACTATTTTCGCTTTCCCCGAAAAATTCACGTTTTTGAACTTCTTTTTAGAAAGGAACCCTAACGATTATTATAAATAAATACAGGGTGTCCGAGTTTCGGTTGCTAAGCGAGGAGGAATGAATAGCACTTGAGTAGACAAAGCAAAAGTGTTATAATCACCTTTTGCCTAATCACAAAATTGAAGGCGCCGCATCTTTGTAAAAATCGAAAAATTCACCAATTTTGACCCATTATAAAAATCACGAGTAATGATGTTGCCCAGTCTAAAATGATGCCATGTTACAGCACTCACTTAGAGTAACAAAACAAGTTATTACGATATCCGGCCTGCTCTGAAAATTTAAGCAGGTAAATGGCATCCAAAATTCAGAAATTTCAATTTTTTACAAAATTGTGCAAAAAGCCTACTTTTACTGAATCCCAACATGAATAACCAAAGGCCGGCGTACAGTTTTCATTATCAAAACTGGTAGCCCTGATTCAGATGAACAAAAAATCATACCACTATCTCCTTCCAGTTTTCAGAATTTAAAAAGTTATGTCGCGTTGAAGTTCATGAAGCTTCTGAAATGATCGAAAAATGAACCTTATGATTAAAGAAGGAAAAGAAAAAAAAAAAGAAAAATAACAAACGCTTCTAATTTATTGTAACTTTCAATAGTCGTTATGCCTGAATGAATGACTGGCGTTACATGAAGACTCCATCTGTTGAACTAGTTGTCTAACCACCATCAAATAGGCACTGGAATACAAGAAGACCTCTCGCTGAAAGTAGATGAATGAAACTTGATTCATTTTATGACAAGCCATTGTCATGGTTTGTGCACATTCGCTGCAAATTAACAACAGGCTTTAATTCTGTTCAGTTTTTTAGCAGCATTTGTCTTCTGTACACTAACTGATTTCCCCACATTATAAAAGAAATCTAAAAATTTGAGACGTTACCAGATTGAGAATAAATTTTTTAAGTAAATTATTTCAATAAATTTATCAGCTCTTACTGAATGTACCAGTTATCCCTCCGATTAAAAGTGCGCTTTACTTTTATCTTCTGTTAGGATGTCTACAAACTCGACGTTTTCTTGCAAAAATTTGAAACCTGGAAGCAAGAGACTTGGCTTTTCTTTTGAAATTCGCCACTGTATGCAGTGGTGTAGCGTCGGGGGGGGGGGGTCATGCCCTCTCAATATTTTTACATAGTCCTCTAATATCGGCGATTTAAAAAAAAAAAAAAACTACAATTTTCGACTTTTTCTCCCTTGAAAACCTTATTGTGCCCCCCCCCAACCCCTAGCTGCGCCATTGACTGTATGACATAATTTCTCGTGAATTTCCGTCGAACGTCGGTTACGCTGTGTAGAAATGTATTACACTTCGTAATTCACAAGCAACGCACGTCGAAATGTTGGCTCATTTTTGTAGCACTGATAGCAACTCCAGTTCTATTCCAGAGTGTGCAAAACTCAAGATTTACATTTCGTTTTATTTTATTTTTGTTTCTGCTGACGAATTTAGGGAAACTTACTTTTGAGCGGAGCCTAGAAACCAAATAGCTTTCCCCCTAGCAGTTTAATTTTTAGGGCGAGTTAAATTTTCTGTTTTTTTGAAATTTGAAAGTACTTCAACGTGTCTTAACTTTTTAAATTCTGAAAACTGGAAGGAGATAGTGGTATGATTTTTTGTTCATCTGAATCAGGGCTACCAGTTTTGATAATGAGAACTGTACGACGGCCTTTGGTTATTCATGTTGGGATTCAGTAAAAGTAGGCTTTTTGCACAATTTTGTAAAAAATTGAAATTTCTGAATTTTGGATGCCATGTACCTGCTTAAATTTTCAGAGCAGGCCGGATTTCGTAATAACTTGTTTTGTTACTCTAAGTGAGTGCTGTACCATGGCATCATTGTAGACTGGGCAACATCATCGATTTTTACAAAGATGCGGCGCCTTCAATTTTGTGATTAGGCAAAAGGTGATAATAACACTTTTGCTTTGTCTATTCAAGTACTATTCATTCCTTCCCGCTTAGCAACCGAAACTTAGACACCCTGTATATAGGTATCGAGCAACAGTTTATAGTTCAGTCATATAGTTCGTTTTTCGATACCTGTTTCCTTATAATTTCGGTCAAACATTAACAAGTATATTTATTTTCTAGTATTTAACCTCAGTTTTCTTGAAACCAACTAACAGGTAATAGTTTTCATTTACACTCTCATACTAAGTGTTTTTTTCTAAATTCTTTTAAAAGAGATAGAATAAATATTTGGAGGGGGGCGTGGGAGGAATAGTCATATTCTGTTTACTCTAATTTTTCGCACATAAATACCAACTAGTACTGAAAAAAATGCGAGGCAAGACTAGAAGTCATTTTTCTTTTGTAAGATATATGTATACCATATGTGCTCTTTTATTACAACCCACGATATGAGAATGACATAATTTCTAAACTGTAAGAGAACAGCCTATTAAACTAGGCTATTGTGGTGAAATGCGATTACTAAACGATGAAATCGGCTTGTCTATCGCAAGATGAGTTTTCCGTCACCGAAACAAGTTACTTACAAATTACATTATCGAGCCTATTTAAACTAGATTGTAATACTATGGCTAAATACGTATCATATACTCCACTACTTGTAGTATAATCTTTTACGTTTTACCTACGCTGCGGTTTCACTTCGTTTAATTTTACCTACTACAATGTATACCTATAGGTATATTATACGCTGTGCACTTCATTCGTTGATATTTTATCGTAATATTAATACTAAGCTATCGTTTTTTTCCCTTTTGTATTTCTTTAGTGGTGTAATTAAGAGAGAAAATAAGATGCAGTCTATGGGTCACCGATTGGCTGTTATAGCAGTTGTGGTCTTCGTCGCCGTTCTAGGAGATTTTGCTGTGGACGCGAAACGATTACGTGAGCGAAATTTTACACACTTTTCTCAACACATGTGCACTGTGCACTACTTTAGTTATGCAAACATTGTCTCGCTACAATGATTTTAATAATTGCGGGAAAATGTTATTATAATTTGCAGTCTTTAACTTACTAGCATTCGCAGGTATTATTAAGTATGCATAGGTAGACCCGTATACGATTGAATGGAGGACTATTATGTAGCGCGAATGTGTACGTACCTACATCTAGAGAATTTTTTCCAACGACAAAAATTCGAACAGGAAAAAAGTCAATCAAAGCGTAACATCTGTTTCCAGCTTCGACACTATAAATCAGTTTTTACTGGCCAGGAAGTCATACCACCGAACGAGTACCACCAACTGGGGTAATATCGGACACCAGTGGTAATATTGGCCACTTATGTTTGTTTACCGATAAAGATACTAGCGCTCCTACCATAAATCATGAGCGGCCAATATTACCACCTATGTCTGATATTGCCTCAATTGACTATACTGATAACGATACCAGTGTTCCTACAGAGTGGACAATATTACCTCCATTGACGGTAGCTTTGGGAAGATTTTTGACAGAATTTGAGGAAAGCTAAGTTCACTCTGTGTGAGTGGTAACTTTTAGTGAGTTGAATACCTGCGCATAAATTAGCACACAGTTCGACATGAATCCCTTTTTGCTGCCAAAAATGTGCACCAAGCTCAATTTTTATGGTCGAAATCGAAGTTGCAAAATTTTACTGTAAGATCAGGAGGTCATCTAGTACTGTAGTAACCTTAAAACTAATCAGTGGACACCTTCGTGGTTCTAATTTTCATCAAATGGCTTATATATACTTTAAAACAAGAGTAGGAGACTCACCTCGAACTACAAAAAAATTAAGTCCGGTAAGGCTACATTTTGTAACAGAAGGGCAAGTTATATTAGTAGTCACATGTGACAAGAAAAGTTCACTAACATTGTGAACTAACTTTTGGCACACCCGTGTTATATGTATCTCCGTAGTTTTCCAGTCTGTTTCTATAAGTATGAAGGTTAATTATTTTCAATTTGAATTCAACTGTTAACACATTTATACATATCAGATCGTAGAAACGTACATCAACAACGATATGTAAGTTTGTTTTTGGTTTTGCAGCGAGTTTCGTGAAAACATGTCGCAGGAAGGAGCCCGATTTGGCTAAATGCTTACTGGAGCAAACTTTGGAATCGGTTAAACCTTATTTAGCAGTCGGTTAGTACAATAAAAATGGTATTTTACGACCTATAACGGCAAATTTAACGTTACGAGTACCTACCACTTACACGAAATGTACCAATTGGTCACAGAATTTTTTAATTCGTAAATAGTAATAATCGGTTGACCCTCGAATAAGAACTTTAAATTATGTGTTGCCAATTTGCGAATAATATACGTGAAATTGGGATTCTGCATATTCGCGATGTAAATTAGACGGTAGAAATGGCATTAGGTACCTACGTAAACTTACAGACGGGAGCAGTCTTGATTACGAATGAAAAAGCTTAAAATAGATATTGAGGAATTAAGCGAAGTAGAGTGAAATAATAATTACGACCTATAGGTACATAGGCAGCACTTGTAATTATTAACAGTGAGGAATCCGTAAACGAGTACCGCAACCAATATTCGAATGTATTCAAATTTCAGGTATTCCGAAAATGAAGATTCCAGCTTTGGAACCGTTGGCAATACCGAATCTAGAGGTAAACAGAAAACAAGAGGCTTTGGATTTGAAACTCAATTTGAAAGATCTAAAAGCTTGGGGCGGAACTAATTTTGTTGTGAAGAATTTAAAGTAAGTTTTACATATTATCTGACATCCTGTAGCATTAAAAAGTTTTCAGCGGGGAAGAGGAGATACCAGTAGGGCGGAATGGTGTTTTCCCACACGGTGTCAAAGATATGTCAATACTCTCGAGCTTAAAAATGAAAAGTTGCATTTTTCCTCTAAATGTGTCGAGGATTCTTCATATTTGCTTACATTGCAACGTACTTTTTGAAATGTTGGTGAGCTCCGATGAGTACGAATGTTACTTGGATCGGATACCCCGAATTTTTTCGGGAGATGCAATGTAAATACTTTCGCTTCCTCCCGTTCAGACACTCCTGCTGACATATTTTTATCATTTTTCTTTTAAACTGCAGAGGTTATAGTCCAGCACATTCAAATTTTCACTCAAAACTGCGGTCACAGGCGCCGTTTATTCTTCGCTCACATTCCCAATACGAGGCCAATTGATTTTACCAATGCATATCTACCTTTTTTTTTTTTTTTGTAATCAAAATGTTTCACCTTTCTTCATCGCAATCTACCTATGTATTTTTCACTTTCTTCTCCGGTTGTTTTTTGTATTTGTACCCACTTTTCGTGTGGCTCCAGTTCTCGTTGCTAATACATACAACCTAGATAATAGCCGCTTGAAGGCGATTGATTTATTTATGACATTTACAGGGTAAACTATGAAAAACTGATAGCCGAGGGTACTATAATACTACCTTTAATCCACGCCACTTGCGAATACGATATTGATGGAAGAATTCTGGTTATTCCTCTAAAAGGAAAGGGTACTTTCAAAGGAAACATCAGTAAGTAATACACGGTGTACGATAATTTATTACCTGGTGAATCCAAGACGAAGACCGCGTAGTTTTCGTGAAAACAATAATCGCAGTTTACGCGTGTCAAACTTGTACACCAAAATTCGACAGAAACTTAAGCTAAGTATTTAATTCGAAATTTCTACAAATCATTTGACTCGTTCCCGATGATTTTTAGCCAATATTAGAGCAGATCTCAGTGGTACTGGAGAACTCACCACAGATAAAAAAGGCAGACAAATAGCTCAGATAAAGACTGTGAATGTAAAAGTAAGAATTGGCGACGCAACCGGTACCGCAGTTAACACCGACAACAACAGAAATAATGAACTCATAAGTGAGTATTCGGTTTTCTAACATTTTCTAAATATAATTATGTCAATTTTGCTTAAGCCATGGGCCCTGCGGTCGCTCAGAATGGTCCAGCCCATTTAATTGTACTAAAAATACGAAAATAAAGGTCCTCACCAAACTCTAAAAATCTTCCAATTCACCCTTAGAACTCTACATAATACACGGGTTACTTCTATCCTTAATAATCTTCCTAGTTCTACCAAATTCATTGTACCTGGAAACTATTTGACAATTGAAGACCGGCATTCCAAAAGGTGCTTTGTCCAAAATCATGAAAAATGAGTTACGAGCGCCATCTGTTAGGGAACGTAGTCCTCCACATATGTTCATCACCAGAATACGAAAAAATGCTCTCTCTATGCGTAAATCAATGTTCGAAGAAGAGGGTCGGGAAAAGCGTCGTTCCAAAAAGTACTTTGTCCAGTTTTATCACCGGCTCTCGTTATATACTCATCAATTTCGGCCGAAAACAATTTTTTAGCATTTTTATCATCTTGGTGTCATTCCAAAAAGTACTTAGTCCATCGTTTTTCATACTGTTTGCTGCATAACGTAGGATTACTTCGACGGTTAGAAAATGTGTGAACGACGTCTTATTCAGGAAGGTTCAGTGTTGCCAACCATAAAAAAAGTTTGCGAAAAAGGTAATCCCTAGGCAGCGGACGCAGTTTTTATTGATTTCTCAGAAATGTAAATTTTGGACAAAGCACGTTTTGGAATGCCGGTCTTCAATTGTTTAATTTTTTTTTTTTTTTTTTTGTAAATATAATTTAGGAATACGTTGAACGTTAATATTATTTCGAAAGCGTAGTTAAAATACTGTCGAAAATTACTCCAGCCTAAAAAGCATCCCTTTTTTTTATGTGGGTCAGATGTTCACCAGTTTTATTCGCGGAAACGTGGAAAAATAGCGTGACCGTGTCAAAGCTGTTGCCTACCTCAGAGCTAATCAGGAATTTACTGTGTTAATAAACTTCATTGCCTGCTGCGAGCCAACGACTACATAATAAATAAAAACCTCGGCCGTTTTTTTTTTTTTTTTTTTTCTCACGGATATAAAATAGAAGATGAAATCAATACGAGCTTGTCAGTCGAAATCAGAGTAATATATTATGTAGGTGCATGAGATACAAAAATAAAAGAATAAAGAAAGAAAATTCGTATCAAGTACGTATAGGTAAAGTTTTTCTCTTAAAAACTAAGGTGGCTTTATCTTATTTCTAAAAAGAGTGTGCATGGGAACGCCCATCGTCCTCAATATGAATTACGCAGCTGAGACATTCTTAACGGTGAAAATTAGGTCCATCACATTTGCAGAGCAAGTGAAGTACAAGTTTATTATATTATCGATTTATTTCAGCCGAAACTGCAGTAAATTTCTACACCAATAATCGACGACAGATTCTGGACATTGCCACACCAATTGCGGAAGAAATAGCGGCAGAATTTATTATTCAGTTTGGTAACCAAATCCTTGGAGCAGTGTTACTCGATGAAGTCTTACCAGACAACTGAAATTTACTCTAACAAATTTATTTATCTCACTACAATGGTCTCACCGTGAATGTTCAAAACGAAAAAAGAATCAACTAAATACGGAGTATTATGTTACCAATAAGCAGTCGAGACACTACGTGTGAGCTTCAGTGGGGAATAAAGAAAATCCACCCACTTAGTCTTATTTTTGAAAATAATTATCTGTAATAACCAAATGGATTTTAGAAATGTTAATTTTGTACCTACTTTAAGCTATTTTGTTTCATTTAGAGGACTTTTTGTTACAATATTCATTTTAGACGATTGCTTCATATTGAAGTTTATTACCGACTTTTCGGACTACAGTACCACGGCGTACCAAATATCTGCTACATATTATCGAAATCCACTAAGGAATCCTAAAATATGTACGTACATGTTCGATGTAAAATTTAGATTAAAAACTATCCCCTCGTCGTGTTACAATATTATACGAGCTGCGACTGATTGGGCGAATTTATATTTTATGAAGCATAAATATAGGTAGAGACAGATCATACACGATATACCGTCACATGAAATAACACGAGTATATGAGTAGACCAAGAAGAAAATTGCAGCATATTTATTGGACTGTTGGTTAATCTAAATGGAATGAGTACTTCTGATAGAAAAATTGGAAAGGAACTTTGAAATGTTACAGTATAGAATAAATAATAATTACGTGTTTATTTCATTCAAATTCCAAACTAAAAGAACATGTAATCTCCATACACATTATAGTTAGATGTCAGAATGCCAGAAAAATAAATTAGAATCTCACGTCAATCCTACAACCGGTGGTATCAAAATAAACATTATTGCAATAAAAAGTTGTACCGATTGCTAGGTAAATAATAGATACTCGTACTTAATAATGATGTAAAAGCAACGTAGTTCTTGCATGCGCCACATTTTCGATTTTGGAGCAGTTTGAGTTCTTTACAAATTGCACCTTCTCCAGGATTCCAGGATCAGACTACCACACAAAAATAAATTTGATGCATTCCTACGATGTACAGAATAGACAATGCTCATATTAGGAAATATTTTCCGAACTTACACAAGCTATACTTAATATATTATAATAATCTCGTAACTGAAAGTGTACACAGTTGTGTATTGTCATGATTTGCGTTTTTCAATGGATGATATTGATCACTCTTATTCTATAAAGTATTATTATTTTTTTTATCACATTGGTATTCCTATTTATTTTTATTTTTAAATTCATAAGCTATCAACACAACTATCGTCCCAGTCCATAGGAAGATTTTCGTAAAAATCTATCAGCAACTGCGGATATAGGGTTCGCAATTCACGAGAGTATACAGGAAAAGGCTCACTTTTGCCTCGCCATTTAACAAGCAGTTGAATTTCCCCGGTTTCCTCTTCAAAATTGGCTCCTTTTATCTCCTCTGGAATTAAATCAGCGGTCCAATTTTTCCTTCGAGCTGAAGGATTTTTAGGATTGGAATTTATATTACGCCTCGAACCTGTGCCCGTACGTTTTCTTTTCCCAAAAGATGAAAGGTCCTCACGAGTGACAGCCGCATCAGATCTCGAACTCCTACGTTTGGCTTTGGTACTTGCATTAAGCCTTTTAATATTTTTTGTTACAGGTCGTCCTTTGACGTTTTTCTTTCTTGCACGATTTTCGTAGTCGAAAATCAGTTCGGCACACGATTTCAAATCCAAATGTTCGGCGGGTTCCCATGTATTTTGGCTACTTGGATAATTTTTCCACTTCAGGTAAAATAACACTTCTCCATTCGCCGTGACTTTTTTGTTTACGATCGCTTCAACTTCGTACCGTTTCTTCCAATGACTCAAGTTCATTTTACGAAAAACTGAATTGAAAGAAGAAACTGTAAAAAAACAAATACAGTAAGAAATTAAAGCGGCTACTAAAGCAACTGTAAAGGATTATTTCGTACATTTTCGCACTTACTTTATGGCAAATCGCATGGGAAAATAAGACTATTTCTGAATAAGTAAAGGTACTTTTGTTTGAAAATAAAATAAGCCCTGTTTCGTAATTTATTCAATAGGGAATACATATATTCATTAGTCGTGACTTTCTGGATCACTTCAATATTTAATTAATATATGATGGTTTCTATTTTGAATTTATGTTGTGTAAGTCTCTTTTATATTAGGTATAACCTACTTGAATTCACCAAAATTATCTCCGGATTAGGATGAATGCCGTATCACAAGAAGGGTATCAAAAAGAGGGGTGGCAGAATCACCACCAAAAATTTTCAAATTGGCACGAATTGAAAATCATCAAGGAAAAAAGTTACTAAATTTTCCCCCCTTTGCTTTATTCAAGGAACTCGTAATAGAAATAATTCGGGATTTTTCCACCACACAGAAATGTTAACACGTGTTTAATTACAACTTTAAATAAGTACCTACGTCTAATAACTGAGGAGCTACGAATATTTAAATGTTCAGCCTGTCAGAGAAAAAAACTCATTCGAATGATGTAACATTCGACTATCAACTTATCAACTTTTTTTCTTTCTTTCTTTCATTTTATAGCAATTTTGATGATTAGTTATTGATGTAAGTCAATATTAACTACCTACTTGGTAGCTCTATTTACACTAATACATAACTATTATTTTTACAAAAACAAAAAAAATACAATATAAAATGCAATAGAATTTATGATGTGAGTCCATCATGAAGAAATCACATTAAGTAGGTACTCACAACTGATACTTAAGAACAGGGGCGTAACCAGAACTTTTTTTTGGGGGGGGGACTACAATTGAGAAAGAAAAAACTTGAGCAGGGGTGAAAACTCGATTTGGTACCTGCCTGATTTGGTACCTACCTATTTTCATTAATTAATTTTGAAAAAATTTCAAATTTTGGCAGGGGTTACAGCCCCCTAACCCCCTCCTTGGTTGCGCCCTTGCTAGAGAATATTTGTTACAATTTAACAATTGTAAGGATGAAAACTTTAGAGGGACTCAAGTTATCGGCCTTGTTTTTCAAGTATAATCAAATCTTACAAAGTTTGTTATAGGTACCAGCATTTATTCCATCTTTATTACTGAATAATACCAAAATAAGCAACGTTTAGTTCAAACACTAGATTTTTGAAGACAACGAAACAAACAAAATGAGTAAAAAAATCGAAACAATGAAAAAGTGATTACATTCACACGATAATTGGTTTATGTGTGTGTGTGTGTATGTATAATAGTTTCAAATTATACCTAGTGGTAAGTATGATAGGAGATAGGATAAAAAGTTATACACCCGAGATACATACCTAATAGTACCTATATTCTTTCTTCTTTTTTTTTTTCAGTTTGATATAAAGTGAATATACTTATAAATTGTATGATAAATTCTTTGTAGAGTAGTAGGTACATAGGCGGAAGTACTTGCAAATGTGACATGTATGCGGAAAATGTTCTGCGTTTTTTAAAAACTACACAGGGGGGGTTGTAACCTTTATATTTATTTCTCCGTGAATGTACGCCTGCTTGCAGGTTTGTAGCGGCTATTATCTTCCAACATTAAGAATAAAAGATTTTTTTTTTTTAAAGTCAGAAAATTGTAATTTTACATAGATGTTTATATGATGGCTACTTGTTCATTTAGGTTTACAAGGGTTCCAGGATTAGCCCCTCCCCGATCCAGCTATGAATATCGGTTTTTATATATTAATTCATTCGATTCTTTCACACATAACAGACATTTTTACTTTAATGATAATGTTTTGAGAAATACATAGCTACCTATTATATAAATATATTAGTGTTTTGGTTCTAAACACATGATGGGCTTATTCTCTGATCTCTTGAACATGTGATGACCGTATGTAGGAGCAATATACATAGGACCCATGTCAGCTTGTAATTTAAAAGGAACATATGCTGTACATGTTAGAATTGCTATCTGATATAATGTATTATATGTAGGTATGTGTTCTTCGATTACTGGTCTCATTAATTTACACCTGTAATGTGACTGACAGTCAGAGATGTCATTGCAATCAAGTGACGTCCATAAGCTGAGCAATAAATGAAGAGGACCTATCTGATTAGACTGATATTTGGATTTGGGATTGATCTAATCAATCAACCCACTAAATTCTAATTTGTGGATTACATTGAGATTAATCTAAGCCAAATATTAGTATAACCAGATTAATTCTAGTCAGTTTTATTGCTTATCAACTCATCATACTCAGTTATTTGATTATGATTGTGCTTATTACTGTCTGTCACATAAACCGCGATGGGATAAATCAAAATACATTTTTTTTTTTAAATCAAAGAAATCATTAAAATTAATAAAGTGATTTTAAATCATTTTATTTTGGATTTAAATCATGATTATTTAAAAAATCAATAGGTAGGTGTATCTGATTTTCATTTTATGATTGAAATCATTTTTTCAGGTTTCCAGGGATATTTTCTATGTTAAAATCAGAAAAATCACATAAAAATTAATTTTCATGGTGATTTTCAATAATCTTTAGAAAAATGATTTTTCTGATTGGGTTTCAAATCGGGATTAAAAAAAAAAAAAAAAATTATAGAAGTATTTTAAAATCATGATTTTCAATCACTTTTGATTCCGATTTTGTCTATCTCTGTACCTAACCGACGAATAAAAGAAAAATTAAATAACTAAAATACTAAGATACTTATCAGTCTGAAGCTATGATTTTCAATCTGTATGAAGGCTACATTGTAAAAGTATATCAACAAGTAGATATAGTATATAACTGTCAGCAAAACCGAATAATTAAATTTCAATGTACCTAACTGCCATATTGTCGGCTTAAAAGTACAAAACCTCGTGACTGTAAAAAAGCAAATTTTACAGGAGAGCCCAAAAACATTTCAGTGTAAAAGACCCCTGTGTACGGCGAAAAACATTTTCAGGACATATCAGAGTGCTTCAAGGCTTCATTTCTGGGGAAAAAGTTGTTTTACTCTAAAGTGGAATTACGTGGTTTTGTACTTCAGCCCAGAGTATGTATAGTCGCAGAACTAACTGAACAGAACAGGAACCAATTGTCGAAAATATCGCTTGTAGGTATAGTTCTCATTTTCGACTTCAACTCCGTGCCTACACTGATGTTGTGACGCTACATTGTCGGTAAGCTCTCCGCGGTCAATGACTGGAGCGGTTACCGCTAAGTAAATACTGCTCAGTGGCGGATCCAGGATTACACTTTGGGGGGGCTAAATGTTGGAGAAAAAAAGAGCAAACAAAATTTTAAGCATGAATGCATGATTGTTGATAAGTGATAATGTTGATTCATTGATAACGCGATATGTATTCACGAACTGTGCTGTATGAGCGCTACTGTCATTAAAAACATCGGTGGCTAAAATAAGTGGAAAAGCGAGTGAAATTTTTTTTTTTTTTTGGGGGGGGGGCTATAGCCCCTTTAGCCCCCCTGGATCCGCCACTGATACTGCTGGTTGATGTAATTCGATTTCTAAGCCCCGAATCAATCCCTCACGAATTTTTGTAACTATTTCGACTTCAAGCTATTCGGCGAATACGCAGAACTTAATTTTTCGAATAAGATTTTATTGAAAGAATATCAAGTGACTTAAAAAATGGCAGAGATAGAGTCAGACATCAAAATGAACCCGGACGAAGTGAATGTGAGTATTGAGAATATTGGGTATAATTAGATCTTTACGTTTGGAAATATTCTGTCTACGAGATTAAGAAATCCCATTTTGAATCTCTCCCTTCAGAAATCTCATGCATCGAGACAGAATAGAAAAGCTTCAGAAAAATCCTCAGAACGAAACGGAAATATTACCTACGTAAAATTGCTCCACAGAAATTGAAAATCACTTGATCTGATTTCTGGATTTTGGAGAATTTACATGAGAAATTATTTGTTTGGGTGTGGCCTATTTTGGCGAGTTCGAAAACGAATCAAGCCACCGCAGTTTGGCAATGGTCACCCCCCCCCTCGTAGCTCCTATTGGATTTCTTCTATTTTATTATTGAGCGAAGGCTAAAAATTGACACTTGGTTAATTTTTCTTATGATAGCCTCTTGATGTTCGATTTGATACTTTGTGCAGGGCATTTTCTATATGGTCAAATTTGTAAGTCGTCGACGAGATCTTGGATTTATCTAGCCTTTTTGATCGACGACCTTTGACAGCGTTCCTCTTGGTTACTCTCATGCTCACATTTTGTTCAACAAAACTGACGGGTATATTTTCTTTGATTTTGTTACCCGTTAGATTCTGGCGACGAAGACGCATCGTGAGAAGAAAAGCCATGGTGCTCATCAAATTAATTATGGTTTTAATTATGCAGTAATCATCTTTCTCGAATATTATGAAATAAACTAGGTTTACTTAATGTCCATTTTTCTTGCACTGTAATTCAGAAAAGGAAATTAATTAAACCAGTCGAAGTACGAACGAGATTGTTCAACCTTTGGATAGAGTTGAAGAACGAAGAATCAATTCAGAGAATCTTAAATCTTAAAAGAGTTTAATTCCACAGCGCACTCTATAGCGTCTCCCAACTTCCGATCTTATTGGCGTAAATCTCTCACAGGTCTGAAGCGTGAAGCCCCAGCACAATATTTACGTCACCAATCATGTTTACTGAACAGAGCGTGAACAAGAATTATTTGTTTCTGACAAGTTTGCAAATGTTCATTTTAGCCAGTATTTACTTATGACTTCTTCCTCAGTTTTAGAGTTCAAGAGAGTGGTTTTGGACCATTCTTAATGATATCAGACTCGGAGCCAGCTAAAATTCAAAATGAACGTGTATGAAACAAATTAAACAGCAGTTCTGCATGAACCGCAAACAAACAGAATACAACATTACTAATCCAGTTTGATTCAACCAAGACCTAATTCTAATCAAAGTGATTATTATTGGCTACTAATACCTATAGATAGGTAACTACGCGCTCACCACTTACCGAGCAGAAAGTAACTAGGCAGAAATTGATAATGCGGTACAATTCAGAAATGTCTTCACTTTATCTTACTGATCCGACACCATTTACCTCCAATAATGACGTGTACAAATTCATTTTCGGTTCTCAACATTAACTGGCGAAAATGATCCTAAAAACAGAAAGAGGAAACGACGAATAATAAATTAGGATGGGCACACTTGGCGAACATGAATAAAACAAGACGAGCGCAGATTACAGATGATGTATACAGTATACAATACAACCGAGATACTTACCTCCGCTGCATGATGTACATCTACTCCCCTTTCCCTTCCTACAACGAACGACACAGAAACCGAAGCTAGCTGGATGGGGCACTTTACACCACCGTTGAGCCTAGCGCATTGACCAAATGTGTGCCATCCAGCAAGGAAATCAATGCAACATCTATACAAGCTGCGAGGGTCGCTGCGCAGTAACCTAGTACCACAGCGCACAGCGAAGTTACGTGAGCTGTCTAACGCTCACCAGAGTCGCTAGTGTCTACATAATACACATTACACACCAATGAAAAAAAAACAAAAAAAAAACACGTGAAATTCATAAAATTCGTTTTATGAAGGTTGCTAAGAAAATTTAATTTCACAAATTTGTGTATTTATGGTTCATTGTATGCCAAATCGATATACTTTGTCAGAATTTCCAATTCAACTTTCATGATTATTTACAAATCTTGACCCAACCCAAATTCCTTATTTAAAACAAGCTCCAGATACCTCATTTCAGTTATGTAGTTAGTAGAAAATCTGCCATATATGAACGCTGTTAAGCGTAAAAACCAACCGACATTTGTTGACAAAATGCGTTATTAGTTATGTATCGCTGGAAAAAGCGTAAAAAGTATAATTTTTCAAAATTGGGCCCCCGATTCAGAAATGTGTACTCACGTTGAAAAACGCTCATCAGTAAACACTATGTCATATACGAGTAGTTTCTACATGGCTCTTGAACTTTGAATCACGAGTTCTCAAAAAACAGATTTTGTTGGTTTGTTCTGTTACGCTTAATAGCGTCCATATGATAGCCAGCACTTCGCTTGGACATGCAAATAGCGTGTACATTTATGGAGTAAATACTAGGGTGGGTAGGTTCCTAGAAACTCCCGAGGATAGACACAAGCCATATTTCCAGGCGCTCGACAATTCGAAATTCGATGTAGTGAAGTCGCAAATTTCAAATCATCGGGCACGGAAAGACTAAATATGGCATATGTCCATCGTGGATTGTTTCTGGGAACTCTACAGGTACCAAAAATTAGTGATGGTACTTGGTAAAATGTTTGACCAGTTATTATTGACGAGCATATGCTTGAAATGACCAGCATTTGCTGAGTATTCGCTAATTGAATAAAATGTGGCCCTGGTAGGACAGCGCGAATTAGAAACGGAGAGGCGAAATGGGGGTTCGGGCTAGCCTCAATGCGTCTCTCTCGTGACAGATAAGATACTCGAAAGTTTAGTTTCCGGGATCAGGGATGCTGTGTCTGAAGAGCAACTTTGGTATGCGTGATGCATTGCGATACGCTTCACTAAACATTTACTTTAAATCAGTGGCGTAAATGTGCGGGGGGGACAAACCCCTCCCCCAGAACCCTTTAAAAGTAACATATTTTCGGAATTTGTTCGTTTAATGAGAATTGAACATGGTGAAAATGTACCTACTTTTTGTTCTACGTTTTCAACCCCCCACCCCCACCCCAGAAGGAATGAGTAGTTACGCTACTGCTTGAAATGCTGCTGAACAAATGCTAGGTACATATTGTGAGAGCACTTGCTCCTCGAGCATTTCTAAAATCTGAGCATTGAACATCTGAGTATTTGCTCGATAAATGCTTGAAATTTTCCAGCATTTTCAACATTTCCTTGTGACCATTACTACCAACATGACAACGCAAAATGGCTAGCGTGGGGGGTTGCTAGATAGATACCTCAAAATCATACAGCTTATAGGCATACAGCACTATGTGTGTACCTACCTATACGCTCCTACTTCCGCAAAGGTGTTTTTTGGCGCTCAGGAGCGATAAGTTCAAGGTTTCAGCGGCAAACAACATTAGAAAGCATATCGCATCACTACACACGATGGATTAATTTGATCATTTAGAATTTACTAAAGCACAAGAAATAATATCTTCACCTGCTTCAAACATTTTTAAATTCATTACGAGCTACCAAATAATAAACACAATTCATTTGACACCTACAGACAATGAGAGAAAAGAAATGGGCCACGGTCCACGTGACCTCTGTTTCTGGTGCTTTGAAAACGAGAAAGTCGACATCGATTTCCTTACAGATTTTCACCTCGTATTTGAGTCATATTATTTTCCTACTTCTGATTCAACTTGATGCTATTAAGTACTTCCATTAGGTACTCTGCCCGATGCGCAAAATCCCGCCACTTACTCGGGTAACTAAAGGGGAACCAAGGGTAACTGTGACGGGTTTCTGGGCAATCTGAGGGTAACCGAGGGTTACAAATGGGTAACTTTTCCGCGGGTAACTAGAGGGTACTGATAGTGTATCGGATTGCGCAAAATCTCTCGTCAGTTTCCCGGATAACTAAAGGGGTAACCAAGGGTAACTGATGGCTGTCTGGGTAATCTGAGGGTAATTTGAGGGTAACCGAGGGTTGCAAATAGGTAACTTTTCCGCGGGTAACTAGAGGGTAACTGACTGCGCGTCGGGTGCAAGATTTTCGTGAAGAAATACAATAATACTGGCTGTCCATCAGTCTTTCTATATAAAATTCGGAGTACCGCAGCCGCACTCATTTCTCACAGAATTATGTAGGCACTTAAGCATGAGTCAAAGTACTTACATTTTAGTCGAATCTCTTTCCCCTCTGATGATAATGATGCACATATTATTTTATTATGTGGTTGAATTTTCCATAGTACAACTATGCAGAACTGAGTAAGTCATCTTTATTTCACGCGTGTATAAAAATAATGATACATTTTCGCTCATGTACTATATGTAGGTAGACATATAAATACTGTCGTATCTTTTGCCGAAGGTGTATAACATTTAGATATCACAGACCTGTATTGTTCCATTGGAGCATATCGCATGACTGTAGAATGTTGGGTTGGTACTATGATACATCACAGCTACAGTTACAGTGTTATGGTATGGTAAACCTACATACGGCGTTCACAAATCTGTAAGTTAGCTCAGCAATCTTACCTTCAAAATGTGCACTGCGTACTCGTACGTAGATAATAAACCGACGCACTGCTACAAATCAAATAACAACACCATGTATCTAAAAAATGTAACAATTTGACAAACAACAAAAATGAAATTTGAATTGAGTCGCAGGTCGATGCTAGGAGCATTCGATGCGTGCATTTCTCGTGCTACCGTATTATTTTTTATTTACTTATTTTTCCTACCACCGCCATAAATTTGAAAAAATGTTGCCAAACATTTCATCGAAATCTCTTCAACTCCTAATCTTAACCGAATTCTATTCTAGGCATATTTCTGTTACTGTTAATCAACGATCTACTTATTTAGTATGTGGTTACAAGTAAGGAACTACAGCCTTTTAAACAGAGACGTATAGTGCGGGCTAGTCGTACACCCTTTTCGCGCTCTATGCAGTAGGTCGGGTACAGTTGAATAGCCTGCGCAACTTACGGGTTGCGAAGGAAACGTGAGTTCAGTGCACGATTGTACGTATAAGATGATTCTACATTTTGAAATTTTGACATCATATTTCATCATCCTTTGAAATCCAGTAAAACAGTTTACTTGTAGGCACTTCCTACCCCAGATATACCATTCAGTTCTCGAATATGTGTAGGTATATTATAGTCGATAAGCAGAACCATTACAAAACGAATGTCGTTCAATCACGAATGAAATTGTCCTCGCGTATGCGCGAATTAAAATGGTCACAATTTTAGCATTCTCGCTTTTCATATTTCAACTTGAATTTCATTTCCATTAAATTCTACATTAATGCCTCGCAAATATTTTATTAATAAGGATTGATGATGTGTTTTTTTTTCTCTTCCCTTGTTGTTTACAACAGGTACGTAAGTACGTAGCGTTTATTTTAAATTACGATACTTGCTTCTTCTAGGACATGGTATACGTGGCCAAGATTTTCAATCGGACGAGCTTTCTCAGTCTGAATGATGAGGACTACTCAAGTAGGATTTAACGAGAAATAATATCCCTTACGAACAGCACTGCAGTTTTTTTTTACAGGCCGTTAGGTATATACATCGTACAAGTTTTTACGTTTATATTCCGATGTCTTTCTCCCCTCCCTTCACATTTCTTGACATCATATATTTATATTTAAAAAAAAACAAAAAAGAACGAGAGTAGGCGCTTTAGAATTCCCGATTCTCCTTTGAAAAAATCGAGGATGAGGGAAGTTCTAAATTTATTCATTGGCATTTTTTATTGGTTTTTAATTTAAAACTTTATTACGAAAGAAAGAAGAAAAAATTGTTTTGATCTGATTCTTCGAATTACATTGAAGTTCCTTGAAGAATCAGCGGCATTATTCTATGTATTTGCAAGAATTCGCTGTAAGGTATAAATTATATCATCGGATATAATTTTACCACATTTGCGATCGTATTTTCTTCTCGATATTATTGACGGCATAGTATCATTAAGTACTATTTTTCGTTTCTTCCTCGTATTTCGTGAATGAAGGAGTGTTGCTCATTTTTGCCATAGTGGTTGAAAAATAATAATAATTACGCGTTGATAAGTCGGAGATATATTTTCAAGAAACAATTTTGTACCGGAATTAATTAATCCAATTTTTAGATTTTTCTAGAAGTTTTTTTTATTTTTTGGATGGGTGTAGATAGCTAGGTACCTACTTAGTTTATAACTATAACTCTATCCAACACGATGACCTTCCTCAGTAAGCAGTCTGACGGGACTTATTTTTCGAATTCTCCGAAAATTTTATTTCTATTCTTAGATAACTTGCAGCACAGTTTTGTACTAAAAATCCGATTTTAAATTAGCTTTTTTCAAAATTTTTACGCATCGTAACAAAATAGTATATTCTTGATTTAAGTGGGTAATTCTCCGAAAAATGGACAATTCATGTAAATAGGCTGTAACTCTGCCACTTATTATCAGAATGCTATGCGCAATATATCAAAATTGAGGAAATGAACTCTTCTGATGGAGACAGTGGTAAAAGCTCTCCCTAGTTCAGCAGAACATCATTAGAAATCGAATGCCTGAAATGTCCATCAGCTGGTGTCAACTGGCTAGTTCGGTTTTTTTTGCTTGCTGAAGCGTTAATACATCATTTTAAGGAACTACTGTTTCCCATTGTTGAAGAGGTAAGTTGAGGCAACACGGTATAAGTCTTACAATCTTTTTCTAACCAAGTTAAGTAACCTTTAGAATACCTCAAAGTTGTGTCTAGGAAGAGATATGTCCTTCAACGTGGATAATTTTCAAACCTCTCTGTAGGGTTCCACTATAAGCATAAACTTCTCTCAAATGCTCATATATAACTTCCTCATAACTTCCTCTAGAAGGCTGTGTAAGAACTTCTGTGAAATAATGATAATTTGTATGCTAAAATACTCATTTATTGCTGAGATCCTGGTTTCTAAAAAAAAAGTGTCCTTCATCGTGGACATCAACCGCCATATTGAATTTATAGCTCCGAATTTGTAAAAACGTAATAATATAACTAATGTTGGCCACATTACATTCAGCAACATGACTGTATCAAATATTTTCTGCATATTTACTCAATGGGAAAAGGGAAAAGGCGATTTTGTCCTTAAACGTGGACATAAAATATTATTCAACGTGGCTACTCACGTATTTCTTGTATCCACGCTGAAGGACGTGGATCTTTCGACACTTAGAAGCAGTCTGTAGAAACAGCCTTTAAATCTTCTTCGTGCAGAGACTACTTTCCTAGATGAATTTTTGGTACTTCATAAAACCGTGATCCGTGAGATTGTAACCCACGGTGCCACTGTGTGATCGTACAGCCTCATCTTATCACACTATGTAAACTTGAAAAATTTGTCTTTCAACGTGGACAACAATTTTTTTTTTACAACCCTCCAAAATCAAATTTAAGCCCGGCCGGTACCGGAATATGATTTCTCAACACCCCTAGTATCGATTTCAACGAAAAAAATTTGAAAAGTGAACCTCATTTTTTTTTTGGTTTTTGTCCACGTTGAATTGTCCATTTTTCGGAGAATCACCAAGTACAAAAAACCTAACTATACACATTTTGTAACACGATACTATTATTTTACCTATTTATTCTTTTTCTTAATTTATTTATTTTAATACAGAAATAATTTTAAGAAATTTATATATACGCGTTGACAATAAGCAGCGCGGGAATTTGGATTTTTCGCACAGCTCCTTCTGAATGCGATTAAAACATTGTCCTCTGTAACACTGATGCATAAAAACGCGATTTTTCGTACACAAAACAAACATATAACATGATTTTTTTGATAACCCACGTATTTTTTTGCATGATTCAACTTGTTTTTCGCTACATAGATCATTGTAAGTAGTATCTCAGTATTTCTCGAATCGCGTATTTTCTATGCATTAGTTTTAAAAAAATCAGCGTTTGGCATGCGTACATCAAAGTTTTTGTTCTTGAGTGACGCACAGAAAACGAAATTTTCCACAACCAAATGAGACATGAGAGATCAATTTTCCCGTACGGTACGATAAAAGCGTGCGAGAAATCTTCGTGCAACATTTTTTTTTTTCGCACCGCTCGCCTACATTACTATAATTTATGATAACTTATTCTCATATTTGGTAATTTATTGTAACTTATCAGTGATTTACAGTAAACTATTAGTAATTTATGAAAACTTTTATTGACTAGGGGTTCAAATCACTTTTTTTTTGGTGGGGGGGATCAGTTTTATAGGCGGAGAACATCCCCTGGCACCCTCTGTTCAAGTGTAAGGCCTCAGAGCAGGAGGGGTGTGAGACGGCAACAGCGATCGATCCCGGCGGAAACACACGAGCGATACCGACAGCGTGATCACCGTCTCGCGTCGAACACCTTGGTTTCGGAAATGTTGAAGAGCGGAAACGGATGAAACCGGGTATCGGCCTTTGTCTCCACCATCATGAAGACGAAGATGCAGACAGAGTGGTCGAGGCAGAGGCCCGACGGTAAAAGCTCGGTCCACACCATCGAACAAAACATCTCTGTACCATGCTACAACGGCTGGAGCTGCTGCGAACCCTCTGATAGGGCTCACCCGTCGTCACCATCTTCTTAAGACGCCACACCTACTGAGACGAAGAGTTGAGGGGTGAGTAAAGGAAGCGCGTCCGTCCATGGTACACATGAATCCCAGGTTAATGCTGAGGGAGCGTTAGTAGGATGTCCCATGGTGGCTCTGACAGGACAGCGCGCACCGGAAGCGGAAAGGCGAGATGGGGGCTCGGGCCAGCCTCAGTGCGTCCGTCTGGTCACTGATGCGATACTCGAAAGAGTAATTTCCGGGGCCAGGGGTGCGGTATCTGGAGAGCCAATTTGGCATGCGTGCGTTGTTATACACTCCACCCAACATCTCACATGTATACCTGTGCACTCGTTTTACATAAAAAAAATGAGCTATATGAAGGTGCACGAGAGCTTTTTTTAAGAACGGAGATACACAAAACCATATTAAAAAGAAAATGAAATCTCTTTTTGAACATTTTTGAAAATTTTCAAATCTCAGAATTCTATATGCGTTTACTATACTGGGTATACTTGAGCGAAAACCGAAAGCCCTCCCGTAACGCTTCCGCGTCGCTTCTCCAACACGAATTCAGGGGTTGACATTTTTATGGAAATTTATTTTTCTTCCAGCCATGGGTATACTTGAGCGAAAACCGTAACTCCAACCATGTGCTCACTGATGGTGGATTTACATTCCAGTCGGCGACATGTCGCGGGCACACTTTTTGCATTGAAAAGCTTGTCCGCGACGTGTTGCTGACTCGAATGTAAATCCACCTTGATGATCTTGATCTTTGCTGGACACAGCGCGACTATAGATCTTCTTCTTTTCTCTTCTCATTTCCAGCTCAGCTCAGCTCACATTTCTTTAGATTTTCATGGTGACAATTCAGTTCATTGGTTGACATTTTCATTTTATTCCAGCCATGGGTATATTTGAGCGAAAACCGTAACGCTTCCCCGACGAATTCAGTGGTTGACATTTGCTGCGCTCTGCCCAACTACAGTCTGCAGTCGTATTGTTATTAGAAATCTCAATGCCCTCCGACACGAAACGATCCGTATAATTTAGCTTTTCATGGTGACAATTTAGTTCAGTGGGCCACATGTCCATGGAAATTCAGTTTTCTTCCAGTCATGTGTTCATTGATCTTGATCTTTGCTGCGCCCTGCGCGAATAGTCGCGTTGTTAACAGGAATTCCCATGGAAATTCTTTTATTAGGGCACGAAAGCGTATAAAATGTGACAATAACCCAAAATAGCTGTAGAACATTGATTTGGCTGAATTTTTCCCAAGTTACACGTTCCATGCGTATACTGTGAAAGTGTAGTGGTGGTATTTTTCCATGAAAAAAATAAAAAAATAAATAAAAATTAATAAATAAAATTGTTTTGAAATGTTTTTAGAAATCTCAGTCAAACTGAAAATAACAAGCTGAAAATTTTGTACCCATAGTCATATTGCCATACTGATTAATACTTTTGTACCGATACTGGCACAGAAACGAAAAAATACCACCGTTAAGTTTTCACAATATTCGTTCAGGACCTCCGAGTAAGGTATAATTTGCGAAAAATTCAATTGAATCTACGAGCAGTTACTTTGGGTACCTATTCGATAAGTGTAATTCAAAGTTTTCAACAACAAAAAATTTGAAATTTTGTTTTTAAGAAATATGATTTTGTGAATCTTCATAAGTAGCTCTCATGCACCTTGGTAGCTCAGTTTGTTCACGAGATAACAGCGAAAGCTTGGTTGTAGATTCGGAGAGCCGCCATTTTTAAAAAATATCGATAATTCGAGAACGGATCGAAATTTTTCAAAAAAGGTTCATAAGCGTACTCGCGGAACAGACTGGAACCGCCCATGCAAGGCTGCATGGTTCGGAATCATCCGTATCCTTTTTGGATACTTTTACATTGGCCCAGTTACAGTCGTGATTTCATTTACATAATGATACGCATTAACGAACAATTTGAAAATTTTCTAAGCTGCGAGTAATTTTTTTCTATCTATCCGAGTCCAGGTCTTAAAAACAGAATGCGAAAACAAAAAAAAAAAAAAAAAAAAAAGTATAATACGTAGGTTAAGATGATGTAATGAGGTGTAAGAGCAAATTAATGGTGAACAAAACGAAGGAAAGGTCGAGGACAAATTAAATTTTTTCAAAGATACTTCCAACAGGTTGTTCGCCATTTTATAGCTGATTTCTTTTTGTTGTTTTCGCGATTGGAGGAGGAAAATTGAAAAACGTAGACTGTTCGCCTTGCACCGATTTGCCACTTACGCGACTATTTGGCATAGTAGTAAACTATTTATGTAGTTGTAAAAACTAATAAACGATGGAAAATTCCGTTTTATTAAAAAAGGAAAGCTAGAAAATTCATTTTAATTCGATATAAAATACGAGAAGGTTCATTTACATAAGCTTGACACACTTTTAAGTTATTGAAAAATTCATCTAGATACGAATAGGACTGCAAATTCCTAGATGATTCCAGATTAAAATATTCGTTCGAGAGAAGAATTTTCCTAACTTTCATGATTGCATGTGTAAGCTTATAGTATACATATATCTCCTTTGTTGAAACGTTCGAATGTATCAAATACACCCGTTCAAATATCTACTGCGATGAGTAGAGGTCAGAATATTAGCATTTCAGTAAGGAAATACTTGTTATCACCATGCGTAAGCATGAGAAATAAACTGAATTGTTTTTCAAATTCATTATTACTGAAGGTACCTAACTCATAATGATCTCAGTTAATCTAATCGGCTTTCAAAGCTGTTGATAGTTTTTCTTTTTCTTTTTTAGTTTTCGAGGCAAATAACGGCTTATGTGTGATAAAGACTTTTTGCCCCAAAATCAACGAATGTGCGACCGGGTTTCGAGAAAAGAAACTCAAGTCGGAAAACTGAAATGTCCAGAAACGAAAATTGACAACATTGACCTTCATTGCTGCTTTTCTTATCATCTCTGTCTATCCCGACGTTATATTGCCGTCTATTTGCAATAACAGACCTCAGAATCTGAATTTACATATTATTGTAAGACTTCAGAATCCTAATTTCCATACTATCGTAAGACCTCAGAATCTCAACTTGTATATACTGTACTGCTCTTTATCGAAAACTGGAAAAAACTTCAAATTAATTTTGTCCACTTTGGAACTTCGGTTTGTTTTTCCGAAAAAGTTATAGGTACATATTATGAAAATTTAATACTATACTTCCCATAACGCGTTTTATTAGAGAGTTAGGTGGGATAAATAGCATTGCTTTTTTGAGGTAATGGTTTGTCTTCCGGAAAATTTTGTTTACTCGGAGTTTAAAAAAAAATTATTCGTTACCCCCCCCCCCAAGATTTGGAAGTATACCTACTATAGAGATCCACAAGGCAAGGAAGTAGTGATCCAATGACCGAAATTCGAAATGATGCCCGAACGAGGAAATTGAGCTGATAATTTTTGCTACTGTTCCGAACGACTCATCCAGTTCAATAAGACAGCTATTTGGTGAAAAATCGCGAAGTTATCATAAAAGCGCAATACTTGGTATGTGAGTTCTCGATGGCGCGATAATCAATTTTACGATGGCAGTCACCTTGTCAGACGCTGATGAATCAACAATGTGAAAACAAGTCGAGTTGAACCATCACTTTCCCCACACGTGTGGACCCATAGAGGTCACACATAATGACTCCAATCTTAAGATCGATCCTTTTCAGAAGTCAGTTGAGCCAAATTTCCCGCTTCTGCGATGAAACGTGTATGATTCTAACAAAAATTGGCGTCAATCACCGTGTACTACGACGTTTCAACTTCTCTTTGAAATGGTCCTCGGATCATAAATTTATAAGATTGAAATTTGTCGACAGAGGTTCGAGAAGTGGATGTCGAAATTTTATTGATTTCCTGGAAGCAACGACTGTGCGAAAAAGAAAAGAACTATATAATGGGAACGAGCACTGTATTAGGGAACTTATTGGAGGCGGATGATGAAATGAAGTTGATAGAATAGATAGAAAGCGAGAAAATGCGGACTTCGGAGCTTCCTCGCATATCTTTTGTCCTATAACCCATTAATGACTCGCGTGTAAGTCTTCACGCAGTTCCATGTCACGACTAATGTATGCATTATTTTTATTTTGAAAATTATAAATAGTTTTTCTGAAAACATGATAAGAAGTTCGAGTAGGTATACCTAAGCTAACCTTCACAAAATAACATATCCCGCGAATTCCTCGAAGTCGTCTAACTAGCTGAAGAGTACACACGCTCACAAAACTCGTGACCAAAAATGTTATTCAAAATAATTTATCGCGTCACCGTACGCACATAAGTACACACAACCATTGTTTAATCGCAATTTTATTCTTTCTTCTTCTCGATACCCGGTTAAATTTTATTTATTTTTGTACGTATTTTATTCGCGCGCAGTCTCTCTTCTCTCAACTTGTCGACCTTCGTTCACAAATGCATTTTGGATAGGTAGTACTTATAAACTTATGTGGTTTTGTTTGACTATAGTGTAGCTTCGCTTAACAATATGTATTCATGTTTTATTTACGATATGGTAGGCCTCTATCTAGCGCACAAATAATGAACTGGTATTTTGTGTATTAAATTTCGTGAGTATATATATGGAGGGATTCCAGTACGAGCCTAATATAAAGTAACTAGTTTTTATGACGCAAACGATAATGAAACTGTGGAATTATTTTAAACGGTGGCAGAGGTACCGTCCATCCCACTGACTACCAAGTACCTACCCAACCTGCGTTCATATTTTAGACGTTACTATCGAGTTCACACTTTCAACTCGAACGCATTGCGAGGATTTTTTGGAATTTTGAATAAAAGCGCAACTGTATACAACTTTCTTTATTCCCCATTGTACCCATTACTGAAGAGAGATCAACAAAATTGAATCATTGAAAAGACTTACTAATTATAACTCGAATATTCTACACGAAATAATATAAAAATTCGTCAAAATGAATCTCTGTTTTTTTTTTCTCTAACCCTCCTCTCAACAGTTACACTGCCCATTACAACCAACATAGGTGTGAACTAATATAAATATTTTGAAGTACCTGGGTAATTCTCAGAAAAGTGCGATAGTTTGCGTGTCAGCTATTTTCTCAGCATTATACTCTTTTCAGAAAATTAAAAATAATAGATTGGTATGTTTATTATTTTTTCTGCTCGACGCAATTGTGTAGAACCCCATACACCTCCCTCCTTTAGCGGAAAATGAGCTCAAAGGGCAAAAACTTCCATCAACGTGGACGAGGCTAGCATTTCTTGAAATCATTATTCATTTTTTCACCCTATGCAGAATGAATATTTTTTTGAAATTAAAGGCCAAAGTTCTTCTCAACCCATCACTCTACACGTTGACATGCATTTGAGCGGCCTTTAGTACATTTAAAGGTCGCCTCAAAAGCCAAGAACGTTTATGGCTGGTGTAAATTCCATCTCCATGGTCATTTTTTTGTTCTTACGCATGGCCACCCTGATTCCATATCTAATGTTCGAAACTAGCTGCTTAGCTTCAAATCTGTGTCGAGAACTTCGAGCCATGATCGAATTCAACGTCGGAGTTGAGTTAACTTGTCCACAACTAATTATCTGTGAAAATGAGCGCATTTACAGTTCTGCATATCTACTCGTATCACCGTGGCTTATCAGTTCTTTCCGGCAATTTTTGCTGTCAACCTGAAAATGCGAAAGAAAACTGTTAAATGTACCTAAGTATAAAAGAAATATATAGGCGATTTAAAAATAAAAATTATATTTGCGAGTTTCAAATGAGAATTCTTAGGAATTATTCTTTCAACGTGGCTAACTCTTTCTTTTCCTCATCCGTGGTCATTCGGAATTTTTTAGTTATTTTGAATTTCTAACATCGGACATGGTTTTGATAGGTGATTGATTGTGTCGCTGATACGCTGAAGGATGGCTATATCATCCGAATGACCACGGATGAGGAAAAGAAAGAGTTAGCCACGTTGAAAGAATAATTCCTAAGAATTCTCATTTGAGCCTCGCAAATATAATTTTTATTTTTAAATACTTAGTCCTCCTGTCTCATCTCAACGAGCGCTCAAGTTCGATATCCACTCCAAAACATTAAATTCTTAAACAGGACTCTAATTTAGGTGTAAGTAATTTGAAGTTCCTCAATTTAGATTAAACATTGACGTATATTATTTAGTTTTTAGAAATTGTGCCAAATTTTGTAATCGAAGTTACTGATTTTTTTTTTCTTCTATTATTTCTAGTTTATATGAAAACGGGGCCAAATTGTTAAAGTTACTATCCTTACATTATAAGTAAAATGGCTTGGTGTTGTGGGACGTATGGCGATGCACGCATGCCAAAGTGGCCCCTGAGACACCGCACCCCCGGCACCGGAAACTACCCTTTCGGGCATCGCATCAGTACCGAAGGGATGGTCAAGTCACATAAGCTGTACCAAATTTCGTGATGAAAGTTACTGTAGATTATAAGAAAAATTTCTCATTATTATAAGTAAAGTGCCTTATTATTTCATAGTTTAAATAGAAATACAAATAATACAATCGTTATATACATGAACTTACTTTTATGTATTCTCATTGAAGAAGTCATCATTATTCTTCTGCAGGAAACTTTTCATAATGATTGACCGCAGTGAAAGAAATTCCATCGAAAGGTTGGCCACGGATCAGGAAATTCCATCAACGTGGCCAAATAATATTGGCCACGGATAAAGAAGTTTCATCAACGTAGCCAGTATTATCAGCCACGTTGATGGAAATTCCATCAACGTGGTCAATGAATCTTCAAAACGTTGCCCCTCCTCCCCCCTTCAGTATGACCACAGCTCAATGCCACCTTTTAATTCAAAGACAAGTACAATGGTGATTCCAATGAAAAAAAATTCAAATTGCTCAATTTTTTTTGGAAAAAATTAAAAGTTTCAACTGTTGCACTTTTCAGAGAATTACCCACCTACCCAATTCGGAACACTACAATCCAACCATGAAAACGCCGAAAATTGCTATTTTCATTTCCCGTGTACAGAAGGAGAAGAATAAATATACAAATAAAGAAAGTTTTTTTCTTTTTTAACGCATTTCACGGATGAATATTATCAACCTCCTATATAGTAATTTCCAGCTATTTTTCGTATTATCCCTCGATTTTGAAATTTTCAAAACTTCATTAACTTTTAATTTCTGAAAATTGCCGAGATTACGCCCAGTTGCTGTTTTATTTTTTTACAGTCACGTTGACGTAAGATAAATACGTTGAAATTTATGTATAGGTAAATGAATCGGCCAGAGTTCCAGTTGAAAATACAGCCCAAAAAAATTCAATTTTTTATGAATTGGAAGGTTGCGAAAGGGCTGATCCTTAATTGCTAGGAGACCCGGTTTTGGTGGTTAAAATATCCAATTTTGTAACTGTATATTAGTATTCGACTATTTTGAATAGTACCTCTTGATGCAACGATCGGTTGCTGCTAAATTGATCGATAGGTAGTTCGAATGCACTGGAAGACGATACCGCAAAATTGAATAATTTGTCCGAGACGAATCTGAATAATTGGTTTTTTAATTATACATCGGAAAATGCGTGAATGTGATTGGCAAGGACCAGTTACAAGGACGAAGAATCGATATATTACCGGAACTCGATATCATAGGAAAAGAACACCGCATGCAGGCGGGCGATACTAAGTAAATTAAACACCCCCTTCGAAATGAATGGTTAATTATAAATCAAATAGCATACTACTTGCTTATAACTTACAGTCTTACTGCACTCGTATTTAAGTAGACAATATGGAATTTTTATGACCCGCACATTTCATTATTATTATTATTATCATCATCATTTTCATCAAAACAAATAAATCAAAATGGTTATCCTCGGAGTATCTTTTTAAAATGTATTGTATTCATACCAACCAGAGCGTAATAACATGTACTTGACTATATAGAAGTGCAATTCGAGGTCGATACTGCTTACGTGTTTCCACAGTTTTTAGAGGATAGTAATTATTTGGCATATTCGCTATCTATACTATCTACCGATCGCCGTAAGCACCTATAATTTCACCGATTTTCAATTTTTTTTATCTCTCGTCTAAAAAGTTTTCCTAAATATACGGGATCTTTTAGAAATGCTTCCGAAGAATACAACTGCCATAATACAGCAAGATTTAAAAGCCTTTGTCAAACAGCGTGGGTAAATTTTGCTTCGGAAATACGAATGAAAGCGGTGAAAAATTGGTAAACTTAGCTATGGGCAATAATTTTAAAATAGTCAACACATTCTTCAAAAAGCCCTTAAATAAAAGGTGGACATGGAAATCACCGAACGACGTAGCAAGAAACGAAATTGACCATGCAATGACGGACGACTTGAGAATGGTTAAAAATTGTGAAATTCTAAACAAATTTCAATTTTCGTCAGATCATAGGATTGGTAGGTTAACGCTTGATCTCTCCAGGGAAATGTGTCTCACCAAAGCAGACAGCAGGCAAAAAAATAGCAAACGAAAAATTCACAAAAAAATTATTATTCCAGTGCACAAAACAGCGGAAGCTAACAGCCTTCTTAGTAAAAGGTTGGAAGAGGAATGGGAGAACAAATTTGATGAGGTTCAAGAGAGCTACAATGTCTTTATAAAGGTGCTGGAAGAGGTATCTTCAGAGGTGGGAGTGGCAAGAATAAGACCAACAACAGACGATAAGTTAAGCGAAAAAACTAAGGCACTTATAAAAGAAAGAACGGCTTTAAAACAAAAACGTATATTGTCACAACCAGAAAAAATTATGGTGGTCGAACCAAACAAAATTATCAAAAGAGAAATAAAAAACGATATACAAAAATTTGAATCGGAAATTGTCAAGGAGATAGTGGAGGAATCCTGGTCGACAAAAAAAGTCAAAAAACCCTACAAAAAGGCCAACAACTGTTTCCATATATTAATGCAATTGACGGTAAAGGAAAGGTTTATGATCGCAAGGGTATCATAAATGAGGCTACAAAATTTTACAAGAATTTATATAGGAATCCACATGCAGAAGCAAGTGGCAGGGGGCTGGAGGGGACACAGGAACAAGAGTCGTTGGAAAACAACTGGAAAGACTTCCCCAAAATCATGCGTGAAGAGGTTACAAAAGAGTTAAAGAGTCTAAAAGGGGGAAGGGTTGCAGGTCCGGATAAAATTGAAAATGCGGTATTGAAACTATTAGCAGAGGCTTTAGCACCCCACCTCGCTACACTCTTTAATAAAATATTGGAAAAACGCACTACCCCAGATCAATGGCACGACTCGGAAGTTATTTTACTCTATAAAAAAGGGAACAGGGGGAACTCAATAATTACCGACCGATAAGCCTGACCTCAAATTTGAGTAAAGTCTTCTTAAAAATAGTAAAAAATAGAATTTACAACACGTTGGATATGAATCAACCCCATGAACAAGCAGGCTTTAGACAGGGCTACTCCACCATCGATCACATCTTAGCCTTAAATTTGTTAATAGAAAAAACAAGAGAGTACAATATGGACCTTCACCTCCTCTTTATTGATTACAACAAAGCGTTTGACTCGGTCCACCAGGACGAGGTCTGGAGGGCGTTAAAAACACAAGGTGTAGGACCAACAATCCTGGAAACTCTGAAATATCTATACTACAACTCAAAGGCATACATAAAGTTAGACATTCCAGGAGAGAAATTTAGGCTGGGAAAAGGCGTGAAACAAGGGGACCCTCTCTCCCCCAATCTATTTAACAGCGTTCTAGAGATGGTCTTCAGAAACTTGAAGTGGGAAGGAAAAGACATAAAGATCAACGGCAAAAGGCTGAACAATTTGCGTTTTGCTGACGACATTGTACTAATCAGCTCCAATATCCAGGAACTGAAGACAATGGCCGACGAGTCGTGTTTGGAAAGTGAGAAAGTAGGTCTTACCATCAACTTGTCCAAAACAAAAGTAATGTCGAATTTGGAAGTGAGAGATTTCACACTCTCTAACAAAATCATAGAAAAAGTTGACGAATACAAATACCGCGGCCAGTTAGTTTCACTGCAGGATAGAACGAAAAAGGAAATTAGTAGTAGAATCGCAGGAGCATGGAAAAAATTCTGGGAACACAAAATTATTTTAAAAAGCAAAATGTCCTTGCCCACAAAAATAAAAATTCTTAATGCATGCGTTCTACCCTCGCTGACGTATGGGGCGCAGACCCATAACCGAATGCTTAGAAGCATCCTGGAGATTAAATTGAAAGATAAAGTGCCCATTTCGGAAATAAAGACTAAAACTAAATCGGGGAATATCGGCACCTTTACCAACAAACTGAAGTTTGGTTACGCGGGTCACATGTCTAGAGGGAAGGACAAATGGAACAAAATTATTGAAGAATGGACCCCTCGAGACCAGAAAAGGAAAAAGGGTCGCCCTCCGGTAAGATGGAGAGACAATCTAGTTAAGAACTTTGGGTCATTATGGAAAAGGCAAGCGGAAGACAGGACAATATGGAGGCGTACGGTGGATGCCTATGCCCGGAGATGGGCGGGCGGTACAGGGCGAGGTTGACTCACTCAACACCCGACAGTTGGGGTAGGCTCACAAATGTCATTATAAAGTTATAAGTCGACATGTAAATAGATTTGTAAACCTCGCTGTAGCCGCCAAGGCAAAAAATAAAATAAAATAAAATAAATATATGGGGTCGCAGAGGTAAAGTCAAGTGAACGTCAAATACTCACCTCAGAAAATACCGAGAATTCGCGAGGATACGAGAGTTACCTACTCGTAATCATCTAACTGATTACGGAATATTATGATGATTCCAACATTTTGAGGAATGCGAGGGAAACCGAACGGCTTTTGGCAACAAATGAAGAAAATTAATAATCAATTGTAGGGTTTCAAAATGTCCCTTTAAATTGAAAAACGAAGCACCTGATTTACAGAAGTAAAAGTGAATAATACTACAACACCGATACAGAGGCATAGGTGAAAGTCTCCATAATCCATAGGAATAGAGAAAAGAGTAGCAAAAAAAAAAAAAAACAGAAAACGGGTAACTCTTTAAGTTCTTGGAGTTATGCGAGCTAATACTTCCTGAAATAAAATTAACAAAAGAATTTATCTTGATACTAATGCACTGATGGTGTGGCTGGTATCTATACTCCGTTCCCTGACTTCTTCAATATACATGGCATAGCACTAATGTAGAAATGTATCCGCTTTCCATCTATGGAAAAAACGTCTAGTTGGTAACCTCTGTCTGAGATCTAGAAGTTTGCAGGAGCAAATCTGTTGTTACCCTAAGAACTAGCCAGACCGACAGATAGAAGAGCAGATTGATAGACAGATGAACAAGTAGGCGCAGAAAGACAAGCGAGTCAGTTCTGCGATTTGTGTATTTTCTGGAATTTTCCGCATTTTCCGTATTTTTACATCATCGTCTTCGGAGTTGTTCCGTCGTTTCTCCCACCGTATTTTTGCCGTAGGTATAACGCCTTTTTCTATTTTTCACGTATTTTTGATAGTTTCTAATTACTGCCGTTTTCCTTCTTTCCGTGATTACCCTAATTTTTGGTAAATTTTATTATTCCTGTCACGCACCGACAAAACATCTGTGACTAAGAAAAATAATTTTTTCCCTAATTTCTTTCATTTACGAGGCTTTTAAGTATCATTTTCAACTTTCCCATTAGTTTACTCATTTCTGCCATTTCTGTCTGTTTTTCTATTTTCTAGCACATATGATTCTTATACCTTTACTATCTGTGCCGTTCTTTCCATAAATTAATATTTTCTGCATTAGTAAGAATTTATTATCATCTTTCTATGCAATAAAAACTTGGTAAAACACGTTAGCCATTCAGCCAGATAGTTTCTACTCTTTTTCTTTTTGTTTGTTTGTGTACGCATGTGTCTCTCCACAAGTTAAGTAGATATACGTACCGCTCTCGCATACATGCTCCCATTCAACCGGGGGGAGGGGAGGGGGAGGATAGAATCTGTGACAGAAAAACGAAAGTATAAGTACAGTTAGTAAACCGACTAACTGATATGGTTCGGATATCGGTCATATCAGCGTAAGCGGTAATATTCGCATCAGCGTTGATGATCGATCAGTGAAGATTCATCAGAGACAGATAGTCTGACTGTACGCAAGTTGTGCACTTTGTAGCCCTACGTAGAAAACTAACACGAGCGAGTCAGGCCATAAAATAACATACAAAGTGGGCGGCACTAGTGCCGCCTAGTGGCGAATTAGTGCCGCGCAGTAAAGTACGATTGTCATCCAGTACCATAATCACTAAACCAAAAAATCTGCTTAGTTGATAACATAACTCTTGAAAATAAAAAATACTCACTTTTTTTCCCCCAACCATATTTTATTTTATTGTATAAGTAGTTTAAATTTTCCTTTCTAGTCTGTACGATGTACTGAGTGTAGATATTTACTGAAAATCTTAAGTGATGTGTGTCGCAGTTCTTTCAATCTACCAGTTATTTTTTCGTGTTACTGTGTCAAGTGTTACCCCTGTGCTGCAGGGATGGCAAACGAAACAAAACGAAATAACGAAACAACGAAATAACGATTGATTTTTGTCTAAAATATTGAAACGAAATAACGAAACGAAAAAATAAACGTTTCGTTTGCCATCCCTAGTTTCTGATTTGTGATTTTTAGGATGGGCTACTAGTAGCCGAGCCTATTGCACCCACTTTCTAGGGTCGGGTACTAGTAGCCGAGCCTACTGTAATCGAAATTTCATTTCTTTTCCCGGGTGAGTTGAGTTAGGGTGAGTTAAGTAAATAGCAGGGATGGCAAACAAACGAAACGAAATAACGAAATAACGATTGATTTTTGTCAAAAATATCGAAACGAAATAACGAAACGAAAAAAAAAACGGTTTCGTTTGCCATCCCTGAGCTGTGCTATCACACTACAAATCTACAATATGTCGAAGAAAATCAACCGCAGATGTTACTTTCACTATAGTACTAAAACCAAATTTGGTCATAGTTCTTATTTGATTATTATTAATATATATATTTTTTTAGTGATAAGCCTAAATTTTTAAAAAGTTATATTTGTTGTTAGTTTTTGTACGATGTTATTTTCATTGTGGTAAATTCTGTTTACAGTTTATAGATTTTAATTTTATTTTGGTGCTTTTATTATGATAGTACTGAATTACTGAAGCCAAATTTGGTTAAATGAGTTACTTTTTTCTCTTTTTTTTTTCTTGTTCTGAAAAAATATTGAAACAAATATCACTTTCAATACAGTACTGGAGTTATTACTTGTTTTTATTGCTTCTACTTTGATTTAATTGATTAAAATTTAAATAAAACGCTCTGGTCATGATGTCAACATTGAAATTGAACGGTATTTTATCACTAAAAATTGGTTTAGTTGTAGGAAGAGGGGGGAGGGGTGTAAGAAAAATTAGTAAAGGTATTTCAGGAAAAGAAGCATTATGTATGTAGCAAAATATGCCACAAGAAAAAATTGTCACTTATGATTATCAGTGCCGCCCAGTAAAACTTGCTTAAAATATGCTCTGGAGCGAGTGAGTAAGAGTTGGTGATGAAGGTGGTTCCTGAGGCGACCAGGGAGTGCAGTCTTTAATAAGTACCTACGTACGCTAGATCGTGTAATCTGTTTAGTATATAGGTATGTAGCACATTAATTTTCTAAGATTGGGGTCCTACACGGGAAAGGTAGGCGTGCGCAGTTGAAGAGACGAATTAACGATTATTTGTCTGTAAATTTCGCTGGCAATTGAATTTATTTCTCAGAGCGGTTCGATTCCATGTACAAAAATCAAACATCAGCAACGGATAGGAGACTGAAGAGATAGAATTGTTGTGTGGTGGGACGTATGGCGATGCACGCATGCCAAAGTGGCCCCTGAGACACCGCACCCCCGGCACCGGAAACTACCCTTTCGGGCATCGCATCAGTACCGAGGGGAACGCTTTGGGGCCGGGCCCGAGTCCCCCTTCCTCCTGGCCGGAACGGTGCGCGCGTCCTGCCAGGGCCACCACGGGGTTCCCTACTGACCGAGGTCCACACTCCCTGAGCGCTCGCCTGGAAATTCCAGGTCCCTCGCAGCCGGACGCGCTGCCTCTTCCTCTTCACTCACTCATCGCGTGAGACTCGTCTGATTGTGGCTCCAGCCCTTGCACTGCGGACGAGCTCTGCTCCAACCCTGGTGCTACGGGCGAATTGTACACAGAAATACGTAAGCGGGTATTAAAACATTCGTGTTCGCCTTTCTTATTTAAGCTCGATCCGAGTTATTTGTACCCGGTGCATAAATATCCGGAATAAATGTCTTCTACTCGCATTACACCGAAGGTTATTTCTGCAACTTCGCTTCGATTGTAATCTATTTACACGGATGTGGATACGTATGACGCTGCTGCCTGTAATACTCGTACCTACCATGTACCTACTTTTTAAATTCTCAAATGTCAAACTAAAGATTAGCGGTACGACGAGGGAAAAAAAGACGATAATTTCGAAAATAGACGTCTCGGTGTAGTGCCAAATAAAAACTAGCAGAGTAATTCTCTGAAAAGTGCAACAGTTGAAACTTTTAATTTTTTCCCAAAAAAATTGAGCAATTTGAATTTTTTTTCATTGGAATCACCATTGTACTTATCTTTGAATTAAAAGGTGGCATTGAGCTGTGGTCATACTGAAGGGGGGGAGGGGCAACGTTTTGAAGATTCATTGATCACGTTGATGGAATTTCCATCAACGTGGCTGATAATACTGGCTACGTTGATGGAACTTCTTTATCCGTGGCCAACATTATTTGGCCACGTTGATGGAATTTCCTGATCCGTGGCCAACCTTTCGATGGAATTTCTTTCACTGCGGTCAATCATTATGAAAAGTTTCCTGCAGAAGAATAATGATGACTTCTTCAATGAGAATACATAAAAGTAAGTTCATGTATATAACGATTGTATTATTTGTATTTCTATTTAAACTATGAAATAATAAGGCACTTTACTTATAATAATGAGAAATTTTTCTTATAATCTACAGTAACTTTCATCACGAAATTTGGTACAGCTTATGTGACTTGACCATCCCCTCGGTACTGATGCGATGCCCGAAAGCGTAGTTTCTAGTGCCGGGGGTGCGGTGTCTCAGGGGCCACTTTAGCATGCGTGCATCGCCATACGTCCCACAACACCAAGGCATTTTACTTATAATGTAAGGATAGTAACTTTCACAATTTGGCCCCGTTTTCATATAAACTAGAAATAATAGAAGAAAAAAAAATCAGTAACTTCGATTACAAAATTTGGCACAATTTCTAAAAACTAAATAATATACGTCAATGTTTAATCTAAATTGAGGAACTTCAAATTACTTACACCTAAATTAGAGTCCTGTTTAAGAAATTAATGTTTTGGAGTGGATATCAAACTTGAGCGCTCGTTGAGATGAGACAGGAGGACTAAGTATTTAAAAATAAAAATTATATTTGCGAGGCTCAAATGAGAATTCTTAGGAATTATTCTTTCAACGTGGCTAACTCTTTCTTCTCCTCATCCGTGGTCATTCGGATGATATAGCCATCCTTCAGCGTATCAGCGACACACAATCAATCACCTATCAAAACCATGTCCTATGTTAGAAATTCAAAATAACTAAAAAATTCCGAATGACCACGGATGAGGAAAAGAAAGAGTCAGCCACGTTGAAAGAATAATTCCTAAGAATTCTCATTTGAAACTCGCAAATATAATTTTAATTTTTAAATCGCCTATATATTTCTTTTATACTTAGGTACATTTAACAGTTTTCTTTCACATTTTCAGGTTGACAGCAAAAATTGCCGGAAAGAACTGATAAGCCACGGTGATACGAGTAGATATGCAGAACTGTAAATGCGCTCATTTTCACAGATAATTAGTTGTGGACAAGTTAACTCAACTCCGACGTTGAACTCGATCATGGCTCGAAGTTCTCGACACAGATTTGAAGCTAAGCAGCTAGTTTCGAACATTAGATATGGAATCAGGGTGGCCATGCATAAGAACGAAAAAATGACCATGGAGATGGAATTTACACCAGCCATAAACGTTCTTGGCTTTTGAGGCGACCTTTAAATGTACTAAAGGCCGCTCAAATGCATATCAACGTGTAGAGTGATGGGTTGAGAAGAACTTTGGCCTTTAATTTCAAAAAAATATTCGTTCTGCATAGGGTGAAAAAATGAATAATGATTTCAAGAAATGCTAGCCTCGTCCACGTTGATGGAAGTTTTTGTCCTTTGAGCTCATTTTCCGCTAAAGGAGGGAGGGGTATTGGGTTCTACACAATTGCGTCGAGCAGAAAAAATAATAAACATACCGATCTATTATTTTTAATTTTCTGAAAAGAGTATAATGCTGAGAAAATAGCTGACACGCAAACTATCACACTTTTCTGAGAATTACCCAGCAGTTCATCCACGTTGGATATGTTGGCTAGAAGAATGACGATAGACTTGTAAATAAGATGGAAAATGGCGCTGTGTGTTCGGCGTTGGCGATGGTGTTGGTACTGACACTATTGGTTAGCAGCGAGTTTGAGTTGTGCAGATTAGATGACGGTAGTTTTGTAATGTGGCGAGTACATAATTGTTGAAAATGTGAACCGAGTCGCGAGTTCACCTTGCGTCTGCGATTGCAGAATTATAATATTATAGAAACGAGCAGAGGGCGCCCGTGACGACAGTGATGACTCGATGGCGAACAAAGGTGGGATCAGACCGGAGACTCGAGATTCGTGCTTACGTTTTACGTTCATAAGAAGTCAAAAGCGATAGGTACCTACCTATCGTATCCGCGAATAATCGCGTCGTTCGACCGCAAGACAGGTTCAGTAGCTTCTTTCTCGAAATACATCAACTGTCAGGGTTGCACCGCATCGCACCGCCGCCATCGTATCGCATCGTATCGCGTCGGCTGTTCTTCGTCTTGATCTTCGCATCACTCAGCAGTTGCTGCTGCTCTGCAGTTTCATCAAAATTTATCGCATTCATAAATTATCGTCGCGCACTCACGTATCTCCGGCTGGGTCTTCTCGACCAAAATACTCTCGTAGCTCGTCGTATTTGTTCTCGTAGTACCTACACCGCGATAAAAGTCGTCTACACACACACACATATAAACGAGCACCCGACGACGACCGAGTACCTATTTATCGGATGTTTTCAGTCGTCTCTCTATCTGTCGATATATTCGCGAACGTTAGGCAATAATAATAAGTTATTTACGATACTGTGCTGCTTGCTAATCGAACACCATCGTCTAAGTAGTAAAAGTAAATTACCGAAGTTAGTTTTTGTTTTTCGTTTTTTCCATTTTCGTCTTATTGCAAGTGCCAACTTTTAGGGCTACCTATATCACGTACCCTCTGTATCGCAGTTCCGATTTTTTCTGTTTGCTTTTCTTTCGCGTCGTCGGTTCATCTGGAGTCGAAACTTTCCTCGCGATATGACATTTTCCTCGCAATTGTCGTCTAATCGTCGGTTTACTCGTACGAGTAACGTGATGTTGCTGATTCTCGTCGCGATATCGCAATGTCTGCTTTCGGCGAACGCCGGCGTTACGAAACCACGTGAGTTGAAAATTTTCGTCTTATTAATCGTACGCCGTTCTATTTTTCATACTAGTCTATAGGTACGCATTGCTGTGCTTGACAACTCGCATACTTCGCCGGCGTGTTGTGATTTATTATCGTCTGTTTATAGCTACCTAAGTATATACCTATATCTACTCGTAGATACGCAAGGTATAAATACATATAAGTTACTACCTACTTCTCTATGAACTCGTCGTTGCTAATTCATTCTGAAAAGTAGTTAGAACGTCTTCGTAATTCTTATACGAATTGGTCGACATTATTCGTCGCTCGCAGTTCGGTATCGCGGAGAATAATCCCGTAACACCAAATTCGAAAAGCGCGCCTATTCCTCTTGTTAACAAAATTTTGCTCGATTTCGAATTTTAGTCTCGAATCAAAACGTTATCAAATTCTCTTCGAAACGAACAATTAAAATGGCATTTTACAGAGTTTTCCCATGACACATTACTGTCGTTGGAAATCGGTATCTACCACAGGGAATTCTAAATAATAAATTTCCAACTTTATACCATATATATCGGGGACAAAAATTAATGACCTACCCTCGCGCATGAAGCACGAACACGTAAGAATGATTAATTCTCATATAGCCTACGCGGCATACCTCGTAGTCTAAGCCGGTAGCGGAAATATAGAATGCCTAGGGAAGTTGAGTTCCCTAAGATCCCCAAATGTTTCGTATCGAATTTCATTTCATAGGCCAGGCAAAATTACTACAGCGCAGATTCGACTTTAAAAATCAGCTATTTTGCTAGTTTTTTCCTGAAAAATAAGGGGACAGGACGGCTGTTTTATTCTTCGAGTTTGAGTCAATAAACCGAAAAAGCGAGCAACAGAAAATATTTACCTCGAATTTTGATCTCGAGTTTAGGTAGCTGCCAGACAAAAAAGAAAATCTGCCGATGAGAGGGAGATATACAACCGATTCAGAAGGGACAAATTCACCATTTACGCTGCTCTCCTTCAAGACTAAGAGTCGATCTTATCGAAATAAATTTATTTAACGACGCATTTTGACAGCTTCGTTTTTTCTAAATAGCAATTAATTCGTCTATTCGACAACTAAAGAATGGAACCAATACACCACTTCATTACTTTTAGTAGAAGTGAGCAATCATCTTCAAGTATCTATAAGATTAGGACTATCACACGCACACTGGGAATGAGCGACACATCTTAAATTTTATGACCAAAATGTTGGCAGACGAATAACAGCAATAAGTTCTTCAATTTTTTACTACTCAAATACAAATTTGAACGAAATTTCAGGAGAGGCTACTCGGGCCCAGCTGTTTTTTTTTTTCTACATTCGAGAATTAAAGTTACAAAATCGTGAGGTGAATTTCCACAGTCAAAAGTGCATTTAAATTCATAAAATTACCGGTAAAATGCGATTATATGCGCTCAACATTTCAATCTTTCTTTTCTCCAGTCTTTCTACGTCGGCCTCACACATAATTTTAACGAATTAATTGCGCCAACCCCTGCCAGGAAATTTCTCGGTAACTACACGATCAATCCAGAGCTGTACGTTACTCGCGAGTTAAAGTATTTGCTCGACTACATATATGCCAGTCTGAAAGACATACATATGCCATCAAAGAGCTTGAAAATATTCCTTTCCACGGCTACCATAACTCCAAATTCGTCTGAAGAACCTTCGTGTCTTCATGTTGTTATAGTATTCTAAAATAAGATTAATTTACCTAAGAACTTTGGAACCTCAAGGAGTACATTTTATGCTCACCGTCATGATCTGAATTAGACAGCCTGAATTGACGGTTCGCTTTCTTCCTCCAAAATATTTGATTTAGCCTTCCAAAATAAAATTCGGCTATAAATGCCAAAATGAAAACTATTTTTTTTTTGATTCGTCGACGAAAACGTGAAAACTAAAATTGTTATTTCGTACCGAGTTATTTCCTCCAACTCTGAAATATTGGTAATGCTACGCTGGTTTCGAGAAACTCGAGCCCCTATTCATTTTTGCCCTGTGTTAGAGCAACTTTTTTGTAAACCCGTTCTTTGCGCTAACATTCTCCTAACCCGATGCGCGAAATCCCGCCAATTACCCGGGTAACTAAAGAGGAACCAAGGATAACTGACGGGTTTCTGGGTGATTTGAGGGTAATCGAGGGTTACAAATGGGTAACTTTTCCGCGGGTAACTAGAGGGTAACTATAGTTGCACATTGGGCAGGGCTTAATAAAAAATAATCGTTCAGGAAACGCACTAGATTGGAGCATCTAGGCAGCATAAAAATAAATATTAGAACATCGTACTTTAACATTCCGATGTACAGCCACTTGAATGAATACTAGTAACTCATTGCTTACAATTACGAATATATGATACGCGGTACGCGTAAGTACTCGTGTAATCTTTAAAAATACTGTTTTTGGTACAGAGAAAGAAGCGAAATCAATGCTAAGCAATTTTTAAGCATTTTGAAAAACTATAACAATTGCCTTTTCAATTTTATTTGCACTTTTTATACAGGAAATTTTGTTTTAATGTTTCAGGTAATTACTTATCGTCGTGCCGACAGTCAGAACCAAAATTTCAAGAATGCATAAAAACAGAAATGGGAAGCGCAGGCCACTACCTAGCTAAAGGTAAATATTTTTTACGAGTAGAGTACGCATATATTCGCGGAGACATAACAAGAGAGGGGATATCGGGAGGACCACAAAAAATTTCAGTTGCAAAAATCATTCTAGATTTAGAAAACTTGTTTTTTTAATTTATTACTAATGACGATCAACTGGAAGATTTTTTTCATGCAAACGAATTTAGCTTCATAGAAATTGTCCCTACCTATGTTCATTTTTTATTTTATTTTTTTAGGCAAACGAAGCTAGCTTCATGTGTTTTTTAATGTGCTCTTTACGTATGTTCGACGACAGCGAGAGTTGTAATTGAGTTAAGCAGCTGAAACTTATTCGCAGGGGCCAAACGAGAAGATTAAGTAGTAGACAGGCCTAGTTGGAGAAGTGAGGGAAAATGGCGTTATCTGACCCTCGTTAGCTGTGATTGACGGAGCTAAAATTCTTGTAGCGAACTCGGGCAATATTAATGTAGTAGTTAGTGTTTTAAGATGAGCCTAATTGGTTCATTGGGTTGAGAGCCAGGAGCACACATTAATTGGTTTACTGGGCGAAGAGTGCTAGAGTCGGTGAAAGAAATTAATTTTCTTTTTATCTCACAAACCGTATTTCCTACCGACATTTTGATGATAATATATTATTGTGGCATTAACTTTTTTTCTAGGATCAATAGTTGACAGAGTTCATCATGTTTATAGGATTATGAAGTCTAGTCAATATATTTGTTGCGTGAAATATTGTAGTGTGAACAGCAATATAGTACGCAAATATTTGTGCGTTCTATTTAAATATGCAAGTCCAGTAATTCCCATTCATCATCACTTTGATTATCGAGAAAAGAAGAGGGCGTTAATATTCTACAAAATTAATCATTTTGTGCTAACACGCTATCAAGATTTGGCGAAGGAATTTTTAGAAGTAGCATTTTAAAAATATGCGCTACAGTGTGAACAAGTTACTGGCCGAATGAAATTATAGTACAGCTAGGGTAATTCTCATTTCGACCAAGATAGGAACACCCTTTTCTTGTTCTGCTACAGAAAAATCAATTTCAGCTAAAATACTTTTGATTTTCCCAACACTAGACGAGTTATGATCAAAGGACGAAGTTTTATACTAGATTCTCAAAAAACAGACTATTATTATTTGCTCTTAGTTCCTTTTGGTAGCACTCTAGGAGATTGGTTCAAAAATTAATTCCAAAATTAGATTATTGAATTCGATGATCTCAAAAATTTATAAATCAATTCTAATAAACTCGAAACCTTCTTTCCACAATTTTTGCAGCACTCTACGAAAATTCAAGGGGTCCAGATGTTGTTATTAATTAATGCTTAATGCGTTAATTATTACGACTTTATTCCAAAAAATAATTACATATTATGCTCACATCATAATTCGGAGAACTGTGAATAAAAATATATCCGAGGAAGGCGGTAGGAATGGTTGCCAGTGTAGCCATTAAAGGAATACAAACATCATGACACAAGAGACGTTCATGTTTTGCGATGTGTTAATAAAAGATACATTTTTCTTTCTTTCTTTCTCGAGCTAAACTGGAATTTTTAGATTTTTTTTGGTTTCGGCTCTCAGTTTTCACTAACTTAAACCTATGTAAATTACGTGCTAAATATCTCCCTGCGTAGTGATCTTTAAAATATAATAAACATCGAAAGTATTTTAATTGAAACTGTTCTTCTAAAGCTGAAACAACATTAGGCATAACTCGAAAAAGATTGCTGTTTTGTGAAAATAAGAACTACTTCAACAAATACTCGAGTTTCTGCAGTAATGAACGTATATTTAGAAGTCTTCATTAGCCTGAGAAGTTCTTCATTCCTCCAGGATCGAATGTTGACTCGAACTTGGATTTAAACTACTTGCAAGACATTCTTGCGTCAAATTTTATGAAAATCTTTCGTCGGTGGGTACACAAAAATTAGCAAAATATGGTAAGAAAACTAGACGTAAGCTATTACTTTGTGCTTAGGGCTCTGGAGGATAAAGCGCTGCTTGAGACGTACACTGGCACAACTGCAAAAAAGTCATTGAATTTAATAAACAAGTATTTAGAAATTGTTACAAAATTTCAGACTGTTCAAATAAATGGAACACGCGCCACACATGCCCTTCCCGAAGTTTTGACATAAATAAAATTGGAAACGCATTAAGAGCTTCAAAAAGTTTTAAATGTGTCTGTATGAGTGTATAAAGCCTCCAACAAGTCTGAAAGAAGTCCTGGACGAGGAGTCTGGAACAGGTTTAAAAGGTATTGAGCAACTGTGAAGGAAGTCTTACAGAGCCCCAGGCAAAACTGGAGTCTCGAAAAGTCCTAGTAGGTAAGTTTGAATCAGGCCGGGGAATATTTTTGAATGAATTCGCATAAAAGTGTTAAATACAGTTGTAAGCAGATAGGTATGCAGTAGTGTTACAGAGTTTTGAATATTGCTGTATAAGAATCTAGAAGCGTCTAAAAATTGTTATAAGAATTCTAATAAATATTCGAAGAGTCAGAAAAAAGTCTAGTACTAGAATAGTCGTGAAAGATTGATACGTCGTAATTAGGACTGTCGTCTTTTGCCCCTTCTGTGAACGGCTCGGTTCTATATCCAAAAAGCTTAATACACTTAGGTTTGATGTAGTACCTGACGACAAGTTAGTTGAGACGAGCTGATGCTTCGTTAATAAGGGAAATCATTCCCTAATAAATGAACATCAGAGAATAAACATATCTACTTAGGAAAACTCGAATCAAAAGTGAATGAAAACAGTACGCGAGGTTTCTGGTTTACAGAGTTGCGATCGAATTGACAATTATTAGCGGTTCTGATTAAAAGCCCCGCGTATATAATTATTTTAATAAATTCGATGAAGGACGCTCAGCTTGCGGTAATATATCGAGCTAATTTTCAGTTAAATTATTACTCGTACGTAGACTACTTTCATTTTGTCTTTTGACACATGTAGGTCTGTTTATGGAACAGAGGTGAATCGTCAGCGACACTATACCTACTCGAAATTAAGTCAGTTAGGTATCGGAGAACGATGAATGTCCTTATCTTGAACTCCGGATGTGCCTCCTGTTTAAAGAAATTATTTGTCCTTACAATATTTCTAACGCTTTTAGGATGTGTAAAATAAATGCGTGAAATGCTCGAACGAATGTAAACCCAGCGTACTGAATTGTTTAATTAGCGGTAATTATTTCCGTATTGCGGAATGGATATAGGTATACGAGTTCCTACCCTACTCGTACAACCTTAACCTAGTACTTGTAGTAGGTAATACGTAACCCGTAACGTAGTACATGAGGCTATCAATTGACTGCTCCTATAGAACCTTTAGTTACCCCATAATTAAATTTCTATTCCTTCCTACTCCCGACTTTTAACGCCGATGATTACTTAATTTCCGAACAAATTTTTATATTTCTATTCAAATTGGCGCAAGAAGATGCCAAGCCGCAGTCGTATCTACTAATTTTATGTCCCATGGTGGCACCCAAAAGTCAAATGCAACCAATTTTTCGATCGTTTTATCGATCACGGATGTTTGTATTACGCGATATTCTAACCTTGAAAATTCATTCATTAGTTAATTCTTCGTCAGATGTTGAATAATTTTTTATTACCGGCGTACTTCTGGATTTATTCTATGCTGATGGTAACATTAATAGTCGAACATACTGGAATTCTCGAAGGTTTTTCGTTAGTCACATGTTGACCAGCATCAAGAATTATTTCGACGTTCAATTAGTTCTCACTTTTGCTTTTCTCGTCGTTTATTTATTTTTTTTTCTTTCTCGCTTGCTTTCTAGATTTTTCTGTTTATTTTTCCGAGCATAAACGTCAAGTGTTCGTATAATTAGAACTTGATATTCCGTTATTACATCAATAAGCGTAAACCACGTAATTAACGTGACGAATAGCTGAATACTGTACTAGTCGCTGGTGGTAATTCCTGCGATACAGAGAGGGCAACAGTCCCCTGAAAAACTGAAAAATTCATGGGGATATTACCACTGAATACAACTTTCTCCATATTACGTATAAATTGAGACGATTCTTAGAAGATTTCTAAAGACAGGAATTTTTATTTTCTCGCTTGTCAACCTAAAATTTAAAATGTCGTCCCCCTTTTCCCTAGAGAAAGTACACACCTCCACCACTGGTGTCGGCATTTTGCGATATCTAGTGCTTGCTAATCGCCTTTTTGAAGAAGTCTGCAAGCCCAATTGATGGCTAAGTGGTATTTCCTGCTGTTTTGTTACCTATTTTTGTAATAGGTACTTATGTGTATGCCCATATCATAAATGCTCATCCAGTCTGTAAGGAGTTCGCACCATTTATACATACATGCAAACGGGTCTAGTACGTTTGGGCGCGGACGTTTGGGGCACGATCGGTCGGAGACCGCCGTCTGGGCACCCGTGTCATAGAGCGCACATTCGCTCGGACGCATGTCGTCTTCCGGGGCGAAAGATAGTGGAGAATTTTTAGGCGCCAAAGTCAACTTAGGCACAGAAAAGAACCAAAACCTATTTTAAAAACAGCCGAGTGCTAAGATACATACGTGTGCATGTGGGTAGAATAGTGACGGAACGAAGGTAGACTACCTCGTACATGCAGTATAGATTATACATTTGTGCATCCTCCCTCAGCAATGTAAAATGCGTAGTCGGCTTAGTCGAGTACGTATATCACGGATTCACGACTTTTCCTGTAACAATAAGCTGACGAATCCGGGTTGCTGTTGAGCCGTAATACCTTATACAGGGTTAGTCAGTTCAAAACGCAGCATCAAAAATCTTGTAATTTACAAGTGAAGCGTACTCGGTGCGTTTCTTATTCAATAATCTTCGGGGGAAATCTCCAATAATTTTCGAAGAATTTCATCGAAAATCTTTGGGAAAATCTTCCAATGATTTTCGAGGAATTTCACTGGAAATTTTCGGAAACAAATTCCTGTAATTTTCGATACAACTAACCTCCAGGAAAAATATTCTCCGAAGAGTTCATCGAAAATCTTCGGGAATAATTTTCGATGATCTTTAAGGAATTTCATGAGAAATTTTTTGGAAAAAAATTCCAATAATGTCCGAAGAATCTCACTGGAAATCTGTAGAGTAATTCGGGAAAAATCCCGGATGATTTTCAAAGGAAGTTCATCAGAGATGGAAAGAAAATCTGAAAATTTCCAAAGAATTTTATCGGAAATCTTTTGAGAAAATCTCCAATATTTTCCAACAAAAAACTACTTCTGGAAAATCTCCCAATAACTTTGTAAGTATTTCAAAGGAAATAATTCGGAGGGGGGACTCCGTCAGTTCTTAAACAATTCAATAAAAAATCTCCCGCAGAATTTCTTCGGAAATCTTTTGAGAGAATTTCCAATATTTTCCAACAAAAAATTACTTCGAGAAAATTTCCCGACAACTTTGGAAGTATTTCATATGAAATATTGGGCGGTGGGGGGGGAGGGGACTACGTCAGTTTTTGAAACATTTAATCGAAAATCTTCAGGAAGATCTTCGAGAAATTTCATCCGAAACTTCGGGGAGAATCTCTTAATGATTTTTACAAAATTTTAGCAGAAATTTTTGCTGAAAAAATTCGATAATGTTCCAAGAATTTGCATTGGAAAATTTTCAATCAATGAATTTCTTGGCCAATTTTCGAAAAGATTCCCATGACTGTTGAAAAACATCTCCGATAATTTCCAAAGGAACTTATCGGAAATCTTCAGAAAAAATTTCCAATGTTTTCCTAAGAAATTCTTTAAAACTCTTCGGGGGAGTTTTCCGATAATTTTTGAAGAATTTCACAAGAAATATCCGGGAAAAATCTCCGGTGGAATTTTAAACTGCATAACCATGCAGAAATTATCAAAACTGTTTCTAAAAATTCTTTAAAAACTATCGGAGATTTTTTCCGAAGATTTACAATGAAATTCTTGGGACATTATCGAACATTTTTTCTTAAGATTTTTGATAAAATTCCCTACAAACCATCGCGGCTTTTTCCCCCGAATATTTCCTAGGAAATTCTTCCAAAATTATCGGGAAATTTTCTCGACGAATTTTATAATGTTACGTTTTGGAAAACACTGGAAATTTCTTCTGAAGATTTCTGATAAGATTCTTCAGAAATTATCGTTTTTTTTTCTCTCTCAAAGATTTTTGATAAAATTCTTTAGATGTCATTGGAGAATTTTTCCGGAGATGTTCTCCGTAGATTTTCGATGAAATTCTTCGGAGAACATTTTACCTGCAGATTGCCGATAAAATTCTTCAAAATCTGTCGGAGTTTTCCCATGAATATTACCTGTGAAATTCTTAAGAATGAACGGAAAACTCCCCGGAAGATTTTGAAAAAGTTCTTTAAAAAACAGAGATTTTTCGAAAATTATTCCAAAAATTTCCGATAAAATTCCTTAGAAGTCATCGGAGAATTTTCCCGAACATTTTTCCTGAAGATTTTCGATGAAATTCCTCAAAATCCACCGGAGTTCCCCCCCCCCCGCACCCGGATATTTCCTAATCGGAACATTTTCCCGAAGAATTAATGAAATTCTTTGGAAAACATTGGAAATTTTTTCTAAAGACTTCCGTTGAGATTCTTCGGAAATTATCGGATTTTGTTTCTTCAAAAATTGTTGATGAAATTTTTCGAAAAACATCGGACACTTTCCCCCCATCCTCGAGAATTATTTTATCCTTTTGAAAGAATGAGAAACGCACCGAGCACGCTTTAAGACGCCGTGAACGGGATTTTCCTATGCTGCGTTTTAAACTGACTAACCCTGTAAGTACTTACATATACCCGGGACGTTCTGCTGTAAACTCCTGCGAGGTAAATTTAAAATTTTTACGTTTAAAAGGAACAAAAAATGTAAAAAATTGATTTTCCTCGTGGAATTTTTTATATCGCACTCGTCGCACCTAAATATGTTTGCGGGTGTTGGCCACGCGCCCACTGATGAATGCGCCCAAATGTAATTTGTCGTCATCGCGCCCAAACAACGGAGACCAAATTTACGGGTCCCAATCAATGTTATGGAGAAGAAATCATCGATATATTTAGAAATTTTCGGGGGGGGGGGAGCAATAGGTCAATTTATAAAAAATTTTAGAAACACAGTATTGAATAAAATTATTTCTAATTTGACAAATATAAAGAAGAAAATAAGTACATACTTATTGAAAAATACTATACATTTTTGAGTTCAAAAGAGGAGGGATGATCTAGACCCTCCCTCGTGTTGGTATGCCCTGTGTGGAAGATTTGCTATAACGGATTAACTAAAAAAATTATAACGTGAAAGAGGAAAATGACTATCAGTATCTTGAAAATTGGAATACGTTCTCATGTATATATGCATTATGAAAATTTATCTAGACATTTGCCAAATAATATTAAATTTTGGAAAAGCGCAACATGAAAGGAACGCGCTATCACATATTTGTATAAGCGCGAATAGCCCTCCAAGAGTGGGAGAAAGCCTTTCAGTTTTCACTAATTTGTATATCAGGACACTACCCTCTCCACCTTCCGTATGTAATTTTCGAAATTTTTGGAGAGAGTTTGCGATACATTTAGGGCGACTGGGCGCCCAAGCACTTGCCTATTTGTACCCGTGATATCACACTGTGTACTGGTCGACAAATTTCACAGTTGTTCAAATTGCAGCACAGAAAAGTTCTTCCTTCCTTTCCTTTAGTCTGATTGCGACTAGAAATTTTGCTAAAACTTTAATCACAGGTCGGAAGGAAAGGAAATGGTGGCGAGACTGTTTAATAAATAATCAATAATAGATGCGATTTCTTCTTATTTTTTCCCTCATCGTTACAGGAGTGGCGGAACTGAACATTCCGGCAATCGAGCCTCTGATTATTCCGAAAATCAGTTTAGAACAAGGCACGCAAGCTATCAATTACAAAGCGACTTTAACAAATTTAAAACTTTACGGACTAAGCAGTTACCGAGTAGAAGATTTATTGTAAGTGTAATCCAAGCTATACTTAATTTATAGAAAGTGAAAATACCGTGAAATATGACTTTTTAGTATACGTACCTCATCTACTCGAGTAGGTACACATATTATGCACGAAAAGTGAACTTATCAAACAGCATTATCGCATTATGAGAGAGAGGGTGCAACACTTCATTTTATTTGAACTTACCACAGTATCGATGCGTTGGAGGAAGAAAATTAATCTCGATTTTATCGGCGTTGGTCAGTGACACGAGTGCCAACACACAAACCGATACGATAAAAATCGAAAAAAAGAGAGGCGAATGAAATAGGATCTAGGTACGTGGAACGTGCGAGTTTAGAATAATAATTGCGGGAAATTTTGCAGCATTAACATGGAGAGCAGAAAACTGGACGCCAAAATCACTTTTCCAGTTTTGTACTTGGAATCTGATTACGATATAAAAGGGCGGGCTTTGGTGGTACCGATCCTTGGAACTGGTTTGTTCACTGCTAATTTAAGTGAGTATGTCGTCTACGCCTTTATTTATTTATTTTTTAACATAATATTACGTCAAAATAATCGACTCGCCAAGAATAAAGGTCTTACGATTTTTCAAGAAAAGTGGCAATGGCGAACGGTTTCAAAAAAACCGGATTCTCTTTAGCCCGCGTGTTCGTACGCTAACCGCTTGCGCCATTATTAATTAGTATTTTATTTGTTTTTATTAACCATCTCGAATGAAAAGAAAAAAAAGTTTTTAAAAACGTATTTACGAAAACGAAATATCCGAGATAATTGAAAGTTATTTACTATAATGATATACTTATGTACCGTAAATTACAAAGGCGGTATAAAGGTAGGTGAGTAGGTACGTATGTGTAGGTACTTTCTATCGCATCCTTGGTCAAAATGACTGCGACTGGGTGATACCGAGTGAGAGAAATGGAAAACAAAAGGAATCAACGCGAATGAAAAACAAAGTAAATATTATTACGATACGAATTCGATGACCTCGAAACTTTTATGTGTACGTTAACGAGTGCATCTTACCGCACCGCACCGCACCGCATCCATCGAAACTGCCATTCATTCTTCATTTTACGAATTAATCGAAACCAATATTGAGCTACCGCTAGTTGGCTACGAGTACAATTATACAATCAACTTGAGTAAATCTGAGTAAAGGCGGGGATGGGGTTGAAAATTGAAATACAAAGAAAATTCGGTCTGTAAAATATTTTATTCGTCTCAATTTTGTATGAACAACCGTAGAGATAAAGCGTAACGAAGGATCTAATTATTTTCCCATAACGTGGAAAGTTAACAATTATGGTGATTGGTAATTATGAAGAAGTAAATATCCATTTTGAACGCTTATCATTGTAACTCAATTATGAAGTTATTCGATGATTACGGAAATATTGTGAGAAAATTAATTACCTAATTACTTTTGTACATAATTCGGTATCCTTCGGGATTTACAATTATAGAAGGGGGAATCATCAACATCTTGCGGATTGTAATGTAATAAATTCGGTAGCTCTTCTTTTCGTATGTTAGTGTGATAGGAAAACACCTATACTGTAATCATTTCCAAAGGTACATATTATGTTGGCCGCACAGGGATGATTAATTTTTTGGCTTTTCCACGAAATCTTATCGGCATTTTGCTAGGACAAGCACGATGGAATTTACGGAATTTACCTTCGCAATTTGAAATGCCGAAAACTTGCGGGATTTTTTTTTCCTTTTTTGAGGTGTGTAGTATCGAGCCACCCAAAACAGACATTACAGGGAACGGAACAGAGCTGAACAAAAAGTGCTGGGAATGCGATACGGCCGTTAGCTAATGTTGGATAAGTTCCTGAGAAAGGAGTTTTACCTTTTAGGGCCAGTATTATAAAACTTGGTTAAAAATAACCACCGATTAACCGTCGATTATTTTAACCAAGTTCTATAATACTGCCTCTTAGTGAATTAACACTTGCCCCGGTCCCACCAATTCAATAGAACCGATGAGTATTGATAAGCTCCGACCAACTACGAGTACCTACGGATACTACCTGCACAGGTACCTACAATCTGTCGAGGATGGGAAATTCCATTCTCGACACAAACGTGAACGGTCATGCTACAATATAACGACTTGAGCAGTTCGCAACAGCAAACCATTACTCGCGGTACATATCTTGAAACAAGAAATTCACATTTCACAACAATGAGAGGGCTCTTGTGATTTTTCTTTCAATTGTGGATATTCCGATTAGTCGGTTCACCAAGAATTCACGGACGTATCCGATGAAAAACTTTATGGAAACGTAAATTGTAAGATTTTTTCATTCTTTGCTATACAGGGTGTCCGAGTTTCGGTTGCTAAGCGGGGAGGAATGAATAGCACTTGAGTAGACAAAGCAAAAGTATTATTATCACCTTTTGCCTAATCACAAAATTGAGGGCGCCGCATCTTTGTAAAAATCGAAAAATTCACCAATTTTGACCCATTATAAAAATCACGAGTAATGATGTTGCCCAGTCTACAATGATGCCATGTTACAGCACTCACTTAGAGTAACAAAACAAGTTATTACGATATCCGGCCTGCTCTGAAAATTTAAGCAGGTAAATGACATCCAAAATTCAGAAATTTCAATTTTTTACAAAATTGTGCAAAAAGCCTACTTTTACTGAACCCCAACATGAATAACCAAAGGCCGGCGTTTCTCATTATCAAAACTGGTAGCCCTGATTCAGATGAACAAAAAATCATACCACTATCTCCTTCCAGTTTTAGAATTTAAAAAGTTATGTCGCGTTGAAGTTCATGAAGCTTCTGAAATGATCGAAAAATGAACCTTATGATCAAAGAAGAAAAAGAAAAAAAGAAAAATAACAAACGCTTCTAATTTATTGTAACTTTCAATAGTCGTTATGCCTGAATGAATGACTGGCGTTACATGAAGACTCCCATCTGTTGAACTAGTTGTCTAACCACCATAAAATAGGCACTGGAATACAAATTTTGTTTCTGCCTACGAATTTCGGAAAACTTACTTTTGAGCGAGCCTAGAAACCAAATAGTATTCCCCTAACAGTTTAATTTTAGGGCGAGTTAAATTTTCTGTTTTTTTTTTTTTTTGAAATTTGAAAGTACTTCAACGCGTCTTAACTTTTAAATTCTGAAAACTGAAGGAGATATGGTATGATTTTTTGTTCATCTGAATCAGGCTAGATATCTAACCCCATGAAAGAGAGGCACTGAATACAAGAAGACTCTCGCTGAAAATTAGATGAATGAACTTGATCATTTATGACAAGCCATTTTATGGTTTGTGCACTTTCGCTGCAATTAACAGTTCAATTTCTGTCAGTTTTGCAGAATTTGTCTTCTGTACTTACTGATTTCACATAATAAAAGAATCAAAATTTGAGACGTGACCAATTGAGAATATTTTTTTTAAGTATATTCAAAATCATCAACTCTTACTGAATGTACCATTTCCCTACGATTAAAAGGGTGCGCTTTAATTTATCTTCTTTTAGTATGTCTGAAACTCGACGTTTTCTTGCAAATTTGACACCTGAGCATGACATTTATGTGTTTCATGGTAAAAATTTAAGGTTGGCTTGGAAAAGCGGTTAAGGAGATAGTGGTATGATTTTTTGTTCATCTGAATCAGGGCTACCAGTTTTGATAATGAGAAACGCCGGCCTTTGGTTATTCATGTTGGGGTTCAGTAAAAGTAGGCTTTTTGCACAATTTTGTAAAAAATTGAAATTTCTGAATTTTGGATGCCATTTACCTACTTACATTTTCAGAGCAGGCCGGATATCGTAATAACTTGTTTTGTTACTCTAAGTGAGTGCTGTACCATAGCATCATTGTAGACTGGGTAACATCATTACTCGTGATTTTTGTAATAGGTCAAAATTAGTGAATTTTTCGATTTTTACAAAGATGCGGTGCCTTCAATTTTGCGATTAGGCAAAAGGTGATAATAAAACTTTTGCTTTGTCTATTCAAGTACTATTCATTCCTCCCCGCTTAGCAACCGAAACTCGGACACCCTGTATATGAAATGTAGAGAGACGAATTGCTGCAGTCTGCAGTTAATTTCAACGGGTAAATTTTTCATTTTAATTCGGAAGTTACTCCATCCAAATATTGGATGTCCTTAACGAGAGATTGAGATTAAATACGAAATTTGTAAGAAGGCACACACCCACTGCAAATCAGACTTCTTATTTTCTAATTTGTACTTTTTCCCACGCGGATCGACGTTATTTTACCTTTTTACTACATGATCATTTCTGAAGTGACCGAAAATACCAATGTGGAAATGTCTCTGTGTATACCTATCTGTTTGTTTATATCTGCCTCACCCCTTTCTGATAGAAAGCAAGAATTAAAAACAGACCATCAGGCAGTCAGGTACGGTAAGACCTCAGACAGATTCACAACCTTGTAGTAAAATAAACACCAGCCTGGCAAAGTGTACATATGTATGTACACATGTACATCAGTGAAGAAGCGAGGCAAGAGCATGAAGTGGTCACAGGATCCCAAGTTTAAGTTGAGAATAAGTTAGGTACTTAGCACGGATAGAGAGTATGTGGGCATATATTAAGTTGGGTGGACGTATGAGGATAGAAAATTATGATTTGTCGAAGGTAAATGAAAATACCTATAGTATTAATTTTGTTTTTCAGCCGATGTCAAAGCGGATGCTCATTTGAAAGGAAAACTAGTTAAACGAAAAGGACAAGAATATCTTGAAACAAAAGATTCGCTCGTCAAACTCACCGTCAGATCAGCTAAAGCACACTTCGGAAATCTTTTCAACGGCGATGCAACACTAAGTAAGGACCTACATTTACCTTCAATATCCGTAATTATCTGAATCAAAGACGAAATCGAGAGAAAGAGAGAGAGTGAGAGAGAAATGGAGCTCCTCCAGATACTTTTGTTAGTAAGAAAAATCGCTTTCAGTGGAGAAAAAAGTTTAAACAATCAGAGCATCGGTTAATGAAACTACATGACAGAGAACTTTTATTTTCTCTTGTTGATTTTGAAAATTTCTATCGATCGGTAAGATCGGATTCCCCGTTGGCCAAATTTAAAAAGAGCCAATGAGCCCTTGACCAGTTTTATGCGCGTTGATCATAGAATTTTCCCAATATGCATGAGCTAAGGTTTTATAGAGGTAAAACCATAATATTGTTTAAAAGGATTTTGAACATTCCTAATGGAGCAGAAAGTTAGCTACAGGAGTCAAAGAAAGCATCTAAACACGATTAGAAAGACAAAAACTTATCCAGATTGCTTCTTAGGTTTTCAAAAGTTCAATCGATGCAATGTTACATATTTATATACATATGTAACTACCATGCGTCTGATGATGAATTTGCAAAATGTTTTCTCGATTTAGGAAGGCAGACCTTCAATTTTATGCTTCGTATTTGCGTACTCTCACATTTTAACCCAAAGATTACGAATTACACGACTGATTAATTTTCAGGTCGCGCTACTAACGACTTTCTGAATCAAAATTCGAAGGACATCATCGACGAAGTCATGCCAGCTATCGAACAAGTAACCAGCACACTTTTAGACGATATATGCAACAAAGCTTTCAGAGCAACTCCATTTGACAAACTTATTCCTAAATAAGAATATAAATGAATTGTAAGATGACTCCTTCTAACCCGTTGTTGATCACGATGACGTGAAAGGTGCATCGGTTACTCGAGGGTTGATGACTGATCGTTAGAAAGAAAGTCATCTCGCTGATGTATATGTACTCGTAATATCCTACGGTTACTCGTAAGTTAACTCAATAAAAATGTTTTATGTAAGGATTTGTACCATTATACAGTGCGGAGGTACGTATATATAATTTTTAACTTTGACGAATAAAAATTTGCTCGACTTAACGTAGAGCATTGTAATAGATGCGCACTATTAAAAATCGAACGCAGTCGCACTTAAAAAATAGCTTTTAGTACATTAGGATCATAGAACGTCGTTATGTTTTGTTTATTGTTTTAATTGTAAGGTATTTTATACAAATTCATTTGAACTACTGTGATATAATTGATTCTACCGTATTTTGTCCGGCCACTTTAATAAGTGTACGTAGAAATAAGAATTCGAGAGAAAATGTAAGACGAATGCAATAAATGCGTGAATTGAATAGTCGTTTCTAAAATGACTCGAATGTTTTTACACCGTGGGTCTCGGAGGAGAGCAAATAATGAACTCGGAAGCGGAGAATGATACATTCGTGAATTTTTCCTGGGGCAGGAACAATCAACCAAAACGGAAAACTTAATTAAGTAACTTACTTTGACTCCACGGAGACTATACCTATTATAATACTTCACTGTTTTTTCTTTCTTTCTTTTTTTTAAAAAATTATAAGTAGATTAATTAGGTACAGACCTACCTATAATAGGATTTCTTAAATTTCGCTATTTTTGAAATGTTTTTCTGTTAGTACGAGTAGCTACACTTATTCCTTTCAATCTAAGAACCCACTAGCCAACATTTTTTTGAAGTTGAAAAGAATTGTGGGGTTCCGCCGAAGAGGGGAGTATATGCCAAGTCTAACATACGATTTTGCAGGAGAAAATTTACTATTTCCCTTTAAAGATACCAAAGAATCGAGTTCGGTTAAAGAAATACGTTCGACCATAAAAAATCATTTTCATTGGTCTAACTATCTTGAAAACTACCCCCCCCCCCCCGAGAATTTTGAGAAAAAGTTAACTCAAAGACAATGGAGTTTGCTGAATTTAAAATAAAAAGAATACCTATTTTGAACTTCGAGTATTATTAACCATTGAAAGCGAATAGAAGCATGAAGACGATAGCTTACTCAGATTTTAGAATCTCCAAATTCATAGTTATGAAAAATTTTAGTTTAAACATCCGTTTTAAAGCTCTACTAAAGTTGCAGGACCTGAAGATGACAGATAATACCGTCAAGTACATCAAAAATGGAATTCTTGGAGCCAGTGAATTCGCTTTTGAGATTATTTCTCTGCAACAACTCTACTCATAAGAGTCCACAATGGAGCTGGAACGAGGAAACGTCAAAATTATTTGCCACTGCTCCAAGTATATGGATAATAAGAATTTTGAAGTCGCTGAATTCGTTTTCGAGGTTATGTAGACCGCAATCTCTTCTAATAAGGGACCACAGGGGACAGAAATGTGCAACTGCGAAATAATTCAACATATTATATAGCTTCAAGTATATCTATAATAGAGGTGTCGTAGGTGCTGTATTAATCTTTGAAGTTTCTCCTGTTCCAATCTCTGTGAACCATTATCAACGGGGGTTTTAGAAAAAAGTACCTTCAAAATTGAATTCAGTGACCACAAAAACCTAATTGGCAATATACTTGAAGCTATATATGTTGAATAATTTCGAAGTACATATTCTCGTTTTTGCCTTCCTGTGGACACTTATTATTAGGGGGTTATAGTTATAATAGATATCTATAACTTCGTGTGAGTACAATCGTCCGCCATTTTGACGTCAACTTTACCCGTGGATGCCGAATTGACTACGCGGTACGCTCCGCATAGTCGGATTCGGCATCCATAGGCGCGGTTGGAGTCAAAATGGCGGACGATCGTACTCACACGAAGTTATAGAACTCTAGTTATAATAACCGCAAAAAAGGAATTAAGCTACTCCAAAAACCTCATCTTCGGTATACTTGACGGTATTATAATATGTAATTTTTGGATCCTGCCTTCTCCGTGGAGCCTTCAGAAAGGGAATTTGAACCAAAACATTTCATAACGTTTCTGATTATTCGAGTATATGGACAACCGTACTCATTCTTCTATTTGTTTCGGTGGTCGGTAAAATATTCAAAGTTCAGAAAAATGTGCGTTTTACTCCAAATTCAACAAAAGTAACTGACCTATTGACTTTCCCACAACATTTTCGATAGGTAATCCTTACAATAATGAAAATGATTTTTATGGTTTTACGGTAAAACGAATTTTTTCGACGGCCGAACTCAATTTTTTAGAATACTCGAAGCAAAAGATCAGATTTTCGTTCGGCGGGGAATCCTATGTAAAACTCAGCTTCCCTCCTCCTCCTTCCCCCCTTCGTCGAGACCTTACAACATTTTTGAATTAAAAAAAACAAAATTAAATGGTGGGTTTTTAGACTAGAAGGGACACGCTTAGCTACTTGAAGCAAAACCTTTCAAAAATAGCGAAATTTTCGACTTTACTAACGTGTATAAAATATGCAGATTACATGCAGATTATGCACATGCATTTGATTAAGTCGGCATTAACGCATTTATTTGGTCTACACGCGAATACCTGGGTATATATGTCAGGATTTTTATTTTGGGGGGGAAAAAAATGAAAGAGAAAACGAAAAACAATGTCCAAATAATGTAGCTGGGTAATTCTCCGAAAAATGGACAATTCATGTAAATAGGCTGTAACTCTGCCACTTATTATCAGAATGCTATGCGCAATATATCAAAATTGAGGAAATGAACTCTTCTGATGGAGACAGTGGTAAAAGCTCTCCCTAGTTCAGCAGAAAATCATTAGAAAATCGAAAATGCACCTGAAATGTCCATCAGCGTGGGTGTCAACCTGGCCTAGTTCCGTTTTTTTTTGCTTGCTGGAAGGGTTTAATACATCATTTTCAGGAACTACTGTTTCCCATTGTTGAAGAGGTAAGTTGAGGCAACACGGTATAGGTCTTACAATCTTTTTCTAACCAAGTTAAGTAACCTTTAGAATACCTCAAAGTTGTGTCTAGGAAGAGATATGTCCTTCAACGTGGATAATTTTCAAACCTCTCTGTAGGGTTCCACTATAAGCATAAACTTCTCTCAAATGCTCATATAACTTCCTCATAACTTCCTCTAGAAGGCTGTGTAAGAAGTAAGAACTTCTGTGAAATAATGATAATTTGTATGCTAAAATACTCATTTATTGCTGAGATCCTGGTTTCTAAAAAAAAAAAGTGTCCTTCATCGTGGACATCAACAGCCATATTGAATTTATGGCTCCAAATTTGTAAAAACGTAATAATATAACTAACGTTGGCCACATTACATTCAGCAACATGTATCAAATATTTTCCGCATATTTACCCAATGGGAAAAGGAAAAAGGCGATTTTGTCCTTAAACGTGGACATAAAATATTATTCAACGTGGCTACTCACGTATTTCTTGTATCCACGCTGAAGGACGTGAATCTTTCGACACTTAGAAGCAGTCTGTAGAAACAGCCTTTAAATCTTCTTTGTGCAGAAACTACTTTCCTAGATGAATTTTTGGTACTTCATAAAACCGTGATCCGTGAGATTATAACCCACGGTGCCGCTGTGTGATCGTACAGCCTCATCTTATCACACTATGTAAACTTGAGAAAATTTGTCTTTCAACGTGGACAACAATTTTTTTTACAACCCTCCAAAATCAAATTTAAGCCTGGCCGGTACCGGAATATGATTTCTCAATACCCCTAGTATCGATTTCAACGAAAAAAAGTTTGAAAAGTGAACCTCATTTTTTTTTGGTTTTTTTCCACGTTGAATTGTCCATTTTTCGGAGAATCACCCAGCTGCATGTGGTAGGTCTGACGTTAAAAACAATAAAAATATGAAACCGAATTCGTAGTATTAGCTACTATCAAATAGTGAGAGAGATTTTCTTTCAACTATAGGAAAGTATTTGATTTATCTACATGACTTTGAATATTCTGGTAAACGAATAATAATTGTTTCTGCAAAACGAAAGCATTTTTTTTTGGGTAGGTCGGACTCGAACATTTTCATAAAATTATAATCGAAGAAAGACTTTTCAACGAGAATTGAAGGTGATCCTTGCATTCGTACCTAAGAAAAAATTATGTTTGTACACCTTATCGAAAAGGTCTCCAACAATTCTTTCGTGAAGACAGCATGACAAAAACAGGAAGAGGGGCCAAAATAATTCTAACGTCGTACATAAATTCGTGCCTCAGTAAAGACACGAGTATGGTTTTTATCACATTTTTTCAGTAGCATCATGTTCTGCAAAGAGAAGAACTGCTAATATCCAGACTCAGGCTTATTTCTCTGCAACTTTTCTCACCCGTTGATTGAAATGTATTCGTCCTTCCCTAGCCCACGTTTGCGCTTATGTATGTAATCCACGTGTGTTTTAATGAATCTTTTCGAAACAAGGACCCCTTCGGTATCCATTTCATTTTCGGTGATGCGCTGCTGTCCACCACGCGCAAAGCACGAAAGTGACCTTAACAGTGAGGATAGAGCTATTCGTAGCATTCTTAAGAGTTTCTGCAGATTCGCGTATTCGGAATAAATACGTAGTAGGTAGGTACTACTCGTACATATTATGTATTGATACAAAATTTCCTTACGCTACTACATAAAGAAGTTTTAAACGATGATTTACGCGATATTAGACTTTTACCGACACTAGAAGTATAAATTCGCTTCAAGATCCAAATCCTATAGTTTGTCCAGTGACATTACACTTCTAATCTGTGGCAAACGCGTATCCGCTTCGGCGAACTTGACTGAATACGAGAAATTAGTCACCGTATACTGGTGACTTGAAAAAACATAAATTCGCTATCAAAGTATTAATGAGTAACGAGCGTTTTCCGTCTATTTAAAGTAATTTCACGAACAATGACAATTTAACGACCATACTGAATGATTCTCTCTTTGTCCTCAGTCTATCTTTGTTTCCTGGTCTTCGTTGAATTTTAGAAAGTAATAAGTAGGGACGCAAATGCAGGTACAATGTTTAAAAACTCGTACTCATCAGTCTGATAATTAATTTCGAACACACGAATGAAAATGAGAAAATCCAATCATATTCGAGTTCAGAGAGATCTTCGATTTTGAAAAATTACTATCGCCAAATTATCAAACTCTGTTAGATTTTCAATTTTGCTTCGAACCAATTTGTATTTTTTAAATTAATCAAATCGAACATACTTTGATATTTTTTGGAATGTGCGACACAGTTCGAATTATAGTTTATCATAATGTATACTATAATAACTCTTTTAGAAGAATGGAGTATTGCCAGAGACTTCGTAAGCAGCATTTTCTTACAGGAAGTAAGGAGACAATTGATCGCACTAGGCACTTTCTTTCAGAAAGGTGATCGAGAAGCTAATCATCAGTTTTAGGATTTAAGAAATTTTAAGGTTCAAGAATCCACATCTTCGGTACGACCGAACAAAATGCCTACGTCAAAACAAAACCTAATGCGGCCCTAGAGACGCTGATCTGGAACATCACAGAAATGATATAAACGTGTCATTGTGTTATTAGGCTAAGTAGGTACCTATAAGAGCAAATCTTTGCAAGCGGAGATCAGTGGATGACTGTTTAGGACATACTGGGAGCAGATTGAGATGAAATTAATTCGACGGAATTATAGAGTTTGAGCAAATAATTCCTTCATAAAAGTACGAGATTGTTAATGCGAATTTGTTTATCGTTTCTGAGCAATGATAAACGAAAATGGAAAAACTAAAAAGTTTGGTATCGAGTATACAGGGTTAAGACATTACACCACGAATTTATGAAGTTAATTATATATTCGTATATCGTTCAAATACGTTAGGAGAAAGAGGAAGGTCAATCTGCGAGTATAATGTATAAAATAAAAATATTATTCGAATGCGTGTATTTGATGGATAATACGTCAGTAAGTTTAATTACACAGGTTATACGAGGTATGGAAAATTATGAAATAGATACGCATTTTCACACCCTACGATGTTTTCAAATAAAGCGCATGAGTTTAAGTACGAGCTTCTTTAATACATCTAGGTGCCGCTGCAAGAATATGAAAATATGTCGCTTCGATTTCCTCAAAAAAGCAAATACCACGGAAATTCATAGAATACGCTAATCCGGTAGCATGATAATAAATTGATACCTAGTCGTCAATTTGTCCCCTTAACGTTTGATTTGAATGAAAAGTGAAAACACTGCAAATATACTCGGAATTGGGAAAATGAGGGCATATACCTAATACTTATATCGAAATTGAACGCAAATTTTTGGAAGAAATCGGAATCCAAATTAATAGGAAAATAGTATTCAAACAAATACCTACACGCAATATATACCCGTAATTCTACTACTGTAATTTTCTAACAAAGTAAAATTTATTACAGTTTCGTGTTCTAATGGTTAAGACGTCTATATCGACCACATATATAAAGGAACAAATGATTTTATAAGGCCTGAAATTTTGTGGCCAGGTACAGACGAGAGTTTTATTTGTCTCCTTTGTTTACCCTATGAAAAATTGACATTCCGATTGGTTAAGGTAGTCACGTTCCTATATACGTCTATAAACGTCGTTAATGACACCATTCAAACTTCTTACTCAAGGTTAATTTGATAGTCATTAGCGGAAGAAACCACAAGTTCAATAATTCCGAATTCGTCAGTTGTAAAATTTGGCATCCACGACATGAATGCCGATATTGATGGGGGGAAAAAATAGGTCTCGCGGCGATCTTCTTACACCATCCAGAACCATATTTACGTACAAAAGTATACATCAATAGGTATCCTACAATCGTTTATTACATGAATGTACCGTAGTTGGAAAAGAAGGAAACACTAACGTAAGTAACATCCCTTCCATGATTCGTTCCTATGGAGGAAAAAAATTCAAAAATGACAAGAGCTAAGTTCTAGTTACAGAAACGATCGAATAGCAGCGAGTTGAATTCATTGGAATAAAATTATGTGAAGAGTAACGGCGAAACGAAAATATTAGAAACGTCGTGACAAGGGTGTTTCCAAAATATTTTTAATCGCGAATTCGGGAAATGGAAGTCCACCCCTCCGCGGCCCCTTAAAAAACAAAAGTAAATAAATCTGGTATATTTCCGGAAGCCGCTAATATCATCCTCGAATTATTTTTGTCGAGAAACGGAAATGTTCATTCTTGAATATCAAGTGATAGAGTATGCTAAGCGACGAGAAAAGTCTGCCGCATAACATATTCAGTCATTTGATTTCTAGATTTCTCGATATGTTTTAAATTGGAAATTTGGGAAACAGGAGTTCCTATGGCACTCGTGTATGTGTACATAATATATATATTTTTTTAGAGTAAAACGGGAATGGGGAATTCATGTTCTGAAACTCTATTGGGAAAACAAGAAACTGGAATTCCCATATTGAAAATGGTTAGAATATTGGAAACTGGGAAACGGAAATTTTTTGGGAAACACCCCTACACTTTGAAGGAAAAGCTGCGAGACTGAGAGTGAAAAAGCTAAACATTTCTCACCCTTCCAGTGTCAATCAAACCGCATACTTCTAAACTCTAAAATACGCATCGCCGTGTGACCATCATTATATTGTATGTTAACGAACTTTTATGCCTGTTAAGACCTATGCCGCAATCCGCAATATCAATAAGGAAGAGTAGTTGCTGTCGACGACATTTTGGGCGACGTACTCTACACAGATTTTTGTTCAAAATACAGGAAAACAACGAACAGGAGTACATGTGTGATACCAACTATTACGTATAAACTAGAGACATCATTAGTTAGTTACTTTTCAAATTGGTACAATAATTATGTTTTTCTGCTTCCGTTTTTCCGCCTCAAATCTTTCCACTTCTCATCTTTTAGGTTTTCAGATTTTTTCCCTTCAAATTTTAAGGATCGATTACCCTGTTTCAAAATCTTGAAAGCAGTTATCTATTAATGATCCTCCTTAATATCGAGGAAGGGACCATTCGGAATGCAGGGAATTGAGAAAGTTAACAACTTTGAAACTGATGCGTAACTATAGAAATACTGCTGCTGAAATATTTGATTTATCGACGTTCCTTAACTACAATAGGCTTTTCTGAAGCGACATGACAACAGATGTTACAAGAAATTAACAGAGGAATAAATAAATACAAATATTATGCACGTAAAAAACATTGAGTTATAAAAAAAAAAAACCGAAAAGTGAAATTTCAGCCATTAAATTTGTAATCACTCTTATTTTTATGCGGAAAGTGTCTTCATCTTGCAGGATAGTTTAATATGTACCACCATATGAAGCTGTGAAAATTTCCAGTCGGCCTTTTAGGAACTATCACTTTTCAGAAATTTATTGTCATATTATTTCTTCTTTCACTATTCAACTTGGAATAGCAAGACTGTCATAATGGTATTTCAAATCACTAGAGAGCGTTTTAAAAATTCGTTATCTCTTTACAATCTCAGACATTTTATGAAGAAAACTGACAATTATAGTTGTGACGATACCTAATTTCATTATTTATGGACGAAGGCATTATATACGCTAATTTGTTTTTAGAATACTATCACATATCACTGCGAGTTCCGTTACGTTATTTCGAGTTGTGACTCTGCTTCACGAATTTTCCTCTCATGATTTAGGTTTATTCTAAAGAAAAACGTCATTATTCAAAAATCAAGTTTCGTTAGAGTTACTAAATACTTTCTAATCATCCATCCGCACTTTTTTACTCCTTCCTATTTTTGGGATTTTTTACCAAACGAACAAAAAAATAAGGGACGGAGTAAACAAATGCGGATGGATGCTTAGAAAGTAGATGTACTCGTACTGATTGGTAAAAACATTGAGAAAATAAATTGTATGATTGACGACTCGGTAGAACAAGGGGCTGATGTGGGACTACAAATTAATTTAGAAAAATTCAAAATTATGAAAAATGAGGGAAGAGACGCAGGCCGCCTCTTCAGCGGAGCGAAACTAGAGATGGTTGATTACTACAATTAAGTACCTAAGACAGATAGTATCATTCCAAAATCGAATTGGGAAAGAAATTGAGGTTTGCAAAACCAACTCTTGGAAAGCTTTCTGGGCCTGGAAACACATTTTTAAAAGTAAAATGAAAATTCAAACGAAGGTTAAATTCCTAGGTAGTTGTGTGCTACCAGTGGCAACGTACGGGGCTCAAACATGGCCAATAACCGAGAAACAGTGAAAGAAACTGAAAACGATGCAAAATTTTATGTTCCGGGGCATTTTAAAAATCAGAATAATAGACAAAATCAGACTCGAGGACGTAAGAAACCAAATCAATGTTACCGATAAATTGAAATGGAAGTACACGGGCCATCTGATAAGAGAAAATGATTCAAAGTGGTACAGTATCGCGACCTTTTGAACCCCGTATGGTCATAAACGCATAATAGGGAGACCAATACTACGCTGGAGGAACGATTTCAAAGTTTTGAAGGGAAGATAGATGCAATTAACGAGAGACCGAGACGTACGGAGAAAGACAACGGAAACCTATGCCTTAAAATGAGTGGGGTAGCTGGCAGTGTGGCTCACCTACCCACAGTTGAAAATAAAATAAGTGTAAAACAAATACACATTTTTGAAATATTTACTATTATGATGAAGGAAAAACTTGAAACGCGTTTTCGGATAATTGGAGACGCGAATCTTTCTTCTGGCTGACGAATTGCTCGCCTTTTATTTTCATTGTAACATTTTCTTTTAGAAAACGGTCCATTCACCAATATGATTATAGTAGATATTTTTTTTTTCTTTCTGTCTTCTAATTTGGGAACAATTTTCAATAAACTTAATCGTAAAAGTTATATAAAACTGAAATCTGTCAACTTTTATCTTGTGATTTTTCCAATCTCTCTGTGTTCTTTTGTCATCTAACTTCAAACTTTGCAAAAATTAGTGTTGTACAGCTTGGCCGTTGATTTTGTTTCCGTTTGTGTTTTAGTTAATTATTGAATTTCCAAAACTTGACAACCTAGAAACGACGGAGATCATTGTGTGATAACGCTCCACTGGGGAAACTGTTTTGAATGCGAGTAATTGAAAAGTAGTCTTTAAAAAGTTTGAGAGCTTGATTCGATAATGATCACCGATACCTCGGTTGAGGCGGATGAAGACAAAAAATAATTGAAAGTAGAAAAGAATTGGTGAATTAAGAAGTGTCTTCGTTTCTGCTAGGTGCACCAAGAAATGCGTCCCGAACGAGTTTCTATTTTATACCGAGTGTTTAAGAATATGTTGCGAATACTTTCCGTCAGTGTGTCTTTTATGGTAAATAAACCTAAATTTCAGAAATTTTACGGAATCTGCGGCATTTCTACCTTGTTATTTTAATGTCATTTAATCAGTCAGATAGACGAATAGGCGGACTAATTGACAGACAGCTATCATTCAATCATCCAGATAGCTAGACTGCATGATAACCGACAGACAGACAGGTCAGCAGAAAGGAAGCAAGATACAGAGTGCTGAGTGGGAGATTGACTCGAGTCTAGCTACATTAACGTTAATCGATGTTTTAACCGAATATCATCGATTGTGAACCTAAATCGGGTACTAGTTGGCCTATCATAAGATGCTCAAATAGAATCGAACACGATCTTACGCTGGTATAGTAAGTACGTTTCTTTGCGGCCTCTTATGACAAGTGAGTCTAGTTTGAGCTATTGCGGAACATAAAATCAGCATCTATCCGTTGACCGCGGGTAAGGCTAAATGAATTTTTTCAACACGACGGATAATTAATTACGAAATTTATCATTAATTTGAAAGTTGTTGGAAGAACGTAGATCCCGCCGATTAAATATACGAAAGACGGCGCCAGTGTTCGGTTTAAATCGGAAAATTTTATCTCCGAGGAAAAGTTATTCTCTAAAAGAATTTTCGAGCACGCGATTGCAAAATTTCGCATTAAGATTCAGAACAAGGAAATTGCGAGTACGGCCATAAATGTACGAGTACATACACATGGGTAACATCAGATACAGTATGAGTATGCGCTTCTTAGAATCTTTCGCAGAAAACACTACAACTATCTACTTCGCGCATTAGGTACTTACTAAGTATAAAAGCATTTTACATAACTTTTAGGTAGCTAATAAAACGAATATCCTACAAGAAGTAAAAAAGTTTAATATGGCAATAATTTTCATTTCACCAATCGTATTAGCATTTTAAGTATATTACGTCAGGTGGTTTCGATGTCTTAATTTTCTTGCGATTAGGTATTATTTATTTTTTCGCAGATGTAGAATATATTATAGGAAGATAATCGATCGGGAACACCGATGCTCGATCGACCGGTTTATTTATTCTTTATTACGCCAGCGGAAAATGCCGTATTATGATAACCTGATCAAAACAGAAAATTTTATCCCAGGCCTAATTCATCGATAACGACCCGTAAAATTTTACGCGCTAAATTAAGACAGTCCTGCGAAGTAATGCCCCGATAACTAGGAAATAAGAAATAGTAGGCGACTATCACGCCATTTGAAGAGTAGGAAGTTTAAAAAATCCGGCCTCCGTACTTTCGAATTAAAATGAAGAAAAGCGGCAATAAGGGATTTCATCGGGCTGTGAGTAGATATCCCAAGAGCGTGGAGTAATTTTTTATCGTAATGTTGGCCAGCAGGTTTTCAGAAAAGGCGTCTCCAATAAGAAGCGACGCTCTTAGAACCAGGTAATGCTCACTTCAACTCGACCATGCGACAGATATTCGTGTACGTAATGCGCGCTGTCTGTTAAAATTTGGGAGGGACCGAGTGACGGTCAGTGTGGGGAAATTACAAACGTATTTACTTGTTCGAGAGGAAGTGGTTCCCTCTCGTGATTGAAAATGGATAGCAAAGTGAAACTTTCTCGTAATAATACGTATAGAAAGACTGTTTATCAATAACTGGAGAAAATAATCATCTAAATCGATGCAGCAGGGTGTTCGTAAAATTGATTTCGGTGATAATTACACGCGAACAACTTTTCAGATTATTCCTCAAACACTCCGTACGTGCTGCTTTTTGATGCCATAATTCTTTCGTAAAACAATTTGCTGCATTCTCTCGTATCTTATATTTTGTTTTAGCGAAACAACGGAGCCTTAGCTCGGGCTACGTCGGCGCCTAATCTCCACTACGCCACTGATGATATGAGCAAGGCGAGTGTTGATGCGAACCCTCGACACCGATAATTCGTGGGTAATTCTAAAAAAAAAAAAGCAATTTTCAGGTACCAATGCAATTCTCAACAACTAAACACGTTTTCCAATTTTTTTTTTACTGTGTTGTAGAGCAACGTGTCCCTCACTTTTTTCAACAATTAGAAATAATATGCCCCCTCTCCTAATTTCAAAAAATCCCTCGAAATCTCCAATGCCGTGGCTGTAACTCACTAGTCCTAATTTTATAAAAATCTCCATAATGATGTTAATTAGGCATTATTTCACGGGAAATCAATATAAATATTATTGGAAGGGTTAAAGCAAAGACGAACACCTACAAAATGGACAAAAAGTTTTCTATGTGACCCAGAGGAGAGCTTTTAGTTGTGTAACTGGGTTTTTGTTTCTACCCGCTGAACATTCCACCACTAAAATGGGAAAATAGTTGCGGCACCCACCACTTGAAAACTGTGGTAACGCTGTGGAAGTCTCCACTAAAAACACATGTAAAAATAGTGGCTGCGCAGAGTTACGGACTGCCTGTGCGTAGATCTCACCACAGCAGTGTAAATTTACGTAGGGGCGAAGTAGCTGCAGCTCCACTACTTCTCCACTCCGCTCGAGGGGCTTTTTAGGGACTTTGCGTATTCGTTGCGTAGTTGCGTCACCACAGCGCTGCAACAATACTGCGTATACATTTTTCCACTGGGTTGCGAAGGGACTTCGCGTATTTGTTGCGTAGTTGCGTAACCATAATGCTGCAACAAAACTGCGTGTACGTTTTTCCACTTGGTTGTGAATATCATTCCACTCATCGGCCACACATGCCTTCTGGGGCTTCTGTTATACAGAAACACTATTTTCTCTAAGAGAACCTTCATAATCATACTGAATTAAGGCAATTTATTGCAAATTGGACAAGAAACGCAGAAAAATAAAAATTCAATAGCATATGACTACTGTATCTACATGTTATTATCATTCACATATACAATTATTACTTGTATAGTTATTACTATTATTATCAGCATCATTTTTGAACATGATATTATTTTTTACAATTTCCTTTGAGCAATTCCCACAACTCCTTTTGGCTTTGTGCTCATGGAATCTTTCTCTCGTGCTATGCGAATTCCGAATCCACTCCAGGACAATATGTTTGCCTTGAGCTGAAAACGGTTTCGCTACAGCATAATCTGGAATGATGAAATACAAAGTTAGAAATCCCTGTTGGAAATTACTATATAATGACACATTATACCTATTTGAAAAGGAAATAGAAAAATTAAGTGGGGCAATGTTGGACTGTCAGCAGTTAGAAAATATGGGGAAAGACTGGTAGAAAGGAGGAGAGGCAACTATCTATACTACTTTGGTTCCACAAAAGGTTACATATTAACAAAAATATCGAAAATAATGTTGTGGAAATTAAAATATCTGAAAGAATATGCCCAATGAAACTGAAAATAGATGAGAATACAAAAATTCTAATTTTGCAAGTGGATGCACCTACAGCCGAAGCAGAGAAGGTAGATGTAGATAAATTTTATGACAAGCAGGAGGGAACAATTCAAAAAGAGAAGGAATACTATCAGGTGATAATGGGGACTTCATCGCAAAAGTAGGATGGGAGGCAAACTCAAAACACTGCGGCCCATTTGGTCTGGGAGAGAGAAACGACGGGGGGGGGAAGATTAGTAGAAATGGCCCAAAAATTAAACTTGCGTACTGCAAACACTTTTTACAAAAAAAAAGTCAAAAGGAAATGGACATGGATATTGCCAGACGGGAAAACTAAAATGAGAATGACCACTTCCTAATAAATGACAATGGAAAAGCTACATGTAGGCGTATGCCCGAAAATGGGCAGAGGGGGTGGCCCCAGAGAGCCACAGCATTCACTCACAAACGCTGAATATATGACCTAAAAGTAAATTGCGTTTCAAGTCTGCGGTTCCCACCATACCAAAAATAGCGCAATCGTTGGTGAAAACTAAAATCAGCTGAAAAATGACACTAACCTAGTGCAGAATCAACTGCAGATCAAACTGATAACTAAAAATTATTTCAAAGTAACCTGAAAATGAATAACTATAAATTCTGTTGCAGCATCATCGGCATCAAGTGAAGGGCACAGGGAAAAAAAGTTCAATGTCACAATTTTGTGTTTTAGAGAAAAATCATTTTAAAGTTTGACACTCACCTTTATTTCTCTGTGCTATACTTTTTTCTCCGGCTATTTTCAACCTTTTAAATAGAGTTTTTTCGGCGGATGAGTGCTTAGGATGATTCTACACCTCATCCTGAATCCAGCGATGCCCATATCTTCATTTTCAGAAAAATGTGACATTGAACCTTTTCCCCTGTACCCTTCAAGTCTGATGGTACCCACCATACCAAAAATAGCATAATAATCGTTGGAGCAAATTAAAATCAGCTGAAACGTAACACTAACTTATTGCAGAATCAATTGCAAATCAAGCTGAAAAGAAAAATATTATCCTGAGGTAACTTAAAAATAAACTAAGTTCTGGTAGAGCATAATCGGCCCAATGGCTGGTACCCACTCTATCCCAAGCAGAAAAGTAAAATTACAGTAACCTAAATATAAACCAAATTCCAGTGATGCTCCTGGGGCTCGGCTAAAAAAATAAATGGATCCTTCGATAGATGAGCGAATACACTATTCATAATTCGTTAGTTTGAGAAGGTTCAACAGGACCACTTATATCGCAAAATGACGTGTGATCTTGAAATTCATAACACCAACTCTGCTTTTAACTGATCGATCGCCATCACAGGCGGCGTTTCTGTATTTGACATCTCGTCGACGTCCTCAGGCTTTTCTTCATCACTGTCGAAAAGCTCGAAAGTGTACCCTTGTCTTTTTCTACTTAGTTACTGCATACGTGAAAATTCGTATACCTCATGTTGACTCATCGTCACGATGCAGGGGGGAAAATTCTTAAAAATAAACGACGCCGGTACTCTTACCAAAACAGAATCGTCATCTTCAATTTCACTAATATCAAGCACCTTATCAGAGAGCTGTTCTGAGACATGAGCATAATTTATATACAATTGTCACTGGTCTTGCATAATTCAGCATCATATTGACGTACCAAAAAACTCGTTGATGGTGTACAGGAAGTTTCTCCTTGATACGTATCAGTAGAGTGACTAGAACTTGTCATTAAAGTGGCCATTGTGAATCTCTCTATGAGTAGCCTATTAAGTAAGATAAATTTTGAATATTGTCAATATAGTCTATGCAATCGCGCGCGAAATAAATGCTAAGCATGTACTTACTTCCTTCTGTAAGGCTGATTTTGATGCTAATAAAATTCTGATTTCTTTACAAAACCCACGCCTGGGATGAAATAATTTCTCTTTCATTGTTCATTATCTCCTTCCATTGCGACAATGGATTACGTACTCACTATATTCAACATTAATTTGATCTTCTGAACTATACCACAATACAGAATAAAACACTGCACTTTTGAATAACTGACAACTGCTAAACACTGATAGTGATAGGTAACTGGTAATTCAAAATTCAAATAAAACGGTTTTCTTCGGCTTTCAATTTCGAGGACCGCGCATGCGTGGCGAAGGTACCGCAACGTAGCTGCGAATTAGTGGAGTTTCAACTACGCAGGATCTACGCAGCGTAGCTGCATTTACGTGTCGAAATATGGCCTTGCAACTATTCTGCAGCTACGCGAATTTACGCAAGGTTGCTGCACTTAGGGTGCGAATGATTGTGTAGCTGCAACTACATTGCAGCTACACGACACGTATATTTACTTATGTATTTATGAGTGTAGTAGTGAAGTGTGGAGCTGCCCCTACGCAGCCACAAGTTTGCAGCACCCAAAATGTTCAACGGGTATGCCGTGGCCATTTTTTAAGTTGCTTCTTCTGGCACACTGTTTACATGTTTCATGCGGCTGCGAAGCTGAATGGCTTCGTTTGAATAGTGATAACATAATCCGCATCTTAGATCTTGGATACTGTACGCCTTATCGATTCTGTAATAATAAATCAGTGAAGTTAGTGTTGTTAGGGATACTAGACTATGATGAGTACTCTCGACCGCCATTTTAGTAGCAGAAGCCGAGAGTAATCACATAACATGTTGTGATAATGATTTACGTTGTGATAAGTGATGTTTACTCTTAGCTTCTGCTACTAAAATGGTGGTCGAGAGTACCCAGCGTGGTTCAGTATCTCTAGTGTTGTGTACAATTTTTGGTATCCGATAGCGTGGCTGTTCGTTCTCCGCCAAAATGATAAGATGTTCACCTGAAACAAGAAGGAGAACCCTTAATTAGTACGTGTGATTAAATTAAGATTGAAAAGTAGCTTTGAAAATACTTTAAGGCTGTAGAAAAATAGAATTATTGAAAATTTTCCAATGTCGTGTCTTGCTTTTTGTCTCTTATGTCGTGGCATAAGCTGCTTCCAATGACCACGGCATTGGAAAGTGATAACCACGACATGAGATTTTGAAAGTGAAATGTATGTACTTGTACATTTAAACCTGCTTATGTTTGTTTATCAGAGGCCTTTTCCCATAAAGAACGATTGAAGCGAAAGAAAATTGCCGAGAGGAAGCGACTGCTAGGTATCAAAAATGATCCAATGTATGCAAACGAGTCTTATCCAAAATTTTATGTTAACTATTAACTAAATATAATATTAAGAGAAACATTTCATTTCATGCAAAAGTGTCTCATCTTGCTTCGAGAGTATTTTGATATTTTCACAAGTTTGTTCATTGAGTTTTTGTTTAAATATAATGATTTTGTCTGCTAGTCGTAAATATCAAAGATTTATTTAGTAATTTTAAGTGAGCAATTCCGTGATTTTATGAAAGTGGTCCTAAATTTTTAGTCAGAATTAAGTCTAAGGCTATTTCTCTGTGTTAATTTTTTGTTTGATTAATGAGTACTGTCCTAATCTCATTTCAAATTCAACTTAACAAGATTTTTCAAAATATTGTGACTGTTTCATTACCTGTCCTTTGTATGGGATTCAACTGCAGTCTGGTACCTTACTCCTAAAACATGGTTCTCCACATAATTTTTGCACTGAGATAAGTGGGTAAGTTTTTAACACAATTTAAACCTGGAATGAAACATATAAATTGTAATACCTATAATAAGTATAATTTTTCAACTAGTCCCCACCATTCAATACTTACCTAATAAACGTTGGTCATTGTTCTCCAACAGGTTAAATACAACAGTATAATATATCTTCTCTTCATGTTGAAGGTTTGAAGTTGAATAACATCTGGCCACGGCATAAGAATTTCCAATGCTGTGGCTCATTTTTACTGAGCCACAGCATTGGAGAATAGCCACGGCATGAGAAGTTCTCATGCCGTGGATAGATAATATTTTAAAATGCTCTGCCCCCTCCCCTGGTCAACATGAATTGAGCAGAAGGGTGTTTATGTCTTGTGGGACACACAAACAATAAATTCCACCTTCAAATTCCCCCAAACAGAAACTTTTTGAATGGAAAATTTTACTCTGTGGAAATTGCTTTTTTTTTTAGAATTACCCTCGTACGGATGGATGGTCACTACGGTATGAAGAAAGAAAGAAAAAATTGAATTTGCGAATTCGGAGGTCGGACGAGTCTAAAATGATGCATTTAGGAATACAAATAAAGTGTAAAGTGTGCTCTATTTCGTAGAAAAATATCAAAATTTCTCCAGGACTCAATACGAATGAAGTTTCAAACAGAGCTTCACATGTAATTAACGGAGTAGTTCGATTATCACATAATTATTTCCATCTGAATATTTGCGAATGGGTAAAATAGCTTCACTTACATTTGGGGGAGGGGAGTCAGTTTGACTGAAAGTTCTACATTAATGTAGCCAGCCACACAGAGAGCATATGCTGTGACTCGCTAAAATTGGTAAAGTAGTAGAACAGCTTTGATCACCTCGTTCGGTTCTTTTTGGATCGCATTTTTAACGTTGTTCCGAGCGTAATTCCTGTCCCTATAGCACAACAAAGGGCCTAGGCTTATTATTGTATAATATAATATATGGATGAAATGAAAAAAATAAAAAAAGTTTCGAATTTCGCTCAGTTTAAAATATTTAAGTCAAGACTCACTGCGGTGCTGCAGGGACAAGCGCTAGGCACGAAACAATGTCAAAAATAAAAAAATAGGTTAAAAAGAGGAGGGGAAGGGAAGCGACTGAAATTGTTACGCGTTACTTTATAAATTTTAGCAGGTCACATTTCTCTGGAGATGGAAACATGTAGGCATGCAGGCAAACAAACAGACCAGCGTACTGACAAACAGAAATATATCAATCAACCCGAAAGGCCAGTGTACTAAAAACTAGATACCTACAGAATTTAACAAGCCAAAAAGACTTTCACATTTGTACCGATCCTAGATTTCAGTTCTCGGATTTCTTGTATTTTTCTCTTTTTCCGAAATGAAGCACCCATTCGTCTATATGTTTATCTGCCTATCTGTCTGTTCCTTCAACTACCTGCCGGTCTGACTGGAACAGACCGACTTGTTTATCCCGGGAGTTAACTGATGCATGACGCGCTAGCTGTCTTTTGATTTCACAACGGTGTTTTCCTCGGTCAGTATAGTAGCGAAACAGGAAGGATATCGCTCACTTTTCTAATTCAGAAATTCAGCTTCCAATATTTAGTATTTTAATGGGGTTACAGTTACGATGAACGGCGATCGAATAGCACAGTATAGGGCGGGCCATGGACTAGTCTTATCCTAGGAAAATTCGCTGTAGTTACGATAGGATTTTCAGAAGAGTTTGTCCATAAGTAGAGGCAAATATTCTTCGTGATACCATTCACAAAATTTCGGTACTAGTAGCCATCTGAAAAACAGAATTTTAAATTCCAAGATATTATAAATAGGTACTTGTACTGACCTATCACATATAGGTAGGTACCTATCTACAGCAATCTCACAAAAGTCAATACTTTCCACCCAAAGAAAAAGTGGACTTAGCTGGTTACTTGGGGACGGCTTAGTCCTCTTCTCTTCAGAATACTGATTCAGCCCTTCACGTAGAAAAAGATTTGCGAAAAATTGCAACGTTAAAACATTTATCCACGTATACCCGATAAATAATTTGAATGCAGTTGCCCTGTAGTTGCCTTGTAACATAGAGGGTAACTGTTGCCGTTCTAGGGCAACTACAGGGTAACCACGCTGAAAGACCGCCCACTTCTAGAAGTTGCCTCATATTCTCCAGCGAACTTCACTGTTACCCGTTGATTGCCCATTGGTTGACTTTTGATTAAACAGTTTTTATTGCACAACTTTGTCCATGCAGTATGTCCGAGATACGAGCGTTGTGTGTAAGAAAGATTTTTGAAATCGTTGTGTCCCATACGTTATTAGAGCACTATAAACACGAGTATACTGGACCGCCATTTTGATTTCTACTCCACCCGTTGATGTTGAATCCGACTATGCACAGCGTGCCGCGTAGTCAATTCGGCATCAACGGGTGGAGTAGAAATCAAAATGGCGGTCCAGTATACTCGTGTTTATAGTGCTCTAACGTTATTATAAGTGAAAAATTGAATCAATTCGAAGGTAGTCAGATTCTACACCGTTGCCGTTCAAAGAGGTGAGTACTACATATGCCAAACGTAATAAGTAATAACGCTTTCCGTATATTTCTGTGTACGAAACGTATAACAGAGTACACATGCATTATACAGTGGCACCTATCAGACTACACATTGTGCTTAATTTCCGCAGATTACTTGTTCGTGTATCAATAACCCATCTCACCTTGTTGCGTACTGCATCTGTGACTGCATCGGCGAGGTGAGTAACTACATGCCGAACGTACCTACTTTTAATATTACGGTACTAGTGGGGAAAAAGGTTGGTTGTAGACCGAGGCAAAGCCAATTTCTGCAACAGAACAACCGTAAACGCGTTTTTGACCCACTCGTACCGTACAATATTTTTTTACATAATTCCTTTTGAGTAACATTCTGACCTCTTCACTGTATACTGTATTATCCAAGTTTTATTTTCTTATGCACTGATTGCAGGTGCAAGCTATTACTTTACATGACCCGCGCATTCATGGTGAGGCGGTGGCACTACGTGCCTTGCTTGAGAAGATTTTCTCCCCCGTTCCTCCGAATGATGATACAAGTGCAGAAGAAGTTGCCTCAAAGGAAGCTGCTACCCCTAACCCACAATAACTTATGACCATTGTTTTTCTGCCATGTGTATGCCTTTACATATTTGTAACATGAATTTTGGATTTTATAGCTGTAACTTTACTGCTGGCCAACGATGTACGAACAGCGTAGCGACCTACTAGTCTTCGTGAGAGACAGAAATGAATGGCGATAGAGAGATGTGGACGCGGGATAATGCGAACTGATCTTATCGCGTGGCTGAGTCAGTATGTAACTAGCTTTTTTTTTTGCATGGGCATGGAAGGGCCAACACAGAGTTGGGTCAAGTTGCTAAAGACCAAATAAATTTTATGAATGTGGCTTGAAGGAGAGGGAGGGAGCGGGGGAGGTGTTGAAAAATGACGTCGGCGTGAAAATTTTAAATAAACGCATACTCGAATAAATACTGCCATTCATTAAAATGTAATTATGCGGGCGTTCCTGATGTAACTTGCATTATGCAAATAGGATATAATATCTACCGTAAACCGGGGTGACTTTGCCGAAAATTTTGGGGTTTTCAAACTTGAATAGCTGTAGCGCGTGATGCTCAAAAATTCCTTCAACGTGGCTGTCCCTCACCATGGATTGGACTTCAAAAATTTTTTTGTAAATATTATCGCTGCGTGTTTGGATAAACTGATGCATGTGTATAGTTTTTGTGAGTATAGTGAATAAGGTGGCAATGTAGTACGTGTTTTAGACTTGGTCAGAATCAGTGCAGCCATATTTGAAAACGTGTCCCTCGCTTTTTTGTCCTTCACCGTGCTCAAATTTGAACCAGTCAGAAAACAGACACAGAGTAAATATTTTTGCACTTAGAATAGCCAACCTGAAGTATTTTTATCAGTCAGGTGGTGTGCACATATGATTTTTTGCGGATTCTGAATGGATTGCCGTTTAATTTAAGAAAAGTGCTGGAAACAAGAGATTTTACCAACAGAAATTCCTTAAACGTGGCGCATAGTGATGAGCGTCGCAAGCGACTCAAATTTTTGATAATCGCAATTAAATATATGGGTACGTACATCAGATGACACTTTATCGTTTCATCACTTTTTAAAATACCTATGGTCAAAATCGAGGGATCCAGTGAACCTTTATCAATTTTGTGAAGATTTTTTCCCATTTCCATCACCGTGACAACAGGAATTATGAAAGCCACGATGAAGGAATCCGATACCACTATGAAAGAATTTTCTAAAGTCTGGTTCCACGACAGACCGGAAATTTGTGAATACGAGTCAGTGCTGCCAGATTTATTTCGCCAAAATCTGGAGAACAGTCCAGAAAGAGAAATCCGGAAAAATCCAGGCACAAATGTGATGTCCAAAGGAAAAGGACCTTGAGATGAAAAAATAAAAAATCTTATTTTCAGTTTTTCTGGCATAGAATTAAGTGTAGAATGATAATCCATGTTCAGTTTTACCAATTATTCTAAAAAAATTAACTGCCCCGAGTTTCATAAGTTGAAAAAAATACATTACAGCTATTAAAAAAAGCAATAATCAAAATAATAAAATGCATTTAAAGTTATAATGATAAAACTATTAGAAATAAAAGGAGATTAATGTCTTTTATAGGAAATTTCATGCAGAATTCAGTTTTATTGTCAGTTTTACCAAATAATGCACCCAAAATTAAATTAACAGAAAAGGGAAATGCCATATTAAAAATCATTCAAATATCTCACACAACAATTACTATAGATTAAATTGATCTCTACATTTGGGAAACTGAAAATTTTTTTACCATTTTATTTTCATTTTGGAACTATGCATAAATCGATGACCCAGGAGCATTTTCCTCCATTATATTGAATTTAAATGGAGGCTGAGAAATTAGGAATGGATTCGTATCAATAATTCGATCTAATAAACGCTATGGATTCGTATCTTTTTAGTAGATTCGTCGAATTTGTACTTTTGTTTTTTGTCTCTTCGTGGATCTCACACTGAAAGACCATAATTTTCGGGGGAGGGGGGGGGGACGAAAAAAAGAATAACCAAAAACGCGCTGGAAAAAGATGATTATTTTCAACTTTTAATTGAGTTTTGAGTTAATTACAATGGCGGATCCGAAAGAAATGGAAGATAACCCTGGAAAATTTTATTTGGATGCAAAAACCAGTCAGTTCGTGAATTCAAATCCACACCATTTATTCGAATCCGATTAGAATTACAGCAAATTTGAATCATTCTCAAATCATATTCGAATTTAAAAGAAAGAAAGAAAAAAAAATAGTTATTTGTGGATTTTGATTTGAATCTAATTTTTGAGGGATTTGTTTTTAACCTTGGTTTCTGAAAAAGGATGCTTTGGGTGAAAGGAAAACTGAGTAATTATTAAGGTAAGAAGACGAGAAAACATTTTTTCTAGTCCAGTTTCGTGCAGTCAAAATGCAGTCAGCAACAGATTTCAAACTAATCAGAAGTTGAATAAACCCACAAAACGAGAAAGAACAACGAAAATCCGGATTTTACCCAAAATTTCCGGACATTATTCAGAAATTCAGACATTTTTTGCCGAAGGTTGATAAATCCGGAGATTTACTAGAAAATCCGGACACCTGGCAGCAGCACTGATATGAGTTCGTATATGTGCTGGTGGAAGAGTGAACCTCTTTCTATAGCCAACAATTCCTTCAACGTGGTCTGCCATTCCTACAGCGTGGTCCTGATCATTTTGAGCCCCCTCTATCTTCTCTCCTAAGAAGTATGCTGTTGGTTCATCCACGGTTCAACATCATAAATGTGTTCTATTATATGCATATAAATGATTTCTATGAAGAAATAAAAGTAATAATATTAAATTTAAAAAAAATGAATTTTCAAGGTTTCGGTAGAATGACCCATATATAAGATATAGGTACCTTATTTTCTTTTCCTTTGAGAATTTTTATTGGATTATATTCTCATTACCTTTCATATTATATATATATATATATATTATATATATTATATATATATAATATTATATATATATATATATATATATATATATATACATATGCAGGACGGCTTTTTCGCCTCTTTTTCATATATAAAGCGACGTTTTCACCTCATATACGGAGGCGAAAACGAAAAATCGGAGGTGAAAACGTAAGGCACTGTATCTCGATAATTTAGGCTTCTACCGGCTAGGCAATCCCCTGGGCAAATTTTTGGCTGGAGGTGAAAAAACCCACATACATCAGACATATACATTTTAGTGCATGGTACCTCTCACCAGACAGCGCTAGTGTCACTTGTAAATCATATAATGAGACTTTTTCACCTCCAAACATAACTGAGCATTTTCGCCTCCGATTCGCGGCAACAACGCATTAGTGATTGAATTAATATTAAACTCGGAGGTTTCCTACTTGCTTGTATGCCTGGAGGTGAAATGTTCCCTTCACATATTAAACGTCGCTGTGTACTTGTATATGAAAAAGAGGCGAAAAAGCCGCCCTGCAAAAATATATCTTTAAAATTTCGTTTTCGCCTCCGTATATGAGGTGAAAACGTTGCTTTATGTACAAAAATGAGGCGAAAAAGACCTTCTTTAAAAAAATTTAAAAAAATGTATATAATATTATATATCATGTACCCCGCATGTTAAAGATTGTAAGTAGAAATTACTGCACCGAAAAGTTTACCACGAATTGATAGATGATGTATGTAGGTTTTTTCGCCTCCAGTCAAAAATTTGCCCAGGGGGGTTACCTGCTGGCCTGTAGAAGCTTAAATTATTGAGATACAGTGTCTTACGTTTTCACCTCCGTCTATGAGGTAAAAACGTCGCTGTACACAGGATTAGTCAGTTTTCCTTCCGCAATAGGAAAACTCCATTACGCTGAAGATCTGTTATCGGTTTTGTCGCTATTCACGAATAGTATGCAGCGTGCCTACACCCGATAACAAAGCGTACTGTACATTTTGGAAGATAACACATTGAGTCATACTTCGTTCAGCCTGACGGAGTTTTCCTATGGCGGAGGGAAAACCAACTAACCCTGTATATGAAACAGAGGAGAGAAGGCCGTCCTGCAAAGATATACCTTTAGAATTTCGTTTTCGCCTCCGTATATGAGGTGAAAACGTCGCTTTATGTATGAAAAAGGGGCGAAAAAGCCGCCCTGCAAAGATATTATTATATACCCGCGAGAACATGATGATCAAGATGGAGAAGGTCACAGGTTTACCATTTCCCTATACTCTAAGACATTGTAAATAACACAGTTCGGAATGGACATGAATTTTTTTAGTCTGAGGAAGAGGTTCAAGAATAACATAATAAGAAACTTACACAGGCGAAAAAGCCGCGCTGAAAAGATATACCTTTAGAGTTTCGTTTTCGCCTCCGTATATGAGGTGAAAACGTCGCTTTATATATGAAAAAGAGGCGAAAAAGCCGCCCTGCAAAGATATTATTATATACCCGCGAGAACATGATGATCAAGATGGAGAAGGTCACAGGTTTACCATTTCCCTATACTCTAAGACATTGTAAATAACACAGTTCGGAATGGACATGAATTTTTTTAGTCTGAGGAAGAGGTTCAAGAATAACATAATAAGAAACTTACAGAGGCGAAAAAGCCGCGCTGAAAAGATATACCTTTAGAGTTTCGTTTTCGCCTCCGTATATGAGGTGAAAACGTCGCTTTATATATGTAAAAGAGGCGAAAAAGCCGCCCTGCAAAGATATTATTATATACCCGCGAGAACATGATGATCAAGATGGAGAAGGTCACAGGTTTACCATTTCCCTATACTCTAAGACATTGTAAATAACACAGTTCGGAATGGACATGAATTTTTTTAGTCTGAGGAAGAGGTTCAAGAATAACATAATAAGAAACTTACAGAGGCGAAAAAGCCGCGCTGAAAAGATATACCTTTAGAGTTTCGTTTTCGCCTCCGTATATGAGGTGAAAACGTCGCTTTATATATGTAAAAGAGGCGAAAAAGCCGCCCTGCAAAGATATTATTATATACCCGCGAGAACATGATGATCAAGATGGAGAAGGTCACAGGTTTACCATTTCCCTATACTCTAAGACATTGTAAATAACACAGTTCGGAATGGACATGAATTTTTTTAGTCTGAGGAAGAGGTTCAAGAATAACATAATAAGAAACTTACAGAGGCGAAAAAGCCGCGCTGAAAAGATATACCTTTAGAGTTTCGTTTTCGCCTCCGTATATGAGGTGAAAACGTCGCTTTATATATGTAAAAGAGGCGAAAAAGCCGCCCTGCAAAGATATTTATTATATACCCGCGAGAACATGATGATCAAGATGGAGAAGGTCACAGGTTTACCATTTCCCTATACTCTAAGACATTGTAAATAACACAGTTCGGAATGGACATGAATTTTTTTAGTCTGAGGAAGAGGTTCAAGAATAACATAATAAGAAACTTACAGAGGCGAAAAAGCCGCCCTGAAAAGATATACCTTTAGAGTTTCGTTTTCGCCTCCGTATATGAGGTGAAAACGTCGCTTTATGTATGAAAAAGGGGCGAAAAAGCCGCCCTGCAAAGATATTATTATATACCAGCGAGAACATGATGATCAAGATCGAGAAGGTCACAGGTTTACCATTTCCCTATACTCTAAGATATTGTAAATAACACAGTTCGGAATGGACATGAATTTTTTTAGTCTGAGGAAGAGGTTCAAGAATAACATAATAAGAAACTTACAGAGGCGAAAAAGCCGCCCTGAAAAGATATACCTTTAGAGTTTCGTTTTCGCCTCCGTATATGAGGTGAAAACGTCGCTTTATATATGAAAAAGAGGCGAAAAAGCCGCCCTGCAAAGATATCATCGTATACCCGCGAGAACATGGGATCATGTTCAAGATTGTTAGAAGAAACTACTCCACAGAAAATTCTAATACGAAGTTGCAGATTTTCACTTTTAGCATTTTGTTTTCGCCTCCATATATGAAGCGAAAAAGTCGCTTTATATACAAAAATGAGGTGAAAAAAGATCCTCTTTGAAAAAAATGTACATACCATCATGTATACAGAAAAAATTGGAACAAAATAAACAACAGGTGTCTGAACTGAAACCTGAAATATAATAACTACAGACGTGCTGAAAAGAAATACACTGATATATTATATATATTCAATCTTGTTTTTCTATTAATATAGCCTTTGACTTTTACACTTGTATTTTGTCACCTGTAATATAAGAGAGTGTGTCTTTCATGGGGGAGTAGTACTGAACTGAGGATATCCTGGGAACCACTGGGCAACTGAGAGGGCAACCACGGAGCAATAAGAGGGCAACCGAGAAGGCAACCATGAGGCAACAAGAGGGCAGTCTAGAAGGGCAAGTGAGAGAGCAACCATAGGGCAATCCAGAAGGGCAACCGAGAAGGCAACCATCGGGCAATAAGAGGGCAATCTGGAAGGGCAACTCGGATGGCAACTTGAAGGCAACATGTCACCCTTTTATGCAATGGTAAAACAGTGCGTTCTGATTGGTCGATGCTGGAGTGCTGGAGGGTAATTACAGGGCAATCAGTTGCCTTTTGCAGGGCAATAAGTCCGGGGCAACTACAGGGCAACCAAATTCTTTATCGGGTATGGAATGTAAGATTCCCATAAATTCTACTCATTAAAATATTTGACTCCCAGAAAATCGATTTCCTCTCTTCCCTTCTACTTCCAAAAAATTTTGGAAGTAAATTAAAAATCGACTATTAAAAGGGATAAAATCGACTTTTCTAGTACACGATAAACTCCCTCTTGCTTCCATACCTTACAACCAAAGTTCGTTTCCGAGGGTAAGACTCAAATTTCGCTAAATTTGGATTTTAAAGTGCACCCTTTTGTGTCTACAGTAATAACCGGAATAATGTGTAATCTACGTATATATATATAATAAGCGAATGAGGCACAATGGAGTGGTCACTGACTTGGGATCGACACAGCTGGTTTCCAGCAGCAGCACAGCCGTTTGACTCGCTTCTTTCGCTTTCACCATCATCATCATAGTATTGTAGAAATGGAATAAACTAAACGGTTCGGTGTTCGGTAAAAGTGTAGAAGTGTGAGTACCGCCGCCGAGTTTCTGATCGGTAAATGCGACCGTCAGAGGCTTCCGAAAATATTTTTAACTCGAACATTTCATCGCCCGCGTTATCCGTAATAAATGGAATTTATTTATGGTTTTTGTTTATGTTTTTCCCTTTATCAGTTTATCGAAGCCAATGAAGTAGTGATACAGAAACACAGCGAGATACCACTGTTGAAGGAAGCACGTACGTTTTTTTATTTTTTTTTTCTCTCTTTTCTTTCTTAAAATTACTTTCGTTACTTTTCGTTAACCGACGACAAATGATTAAAACGTCGTTGATTTACATTAACTCATCATATTGCCAGTTTACCTATGATAACGATTGTTTTCCTTTCTTGAAGACTTTGGCGCATCGGCTTCGGGCTTTTTTATTCGAAACACTTTTTTTTGTCTTTAATTCTAAAATTAGGTAACTCGTAATAATCTATCTCGAGAACATTACGGTTTTTCACATTATCGCACACCTACTTTAAAGCGATAGTAGCTAACAAATTACATTTTCTAGGATTTTACATTTTCTGGGAATGACTCGTTGGACTCTAATTTTTGGGCGATTTATTCGTGATTTCGATATTCTATATTAATATTCTGACCTTGAAGTTACGTTCATCTTTTGTCGACTATTACGTAAGCTTTTCTATTCCTCGCGTACTCCGTTGATTTTCCATCTACAGCTGCTAGCTTTTCAACACCCATCGTCTCATTGTTTCCGTTTATCTATCTTGCTTGGAAAATCGACCCGCCAAATCGTACGTATTTTTTAAGTTTTCCGAAGGACGCGTATCGTTGACTTCGTTTTTTGGAGCTTAAACGCGTGTTATATGTAACACACTACACAGAGGTGCCTACTGGACTTGGCCGGTGATTTCCGATGCTCGTTGAACTTCTCGCGATTTTTGAATTCATTTCAATCCGGATTTACTTCGCACTCGCATAAAATGGAGTTCTGAATTTTAAAACGAGCCGAGTCTTCAATCTGAAATTTAAATAGGTATATCAGTAAGGTAAAGTTAACAAGTACCGTATCGTAGAACAATTGAGAGAACAATGTACTGACACTACTTCCGGGAAGGGTGAGAGCGAAGGTTTATTTTGAGAGCAAAAAGTTCTGTTTTATGAACTAGTTTTTGTTTAGATGCGATTTTATTTGATATCAGTGGCGGCTCTAGAAATTTTCTAAGGGGAAGGGGGGGGAGGTGTTTTGAAAATAAAACTTTTTCCACCTCCATCCCCTAAAAACCCAAGATGGATGTCTCAGTTGATTCTTGATATATTTTGAAGTCCACACAGGATTACAGCACTACAGGTGTACACGTGTTTACTACACTTTCATATAATGTGCTTTCGCAATGTTGTTTTTCTTTCTTCTTCGGCTCGAAGGTGGGTGTCCGAACCCCCAGAACACCCCCCATTGATTCGTCACTGATATGAATGCCAAATGTGTTGTCTGGTTTCAGTTGCGGAGGCGGAGGGGAATTTAGAAATATAAAGTTTTATTATGTAGCGAACACTAGCAGCACATTTTGTACCTATCAAAAAAATAATAACATTTTTTCAGAAAGTGGCATTAGTTAGCTGCATTTCGATGATATACTCAGTGTGACGATGCATGGGAGGAACTAGCCATTTCCTTTCCTCAGATCGAAAGGGATTACATTCTTAACGGTGTACTCGAAAAGAAAAGTGATGAGACGACATTTTTGATCGGGGATTCTGCAGCATTTCAACAAAATGATAATATATAATAATAAAACTAAGTAAATAAAATAATCGCGCGAGACAAAGTCGTGAAGTACATGTTATCATTCGAGCGATTGTAGAGGACAGAAGTAAATTTAATTCGATTTCTACTCTAACTTGCCGTGTAATAAATGTACCTTTATTATTTTCTGCGAGGCCGCATATTAGGCAAGGAATGTAAATTACACCGTATGTTCTTAAATTTTATCCCTCAAAGAGAAGTAGGATATGCATCAGCTTTCAAGACTAATTTTCCCGACTATTCGTACTTCCAGTTACTTTTCAAGACTGATTTCGAAGCTAACTCTCGGCATTAATTTTTGAAATATATTTTCGGGCTTCATTTTAATTAGTTTTTCGCTAACATTCAGGGAGTTCTCTGTGTTGACTATGGTCTACTAATTTTCAATTAATTCTCAATTAATCTTCAAGATATATTGTAAAACCACAGTTTGAGATGGGTTTTCCAAAACTTTTGGACTAGCATCAATGGATTAATATGACACAAATGGTACTTATTCATTTTCAGAATCAGTTTTCGTTCCGGATTCTCAACCGCATAATTTTGGAACTAATTTCTACGAGATTACTTTTTTTAAACTAGTTTTCGTACTACATGTACGTTAGCTTTAAAACAAGTTTTTAATAAATTTGTAAGCTATTTTCCAACAAGTTTTCGTATTGTTTTTGGAGACTGTCTATTAAATTAGTGTATTTTGATACAGGTGCGAAAAGTCTTTTCGTACGAGAATTAAACACCGTCTTCCTTTTAACTAATGCAGGAAAAGTACGCGATTTTGAGCACTTTTAAAACGTGTTTTCAAGTAGGTAAGCACATACCGAATAAACGCGGCGTAATTTTGTCGCACACTTCGAGTCATTTGCGCATGGTTAAACTCGTTTTTACTCAATACAGCCGGGTGAAAACAACTCTAAGTGCACGCGGAAAGTCATTTTAACGGATGGGTAAGGAAGTGATATTTTGCGTGCAAAACAGACACAAAACGCAGCACGTTTTGGTACAGTTTTAAACGGTGCACAAAACATTAAAACCGTGCGTGAAATTTTCAAATTAAAAAAAAATATAGAAATCCGCATACAATTTTTTCGCACACTGCGAGTCGTTTTCGCACAGCTGCATAGGGTAAAAACGAGTGTAGCCGTGCGAAGATAACTCGAAGCATGCGACAAAAGTACGCCACGTTTATATCCGATGGACGCTTTTTTGAAAACACGTTTTGAAAGCGCTCAAAATCGCACAGTTTTTACGCATTAGTTGAGAAAAATAGTATTTCATACACGTCTGGAAGGGATTTTTGCCTTTTCGTACTCGCATCGAAATACATTATTTGCGCTCGCTGTGTTCTTTTCTCCACAGTTGGAAATTTTACGCGCGGCTCGAGTGTTCTTTGCACAATTTTTAAAACTGTACCAAAAGTGTCTCGTACATTGTACTCGTATATACTTTTTAATGAAATGCGCGAAGAAAAGTGATTTTGCGGGCTCGAAGTCCGAACGTCAGTTTGGGTCCGTTCAGGCTCGATATAAGATTGATTCCCGAGGCCGAGTCGGTTTTGACTCGATTCGAATTCAAAACGAGTCATAATGGAGGTACGCGAAAAGATGCGCGCACAATTTGCGGATTTCTCGCATGCTCAAAAAGTTTGCAGAATCTTTTCGAGGTAGTGTGTGAGGTCAGTTGCTACGAAATGAGGGATTTTGATTGCCTTTTCACCACGTACATTTGTATTAGTAGAATAGTACATGTGATAGTCGAACATAGACAAAAGGGGGGAGGGGGTGGTCGCAAAGTTCCGGCGCAGAAAAATGTTGAAAATAGCGTTTGAGATGCGACTATACATCACATTTTTAACCCATCGAACCGCGGGTTACGAAATACTACCTATGTACACATAGATATGCGAATCCAGCACGCCAAGTGAGGCTTTTCTCTAAATTCGAAATGGGCGCGTATAAACGCGGGTCTTTGCTTCACATCTCAAGTGTAGTGTGGCACATTTGCGTCTTCGAAGGACCGTTTAAAGCGAGGCTTTTCGATAGTCGCAATCGTTTGCACCAACCACCGATACACAAATAGGTATGTAGGTACGTACGGGGGAAACATCTAGCCTAGAGGCATCACGCAGGGCATTACGATCGCATCGCATCGCTCACTACGTTTACGCGCCAGTGTGACAGATGTGACGAAATACGAAATACGAGTACATATTGTATAATGTATGTTTGCAAACGTGTGGTGTACCTAATGTACGTAGTTCGCTGTAATATGATTCGGTGATAAGTTAGTGTCGAAGTACATACGAGTACAGTCGATTACGAGTACATACCACCAATACATACAAATGCGATGCAGTAAGAGTAAGAGTAAGAATGTTTAGTTTACGTCGATCAGATGGTAACATCTTACGAGTACCGGTAGTGTGTACGACAACGAGACACCATTCATTACGTGTATCCGCAGCCTAATAATTTATTTTAATAGTCGGCATCGGTTGATGGTTAATCGGTTACGTAAGTCACATGTGACGACGACTGCTTTTATTGTGTCACGGACGAAATTCTGTAGCTGTATCGTTCAAATGCGACGCGGAAGAATTTCGGTAGCGGGGCTGAGGTGATCCGAGACGCCTCATCGTGCCCAGATTCGGCAGACTTTTCGGATACATGTATCACGATCGTTTCCTACCCATCCATAGACTCGATGTTCCGACGTTCCGACTTTACCGTAGCTGCAATTATTTTTATCAATATCAACCATATAGCTGGTTAAGAATGGCGCACAAAAATTCAACGAAAATAGATTCGGATTGAACCATTATGTGCGGCGCTGCGTCGGCATTAGGTACCTACAACGTCATATCGATCCGAATTAATAAATTTGCGAAATTGCTCCGATTATTGTACTCGTGCTCGTATCTCGCATCTCGCATCTCGTACCTCGTATTCGTATTATATCAGTGTAACGGCAACTAGGTAGACGGTAATAATTTTATAATCTCGAAAATCGAACGTACTATACGTTCTCGATCCGTAATACGTAATAAAATTATACATGACTTCGACGATTGCGATAAAAATCGGGCGACGCGACTTGTCGTTTATCTAAACTTCAGTTGTAGCGGCGTTGTACACGTAGATATGTAGATGTAGACGTAGAGGTAGACATAGACGTAGATATAAATGTAGGTATAGGTATAAGAAGAACACGAAGTAATTATTCGATTGTAAAACTTTCTCCTGCAACTTATACCAGGTAATGAAATCGAATCGACAAAACTGTGCCGGTATCCAGCAATCTGCACTCTACTCAACAAGAAACATACACATGTACATTAACCAACAGTGGCTCTTCTCTTTCTTTACATTTCCTTCTTTTCATACGAGTCTCGTTCTTCCGCCGTCAATTAATCCGTAATTTATGTAATCTAAATTTAACGCCCTTTTCGATCGTTATATTAAATTATGTAACGCGGTAGTACGATGTGTACCGAGCTATAACTGCTTAATACTAACGCGACGTGGCAATGCTGGTCCAAACAAATGAGAAAATTGAGAGGAAAGCGAGGCAACAAACGGAACTTCGAAAAAAATTGTCGGGAGGGGGCGGTGTCCTAACTGACTTATTAAAGAAAAATCTCGAGAAATATCGCGGGTACGAAAACTATTTTAAAAATAGGTTCCGGACTAGATTCCTCGTACAAGTGATTCCTCGGAGGATCGCTTTTCTATCAATGCCGGAAACTTCATAAAAGATCATTCTAAAAAAATGCTCCAAACAGCCCTACACTTCAACACAAGACCTATGGAAAGAAAAGATCTGTCAATCAGATTTTTTTCTCATTTAACGGGGTTCTATATGCTTCATTAGATAGGTATAGGTACCTCAACTTTTCACGAGGCCGATTCGGTACCACTATGCGCCGCGCTTTCCATTCCGCAGAATGTTTTTCTCTCTGCCCTCCCTCTCCTCCCTGGATATAGTACGTAAGAGGGTTTTCAAATACCTATATTTCATTGATCTGGGAAAAACTACTCGAGCTTACATAGGATGAGTGTAACCAGTTATACCGGGATAATTAACGTAGAACAGGAGTTTCCAAATTTCCGTTCTAGCACACGGTTGCATTTTTATCTACATATGCCATAAAGGCGGCTATACACTTAACGTGAAAACAGACGATACGCGAGAAAAATCAGGCGAAACACGAGAAGCGAAAAGTGTATAGATGTCGTTCTCGTGATGCATCTCGTCATCTTTAAGTTCGTGTTTCGCGTTTCGTGTTCTCGCCAAGTGGTCGGTATTTTGACGAAATGTCAAAGGGTTTTCGTACTATATACTGTCTAGACAAACATGACGGCTATACACTTATCGTAACATGCATATCGATCTGGCGAATTTTTCAGTTCATCTGCATTTCAGTCGGCAGTCGGTTTTTAATTACTGAAGAGGCTTGGCTCAATTTTTCTCGCTGATTTCGAATTCGTTGTCCAAATTTAGCGCTGACCCTTCGTTGGGCAAAATTCAATTTTGCGACCTATGATTCCTTTTCATAGAGCACCTAACATTATTTAGTATAATATGTATACTTTCACATACCCACTTTGGGTAAGAACAAGCGCCCACACGGTAGGTCGACTGAACCAGTTTCGAAGTTCGGATTATTTTTTAAACCTAAATACTCGTATTTATTTATTTTTTTAAATTCAATATTAATGGCTCCTCCTACGGCCAAAACTAACCAGATTAGGAGGGAACAAAGTACAGTGTATTACAGTTTTTTCACTTGATATTAATTAAAGAAAACGAAAAAAGAAAAAAAAATTGTAAAAAAGAAATAAAAACAAAAACAAAAACTGTAACACATTTTCAGGGTGTCTAACGGTCATTTAAAGTCATTTATTTTGAAGGAAGGTCATTTAAGTCATTTAAAGTCATTTATTTTCAATCATGGTAATTTATAAATTTAAAAATCAGCAAATTATAACTTGAAAGAGCTATGGCGTATATTCCAGAATTTTCAAAAGATCTTCACGTATCACAGAATTCTGAGGAAAAGGAGAAGAAAACAGCCTTCACACGGCTCTTCCTTCGAAATGATAAACAAGCTTCACCCTTCGACAGTCTCGCGACATGTTTCGCCGGAAAAAGTGCCTGATGTCCTATCGTATGGAGAAATTTTCAAAATTTTCGATTATCAAAAATGAAAACGAAAAAAAAATTTAAAGATGGAAATATGAAAACGCGTTCTATTGGGTGCAGCATGGTGCGATATCAATGAATTAACAACTTCATAGATTTTTATTTTTTTATTTTTTTATTTTCCTTTTCGTGTGACTTAATGCCGAAAGAATAGAATTCGAAAATTGGTTTACAGGTTTTTGAGGACGCTGTATTCGACTTTAGGGGTAATTTTTGAATCCTATCCCTCCTGGTGCGACCAATGTGGTAGCAAGAGCGTAGGACAAACAATAATAGACTCGGAATTCACCCTCTTTTAAATTAAAGCCACGGAATGGGGTAAAAATGCAGTTTTATTTATCAAAGTTTTGCTCATAGAAAATAACGTCGTAAAAATTTCTCAATTGAAATAAGCACAGGCGCTTGAATTTGGTCCAGATTAAAAATCAGAAGTGATATTCGAAATCAGCGATACAAAACTACCCCTGTTTCGATACTTCGTGCAATTTGTTTTCGGAGAAGCTTAATTCGTATTACGACAGGGCTCTGGAAAGGGTCGGATAAAAATCTGAGGCGATATTCGAAATCAGCGTCTCAGAGCTTGGTTGACTATCCTGTCCAAAAAATTTACTTTAGAATCTCGTAAAGAATTTGGAACTTGAAAACTAGAGTAACTGGAATTAGCCCCTCTTTCGTGGAGCCTGAATGGTTTGGAGAGAGGGAAAATAACTATTAAAATGAATTCTGGAACCCAGGTGAGAAATCTGCAGCATATCTAACGCCAAATATTATGAAAGTACAAAGGGGGTTAGGAGCTGAAAAATTATGGTATCAGGGGAGGCGAAGGAGGCTTCAATTTAAGAGTATCGATAGATACAATATAAGTTCATACATCTGAAAATAATAGTCTCTTTCGTAACGCGATAATAATTACTATGCGGTCTTTAGATTTTTTTCAAATTTTGTGGATTAGTTACTCTGTCCCCAAAACCTCGGAAATCTCATTCATTCACCCTTATCTGCATTTGTGAGGGAGAGAGGAGCCGAAGAACTACTCGATGGCTGGATGTTCCAGAAAATGAATTCGTTGGTTTTTAAATTTTCGTTTCATTACGACTTTCTCAAAAAAAATTTTACACTGGTGAGAGGAGCTAGATTGAATATTTTTTCATTTTCGCGTCTTTTCGCGCCGAGATTTTCAGATTCTCGCGAACAGGATGAGATGAACAGACGAAACACGAAACAGCTGATATTGGGAGAAGTGTATAGTGATTGGTTCGCGTCTCATCATTTTTTTCGTGAAATAGTTCGTGAAAAGTCACGAAATACGCTAAATGTATAGCCGCTTTTGAGGGAGTACGTGAAATACGAAAGAATTTTGTTTTTAACCTCCACGGTCAATGACGCTCGCGAGCAACCAGAAATTTTGGAAAACAATGAGACAACCCAATGATAATGTATGAGAAATCGGTTATCCGAGAACAAAATGAGCGAAAATCTTTTGAAATAATCGTAAATTTTTCAAATAGCTATGTTTGACTTTGAAAGAACCTGAATTCCATCTTTGCTTCGGCACATTCCGGACCAAAGTACAGCAAGGTAGAGTCAAGTGCCGAAGCGGACAGTATGAAAGGAAAAAAGTAAGGAAAAACCACCAGATCAAGATGAAAGTGTCAAACTCCTATCTACACGTTACAACCACAATGACAACGCTGAATACTTACTGGTGATGTCATCTCGATCATCGTATTACTTAACACGCGCAAGTTTGCTTTCTTTCATAGGTACCTTGCAAATTACCAGGGCGCGGCTTTCACGTAACACCAGCGGGACGCGTACTATAATTTGGGAACCCCTGGTATAGAGTCAAGATCCCTGAATTCTATTTCGATATCAGTCTGACCCGTAATTTCGAAGTTGTGACGCTAAGTGGAAATGTATCACCAGGTATTCCTCCAATATTTCACTACATCAGAAGGGTGTTCGAGTAATTTTTGACCTTTTGTGGCAGAATAATTAGTATAAAACATGTAACGGAGAGGTTTCGAGTGTACAATTACCTCAGTTTCTTAATCGGTCAAATATGACGCGTTTCATCGAATCAAATTTAGAAAGATTCCATTGGTAACTGGCCTCCCTTTCCGTGAATCAGTATAATCAACTCGCACGTGGAAGCGTCTGTAGCTTTTCCATTCTCAAATTACGAGTAAGAATATCATCATCCGCTGTCTGATATAGTAACTGCAACTACCTCGACTGTTTGTAGATTACGATTTGGCAATTAACAACAACTGGTTCAACTAGTTTTTAAATCACTTCACGTTATTCTTCCATACTTCCAAATTAAGTAGATTACTTTCGTTTTCAATTAATACGTAGTTAAAGTAGAATTGTGGAATAATCGAATGAAAATTTCAGGAGAACTGCAACAGTCCCATTAGCCTGATAACGAATAATGCTTATCGTAATATGAAGAATATCGACAATTTAGGTTGGCCATCTACTATAAATTTCACATTTAGAAACAGATTCGAGTACCAGATTTTTGATGGTAGTCGAACCAATTCTTCGAGTAATTCGAGGAAGCAAAATTGTAATTTTCGCGGTTGGGGATAAAAATAAAATGAAACCAATAAAAACGCCCTGCTACCTACGATAATTCATGTACGAATAGTTGAGAACTTTACTCCTTAGTAGTTATAATTATTGTATGTTTTAGCGCACTCTGGTTTCTCTCAACATTGTCTAGATTTTGTAATCAAATTTTTCACAATTTGCAACAACCCTCAAAGTTTTCACAACGAATAGTTATCCGTTTTTAAATCAAAAACAGATTGGTTTTATTTCTGAAATTTTGAAACTCTAGTATCCGAATTTCAGCAGTTTTTCATTTTTTTTTCAGCCTCTTCTATATACAGACGATGATTTTTATTGAACAAAAAACTTTCTGTCAAGTATTCAAAAGAAAAGAAAGCAAAACAGGAGATAACTGGTGAAAATTAAATACAAATGTTCAATAATTTAACTTGCTAAGATGAAAAAAAAAAAAAAAAGTTTAAATAATACTCATTGCGGAAACTTCAATTTTTAGCTATTAGGAACTGTTAAAAAAGTGTAAAAATGTTGAGAAAAACTAGAGTGTGCTAAAACATACAAAGTAATTTTTTGTCACGGTCTTCTCCTTTGATTCGATGAAAATCATCATCTATATAGAAAGTTGAAAAACAAAACTTGAAAAATATTGGAAATTAATGAAATTTGGATACGAGCGTTTCGGTATAATAAAAGTTCTACACGCGATTCGGTCTCGGCTCACTTCATCGTGGTCGGCAAAAAGAAAGAATTTCTGTCTAATTTCATATTATACCAAAGCCGTAAAGATGAACGCACTTTTTTGCTATATTGTTTCTACTTTTCTTAGTGCCATAAAAAGTCATTTCGTACGAATGCAGTCTTATATTATAGCTTGGAAAATTTTAAATTATTGAAGATAGTCGACATTCCTTCAATAATGTCATTGAAAGGCTAAACCTTCTCCGTTTTTCAAAGATTTTAGCCAATCGTAGGTGAACATATGTCCAAAAAGATACCATAGTGAATCCCAACGGGTATAAATTCACAAAATGATAGAATATCGCAAGATTAGTCTTAATAAAAGTAAAAATACACGCAAGATTGGTTCTAATAAAGGTAAAAATGCAATCCGTAGCATCTTCTGAAATCAATAATTAGGCTTTTCTTACCGATTTGAATTCAATTTTGTACAATAAATTGTTTTCAGAAGCTACCTATCTGTACAATTATGTGGTTACTAGACATATCGCACTTTAAATTTACGCTAAATACCTTGTTTCAAGAAAAAATTAACTTTTTTTCAGCTGTGTGGTTGAAACCATGTCGCAGAAAGGATCCGAAGTTGAACGATTGTATCCGCGATACTTTTCAGAACATGTTTCCGTACTTGGCCAAAGGTAAGCTCTATATACAATGACTAACTGTACTTCTCTAATACGAAAAACTCGTCTATTTTAGAAAGAATTGCGTATTAAACATACATAGGTATACTTTTTCCAATTTTCTCCGTGTGTACACTGAAAAGAAGAAGAAATGGTCGAATGAAATAATTTTATAAGTTACTTGGTCATTAGAAAGGAGAAAACGTGTAAAGTGATCGATCGAGGTTAACAGTGACGCGCTAAAACATTCTGACTTGAACTAAGATGAGCGAGAGGTCAAATTCTGATGTCTCCTGTACCTTAATTCTGAAAGAGTATTGTTCGACTCGTATGTCAAAAGCTGAAGCGTATATATATTCTGTGAAGAATTGCCTTCAGATTAATGAGAACTGGATATAAATGTTACAGGCATTCCGGAAATCGGAACTCAAGCTTTGGAACCCATGCACATAGAAAAAGTCGCGATCTACAAAGGCCAAGGAGGTGTAACCCTACAGGGAGCATTTAATAATCTAATAGTCCATGGTCCTAGTAACACAACTGCGCTGTACACCAGGTTCGTATATATTTGTACCTCCCTAATTCCTTTTAACAGTGGAGAATATTATGAAAATACACGTAATGCATTACAGTTCTCATAGTAATCAAAAAGACCAGTTTCATCGGACTTATTTATTCATATTTTTCTTCACTTTTCAGAATGGATTTCAAACGTGGAAAATTGGACATAGGATTATTTATTCCTCTTATTAAAGTAGATGCTAAGTACGATTTGAAAGGCAACATACTGCTGTTGCCATTGGTTGGTGTAGGCGACGCTAAATTATATTTGAGTAAGCGAGTTGGTTTTCTATAGCCTCTATTTAGAAATAATATGATGATTCTTAAGCATAATTGAAACAAGACAGGTTCGCACGGACATACGCGTTCAAAACGCACCCAATTTTTTTATTTAAATTTTTTTAACCTTATTATTTTTGCAAATCGAACAAAACACTAACTTCTTTAGTGATACAGGTTTCGATTCTGTATTAGTACCTACTTCTTTGTTTCCAGAAAAAGAAATTATTCGAAATAATCAGACGGGATTCTTCGATATAGAACTCGTCATTTTCGCATGATTCATTTACGCTGATCACGATTTTAGATTCTACTAGATATTCATGTTTTAGAAAATGTAACCACTCACGTAGCAACGAGAATTCACTTTCCGAAAATCAAAGATGAAGAAGTTATGGTTGCCACCAGTATGAAAGTGGAATTCAGTTTGGCACTAATGAGAATCCATTTGTCGAATCTATTCAACGGAAACCAAGTTCTAGGTAAATATGTATTTACTGTAGCTAAGTGGAAAATGACAAATACGGTGTTTAAGTAACACGATTGTTGGGTATACGGGGAAACCAATTCTAACTTTTCCGTAATCAAAATGTCAATTTTGTATTTTGAAAACATGTTGAGCTGAAGACAAGCGAAAAGAAAGGTCTTCATGACTCACATTTTCCCACGCAACAAGCAAAGAAAACAGTCTTTATTCTTTCATCTTTGCTAGTTAGATTCTATCCCCGAATTTTTAAACGTTTCCCCGATGTCGCTGATTTTCCAAATTGACCAGTAACCTAGAGAGAATCCTCTTTGTATCTCCCTTCTGCATGTTTTCGATTACTATCAAATTCGAATACGCAGACTTTTAGTCTTCAATTTTGTCGCAATAATTTAAACGAGTGAATTTGCGAACAAAGGATGACATTTGGCACGATTATATATAGATACGTGCAGGTCATATGGGATCAAAATCATCTCATGAACCAAAACGACGACAACTAAATATCAGCTTTTACTGGCCAAAAAAACAAGCATCTAGTGGTCAAATATTCTGTATAAAATATGTTCGTGTTCATCCGATGTTTTATTCTAAAATAATAATTCCGCGAATAAGTGTCATGATTCATCATCACGAGATCGTATACGTACCAGACTCGAGACTAGCATTTATTCTTCTATGGGGGCAGTGGCGTAGCGTCAGGGGAGACAAGGTAGACAGCGTCTACCCAAAAATTTTCCCAAATTCGAAATGTATTATTCAAAATTAATCAATCTAAAATAGATCTTAACTAAAAAAACAACAAAAAACGGATACAAATAATGTGATAATATGAGGGAAAATCGCAACGCGCTAGCGCGCAAGCTGATTTTGGTCTCGTTGGAGAGTGTAGAGTCTAGAGTAGTAGGGAGAACAGCAAAGTCGAGAAGACAGATTTGAAACTGTCTAACCCACATATGGAGAGACGTTTAAATTATGCTGCGCGCGCAGATCATCGTGCATGTGTAGGTATGTGGTTTACGCTACCAGAGTAGACAGTTTCGAATCTGTCTACTGCATCTTTACGGCCAGCGCATGCATGTCCTGTACTGCAGTGCTTTCTCATTTGTACTTGTTTTGATTTGCAAGTGTCATTTTTCCTCTTGCGTTTTTGATATGAATTCCATTGCATCGGTACCTGATGATTATTTGGTTAATTATTTGATATTGAAACCTCTGAGTTCGTTAGCGTTTGAAGAAAAGGTGTTTGTAAAATCACGTATTTTGAAATGTAAACTGTCCTTGGATTTGAGACAGACAGATGGTAAATATGTGCGAAAATTTCAAAATTCTTGGTACATGAAATATGAATGGTTAGTAGGTAATAGCACAAAAAGTACCTTACATTGTTGCTATTGTTTGATGTTCCAAGGAGATGAACCATGGAGTAAATTGGGTCTAACTATTATGAAAAATTTTGAAAGCAAAGCTGTAAAGCATGCTGCTTCCAAGTTCCCTTGTAATTTTTTTACCTATGTTCCTTATGTACTCATAAATATACAGTTTTGTCTAACCTTGTGTATATCTTCAAAAACTTTTGTCTACCCAGCTCAATTTTTCACGCTATGCTACTGTATGGGGGTATAGATTTCATGACGTTTGCTCTCAAAAGTGATTAAAAAGAAAACATTTATAATTTTCTCAATTTTTCGGATAATGTCTAAGAAAATTTTTTATTTGAAACGGTCAAGAGGGTACTATTCCCAAAATCCTCCACTCCTGAAAACCGGCTGTAGGTACATAATATATTAAAGCACTAAACCACGGAGTGAGCATTTACACTGTCAAGTCCTGAGGTGTATGTATAATCCTCCACGAAATGAGTATGGAGGCAACTCATTGTGAAAACATTGCGATTATTTTTTCACATTTGCACTCTTGCGGGAACTTAGATTATAGTTAATATAAAATAAATTGATCGAAAGCTTGAAAGAGTCGTCATGTCAGCCTTATAGTGGGCGCAATGCGCCTCAATTCCTGCCTGTCTGTTGTCCGTCCCTCAATCTGTGTCTGATTTCTGATTTGTCTGTCAATTAGTTTAATTGACTGAACTTGACATATAACAGATCTGTACTCGTAAATTTTTACATTTTTCAGTTAGGCAACCTAATCGGTGTATATTTTCGTAGCGAGAAAAGAAAACGAAGACTAGGTTTTCAATATGCAGGAAGTAACTTCACGGCGGAACTTTCTGATAATAAAAAAGAAAAACTTGGTACACAAAAATAATCATCGGAATCGATTCAAACGGGTATTCACGAAACCGATAGGACAAATAATACGACAGATCCGGATTCCAAATTTTTTCCATAATATACATATCTATTAAAAACTTCATCTCAGCTGAGAAACTAAAAGAGATAAAAGGTTGAGACTAAGAGCGATAGAAGAAAAAACGATATTTGTGGAATTTGAAAAAAGTGTAGAAAATTTTAGGAATACTGAAATTATTTATTTTGCAAATACATTCTGTCAGAGTGATCCCGCAGATTTTGTCGAATTTCAGTTACACGATCAAGATAGGTAATTTCTTCATCGAACATATCTTTCTTATTTGCAGTTTGATTCTGAGCTCATTTAAAGGCGAGAGTAAGCTGAAATAGCCTCTTTTTCACATAAGTTGCTTACTTACCCTGTTGAGACTACGCATTTTAAGACAGCCTTAACAGATAAGAGTGGGAGTAAAATTCCAGACGTTTGATTTACGTATCTTTAAACTACCTCGCAATCAAGCTCTTGGAAGATAGGAAAACAAAAATATTCGACGGTAATAGTCGAGCAATAAATTTTAGCTGCGGACAGTTCACGATGGTTTTCTCATGTTACAGGTAGAACAGTAAATACTTTCCTAAATGAAAATTCCAAAGAAGTTGTGAACGAACTGAAAGAAAATATCGGCGAAAGCTTGTCCGGAGTATTCAAGAAGATTATGAACGACGCCTTCAGTCATATTCCAACGAAGTTATGGTTACTCGAAGATTGAAGGGTCCGCGAACTCATCAGCTCGCGTTTTATGTAAATCGATAACAAAATCAAACAAACTGTAAATCAATTGAGCATTGTGAGGCGAAAACTATATTGATTTGCTGTAAACCTACCTGTTCCGTAATTCCTATTTTTTATATGGTACCTAATTTAGAGTGTATTCCTGTGATTGACGAATTAATTTACATAGATGTCGTAAGTTCTTATCCACAGAGTATGCCAGTGTACGCCATAATACTGCAGGCTACATTTTCGTTCTTGTTGACACGCGAATATTTTCAATTTCAAAGAACGTCGACTACCGACTACCCAAATGACCTAATCCTCTAATTATCTCGAAAAAGAAGAAAGGAATGAAAAGCACTCGTACGTCTGAAACAGCGCTCAGCTCGAGTACCTAAATGAAGTAGGTAGATACCTACCTGCGAACTCTTAACGGATACCTAGGTACCTAGCCGCCAACTCCAACTGAATTTACAATACGTAATAGTATACCTACTGGTACTTAACACGAGCCAGCGACATGGAATATTAATTCTGCGAATAGTAGGTATACGCGGTAACAGTCCTCCCGTATAATTTGTTTATTTTCCTCATATTTCATTTTGATCGTGGTAACGCTAACTGATTTCATAAGCAGCGATTAAATTTACAAATAATGAAATAGTAAGTAAATATGTCCAACGAGGGTTCGTGCGTTCTTCCATCGCCAGCGTCAAATTAATAAAGTCAACGAATTCACTCGTACTGGCAGCGACTATATCGCGTACAACAATTATTAGAAAAGTGTAAATAGGTGTTACTAATTTAGATTCGAAGCGAAAAGGATGGTATTTACGACCTTATAGATGAGGGAAAACAGTGGAAGTGATGTTATAGCATTTTACGGCAAGCGCAATTGCGCGCAGGTTTTCGCTGAAGATAATAAGTTAGATGTGATGGGTGCTTGGTCTCTGAGTAAGAAGGCCTACTCCTCAGCTGCATGTGGTAATCGTCATATTGTAGTCGGGTGAATGATAAAAGGTTTGTTTGGGAAAAGTAAAAGAAAGCTGACATGTCGCTTGGAAAATATAACTGTTTCTCTACTCTACATCCTTCCGTATTGCTTTCTTTTCTTTCCAACTACCGATCGTCAGTAAGCATCCTGATAAGACTATCCTTCCTAACATCTGAATGCAATCTACAAGTAAAGATGAACGTACCTACCTCATCTACTCGTGTTCATCCTCCTCTTTTCCCATCAAAGTGCCATATATAGTACCCGAGCGTATTAATAAAAATAAAGGTTGACGATATAGGAATATCGGTGATAGATAAATGTTTCGGTACTCGCGTAAGAATAAAATAGTTCTGCTAGGCTAAAATCATATTTACGACCAAACTGCGCTCTGCCTTAAACCGCACTGTTTTGATTTTCAAATGCGGTAAACTTTTCTCGTATAAACTCCGTTAACACTTTTTGTGTCCACAAGAAAACAATGTACAACACTGTATAATAGATAATTTTATGTAATAGTCTACCTACCGATATTGCTACCTAGTTTTCATTGGTGTTTAATTTAATGTTTTTTCTAAAACAAATTTATTTTAAATAAATGTGATGTAGATACCTAATTTAAATGAATATTCGCTTTTGATTTTTACCTACTCCTCGTCAAATATTACGGTAATTTTTCCGCGCATTATGAGGACGTTTACCACGGAAGAATTTCTTCCAACGGAAATTTATTGTAGATGGCGTTGAACAGTTCCTTCACTACTTCGCCGATAGTTTGTTCCAAAACTGGTCTCATGTCTTTCATTACGTGCCTCCAGTTATCATTTATAAATGTATTCATCGCGTCACCTAAAAACAATGAAATACAATATCAGTTCGATAAGCACATATGGGAGTTCGGACCGCGTTAACGGGAGGAGTTTATGCGAGATTCCATTCATTTTTCTCCGTAGAAAATTCCTAATTATTTCGTAGACCTGTACCCTCAAAGTATGAGACGAATCAAGTACCTACACGACAGATGTCCCAAGTTCGTTGGCGATTTATAGCTATCTATTTTCGAGCTAGTGATACAAACGGAGTATACTCACAAACGTCCGAAGTTTGTTGGTAAACTTGTAGAGGCTACGCTCGAATGAGAAGTCACGCCCCTGGGAGGCGAACTCTCAAGATGTCATGTGTCACATCGCGAAAATTCCCAGTGATTAGAGCAATAGCATTCGGAGACTTATTTACAAGTGAGTCATGATCGATGTTTGGCGTATTTTTTCAGTACCAAGAGACCACGATTTGTAATTTGAAAAGGAAAATAACATTCAAAGTTTTCTGTTTTTCGTTATTTTTATTTATTTATTAATTACTTTTTTCTTTTTGAAAACTGCGAATTTGCGCTAAACGCTTTATAGCCTTGTTATTAATTACATTTCCCGAAAAATTTCATATGTGTCGCAAAATGATACTGTGCGACACGTGAACGATTCCGACACCCACTTCGCCGCCAAAGACCACTATGAGCACTTTAAGGTTTATAGTTTTGTTACTACCAAATTACAATTAATCAATAAACATGGATACAAAGCTCTTCCCCCTCCTCACTCGTAGTTAGGAAAACATTGAAAATTGCCTGTTCATGCTGCTCACATCGTAGAAGAAATCCAACAAATTTTCATTCTCTGGGCTGTCGCTATTTACTTGAATCATAAGACAAACTAAGTACAACGAATGTCTCGAGTATATGGGCAGCAAAAGCGTTAATGAAAAAAAAGAGAGAGAGATTATTTAGCTGCTGGATGGTACTCGAAGCCGTCCGTCTAACCAGCAGTCCTTCTACTGAACCTCCTGTCTAGCAATAGGAGACTCCGACTAAATAGTAAGCATAAGATGATGCACTACGAAAAACAAAATCATTAAAAACCGGCTGAGCAGGAGGGAAGACTAAGAAAAGTATCCTCAATACATTTTGTTCGTAAGCGCAAACAGAGGACTTGGAATGGATTTGGGGGCTCATAGATTCGGAATGACTGACAAGTACCTACGAAAATAATGCTAAAAATACTTCCGTTCGTATAATTTTCCAGTTTTTTGGAGGCGGCTTTCAATGAATTTGGGGGCTGAGCCCCCAAGCCCCTTCTCCTTATTTACACTCATGACATTGTTATAATCAAACGTTGCGTTAGTAGCACTGGTTTATTTTATTTCTGTTCTCGTTTTATTTTCGACCACATATTTTGAGTAAAGTTATGCTGTTTTGATGACGAGCCACCCAAGCAAAAATTTTTGTTTTTTTCAACCATTTAAACTAGGAAAATCAATAATTTACAACGTTTTTCCGGAGTCGGTGCAGGCAGAATGTATTCGTACACCTCTCTTCTTTTATTTATGCCTCTGATGAGCATATATACAGGGTATTCCGGGAGTGGACGACAAAACTTTGCCTGGTACACCAGACTTAGTACATCGATGTTATAAGGGTTGCATCGCTCCGCAACTTAAAGGCGCTGCGGTGTTGAAAAATAAATTTCAATTTTCGTGTTTCGAAAAATCGAATAAAATATGATGAATTTTGGTTTATTAAAATTTTGAGTTAAGAGATAAAATATCATATTTGGTATCAAATTAAAGAAAAGATCCTAGCGGACAAATTAAGACTAATTAATCTGGGATCAAGTAAAATAAAAAAGAAGTGATGAAAAAAAAAATCAAAAATTGACGCAAAACACTGTTTTTTATTGTAATTTGAGAAACTGACCAATCAACACCATGATATTTTAAGCTAAACAATAGCAGAAGGTAGCGCTCTTTCAAAACAGCTCAGTACTTCTGATCTCTAAGTCACAACGTTTTAGAGTTATTTACAAAGAAAGAAATTAGGATTTCGAGAATTTCATCCAAAAATCGAACGAAATGTAAAACATTTCAATTTATTAAAATTTAGAATCCAAAGAAAATCCATCAAATTTGGTATCAATTCAAAGAGGAGATTTCCGCGGACAAATTCAGAGTTTTCGTTCGTTAGGAATCAAGAAAAATGAAAAAGAAGCGATAATACAGCCTGTTTCTACACGGATGCAAATGACCTTTTGAAAAAAATAAATACAAAAATTATGATTATCACGTATTTATGGGTATGACAAAATTATTACGAATGTCTTCGAATTGGCTCCCAGGGTTAGAGCACCTGGGAACACCCGAGTACTGACATCCGCCATTTTGAGTCGTTTGGTGCCTGACGACTCATAGTTCACTACGCGGGACGTTCCGCCTTCTTTTGGTATATCGAATTGTGAATCATCGGGCACCAAGCGACTCAAAATGGCGGATGTCAGTACTCGAGTGTTTCCAGGTGCTCTACCAGGGTGAAGCCTCTACCTATTAGCAGTGTGGCCACTCGTCAAAATTCCCGTTGCGATTTTTCACAAACGTTCACATCTTCATTTGCGTTTACTTTGAGAGCATACTTATTGGGCAGCGCATTACATCAGTTTTTTTTCTTCTTTTTTTTTTCTCCTAAATTGCTAAGGAAAGAAAATGTAACACATGTAGATGCGACAAATTTCAGAGACACTGGGAAGATCGCAATTGTGCGTTATTTGAAGGATGAGCCGCATGAGCAGGATTGAGAAAGTTTCGGTCACTGAAAATAAAGCTAACATAGGCTGTAAACTGTGGTCCAAATGCAAAATTATTTTTTCCATCATTTTAAAATGTTACGTTGAAAATTCATTGTTTTCATCACTTTGTCGACTTCCATTTTATGTTCCTCAGTCCTTACAATTTAGGAGAATAGCTCATTACAGTCCTAATTTACTCGGTAGAATCTTCTCTTCAATTAGAAATTAGATTTTGTGAATTTATTTCATTTCTAGAGATTTTATAAAAGAAAATGTACATTGGTTTTACTTTGTTAAAATCAGGTGATGGAAATTCAGCCTTTTATTTTCTTTGAGAAGAACTCTAAAACGAAGCGACTTAGAGACTAGAAGTACTGAGCTGTTTTGAAAGACCGCAATCTTCTGCTATTGTTTAGCCTAAAATATCATGGTGTTGATAGGTCAGTTTCTCAAATTACAATAAAAAACAGTGTTTCGAGTCAATTTTTGATTTTTTTTTCATCACTTCTTTTTTATTTTTCTTGGTCCCAGATGAACAAAAATTGTTCGCTATAGTCTCAATTTATCCGCTAGGATCGCTTCTTTAATTTGTTACCAAATATGGTAAGTTATATCTTAATTCAGAATTTTAATAAACCAAAATTCATCATATTTTATTCGACTTTTCGATACACGAAAATTGAATTTTAATTTTCAACGCCGCAGCGCCTTTAAGTTACGGAGCGATGCAACCCTTATAACGTCAATGTACTAAGTCTGGTGTTTAACCAGGCGAAGTTTTATTGTCCACTCCCGGAACACCCTGTAGATCTGGTCACTGATGCGATAAACGAAAAAGCAGTTTCCGGGGCCAAGTATGTGGTATCTGGGGAGTCAGTTTGACATGCGTGCATCGCCGTACGCTCCACCAATGGTCGAGCATATAGATATAAACTTACACGTACTTGATAATGATGGGATGAACTGGTGGCATGAAAATTCCCAGTTGGTTAGTATAAATTTATCCTTAAATAATGAGACAAACTGGGTACCAATATCGAGTGTCGAGTTTGTTTGTAGTTTATACTGCCGAATGATGAGAACAAATGAGTACCTAGCCTGCACGAATGTCGTAAGTTTGTTTCAAATTTACATCGTCACGCGACAAAGATGATACGTTAAAGCTCTAGTTTATTAGTCGATAGTGCGCCCGACTAATAAGACAAACTGCATACATAAAAATCGTAGTTTAAAAGAAAATCGAAAACCCGAAACTATTTTAGATCTAAAGTTCTGTTTTATGAGACCCCAAGAAAATACCAAAGGGGATACCGTACACCCTCTCTTTGATTTTCTTCGTATAAAAAAATCGTGTTTTGTGATGACCACTAAAATAATATAAAAACTACGCCAGATTCATTTAGGTATGTATACAGTGATGGTACGAGTATAGCTGGAATTAATGTTAAACAACCTCTAAATCATATTCGACTCGGAGGAAAAATGGCACTTAATGATGAAAATAATACCAACTGATTCGGAATCGAAATTAAATGTACGACTTTCTTCTAATTTATTGGCATCGTGGTCGTACTTTTTCGCAACAATATTCATTACAAAAATGTATCTACGGAGATAAGTACGGCGCATACGCGCGTATTTCGTTATCACTGCGGCATATTGAGTTGCCTAGAGTAGCGCCGTTTTGATTGGCGATACGTCAAATATATGAATGGAATACGCTTCGCGCGCTTATATTTTTTAAATAAATTTTCGAATTGGCGCCATTGCGCGCAGACTTATTTCAGTTGGGAGTTCGAATCGAAATTCAAATCTGAAAGAGTCCTATTACGTCAATATGTTTGAAAAGCTGAACTCGAATTTCTGTTGGTATAAGTTTTTTCAAGCCGAAACCGAAGGTAACTTGAAAACCTTTTCCGAGAGTTGGTTTCATTCTACATCTAAAAGTTCTCGCTCAATTGCGTTAGCATTTTCCGAAAGTAGTACGACCGAAACCAACATTGGGATTTACCCTTTGTAGACCCACAACAACGTACCTGGCTTAATCCTACCTAAATTCTAGAACACATTTCTCTTAATCAACATGGTTATGGTCATACACGATCTCGGAAGTTTACCCCAACGGTTCCCTCGCTACCATCAGATAAATTCAATCGAAATACCAACAATTTTTCTCTTCTTTTTTTTCAACAATAAATTATTTAAGATTTTTTGAAGAAAGAATGACAGTGAAGATGTACGTAACCGCTCTCGTAATACGAATATGTAGCTACTCGAGTAACCTACACAAGGTAAGCTACGCACGAGTATAATATACGAGTGCATCGAGTATGCGTCAGTGAGCAAAATATAATATATCTTATGTACTGTACATACGGCGTCGGTGTTCCATTCTTTCGTATACGCATTTTAATTAACGGAAGCCGCGTCGTAAAGTACGTAAAATTATCTGCCCCGATAAAAATGTTGTAGGCTACTTAGCAAACACAACGATAAGAATTTATTAACGTTCCGCTTGCAAAATCAGACGACGGTGATCATTGCCAATTATACGAAAATCCGTCATTTACTTGTACGTTAAAATTACGATAAGCACTATTTGAATACCACGTGATGTCGTTTGACAGCTTACGGTAATCCATTGCAAAAACGTACGTAAACTCGTCATCGTTCGAATAAATTTACTTCCCCAGACTATATTTTGAGATTGAGTTCTTAAACATTTTTCTGTAGTTCGTTACATCTAACTAGGTAGATTACGTAAAAAGGTAGGTATGCTGAAACTTATCAAATCCAGGTATAACCACCGCGTTTTCAATTTTTTCTATTCGTTTGCTGTTGGTACAATTTTTCCACAGTACAGCCGTGAGTCTTTTCACAGAATTAGATCAGAATAAATAATCCGACTCTCCGGAAGCTGATGATAAACAAATTCTATTTATTTTTAGGTACGTATTTTGAGGTATAAATTTCCGATTATAGGGGCACATTCATCGGCAGTTTTATGTTATCAACAAGGGAACAACTTTTAGAAAGATACAACAAAATGTAAGCTTTTGGTCAATGACTACTCGCAAAAGCAAGAATTGAGAGTTTCATTTATCTACGAGTACTTCTAGTACAATCGTAAAATCTGCGAAAATTGGCATCCCATTTTCCGCCCTTTCGTTGCGCAGCTTAAACCCTTAACGTCGACACAGACGACGCTGATTTTGTCAACCACCTGCTTGGAGCAGCACGTCTCTTTTCTTGCCAGTCTGTCTGACTGACTGACTGACCAGCTAGTTGGTTGGCTGGACGTCCTTTTGTCTAGGCGTTTGTCTAAGGCAGATCCCGGAGTTTCTCAAAAGATAGTGGCAATGAAGAAAGTCACGACCTCGGTGCTTATTTACACACGAAATGTGTTGTGACGCGAATTACTAAAAAGAGTCCCTGCCACCCACGCATTTCGAAAAATAATTTTCCTCATTCTTTCTTTCCTCCTTCGCTTTTCATCTTTCCTTCTTCTCTTCGCTGACTACATCAAAACATACTTTTTTTTTCATATATATTTTACCCATCCATCTAGATTTAACGTTGCTTAAAACTCTTGGCAAAACTTTATTACAAAATTTGCTCGAGACTGGACCAGACATTTCAGAACTTATTTTTACAGACTCGTTCGTGACGTTTAAAAATCCTTCTAGACTTAAAACCCTTCGAGACTTTTCCAAGTTTTATCAAAATGTACCAATATTATAAATAATAAAATAATAATAATAATAGCAGCCTTTAATACGGAACACAAACCATTACAAATATATGGAATAACATAATGGGATAAGTATACATACAAAATAGCATATTGCCTGACAATCTCCCTTCCCCCAAATTTAGTGTGTCTCGTACCTTGCCCCCATGTCGCGGGCATAGGCCTCCTCTCCTCTATTTTCCTCCATCTTTTCCGATTTTGAGCTGCTCCACACCATGGCAAACCCACCCTTTCCGTAATTTCGTCTTTCCAGGCTTTTAATGGCCTGCCTCTCCTCCTCCTATGATCGTACGGGACCCAGAATGTCAATCTCCGTGCCCACCTGTCTACACTAGATCTCGCCAAGTGGCCTGCATATTTAAATTTTTGTTTTTTGATCGTGAATACCACTCCCCTACATTTTGTCTGACTTCTAATGGTTTTGGCCCTGATTTTTTCAATTCTTTTGATACCTAACATACTACGTTCCATGGCTCTTAGGATAGTTATCAGTTTCCGGGTTTGGGCGTCAGTGAGCGACCATGTCTGGGCCCCGTACGTCATAATTGGCATAATGCATATTTCTAATACTCTTGTTTTCGACGCGGTCTTTAGTTTCCCCTTAAAAATCGATCTCAGACCCCAAAATCCTTTCCACGCCTGGCTTATTCTTTTATTTATTTATTTGTTCATTTTATCTTTGAATGAAATTATCTGCCCGAGGTATGTATATTCGTTAACGGTCTCCAAAATTTCCCCTCCCGCCATAATTTTGATACCCTCGGTGTTGGCCATTATTTTCGTTTTGGTTGCGTTAATTTTAAGTCCCGCTTTTTCGCTTTCGGCCACCAGCCCGTCGAGCATTCCTTGGAGTTCCTCCCTGTCTCCACTTATAAGAACAATGTCGTCTGCAAATCTCAAGTGATTTAAATTTAGCCCATCGATTTTGATCCCCTTCCCCCCCCCCTAGTCCAATTTTCTGAATATATGTTCTAGTAGTGCGTTGAATAGGTTGGGAGACAGGGGGTCCCCTTGCTTTACTCCTCCTTGAATTTTAAAGGTGGGTCCAGGGCTGTCTAATTTGATGTACGCGCAAGTATCTCGGTAATATTCTTTTAATATTTTCACAATTTTTGGATTTATTTCTTGGGTCTCCAGAGCCTCCCATAGATAGTTGTGGTCGATTGTGTCAAACGCTTTACAGAAATCCACGAAAGCCAGGTTAGTTTTAATTTGGTAGGTGTTTGCCTTTTCTATTAGTTGATTTAATGTATGTATGTGATCAGTTGTGGCAAGACCCTTCCTGAACCCCGCCTGCTCGACGGGCTGCGCGCTGTCAAGCTGAGGATAGGCTCTGTTTTTGAGGACCTTCATAAATACTTTACCAACGTTGGAGGAGAGGCTAATCGGCCTATAATTATTCAACTGTTTTTTGTCCATTTTTTTGTGCAGTAGGATAATCTCGGTCTGCTTCCATTGTTTTGGGATTTCTTCCGATATTATGATTTTGTTAAATAGTATAGTTAATGGGTCAGATAGTACCTCCGCGAATTCTTTTAGGTTTTTATTTTCTATTTTGTCGGGGCCAGACGCTTTCCCCGTTTTCAACTTCCGCAAGGTTATTTCCACCTCGTGATTCAAAATCCTCGGGAGTGGGTTATCAGATTGATCGCTAGTTGGATCATCGGCTGGTCCAGCGCTACCATCTCCCTCCCGTGGCGTGCTTCCACTTTTTGTGCTCTTCGGGTTATGGTAGAGTTCTTCGTAGAATTTCGTGGCTTCTAATAGAATGCCTTTTCTGTCACAAATCCTCGTACCTTTGTTCCCCTCCAAGCCGATTGCCATTTGTTTACCATAGCAGAGTTCTTTTTTCATTCTTTTTGTCGACCATGATGATTCAATGATTTCGCGAATTTTTTCCTCCTCGTACCTTTTACAGTCGTTCTTAATTGCTTTTTTAACGGTTTTTTGTATTTCTACCCATTCGACGCGTTGGTGTGGTGTTCTATTCTCCAACTTTCGCATACTTTCCCTTTTCGCAATAAGGTTTTTGGTCTGATCGGTCAGTTTGTCGTCTGTAGTCACTACATTCCTCCTTTTGCCAAAAGTTTCTAGAGTTCCTTCGATAATTTTGATCAGGTTGTCATAACAATCTTGTAGTGTTGCGTTATGTTGTTCTGTTTTCCAGAGTTCTATCTTGTTTTTCATATCTTCTGACGCTACTCTCCATTTGTGCTGTGGTATGACTAGGTTGCCCCCCCCCTCTTCTCGTTATTTTTGATGTACTCCCTGATTTTTCTTCGAAAATCGTATAAAGTTTTTCTAGACTTGTTTAAAACTTTTCAAAACGTTTCGGGACTCGCTTTCATAAACCCTTGCCATGCTCTTAAAAAATTAAGTATTTCTAAATAATTATGGCTCGTAAGATACAAGATTCCGTCCTACTAGTTCAAAACTTTATAGGACCCGTTTGAGACCCTCTTCGAGTCTGTAACATTCGTTTTCGAGATTCTACAGAACTCATTTAAACCCCTTTAAGATTCTTCCAAGATAGCTTAGTGTTGGATTGGCCATGTCGAGAGATCTCCAAAGAAGCCTAAAGACTTCAAAAGTAGAAAATTACAATACTTGTTGGCTCAGTCGCCGAGGGGGCCCGAAATTTGATCAGTCCGATACTTGGAAAATTAGAAATTTCAAAATACTTTTTAAGGTAGTAGAAAGCTCGTAAGGTTAAAACCTAATAGTTACCGTCAGCGGATTTTTCTTGTAATCTCACGTAGGTATTTTGACGATGGTGGGGCGTGTGGCGGTACACGCACACCAAAATAGGACAACTTTTATCTCAGTTTTCACATTTTTTTTCGGGATATAAATATTGCGTTTTGAAAAACAAAAAGGAAAGCTCTTCGTTGCCTATTTTCACGCAGTTTTTCGGATTTCAGGCAAGCAGACCGCCCAGTGTTGTTTTCCATGAGAGGAGTTTTCCACAGGAAAAAAATACTTGGAAAGGGCTCGATTGTAAAAATAACTCACCTAATTCTTTATTTCCGTTAAACAAATTACTGAGATACACGCTCGCATGGTCGACGTCTAAATCAATTGACACATTATCAACGTGAAAATAAGTACCATTTTTCGCACGATTCCGGCTACCTTGAATTTCCACGACACCTTTTACGTTAGCTGAGAAAAAAAGCGCAATTAAATTTTAAGGTAACGCGTGCAGTCTTAAGAAAACATGTAAATACGATAACAATGCTGACCGGAAAACTAGGGGCATGCCCAAGTCGCTTCTAGGGAACGGGTCTTAAATTTCGCCGGCTATGATAATTTTGTAGCCGATGAGTAGAACATATCAAACAAATCATAGGCTTTTCTTCCATTTTCTCGATCGTCACTCGCCTCTGTTGAATGGTAAATTTTGAACAAGTACTCGTCTCCCTTTGGTACGACCTTGTCAGAAACAACAAGCCAACAAAAACCAGAGGCTGCATCCGAATTGAGTCCCGAAAGGGTAATGTCGCAGCCGAGTTTAGTCCGGAAGTGATTCCAAGTTTAGTCCGTGCAAGTTAGTCCAGTTTAGTCAGTTTTTCGGTCTGCCTTTCCTTGGTTCACGTGAAGTACAGGATTGTTTCGTGGACGACCTCATTCATGACCATGCCGCCGCACAAAACCCAAATCCAGAAGTTCCGCGATTACATGTTCGAGTATTATATCGCAGATGATTGTAGCCTCCCTCCGAGCAGGTGGGCAGAGTACAGCGCGACCATAACTAAAACTACAAATGCGTGCGAATCATTCCATTCGAAATTGAATGGAATGTCTCATACTGCAGGCCCATCCCAACATTTACAATTTGATTCACATCCTTCTCGAAGTTCAATGTGTCGTTTATAGGAAAATGTTCAACATACACCGTCCACAGAGGAGACGTAACGCTCTATTGACAAGGAGTCGAGTGTAATTCTCATGACGCGGCGTGAAATAGGAGAGTTGACGCGCCTGGAATATTTAAAACGTTTTTCCTTCAAGTTCCTCCTCCAACGCTGAACGTGCTTTCTTTTTTCCTATTTTTTTTTTTACATCGATGCACGTTCCCTTCAAAATGTTCTATTTTTCACGACGATGCAACAGCTGATATGAAGGGTAAAGAATCAAAACTCACATTTGCCATTTTACTTCACAGGCGCAAATAGGCAAAATACTGTACACGGGTGCAGGAATATCTTTGCTGCGCCTGTGAATGTGCAATATGTATAACATACTCCACGTTTACAGGCGCAGCAAAGATATTCCTGCATCCGTAAGCAAAATGGTAAATGTGAGTTTTGATTCTTTACCCTTCATATGACGTAGCTACACTACAAAATTATATTTTTGGAAGACTAGGTAGCCGACCTCCTTGTCGTGTCTTCTGGGTAACGCTAACAGGCTTACAAAATTGTGAGGGACTAAACTCGGTTAAAAAAAAAAAGAAAAAGGCCAACGGGACTAAACTCGGAACGACCCTAAACAGAAGGACGATATTTTTACGCGAGCAGTAAAAGCTTATATCATTATACATACTGTAATTTCCTTCTTTAATGCCATTTCCGATTATAGGAAGCATTAAAACCCTGCCGCTGATATGATACCAGGCCTTAGTAATCAGTTGTGGAAATGTAATTAGAAATTTTATTTGATTGCTGTCCGTACTGATGCTGAAAAAAAATAAAAGCGTACAATTAAATCCTACGTAATCGCACTCCTGCATTCAACTATTCGGAGCTCCCTCCCACAACTTTTCATAATTTCAGATTCTCGGATTAGGGCTGAAATAATTACAAAACTATACTCGGCAATCTTGAAAGTTTAATTCCTTTGTAATTCCTTCATACCCTCCCCCTTCACAACCGCCTGATTTTTTATGTAAATGGGAAATAAACGAACATCAAAAGTGAACTTAACCCGAAGGACATTCAGAATGAAAGCTTCTTTTCAAACGCGTAGACACGATATTAATATTAATTTCTAAAAGGCGTCATATCTGCCCTTTTGCAAAAGGATTCATTGTAGTGAGGCTGGTTGATACGTATTAATTACAGCGGATTCTAAATACGATAAAATGATGGAGTAAAACAAATATACCTGAGTGTAGATACGTATCTAAAATTCTCGAAAATTAGATTTAGGCACGACGACGAAATAAAAATTCATCGAGGACAAAAAGTATAATCACCTGATCACTATAACTGTCCGCATTTACGAGGCTTTGTTTCACTCCACTGGTTCATACGTACCTAATAGATTTTTGCGAGGTTCGACGGTTACCTTTAATTAGTTATCGTATCCGAATAATAATTCGTATTTTAATATCGGTAATCAGTCGATTAACCTGCGCATCTGTTACTTAAGTTTCCGCCTAAATTGTTTTACTTACTGGAAATCTTTCAGTTCGAATTGGCTTATACCCCAAAGATGAAGATCACGATAAACCGCTTGCAAATTCATAGCCGATCCTTTACCTTGATTTATTACAACTTCGGGAACTATTAGTGGTTCGAATGAAGGTATTGATAGTTCCGCTATTCCTGCAATAATAACAGTACCTAGGTAATAATAGTCGTAATAATAACAAAATAATGTACGAGTATAAGGCGTAACCATTACTGGTACGGAAAAAAGAAAGGAAAAACCAATTTACGGATATATAGTACACTCTAGATAACCCCACTCGTCTACGAGAACCAATACCTTCGAGTACAGATTAGGTGTGTGTGTGTGTGTGTGTATTTATATACCTATATTACTATCTTCACCTAGAAACACTTTCTCTAGTTCTCCCATAATTTATAAGTTACCGTATATTTTGAGTAGACGAGTCGGTACTTGGTTCACTAAGCTTTACGTAATAAAATGTGATCGCTTACCGGTTTTCAAGAATGGTCTCAATTTTTCGAAACTTTCTTTTATACATTTGTTCAGCTGCGGATCGCTACGGTGACAAACTTTAAAACGTAATCTGAACCTGCACAATAAGCGCGCTCATATCAGGTTTATGGTCAAGTAGGACTGTACTTTATAATCAAGTTGCCCAAATGCTCTAATAATTGGTACATAATACTCTATTTTATATTTTTATTATATTAAATTTAATTAAATAATATTTTTATTAATAATAATTATTATTTATTTAATTTTCATTCATATCGAGTATTCAAAATTTAAAATAACTATTTATTATGCTACCTTTGTACAGTTAATATTGTCTTCTTTAAATAATGGAAAAATTTCAGAAATTAAAAGCGCACCTCGTATGTATGCACACGAATTTTTTGCTGTCTCTGGCAGCTTTCGATGGAAAAAAGCCATCACGAAAGTATGAGGCTTACTAATATTTTTCTTTCCCAGGTGTAAAAGTATTATTAATATTTATTTTTTATTTTTTTCTAAAGTGGTGATCAAACGACGAGTATGAAGAAATTTTCTCGAATACTAAAATCTGGTTTTCTCCAGCTCGAAAGAATTCGCTCAAGGAACTTTAAAAAAAAAAAAACCCCTTTTTTGAAGGGAAAAAAGAATTTTTTTTAACAAGTTTTTTTTCGTGGGAAAAAAAAGGGTTAATTTTTTTTTTTCTAAAATTTAAAATTTCCCTTGTTTTTAAAATAAAACCCAAATTTGGGGAAAACCAAAAAAACCCCCTTTTCCCCCCTTGGTGAATTTTCGGGAAATTTTTTTATTCTTTTTCCCTCTCTTTTTCAAAACTTTTTTTTTTTTTTTTTTTTAAAGTTATTTTAAAACCCCCAAAAACTTTTCAAATATTTTGGGAAAAAACCCCCCGGGGGTTTTTAATTTTAAAAAAAAAAATTTCTGTCGTAAAAAAATTTTGGTTTATAAATTTTCCTTTCCGGGGGTTTTGGAAATATCATTTTCCCAAAAATTTTTTTTTTAGAACCGGGAGATTTCCGGGGCAAAAAAAATTTTTTCAAATTGCCCGGGTTTAAAAAATTTTTTCCCCCCTTTTAGGGGGGTGGAAACCCCCAACTTCGAAAATTTTAAAAGGTGTTTATCCCTTTTTAAATTTTACCCAAAAACGAACCTTAAAAAAAAAAAAAATTATAATTTTTTTTGGGGGGGGTTAAAAAAAAAAAACCCAAAACAAAATGGGGGCCCAAAAGACTAAAAATTTTTTAGGGGCCTTTTTTCCCCCCCCTTTATTTTGATTAAAAAAAAAAAAAAGGGGGAGGGGTTTTTTTATTTTTTATTTTTTCTATACCTTTACCCCAAAATTAATTGGGAAAAGATTAAAATTAAATTTTTAAACCCGGGGGTAAAATTGGGGAAATCCCCCCAAAAAATGGATATAAAAAGAAAATCAAAAAGGGGGGTTTTGGTCTGGAAAACGAATATTGGTTATTTTTAATTTTACCCTTAGGGAAAATTAAAAAAGGGGGGGGGTTCTTTTTGTTTTTTATGTTTGAACCTGATTTTTCCCTTTTGAAAAAATTTCCCCCAAAAATTTGAAAGTAAAAAAAAAACTTTTGCAATTTTAAAAGGGCCCAAAAAAAAAGGAAAATTTTTTTGGATCCAGAAATTTTTTTTGAAAATTTTTTGTTTTTTTTTTTAAAATTTTGGGGGAAAAAAATTAAATTTTTTTTTTTTTGAAAATTTTTTAAAATTTCGGGGTTTTTCCTTTTTTTTTTTCCTTTTAATTTTTCATTTTTTTAAATTTTTTCTAAATCCTTAAAATTATCAAAATTTTTTTAAAATTTTAAAAATTTCGGGAAAAAATTTTTGGATTTTTTCAAAATTCGGAATTTCTTCCAAATTTTTTTGGAAATTTTTGAAAAAACCCAGATTTTTTCCAAAAAATTTGATGAAAAACTTCAGCAAAAATTTTTTTAAATTTTTGAAAATTTAAAAAACTCGGGGTTTTTTTTATAAAAAAATAAAATTTTTCCCCAAAAAAAAAATTTTTAAAATTAAATTTTTTCAGAAATTCGATAAATTTTTTTTTAAAAAAAATTAAATTTTAATAAAAAAAAATTGAAAAAACCCAAAATTTTTTTTAAAATTTTTGAGTTTCCCAAACCGGGAAAATTTCCCCAAAAATTCATGAAATTTTCTAAAATTTTCAAATTTTTCCAAAAATTTTTTGGGAAAAAAAATTTTTAAAAAAACCGGTTTCCCCAAATTTTTAAAAATTTTTAAAAATCGTGATTTTTTTAAAATTTTTTAAATTTTCCCCAAAAATTTCTTTAAAAAAACCCAAAAATTTTAAAATTTCCTTTTAATTAAAAATTTTTCCAAAAAATTGCTTCCCCCTTTTATTTTTTAATTTTTTCCCGAATTTTTTCCCCCCAAATTTTTTTTTAAAAAAAAATTGAAAATTTTCCCAAAAATTTATGAAAATTCCAAATTAAAAAAAAAAGGGGGGAATTTTTGGGGCGAAATTTTTTTTCCCCCTTTAAAGAAGTTTTTTTTGCCCTCAAAAAATTAAAAAAAAGGGGAAATTTTTTCTAATTTTCCCCTTTAACCCCTTGGTAAATTGATAAATTTTGTTTTTTTCCCCCTTAATTTGGGGGAATTTTCAAAAATTCATAAAAATACTTCCCTTTAGATTCCAAAATTTTGGGGGCTTAGCCCCCCAAAAAAATTTTCTTTGGGGAAATGAAACCCTAAAAACTTTTTTTTTGGGGAATGCAAAATTTTTCGGAAAAAAAAGGGGGAGGTTTCAAAAACCCCCCTTTTTAGGTTTTTTTTTGGGGTTTTTTTAAATTTTTTTTGAATTATGAAAATTTTCTTTTAAAAATTTATAATTTTTAAATTCTGATAGGAGTCAAGTTGATAATTCGACGTACCTTAATAGTTATCGTATCCAAATAATAATTCGATTTTAATATGGGTATCATCGATAACCTCCACTTTTACTTAAGTTTCCGCTAAATTGTTTATTACTGGAAATCTTTCATTCAATTGGCTTATACCCAAAGATGAGATCACGATAACCGCTCAATTCATAGCCATCCTTACCTTGTTTTATTACAACTTCGGAACTATAGTGGTTGAATGAAGGTATTGATAGTTCCGCTATTCCTGCAATAATAACAGTACCTGGGAAAATAATAGTCGTAATAATAACAAAATAATGTACGAGTATAAGGCGTAACCATTACTGGTACGGAAAAAAGAAAGGAAGAAACCAATTTACGGATATATAGTACACTCTAGATAACCCCACTCGTCTACGAGAACCAATACCTTCGAGTACAGATTAGGTGTGTGTGTGTGTGTGTGTGTGTATTTATATACCTATATTACTATCTTCACCTAGAAACACTTTCTCTACTTCTCCCATAATTTATAAGTTACCGTATATTTTGAGTAGACGAGTCGGTACTTGGTTCACTAAGCTTTACGTAATAAAATGTGATCGCTTACCGGTTTTCAAGAATGGTCTCAATTTTTCGAAACTTTCTTTTATACATTTGTTCAGCTGCGGATCGCTACGGTGACAAACTTTAACGTACTGACCTGCACAATAAGCGCGCTCATTAGCAGGTTTTGTGGTCAAGTAGACGACTATACTCGTACTAAGCAGTCGGACGACCAGCGACTGCTCTAATATCCTGGTACATAATCGGCCCGGCTTGGCCCGGCTAGGTCTTTTCGTCTTTTTATTATATTAAAACTTTTTAAATTTAGAATAAAATTTATATTTAATAATAAATATAATATCTATTTATTTATATTTTCATTCATTCGAGTATTCAATTAAAATAACTATTTATTATGCTACCTTTGTACAGTTAATATACTGGCGTTCTTTCGTTGATATAATTGAAATTTCAGAAATTAACGCGCACTCCTCGTATTGTATGCACAACGATTTTTTGCTGTCTCTGGCAGCTTTCGATGGAAAATGCCATCACGAAAGTATGAGGCTTACTAATCATTTCTCTTACCCTAGGGTGTAAAAGTATTATTATTATTTATTATTATATTTTTTTCTAAAGTGGTGATCAAATCGACGAGTGATGAAGAAATTTTCTCGAATACTAAAATCTGGTTTCTCCGAGGCTCGAAAGAATATCCGTCCTCTTAAGAGAAGCTCGAATAAAAATATAAAAATTTCGACTTTGTTGTAAGGATTAAGTAGAGTATTTTGTTAGGTACAAGTTTCCTATAATACGTGGAAATTAAAGGTTGAACTTTTTTTTTTTTACGTAAAATTTGAAATTTGCGGGCCAGAATTCGGACCTTATCAAAATAAAACGCAACATTTTCGGAATGAGCGACCAAAAAAACCCTTATTCCCAACGTTGGTGAAGTTTTCGAGTCAAGTCCATTTTATTGCTTTACACCTCGAATCTTACTTTTTCAAGATCTTTTCTTTTTCTTTTTTTTTTTTGTTTGAAAGTTTATTTACAAATCCGACTCAAAAATACATTTTCAAACTACTCTCGATGTGAAAACTGGGGCGTGTGAGTTCAATTATAAATATCGTAACCCCCTCCTCTGGCTAGTCGCTCGAAAAGCATTATTGGTTTCACTCAATTTCCGGCTGATGCACGAGTAGATATTTCTGGGACAAACCTATATACGAGTATGCAAGCTTGATCATCCTCTTTAAAAGGGGTGAGTCAGAAACTTTTGACCACATCTAGGTTAGGATGTCCTTTATTAAGAAAATTTTCGAATTTTGAATCAGATGTCCTTTGAAGTTTTTCCTTACTGTATAAATATATCGTCATCAATTTTTTTTTTAATGGACCCGATCCCCAGGAGGTCTGAATTTAAATATGGGATTTATATCAAGTTTTTCAGTAAGGTCTTCTTTGTCCAAAGAGGTCTTCATAGGAGAAGATGAGACGAATACAACTGACATGTCCTTTGAATTTTGGACATTCTTTTTCAAAGAGAGAAGTCGGTTTTTGGTTCAAAATTGAATTCGTGAATGATATTTGAAATTGAGGTATCGAAAAATTCGAGAAAAATTATTTTCACAAAAATTCAGGTACCAAAATGCTCAGGCCGAATAATGTGTACCTCAAATAACCCCTCAATTTGTTATTCCCTCATACATGAACTTCAAAATTTCAACAACGTCAATTTAGGCATCGTTCTACGATACGTCCTCAAGCATCTCGTAGTAGGGGGGGGGGGCGAGGCGAACTGTCAAAATTTGCATTCTGATTACTTTCTTTTGGGAATGAAATAACTTAGAACAATTCTTATAATGCAGTCAAGAGCTACATTATTATTATTATTATTATTTTTTTTTTTTAAACATGCATACCTCACCCCTATGCGCTACAAGCGCGAGCGGAGTGAACTGTTATTGTCTGTGTTGATGTAAAACTACTCGTTCAAAACATCAATAAGAACATTCGGCGAGGTAAATGAAGAGGAACATGCTAACATACCATGAGCTAGCTGGAAAAAAGTAAAAGTTTACAATTCCGAATGAGAACATATCAAATGAAGTATCGAAATAGGGGAGTTTCTTGGATGGCTGACCTAGTCAGATTTTTGATTCTATCTCGATTGGTGCCCGAAAATTTGAAGTTCTCTCGTAACATGAACCAAATTTTATTTTATTACTATATTTTTCTTTGCAACATTGAACAATGTAAGTATGAGAAAGAGGGTTTTCCGAGTCACTAATTTTGAAAATTTCATTACATTCAGAAACTGGTTTCAGTTCAAGCTACCCTGTCTGTTTGAAGTAAAACATTTAAATTTTGTCCACATTTTACGAGTGAAACTTCGATTTGGGCTTAACAGTTGGAGCTAAGTCAAAAATCTGATTAGATACACGAAATCGGTGATCCAGAAAATCCTATTTCGATGCCCATTTGATACGTTTTCTTTTGGAAGTCCAAATTTGGCGGAACGGTGAAATGTTCCAACTTTTTTTTTTTTTTTGGAGAGGAGAGAAAATATTTTTGCGAACAAAAAAAAAAAATAATAATAATAATAATAATAATAAACAGACATTTCCAAATAACGATTTTGCTTACTCGTATCCGGCTTCTCGGTCAAAAATAAAGATGGGAGGGGGAGGCGTATATTATTAGATACCCTGCATGTAACAGCCATTTAAAACTTTAATTTCTGTGACAGAGTGAGAAAATTTCGATATTTTTCAAATAAATTTGATACACGTACGTTATTTTTATACCAAAATGCAAGTTTTAAGACCGCTTTGATATTGGAAATTGAAAGAAAACTTAACTTTCGCCTTTTTTGCTCCACTTTTCACTGACATAGTATAATAAATCCGTGGAACTTACTACAAAACAATCAATTTAATACCCTGATTCTTAAAATTTCCACTCCAGTTTTCCCGCTTCAGTCCGTATATCTGTATTTAAATATTCCTTCAATTCGATATTACTGATGTCTTAATCAATAGTACCGGAATGCGTATTCGAATGAATAAAATGATTAACTAGGAAACGACTTATACTTTCAGTCGCTAGCAATATTTTTCCTCGACTTTAGATTTCATAAAAAACGATCTAGTAGGTACTTATATATCACCTAACTAAGGTTGCACAACCCGTGAGTACCTATCTATAAGTACTTAGGTCCCGTGGAACAGAACTCAGTTATAGACACGCATACAGCGAGGTAAATATTAAATATTTTACCCAAATGAGAATTGATTTGACGTGCCGACGCATCACACTGTAAGCGAATATAAGAGAAAAACCTTTAAGCCACATAAGTACTCATACTCGGAGGAGTACGAGAGTGAGCAAAAAACTAGCGGAAGTTATATACTCTACGTACACACATCGGACTTGATGATAATTCGTGGAACAATACAAAACCAAATGAAGTTCACTCGCACACTCGTTAAGGTACGAGCTCTAAGATTATGGCTAAGGTCCGTTAGAAGTTCAGTCGATAACCTTGCAGATTCCACCTAGGAGATGACATTGTAGCCCAAACCAATAATCGTCTCCGTTCGACGATTTATCGTCAACGTTGACGTTGACGTCTTCGTCAATTCATTAACGATGATTGATCCGATTAAAAATAAAAAATTATCCAAAAATGACGTTATTTTCTATCAGTAGCGTTCGTAATTCCGTCTCGAGTAACCGGTTTTCAACGGGCTAAGTGAGTATTCTTTACGTGTTTTCAAAATTATTGACGAACGCTCGAACCGAAAGTGAAAAATCTAATTTTGGTAAGAAGTTACGTTTACCTACTCGCACGTTAGTATAATTTTGTACCAAAAACGTACGTACATAATATTATTTATTTCTACGTGTACCATCATCTACACGGCATTTCGTATATGTCTTTTTGCTGCTAGTACAATCGAATCCAGTAATTGTACATGTGAGTATGTACCAATACGAGTAAAATAATATACCAGCCTGTTCACGTTTCAATCAATGTAGCCTACCTCAAAGCTACCTATAGCTATCGGTGAGTAATGTAACGACAACTTGGAAAGTTATAGGCTACTCGTACATTGAAATCCGTTCGGTGACTTTTAAAAAAACAATTCGACCTTTCATTCGTAAATATAATTATTTGCACATTCGACGAAATATTTCCCTAACATTTTCCCGAACTTATTATTTCCTTCGAATGTTCTGTAACCTCTTTTTATGCATCCAACTGTACTAATTTGCCTAACATAATTTCTTCTTCCTCTTCCTCTTCACTTTTTTTTTTCTGATAAGTTTTTAACTACCTAATCTTTTTCGCCATCAGCAAAACATAACTAGAACATTTATTACAACCATAGGTAGGTACCTATTGTTTATTTTAAATGAGAACGTATCCACGTACGCAATAGAAAAAAAAAAAACACACAAAAAAAACAACAATAATTGTGCACGGTAGAAATCTTTACGAAATATCATACACATTATTCGAGAAATAAATAAATAAAAATAACGACGATCAAGTTGGAAATTTTCAAATTGAGGAAGGAGAAAAAGATAAACTTCGCACTTTGCGAATATTAAATATTAGTTTTTAAAATCGCCTATAACCGTTTTTGAATTTATTTTAATTCTAAGGTACAAATTGTGGCCTTTTTTGAGGCGAAAGAGCCAATTATCACGAAGTAAGTAATGTGCAGATATCAAATATTAGGTATTCATTTCCTACGTATATTCTATTTACCGTATTTCGCCACTTGAGATGTCGATGTTGAGAGCATGTGTTCGGGTGTTCCACTAAAAAATTTTAAAAAGTAGGTGACTCGGAAAACATCGGAAATTTTGTCGTAACGATACGGAATTTACTTCGCAAACTTTCGACGCTGAAGAAAGGGGCGATCGTCGATTCAACGATTGAGGCATTCTTCAGATTTGTATATCTAGCGATCCACAATTCAATAACGGGGTTGTGCTTTCACCGTGACATACGTGACCTCATAGCCTTATTTTAACTTCTTTTTTTTTGAAATTCGGAAAATAAGATAAAGATATCAAATAGGTACTTCATTTCGTTGATCGCTGAATTCATTTTAGTCCTAGATACACGGATTATTCCTCAAGAAAGAAAAAGCGAAAGACTTTCATTTTCAGACACGGACTTGAGGCAAAATGAACAATTCTGAGCTGACATGAACGACACTATGAACTCTATAACCTTCGAAACGCTTAGAATATACGTCGATTTCACGAATTTCTTATATCGTGTCATCCTATTGGAATTTTTGGAAGTTCAAAATCAAGTTACAGAAAATATTTCCTCGCGGACCCGTGGAAGTATAAACAGTTTCACTATTCGAGCGATTTCCAATAGTCATAAAACCAAAAAGAGAGATGAATCTTATTGTGCAAGAGAGTTAGGAGATCAAATAATTCTTGATAGTACAGTAGAACCTCATCGATTATCCGAAATTCAGTTATCCGACTTCACAATTATCCGATCGAAAGATTTCATCCGACTTCTGTTGATTATCCGACATCAAAAAGTCAGTTAGTTTTTTTCATCTAACCTCTTCCAAACTTTGCATCAAAATTAATACAAAAGTTCACGTAGCGTCGAGAACTCGCATCAATGGGACATACAACTACCAAATGGATGCTATTAAGCGTAACAGAACCAACCAACAAAATCGTTTTTTTTGTGTTTTTTTTTTGAGAACCTGTGATTTGAAGTTCAAGAGCCATGCAGAAACTATATGACATAATAGTGTTTACTGATAAGCTTTTTTCAACGTGAGTACACATTTTTGAATCGGGGGTTCAATTTTGAAAAATTCTACTTTTTACGCCCTTTCAAACTATACTCATAACTCATTTAGTCAACAAATGTCGGTTGGTTCTGTTACGCTTAACAGCGTCCAAATAGCCTGTATCTCACAACACCTTGAACGCCCCTACCTCTACTGGAATGCTGTATGTAAAAAGCTTCGACCACACAATTTCGTTTTGAGAAGAAAATATTTTATTTTATTTTTAAATTGAAGTCTTTTATTGTTTCGTACTCTTAGTTTTTTTTGTGTTTTTTATTGCGTATTTAGTCTTTTTCATTCGAAGCTTACTTATGAATGTATATATTTCATTTTTTTTTTCAAAATTCGTAAAATTGATTATTCGACTTTTCAACGTATCCGACGTCGTTGCAGACACTTTTCCCTCCCCATCATCACTCTCTTTGAAAGGTAGCAAAAATAGTTATGCCAACATATGGGGAAAACTTGAATCTAAATGCAACACCTTGTAAAAAGAATTTAAAAAAAAACATAGAAAGAAAGAAAGTGCACAGAAAAAAATAAGAAAGTCGACGATTTTACTCGTAATTGGCAAAATAAAGAGTTATTTCAAATTTTGGGCTAGTCACGAGAAAATTATGCGAATGCTTTTTCATTAAATATTCGAAAATTTTCAATTAATTCTCGGACACTATTTATATATTGGACCATACCTGGCTACCTACAGCAAACCCCTGATTTCTTGAACCCCTTACTTTTCCATCCAAATGCGGACTTCAAAAGTATCTGACGAGGGTACTACGTGTATAATCATAAAATTGATCATTAGATCAAAAATTCTGGTACTAACTTCCAGAGTTAACGATAAAAGGCGCGACTTTTCACGAGGCAACTCTACCTTTAGAACGACATAAAATTTTGCAGCATCGTCCAGAAATTTGCTCATCAAACGCGCAAATCGTTTTGCAAACGGAACTCTGGCTTCGGTAGATGTAGCAACATCAAATTCCGACATGCAATTTTGATATTCGAGGCCATCAGCAAAATTACGAGCTTCTTACACGCAATATGTACGTGTTAGATAGTTTTTTAAAAGTACAGTACCTAGAACGGTTAGCCCTTCAAACAGAGACTTCGAATGCGAATAGAAAAATTTAATTAATACACCCGCGATCATCCGACGATATTTCCAAGTTCAAAAAACTCGAGTTTTTCTAATAAAATTCTGTAACTGCGACTACAAGGCTTGGTCGAGCTCTCATATTAAATATTCGAACAGTCCGACGAGTACGATTAATTAGGAATAAAATAAACGAAGACGATTACACGCTATTAAAAGAGGCGGGATATATGCCCGGAAATGTTTGATGAAACCTATAAGGTTAAATGAGGGGAGGGAGTCAGAATCACCAAAAATGAATGAGGTCATCGTGTAATTTTATCGACGAGTCGCATTAAAAATCTAAAGCGAGCGAATGTGTTGACTGATGACTTCTAGAAATCTGGAAAACACACTACGAGTAACTGAAGCGTACACTAATTGCAGTCATTCTGTATAACTCGAGAAATTCGAGCATTCGACATAAAAATTAAGAGACGACTTCGAGTAAATACGATTTACCGAAAGTAAAATTATGTATTCGCGGGGATATACTGACCTGTTTGGTTTTAAATTAATAAACGCAAAATTTGATCGATTTTACTTACTCAATCTGGCTTGTGATTCGGCGACGTAGAATTTAGAAATAGAAAAAATTAGATAAATTATCGAAATCCGTTCCAAAATACGATGCATTTTGGCACAAAGGTGTAAGTGCCTAGGAATATTCAATCGTATCAAAATTGGGTGTCTCGAGTTTTCTAGTTGATACGTATTTTCGCGAACCCAGTGACTATTATAAGAGAATTAATGATCTCGGCTCTTTACCAAATGAACGAATAATTCTTTTCCAAACATATCGCGGTGTCACGATTGTTCGAGAAAAATCGTGTCGATGTGCCCAGTTTTGCAAGAAAAACAATCGGCCAACTCGATACGAATATGTTGATAATAAATAGATACGTGATTTCTTTCGTTTATTTGATTCGAATTATCACGCACCATCACTCAAGATTGTAACCCCTGAATTTGACATTTTACTCAGAGTGGAATATTACCGTTGTGCAGCTTATAGGTACATATAACTCTAGAGTTAAATGAATCTGGAGTACAAAAGGTCTCTGCCCCCCTCCCCATAAGCACAGCCGCTACCCTAACTTCATCTAGCTGAAGATTACGTTTTTTTCCCCTCGTGACCTTGAAATATTACGATAGAAATGACCGAAATTTTATGGACATAATCGAAGAAAACTTGTTTTTGAATATTATATATATTTTTCGAGTTCGCTGATTGGTTTTCGGAATACTAGTAAATAAGCGCGCGAGTCGTTAGTTCAAAATACCTGGCTCATCGAGTAAATAGAAGTAATCGTTTTTCAGATATTAAAAAGTAAAGCTATTACAATTGATGACTAGTCGAACAAGTGACTGATCGAATAATATTCACTATTATTTAGGTATAACAGATTATGGGTAATTCTCCGAAAAATGGACAATTCATGTAAATAGGCTGTAACTCTGCCACTTATTATCAGAATGCTATGCGCAATACATCAAAATTGAGGAAATGAACCCTCCTGATGGAGACAGTGGTAAAAGCTCTCCCTAGTTCAGCAGAACATCATTATAAAATCGAAAATGCACCTGAAATGTCCATCAGCGTGGGTGTCAACCTGGCCTAGTTCCGTTTTTTTTTTGCTTGCTGGAAGGGTTTAATACATCATTTTCAGGAACTACTGTTTCCCATTGTTGAAGAGGTAAGTTGAGGCAACACGGTATAGGTCTTACAATCTTTTTCTAACCAAGTTAAGTAACCTTTAGAATACTCAAAGTTGTGTCTAGGAAGAGATATGTCCTTCAACGTGGATAATTTTCAAACCTCTCTGTAGGGTTCCACTATAAGCATAAACTTCTCTCAAATGCTCATATAACTTCCTCATAACTTCCTCTAGAAGGCTGTGTAAGAACTTCTGTGAAATAATGATAATTTGTATGCTAAAATACTCATTTATTGCTGAGATCCTGGTTTCTAAAAAAAAAGTGTCCTTCATCGTGGACATCAACAGCCATATTGAATTTATAGCTCCGAATTTGTAAAAACGTAATAATATAACTAATGTTGGCCACATTACATTCAGCAACATGTATCAAATATTTTCCGCATATTTACCCAATGGGAAAAGGGAAAAGGCGATTTTGTCCTTAAACGTGGACATAAAATATTATTCAACGTGGCTACTCACGTATTTCTTGTATCCACGCTGATGGACGTGAATCTTTCGACACTTAGAAGCAGTCTGTAGAAACAGCCTTTAAATCTTCTTCGTGCAGAGACTACTTCCCTAGATGAATTTTTGGTACTTCATAAAACCGTGATCCGTGAGATTGTAACCCACGGTGCCGCTGTGTGATCGTACAGCCTCATTTTATCACACTATGTAAACTTGAAAAATTTGTCTTTCAACGTGGACAACAATTTTTTTTACAACCCTCCAAAATCAAATTTAAGCCCGGCCGGTACCGGAATATGATTTCTCAATACCCCTAGTATCGATTTCAACGAAAAAAATTTGAAAAGTGAACCTAATTTTTTTTGGTTTTTGTCCACGTTGAATTGTCCATTTTTCGGAGAATCACCCACATAGATGAACATGGGCGCAAATAGGGGGAGATGCTTGAGAGTTTAATTCCTAAATGTATTGGTAGCCTCCTTTCCTGTATTTGAATTTTGGAAAGTCCAATTCCCATTTGTGACATCTGTTTTGAGTTACAGGACTAACTCTCTGAATATTGGAAGGACCTTGGGATTTGCACTACCTACTTGATTTTTGAAAGATTTCTGTTATTTTACACATATTCGTAATAGGGGAGATTCTTTAACCTTCATCTATGTTTGAAATTCTGATTTTAAAAAATTCAGTTCTCATTTCCGACTTTGGTTTTGGGTCAACGTGGTCAATCTCTGGATACTGAAAAGACCCAAGATTTGCATTATTCTATTTTTCAGTGATTTATGGCATTTTGAGAATATTCAAATCGGAAATGGACGAGTCTCAGGGACATCTTCCAAAAAAGCATTTCCTTGTAATTTTAATGGTATTCATTTATCGGCACGAAAAAAAATGAAAGCACGTCAGCATTATAGCGGTCATCACGAGAAATGTTACACGATTAGAAAATATAATGAACGAGATATAAAAGGAAAGCACGTTGGCGTTATAAAAATTTTGCGCGCGGAAATAAATGGAAAGAGTAAAAGGGATATTAGTATAGTAGAATAGCATAAGTCAAATCAGCATTTTATCGAAATAGTAATCTTTTCAAATTAAAAATAAATCTAAAAATCAAAAAATTATTTTTGAAAACTTATGTTTGGAGTGTGAAAATTGGACCATAGGGAAACCAGAGAAGGATCGAAGCTTTTGAGATATGGTGTTCTATTTGCGGATACTTGGTATCAAATGGACGAATAAGGTAAGAAATGAGGAAGTACTTAACAGAGTAAAAGGTAAAATGAATATTTGGAATGGTCTGAAGAGTAGAGATAAACTAATAGGGCATAACTTGAGGCACCCAGGAATCATATATCACTGCTGTGCTAGAAGGAAGGGTGAAAGGAAAGAATTGGGTAGGTTGACAAAGATTCCAGTATGTTCAACAGATTATCGAGGATGTCAAATGTCAGAGTTACTCGGAAATGAAGGAACTCGCCCGAGATAGGGAGATACGGAGAGCTAAATAATAATTTATGTATGTGACCTAATGCCCTTGCCGCACTTTTATATGTCGTTCAACACCTGACGGGCATTTTTTTTATGCTGTTACCTTCTACAACTTTCTCGTGAGTTGTACCTACATGTCGTGCAGACATTTTTTTTTTCTCGATCAGTTATATATTTCCCAACTGTACAACTGTAATTCTGATTTTGGAAAACTCAGTTTTCATTTCCAACATATTAGTTATAAGTTAACGTGATAAATCTCCAAATATCGGATATACGTACCTGAGATTTGCATTTACGTTACTAAACAATTAAGGATATTTTAGGAACATTTATACATCGGAAATTAGCTGTCTTTAGGGGGCGGAGAGGTCTCTGAAAGTTACATGATCGGTACTTGAAATTTTGGTTTATGAAAATTCGAGTCAGTCGTAACTCTGTAAAGAAGGAGGAAATTTCAGTTTTTCTCTCAGAGTCTTTACCATTAACGATCGAGTAGCGTCTCCAAATACGTATTACTAAGTGACATTTTTAAAAGAAACATATACGTATAGGTTAGGGTGGCCCTTCCTAACATGGGAAATTTTATTTATTTTTCAAAGTGCTACCCTCTATAATGGTTCTCTGTAACGTAGAAATGATTCCCTGAAAATTTTGACCCAGTTGATTAATATTAACCAGTGCCGCAAACATGTTGACGTTTCTGTAAAACAGAAGCGTGTTTCGTGCCCAGTGTAATCAGCAGAGCCCCGTGTCATTTTTATCTTGGGCAAGCCACAAAATGTAATTGATATCACAGTGTTGTTTGGGACAAAATAGAAATTTTATTTGAATTATACATAATAGGTACCTACAAAATACGTAATTTAAGTTACTAAGAACAAAATTGAACTTTATTAAGTAAATGATTTTTCGCAATCTTCTAACTCTACGCCGAGCATTTTTTTTTTTAATGATTAGAAAACTTCTTGTACCACTTGTAAAATGAAAACTGGTTTCGATCTTCATTCGAGCTCAGTTTGTCGTTGTATTCTTCAATTAAACGCTGGCCCCTCTCTGCTGCGTCGTATATACCACTCTGATATTGTCTACAATTTTCTTGGCCTTTCGATATTCTTCATTTGTACTCCATTCAGTTGTAGCTTTGTTCAAAAAGGAATTATTTCCACCAAACCGAGAAAAAAAAACGTTTTTGTTTCCGGACAGATGAAATGGCTCAATTCTTCTTTTTTTTAAGGATTTATTCAAGTTCTGAACTTTTGAACGTAAATCTTTTAGATGGATCGAGCATTTCTTCTTCTGATACATCAAAACTCTGCATAATTTGACGCATTTTTCTCTTGTTTCAAGCAACACATCGTCATCAGAAAAAGATAATTCCATAGCTTCAGGGCTCAAGTACCACGAATGATTCGAAAATTTGGCTAAAACAGTTCGAGTTAATAATGTTTCGATAAACATACAAGCCTTTAATTAGATCAGAGTCCGTCGGCGGTGCTTTTGCTGAAAGAGGACATTGAAACCAATATTTCACACAGATTTTGATGACGAAAATACAAATTTCACGAAGTGCGTTTTTTGTAGCAACAATTATTTTGAATTCACTCCGGATTAAGTAAATGTTTAATGACTAAATAGCCTTTGACCAGCCCCGTAGAGAGAAAAAGAGGGCTTCGGGGAATTTCCATGGGACCCCCTCTCCTTTTGGTTCAATTTGTTCTTTTATTGTTAGTTGGGAAAAAATTATAAGCTACGGGATAAGAGGTTTCTTTCATGGTGTAAGGAGTAATTGCTGATTTGATGTACCGTATGATTGAAATTCAGGCCTTTTAAAAAATATCAGGCCCCCTTAAAAGTCCGGACCCGGGGTATTTCCCCTTTCTCCCCTCTCCCTCTCGACAAGCACGATGTACTGCACCTGTATAATGAAATCGTACAATTTTGTTTGGCAGCTCACCCAAGAAAATCATGCATAATTCTGCGAACTCTTTGAAATCATTTCGTGAAAATTCGATAGTTGACGCTCGATCTTCTCGAAAAATTTAAGCTATATTTTCTTCTTCGATTCCAGGTACGAATTTTTTTTATTCATCTATTTTTGGCCAATTATCTCGAAATTTTTTGAATAATGGAACATTACAACTAGATGTTCTCACAAGCTTACATTGAAACGCAGCTCTTTACTTCGCTAATATGGTGTCTGCAGAGCAGATATAGAAGATTTTCTTCCACAGGTCTTTCTAGAAGAACACAAGCGCCATGTGCTCCAGTATTTGTAGAGGTAGTGTCAAAGCAAGAATCTTTCACTTTGTCTTCTATGGCCTAATCACGTAAAACATCGAATATAGCCTCGGCCGGCATTTTCCCTGTACCTTTTCCTATAGTTCAAGGTGTCTACTGGCCCGAAAGGTCATGAAAATTATTTCAAAAAATTGTCATAAAAGTCTTGTAAAGTCATGATATTTCAACCAAAACCCGAAGAAGTCATGATATTTCATCATGCCATAGTTCACAATATTTCCATTGCCAAAAAAATCAGTTTTATTCATTTAATGAGAAAAAAATGTTGAACGAATGATTACTATGGAAGTTTAACGCGCTCTGCATTGAGCCCCCGGTGAGGCACGAAGCGCCGAGTTTGCCTCCCCCCACCTTCCATTTCCTTTTTATATCCCCCATATGATAGTCATGAAAAAATGTCATGAAAAGTCATGATATTTCGTTTCCAAATCCAGTAAACACTCTATAGCTGGAACGTGAAGCATCTGTTCTATTTCACCATCCGTTAAAATGATCGGAAGTGTATCAACTGATTCATGGCCTGTTAATCCTGGTAAAAGCTTCCCATTCCAATGGACAACTACCGCATTTAAATCGATATTACGCTCCTTGAACCATACGCCGTGGAAACTAGGCAAATCACGCCGCCTAGTTCACCCGAGACCCGAGATAGCAATGAGACGCGACGCCTTTCTGTTGTTTCAAAATTCAACACGTTTGCAGTACAGGTTAATATCAATCAATTGGGTCAAAATTTTGAGGGAATCAGTTTTTTCATAGGCGGTAACCATTTAAAGGGGCAGCACTTGAAAATTTCGGATTTTTAATTTTAAGAGCCACCCTCTAGTATAGGTATCTGAGCCGCGCTCTTCAGTTTATCGCTCATTCAAAATGTAACCGATTAAATGCGAAATAACTCGGTTAACAAATAATACAGTACATTCATTGCGGAAATTGTGAATACATATTTAGCTCACCTTCAATCAGGAGGAGGGAGTCATTAGGGGATGGGTCTCAAAATTTTAAATTTTTCTTTTTCTTTCGGGAGGAAGGCATGCGCTACTACCAAAAACCGTGAAAATGCCCGAGGGAAACAATGAAAGGCAATTTGAAAATTTTTGACAATGTTGGTGCAGTCTCCTCACAAAGTAATCATTTGTCAGTTTCTCTCTCAATTTATTCTTTCATGCCAGCGGATTCGAAGTTTCAGACGACAGTGTGCGGTACTTAAATTCATTCACCAGGGTTATTCTTAAAAAAAAATTAAACTGGAATACTTGTTCGTGTTGATGGGGTCGTAAGACCGTGAAGTGGCTAGGAGGCAAAGCTCCCGGCTCACACGACAAGAAAACATCTTCGACTTATACCGAACAGTGCATGGATGTCAAGATCCGTTCACATGCTGATCGTCGAAGGAATTGGCGATTCGCATACACATACAAGGGCGCAACCAAGAAGGGGGCTACAAGGCTATAGCTCCCTCTAAAAATTCTTCAACATTTTTTCAAAATCAATTTTGAAACGAAAAAAATTAATGCCAATGGCCTGATGCGGTTACGTTGCGTCGTAGGTTCGAACAAATTTACAGCTCATGAAAATTGGTAGGTACCAAATCCAGTAGGTACCAAGTCGAGTTTTCACCCATGCTCAAGTTTTTTTTTATTTTCTAAATTCTAGCCCCTACCAAAGAAAAGTTTTGGTTGCGCCCCTGTACGCATATAATGACATAATGATATCGTTCACCTAGAGGAACATATTGTTCGAATAAATTACCCCTTGTAAATTGTTTCTGGGTGGTTCCAAGTTAAATCATTCGAACCGAAACATAACTTTTAGTCGTATATGTATTTTGTTGAAAAATTTTCCGCTGCCACGCGATTCGGCGTACAATTCCAATTAAGTACCTCAGTTTACTACTTACATAAGGAGTAAATCTAAACGTAATAATATAAATCTAATTTTGGCCCAAAATGAGTATAATTTATCGGAATACCATATGTCGACTTTAACTGGCCTCTATGCAGTTGTCGGCACCACCTTAAAATAAACTCCGATTAAAATTTAAAAAAAATTATGTATGATGGCAACCTATCGAAAACTTCAATTTGTTGATGATATTATCCTAGAGTAGAGACTAAGTCGAGAGGAAAAAAATTGTTAAACGTTCCTAATTAATACGTTAGCTAGTGGTAAATATGAGCTACGAGTGAAGAAGCTTATGTGAGACTCAACACGCTTTCGTAAAGGTAACTTTTACAATAATTAAAAAGACGAGCGACGCCAGAAGTGTCCCGCATTATCGCCGCACGTATCGTAAAACTCCAACACGGGCGACAATTAAGACAAACATTGTAATTCCATTCGCGTGTGATTTCATGTAATAAGATGGCTAATAATTATAGAGCCTAGAGCATTTAACGCGGTTCTTTTGCCCCCTAAATCACGTAGACAAACTGTTTTTTTCTTTTTCCCAATCTCAGTTTTATAAACCTAAATGAAAACTCGTATTTACATCGCCACGCAACGTATTTTCGTGGATAAACGAAAATGCGCGGAAAGTCACTTAATAAGTTTGGTTCAACCATTTTGAACTCGCATGTAAATAAGGATTCTAATGGAGTGAATGTGAAGGTTAACAATATTCTAGTTTCTTATAGCTTAAAACATATCTACGAGTACGGAGAATTTTTTTTTCATTAAAATGCAGTCTACAGCAGGATTGCCGCTGAGTGTTAACCTTCAAAATAATGTATTATCTGCGAACAATTCTTCGGTACTATTTCCTGCACTAAAAGTGGTGATTTCTTCCCAGTGAATTTTCATTATAAGTCTCTTTCCCAGTTGAAACGGGTTAAGTTCGTGGCGCATGGTCCTGGTCGCGGTTCTTCTTCACGAAAATCAAACTTAGGCTAAGTACATTTCACATTTCGGTTCGGCGACGGCGACAGTTTTTTCGCGATTTCGTTCGTATTGATCGCGCGCGATCGAAATTTATTATGATTTAAGTACTAACTCGATTGACTATGCCGCGTTACATTTATCGTATCGCAAACTAATTTATTTGCCGCAGGGTTAGATTTCGTTTTTCTATCCAACTACTCCGGTGGCTTTCAGTTCGTTTCCTGCGATTTTTTTTCGTTTTTTAGGCGCCTAAGTTACATTTTTTAAAGGTACTATTATTTTAACAGGTAATTACACGCAAATTCGAGTACTTTTAATAACTAACGAGCCCACTGCGAGTAAATTCTACGCTCGCTGAAACTGCGTTCATATTCATTTCAGTATAGTTTTATATTACACGCGTAAGAGGTTCATTTTATCCGTACCATCCTGCGTTAGCAAAATCAACGCATATATTCGAAATTATCTGTTTTTTGAAAGAGTTATAATCGTCACACCGGTCGCCAGTGGTAGTCTCGCTCGAAGATCTTCTAAAGCTTTTTAGGGAGATAGGGCAGATGTGTTAATATGGCCATCGGAAGCTGATTTCCTCACTTTAAAAGTGAATTCAAAGTCCAGTAAATCACATGTATTCTATTCAACGAATCTAGTAAGTTTTAAAAATGTATAAAAAATACTGCCAACGGGTCCGAACACGCGGGATTTGAAAAATAAATTATAAATATGCGGTTTGGAAAGTGAAGTAAGTCCCCTGCCCAATGTGGTCACTTCCACAGTCTTGATGTGACTACCACTTAAGTGTTCATTATAAGTACGTCATAAGACAGATATGTGTCTAATTTGGCCATTCGCAGCCCTAATGTGGCCATCCGAGTTCTCATTACACATTTATCTACCAAATTTTTAATCGTATTTAGCGAGAATTTTTTTTTTTTTTCATTAGAAAGGTAATTACAACTCTAAAAAAAAAAAAAAAAGAGTACACACCGTAAAATATCTTTAAGTAGAGTAGGGTGCTCTTTGTTGTACAAGCAATTCTGAATTTTTTTCCAGTACCCCTTCTTACTAAATTTCTTCCAACAAGTGTGAGAATAAATCCTTGAAAGTTTTTGCCAAATTAGAGAATATTTAACCGCCTCAACTTGAGTTCAAAGTTGAGGAAACACAGGTCCGTGTCGAGTGGTTATAGCTGCCGGCGTAGCTTTCGCGTTCCTAGTAAACAACCACACTCGACAATAAAATATAAAGATCGTTCTTTTTCGCTACCCGATTACTCAGCTTCATTCAAAATTGACGTATGTCGAGATCAGAAGCTTTTTACTATCCAATTTAATATCGATAATACTTGTTCAATCATTCCGCGACAATCGCATCCTTAAAATGAATTACCTATGACTTTTGAACTGTACCCAGGCTTAATCTGAACAGAACTTTTGATCACTTCAACTGTAAATATTTTTCATATTTCGAGTTAATCCTCCAGATATCGAAATCTGCTGGATGAAATGACTTCAATTCCTAATCACGGCTTTCATGGATGTTTCAAAATATGGGCCTAACTCTGAAACAGGCAAAATTATGACTTATAATTCATTCTTATTATCGTATTTTGGGGTTCGAAATACGATACCAAAATGAAAATCTAACGTACTTATACACGAAAGAAATTATAACTTAGAAAATACTAATCGTCGTAAGACAAAAAAAAGTTTGAAAATTTACAATACTGCTATTATTAAATCAAAAAGTAAGAGCTCGTAGATTCTATTTTTGAATTTCAATAAGAGACTACCGCTACAAAAGCACGTTTGTATAGTACATTAAGGGCTCAGACTGAAGAATTCGAAATCGCTCAATGAAGGAAGTACACACGTACACATTACTTTACCTATTATTCCCTCAAAATAAAGCCCATTTGACTTTTTTTTTTTTTGTCAGGTGAGATGTAGGTACATGGAATGCCCGATCACCTGCTTACCTTTTATCTTCTATACTAAAGTAGCAACTCGAATCCTAAAATAATTCAGGGCTCACCCGACGTCACCACCTGCCTGCGTCGACACACGGACCAAGACGAGGAGGTGAGGGGTGAGTGAAGAGAGGCAGCACGTCCGGCTGTGGGGGACCTGAAATTTCCAGGCGAGCGCTCTGGGAGTGCGGACCTCGGTCAGTAGGGAACCCCATGGTGGCCCTGGTAGGACGCGCGCACCGTTCCGGCACGTAGAAATGGGGGCTCGGGCCCAGCCCCAAGGCGTCCCTCCGGTCAGTGACGCGATACTCGAAAGGGTAGTTCCTGTAGCCGGGGGTGCGGTGTCATAGGGGCCACTTTGGCATGTGTGCATCCCCATACGTCCCACCACACCAATCCTAAAATAATTACAAGTTGATGGATCGAAATTTCTGGTTTGAATGAGTCAATGTAGTTGAAGGATTTTATACCGCTTTAGGGATGTGATTAACGAAAAGCGATTCAAAAAATAATACTGAAATAGTTAAAGACGGACAGAGACATTTTTAAGGATGAAAGTTCGAAGTGCGGTTGTTCATTCACCGACTACGCGGAGCAACGCTGACAGCTAACCGCCTCGCGTTCAGACGCGCACGGGCACATATGTGTTTCCACAACTTCAATCTCCCGACAGAACGGATATTATCTGATCTGGCAAATATTTTCAGGGATTTCTTATTACACACAAAGAAAAAAATTCACCTAAGGGGTATCTGGGGAAAATGAAAATTGTATATATTAATTACACACTAGAGCAGGGGTTCCCAACAAAAAATTTTCAAGAACGCCTGAAATGATCACTATGATTACAGGGACCCATTATGTATACATAAATATAATGCATTTAAATATACTTCAAATTTGCTAAAATGGTCAAATTCCTGACGAACGAAACATTTTCGGATCAGCTCGCGGACCCCTAAGTCATCCTCCGCGGACCACCTGTTGGGAACCACTGCCCTAGAGGCTTGAAATGCCCTTGTGAGAAGACGAATGTGGCCACCATTAAGATCACATTTAAAAATCAGTACATTTCAGTCCCAAATTTCGATTTATCGATAGTAAAATTTTATATAGCGCATACGATGATTTTTGAAGTCACCTTCCTCGCTTTTACGTCTTATTAATAGAGTTTACAAAATTAATTTCCTGGTGAAAAATAGAATAGTTACAACCGAAATGCTATTTTCGATGCGAAAATATCTCCCTCTTAAATCAAGAGAAAAAGTAAGTTTCTAAAATTGTCACTCTTTATTTTATTTCTAAAATTTTCGGACCCTCAAAAAAAACAAAAACTTAACCGTAAGGAATTGAAACAGTAGGTAATTTACACAAGTTTTCGTCGTCCATTCCCTTCTGTATTACAATTTTTACGGCGTATTAATTTTCACGGCGGCCTCAGTTAGGCCTCCGGTCACATTTCGCGTAACTATATCCTGTTATTAATTAAAATAACGCTCGTTTCGACGCAGTGGAATTATTAAGATGACAGTTTTTAGTTTTTCAACGATCTGAAAAAGATGCTTCCAAAAATGGCGTCGCTTCTTTCTACAAATTACAAGTCAAAACTGCTGTCAAATCAATCTTCCTAATGGAGGATGGTGGAGGGGGGCGAAGCCCTAGTCACGTCTAGTCCTTATTTGGAATAAAGAACATCTTCTTGTCTGGTATCCTATATTTGATATTCGAAGAGCTATAAAAAGCGGGCTGTATGAATTCGCAGAAGGCATCGAATGAAAATATTTATTTTTCTCCAACTCCCGAATGGGACTGTAAATCGGGATGAATCGTTGCACATAAAATTAATGCAAAGTGGTCCAAATTTTGGGTTTAAATACGCTTCTAAATTAAAAATTTTCAAAACGGAGCGTTCGGCTCACCTTTAGCCAACACAAATAAGAACATAGCTAAAATAATGTTAACTATATTGACAATCAGTTTTTTGTTTTGTTTTTTTAAATCAATGAAGCATCTGGTAAGTTACCTGAACAAATGAAGAGAAGGTCAACATTACGGAAGTCAACCAATTTCAACTAGTAACGCTAAAAAGCCCCCCCCCCTCCCCGAGCAGCAAATCCCCATTAACCCTCGCTTCATAAGTTTCGCAAAATCAATTTATCACGAATGTTTGTATGTTGGCGTTAGTCTAATTAACGTATGAAGAGAGGAGAATGTAATTTCCCTATGTCGATAAAATTGCATTTTTCATTGCATTTTTTTGCCGGATAAAAACTGAATTAGTCAAAAATTATACTTCTTACCCTTTTTTCAAACACCATAGATACGTCGTTTTATATGATGCCCCCTAGCCCGCTCAATTCATAATGACTTCGAGGCTCAAGTTTCGGAATAATAAGGAACTTCGTCGCACATTTCCACGATCTTCGTGATTGAAATTGATTTTGAGGACATTTTACTTAACGTGCGAGTTCAAGTGGCTTCGTGAATTATAATTTATTTCAAATCGCGTTTCGTAGCTTATAATAGACAGAAATAAGCGCCGCTGATATCAAGGGAAAAAGTATACGCTGTCCTTCGACATGTCATACAAACGAAGGTTCCCTTTATTGGCATTTGAATTCGAAGATCGAAAGCTATAACTGAGAAAAACTTAAGGTGACAGCTTTCGACTGTTTCATCATAATATACTTTGTGGTTGACATCCAGTTATCTATCTTGAAAAACAGACGAGGCGATTATTTTCAAAAGAGACGAGTCTTCACCGTATGTGTATATGCTGCATTACTGTGTTTCCGAATGTAACAAATACAATTAAGAGTTCGTAGAAAATACATGTACCTAAACTATAATACTAATCTGTTTCAGGGCTGTGCAAGATGATTCCTAACGCATTTCTTTTTACCAGTTTATTATCGTTATTTGGTTTCGTAACGTTTAGCCACTGTCGAAGTTTGCGTAAGAACGAACTGTCTCCTTGAATCTAAATTCCTTCGTTACAATTACAACACTCTACTCGAATGATTCTGTTTTTTTTTGTTGTTTTTTTCAGCCGCATTTATTAAGCCGTGCAAACGAAGCGACCCGAAATTGGAAAAATGTGTCATAAAAATGCTCGATGAAATAAGACCGCAGTTAGCGAAGGGTATTCCGGAAATGCGAATTCCACCTATAGATCCCTTCCAAGTTCCCTTAATACAACTGGATCAAGGAACGGGTTCGGTTAATTTTCGAGCCAAGTTCGAAAATATCATAGCGTACGGGGGAATAAATTTCAACTTGACTAAAATTAAGTAAGTTCGACCAACTGAAGTAAAATCATTAGCGCCACCACTACTCTAGAAATGGTTTTAGATACTTGAATTGCACTTCCGAATATACTTACACTGGAGCAACAAACTGAAGAGTAATTTTTCAAAAACGGTTACGCGCAACATTTGAAATAAATTTTGAGTTATCAGGGCAATTAGATAAAGCAGACATGTCCCGACAATTCTATCAAACTTCCTCATAACTACCATCATATGCAGCGGAGAGATTTCGGATCAACGCGTTTAGACACATCTGTTCTTGAAACATTACTCTTTATAGCCGTAAATAGCAACTTTTTGAAATTTTTTAGAGTCGACTGGAATGCTCCAAGCATCTCGATAAGCATCAGTTTCCCGTCAATACGAACCGCTGCCGACTACGACATCAATGGGAAAGTTATGGTTGTTCCTATAAATGGCAAAGGAAAGTCGAACGGAACATTTAGTAAGTTTCTACCTCTACTATTGTAAGAGTGCCCATATAAATTCTACAGTTACTCGCTTATCTACATGACCGAATATATTTTTCAAATTTACAGCCGATGTTCAAGCGAATATTACAGTTTTTGGAAAACTTGAACGGAGACATAACAAAACGTACTTAGTTGCCACAAGTCGAAAAGTTCAACTGAATTTGGGTGGGTTGCAGCTGTATTTCAGCAATTTGTTCAACGGAAACAAACAACTCAGTAAGTAAAAACTGAAAAAACGACAAAAACGAATTGAGAAAAAAAAAAATTCTTCATCGTAAAATCGTAACATTTCGTACATCGACTTCTAAAACGCACGATGATCGACTATTTTAAATACTGGATTCGATCTACTTGACCCACCTGGATCCGAAAAGCAGGCGTGAAAATCGAAGTGAGGCTGCTGTAGCAAACCTAAGAGTCCAACACGTATTATATTTCAAACAAAACATGAAGCTGTTTAGATTTCTTATTAAAGAGATATCCGTCTATTTTTTCAAAAAATTTCCTATAGGGAAGGGGGGGGGAGGGAAGTGTGATGAGAACCGGTGTCATCGGGAAAAGTGAGGCAATGAAAGAAGAAAATGAAAGACAAATAAAATAAAAACAGAAAAGAAAGAGTGACAAATTTTCTTTCTTTATGGGAAGAAAACGGGTGCGCGTCTTAAAGTTGATATCCGGGGCGCATTTCATCTGAAACCGTTTTTGAACTTTCCCCCAAGAAAGCATGAAAGAACGTAACGTAACATGTGTGACGTCTAAGCGGGGGCGGGTGGAAGGTTGGAAGACAAGTATGAATAGGTACGGATGTAGGAGAGAGTCGGTAGTAATTAATACGAGGTCGTTCAAAATGTAAGGATACAAATGCAATAACTCAAAAACTAGAAACCATAAAAAGTTTATTTGCAAAAACTCTGAAAGGCACATCCTTACTCTACTTTTCGACACAGTCACCTCCACAGTTGAGGCACTTATCCCACCTATGGATCAGCTTGAGGATACCCTCCCCATAGAACGTCGCCGCCAAGTTATTGAACCAGTTTGAAACGTCTTCCTTGAGTGCCTCGTTGGTCAAAAAACGTCTACCACCCAAGTAGGCCTTCAGAGAAGGGAAGAGGTGGTAATCTGAAGGTGCGAGGTCAGGTGAGTAGGGTGGGTGGGGCAAAACTTCCCATTTAAACTTCTCCAGTAGCGTTGTCGTTACGCGTGAAGTGTGCGGCCTCGCGTTGTCTTGCAAAAACACTACTCCTCGTGACAGTAAACCATATAATACATTATCTCTGCAGTAAACCGCGTCTACGATTCAGAATAGCTCGTCGTAATTTTTTCAACTGATTGCAGTACACTTCTGAATTTACTGTCTGGCCATAGGGTATGTAATCCACCAGCAAAATGCCTCGACGATCCCAAAAAACACAAGCCATGACTTTTTTTGCCGATAAGGTCTGTTTAAATTTCACAGTTCCAGGGCTGTTGGAATGTTTCCATTGCATAGACTGCCGTTTTCCCCACCCACCCTACTCACCTGACCTCGCACCTTCAGATTACCACCTCTTCCATTCTCTGAAGGCCTACTTGGGTGGTAGACGTTTTTTGACCAACGAGGCACTCAAGGAAGACGTTTCAAACTGGTTCAATAACTTGGCGGCGACGTTCTATGAGGAGGGTATCCTCAAGCTGATCCATAGGTGGGATAAGTGCCTCAACTGTGGAGGTGACTATGTCGAAAAGTAGAGTAAGGATGTGCCTTTCAGAGTTTTTGCAAATAAACTTTTTATGGTTTCTAGTTTTTGAGTTATTGCATTTGTATCCTTACATTTTGAACGACGCTCGTATCTCTTTCGGATCACATAACTGGGCACTGCTGACATAATGTCAAAAATGCTGCGTTCGAACGTGTTATGGTGAAGCGTTATTTGAAATCCGTCATTATTTACGACGAGTGTGAGTTGTAATCACGAAAAAGTACGTTGAAATACTTGTTTGTACGCGGATTTCGAGAAGTGACAAGTTTATTGTAAACATTTTTCATTTCTACTAAATTAAGCTAGCCGGTGTTGTCTTCTACCACCCTTAATTATGAGCTCAGAGAGTTCTAATATGTGAATCCACTCTCGAACCTCAGATCTTTCGAAAGTCACTAACTTAATTCAATGCTTTTCCCATAAACAGCACGGATCTTAGATAAGTTTATCGTATTAAATCTGGGAATCTTCTGCGAATGAACTCGAAACTATCAACAGAGCCATTGAATAAAGAGATTAGGTGATGGATAAAATTATAATTGCAGACAAAAGGTGAAAATATCCAATATGTGAAAGAAAAAAAGGAAAAAAGGAATATTGCTGAAATTGGTTCAGCTTTTTTACTTTTCTGTATCGATGGACATGACGACGTCAACCATCGATCTGTTTAGAATGAAAATCTAATAATACAAAAATAAATAAATAGGTAAATAAATAAATAATGCATAGAACTAGAAAACGCGTTTTATAATAACCGAGTACGTATAGCGAAGCGTTCTCTTTAAAATCACAATATTTGTGATTATATTTTCATAATTTTTGTTTACAAACTGCGTCCGAACGCGAATATTAGTAATTTAAGCTAGTAGATGTAGATGTAGATGTAGATACTTGTATAGCTGGAATATTTCGATCGCGGTCAGACCGACGAGAAAACCGGAATTTAAATGTTTTCTTCCGCGTGTCTGTATGTATGTATTCTAATCGTCACTACATATTTAGTTTCAAGAACTACGTAAGAGTACACGATATCTAATACTAGTGCTATTAATTTGGTGACGTTTTTAACTACGTTTTAACGATCCACGCGTGTTCTCGTAATGCAAAGAACAAAAAATAAAATATATAAAAATAATTTTAAAAAAATTCACAGTTGACGCGAGAAGATGTAGATATACAGGATTTATTCGACTGTTACAGTCTTACTTGCGCGATACCAACACAATGGCTCGGGAAAAATCCACGACTTGCCTTTTCTTTCTTGATTCAAAATTCAAGTTGAAGCGAAGGACATTGACGAGGAAACGAATTTGGAATCGATCTAATTGATCGAAATCATTAAGTACAATGTGAAAGACTAAAAGACTTTTTCAGCTGGATCTGATGTACGAGCTAACATTCGGTTCAGTCGCGAAGGAACTCTATGAACTTTTCAGTGGCGTCGTGTCTGGGTGTTCAAGGTGTTCACTGCACACCCACTCAATTTTTGTCTTACAACAAAAATCTCAGAAATAAGGAAAGATTTAAATTTTGATTAAAATACAAAATATAACCTCGAAAAATTGCACACTCTCATAGGTCTCGTTGCAGTGGCATTATCTTTGTCACATACAATGGGAATCGTGTAGGATGTTCACTAGCAACATTGCACACTCTCGTCGGTCTTAATACAGTAGGGTTATCTTTGTCACATACTATGGGAATCGCGTAGGATGTTCACTAGCAACATGGCACACTCTCGTTGGTCTGAATGTAGTGGCGTTATCTTTTTCACATTTACTATGGGAATCGCGTAGGATGTTCACTAGCAACATTGCACACTCTCGTCGGCCTTGTCGCAGTGGCGTTCGCAGCAAAGACCACAAAGAGTGAAGCGGAGACTTTGTTAATTTAAATGGTAGGGTGTTCAACCAGCAAAAATGAACGTTCCGGAAGTGCATGCGCATGCTATGTGGTGAGTTGGTGGATGCAACTTCATTCTTCATTGACACTCATTATTTATACATACTGATACTGATAATAAGTTTTTGATACTACTGATTTTTTGTGGAGGGGAGGGGAGAGGGAGGGCGCAGATCCGCCAGTTGAACACCTGGGAAAGAGCACCACGCGACGCCACTGGAACTTTTAATGATCATTATTGTGTCTCATAAAAGAATGGCGAACTGTATGGTAAACTGATCTAGATCTTTTACGTAATTTTAATTTCATTATTTGTAACAGGTGACTCGACGAACGCATTCATCAATGAGAACTGGCGAGACATAATCGACGAAGTTAAGCCTTTGATCGAAGACACAGTCGGCGAAATGTTGCTGCAGATGTCGAAAGGCATATTGGACCTATACGCCCTGGAAGACGTTTTCCCTCCAGAACATTAACACAGTCGAAGTACCTTTAATTTAATTTTTATACGTTCTATTCATTGTACGCGGAAACGTTGTTTTGACTTAGGCCCGGAGTTTGTAAAACTTGATTACCATTCCGTAATTTGTCGACAACTTTCTTATTTCTAACAAATTTTCCTGCAATTCACTCGAATTTTGTACATAGACTTGACAAATAAATTGTTACGAATGACACGCGGTTTTTTTTTTTTTATTTACACCGGAACTGCCTTTAGGCATACACCAATAATTTTGACATAATAGTAGTTATCACAGGGGGAGGCTTCGCTACAATTAGCTAGTCCTCAATTAAATTAATTACAACAGGAGGTCCGAAGGCTTGTTCCTCTTGAGCCTTCTGGTGATCGCGGATTCGTCCAAGAGTTGAATGGCCTCGATGTTGGGATGACTATGGAGTCGCTTACTGTATTTTTCGGCAGCCTTCTTGATTGTTTCTTCGACCGTATCCATTTGGAGGTCGCGGTGAATAGTAGCATTGGATACAAACCATGGCGCTTTGACTATGCAGCGGAGGACTTTGTTTTGCGCCCTCTGGACTACATCGCGATTCGATTTTTTCGTGGTACCCCAGACCTGGATGCCGTATGACCAGGACGGCTTGATAATCGCCGAGTAAACTAGCCGTTTATTACCTAGGCCGAGCATAGAGTGGTAGCCTAGCAGCCAGTAATATTTTCTCAGGAGTGCTCTGACATGGTCTTTTTTTTTGTTGACGTGGGTCTGCCAGGTCAACCTGGAGTCCAGGTGGAAGCCCAGGTACCGAGCCGAACCTGATATAGGTACGGACTTGTTGGCTATGTAGGTGGGTTCGATGTTGTGGGGTCTGAGGGCAAAGTCGACTCTCACAGATTTAGATTCGTTGAGTTTTATTTTCCATCTGTTGGCCCATAAAGTGACTTTATTGACTGCGATTTGTAATTGGGAGGTCGCAATGCTGTATTCTTTGTGCGTTGATAGAATGGCAGTGTCTTCTGCGAACATCGCAACCGTCACTTTCCGAGTAGTCGGGATATCCGCCGTGTACAATAGGTATAAAATTGGGCCAAGCATGCTACCTTGAGGCACTCCTGCGCGGATGATGTGGGTTCTCGAAGTTGCCGAATTGTAAGTGACTGCAAACCGCCGATGCTTCAAGTATGAACCGATAACTGCGCAGAAACTCCCGGGAAGGAGATTCTGCAGTTTATAAATGAGTCCGCTGTGCCAGACACGATCGAAGGCCTGGCTAACGTCCAAGAAAACGGCCGGGCAGAATTCTTTGTTTTCGAAGGCTTCCTCAATTACTGCAACCACTCGGTGGGCTTGTTCGATAGTCGAGTGCTTCTTACGAAATCCGAATTGCAGGTCAGGGATCAGTTTATTCCTCTCGACGACAGGTGCTAACCTGCTGAGGAATAATTTCTCAAACAGCTTAGACATAATCGGCAGAAGAGAGATTGGCCTGTACGAAGTAGGTTGTTCAGCTGGTTTTCCGGCTTTTAGAATCATGATTATTTTTGCTGTTTTCCAGCAGTTGGGCACGTGATTAAGTCGAAGGACGGCGTTGCTGAGATAGGTGAGCAACACTATTCCTTTCTTTGGTAGCTCCCTGAGCATAGCAGCAGTAATATCATCTGTACCAGGTGCCTTTTTTGGGTTCAGGCGATCAAGCTCCTTGGCCACCTCAAGGGGAGTAAAGAACTGGATTGGTCCGTCGCACTCAGTCAACGTGTCAGGCAGCGCGTCTGATGCGATGTTGTGCGGTGTAAATGTATCGGATAATTGGTCAGCAAACAGATCTGCTTTTTCCTGCTCACTTCTAGCCCAGCCACCACCAGGAGTCCTCAGAGGAGGGACGCCAATGACTGGTTGTTTTAGTCGTTTAGTCATTTTCCACAGCGAGTAATCAGAGTCGTTGCCAGGCGACAGATTGACTAGATAGTTCTCGACGGTTTTTTCTTTAATAGTTCGAATTAGAGTGGTGACCTCTCTGCTGATCCTGTTGAAAATCGTCTTGTCGCTCGGGAGTCTAGTTCTCTGCCACTTTTTCCTTGCTATTCTTCTTTCTTTTACAAGCTGGCGTACTTCGGTAGGATAGAGCAGTTCTTTAGAGATTGGAGGCTTATATGCTGGGGTAGCTTTTATGGCTGCGTCACGAATGATGCTAGTGAATTCTATCGTTGCGGTGTCGAGTTCTGCTGGGGTCTTCAGTCGAACTTTGAGATTGACGGCAAGAGAAATTGAGTCGCGATATAAGTCCCAATTAGTCCTTTTATTGGTTAGATGGGTGCTCTTAGCCTTCATCAGTATCTTTGTGCTAATTGTTAGGAGCACTGGGACATGGTCGGAAGATAGATCGGAGATGTTCTCGGCGAGGGCGTAGTTGTTGGAGACCTCTCTGGTGATGAAAAAGTCGAGCAGATCCGGGACCTTGTTTAGGTCGGTGGGCCAGTAGGTTGGCTCTCCGCTGGAGAGGAACGAGCAGTTGAACGATTGGCCAGCGCTGAGGAGTGCGCGGCCACGTGGACTAATGGTGCGTGAACCCCAGATGGTGTGCTTGGCGTTGAAATCCCCTCCTATAATCCAGCGACTACCGAGTGCTTGGAGAAAGTCTAGGAAGGTATTACGATCGATAGCTCTGCCCGGCGGGCAATAGACCGCGGCTATGTTCGTGGCCACACTGTGGAGATTGATAGTGACAACTGAGGCTTGAATTTCTTCTGTTTGGTATTGGGTGAATTCGTGACACTGGATACCTTTTTTGATGATAACCGCTCGTGTATTCTTAAATCGCGTTCCGCCTCCGGTGTGTCAGTTAGGCATTCCGCATTGAAAATACGAGCCATTTTGAAGTGACTCCTTTCGATGAAGTAGCTCTGCAACTTATCATGCAGCAAACGAAATCGAAAGTTTTTCTCACTCAGTTGCGAGTCGCGTCGTTTCCGATTCGTTGCGATTATTACACGATGACCGACCGAGTCGGTATTCCGACAGTTGAAGAATACATTTGAAAAAGTTTAAAGAACCTTGTCCCACTTTTACGGTATTATGTCTACGGTGCGGCAGTTTACGACGTCTTGTAGGTTCCGTCATCGAAGTAGGAAAGCGAAATCAAAGTCATTTTATTCGATTACTTATATCGGTACTATCTGGAGTCTTAGTTCAAAAAAGTACGAGTACATCATGCTTACGTATATAAGCGCGTATAGCCAACCTGGATTCTCATAGGATGCTGACAAGTATCAAACTAATGCTGGAAGTTTATTTTTGCTCGTACAATTTTTCAGCCCCGTCCCTTATTTGCGTCCATGCCTTATGTCTCTTCGACACCTATATACATATCGTCGGCTGCGTGGCAAGACTCACCAAGTCTTATGTAAAAACGTAGGACTTGATGAGTTCTGCCACGAAGCCGACGATATATTAGATTATTACGAATAGGCTCTTGAAAAAACGTTACAAGCATCGACATTATCTGTACTATTGACGACACTAAAAAGTCACGCTGGTCCGTAACCGGTCTCTTATTTCGGAAGTGGGGGGGGGGAGAACATTTGCGAACATTTTGGGGAAGATCGAGGAGAGATAGCGATTGATTTTCCGTTCATTTTGGAGAGGAACATCCACGCTATTACCTCTCCTTGGTTACGGGTCTGGTTTCGTGGCTACCTCCTCTGCCACTTGCAGATTACGATGTATCATCAATATTATCGAAGAATTTCTTTCAAAACTCACCAAGTCAGAAACATCCGACTGACCAAACGGCCAGCGATTGGTAAATCCTTCGTACATTAGCTAAACATAATCGTTCTTCTTACGACGGATCCAGAAAATTCTGAAAATATCGATAGCCGTTGAGGAATACAAGACGGCGAAAAAAAATCTGAATTTGAAATCAACGAGAAAATAGATTGGAAGAATACTGTATGTGTATGTACGTATTTTCTTTCCAACTCGAAACCAGAAACTCAACTTTTTCGGTTTATTATACGCTCATCACCAGCATTTTCGAGCAACTGGCGAATAAAAAGAATCTTTTTTTAGAAGTGCCCTTTTGAAGAAACGATAATTCGAATTAAAAAAGGGAGTCCTTAATCCAAAAATATTATTTTTAGGAAGCGTTAGAATAAAGTTTTTGTTGATTTTCAACGTAGACTTTCTTGTTTCTACGCATACAAAAGTTTTTGTTCTCTGAATTTTGTCTTATACGAAATTAATTTTCGAACCAGAGGTGTGAGCGACAAGACATAGAACCGGATGCAGCTTACTTCGGGAAAAAAGTGATTAGTGAACTACCATATGGTACTTCATCTTTCGTCTTGGCAATGTGCATGATTTGCAAAGACGTCACTGAGCAAAGAAAACTTACTCCCTTTTTCTTTCTCCGCATTTACTGAAATTTCAACCTTTTTCTTAGATGTTTTCGCGAACAGCTACGTTTATTTTCGACTCGATAACCATTCCCTTTTTGGCACTCTAGCAGCGGCCTGAATAATAGTGCAATATCCGATATCGCGATATCTTCGATTGCAAAAAATAATCAGTTTATTTTTTTATCGCCTGTGTTAATTAATGGAGGTCTGAAGTGTAATCCAAGCGGAAAAATGCGGTGAACTCTAAAATTGGCTAACAGGAAAATTCTTTTGACGGTCCCGTATTTACCAACTTTCCTTGCAGGCGTCGGGGATACGTTAATTTTCGGCGACCCACTAGCTATTTACTAGTCAAGTGCAAGTGGATTTATTCATTCTTCTACTTCCGCCTGTTCTCCTCTGCATATGAGTGTTAATAAACAAACATCCGCATTTTTTTTTTACGGCTAAATCGAATCAACGTGAGACAAGAGTAAGGATCTTAGTACAGAGAGGTTTAATTTCTTTTTCAGTAAAGGTTGCAAGACCTACCTTCAATTTACGAGTAGAAAGCTATCGAGTAAACTATCGGGTATTTCATCCGACGCGGATGTAGGCTCTTAAGATAGAAATTTTACACAACTCGAAAAGGAAAAAAACTGACTTAATTCGGAAAATCGAACGAAGTATTAAAACGTGTGATTTTCACGTCACTAATTTGGAATATCGGAAAAGATTTTAGACTCCAGTTCTACCCCCAAGTGTTCTACCCTCGAAAGGGATTAGCTCATCTGAGAAGATCAAATACAGTATTATAATAAACATATTCATACAGTTTATTTCAAATGTGCCATCATATTGCGCATTTGACTCTCATTCGAGCCTTAAAATCCAAATGTTACACCTTATATTTGGATCTCGAGGCGTATACAACCGAGAAAATTTACAAGACATTTTTTTTTTTTTTTTACTGAAAAGTTTACAACATCTAATTTTTCTAGTTACACATTTCGCGTTTATCTGTTATAACTGTCCGAGTTTCGGACAAAATTTAAATTTCATCCTCGAATCGTAATATTTTATTTTATTTTATTTTATTTTGTGCTCATAGGCTCAGAGAGGCATACTATTACTACATACATATATTTTAGGTAAGTGATGTACCTTGTTCACGTCCCTCACCCAGCCACCCATTTCTGGGTATAAGCGTAGGTCAGATCAACCCACATCTTCCTGTTGGCGGCTTTGTTCGCCCAGTTAGGGCCCGCCACCTCGACCACCTCATCGCTCCACCTTTTCCGTGGCCTCCCGACTTTTCTTTTACCATTCACTGGAGTCCAGAAGGTGGCGACCCAACTCCATTTATTTCTGGATTCCCTCGCAACATGCCCTGCATAGTTCAGTTTTAGTTTTCTAATGGCCGAGACTATATTTTTTGTTTTTGATCTTTTGAAAATTTCCGGAATATGGACTTTATCCTTGAGTTTTATACCCAAAATACTCCTAAGCATGGCATGTTGCGTGGTCTCCATTTTTCGGACTTGTTTTGTAGTGCAGGCCCAAGTTTGCGCCCCGTAAGTCAGAACAGGGTAGACAGTACTCTCGAGGATTTTTTTTTTTATTTTTGAGCTCAGATTGAGCTTCCCTTTGAAGATGGGTCTTTGAGCCCAGAAAGCCTTCCAGGCATTGGCTCTTCGGATTTTTAGTTCCTTTTTTATTTTGTTTTCTAGTGACATTATCTGACCCAAATATTTATATTCCTCGACTACCTCGATTTTGTTACCATCTACGAAGATATCCCTAAATTGATTAATATTTGTTATAATTTTGGTTTTGTCATAATTGATTGAAAGACCCATCTCCTTGCTTTCTCTCCTCAAGTCCTCCGCCATTGCTTCGAGTTCCCCACTATTTTTCCCAATTAGGACAATATCATCTGCAAATCTTAGATTGTTTAGGTATTTATATTCGCCGAAAGTGCTATTTTGCCCCATTACTAGTCCCTTCCCTCTCCAATCAACTTTTCTAAAAATTTCCTCCAGAACCGCATTGAAGATATTGGGTGATAGTGGGTCCCCCTGTTTGACCCCTCTCCTGATTTTAAACTTCTCCTCATTCCCTTCTAGTTTGATTATGGCTTCCGATTTAGCATATAGTTCTTTCAGTAACCTAACAATTTTGAAGTGTATTCCTTGTCTCATAAGACTAACCCAGATTTTATCATGATATAAAGAATCGAAAGCTTTATGAAGGTCAATGAACATCACTGCTATTTTTGATTGAAATTCGGGAGTTTTTTCGAAAATTTGCCCTAAAGTGTGAATATGGTCAATAGTACTAAAGTTTTTTCTAAAGCCGGCCTGCTCGTTTGGTTGTTGTGCATCGAGCACAGGGTAAATCTTTTGTTTTAGGATTTTCATAAATGCATTACAAACATTAGAAAACAAGCTGATAGGACGGTAATTGTTAATCACCGCTCTATCACCCTTTTTATGGAGAAGAATAATCCCGGAGAGATGCCACTGCTCTGGGGACAGACCCGAGGAGAGCACGCAGTTAAATATTGAAGCAAGTGGCCTTGACAGAATTTTTGCAAATGTTTTCAATGTTGTGTTGTCTACCCCATCCGGCCCCGGCGCGCAGTTGGCCTTAAGGGCCTTGAGTGTTTCGTATACTTCTTTTTCTTGGATATTCGGGGTATAGAATTGGTCATCTCGGTGGCCAGCCTCTATAACCAATGATCGAATTGAACATTTTGGGTGGCTTCATCCGATCTATCATCATCGTAAAGTTTTACGAAAAACTTTGTATCAGTGCTAGCGATCGCCTCTCTATTCCGGATTATTACTCCCTTCTCTGATATAATTTTTGGCAATAGCCACTTTCCTTTAGAGAGTGCTTTCCTTGCTTGTCTTGTTGACCAGGTAGATTCCATTATTTCCTTAATAAGTTCTTGGTCAAATGAGTGCACATCGTTTTTAATTTTCTTCTTGATGAGTTTTTTGATTTCTGCTAATTCTATCAATTCCAGTTTACTTAGGTTAATTTTTTGATATAATTTAGTGCGCCTGGCTATGAGATTTATTGTGAAAAGTTTACAACATCTAATTTTTCTAGTTACACATTTCGCGTTTATCTGTTATAACTGTCCGAGTTTCGGCCAAAATTTAAATTTCATCCTCGAATCGTAATATTGTGACTGAATTCTCACTGATGAGGTTCACGGCAGGTTTTAGGTTTTAGGTCGATAGATAGGTAGGTGCTTGGATAACAAATCCTCATTTTCATCTCAAATTCTTTACTGAGTACGCAAATTGGCGGAATCAGCGACAATATTGGCGTTTCATGTAGAATAATATGAGTACGTACTAAACTTTTCTGTCAATTTTTTCTCAAACTAACCTCGGATGCTATTATTGTACATCCTCGCGAGACACGACATAAAGACTTTTTATAGTAGGCCAGCTGTATATCACGTAGAATGTAGGCTAGCTTGGCCTTCCCTATATAGATTTCGGGTCATCGAAGATGACGCGAAGCGACGTAATAATAGGTCCGAACATTGAAAACTACAGGGTATGATTACGGACAAAAGGAAGCGAATTAGGCCTAATGACTAAATAACTTAACGCCGGTAGTGTAGTATCCATATACCTTTGTGTGGAGCAGCTCAAAGTAAAAGAGAGATAGAAGATTTACGAAGACAAACCAATTACACTAGGCAGTGCGTAATTTATTCTACCTGTCTCGAACATGTACATAAGACTACGTACAGGTCGTACACACTACACTAACACTATTGCTATACCTCAGTAAGTACGAATATAATAACGATAGGTATATTGACTATGACTATGTCTAGTGTCTGTTTCAGCCAGACGATAGGTACCTATCTACTTTTATGCATACGATATAGGTATAGCTATATAGGTATAAGTATAGATATAGGTATAGGTATAGGTGTAGGTACAGGCATGGTGCGCGCGTGTCGTACTCTTTATTTTGCCATAATTTACACACTATAGTGTAAAGTTATTAGTTGTGATAAAAATCGAAAATCGGTCGATGTCGCAATAATGTCAAGGCGACAGTGCGCAGCCAATACAGCAACTAACAACGAAAATCGTTCTCGCGTATTGGTGGTATATTCGAAAATAAAAGTCGCAGATTTAACGGTTTGGACAATCGAAAGTGGCCAAGTTTCGAGCAACAACTATTGAGGTATCAGCAGCCATAGTTCGCTGGCTGTACTCACTGTTCAGAAGTACATAAGAGTAGTATGTATACTTATTTTTAGTAGCGGAACGCGAGATTTGTCAAAAATTGTACGTTTTCGACTTTAACTCTGTGGATATTCTGACGTCACAGAGTTAAAACCTGAATCACAGATAATACGATTCAAACAGAACCGGCATCTTCTAGCCTACATTTTTGAGAAGTTGCCGCCAAATTAGAAACCAAGTATTCCTCGACTTTTCAAGTCAGAAATTTGAGAGCTTAAAAATTGCTGGCCTCTTTATAATCGACGAACTATTACACTTTCCAATTTTCAAGCCTCTCTGAAAAGCTTGTATTAACGTTCTAAAAAAGCAATTTAGAATTTTAGTCATCTGGAATTGTGAAATTATTTCTTTTACCACCTTATAACATTGAAGATTTCCGAAAAAGATGGCAGAAGTAAATGCCGACGTCGTTATGGTCGATTCAGTGAGTTTGAAGAATTTCTTGTATAGTTTAATCATGGCAGAATTTTAGGCTCTTTACGTGAGATCGTTCGTGATTTCATGAGCCTGTAGAATTATACGAGCTTCAGGGAAGATCAGATTTATGATGGTCAAAATGTTTGTGATCATCGGTACCAATAATAGTTTATCAATTTTGAAATTCTATTTTGAGTACCTAAACGGTCAATATGACGTCGATTTAGAATACGTAATTACAGTTAGGCTAGATGTGGCGTCTTAGATTTTGAGCGACCTATGTTGTAATTTGATGTTGATCTTATTTTCGAGATCTAATTATTAGACATCAACATTTCAATAGAAATTTCGTGTTATGCCTCGTCTCATTAGGCCTACATTTTGATCTTGGTACTGTTCTCTATATTTGGAAATATACGTATTCTTGGCATTACAGAAATGTCTATTTGTGTTACAAAGCTGACCAAAAGTAGTAATACTTTCTCTAGTGGTCTAGATATGCTTGTTAAATGAGACAGTGTACTGAGTAGCTGCACGATCCGAAAATTAGTTTTAATTTCTTTACATTTCTTCGGTAGCATGACACTTTGGAAAATAATTTAAGGACTCGTAACGTCCTCGATTATTTTGAGAATTCAGCAGCCACTGAACTTTGACAGCGTTCATATATTTTCCAGTGTTTTTAATTTTCAACTCACATTTCTTATTGAAACTGACGGGAACAATGTTTTTGTTATTCTGTTTCCCGTTAGGTGAGTCAGCCAGCTCCGAGACAGATTGAAGATTTTTAATTTGGGTTCTTCTAGAATAAAAATAAATAAAAAAAAAATACATTTTTTTCTAATTATGAATTTTTATTCGGCTACGTTACTGCTTATTACAAAATTGAGTTGAGTAGTTGACCTGGTGTAAAAAGAACGTTATCGCTCATGCTTACCATAGATTTTGAATCAAATTTGAACGTTTACTAATTTCGGAGAATATCTAGTTTTCGACTTCCACAGCGTTAAAGTAGCGTCACCTTCCCCCTTTCAGATTGACGTAGTCTCCCCACAGGTCTAAGCCCCAGCACATCATCGTGAATTTACGTCAAGATTCACACATTTCAACTGAACCAGACAGTCAGTCAAAGCCAACTGTGTACCTACTAACATTGATCTTAATACGTACCTACATAATTTTCATACGTAAAATAACGGTACATGTGGAACTAGAAAATTAGAAAATCCGATTTACAACAGAAGACGAGTTTTTTCCGTGTCCTTCAGTACGGTTCGGTCTGTCATTTGATTTTCACCACATTAAGACACTTTTTTCATAGTAGCGTGAGCGTTCGTATTCGCACGCACTCGACCAGTATGAGTCCTTGACGAACACACGCACGAGCCATCATAACTTCCACAGTGGCGTCCATGAGTTTTCCCAAAATTTACGAGACGCGGTGAGCAAGCGATAAAAACATATTATGCTGGAAAGTAAAGCGGAGTATTTCAGCTTCTTCTGTTAATACCACACTCATTGCCGAAATGAGGCGGTGATCTGTTCGACGATGTTACCGAATGTCTCTCGAATAGTTCCTCTATATTCTTTTCAGTCCAATGCAGTAGATTTCGAGGTCACGATAAGCTTTTATACCGGCCAACGCGGTACTTTCTTTTGAAAGGGAATTCCAGCTTCTCTCAAACGTCAATAGTTGGACACTACTCAACCGAATCCTGCTTTCCCAAGTGTTTCGTGGTCCAAGAACTAGGAAAGATTAAAAACCGAGAAAAAACCCGAAAGTGAAGATTGGGAAGGCTAGCTCGATCTTGCAGTAAATGGTTGAGATTTTGGTCGGGTTGATCTGATCTCTATTTGGAAAGAGACAGATAGCCGGAAAATACATCAATCTCGGGTTTCAATAATCGCCTGAATTTCAATATGCCAACAAAACTGTAGTACACGGAACGAAAATATGCGTGGGTAAATCTAAAAAAAAAAAACAATTTTCAGGTACCAATGCAATTCTCAACAACTAAACACGTTTTCCATTTTTTTTTTTACTGTGTTGTAGAGCAACGTGTCCCTCACTTTTTTCAACAATTAGAAATAATATGCCCCCTCTCCTAATTTCAAAAAATCCTTCAGAATCCTCGAAATCTCCAATGCCGTGGCTGTAACTCACTAGTCCTTATTTTATAAAAATCTCCATAATGATGTTAATTAGGCATTATTTCACGGGAAATCAATATAAATATTATTGGAAGGGTTAAAGCAAAGACAAACACCTACAAAATGGACAAAAAGTTTTCTATGTGACCCAGAGGAGAGCTTTTAGTTGTGTAACTGGGTTTCTGTTCCTATGCCGTGGCCATTTTTTAAGTTGCTTCTTCTGGCACACTGTTTACATGTTTCATGCAGCTGCGAAGCTGAATGGCTTCGTTCGAATAGCGATAACATAATCCGCATCTTAGATCTTGGATACTGTACGCCTTATCGATTCTGTAATAATAAATCAGTGAAATTAGTGTTGTGTACAATTTTTGGTATCCGATAGCGTGGCTGTTCGTTCTCCGCCAAAATTATAAGATTTTCACCTGAAACAAGAACGAGAACCCTTAATTAGTACGTGTGATTAAATTAAGATTGAAAAGTAGCTTTGAAAATACTTTAAGGCTGTAGAAAAATAGAAAATTTTCCAATGTCGTGTCTTGCTTTTTGTCTCTTATGTCGTGGCATAAGCTGCTTCCAATGACCACGGCATTGGAAAGTGATAACCACGACATGAGATTTTGAAAGTGAAATATGTATGTACTTGTACATTTAAACCTGCTTACGTTTGTTTATTAGTGGCCCTTTCCCATAAAGAACGATTGAAGCGAAAGAAAATTGCCGAGAGGAAGCGACTGCTAGGTATCAAAAATGATCCAATGTATGCAAACGAGTCTTATCCAAAATTTTATGTTAACTATTAACTAAATAATATTAAGAGAAACATTTAATTTCATGCAAAAGTGTCTCATCTTGCTTAGAGAGTATTATGATATTTTTTACAAGTTTGTTCATTGAGTTTTTGTTTAAATATAATGATTTTGTCTGCTAGTCGTAAATATCAAAGATTTCTTTAGTAATTTTAAGTGAGCAATTCCGTGATTTTATGAAAGTGGTCCTAAATTTTTAGTCAGAATAAGTCTAAAGCTATTTCTCTGTGTTAATTTTTTGTTTGATTAATGAGTACTGTTCTAATCTCATTTCAAATTCAACTTAACAAGATTTTTCAAAATATTGTGACTGTTTCATTACCTGTCTTTTGTATGGGATTCAACTGCAGTCTGGTACCTTACTCCTAAAACATGGTTCTCCACATAATTTTTGCACTGAGATAAGTGAGTAAGTTTTTAACACAATTTAAACCTGGAATGAAACATATAAATTGTAATACCTATAATAAGTATAATTTTTCAACTAATCCCCACCATTCAATACTTACCTAATAAACGTTGGTCATTGTTCTCCAACAGGTTAAATACAACAGCATAATATATCTTCTCTTCATGTTGAAGGTTTGAAGTTGAATAACATCTGGCCACGGCATAAGAATTTCCAATGCTGTGGCTCATTTTTACTGAGCCACGGCATTGGAGAATAGCCACGGCATGAGAAGTGCTCATGCCGTGGATAGATAATATTTTTAAATGCTCTGCCCCCTCCCCTGGTCAACATGGATTGAGCAGAAGGGTGTTTATGTCTTGTGGGACACACAAACAATAAATTCCACCTTCAAATTCCCCCAAACAGAAACTGTTTGAATGGAAAATTTTACTCTGTGAAAATTGCTTTTTTTTTAGAATTACCCGCGTATACTCGCGACGGGTGACGGCGGTCGAAATAAAAATCCGACGTGGCGCTAACGAAAACAAACCTATAATCCCTACCCCCGAGTGAGGCGTTAGTAGTGAAAATGTTGAAAAATCAAACTTTCAGATACCTTTCAATTGAGGAATTCCTCTGTTCTCTCCTTCCCACACGATTCGTTTCACTATGCTTCTGGCTGGAGTGCCAGCACTGTGTAGGGAATAAAAATTCGAGAACAAGTGACGTCACAGGGGTCACGAAAAGGTTCGGTCAACTAAAAGTAAATATCAGTACCCGATACAACTGACAAGTCACCAACAGCAACCTGTCGTGGATGCTTCAGAGATACTGTCCCCAAAGCACATCATCATAACTCGACTCGCGATCAAGAGTCTGGAACTGGCCGCCAGGCAAGACAGAAGCGCGATTGCTGCGTCGCAGAAAAGCGAGCTTATCCGACTCCATCCAACTGCCTGTTAGAGAAGGGGGCACGGTCCGTTCAAACACCACAATACGGCGGTATCTGGGAGTGATCCTAGACGAACACCTTAAGTAGGTCGAGCACATCCGTCAGGCTACGGAGACCACCGCTGAAAACACAGACCCAGCAGAAGATGACCTCACTGTCGGCAGCGGCGAAGAGGAAGGAAATGCCACTGATAAGGTACTGTTTGCGCGATTGGTCAAACGTTTCCGCCGCATAACCGAGAGCAATGCTGGGGGAAACGTTGGGACATCCACCGGCCGACGGACACACTTCATCTTTCCTAGCATCTGCGCCCGGCGTAAATCCGAAGTGCAGCTCTCATTTTGGACTATGCAGACGCTGACCGGACACGGATGCTTTGCCGTATTCCTGTACCGCATGAAAAGGCGCAGCAGTCCAATATGCGAGTGTGAGAGCGCGTCTTCGCAGTCTGCCGAACATGTCCTCACACATCACGCGCTGATTGGTCCGCATGTTCCCGATGGCTTCATTGGAAGAATGGAACGCGCGGGCTGAATTCGCGGCAAAGATGGTGCGAAGACTACGGGAAACGGAAACTTCATTTTCCCCTTGCGCGGCAATCACCACGACGTCTCTGTAAACACCAACCAATGCATAGCAGGCGGGAATCACGGCGGACTTGTTCCCGCTGTTCATATGTCATCGCCGCCACCTGGAATTAGACGGTGTCCTCGTTGGTAGCGTGTCGTATCAGTCTTGACTGGCGGGAACCAGGGAATCCTCGTAGCCGCTAGTCGAAGAGCCCAGAAGAAGAAGGCCCCTGACTAATGCAGAGCCCGGAAGAGGGCAGACCCACAAACAGGACACCAACTAACGGCATCCTCACCGAAGCTGCTGGAGCAGGAAAGTAAGATTGAAAAAGAAAGGGAAAGCCTAGTGGCATCTCGAGGACTGCGAGCGATCCTTCCGTCCTGGGGAGGAACAGTGGTAACTTAATCTGGGGAACCTGATATTGGACCCACTTACTTATAACCACCAATTCGAGGAAACGAGAGAGAACTGGAGGCGGAAGTCTTCCAAAACCGTTTTACCCATTGAGGCGACCCCCCCCTGCCTGGAGCGAACCTCCCGCCTGGGGTACGTAAGCTCAAGTTGGGAGATAGGGAAGGAAGTCGGGAGCTACCAAGGAACTACTGTGAAATCGGAAGCGACAAATGATACTAAGACAGACGTAAACTGACTGAAGATAGACACAGACTACTTTAATTTATAGATTGTATCGTATATTAGTACATATGTATTACAATTCGCGTAAATGAATATAATTTGAAAGTGTGAGCTCCTCTGCTAGCTCCGCGCTAAACCTACTCGAAGGTATGTAAGGCAGTGGAGGGAGGACACCACCTTTTTTACTTTACGTATTTTACTTAATACATGGAGCCACCCGACGATGATCGGGATCGGCCGCCGGGTAGGGCCTTGATCCCTCGTGGGAGTAAAAAAAGATACGCGATACAGACAGTCATGCAAACATACTTACGCTTACCTATTTTTCGTTTCCGATCTCAGGCTTGCCATAAGATCGTAACCGAAAAATCGAACATTGCAATCGTAGATCATCGTACCACATAGATAACGCACAAAATATCTTGCCACGGTTAATTCGAATTCTATTTAATATTCGGGTAGAGTATTAGTACAGCCTAGCCTGCACTATATGCAGTATACAAGACACACACACTGCCAATAGAAATATGTACACCTGAGCGAACGTTCCTCAATTCTACGACCGCGTATTTGATTTGATTTTCTTTCACTTTTCTAAGCAATCGCAATAGAGGTTCTATACACTCGGGACTTAAGGTTGTATTGTGCTCAAATATACGAATATTGTTGCAATCTGTCTCTTTTATTTCTTTGCTATTCGTCAATTTACAGGACAATAACACAAAGATTATATTTAATTTTGGTATACCTAGGTACGTATTATAACCTTGTTTGGTTATATTATTAATTTACTTTTTTTTTTTTTTTTTTTTTTTTTTCTAGTATGAGAAACCACGAACTCTCATTTTGTATACGTGAACTCATGTACTGATATATTTAGGTACAATATCATCGAGAAGTACAGTCGCAATTGTCTGCACTCAGATACAGGTATTCGTAATTATAAGATGAAAACTGTAGAAAAATAGAATTCCAAATATAAAACTGAACTTTGGCGTTCGAAGGTTACAATGTGCACGTTGCACGTGATCGGTTTCTTTACACTTGTTTACCCGCGGTCTTTAAGCAAAGCACACGTTCAAATGGCCCGATCGGCATACGCGCAAAGACCAAACTTGGAGTTTTGAGGGCTATGAGGGTTCATGGGTGGAGGTTGATAAGTAGCAAAATAATGCTGAAAATTCTTTCACTCTTATTTTTTGAGAGGCAGGAGTGAGGCAGAGGGGTGTTTAGAGGACCGAGGGCTAAGGCCCCAGCCCTTTCCCCCATTATCTGCGTCCATTCAAATCGACTAGCTGATCCCAATAGAGGTTTGTCGAAAGAGAGCCCTGTATCCGTCAGTGTATGTTGGCGGTCACTAATTCGGTTCAAGATTCTTGAAATTTTGATATTTCACCTGGGAATAGTGAGTGCCGATAAACACAAAGAAGGTAAAGAAAACTGCATACACTAAGACGAAATCGGGATAAAAATTACTGCAAATACTGGCTAGTCTCTGACGCTCACAAATTCACATACTCTTTGGCAACAAAAACTCGTAATTTTTATTAGAGATTCTGGAGTAATTTTATAGAAATTCAATAGAATTAGATAAAATTTTACCAAGAATACAGTTAGTTTCAGTAGAATTACACCAATGTTTAGTAATATTACAGTAAAATGTTCTGCAGAACTGCAGTAACTTCTACCATAGTCTACTAGAAATTACAATAACTTTTTTTGTTAAAGAGAGTGTGCGAATTGCCAAACAATTTTCGTCAAACTGTTTCTCAGTGCATGAAAATAAATGCGTAGTTACACGCTGAAATCGAGTCCAGAAAAGATTTTAACTGGTCGCTTGTATCATGATTTCATGACATTGCAAAGTACGATAATAATAATAGTATAATAATAATAGCAGCGTTTATTTTGGGTATCTATACATCGTTACCTTCACTATACATGTGTCGGCCCGCGTCGCGGGTCGGGAGGGGTGCCGAACTCCCCCCACCTAATTTTACAGTGCTTTACCCGCCCATTTCTGGGCATACGCCTCCCCTATTTCCCTCCATTTTTTTCCTGTTCAGAGTATATCTCCTCCACATAGGTCCGAGTTCCTTTCTGAATTCGTCCCGCCATCGGGTGATTGGCCTTCCTACTTCCCTTTTTAGGTCGTATGGAGTCCATCCCTCTACTTTCCTTTCCCATCTCCCCTCCTGTGTTAAAATGTGACCTCCGTACCTCTATTTACATTTTTTCACCTCCTCCCCAATATCCGTCAGTCTTGTTTTGGCCCTTATCGTGGATATTTCCACTTTATCTTTCCTTCTGATTCCCAGAATACTACGTTCCATCGCCCTTTGGGTGGTTCGCAACCTGCTTACATTAGCTTTAGTTAGCGCCCATGTCTGTGCACCGTATGTCATTGTTGGTAGGATACAGCTCCTCCAGACTTCCGCTTTCGTCGATACTGGAAGTTTGCCTTTAAATATGTTTTTCAGGCTCCAGTATTTTCCCCACCCGTTTTGAATTTTACATGAGATTTCTCGCTCTCTGGCCCCCTTGAACGATAGAATTTGTCCCAGGTACTTGACCTCGTTTACCCACTCGATCTTTTCTCCCATTAACGAAATTTCAACTTTGCACGCATTTGATAGTAATTTCGTTTTGTCCATATTAATTTCTAATCCAGCTTGTTTACATGCATTGATAAATTCGTTTGCGTTGTTCACTAACTCTGTCACATCCTTCGCAATCAACACCACGTCATCGGCAAATCTCAGGTTGTTTATAAATTCCCCATCTATTCTCAGCCCCGTCCCTTCCCATTTCGATTGCCGCATTGCTTCCTCTAGGACACAGTTAAACAGGTTTGGTGACAATGGGTCTCCTTGTCTGACTCCCCTCTCAATATTGAAGTTTTCCCCACGTTTGTCCAATTCTACATATGCTGAGGCACCGTCATAAACATTTTTAATTATATTTATTTCTTTTTGTTCTATCCCCTGTGCCTTCAGCGCCTTCCAGAGATATCTGTGGTCTACCGAGTCGAAAGCCTTTGAGAAGTCTATTAAAAGAAAGTAAATATCGAAATTGTATTCTTTTGCTTTTTCAATAATTTGGTTCAAAACGAAGATTTGGTCTATCGTGGAGTGATTCCTTCTGAACCCGGCTTGCTCCCTTTGTTGGTGCCAATCGAGCTGCAGGTAGAGTCTTTCTTTTAAAATTTTCATGAACAATTTTCCCAAATTTGAAGTAAGACTAATAGGCCTGTAGTTTTTAATTTCTTCTTTTTTCCCCTTTTTGAATAGCAGAATTATTTTTGCCTCCCTCCATTGTAATGGGGTGGTTTCCTCCTCCAGAATTCTGTTGAATAGTTTCGTTAAGATAGGAATCAGTTCTTCCGTAAAGGACTTTAGGGTCCCATTGTCAATCCCATCTGGACCTACTGCTTTGTCCACCTTGCTCGAGTATATTGCTTTTCCCACTTCAGCCTGAAGTATTTTTGGCATTTCGTTGGAGTTAACAACAACTCCCCCGTCTCCTTCCAACTCTTTGTCCCCTCCTTTTTTTCCATATAGTTCTTTAAAGAAATCTTTGGCTGTTTTTATTATGCTTTTGCGGTCAGAAATCCTCTCTCCTTCTGCATTGTGTAAGCTAGGGACTAGCTTTCTGTCTGTGAAAAGGGCTTTGTTTACTTTTTTCGTTGATTTGCTTTCGGCCAAGATGTTCTCGATCTGTTTGCTATCGTAGTTCCTTACGTCTTTCCTTATCTCCGTCTTAACCCTTTTCCTCAGTACAAGCAGTTCGATCTTTTCCTTTACTGTCTTCTGGTCTTTTCTCTCCAGTGTATCTCTTTCTTCTATTAGTATCTTGGTGTCCTTTGACAGCTTGTCATCTGTCCGCACCATCGGCCTGAGTTTCCCAAACTGGTTTTTAACCTCCTGAATTCCTTCCACAAGCTTTTCGTATACTTCCTGCACCGTGTGATCTTGCCATACCTTGTTCGTATTTTCCAGCCGTTTTCTCAACTCCTTTCTTGCTTCTTGCCAGGCATGGGATGAGATGATTTTAACGCCCCGGGGCTTTGGTCTGTGATTGTGATATTTGGCTCTCATCGGGAAACCTATCACAGCTCTGCAAAGTCTATGATCCGAACTAAAACGGAAGCCCGGCAGAGCCGCCACGTTCTCTACCACTGACATGTCGTTAACTAAGATATGATCAATTTCGTTTTTGTATTTCCCCCCTGGGGATTGCCAAGTCCACTTCAGTTTTTTAGTTTTTCGGAAAAATGTGTTTGCCACTTTAAGGTTGTTTCTCATACAGAAGTCCAGAAATTTTTTCCCATTCAAATTTCGAACCCCAAGACCAAACTCTCCAATATTTTCTGCGGAAACATGCTCAAGCACCATCGTAATGAAAATCAAATGACACAGAATGTTGAACGACATCAGTTTTCCCGTTTTTAAACATATTCTGTCATTTGATTTTCATGGCACTTGACCACTTTTTATTTCATAATCATGTTTGTATTAAGAAATTTGAGAAAATTACTCGATTATTTAATGCAGCACAGTGTAATGATGTAGCATTTGTAGTTGTAAAGAAAGGAAGAGATGCCAACAGGAATACTTGTAAATAAGAAAAAACCACCAGTTCCACGAAAAGCCTCTCCCACATACGTCAACCAGTACTAGCGAAAAACCGACGTTTCTCTGATTTTTTGAAATTTATTCCGTATTTTCCAACTCGATAGGCAAATTGTAAAACCTAACACGACTGTAAACTTCGACAACTGTAAAACCGGGACACGACAGAATTTAATTGTTAATCCTATGATTATCCTTGTAAGCCAAAATTAAGAATCCTCGAAATTATAATCCTAGTCCCACAACCATCAAGAGAAAATCTAAGCTCGGGGAAAAACAATAAAAAAATCCGGGCTCCCAAAAAAGTCTAGGGCAGGTGGAATTTCCGCTTTCCCCATCCTTTCGTTAGGCCTGCCAAACTATAGGAAATGAGAGCCCTGAGAACTGTTGGCCCTGATAATGACAATTAAGAAACAAAATTGAAGAAAAGGAAGTTTTCTAACAAATCCTGTTGCAAGAGCTTCCGTACTCCATCGGAACATACCTAATTTTAAAAAATGTAAATATACCATGAATGTCCGGAAACGTGGATGTCCCCATCCTTAACTTCAACGTTATTTCATCTCCTACGCCAATTTCTAAAAGAACTATGTTATTTATGGTTTTGTAAAGTCCTATTATTGGCGCTTTGGTCTTTCAGTTTTTTCCCCTCAAATTCCGAAAGAAAAACTTTTATCGAAATGTGAAGGTCAGATTTGGAATCCGTACACATGATTAGTCGAAAAAAGTTGACCTTTTTCAGCGCAGTGGCATTGGAACGGTGGGCACAGAGGTTCATATATATCCCATTCCCTGAAAACTGGATAAAATACAATCTGAAAAAGCGATAAAATTATGAAAGAATTCAAAGACGAGAATTACGAAATTTTGGGAGACTATAAATATTTTTCACTTGATACCTTCAAGAAAGGCGTCTTATTAAAAGATTTCAGAAAGGAAGTTTACGATATTTAAGTCGACTATTTTGAGTTTGTACCACCCTCCCGTCTCTCTCGCATAAAAATTTTCCACGTTACTATTTTATTCTATTTTTTTATTCTTTTTATTTTTTCAAAATTGAGTTTCTGAAATGAGAAATTTTGAAATTCACCGAAAGTTCAATTTGAACCTAGAAACGGGTTCATGATTTTGAAAATGTCCAGATGTCTTTCGACACATGTGTACTGCAATCCGCTTTCTTTCTTTTTCTTGTCATCTTTAGAATCTTAAATAGAAACTTGTGAAACAAAATATCAAAACAGGGGTTCCTAACTGCAGATTTTTGATTTGACTCAGGGCCATCAGTTGAACTTTGCAAAAAAATTGTAGGTATCGTAATAAAGTAGTTTTAAGTCACTAAGTTCGAAAATTCTATATTTTTGATCCAATCTCAATGTAGGCCCAAAACTTTAAACTTGACCCCTTGGAATGAGCCAATTTCCAGGCTACTAAAAAAATTAAAGAAGGTATATCGTGGTACTCGGGTCGCATTAAAAAGTTGAAACAGATTTTTAATTTCAGCCCGATTTAGGCAATAAAATAAAAATTTTATACTTGTCAAATGGGTAAAGTTGGCCCAACTTAGAAACTTTGAACAAAATGTAATAATAAAATTGTAAAATAGCAAACTATGTTTCTATCGACAGATTATCGATAGCTCGGCGTTTTTAAACACCGATTGCTGTCGTCATTTAACGATTATTAATCAAGAATATACACGATTGATTAATTAAGACGTTAAAATGACTTAAACTAAATAAAAAAATGTCCCGCGCCGATTATATTGAAATATAAAGCGATGCGAGAAACTGAAAAAGAAAATTAATAGCGCGTATACAAAAACTAACAATATAACTAAATTAGTATAGGCATTTATGGCTAAAATTCTTACAAGTCCCTAAAATCTAAAGCGGTTTAATCAAAAAAATGTTCTTATGATCCGGCAGTGACCAAGACAACTCAACCATACACGTACCATGACCGATTAACTTAAAATCATCGGCCCGAAGTCGGTACCCCTCATCCCACAAACAGCACCATTGTAGGTGACCACTCACACCGACAATCCCGAGCTGAAAAATAAAAATTATCGCAAATAATCTAAAACTAAACTATAGCATCGTCGGCCCAAAGTTGGCACAAATAGTACCGCCATGGGTGAACATTCATCTACAATCTTAAGTTGGAAACAAATTATCGTAAGTAACTTAAAAGTAAACTATGAGTAAATTTCGGTAGGGCATCATCGGCCCGAAGTCTGGTACACTCCATTGCAAGCTGAAATATAAAATTACGATAATCTAAATGTAGACTAAAAGTTTCAGTGGAGCACCTGGGGCACGGCTGAAAAATAAAACTGACGCGTTATGTAGGCACAAATCATAATACCCACCACCCTAAAACTCAGTACTGTAACCGGCACAACAAGAAATACTAGGATTGGATTACGAGATATATTCAAAGAAACAGATTGAATCACAACCGAAATTGTCTCATAATGGAACTTTCTGCCAGTAGCCTGTTGGAATCATCCCATTCCAGGACTTTCGACCAACAGTAGTTGCTACTGGAATCGTTTAGAGACTTTCCAGTTTCCACTGGCACGAGAAGGATTTTAAGGAGCACGGATCGGATTACGACCAAAATCGTCCTATAATGAGACTTTCCCTCAGTAGCTTGTTGGAATCATTCCATTACAGGACTTTCGACTGGTATGAAACTTCCCGCCAATAGCTCGCGTTGTGGAAAATCATCCCATTACAGAACTTTCAACCAGCACTTATCGCTATACTGGCATCAGTAACCTGCTGAAATCACGCTACAGGACTTTTTATCAACAGTTGTCGTTACTGGAATCATTTCAGGACCCAGGATTCTTAGGAAGATAAGAGGTTGGATTGTAATCCGGTAACATTCTATGATCATTTGACTCAAAAACTACCACCCTCCTCCAATAACCCAGATATGACAACAGCCAATTTAAATCAACCAAATGACCTAAAAATGATATTACAAATGAACTTCTGACACCAATAACATATTTAATAAATCTTAGCATGAACACCGGAATCTTCCCAACGCTATACAAAGAAGCGATTATACGACCAATATATAAGGGAGGGGATGAAAAAGACATAAATAATTATAGACCAGTCTCCCTAATTTCCAAAAATAATTGAAAAAGCCATAAAAAATCAACTCATTGAATACCTCGAAGATAGTAAATATTTTGTTGAGAGCCAGATGGGATTCAGAAAAAATATGGGAACTGAAGATGCTATAAATAAGCTGCATATTGAGCTTACAACAAATCTTGATAATGGCAAAAAATGCATCGTGGTATTTCAGGATTTGTCCAAAGCGTTTGATTTAGTGGATCATAAAAAACTTGTAACAATAATTAAAGAAGCAGGAGGCGAAGGGAAGGTTCTCGAGTGGTTTCAATCATATCTAGATGACAGAAAACAAAAAGTACGAATAGGAGAAACAGAAAGTGAAAACCTTAAACTAAAAAACGGGGCGCCACAGGGATCAGCACTTTCTCCAATACTGTTTATCATATTATATATGAATGAATTAGGAAAAATAGAACTTAAAGGGAAATTAATATCTTATGCCGATGACACCGTCTTGATAGAGATAGGAGAAACCTGGGAGGAGGTGAAACAAAATACTGAAGAAGACCTACGAAAGATAATAAATTGGCTCAACAATCATAAAATGATATTGAATCTGAAAAAAACTAATTTTATTCAGTTTGGGCTGAAAAATAAAAAAACAGAAGAAGATATAAGTATACTTATACACCATAAAAATTGTACAACAAACAATCATACAGGGGAAACTGAATGCCAAGAAATGTTGAAAGTAAAACATTCTAAATATCTGGGGGTCGTAAGAGATAAAAACTTGAACTGGAAGGAACACATTAAAGTTCTAGCAACTAAATTACTTAAGCCGATATACTTGGCAATACAAATAAAAAATATGATTCCCAATAGGACAAAAAGATTAATATACATGGAAATGGTACAATCTAAACTTCAATACGGGATATCATCATGGGAGGCCACTTATAAAACAAATCTAAAACCAGTAATCCGAAATCAAAAAAAATTCCTGAAAATCTTGTTCAATAAACCAAAAAGATATAGCACAATCAAACTGTTCAATGAGATAAACGTCCCAACAATAGAAGAACTACACGAAGTAACAACATTAAAATACGTAAAAAAACATGGATACCTCACAAATATAACAATGAAACCTAAAGAAACAAGATACAATACATTGACTATTCAGCTATACCGCATGTTAAAACCAACTCCGGAAAATTAAACAGTAAATACAAAGGGATACAAAACTTTAACAAATTAGACTTACAGGATAAAGAAATAATTACTAACGCAACAATTACTCAATACAAAAAAGCTATACGAACTGTAATAGGAAACCGAAAAAAATGTAGAACGCACACTGAAACAAATAATTGATAACTATCCGATATCCAAATATGTGAAGAAATAATATTAATGCACAAAAGTTGTAAATATGTATGTTCAACCTAAAGCCCCGTCAACACGAGCTTAGCTTACTAGCTCAGTGATGAGGGAAATATACTTTTTCTAATTCTAACTCTAATTCTAATTCTAACTCGAAGCCAGAAACCACAGCTAAGTGACCCTGGAACATCACTGGATGATGATGTGAGATAGAGTATGATCATTAACCTAATACACCAAACACCTAAGACAACCAAGTAAACAAACAAATATAACGTTCAAATGATAAGCATCCAAGTAATAGAGAAAGCCAAACTTTGTTAAAAGTACGTGACTTACTGACAGCTGAAAAGGAATTTAATTAGCTAGAAGAGGAACGACTGTATTTTGGCGAAGCCGAACACAAGTCAAGAAAATTTCCGATTCTGGAAAGGTCTGGCCGGGGAATTTTGAAGCGACCTTGTAACTTTCACGAAGTACGGAAATAATTTTGGAGTGTAATAATGTGTCCAAGAAATATCACGCTTGAGAAAATTCCGCAACTCCATAGCAAGAACGTATCGTTAGGAAGGGGGGGGGGCAGAAGTTCTCTCATACTTGGAAATTGAAAATATTAGTGAATCAGTGGAAAAGAGCAAGAAAAAACTCGGAGAATTCAAATCGGGAAAGGGTAATTCTCTTTTCTTTTAGCTCGTTAACTTGAAAAATCGCTATTACTTGGTATTATCGTACCCTGACTAAATTTGCGGGGGTGCATAGGGACAGTTTGCCTCTGCCCTAAAAATGGATTGCAGACCACGACTTACGAAAAAATACTGATAATTCATATTTTTATATCGGAAAAACGATCACTTAGGAACTATATTATGTTTTATACTTACTAAGTGAGTACAGTGAAACGTCGTTTATCCGCACTAATTGGGATCGAGGGTTGTGCAGATAAAAAACTTTGCGGTTAACCGAAATTGTGTATATTCAATGCAAAAAAACATGACTAAGATTAATTTTCCATCATACAGTATAACTTAGAGTAAATATTTAATAAAAGATACACAATTTCCATTACTGTTTATCCATAAAGTAATCCGAAATCTTCTTTTGAACTGCACCGGTGCATCTCTTTTTTGCAGCTAAATCTCTCATCCTCTTCAGCAGCAGGAGTTGTGTTGTGCAACCTTCAGCCTGTTTCTCATACCATGACAGTGCGGTCTCTAAAGCAGTGAAAGCCTCTTGATGACTCGGTCCTCCTTCTTCTGCTCCTTCATTATCTGCACCTTCATCTTCCTCCTCACTTTCTTCTTGAACGAACGAAACAATTTCATTATCATTAAGAACCTGGAATCCTGGATCATCCTCATTTTCCAACCAAGCAAGCGCATCCTCTGCATCGCAGTCAGAAACCCTAGAATTTGAGGAAATAATTCTTCTACCATTTCATTCACATCTTCCTGAACAGTGTTGAAGTCACTGTCTCCATTGACTTCTCTTCTTCCTAGCAGTTTATTCCAGGCGTTCCCAAGATTTCCTCTTGTCATTGAATTCTAAGCATCTGCTATCATGTAGCAACAATCTTTGAGATTAAGTTGCTTTGCAAATGAAATCACGCTTTCCTCATCATCCGCTGACAGCAATAAACGACGCAATACATCTTTCTTATAAATTCTCTTGACCTTCGCAATCACGCCTTGATCCATGGGCTGAATCAAAGCTGTCACATTTGGGGGTAGGTATCTTACTTCAAAATTCTCGTCAACTTGATTTAAGGATTCCATGTTTGGATGCGATGGTGCATTATCAAGCAAGAGAACCACTTTTCCACTTTTCTTTTCTTTTTCTCGAAATTTCTTCACTTCTGGAATAAAAGTGTGTGCATACCAGTCATAAAATACATCACTGTTCATCCAAGCACTGGCTTGGTTCTTGTAACACACAGGAAGATTTTTCACGTTTTTGAAACAGCGCGGATTTTTTGATTTACCGATCATGAGAAGGGGCAAAGAATGAGTACCATTTGCATTAGCACATACCATAAGGGTCACACGTTCTTTGCTGATCTTGAATCCAGGAGTTTTCTTTTCTCTCTTTGACGCAAGTGACTTTCGTGGTAAGGCCCTCCAGTTCAGTCCTGTTTCATCAGCATTGTATAAGTCACTCAGAGATAAATTTTCTTCCTCCATGTACTCGGAGAATTTAATTTTAAAGTTTTCAGCTGCTGTAGGGTCACTGGATAAGCGTTCTCCTTCGATGTCCATCTCTCGAACTCCATGACGTGCTTTGAAATTCTTCAACCATCCAGTACTAGCCTTGAAATCAGTAGAACCACCCAACTTTTAATTCAATAGCAACGCTTTTTCACACAAAAGAGGTCCAGCGATAGGATCTCCTTTGCTCCTCCGTTGGGTGAACCACATGAATAGAGCTTCTTCCAATTTTTCATTCTGCGCTGATCTCATAGTTTTTCTTCGTCGTGACCCGTCTTCACTATCGAGCTTCGATGCATAATTCAAAATTTCTACTCGTCGTTTTTTTAGATCGTAGACTGTCCTCTTTCCAATGTTATACTGAATGACTAAAGCATCAATACTTTCACCTTTATCGAGTTTACGAATAATCTCCACTTTTTTCTCAATTGATAAAACATTTCGACTGCGTTTAACTTCACAACCACTCGTTGAGGCCACAATTGCTGTACTAAAAATTTAAATCACGCTCACTTGTGTCTTGTCTAATACCGTATGTACGTATGTACAGTACTATGCAAGTAAATACCGGACTCAGTCAGTCAAAAACGGTCAGGTTATAAACAGTTTCAGATAGTTGTGATTTTTTCTTTTTTTTTTGGACGTGTGCGGATAATTGACGTTGCGGATAATTGACGTGCGGATAAACGACGTTTCACTGTACTTCAATTTTTTTTTCCCCAAGTGGAAATGTGTCACACCGGTCATGAGCTGATAGGCCACGACCCAGGAAGTAAGGAATTGTAAACAAGCTAATCCTCTCACAGGACAGTGCCACGATAATGGCATTATTGAACTTCGATCTTACGTACAGATATAGATAATTTTTTTATAACAGCAGACAGGCAGTGATGCAGCCATTCCGCAATATGAAGGTGTAAAAATCAGCATTCTCGAAGGAGTAAATAAAAAATAACCACGGCCCAAGAACTAAACCTAGTTACCAAACTTCATACTTCTCTGGAGGTGCCATGCTGCCATGGTACACTTTTGGTCCCATTTTTTGGTATTAATCTAGGCTGCAATCCCTCTCAAATAAATTCTCGTGTCATTTTCTCCAAAAGTCGCTCGGTTTTTTTAATATTGTGACATAGAAATTCTGATATACGAGAGATAATGAGCCACAGCCTTGGAATTTTCGGGTATGTCAGCGATTTATAATGCACATAGGGGAGGACGCATTTGTGTGTATTGATGGGAACAGATTGAGAGGATAATACTCTACGGTGTTTTTTTTTTTTATAGGTATTACGTATACATTCGTAATTTGACGTAATGTAGCACACAATAACTGAATTATGGACTTTTTCTGAGAATTATCTAAATATGATTGTCGTAGAAGGGTATAATACTTCACGAGTATAAAAGTCTGCGCTGAATGTATAACTGCAAGTTGCTGATAGTGCAGAGTTCAGCAGGCCATAAAATAACATACAAAGTGGGCGGCACTAGTGCCGCCTAGTGGCGAATTAGTGCCGCGCAGTAAAGTACGATTGTCATCCAGTACCATAATGTCCATAACACACATCACTAAACAAAAAAATCTGCTTAGTTGATAACATAACTCTTGAAAATAAAAAATACTCACTTTTTTCCCCCTAACAATATTTTATTTTATTATATAAGTAGTTTAAATTTTCCTTTCTAGTCTGTACGATGTACTGAGTGTAGATATTTACTGAAAATCTTAAGTGATGTGTGTCGCAGTTCTTTCAATCTACTAGTTATTTTTTCGTGTTACTGTGTCGAGTGTTACCCCTGTGCTATCACACTACAAATCTACAATATATCGAAGAAAATCAACCGCAGATGTTACTTTCACTATAGTACTAAAACCAAATTTGGTCATAGTTCTTATTTGATTATTATTAATATATATATTTTTTTTAGTGATAAGCCTAAATTTTTAAAAAGTTATATTTGTTGTTAGTTTTTGTACGATGTTATTTTCATAGTGGTATATTCTGTTTACAGTTTATAGATTTTAATTTTATTTTGGTGCTTTCATTATGATAGTACTGAATTACTGAAGCCAAATTTGGTTAAATGAGTTACTTTTTTTCTCTTTTTTTTTTCTTGTTCTGAAAAAATATTGAAACAAATATCACTTTCAATACAGTACTGGAGTTATTACTTGTTTTTATTGCTTCTACTTTGATTTAATTGATTAAAATTTAAATAAAACGCTCTGGTCACGATGTCAACATTGAAATTGAACGGTATTTTATCACTAAAAATTGGTTTAGTTGTAGGAAGAGGGGGGAGGGGTGTAAGAAAAATTAGTAAAGGTATTTCAGGAAAAGAAGCATTATGTATGTAGCAAAATATGCCACAAGAAAAAATTGTCACTTATGATTATTAGTGCCGCCCAGTGAAACTTGCTTAAAATATGCTCTGGAGTTCAGACAAATGAGTTGCAAATATACAGTCACTCACGCGTTTCGAAGGTAAGTACCCAGTACCTACCAAACTAATAAAAGATCAAAGAAGAAGGCTGGCAGAACTTATGGAGTACATAGCTTAGTGGAAGGTGTGGAAAGCATGTGCGGATTAAAAGCTTAAAACGGCGGCGGCGCCAGTTCGTATTCGTATTTTTGCGGGCGAATACACAAAATACCTAAGAAAGAATACAAGCAGGCTCGCAATGGCCATTAGAGTAGACAGGGCACGGGCGGCAAGTACGAGTACATAAATGTACTGTGAACTGCAAATGTGAACTGTGTTCCGGTTATGTAATTCTAATCGAAGAGACGTCGGCGTCGCGTCATAGCGGCGGTTAACGCGCGAAGCCGGAGTCGATTCGAGAGTCGGGAGTCCGGACAGTGGAAGCGGCCGAATCGGAGTTCGGAGACCAGCGGGCAACGGCAGCGTGGATATAAGGTAAAAAAATGTTTACAGCAGCAGGTAGAGCGAAGCATATCCGAGGGAGGAGTGAGAAGAACTCTCACTTTCACCGTGCACCGGCTCGGACTCCCTCTTATTCTGCGCGGTTACAACAGCCCCCTTTTATAATGATTCTGTAGTGGACCACCATGGCGGTGCTCATTTGTACACCACCAGCCATGGCTACCTTCTCTTTCCACAGACATACGTCAGGATGCATTTGCTAAATGTACTAAATGGTAATCATTATATTATCACGTATCTCACTCAATATATCCAATCGATACGAATAACGCGTAACCGGTTTTTCGGAGAATACGAAAATTTGTCATTCGCACGCACTCGCCGAGAATAATTTTTTAATAATTAATGCCGTTATCGATCAATTCGTTTGTTTTTCTCGTTTTTTATTCTTTATTGCTTCTTTTCTGATCGTTTTTCGTTGTTCTGTTGTTGACTGCATCAACACCGAAGGCTCAAATGCGCGCTTTTAAATGACAAAGTTGTAACCCACGTTTTTGTATCGACCTGTCGAGTAGTTTTTTTTTTCTTCTTCTTACAGTTGCCGCGCTGTGCTTCTGACGTTAAAGAATTATTGTAATCGCCGGTGACAGTAAAATGAAAATTGTATTGAACTTTCTCAGTATCGTGTTATTATTTCTATGTTTGCGTATACGAGTAACGAGAGCAGTGCTACCGGTAAACGCCACGCGTAAGTCGCTTTTCATTCCTTTCTCACTCTTTCACGCTTCCACTCACTTTCCTCTTAAGTATGTTTTTAAAATGTAAATAATAATAATTAAAAATTATATTTCGTAATTGCCTTCGTTACACGCAATACGTTTACAAGATTGTATACGAAATTATTGCACACTCGCGTAATACGACCTATATACATTCGAACTCTTTAGAACGACCATTTGTCCATTCAGTACATCGACGAACAACTATTTTTACTTTTAACTTACAATACTGGCCTTCAAGTAGGTACAGGAAACACTTGTTTAAAAATTGGCGTAAAATAACGGTAACTTATAACATTTCCTCGAAATGTGAGAAATACGCAGTTCCAAGGACCCGCTGTGGTCGTCAAATTAGAGCTAAATGGGCTCATCCGCGGCTCCAGCTCCAACAATTATAGAATTGCGATCCACTCCCAAGCACGAGTTTTCAAAATGAAAATGGGAAAATCTATCGTACTTCAACCTCGGTAACACTCGATAACTCTGTAAGAAGTACTTGTTTCGAGTTCCTTCAGTCCGCCCCCCCCCCTCCCACCCCGAGTTGAATCACCCTGGAACGAAAAGGTGGAGTACAAGATATATCTTTGGCTTCGAAGATGAAAACAACTTACTTCACTCTTAATTCCGGAACAAAATGTCAGTCTAGTTTCACTTCAGACTAGTATTTCTGTACATTCTCATATTTTGTATCCGGATGAATGGTTTGTATGTGGTGGTGTGTAAGATTCATGTGTGAGTTTTGCACAAAAATGAAAATAATTGAAAACTTTGTTTTTGTATCATAATCCAAGAACGTGCAAATTCAATGCAAAATTTAGTTTTGCACAAAAATGAACGTTATTGAAAAAACTATTTTCGTATCGTGATTTAAAAGTGTGCAAATTAATGCAAATTTTAGAGAAATATTGTTTGCATAAAACTGAATTTTATTGAACAAAAAATTTGACTGTTTCCTCTAGGTAATAATCAATTTTAGTTTGAATGTAACGGTTAATCTTCCCTCTGTCATATAATAACTGCTGTTGCGTAAGATCTCATTAATAATTAATTAGCAATTCGTTATCAGTGCATTCGAATTTCGTTCCTGTGAGTTTATTTTTTATTTTCGGTGATTCACGTGCGTGTGAACTGCAGCAATGATTGCGGCATGCGACACTGCTGTTTGTGTTCTGGATTTCCAGTGTTAGTGAACAGAATTAGATAAATATGAAGCTTCTGAAGAATGGATTCAGGAAAATGGGGAATGAAAGCGGCAGAGTTGGAGACGCTGCCGTCGATTGAAAAGGAAGAAAAACGTACCAAAAGGAAAAAACTATTTTTTAGTCCACGAACAACCCCCTGTTCATCGCCTGCGAAAAAGTATATTATTGAGTTGAATTTGTATAAGCTTTTGTATTACCAACTTAAAATTTGTGTTTTGTACAGTCTTATACTCTTTGATAACAGGTTGCCCAAAGTACCATAAAGCCTGGGTTTACACATTCCCTCGCATCCCTTGAAACGTGTCTGCGTTGAATCAGTTAAGAATAATATTTATTGGAAATCAACTGTATCAATGTTTTAGTATCTACATATTTTGTGTGTGTGTGTGCAGGGTGGAGGGGGGGGGCTAGCAGCTGCAAAAAATGCACAAAAATATGCAAATATGTGCATTTATCAACACAGTTATACAATCTGCACGTTCCTGTACGTTTTATAACATTTTTGGATATTTCTGCACATTTTAATGTTGTAAAGCAAAAAAATGCAAGATTATAAAATTATGCAAATTTGTGCATTTACCTACATTTTTACACAAATTGCACATTGTTGTACATTTCTGTATCGTTTCTTCATATTTTTGCACACTTCAGTATCACGAAACAAAATAAAGCAGGTCTGTGATTGGTTAGAAATTTGTATTAATATGTAACAAAACTTGAACATTTCCCATTGCACAAAATTGTATCACTTTTGCAGATCGGGAGAGTAAAATCGAGCAAATTGTCGTAAAGTGATGCGAGATGAAGTCCACATATTGCGTATTCAGGTCGCAGGTACAAAGTGTACAACTGTCGGTAAAATACGTAATTACAAGCCATAGGGTATTTTCGAATGAATGATTTCCTTAACGATACTTCTGAAGGGATTGAGATACGGTCAGTTGAAAAAGTTACTACCTTTGTCGCATCAAAATTGTTTTCACGTCGTTACCAAACAGTTGAGGCAATCTACTAAGAAATCATGGGGAATGGTTCAACGAGGTATTTACGCAATCTGTTCTCGCCCTTCTTGAAAATTAAATTTGCGAGAGTTTAAAATTTTAGTTTATCCAATTGGCTAACGAATTGACAAATGACATTACAATAAGGAATTATAAAATAGGGCAAATGAGTATTTTTGATACTTGCCTACGAAGGCAAATCGTTTTCCCCGAAGGATAAGGAAACAAGGGGGGAATTTTAATGGAAAATTATTGAAAAATTAGTATTTTTGGCAACAATGTATACGAAAATTTACTTTGCATACCCTCATTCGAATGATTCTGTTATTTTGTCAGTGGAAGTCGTAGATGACCGGAGTGTTTTATCATTCTATCTACATATTTCCAATCATTCCGGAAGTAAGAAATGTTTCCAACTGAATAACCACATGCAGCAAGTCTCTGCAAAAGTAGGGGTGAGCACGAATATCTACATCTACACGTGAAACATTACTCGCTATACACAGTTGAAGAAAATTCATTCGCTATGAAATATTCTACCACTCTGGCAAGATGGCAAAAGGGGAGGGATCACTGAGGCAGTTCACCCCGAGTGCCACGAAATTAATAGTTTCTTCCCTCCGGAATACTCTTTTCCTTTTATTTCCGGTGGTTATTCTCCCCATGTCCTGTGGAAAGTACGGGTATTCTTGTATACTTGGTAGAACTAATATATTCCGAATGGTAAGCCCTGCGAAGGCTACGAAGTAATTCCCAATAGGAATGTCGCTCGAGTTAAGAAAAATACCCCTAAAAATTTTCCAGAATGATAAAATGCTCTTCCCACTTTAACGGCGCAAATCAATAAAAACTTCTCAAATTGCTCTACTCGTGAAACGAAGAAAACTTTGTATTTCGGAAAATAGGTGCCCCTCCCTTTCAATGCTGCTCACTTTCTGATGCCTCTAGTTCATTAATTTTAAGCAGTCACATCCAGAAAATAACTTCTCTCAGTTCTTGCTGTACCTAGCTAGCTGACTAGCGAGGTCAACTGAGCTGAACTATACAGGGGTGATTCTCCGAAAAATGGACAATTCAACGTGGACAAAAACAAAAAAAAAGAGGTTCCCTTTTCAATTTTTTTTCGTTGAAATCGATACTAAGGGTATTGAGAAACCATATTCCGGTACCGGCCACGCTTAAATTTGATGGGGGGGGGTAGAAAAAATGGTCGTCCACGTTGAAAGACAAATTTTTCACGTTTACATAGTGTGATAAGATGAGGCTGTACGATCACACAGCGGCACCGTGGGTTACAATCTCACGGATCACGGTTTTATGAAGTACCAAAAATTCATCTAGGAAAGTAGTTTCTGCACGAAGAAGATTTAAAGGCTGTTTCTACAGACTGCTTCTAAGTGTCGAAAGATTCACGTCCTTCAACGTGGATACAAAAATACGCGAGTATCCACGTTGAATAATATTTTATGTCCACGTTTAAGGACAAAATCGCCTTTTTCCTTTTCCCATTGGATGAATATGTGGAGAATATTTGATACATGTTGCTGAATGTAATGTGGCCAACATTAGATATATTATTACGTTTTTACAAATTCCGGGCTGTAAATTCAATATGGCTGTTGATGTCCACGATGAAGGACAACTTTTTTTTTTAGAAATCATGATCTCAGCAATAAATGAGTATTTTAGCATACAAATTATCATTATTTCACAGAAGTTCTTACACAGCCTTCTAAAGGAAGTTATGAGGAAGTTATATGAGCATTTGAGAGAAGCTTATGCTTATAGTGGAACCCTACAGAGAGGTTTGAAAATTATCCACGTTGAAGGACATATCTCTTCCTAGACACAACTTTGAGGCATCCTAAGGGCACTTAACTTGGTTAGAAAAAGATTGTAAGATCTATACCGTGTTGCCTCAACTTACCTCTTCAACAATAGAAAACAGTAGTTCCTGAATTTTATGTATTAAACCCTTCCAGCGAGCAAAAAAAAAACGAAACTAGACCAGGTTGACACCCACGTTGATGGACATTTCAGGTGCATTTTCGATTTTCTAAGGATGTTCTGCTGAACTAGGGAGAGCTTTTACCACTGTCTCCATCAGAAGAGTTCATTTCCTCAATTTTGACATATTGCGCATAGCATTCTGATAATAAGTGGCAGAGTTACAACCCATTTACATGAATTGTCCATTTTTCGGAGAATTACCCACAGACATACGGACATGGAGCGCAAAGAATAACATTTCCCTAATAATGCAGGGGAGTTCCGCTCAGTGGTCCGGAATCTCGAAAACGTGAGCACTACCAAAATAATTACGGATAAAATAGTAAAATAGCGACATTTCCTGGTGTAGCGGATGCGTCCTTTGAAGTTTCGGACTACCGCACGCTACTTCGAAAAATTGAATTGAAGAACGATGTACAGGGTGTCTAATAAACTGCGCCCAGTCTTTACTTCTGAAAGTAGTCGGGTCAAAATATGCCACAGCAGAATCTCAATATAGTAAAGTCTAGATCTTTAGAGTGAAAAATTTTTCCATCCTTCGGGCCTGAAACGTTCCATCAAATTGAATTTTCAACTAAGAACGTATCAAACAAAGTATCGAGCTTGGAGTGTCTCGAATCGTTGATTTCGAGTATCCAGCCAGATTTTTAATTCCCAAATTCATAGTACTCTCGTGAAGTAGATGAAATGACCTGTCTCAAAAAAATCGAACTACAGAATTAAAAAGGTGAGTTTCCGGGTTGCTGATTTCATAAATTTCACCAGGTTTTTTATTAAGTCTCGATTCAATTCCGTCTGCCCATTTCAACTAAGAAATTTTAATTTAAGGACCCGAATCTAAGTCAAATCGGAAATATAATACAATTTTCGAAATCAGTGACTCAGAAAACTCTAATTGTAATGCTTTAATTTTTCAAAATATAAAAGTCTTTTGTCGCATTTCGATCCGACTTTTGGGACAAAAATAAATATGAAGACAGTGCATTTCGTTAGATATCCTGCATTCAATTTAGAAACGCATTAGGTAGTGAGGAATGTGGTTCATAACTATAACGAAGCACGAGCTGAACCTCAAGTTTCATTAAGCTTTATATAAGAACTGTAAAACGCTTATCGATTATCGAGTGAAGTTGAAATTTTCTGGATCTTTTGTTTATAAAGTGTTATCCACTGATTCCTAGGACCTTTTTACTTCCGTTCTAGGAGGATCTGTAGCTGTAGCCCTTTTAGCTTCTCTGTAAGAGCTTGCATTCTTTATTATTCGTGCCAAAGCCAAATGGAAAAAAAACTAAATATTCGAAATCAAATTGAAAAATAGTACTGCTGCGGGAGAATACAAAAAAGACTGCTTGAAATTTGAAAATTAAGTTTCTTGAAGAAGTTAACTGTCCAGCTGTGCTGCATAAAGATAATTAAGCGACCCAGATTAAAGTCCTACACACGGGATAGCATAATGGGTCACCATTTTGGCGCACACCGTGCCCGCGGATGCCGAATCCGAATATGCGGAGCGTACCGCGTAGTAAATTTGGCACCGACGGGCGCGGTGTGAGCCAAAATGGCGGTCCTTTATACTTGGGTATTTAGGGCTCTACCGAAATCAACGGTGGAAAAGTGGAAAGGTGAACTGTACTCGTAGCTATGCCTGATGAAAAGGTGCTTAAAATCAACGTACATTATGTTTTTTCCTTTTGAACGTTGCTAACGAAGTCAACAAAATATGTGTGTCTACTTGCTTAGATGATATATCTCTCCTAAGCGTACTTGACATGGGACTATAAGTGATCAACTTCATCATAATATATACCTTCGTGTTTCATGTCACTACTTGAAAAAACTAAATAAATCTGGAATGGAAAACATAAAGCGATTTTCAAGCTCATAAGCGCAAATATCTGACTTAAAGTGGGGAGGGGCTCATAAGGAGGCTGGCAAGTATCATGATAAAACTGAAAATTCTTCCAATCGTACAATTTTATTAATGCTCAAAATTCTTTCGAAAATATAATTTTTCAATTTTTCTTGGGAGAAGGCTTGCAGAAGATCTAGGGAGCTAAGTCCCAAAGCCCACCTATTTGCGCCTATATTATGATGAGGGCATTCTGGTAATTTGCAAAGAGGGCGCACTCGTTATTGATGAGGATTGCAGCACCTCTGAACATGCAACTCGTGTATTACGTCAAACGCCAAATCTGCTACCATTCGAGCGCAGTGAAAAGTAGCCTTTTCCTAGCCCTGCAATCTTGTTTCATCGCAAGTGTCCAGGCTGGTCACTTTCCACATGTACGAGGACTTTCCCCGTGCATCTTTTTGCTGTTCTACCGTGATTTCGTAGCAGTTGGTAATCTTTCTCGATATACAAACTATAATTATTGTGAAAATTAGTCAACATCTAATAGCCCCACTTTGGCCCTTGTCAAAGAAGTGCATAGATACCATCGGACTGAGCTCGACAATATGAAATTAATGCAATTTGTGTGTAAAAATTCTGCTGCCCCAGGTGTGTCAGGTCTGAGAATAACTCAAATCACCAGATCGTGGCCAATCGCGAAGGGATGAGATGATATTGCACTCGTGTATCAATTTATGGATGCCGCTAGAGGAGCAAATGGACCATTTTTAAGAATTCGCCCGTTTTAGATTTTTTAAATGTTTTTTCACCTTAAAAGGCTTTGCCCCCCCCTCCTCTCTGAAATCATCTTGATTTCCCTCTCCTGTTTTTCCGGGAAAATATGTGACGGTGCCCGTGTGATCAGATTATTATCTCAAATGATCACTTAACTATTACGACGGTATTAAAGTTTTCAACGAGGGGCTGAAACCATTTAGTCCATTATAGAAGGGTCTCTGAGGTCTGGTTGGCCGAGTGGATAGCGCGTGCTGGTCTCAGAATCCGAAGGTCCCGGGTTCGAACCCACGAAGCAACTAGCCCGAATTTTCGACCTAGGCCGGTTTTTCGGCCAGAAGGAAAGAGGTCTAAGACAGCCCTAACCAGCCTCCCCGACGTCTCTGAAGCAATGTTCGAAAAAGGCGGATTCCAGGACTCGGGTGGACAGCAAATTAGAAAAAGAGATAGAAGGGTTTCTGAAAGGATGCATCGCTACACTCGAGAGAAGAAAGATACGAGTATGTAGCCTACGTGCAACACGATTAAGTCGATGAGATGACGATATGGTAATCCTATATAGAAACCGAGTACGAAAACTCGTAATATCCGGAGATCGTTGGATGAGTGCATCGAAAAGGTGTTGCGCGTTGAAAACCAATTCGAGTTAACTTTGAATGCCATAACTCGGAGCAGCGGTGTACGTAGACGCGCAAATAAATGCACATACTCGTAGTACACATTAGATTGTCACATTTGTAAGGTTTGGTATCCGAAATAAATCAGTCTGCATGAAACCTTCATTGGTAATCTTACCAGCGAATAATGTAGAGTGCGTATACCTACAAGTATTTAGTAGATACTAGGTAGGTACGTAGCCTATTTTATTCAAGCTCGCTTGCGGCACGTGCATCACGTACCCGATACCCGGTATCCGGTGACCGGACTGATGAGTACCTATGCGGTTAAGCTAAAACACATCGCACGTACTGCTTATTATTCACAGATTCCCTCGTAGTAATGAACTAGACATTGCAAGTATGAAGTACGTATATTGTAGTGTAGTACCGATTCGGTACTAGAAAATGCGCCATGACGAGCAAAATAGAGAATTGGTCACGCGTAAAAAAGTATTACGAGAATACGTAATAAGCCTACAGCATTTCGAAAAATGTTCAAACAAAACGATGATCCAGGACGTAAAAGCACCTAACACTGGAATGGTAATCCACGATGCACGCAACCACTCAATCAGTGGATTACTTTTACATAATTTACTAATTCAGTCGAAACCACTTCTGAAGCGCTTTGTAACGGGGGAGCCGGAAAAAACCCACCCCCGTCTGCTGGAATGAGATCAGCACCACTAAAATAATTACAGTAATTACAGCTGTGGATTTAACTCACATAATAACATATATTTTCGTAACAGGGACTGGATTTATAACAATAAACAAAAAATGAAAACCGATGGAGTTTTCCCCTCTCGTCGAAAAACAAAACAAACTGCCCCCAGGCTACGTGATCTTCCACCCCACGAACAAATTGGCAAAAAACATAAACAATACAACAATCTCACCGACCTAACAAACAATAAAGATGAACATACATGTAAAAACTATTAAAAACAGATAAATTGTCAAGTAACCTAGGGGTCCAATGGCAACGAAGAAGAGGCCTCTGATTCGGGCACTTTCAGGACCGAAAATTAAAAAGACGAAACCCCGAAGAAAAACGATAAAAGTAAGGAAAAAGAAATTAATAAAATAAAAAGAATACGAAATACAATAATTTGGTAGTTGCTTGGATTGTGGTTACGCTGCGAATCGGATTTTAACTCCGCAAAAATCGGGGCTGGACAATGAGTTTATTAGGCGTGTTGGACTCATCGCTCACCGCGGGCTATCCGTATGAGAGCGTGGTTCCCAAGGTACGGCTAGGCTGGCATGGGCGGCGGCCACTCTGCGGCACCCCTTGAGCGTGGATCTTCAGCACCCTAGCTGATGCGTCCCATGTTCCCCCAAAGGTAGGAACTTTCAGACCCATACTCCTAGGCCCCGCTCAAATTTTTAAAATAAAATCGAAAACCTTGAGGGGGGAAAAAGGGGGAAAAAAGGGGGAAAAAAAAAGGGGGGGAAAAAAGAAAAAAAATAAAAAAAAAAAAAAAGGGGGAAAAAAAAAAAAAAGAAAAAAGGGAAAAAAATTTGGGAAAAAAAAAAAAAAAAAAAAGGGGAAAAATTTTTTAAATTGGAAAAAAAAAGAAGAAAAAAAAAAAAGGGGGAAAGGGGGGGGAAAAAAAAAAGAAAAAGGGGGAAAGAAAAAAGGCGGGGAGGAGGAAAATGGCGGTCCCTTTAAGGGTATTAGGGACTATGAAAATCAAACGGTGAAAAGTGGGAAAGGTGAAACTGTACTCGTAGCTGGGGATGAAAAGTGCTTAAAATAAGAAATTTGTTTTTCTTTGAACGTTGCAACGAAGGAAAAAAATATGTGGTACTACTTGTAGAGAATACCAATAGACTGCTTAAATGTCAACTTTTTTCTAAAAAGTAACTTTTTCAGCCTTTTTGATAAAAAATTTAAAACGGAAGGAAAACTAAAGGCGTTTTAAAGCAATGGGCAATTCGCAAGTGGGGAGGGGATATAGGAGGCGCATACGGTAAACTAAAATTTTCAAGGGCGGTTTTTCCAAAATTCCCCTTTAATTAATTTTTCTAATTTTTCCGGGGGAAAAGGGAGGTGAAAGATCTGGGACCCTAAAAAGTCCCAAACAACCAAATTTGTTTCCTTTTAATTATAAGTTTCAAAAATGTGGGCATTCCTGGTATATTTCCTAAGGAGGGACATGATTATAAGGATCAACCTCTGAACATAACTGGGTGTTTTCGTCAAACGGAAAAAACTAAATTCGAGGCATAAAAGGATTTTCCTAGCCGAAATTTGGGTTAATGAAGGTCAAGGGTGGAAATTTAAATGTACGAATTTTCCCGTCAATTTTTTTGTTAAAACTTTTTCGTAATTTTAATTTTTTTAGAATCAAAATTTTAAAGAAACCCCCAAAACCCACTTTGCGTATTATTTGGGGCATATGGAAATTTGCAAAAACCCACGTTATTAAATACATTAACAGCAACTCTGGTTATTTACGTCAAACAATTTGAAACCCATTAAACGAAGGAGTATTCCTATTTCCCTGAAATTTTTTCCGAAGGCAAGTGTTTTTCCCTGTAAATTTCCCCGCCATCCTGATTGCGCCCCGTTGTTTAAGTTGGTAATTTTTCCGGCAAAATAAAGTGAAAATTAGTCAACATCTAATAGCCCCACTTTGGCCCTTGTCAAAGAAGTGCATAGATACCATCGAACTGAGCTCGACAATATGAAATTAATGCAATTTGTGTGTAAAAATTCTGCTGCCCCAAGTGTGTCAGGTCTGAGAATAACTCAAATCACCAGAGCGTGGCCAATCGCGAAGGGATGAGATGATATTGCACTCGTGTATCAATTTATGGATGCCGCTAGAGGAGCAAATGGACCATTTAAGAATTCGCCCGTTTTAGATTTTTTAAATGTTTTTTCACCTTAAAAGGCTTTGCCCCCCCTCCTCTCTGAAATCATCTTGATTTCCCTCTCCTGTTTTTCCGGGAAAATATGTGACGGTGCCCGTGTGATCAGATTATTATCTCAAATGATCACTTAACTATTACGACGGTATTAAAGTTTTCAACGAGGGGCTGAAACCATTTAGTCCATTATAGAAGGGTCTCTGAGGTCTGGTTGGCCGAGTGGATAGCGCGTGTTGGTCTCAGAATCCGGAGGTCCCGGGTTCGAACCCACGAAGCAACTAGCCCGAATTTTCGACCTAGGCCGGTTTTTCGGCCAGAAGGAAAGAGGTCTAAGACAGCCCTAACCAGCCTCCCCGACGTCTCTGAAGCAATGTTCGAAAAAGGCGGATTCCAGGACTCGGGTGGACAGCAAATTAGAAAAAGAGATAGAAGGGTTTCTGAAAGGATGCATCGCTACACTCGAGAGAAGAAAGATACGAGTATGTAGCCTACGTGCAACACGATTAAGTCGATGAGATGACGATATGGTAATCCTATATAGAAACCGAGTACGAAAACTCGTAATATCCGGAGATCGTTGGATGAGTGCATCGAAAAGGTGTTGCGCGTTGAAAACCAATTCGAGTTAACTTTGAATGCCATAACTCGGAGCAGCGGTGTACGTAGACGCGCAAATAAATGCACATACTCGTAGTACACATTAGATTGTCACATTTGTAAGGTTTGGTATCCGAAATAAATCAGTCTGCATGAAACCTTCATTGGTAATCTTACCAGCGAATAATGTAGAGTGCGTACACCTACGAGTATTTAGTAGATACTAGGTAGGTACGTAGCCTATTTTATTCGAGCTCGCTTGCGGCACGTGCATCACGTACCCGATACCCGGTATCCGGTGACCGGACTGATGAGTACCTATGCGGTTAAGCTAAAACACATCGCACGTACTGCTTATTATTCACAGATTCCCTCGTAGTAATGAACTAGACATTGCAAATATGAAGTACGTATATTGTAGTGTAGTACCGATTCGGTACTAGAAAATGCGCCATGACGAGCAAAATAGAGAATTGGTCACGCGTAAAAAAGTATTACGAGAATACGTAATAAGCCTACAGCATTTCGAAAAATGTTCAAACAAAACGATGATCCAGGACGTAAAAGCACCTAACACTGGAATGGTAATCCACGATGCACGCAACCACTCAATCAGTGGATTACTTTTACATAATTTACTAATTCAGTCGAAACCACTTCTGAAGCGCTTTGTAACGGGGGAGCCGGAAAAAACCCACCCCCGTCTGCTGGAATGAGATCAGCACCACTAAAATAATTACAGTAATTACAGCTGTGGATTTAACTCACATAATAACATATATTTTCGTAACAGGGACTGGATTTATAACAATAAACAAAAAATGAAAACCGATGGAGTTTTCCCCTCTCGTCGAAAAACAAAACAAACTGCCCCCAGGCTACGTGATCTTCCACCCCACGGACAAATTGGCAAAAAACATAAACAATTACAACAATCTCACCGACCTAACAAACAATAAAGATGAACATACATGTAAAAACTATTAAAAACAGATAAATTGTCAAGTACCTAGGGGTCCAATGGCAACGAAGAAGAGGCCTCTGATTCGGGCACTTTCAGGACCTGAAAATTAAAGACAAAAAAAATAAAAAAGAACGAAATATCCCCGTCCGATTATGGTCCCCTCCTCCTTAAATTTGGCCGCATAAAGCGATAATTAAGTAATTGCTGCGTACAAAAACGTAAATTTAAATAAAAATAAAACAGAATGACGAAAAACAATAATTTGGTAGTTTGCTTGCGGTGTGGTTACGGCTGCGGACTCTGGTTTTTACTCCGTCAATATCGGGGCTGGACCATGGTTATCTTAGGCGTGTTGGACTCATCGCTCACCGCGGGCAATCCAGTATTGAGAGCGTGGTTCCCAAGGTACCGGCTAGGCTTGGCATGGGCGGCGGCCACTCTGGCGGCCCCCCTTAGCGGTGGATCTTTCAGCCACTCATCCTAGCCGTTCGCGTCACTTTCAAATGTGTATATAACAATCTCAAAGATTATGCACTTCAGCACCGATAACTCTTATGTGCGGCGACTCTACGTTTTTGAACACATCAAAAATCGAACGGAACTTTTCGGAAAAACTTTTCGGCTGTACCGCTACTATCCACTCGTAATCCACAGCGGCCATTTAGCCGCGCTCTCAATCTACCTTCACCAAGCCAAGCAGAGACACACCTTCTCCCTCCAATAACCATGGCACGTCCAAACGACACCGAATACCGATAATTTAAACCCGTTATTCAGCATTATTTCTAACTTATTCGGCGGTGCAACTCGGCCGGTACCCGCTTCCCCGCTCCCACGCTACATAAATGCCCCCTGGGACCGCCGGGATGTTTTACCCAAGGTGCCAGCCAGTAGCGTGATAGCTAGCGGACACCGGAAGCCTCGACGGTATTCCTCCGGGACAGCAGCAGTAGCTGCCGGACATTAGCCACGAAAGGAACCGAACCCTCGACGACGGAAGACACCAAGTAGGCATTAGCTCCTGAAAGCGCCGGACCACTATAAACTCCCCATCGTATCTCCTCATGAATTTCTTACAGAGCCCAGGCGAAGCCACTTAGCATTAACGCATTCATTGATCTTTGAGTCTCCCTCAAGCAGGTTCCCCTCATTGACGAGGTCCACAATATACTGTGAATCGGTATGGATGCACAACTTCTCTATGCCATGACCGACTCCAATCTGTACGGCTCGGAACACTGCGAAGATTTCACTCTGGTTGTTAGTCACCGCGGATTCAATAACTCGCGCCTCATTCAGGGCATGACCATCCGCGAACCACACTGAAAACCCAGACACGGCCGTAATCCTGCCCATTCCGTAGACATGCCCCATCAACCCAAGCATGTACAAAGCCTTCGGTGTCATAGCTAAACTGCCCACGACTAGGCCTTATGGTCCTCACCTTAAAAGCGCGAAAATCAGGCTTAATTTTCAGACGCGCTAATTGTCTCTCTACCTTCACTAGTGGGTTGGGAATGTGCCGCGGAACTCCCATGTCCTCCAACAGGTTCACTTCGGGTTTACCCATAACCTAGTTAGGAGTGTAGCCATGGTCCTTCGGCGAACTATTAATGCTATGACTCACGCGGGCAATCTCCCTGCTCCACGAGGTGTGATCAACATGCCGTGAGTCATCATCATTTATCAGGAGTCTCATCTTTTCTGCGATGACTCGCATACAACGTTCACTTGGGTTGGCCGATGGATTATAGGGGGCCACGAACCTGGTTCTTATGTCCCACTTTTTAGTAGTCGGTTCCCATAAACGACTCCGGAACTGCCTACCGTTGTCCGAAAGCAGGCAAACGATCTTCACTCCTAACAAGTGATACTCCTCAATTACCCTCTGTAACGCTCTGACAAAACTCTCTGTGACTAGTGATCGCAACGGTTCAAAAGAGATGTATCCCGAAAATCTATCGACAGCCACAAACAGTGCCATAATCCCAGCCTTACGGGCCGGTAAACTCCCAAAGATGTCGACAGGTACCAGTTGCCCTGGAAAAATAGCCACCACTGGCTTAACCTCAGGCCGAATCTTTTTATTTGTTATCTTATTCAGCTTGCACGGCACACAGCTCTGGAGGACCACACGCACTCGCTCATCCAGCCCAACGTAATAAAAATAGCTACGATGTTACGTCAATTCGATTAATACACATTAAGAAAACTAAGTGGAGAGGACTCGGAACATGTTCATATTTTGGGAAACAGAAAGGGGAAAAAAGAACGGAGAAAGTTAACGGGATGAAGAAATAAATTAAATTAATCAATTTAATGACCAGTATTATAGAATTTTTAGTGTTGAATTTTCTAATTTATCCGGCCCTGGTGCACAATTGGATTTTAAAGAAGTAATTGCTCCGTCGACATTCCTCCCCTGAATTTTTGGACTGACGACTGAGTCTCCGCAGTGACCAGCCTCACTTTCCTCCTCAACTCTGTTGTCATCATACAATTTTTTATAAAATTTTGTTGCCGTTCTAGCAATTGTATTTCTATCATAAACTAGTTCGCCTCTCTCATTTTTAACCTTGGGAAGAAGCCATTTGCCTTTGGCTAGTGCTTTCCTAGTTTGTCTAGTTGACCAGGTCGATTCTATGATTTCTTTGATTAAATCTTGGTCAAATTTTTGAATATCATTTCTGATTTCTTTTTTGATCAGTTTTTTAATTTCTATTAATTCAATCTGTTCATTTCTAGTCAGGTTAATTTTTTGTTTGATTGTTGATCTCTTGGCTATAAGATTTTTGGTTTTTGAGCTAAGTTTGTGTTTCGTTCTAATGTCACTTTTATTTATGCCAAATTCGTTCATTACATTTTCCAAAGACGAAATCAGCCAATCATAGTTTTCCTGAAAGTTATCTTTATTCAAATTATTCCAATCGACCTGGCCAATATAGTCTAATAGAACTTGTTCGGCATCGCCTTTGGAGGAAACCGGGATTATTTTATTGGAATAAGACTTACCCTTATTTCGGGGATTTTTTGAGAGCTCATTTTTTATTACAACAGTACATAGACCAGGTCTGTGATCCGAGGAGAAAGCAAATCTACGAATTATTTTGATATTGTTTATCATGCTTAGATTGCTGTTTAGCAAGTGGTCAATTTCGTTTGTTATTTTGTTATCAGGCGACTTCCAGGTCCACCTTCCTTGGGGTTTTTTATTATAAAAAGTATTTGCAATTTTAAGATCATTTTTATTCGAAAATTCGATTAGTGTAGACCCGTTTTTATTAGTCACACCAGCCGCCTCTGGACCCACTCCTAGGTTTAGACATGAATTTTTTCCCACTTTGGCATTAAAGTCTCCCATCACAATTTTGTAGTCTCCATTATCAATTCTTAAGCAATTTTCTAGTACCTCATAAAATTCATCTGTCTCTTCTCTCGGTGCTGCCAGAGTCGGGGCGTAGACTTGTATATCAACGATATATATTTTTATTATTGATTGTTTTTATTTTTAATATTGCTATCCTTTCGGATATCCCTTTTATTTCAGTAACTAAGTTGACCAAATGTTTATTAATATAAAAACCCACCCCCCTATAACCTTTAGTTGAGCCAAAATAGTAAAATAGATTTCCATTGTTTCTTTTGATAAGATCGAGCTTCCCCTTGTCTTTTTGTTTCAGCTAGACCTACAATATCTATTTTACCTTGTGAGAGAGCATACTCAAGTTCCAAAAGCCTCTCCTCGTTCGCCAGACCTTGGCAGTTAAAATAACAGATGGATATTTTTTGAGAAAATTTTCCGAAATTTTCTTTCAACATTTTTGAAATTAATTTGGATTGACTTGATCGAATTTTATGGGCTGACTGCCTCATGGCGCCCATCGACCAACTTGGGGCCATACAATATTTTTTAGATTTTGAATTACTGGGTGAGGAGCCCGAGATATGTGAACCTCCACTTACCTTGACACGTTAATAAGCTGATTGCCGGCCTGGATTTCCTTTGGGGCTGGCTAGATGGTTAATCTGTTCTGAGTTTTGGACATTCAGCTTGGCTTGTTTTATCAGTCGACTGCCGCCTTGACTTGAGCTTTGACTGCCCCTTTGAGTCGCTAAAACATTCAAAAAAGCCCTCATTTTTCCGCTAACGTCAATATTTAACTGCACTCTCTCGCTGGGTTTTGCGCCAGAGTAATGGCATCTCTCTGAAATTATACTCCTTCATAAAAAAGGTGACAGGTGGTCAGATATTAACAATTATCGGCCCATAAGCCTCTCGTCCAATATTTGCAAACTTTTTATGAAAATTCTCAAAAATAAAATTTATCAGATTCTAGATTCACAGCAACCGGCCGAGCAGGCTGGTTTTAGGAAAAATTGCAGCACCATTGACCATATTCATACACTAAGTCAAATTTTGGAAAAAGCTAGGGAATTCCAACTAAAAGTAGCAATTATGTTTGTGGATTTTAATAAAGCATTCGATTCGTTATTTCACGATAAAATTTGGCTAGCTCTGAATAACCAAGGGGTTCCTCATAATATCATTCAAATCCTGAAAAAACTCTACTCCAAATCAGAAGCAATAATTGGGTTGGAAGGTAACACAGAAAAATTCAAAATCAGGAGGGGGGTTAAACAGGGCGATCCGCTATCACCCAATATATTTAATGCAGTGCTCGAAGAAGTCTTTAGAAAATTTGACTGGGAAGGGATGGGTATCAACATGGGGAAAATCCACTTCTTTGGAAAAATTAAATACTTGAACAATCTGCGCTTTGCTGATGACATAGTGCTAATTGGCAAAAATAACGAAGAACTAAAAGCTATGGCAACTGACCTAGCGAGAGAGAGCAAAAAGTGGGGTCTTTCAATAAACTTTGGTAAAACAAAAATCATGACAAATATCAACAATTTCGAGGAAATCAAAATTGAAAACAATATCATTGAAATTACTGAAGAATACACATATTTAGGCCAGAATATGACACTTGAAAATCGCACTAAAAATGAAATTAAAGTGAGGAAAGCTAAGGCTTGGAGAGCCTTTTGGGCCCAAAAAGCCATTCTCAAAGGTAATCTGAAACTAAAATCTAAAATTAAAATTTTGGAAAGTACTATCTATCCGGTCCTAACTTACGGGGCGCAAACTTGGGCGTGCACAAAAAAGCAAATACAAAAAATAGGAATAACTCAACACGCAATGTTAAGGAATATTTTGGGTATTAAAATTCAAGACAAAATCAATATTTCAGATATTTTTACTAAAACAAATGCAAAAAGTGTAGTTAAAAAAATACAAAATTTAAAACTTAAATATGCAGGGCATGTGGCAAGGCAACCTGAGGACAGATGGAGTAAGATCTCCACGTTTTGGCATCCTAGAAGAGGCAAGCGCAAAGTGGGCAGACCTCCACTGAGATGGGCTGACGGAGTAGTCGCAGTGGCCGGGCCAAGCTGGCCTCAAAAAGCCAAAAACAGAAAACTTTGGATTGGCTTGATCGAAGCTCATACACAGAAATGTGTTACTGGGTGAGGGACAAGTGGATCTCCACTTACCTAAATATTAAATGGTATGTTATAGTAAATAGTTGAGATTCGTTGTCCAACCGAGTACAAGAGCAATATAAATAAATAAATAAATAAAAAATTATAGAATTTGGTTAAAAATAATCGACGGTTAACCGGCGGTTAAAATCCGAATCCTCGTTAGGATTCACATTTTAACCACCGGTTAACCGGCGATTATTTTTAACCAAGTTTTCGAGTACTGGCCCTATAAGAGTATTAGTGAAATTGAACGTGATATATCCGTGTAAAAATTCACATTTAGCTTAAGATCCAGCAGCAAATATTTTTCAAGGGGTAGTAGAAACTAAACGGGCCTTTTGTACTTGGTTATTGATGCTGCGTATAGCGCAAAGGATCAACATTTTCAACGTTTCGGTAACCGAATTTTCAAATTCAGTTCGCCCGTGCCGCCAGAAGTTTTACCGGAACCTTCGTTGTAAATTGGATTTATAATGATTTATCAAAATATATTTCAACGAGTTGCCTGTGCTAGTCTCACCTGGTAATTGTGCAACTGTGACAACATGCCATAGAATGAATTTAGTACCTCTATCTTTTCGATACACTGTCATCAAAAATGCGTTAAACATAACCTATTTCTCACGGGGGATTTACGAAGGAAATTTGTTCTTGCTTTTAAGGGACACGAGGTGAGTAAGTTTAGAAAACGCTACGCTATAGGAGCTCGGTTATTAAGTATATCTGCACACACGAAAGTCCTAGCCTCTGCTATTGCTGAGGTAGAAGGTAGAAAGTTTCGGGTCCCGACACAGAAGTTAGGAAGGCATTGACTGCAACTCGGCTAACCGATTAAAAACGCTAGCAAATGCACAGACAGAGACAAACAGACCCAAGTGAGGCGTACTGCGGCCAAAAAATAAAGTTCTCAGTTAAAAATGATTTAAAAAAAAAAATCGGGCTGAAATTTGAATAAGCCCATTCTCTCAAAGTATATGGTATAGAAATTCCCGAACCAATAATTTCTTACATATTGTGAAAATAAGTAGTCATTAAATCACCATCATTCAAAAGAAAAGAATTAAAATGTAATATCCCCCCTCCCCCTCCGGAGAAATATAATAGCGGACTCGACACATCAACTCACAATGACAATGCTATGTTTCATTTCGGTAATAGAAAGGATGTTCAGTCTCTCAAAATATACAGAAGAAAAAGATGAGAGAATATTCAAACGTGCGAGTACGCTGGTTTTTCACCTGTAAGTTTATCGATCACGTGATCATTTATTCAAATCAGGGTATATAATGCTCTGATTCGAAGCATATATACGCTGGTTTTAATTCGTAATCACGTGATCGGGGGACTTATAGCTGAAAAACCAATGAATTTCGCTGATTCATGTTTAAAAAGTACGTCCACGAGTGGAAATAGGAGAGTGTCAAGCAGTCACCGTGCTTCATCCCGTCTTCGAGTGACTAAATAGCTAAGTGGCCATGACATCCCCGTCGATATCGAGTTTACGGAAGACATGTGCCGACTGAAAACTATTTTAAAAATTTGGAAACATAATAAATGTTGGCCATTTGTGTACCCTAATTCAGTACATTTCTCATTTTGTTATTTATTTATTTTATTTAATAGTTTCCTCCCCCATCACAGCGGTTAGGCCAATTACGATGGGGGGGGGGAGTTACAAAAAAAAGCTTCAAAATAATAATAATAATAAAAAATAAAAAAAAAACTCTTTGACCCCTTACTTCCCTACAACGTCACTCTCCCGGTCTGTCATCCCTACCACAGCCTCAGTTTATTTTCGAAACATCAGGAGGCATGAAGACCAACTGGGTACTCAGAAAGCATGAAGACCTAGTAGGGTTCGAAATTAATTGACTGAAGGACTCTCAGTGCCTGAGTTTGAAAATTTTTTCGCTTTAGGAAGAATATATCGATTTCCGGACTAGAGCGAAGTATTTCGTTGTACAGACGCATTGCTCTAATCAAAGTGGACTCCCTGTACCCATTTGTTCTCGCACTGGAAACATCGAAAAGATCTCTGGAGCGTCCCTGAAAAGAGGAGATACGGAAACGAATCTCGCTTAACATGACGTCAGTTATTTTGCCATTGATGATATCATACAATAATAGCAAAGAAGAAAGCTGCCTTCGAACTTGTAGGCTATCGACTTCAAAGCCCTGTCGCAATTCTTGGTGTCTCAAATCCAAAGGGTAATAAGAAAACAGTCTGTAATACAGATACTTGAGAAATCGATTTTGTATTTTTTCAATTGCTTTATTTCCGATCTTTGTAACTGGATTCCAAATTAGTGCAGCGAATTCAAGATTTGACCTTACAAGTGAAAAGTATAATATTTTTATTGTATCAGTATCAACGTAGTTTTGCCCATTTCTCATTATAAAGCCTAACATTCTTTGCGATTTTGACACTACTTTCATAATATGATGTTTATAGAGTAATTTTGAATCTAGGACGACACCCAAGTCTCTTACAGTTGTGACGTCGCGCAAGTACTCCCCACCAATATTATAATTATAATCAATTTTAGTCTTTTTCCTAGTAAAAGAAATTTTTTCGCATTTCCTGACGTTAAAAGGTAACCGGGTTTCCTGACTTCACACAACCAATGAACTGAGATCGTCTTGTATGGATTCACAGTCTTGGCTTGATACGACTTGTTTAAATATTTTTATATCGTCTGCATAAAGCAATATTTTGGTATGTCTCAGTTGCGCCACAATGGGATTGATAAATATCAGAAACAAAAAAGGACCTAGGATAGATCCTTGTGGTACCCCGGACACACAAATAAACTCCCTAGACATTGATCCCTTGTATGATACAAACTGCTTTCTGTTACAAAGGTATGATACAAAAAACTGCACCAGATTTGAAGAAAAGCCAAACTCTTCCATCCTGGCAATCAAAATCGAGTGGTCAACTTTATCAAACGCTTTGCTGAAGTCGGTGTAAATAACATCAACTTGCTTATTTTCATCAAAAGATTTCAGGATGAATTGTGTAAGATGTATAAGGTTTGTTTGAACTGATACATATGTTAGGAGCAGAACGCGAAAACGGCCACTGAGCAAAAAAATTACCACAACGCGTTGAGCCAACTGATGTACGACAAATCACGTTCTGGTCAATTCGAAGCAACCAAAACGTGTCGTGGAAGTCATTAAACCTCAAGTACGCGCAAATTGCGATGTGGTATAAAAGAAGAGCATATAGAAACTAACCTCAACGCGTTGGTGCACGGAAAGCCTAGACACTCACAGAGCCAGGATTCGGTGGAACGTTCTAACCGGGATATTCGTGACATGCTTGTCGCATGGATGAGTGACAATCAACAGTCAACATGGTCAGAATGTCCTCGATTCATCCAGAGTAAGAAATATTGTGCCCTACATGTGGGTATAACGACTAGTCCATACGAAGCTATGTTCGGAAGTGCACAGAGGATAGGACTGGCAGACTCGGCATTGACTGAAGATATGTACATAATATCTACCGCTCGTCCAAAATAAAATCAGAGAATTTGGGTGGAAGAGACTGCGAAAGAGGATGCGAACAAGTCCTTACATGTGGGGCGAGCTTACTCGTACGTACACTATTAACAAACTTATTCCCGTACCGAGTCCAGCTATTTTTATTCGTTCAGCCCCCACTGACAAAAATCGAGGATAAATCTAGAATATTTTCAAAAACGTCCGACATTTATCTATACAGCCGAATCATGGACAAATCATGGACAGTGTCCGTTCTTTATCCCATATGGCTAGATACCGCTGTATAGCCGTGTCTATTATTTTGTCCTGGATAGACAGATGCGAATCCGATACAGAAACAATTCAGGACAAATGTGAGGTCAATGAAAGCCCAATGTAGTACATGTTATAAAATACATATGAACCGGTAAAGCCATTCAGTTAAAAATGCGAAGGGTCATTACGGTTGCATTTCTGACAAAACACATCGAAATTCCCGTTAATGTTCTTAGATTTAAAAACGTATTCGACATAGGTAGGTGGGTAATTCTCAGAAAAAAAGCAATTTTCAGTTACCATTGCAATTCTTAACAACTAAACACGTTTTCCAAAATTTTTTTTTACTGTGTTGTAGAGCAACGTGTCCTTCACCTTTTTCAACCATTAGAAATAATGTGCCCCCTCTCCCAATTTCAAAAAATCCTTCAGAATCCTCGAAATCTCCAATGCCGTGGCTGTAACTCACTATTCCTTATTTTATAAAAGTTTCCATAATGATGTTAATTAGGCATTATTTCACCGAAAATCAATATAAATATTATTGGAAGGGTTAAAGCAAAGACAGACACCTACAAAATTGACAAAAAGTTCTCTATGTGACCCAGAGGAGAGCTTTTAGTTTTGTAACTGGGTTTTTGTTCCTATGCCGTGGCCATTTTTTAAGTTGCTTCTTCTGGCACACTGTTGACGTGTTTCATGCGGCTGCGAAGCTGGATGGCTTCGTTCGAATAGCGATAACATAATCCGCATCTTAGATCTTCGATACTGTACGCCTTATCGATTCTGTAATAATAAATCAGTGAAATTAGTGTTGTGTACAATTTTTGGTATCCGATAGCGTGGCTGTTCGTTCTCCGCCAAAATGATAGGATTTTCACCTGAAACAAGAAGGAGAACCCTTAATTAGTACGTGTGATTAAATTAAGATTGAAAAGTAGCTTCGAAAATACTTAAAGGCTGTAAAAAAATAGAATTATTGAAAATTTTCCAATGTCGTTTCTTGCTTTTTGTCTCTTATGTCGTGGCAGAAGCTGCTTTCATTGACCACGGCATTGGAAAGTGATAACCACGACAAGAGATTTTGAAAGTGAAATGTATGTACTTGTACATTTAAACCTGCTTACGTTTGTTTATCAGTGGCCCTTTCCCATAAAGAACGATTGAAGCGAAAGAAAATTGCTGAGAGGAAGCGACTGCTAGGTATCAAAAATGATCCAATGTATGTAAACGAGTCTTATCCAAAATTTTATGTTAACTATTAACTAAATAATATTAAGAGAAACATTTCATTTCATGCAAAAGTGTCTCATCTTGCTTCGAGAGTATTATGATATTTTTACAAGTTTGTTCATTGAGTTTTTGTTTAAATAAAATGATTTTGTCTACTAGTCGTAAATATCAAAGATTTATTTAGTAATTTTAAGTGAGCAATTCCGTGATTTTATGAAAGTGGTCCTAAATTTTTAGTCAAGATAAGTCTAAGCAATTTTTTGTTTGATTAATGAGTACTGTCCTAATCTCATTTCAAATTAAACTTAACAAGATTTTTCAAAATATTGTGACTGTTTCATTACCTGTCCTTTGTATGGGATTCAACTGCAGTCTGGTACCTTACTCCTAAAACATGGTTCTCCACATAATTTTTGCACTGAGTTAAGTGGATAAGTTTTTAACACAATTTAAACCTGGAATGAAACATATAAATTGTAATACCTATAATAAGTATAATTTTTCAACTAGTCCCCACGATTCAATACTTACCTAATAAACGTCGGTCATTGTTCTCCAACAGGTTAAATACAACAGCATAATATATCTTCTCTTCATGTTGAAGGTTTGAAGTTGAATAACATCTGGCCACGGCATAAGAATTTCCAATGCTGTGGCTCATTTTTACTGAGCCACGGCATTGGAGAATAGCCACGGTATGAGAAGTTCTCATGCCGCGGATAGATAATATTTTAAAATGCTCTGCCCCCTCCCCTGGTCAACATGAATTGAGCAGAAGGGTGTTTATGTCTTGTGGGACACACAAACAATAAATTCCACCTTCAAATTCCCCTAAACAGAAACTTTTTGAATGAAAGATTTTACTCCGTGGAAATTGCTTTTTTTTTTTTAAAGAATTACCCAGCTATATCTATGTATACTCGAGCGCAGGTAGCATTAGTTGTATTTAGATTTTGTAAGAATAGGATGTTGAATCAACGACAAGAATGGTCCATCGAATCTCGGGGGTGACTGACGCGTAGTCTTATTAATTTATCGAATTAACGTAATTTCCTGGAAGCCGATACGTCACCTACCTATTCTGTTTTTGCTGCGTATATGATTTCCGTCTGACTATTGGAGCGAATGTGTATAAACTCCACATGTACATATACATATCTTTTTCCTCTTTTCTTTTCATTTTTTAAATCCATTACATAAGGCTAATCAGCATGACGCAGAGGATAGGCGCGCTCTGGGTATTATTACGTGTGTTACGTAATCGTAAACCATTGTACACGAGACTAACAGTGTGTATTAACACGATTACACACTGACCCACTGCGAACTACGTTTGCTAATCTGGTACTTGTCAATATAGTAAATGTACTACCTATATCTATCGGTACCTACCACTTTCATTCGCGTACGCTTCGATTCGATTCCAGGCTATCGAGATGATCGATTACACGTATATATTTATATCCACGAGTATGTTCTATAACCCTCGACAGAACGTTCAAGAATTATTCCAACTTGTTCGTAATTACTCGTATTAATGAAAGTTGAAAAAATGCCCGCGTACTTTCGACTTCGAAGATTATATGGTAGGTCGATGGAGGATAAAATTATCGCTCTTTCAAACGGGTAAATTGGAGGGCGAGTGCTGCTCCCTCCGTCGAGATACACGCGTTACGAAATAGAATTGGTTTCGGTTCGCATTACCTATAGGTAGCTATAGGTACTTTATACCTACTTCACTTCATCACAGGGATAGCTCACGGAGCGCCGTGCTGTAAAAGTAATACGTGAGAGCAGACCGTCACAAAAATTATCATTTATTGCGTAAACGATAAGTTGTTTACCTTCCGACCGATTTCCGATCATCGAACTACAATAATTGGTCATGCATACAGGCTACATCTTCATATACAATTTCCATACCCACAATTTCTTCAGAGTTTTATGTACCTACTTATTATCAATGTAGATGTAAATACGAATACAAATGCATTATGGCTACAACCCCCGCCCGCCTCCCCCTCAGTGAGTAATAAGACTTTCGACTTTCGAATTCGTTTCTACGCTACATTTGATGGGGTGATCTGAAAAATATATTCCGGATTGGTCGCGAAAACTGAGTTTCAATATAAAACGAATAAGTACCTATATGTTTGAGAAGTTATACGGTATTGTTACCGAAGTCAAAAATACGATTTACTTTTAATACTTCCTTGCACATTCCTCTGCAAGAGTAAATATAATTGCAGTTGTAAAAAGTACTTTAATTGAAATTTTACATACCATTGCATAATCAAATTGTTATTTAGCTTTGGTTTATGTTCGCGTTTAGCGTAATATTCTTCGCTTTCTATTTTACATTCACATATTACGCCGTCACGTTTACTTTACAAATATACACAGTGACGCTGTGCTGGGTGGATATGTAGGTAGTACAGCAAAAAACACAAAAAGGGAGAGAGAGAGAGAGAGAGAGAGAAAAGTCAAGTGCGATTTTCCCAGAATTCGTATGAAACAAGTTTAGGTAACTTAACGTTGGGTGTATTTGCGGTAGTATATTATAATTATTGGTATCATACTGGGGCATCGTATGTCAAAAACCAGGAAATCCTCCCCGACATAAGTAAGCTAGTATAATATTTTCTTTCATATGGAGGAACATAACTTCCCTAATGTTCTTGTACAAAATACTCCATAATAAAATAAGTGAACCTACTTTATTGGAGAGAATTAAAATACGAGTACCCACTTACAGGGCTAGGAAATCAAACCTATTTGAAATACAACATTCACGAACCAATCACTGCACAAATGCTCCTTTTAATAGAATAATGAAATTGTACAACAATTTGAGCAGAATGCAGCAGCACCTCGATATACTAGGTACCAACAATTATACGAGATTCAGGCAACGCGTTACAGAATTGTGCGATTAACACGGCGTACAGGAAAATACTTAGCAAATGTGCTTGGGTGGACTCCACTTGGGGGTTCTTCTGCAGTTCGGAAGGTGGGCCTTCAGTGGGGAGATGCGGTGCTACAACCGGTGGATGAACGAAACTGCTTCTATTTTCTTTTTTTCATTTTTATTTTCTATTATCATTTTTATTTTCTATTATCATTTGTCAAATTATTTCACACACCCTCTACATAATTGGCCCACGGGCTGTGAAGAGGGTGCCAAAATAAATGAATATTATTATTATTACATATGTTGACTTCAAATAATTGCAATAAAATTTAAGATTGTTCGCTCGGAATAACGTAACACTTTGTACGAGAATCAAACCAACAGGTAAAATACTAGGAAAGCTTATAGCTCACAAGGACTATAATCAACCAGAATGCAACCAGTTTTTTGCATGAGACTAATTAAACCTGCATGTACCTAGTTAATATTAGTTTTGATTCGGTATTATATGTTATCCACGTTTCGTAGGTATCCGAATGTGCATACCATCTCATTTTGTAGATTTTGAACAACTGATTTACATAGTGTACAGATGTACAATTTACATTGTTTGAAAATATTCGGAACAATAGGATATACTACGCACCACACTTGCTATATAGCCCCAAAAATAATAATAAGATGCGCTCATATATGAAGAGGTAGGCAGCTCGAAAAATTACCCCCACACAGGTTGTTGAACCCGACTTTTCGATGTTGATCGTAGCCGACAGCTCTGTTTCTGCTATGGAGAAAGATAGGGGTTCGTCTATTTGCCTAACTGTCTAACAGGCTAGAGGCAACTGAATACCAGCCTATTCTGACTTTCGGATTCTCTCTCTTCCCCCCCCCCGTACACACTCAGCTGGACCAGATCTTTGAGTACCCCTGGAATTATTTAGATTGCGAGAAGGCAATCACCGGCCAGCGCTTTCCGGTGAGGAAAGACGTAAAAATATCAGGTTTTTAGTGATTTGAAAGACCTAAAGTGCAGAATTAACCGAATTTTGGCGGTTATTGTTCCTGCCACGTGCAGGTTGTGATAATGTTGCATTGCGAGTAATTCTAACAGTTGTACTTAGTCCGGAATCGTAATTAATTCGCATTTGCGTGTAGATGAGGAACCAGCATAGTAAAGGTAAGTTTATACAAAGGATGGTCCTAAAGTCATTGCGCGACGCTTCCTACGGACTACATGCGCAATCTAGCGGAGCGCGACCGAACTAATAGTAAAGTTTATTCAATTTCCTGTCGAAAGAGACCAAAACAAGCACGCTTGCTTATATGGTGGCCGAGCTACAGCTGTTTGAAGTTAACGTGCTCGTGTACCGCCTACAAGCTCAATGTGTGTAGTATAAAATGAGTTCGGAAAGTGCGAATTTAAGAACGGAACAACGGTCGTGATCTGACATCCGGTGCGAGATGTGTGGGTCCTCAGCAATCAAAGCTGCCACTGTGTTCCAGTTTACTTCCGTTACACTTGTTCGCGTTTGCCCAGTTTGCGGAATCAACGAGGCTGATGTGCGGCCATCGCGCAATTCCTTATGCCACCGCTGAATTGTTCTCTTCGGCATCAGACTCGTACCGTACACGCCTTCCATTTCATCACACGTCTGCTCTGACGTCAGACCACGACGAACACCATACAGGATCACCTACCGTTGTTTCGTTCTTAAATTCGCACTTTCCGAACTCATTTTACACTACACACGTTTAGCTTGTAGGCGGTATACGAACACGTTAACTTAAAACAGCTGTAGCTTGGCCACTATGTACGCAAGCGTGCTCGGTTTGGTCTCTTTCGATTTAGTTCGGTCGCGGTCCGCTAGATCGCGCATGTAGTCCGGAGAAAGCGCCGCACAATGAATTTAGGACCACCCTTGGTATGTAGCATGCAAACACAATTCTGAACCAACTGCAACTCCTTGAAACTGAGCGCGGTTATTTGCAATACTCGCAGTATAAGACCAGATTGTCTTACAAAGCACATGGCAGTTTTAAATACGATTACATACTTAAACTGACCGACCAACTACTGAAGGAAACAGAGGCCACCAAAATGTGCAGTTCTCAATTCGGTAATCGTCATTCAGCAATAATGGTAGACGCGTGGTTAAACGAATGACATTGGGTGCGGAATGTAAAATAATTTTCCTACTGAATGGTCATCTATTTTTTGCGGTTCTTTTCATAGTTTAAGTAGTAAAAATAGGGGGGGGGAATGAATCTTTTGCGCGCTTTTGGAGTCGTGCTTTCCCCACTCGAGCCGTATTTGCCCAACTTTTTCCAACTGGGCTATCGGAGATGCTCCCTCCCTCTGGATCACTACACCCCTGAATAATAGCTATTCTGATGATAGGTTGTTGGCTAATTCCAGCTTCTACTTCTAATCAGATGGTAAGAACCCGGAAACCTGAAAGCATCTCACTACTGCCGTTTGAACACAAGCAATATGCCTCAATATATCGACATCTTCCTGACAGAACATCGTGAAACGTAGCGACTTACGTTATGCTGGTAACGATGTATTTGAGGAGGAAGTCGTTATTTATAATGAACAAGTATACATCTGTGTATGCTAGCTAGATGGAGAATTTGGAGCCAAACTGATCCGATCATGCGGAGTTCGACCATACGCGAAGGAATTTCGTATCCGCGCATCGATCAACGCATCATTGGACTAATTTGGTTCCGAATCTTCCATCCAGCACATACTTCTATATTGTTATCCATAGCGCCTGAACAAATATGACCTTTTAGAAGTAAATAGAAATTGACACGCTAGAAACTGTCGTAAAATAGCGGAAGAAATTAAATTTTCTATATACATTCTCGTTACCAAAAAGAGATTAACCTAAGTAAACTGGAATTGATAGAATTAGCAGAAATCAAAAAACTCATCAAGAAGAAAATTAAAAACGATGTGCACTCATTTGACCAAGAACTTATTAAGGAAATAATGGAATCTACCTGGTCAACAAGACAAGCAAGGAAAGCACTCTCTAAAGGAAACTGGCTATTGCCAAAAATTATATCAGAGGAGGGAGTAATAATCCGGAATAGAGAGGCGATCGCTAGCACTGCTATAAAGTTTTTCGTAAAACTTTTCGATGATGATAGATCGGATGAAGCCACCCAAAATGTTCAATTCGATCATTGGTTAGAGGCTGGCCACCGAGAAGACCAATTCTATACCTCGAATATTCAAGAAAAAGAAGTATACGAAACACTCAAGGCCCTTAAGGCCAACTGCGCGCCGGGGCCGGATGGGGTAGACAACACAACATTGAAAACATTTGCAAAAATTCTGTCAAGGCCACTTGCTTCAATATTTAACTGCGTGCTCTCCTCGGGTCTGTCCCCAGAGCAGTGGCATCTCTCTGGGATTATTCTTCTCCATAAAAAGGGTGATAGAGCGGTGATTAACAATTACCGTCCTATCAGCTTGTCTTCTAATGTTTGTAAGGCATTTATGAAAATCCTAAAACAAAAGATTTACCCTGTGCTGGATGCACAACAACCAAACGAGCAGGCCGGCTTTAGAAAAAACTTTAGTACTATTGACCATATTCACACTTTAGGGCAAATTTTCGAAAAAACTCCCGAATTTCAATCAAAAATAGCAGTGATGTTCATTGACTTTCATAAAGCTTTCGATTCTTTATATCATGATAAAATCTGGGTTAGTCTTATGAGACAAGGAATACACTTCAAAATTGTTAGGTTACTGAAAGAACTATATGCTAAATCGGAAGCCATAATCAAACTAGAAGGGAATGAGGAGAAGTTTAAAATCAGGAGAGGGGTCAAACAGGGGACCCACTATCACCCAATATCTTCAATGCGGTTCTGGAGGAAATTTTTAGAAAAGTTGATTGGAGAGGGAAGGGACTAGTAATGGGGCAAAATAGCACTTTCGGCGAATATAAATACCTAAACAATCTAAGATTTGCAGATGATATTGTCCTAATTGGGAAAAATAGTGGGGAACTCGAAGCAATGGCGGAGGACTTGAGGAGAGAAAGCAAGGAGATGGGTCTTTCAATCAATTATGACAAAACCAAAATTATAACAAATATTAATCAATTTAGGGATATCTTCGTAGATGGTAACAAAATCGAGGTAGTCGAGGAATATAAATATTTGGGTCAGATAATGTCACTAGAAAACAGAATAAAAAAGGAACTAAAAATCCGAAGAGCCAATGCCTGGAAGGCTTTCTGGGCTCAAAGACCCATCTTCAAAGGGAAGCTCAATCTGAGCTCAAAAATAAAAATCCTCGAGAGTACTGTCTACCCTGTTCTGACTTACGGGGCGCAAACTTGGGCCTGCACTACAAAACAAGTCCGAAAAATGGAGACCACGCAACATGCCATGCTTAGGAGTATTTTGGGTATAAAACTCAAGGATAAAGTCCATATTCCGGAAATTTTCAAAAGATCAAAAACAAAAAACATAGTCTCGGCCATTAGAAAACTAAAACTAAACTATACAGGGCATGTTGCGAGGGAATCCAGAAATAAATGGAATAGGGTCGCCACCTTTTGGACTCCAATGAATGGTAAAAGAAAAGTCGGGAGGCCACGGAAAAAGTGGAGCGATGAGGTGGTCGAGGTGGCGGGCCCTAACTGGGCGAACAAAGCCGCCAACAGGAAGATGTGGGTTGATCTGACCTACGCCTATACCCAGAAATGGGTGGCTGGGTGAGGGACGTGAACAAGGTACATCACTTACCTAAAATATATGTATGTAGTAATAGTATGCCTCACTGAGCCTATGAGCACAAAATAAAAAATAAAAAATTCTCGTTACGAAAAAGAGATACATACTTGACAGACTTCATTTAGCAAGGGAGTAGAGCGGAAGAAGTTTAATCGACGTCTATCCTTATTTTTATTTATATTTTTAAGTTTTTAGAAAGCGTGGTTTTACATGAACTCATGTTCTGGCAAATGTTATAGTGAACGAAAGTGGAAAATAGCAGTCTGATAGATATAATAAATTTAAGAATATGGCCTCATTTCGATAGTCATCATAAGTAGCTTAATACTGACTCACACGGACATGGCATTTGTTGCTCAGGCACCGTACGCAGGTGTAGACCCACTTACGCGCTTTCCAATCCAGCAGAGTTTCCGAAGGTGCCGTTCTCGCATTCCCGGGAGATAATGATAAAAGTAAAAACTTGGAGGGGGGGGGGATCAAATAGGAAAAGAAAACTGAAATGAAAACCAACAAAAGACGTCGAGTTAATGCGCAATGTTCTGGGGATGAGAGGACGAGGGAATTTGGATCGCAGTAACCTAATACACATATTTTGTTAATCGCGTTTTCTCAAACCTTTATACAGTAAGTAAGTGAAAAAAACAACCCCCCCCCCCCAAAAAAAAAAAATAATAAAAATAATAATAATAATAATAATAATAATAATAAATATAAAAATGTTTGGTAGGTATTTGAAAATAGTCCGTGGATACTTATTTGTAGTCTAAAATGGTGTTCTGGAAGGCTTCGAATCGTGTTTTCATGCATTTGTTGATCACAGTAGCCATTGCCGCAATTCCAGCAAACAATGGTACGAATTTCACAGTCCTTCAGCTTCACTGAGCACTGCATTCATCGCTGCTGGATAGCGAAAGTATCTTCCCGCTGTGTACTCTCATCAGTCATAATCTCATCTGAGAGCGAGCTTACTTCTACAAATAAGACAGGTTATTAATTTTTGGCTGAATTCGTGCACTTAACGCGCAAATATGGGTAGGCATCATTTATTTGAATTGCGGGGCCTAGTAACATTTTTTTGTGGGAAGGTGCGAAAAATTTTTAATCTAAATAGACGAGCGAAAACAGAAAAGTTCTATTCGTCTGTCAAACAACGAAGTCAACAAAGTTAACGAACAAGAAATCTTATAAATCTCCGCAAATCTCGTAAATTTTATCTATGAAATTTCTGTTAACTCGGTGAATAACCTTTAGACTGTCTTCATTTTTTGTAGAGGGGAAGGGAGGGGAGAAGGATTTCTCGTTCCCACACAACTATTTGAATTGACACGCTGAATGTATAAATTGGGATACAGTGATTTTTAAACGATCTACGAGTAGGTAAGTAATAATATTTACTCGTAGTACAGTAGACGTGATAATCTAAAGATAGAAATCGCGAACTGAAATCAGTCAGTGAGATGATAAGATTTTCGAAGGCGATAATGGGGTTCTTGATTTTTGAAGAGTTCCGATGTTTCGTGGGCTGAAAAAGAGAGGGAGCCGAAATGGAGGGGAAAAAATGACAGATAAATACGTGTACACGAACTAAATAGCGAATGAGGTAATATAATGGTGTCTACCATTCTTCGTGCAGCTGCTGTAACCGAAATCGCGTAACATAATAACGATGACTTAAAACTTTCACCGGTTAGAACATAATTAACGTGTATATGATGTAAAGTAAACGAATATAAGTCACTGCTCCGAATAAGACAGGTCACTTAGCCGGACATATTGAAGATTATATCAGGTATCCACACAACTGTACCTCACCAACCTGCAGTTCCAATCTTACAGGATATGCCTACTATGCCCTAGTAAACTCTATCCGTAAGTTTAGTCGAATATAATTACGAGTACTTAATTTGCGTAGTTTGACCGCATTGACAGTAGGAAAAGTAGACATTCATCAAGAGAAAGTGCGGTGGTGACCAAAAAAGTTTCCGGGCGATGTGGTCTATACCTGTGAAACAAGTGCCCGTATCGACACTGAGATCTACATTTTACTCGACATTTGAATTCAATAATTTCTGTTACATTTCTTACGCTGATGATTAGACATAGCCCTAAAAAACGGCTCACTGATGTCCCTGAGGTAATGCTCGAAGGGGCGGTTCCAGAGCTCGGGTGAGAGCAAAGGAAAAGAGGATCTCAATTCAAATCAAACACAAATATTTATAACGGTAATAATAATCGAATCGACATATCGACACGTTTGTCGCTGTCGAAGTTCGGATTGATAATTAATCAATATCGAATTTTGTGCAGAAAAAGTGCGGGACAACCAATATCACATTTCTTCTAAAAAAAAAAAGATTGCAGGTTTCGGTACTAAGTATGCAATAGAAAAACTTATTAGCGCCAAGCTGAATCAAAAATTGGAAAATTAGATTACTCGATAACAAGATCACAGTCTGTATGGAAATCGATGTCGATTTTTTTCATCGGCATTCGAGGAACCAAAATCGACAACAAATTTTTGGTTATCGAGATATTTCTCTGTACTTCAATAATTTGATGTCGACTTTTTCATCGGCTTTTAAGCAGCGAAAAGCGACAAAAAAGTCAAAGTCAACAACGACGTTGGTTTTAGTTCGACTTTTCAATCGACTTCGCTCGTTGAATTTCACAAATTTTTCGCGTTGGAAAAGAGACCGATTTTGAGGTGTCGACTTTTATATCGACGGTGTTTCACGGAATAGATGGGTGATTCTCCGAAAAATGGACAATTCAACGTGGACAAAAACCAAAAAAAATGAGGTTCACTTTTCAAATTTTTTTCGTTGAAATCGATACTAGGGGTGTTGAGAAATCATATTCCGGTACCGGCCGGGCTTAAATTTGATTTTGGAGGGTTGTAAAAAAAAATTGTTGTCCACGTTGAAAGACAAATTTTTCAAGTTCACATAGTGTGATAAGATGAGGCTGTACGATCACATAGCGGCACCGTGGGTTACAATCTCACGGATCACGGTTTTATGAAGTACCAAAAATTCATCTAGGAAAGTAGTCTCTGCACGAAGAAGATTTAAAGGCTGTTTCTACAGACTGCTTCTAAGTGTCGAAAGATTCACGTCCTTCAGCGTGGATACAAGAAATACGTGAGTAGCCACGTTGAATAATATTTTATGTCCACGTTTAAGGACAAAATCGCCTTTTCCCTTTTCCCATTGGGTAAATATGCGGAAAATATTTGATACATGTTGCTGAATATAATGTGGCCAACATTAGTTATATCATTACGTTTTTACAAATTCGGAGCTATAAATTCAATATGGCTGTTGATGTCCACGATGAAGGACACTTTTTTTTTAGAAACCAGGATCTCAGCAATAAATGAGTATTTTAGCATACAAATTATCATTATTTCACAGAAGTTCTTACACAGCCTTTTAGAGGAAGTTATGAGGAAGTTATATGAGCATTTGAGAGAAGTTTATGCTTATAGTGGAACCCTACAGAGAGGTTTGAAAATTATCCACGTTGAAGGACATATCTCTTTCTAGACACAACTTTGAGGTATTCTAAAGGTTACTTAACTTGGTTAGAAAAAGATTGTAAGACCTATACCGTGTTGCCTCAACTTACCTCTTCAACAATGGGAAACAGTAGTTCCTGAAAATGATGTATTAAACCCTTCCAGCAAGCAAAAAAAAAAAACGGAACTAGGCCAGGTTGACACCCACGCTGATGGACATTTCAGGTGCATTTTCGATTTTCTAATGATGTTCTGCTGAACTAGGGAGAGCTTTTACCACTGTCTCCATCAGAAGAGTTCATTTCTTCAATTTTGATATATTGCGCATCGCATTCTGATAATAAGTGGCAGAGTTACAGCCTATTTACATGAATTGTCCATTTTTCGGAGATTTACCCAGTATACAGTAAAACCTCCATTAACGGACACTCTCAGTCGGCGGACACTCCTCTACAACGGACAATTCTTTTGGTCCCGTTGAGTGTTACGGGAAAAATGCATTATAACCTCCGCATAGCGGACATTCTCTATAACGGACAAAAGTTGAACGCAAATAAGGAAAAAATATCACGATAATGCTTGACTTGAATAGATTGTCGTGCAATCTGTAACAAGTTGAACGAGTGGTCGGAGAAAGAATAAGGCGGATGAGCTAAGCATGCACGTTAGTATGGATTCAGAGATGTGTTGGTGAGTGTATTATGTGTAGTGACAATGAGTAATAAACGTAAATTTCTCAATAGAGGTTTTACTGTACAATGGTAATGACTTAATGACATAACATATGAGCATAGCCGGCGCAAGGTTGTTTTCCCGGGTGGTGCACAGGGGAGAAAAATTTTTTGTAATTTTTCCTATCAAAAAATTATCTTTGGGGCAATTTTAAAGGAAAAAAGGGGGAAATGGAAAGATGGGTGTGTTACGGGACACCCCGAGGCTGACCTGTGTACAAGAGCAATATTAGAAATTAATAGCCAGCACTCAGCAGTACGAGGGAATTGAAACATTGATAATTTAATGATTTTAGCTTTAAGTAATACTAGATCTGTTTTCATTTCTCTTATTAACGCGTAATTTTTCAAAATTTAAAGATTATGTGCCGAAAATTCCGGTGGTGCACTTTTTCCCGTGCACCACTATCTACGCCGGCTATGCGTATGAGTATCATCTCTCTTAAAGCTTTTGAAATCCTCTTGTATAGAACTTACAATATTTTTCCCCAGATTCTTAACCTATAATCGCCTTGCTAATTTTTTAATTTCGTTTGATTGCAGCCGAATACGTTCATCCATGTAGAAAAGCAGATCCAGAACTAAATGACTGCATCAGAACCACCTTGAATCACCTAAGGCCGTACGTTCTTCAAGGTATTATTCGTTTTTCAAATTTTCAGCTAATCGTAGTCACTGCCGAGTAGCCGTACAACGCATTTTTATGTGTATTTTTCGAAGTTAGCACAAACTATCCAGGCTGCCATTGAAATTTAAAATGGAAGGTGTACGAAGAGGGAAAGTTTTGACTTTCAACGAAATTCCGAGTAACAAGCAGAACATAGCTGCAAGCTTTTGAGGGTAGTGCTCTATAGCAAATACACGGAGATCTGAACTCCATTTCTTCAACTAATTTTCTAGACCAGAGATCGTCAAATTGCGGGTCACGAAAAGCACCGTGAAAAAAATTGATTGAAAAATGTGAACATAGTTGAATAAACAGAAATGAAGAGTCTTCAGCTCCACTGCCATATAGTTCTCACGTACGGATACCCGTTACAAACATTTTTTCCTTTATTCCTACTCGTATACTCGAGTATCATTGATTAGGTCAAGGTGGAGACTTCAGAAGTGGATTGCGACTTGAAAAGGTTTGAGAACTACTGTTCCAGAAAAACTCCCTAAAATCGGAATTTTCGAAAATTATCGATCTAAGTTGAGCAAATACGAACGTTTAAAAATAAAAATTGTTCTAAACTTGCCTCTCAATACCAGGGACGTACTGATAGGGAGGAGCTCCCTCCCTGGAGGAAATGTTTTACTCAGCAGTTGGGAAAATTTATCATTTTAGTCAGGCGGAGTTGGAAAATTACGGTAGGGTTGGAAAAATCCAAGAAGTCAAAAGGTTGTTTTCCTTCCTCTGATACTTTGATTTTTGGGAATTTTGAGTTGAGGAGGAAAAATTCAACAAGTCAAAAGGCTTTTTTTTGCTTTGATACTTGAGACTTTTGAGTTGGATCAGTTCAGTTGCTGAGACTTTCACACTCCACCGCCCCCCCCCCAAGGAAAAACTCTTCGACACGTCCCTGCCCAATACGAATGTTTCCGCAACTGTTTTTAGACAAAAATTTGTTTCTTGTGAGACTGGTGGCAACACTGCGTCAGATCTGCCTCTGCTCTGATATAACCCCTGCGTTTTGATTGATTAAAAAGACACTTTTTTGTCACAGATCTCTTTTGCGACATTTTTGTGAACTGAAGCACTGACCATGTTTTCGTCAATGGAAAATTGACGTGACATGGAAATTCAGTTTAGTGACTAACAAATCGGAAGAGGCAATAACTTAATTGAATTTTTTATTCTTTTTTTGTCGGTTTTGCCTCCTCTTTCATCCTCGGTGGAACCGGTCATCAAAATTGTGTGAAAATAATAATATCAAAAACGAGGATGAATCCCTGCGGGAATCGAGGAAAAAGGTTAGGATGGACTTTCAATATTCCCACCTTGATTAGGACAGGGACACCACTCTCAACGGATTTTCAAGAACTCCTAACTAATTTTTTCTCTAAATTTTCTCGTTCTCTCGGATAAATAATTTTAGCGGGCTGGCGTACTCGTACTCAGTTTTTAGTTGAGAAGCCGCTAAATCGCGAATCATCTCGTACTCATAATTATGTAAGATAAGGAAAACTCTATATCTATTTTAGTCAGTAAATACCTTAGCCTTAGTTATAGACCTATATATCGAAGGTGCTCGCTATTGCGGTAATAAATTGATTACGTATTCGTATTTTCGCAGGTATTCCCGAAATTAATGTGCCATCCATCGAACCGCTAATAATACAGAAAATGCAAATGGAAAATGGTCATGGCCCAGTGAGAATGCGTGGAATCTTTAGTAATATGACCATTCACGGAGGAGGAAATTACACAATACTTTCCGTAAAGTAAGTGTACATAAAATGGTTCAATAATGCCCTCCCCCCTCCCATTCGGTTTGCAAGTGTCGTGCCGAGTAGCGTGAGTTGGGTACAGAAACGCAAAAATGTCATAATTTTTTTTTTTTAATCGCCCTTTATAAGTTTAATGAAGCGTAAACTAAACGCGGACTTGGAAGATATTGTAACGTAATAAGATGTATTCAACTGCGAACGTCGAAAAACGTAAATTACATACAAGTAGGCTATGCACTTCTACATAGTAGAGCGGATTAAATGATACGAGATTGTGGTCAGCGACATGAACGAGAGTACTTAGGTATTCAAAATTCCTTCGTTTGTATCACCAGTTGTGTAAACATTCGATCGAACAGACTTCGTTATCGAAGCGAATTTTTAGTTGTATTACCTATTTCGGAATGAGGGCAAATTGGAAGGTTTACTAATCAAACACGTACAGTTTCTCATTGTAACTGCAGCGGATTGCCGAGAAAAATATCGACTCCAGAATTTTGTAGTCGATTTCACTTACGATGTCGGTACATCGACACTTAGCGAGTATACCCGCTGCAACGAATTAATTCGATCGAGTACTTTTTTCACATATAGGCTACATATTATGAACCTACATACAGGGTATTCCGGGAGTGGACGATAAAACTTCGCCTGGTTATACACCAGACTTAGTACATCGATGTTATAAGGATTGCATCGCTCCGCAACTTAAAGGCGCTGCGGTGTTGAAACATAAATTTCAATTTTCGTGTATCGAAAAATCGAATAAAATATGATGAATTTTGGTTTATTAAAATTCTGAGTTAATAGATAACCTATCATATTTGGTATCAAATTAAAGAAAAGATCCTAGCGGACAAATTAAGACTATAACGAACAATTTTTATTCATCTGGGACCAAGTAAAATAAAAAAGAAGTGATGGGGGAAAAAAATCAAAAATTGACGCAAAACACTGTTTTTCATTGTAATTTGAGAAACTGACCAATCAACACCATGATATTTTAAGCTAAACAATAGCAGAAGGTTGCGCTCTTTCAAAACAGCTCAGTACTTCTGGTCTCTAAGTCACTTCGTTTTAGAGTTATTTACAAAGAAAGAAATTAGGATTTCGAGAATTTCATCCAAAAATCGAACGAAATGTAAAACATTTCAATTTATTAAAATTTAGAATCCAGAGAAAATCCATCAAATTTGGTATCAATTCAAAGAGGAGATTTCCGCAGACAAATTCAGAGTTTTTGTTCGTTAGGAATCAAGAAAAATGAAAAAGAAGCGATAATACAGCCTGTTTCTACACGGATGCAAATGACCTTTTGAAAAAAATAAATACAAAAATTATGATTATCACGTATTTATGGGTATGACAAAATTATTACGAATGTGTTCGAATTGGCTCCCAGGGTTAGAGCACCTAGGAACACCCGAGTACTGACATCCGCCATTTTGAGTCGTTTGGTGCCCGACGACTCACAGTTCACTACGCGGGACGCTCCGCCTTCCTTTGGTATATCGAATTGTGAATCATCGGGCACCGAGCAACTCAAAATGGCGGATGTCAGTACTCGAGTGTTTCCAGGTGCTCTACCAGGGTGAAGCCTCTACCTATTAGCAGTGTGGCCACTCGTCAAAATTCCCGTTTCGATTTTTCACAAACGTTCACATCTTCATTTGCGTTTACTTTCAGAGCATACGTATTGTGCAGCGCATTACATCAGTTTTTTTTTCTTGTTTTTTTTTTCCTCCTAAATTGCTAAGGAAAGAAAATGTAACACATCTCTAGATGCAACAAATTTCAGAGAAATTGGGAAGATCGCAGTTGTGCGTTATTTGAATGATGAGCCGCATGAGCAGGATTGAGAAAGTTTTGGTCACTGAAAATGAAGCTAACATAGGCTATAAACTGTGGTCCAAATGCAGAATTATTTTTTCCATCATTTTAAAATGTTACGTTGAAAATTCATTGTTTTCATCACTTTGTCGACTTCCATTTTATGTTCCTCAGTCCTTACAATTTAGGAGAATAGCTCATTACAGTCCTAATTTACTCGGTAGAATCTTCTCTTCAATTAGAAATTAGATTTTGTGAATTTATTTCATTTCTAGAGATTTTATAAATGAAAATGTACAGTGGTTTTACTTTGTTAAAATCAGGTGATGGAAATTCAGCCTTTTATTTTCTTTGCGAAGAACTCTAAAACGAAGCGACTTAGAGACTAGAAGTACTGAGTTGTTTTGAAAGACCGCAATCTTCTGCTATTGTTTAGCTTAAAATATCATAGTGTTGATTGGTCAGTTTCTCAAATTACAATAAAAAACAGTGTTTCGTGTCAATTTTTGATTTTTTTTCATCACTTCTTTTTTATTTTTCTTGGTCCCAGATGAACAAAAATTGTTCGTTATAGTCTCAATTTATCCGCTAGGATTGCTTCTTTAATTTAATACCAAATATGGTAAGTTATCTCTTAATTCAGAATTTTAATAAACCAAAATTCATCAATCATCATATTATTTTATTCGACTTTATGATACATGAAAATTGAGTTTTAATTTTCAACGCCGCAACGCCTTCAAGTTACGGAGCGATGCAACCCTTATAACATCAATGTACTAAGTCTGGTGTATAACCAGGCGAAGTTTTATCGTCCACTCCCGGAACACCCTGTATATGCATACGAGTACCCGTAGTCAATTTTCTTTTTTTTTCAGCGGAAAAATGCGCTGCGCAGTTTTACACATTCGATGTACCACAGTCGATTTCATTTAAGATTATAATTACTTTTCTCGTTTTCAGGAGCGATTTAAATAAATACAGAGTCGATTTCGGAATATTTCTGCCTTACATAGAAGTCACCGGGAATTACGATGTAAATGGCAACGTCTTATTGTTGCCAGTCAGAAGCAGAGGAGAATTTTGGGCAGCATTCTGTAATTATTTGCCAGATTATGTTTATTTATCGCGCCTACATGTTCTACGATAAGTTTCCTCTCTTCGAAATTTTCATATATATTTTATTGGGAAAATAAGAGATGGAGAAACAATATTATCAGCCATAATTGTACCTACGAAAGGACAAATCATTCACTCGAAATAAAACTAAATGACAAGTGCTTCACGAATGTGTCACTTCATATGTTCAGTTGTTTAGCCATCAACGCTACAAACTTGAATACAAATTTTACACTATTAGTATACACTAGAGTACTCACACTCATACCTGGAGTTAAGTACACAATATCGTACGGTAAAGCACGTGTTAGGTTTCCATTTTTTGTTAAGCAGTAGCGTTGGTTGTTATTTGAAAAAATTCGCAAATGACAAAAATTACTTTAGTAGATATAATTTTCTTTAATTAAGCCAAGAAGTTTGCCAAGATATTCAATCTATACTGTCGTCTGTTTCCAAACAAACTGATCGATTATGGCGACATATACAATCTACGCCCCATTAATCGACGAGACCCACAATCGCTTAATTTTTTATTTTTAGAATAAAAGCAAGTGTATAACTAACCAATAGGTATTAACACTTATCAACAATTTTTTACAGCAAATGTCACCGCGGTCGCCAAATTATATGGAATCGAAGTTACCAAAGACGGTGTTAAATTCATGAAGACTGATCGTCTAGGAATTGGGTTCAAACTGCAAAAACCGTTATTCCGCATCAAGGACGTCATTAACAGAAATAACGTTATCGGTAATAGAAAATTCTCTATAAGCGTAATCCCTGGGTTAGTGTTCCCGTTTGATTGGTGTATTAGGTCCGGTGCCACGAGAGATTCTCACCTTTCTATAATTTTTCAAGTCGGCATTTTCGGTAAATTCCAAAAGCTCGTCAGCTGAACTGTAAAACTGACATTTGTTCGTTAAAAAACTTGTTAAGAATTTTAGTAAACAGTTTTGCTTCTTACAACTCCTCTCCCTTTGTTCACATCACCTTGATCGATGTATACAGAAGATGTAGCATCAGATCTATGAACTAGGTAGACTAGCAGTCTAGAATTATTTAGGTACTTTTATTCCAATCCCCACAAACATTTTCTAATACAAAAAGTAAATAGGAGAATAGGATGAGTAGGTATGTACATAGTACGATAAAATGTTTAATTCTTAGAGCAACAAAATTTTGAAATTAGAATAAGTAGACATATGGCTTTGAAACATAATTTGGAACTGCTCTGTCGAGGCTATGAAGATACGTAACTTCACACTAGAGTAAAAGGACCGATCATGACACTCGAACAAGAAGAAGATGTGAAAGTCCAATAAAAATAGCTAAAGAGCGCCAGTTGAGCCCGAATATTAAATATCATTTTTTGTAATCGTATTTCACCACTTACATGTACACTCGAGAAGATGAGCGCTATTTTTCCGGGAACGGGAACCGAAAGATGAAATACGTAAACGTCTCTATTTATTATACAGGGTGTCTGAGTTTCGGTTGCTAAGCGGGGAGGAATGAATAGTACTTGAATAGACAAAGCAAAAGTGTTATTATCACCTTTTGCCTAATCACAAAATTGAAGGCGCTGAATCTTTGTAAAAATCGAAAAATTCACAAATTTTGACCTATTGCAAAAATCACGAGTAATGATGTTGCCCAGTCTACAATGATGCCATGGTACAGCACTCACTTAGAGTAACAAAACAAGTTATTACGATATCCGGCCTGCTCTGAAAATTTAAGCAGGTAAATGGCATCCAAAATTCAGAAATTTTCATTTTTTACAAAATTGTGCAAAAAGCCTACTTTTACTGAATCCCAACATGAATAACCAAAGGCCGGCGTACAGTTCTCATTATCAAAACTGGTAGTCCTGATTCAGATGAACAAAAAATCATACCACTATCTCCTTCCAGTTTTCAGAATTTAAAAAGTTAAGACGCGTTGAAGTACTTTCGAATTTCAAAAAAACAGAAAATTTAACTCGCCCTAAAAATTAAACTGTTAGGGGAAATCTATTTGGTTTCTAGGCTCCGCTCAAAAGTAAGTTTCCCGAAATTCGTAGGCAGAAAAAAAAATTTGTATTCCAGTGCCTATTTTATGGTGGTTAGACAACTAGTTCAACAGATGGAGTCTTCATGTAACGCCAGTCATTCATTCAGGCATAACGACTATTGAAAGTTACAATAAATTAGGAGCGTTTGTTATTTTTCTTATTTTTCTTTTTCTTCATTGATCATAAGGTTCATTTTTCGATCATTTCAGAAGCTTCATGAACTTCAACGCGACATAACTTTTTAAATTCTGAAAACTGGAAGGAGATAGTGGTATGATTTTTTGTTCATCTGAATCAGGGCTACCAGTTTTGATAATGAGAAACGCCGGCCTTTGGTTATTCATGTTGTGGTTCAGTAAAAGTAGGCTTTTTGCACAATTTTGTAAAAAATTGAAATTTCTGAATTTTGGATGCCATTTACCTGCTTAAATTTTCAGAGCAGGCCGGATATCGTAATAACTTGTTTTGTTACTCTAAGTGAGTGCTGTAACATGGCATCATTGTAGACTGGGCAACATCATTACTCGTGATTTTTATAATGGGTCAAAATTGGTGAATTTTTCGATTTTTACAAAGATGCGGCACCCTCAATTTTGTGATTAGGCAAAAGGTGATAATAATACTTTTGCTCTGTCTACTCAAGTGCTATTCATTCCTCCCCGCTTAGCAACCGAAACTCGGACACCCTGTATTGTGAAGGAAATGAAGGTCTATTCTGTTGAAGCGACAGACTATGCTCTCCGAGATCCCTCGTTACAAAAAAATCGACTTGATCATTTTTTGCACTTGGTAATTTACATAAAATGTAAGATCTCGAATGATTCGCTTTAATCCGAATTATGTAAGGTACTCGAATTATGAATTAGGTTGCATAATCGTTATTTTGCAGGGTTCGATGTTTCAGAACGTTTATCGAATGCCTTATTAACTGAGAGAAGTAAATAGTTTGCCAGGTCGGATAGAAGCATTGCCTATATTACTATCTTCAGGCAAATCTCAATGCCACAAATATCACGAATGATCTTTTTATTTTTCATTAATTTCGCTTATTAAAAAAAAAAAAAAAAAAAAAAAAAAAAAACTCGTGTTTGTGTACGGTACATAATCAATTTCGATCTTGCGAAGTCGGGAAGTTAGTCTGCTTTTGGGCGCACTAAAAATTACGATAGCTACCCGTAATTTCAAGCCGTCGAATTTCTCGATTTCTTACTACTACCGTGAATCTTGTTTTATTCGTAGGTGAAGCGATGAATGTTTTTTTGAATGAAAACGCGAACGAAATAATTGAAGAAATGAAACCTGCAGCGTCACAAGCCATTGGAAAACATTTTAAAAATTTTCTCAACACCGCCTTTCTTCAAATTCCGTTGAAAGTTTGGTTGAAAGATTACGAATAATCCGACAACCTTGTTAATGGTGTGCAATACAGTAGTCCAACTGAAGAATGATCGTCAGACTCGCGTCCAATGACAAACATCGAACGAATATGCCATTTCTTTGGATTACAATCTCAATGACATCGAACTGGCATATAACAAATAAATTCGATGAAATCGAACAAGACAATATTGTGTCTCATTTCAGCGGAGACAGTAAACTACAACGTACGTATTTTAACCGTTTTTTCAAGTTTCAAATTTAGACTTTTGAGTGGTTACCGTCATTAAGTATATTGTTATGTCATATTTCACCTAAAACTAAGACTCGGCATTTTCCTTATGTTTAGTTTTTTCGATTATAAGATTAGCGCGATAAGTCGATTTATTAACTTTGTTGGAATTGTTATACATTTAGCCTACAAGCGCTTTACTATTATTTTCTCATATTTGTTAGATACCTACTCATTTGTACTAGATGAGGTATCGCAATATATTCGAACCAAAAAACTGACGAATAAGTTACGTAGTAACAAGCTAAATCAAATTAGGGAGATTTCACTTATAATAATGTTGGTTGGTCTCCTTTGAAATCCAAATTGTACCCTATTAGGCTTCCAGATTTTTACATTCCATTGACGTAAGGCAAATTTTTAAGACTTCTTAAATAGTTTACAGGCCCCTAACTTGATAAGTAAATAGATTAGCTGGCTATTAGGTAAGTTACCAAAATTGAACTATTTCAAATTGTAACATAAACCGTCCAAATGGCATTTCGGAAAAATAAACGTTTGTCAGATTCGGATCGGGAACATTGATACGTAGTACCAACCTCAGCAATCCACCTTAACTCGCTTCCCGGACCCAAAAAATGACTTTTAAGGGTCGTAATTGCGTTGGATAGTGAAAAAATAACTTCCGTTTTTTCGTTCTTCCGAACAATTTTATTTTATACGATTTTCGAATTAGCAGAATGATTTATAGTTTAAATTTAAGTCATTTTCTTTTATATTCTAGAACGTAGTACTGATTAGTATTTTAATGATCTCTTTAAATAATGTGACCGATAATTGCTTTTTGTGCTTCTAATCACGTACTTGTGCGTGTATTTAATAGTTATTTCATGTGTGCCTATCACGTTTACAGCTTCCCAATTGAAAATAACGTGGCTTCTTGGCTAGACTATTGAGTTTACAAGCGGAATCGTTTTAAGATAAATTATTATTCATAATTTAGCTGTTGCGTAGAAATCAGAGCAGGTTCGAGATTTTTACTGAGAAGAAATATGTACAGAAACTGAAGAGTGAATGTGAAAATTTCATAACTAAACGTGTACAGTGCATCCTAAATGAAATTCTGAGAAGATACTCAAACACTGATGACCAGAAAATGTTGAGTGCAGTACTAAGGTCGGAGTAATACCTACAAGATGAAATATCGAGAACTTTTTCTCTTTTATGAATTCGCCATCAACAGAAGTATACCGAGTGAGGAAAAATATCTTCTGTATTCATTATTTAGCAAAATTTGCTATTTGCATAGAGAACCAAAATTTACGCGAGTGCAAGTTTCTGTAAATGGGCATTCTCGAAGTACGTATTTCAATAATTGAGGTAGCTGCGGCCATTATTAGTTTGAATTTATTGCTGTTCGATTTTACGGGTCACTAATTTCGATTTACATCGTTTAATCATCGATTTTTCAACTTTTTTATATTTATACTGCTTGATAAGCTCGCGCTTCTCTTGTTTTGATACAACAAGAAGCCTAATACAACCTGAAGTACGATTCAACTATAAATTAGTCCGTTGGATCGAATCTTTTGTAAATCACATCAACATATCACTCACTGAGATATTTTTTTAAATTTATAATGTAATTCTAAATAATAGATTTTTTTCTCGTAAATATTACATTTACTTTCATCGTTTATATTACGTTTACTTAAAAGTATCACTGCCACATTTATCATATATTTTTTAACTACTGCGAGAACGGCTTAGACCAACAGTCCTTCAATTTTTCCAAAGATGACTACGTAAGCGAATATGTTCTATTTTATTTTGTAGTTTCCAAAAGTCAATGTATGTTTAAGCGTCACTGCTTTTTTTATTTATATTTATGTTCAACGTGTTTTTTTTTTGTAGTTAATTTTTGCGTACAAAGATGTAATAATAAACATTTTATACATAATATTTATATTTCCCCCCCCCCTCCTACACCATAGTACGTGTAAAAGTTAAAATCGTAATAACTACGTCAACACGCAAAGACGCACGGTAGTTGATGCGGATGATAATTTATGTTTTTGTGATTCTGAACGCAGCAGCTCAGTGCGGAGTACACGTAAAAGTTTGTATACTAGAGTTAGAAACATGAAAAGTTTGAACTCAGTGAAATTGCATTCTTCCATTTTTCGGATATTTGATAGCATGGTATGTTCACTCCCTCGGTCGCTGTATTGAAAAATCCAAGCCAAGTATTGGATCAACAGGATGCAATATGAAAGGGGGCGACAACTTAAGCCTTTCTTAGAAATTATAAGTTTAGTTCAATTCCTCTCTGGTTCTATTTTCTCTACTTTAAGTGAAAATAAAATATGATATCGAACCCTAACTTTTCATGTATTCGTAGCAATTACAATCGATCAGTATCAATATAAAGTTATCATTTTGAGTTTAATTTGAAAATTCCATAATTCTCACTTTTTGGAAAATTCGAAGTCAGTCGACTATAACCAATTTCAGACGAACCATGTGTAAAATTGAGTACGATTTTTTGACCAATGACATTTCAACTTTTGAGTGTATCTCGAACGAGGGTCACCGCAATTTGAACACAAATTCGAATCTGCATAAAAATTGAGTGAAAACAGTCTTAATCAAAATTTTGATTTTTTCGAATTTTGAAATTCTCCATACTATACATCATGTCTTTATTGCCGAAAAAATTTCGGAGACTTCAGCGTCGCGCTGGGCTATAACTCAATTTTTGACGAATCAAATCGTGTCAAATTGAGCTACACGCATTTTTTGACCCAAATTGACCAATTTTTCCAACTTTTTCGAGTGTATCTCGGAATCGGAGGGTCACCGCCAAATTTGAACACAAAATTCGAACTCAGCATAAAAAATTGAGTTGAAAACAGTCTTTAATTCAAAATTTTTGATTTTTTCGAATTTTGAAAATTTCTCTATACTATACATCATGTCTTTTTTGGGCCGAAAAAATTTTCGGAGAGCTTCAGCGTCGGCGCTGGGGCTATACACTCAATTTTTCGAGACGAATCCAAATCCGTTGTCAAAATTGAGCTACACGCATTTTTTGACCGAAATTGACCAATTTTTCCAACTTTTTCGAGTGTATCTCGGAATCGGAGGGTCACCGCCAAATTTGAACACAAAATTCGAATACAGCATAAAAAATTGAGTTGAAAACAGTCTTTAATTCAAAATTTTTGATTTTTTCGAATTTTGAAAATTTCTCCATACTATATACATCATGTCTTTTTTGGGCCGAAAAAATTTTCGGAGAGCTTCAGCGTCAGCGCTGGGGCTATATACTCAATTTTTCGAGACGAATCCAAATCCGTTGTCAAAATTGAGCTACACGCATTTTTTGACCGAAATTGACCAATTATTCTAAATTTTTGGAGTGTATCTCGGGAAACGGATGGTCGTCGCCAAATTTGAACACAAAATTCGAACTCTGCATAAAAAATTGAGTTGAAAACAGTCTTTAATTCAAAATTTTTGATTTTTTCGAATTTTGAAAATTTCTCCATACTATACATCATGCCTTTTTTGGGCCGAAAAAATTTTCGGAGAGCTTCAGCGTCGGCGATGGGGCTATACACTCAATTTTTCGAGACGAATCCAAATCCGTTGTCAAAATTGAGCTACACGCATTTTTTGACCGAAATGGACCAATTTTTCCCAACTTTTTCGTGTGTATCTCGGAATCGGAGGGTCACCGCCAAATTTGAACACAAAATTCGAACTCAGCATAAAAAATTGAGTTGAATATAGTCTTTAATTCAAAATTATTGATTTTTTCGAATTTTGAAAATTTCTCCATACTAAGAACTGTTACGAAGAAAAAGAAAAATACGTCAGAATGTCCTATTTACTTGTCTTCTTCGTAAGAAGGGTGGAGTAAGAAATCTAAATATTATGGGTGCGATTTATCGGCACATCAAAAAATAATGTTAGCACAGTAACCGTGAGTCAATCACAACAGAAGTTTGAATCAGCAGAACGTGTGGAGCCTGGACGTCAGGGACGTACTGATAGAAGGGAACAACTTACCCCCCCTCCCACGCAGGAATTTTGCACTCAGCAGTTGGGAAAATTTACCGTTTCCTTCAGGCGGAGTTGGGAAAATTCAACAAGTTCAAAAAATGTTTTTCTTTCTTTTAATTTGCTTCGATATTGGGAATTGATTTGAGTCGGTTGAAAAAATGCAGCAAGTCAAAAGATTTTATTTCTTTGCTTTGATACTGGGAAATTTTGAGTCGAGTCAGTTGGGACTTTCACAGTTTTAGCCCCTCCCCTTCCAGGAAAACCACTTCGGTACGTCCCTGCTGATCGTCGTGCTTCTGTCCCTACTGTTTCAAACATTTGACCAGTAAGCATCTGTTCGGTTTACTAATCAGGCTGAATCTTTGTGCTGTCCCTGCAGAGGCTAAAAATGTACCGCTTGGGCAGAAGAAAAAGAAGGGACGTCCAGCAAGAGCAACAAAATCGCCACTTGTACAGTAGGGGTGAGCTAAACACGTTATGAAAAATTGACTATTTATTTATTTCAAAACTGCTACTTTGTCATTCTTATGTTCATTTGTTTCATTTATTGTGATAATATTCTAATTTAATGTGCTGATATATATTTCCCAAATATTATTCGATCGAGTTCAACTTTTATTCCAATTCATTTCAAATTAATATAACATTATTACTTTTTCTATCAAGTGAAACTAATCTGCCTGTGCTACTCGGCATTCAAAAGTTCGATATTAAGTGGCATTCATATAACGAATCTAGATGATACAAGAATTTACGCGTTACGCGTGAAACGTGCGTCATCATACGCTCCACTATTTAAAAAAAAAAAAAAAAAAAAAAACGATGAAATGAAAGTTTAGACTGTTTGGTACTTAAATTTTTAAAATTGAAAATCATTCGTTTTAAAATACTAGAATTTCACGTACGCACTGCACCCTGTTTCCAAACTGAAGTCAGGTACAGCTTTACAACTCGCAGGAGTATGAAAAATAATCTATAATACGGCGTACTTCGCATTTCCGCATTACGATGGACTCTCGGCTAATAACGGGGACGTTTCATCACGTAAATCTGTTTCAGAACTGTACACTAAATTCAAAACTCGATTGCTACCAACTCCAACGTTATTTTGGTACGACCCGTGGTACAGTTTTTCTAAAACAGTCTGATTACTTTCTGCTGTCCCACCGCCAGCAACGTATTCCGCGCGCTTCTGATTTTTTTGAAGTTCGTTATATCGGACTCGACCCGCGCTGAATAAGTACCAACACTCAAAAATCACCTGAAACACGATTTCACGAAGTCTTACAATATTATATAGTTCAAGTTTCAAAAGTGAGACCACGTTACATACCCCGACGGCCCGACGAGACGATTCCATAGGGTATATGTGTCCTTGCAATTTAGAACCGCGCGGATACATTTAAATTAATTATAATAAAAATTCGAAAGCTACTTATCGAGTGGTTTACCAAAATGAAGACTAGTATCATAATGAACAGCGAAGCATTAGGAAACCCATAATTATCGTAAAGAAATCCAGAAACTGTTGGGCCAATAAACGCTCCCAAAGCGAATGAAGACGTCCACAATCCAGAAATCATTCCATAAGTTTCCAAATCATTTGGTAGGCCGTGAGCCCTAAAACAATTTACGTTCTTAACAGTCGGCTCGAATGGAGATACGCGTAAGATGCGTCGCTGTAATTATAATTTAGAAATTGGGTGTATAGGTTCGGAACCAACTTCAAACTTACAACGCAGTCTGTAGAGCATCAGTGAAAGATGAAACCAATCGAGCACCGACACCGAGACCGTGGAAAAATAAACCTATAATTACAAGCGCTAGGGATCTGCAAAAAATGTCGGTATAAATTACTTATACGAACGAGCCTACTCGCGTATAGATTTATTTTTTTTAGCGAGGCTAAATACTAGCTCTTGTATCCAATTGTCCGAGGCACTCGAAAAACTGCATAAAATACCCCGGCAGAAGCCTTAATTTGGTGCTCGTCAAAAGTTAGAAATCCGCCACAACGTCTACAGATCGAGGTACAAATCAAAAAAGATGAAAAGAAGATATATGACTTACGGGGGAAGTGGTATGAAAGGTGCTGGGCCAACGAGACCAACGCCGATGATTAATATAATTCCACCGATGACTGCTACCGCTTTAGGACGTAAATATTTGTCACACAGCCAGCCCCACACAGGTGCCGATGAGCCGTACGTTGCTCCGGTCACAACAAAAACCAACCCCAGCACGATTGGAGTCAAATTAAACTGCAAAAACAAAAGGCATTAGCATACATGCGCGCGTAATCTTTCTTATCATTTCTTTCACTTTGGATCAAATCCGGATTTAATGTAGAAAATAGGAGCGCCCGCGAGAACTATTTAGTTTTGTTTGATTCGAAAATTACGCTAAATTTTGAGAAAATGAAAAGTCGAATGCGATGGAGATCCGAGAATATTAAAATCCGGATTTCGATTTACTTGAGACCAAGCGTACCTGTCGCACATGGGGTTCTAAGGTAGCTGAGAAAAAACTAATACTAGTAGATGTACTTAAAATAGTGGCCGCACACACCGGTATACCTCGGAGGTTGAGCAATTCGCATAACCTGCCTGAAACATTTTAAGGAAAAATTTATTAATTTTAGCGAGCCTTGGAACCATGGTATGGCTCGTAATGAATTCGGGACGGCAAGATGAGCAATACGAGGGATAAATTGGTTCTACTTCCGATTTCGAAACAAGAGAGAAAACATCGGTACCGAACGATGAGTAAAAATTCCTGATCACCAAAAAAAATCTTCTGAGGAGTAGAATTAGAAGGTCGAGTATTATTTTGTTTTGAAAAAATGAGGTTCTCGTTATTCGAATAAAATTCATTTTCTAATCCACACACCCGCAGTCCACTTATTGTGTCTTCTGACCTCGCAGCATCGTGAATTTGAAGTTAAATATACGAACTGAGGTTCAGGTATATAACTGATGACTATTAGATTTCATCTGGGTATATTTTAAGTATATCTTCAAGAAATATTCACCATATTTCTACAGATCGACGTCGAAATAAGTCATACCTATATGTATAGGCTTGTTATCCTAGGAAATACTTTCTCGTCTTTACTCCACCAGTCCTACGGTTAATGACTACCAATGTCGTCGAACTCTTCACAAAATAAAAGCTTATAGAATAATACTCGTAAATAATGATATCCGCAGAGCTTTACCGGTAGTTTTCGTGTTTGCCTGGTATTTTTCGTGAACAGGCAATGCCAGTCTTGTTATAAGTGCGGTGAGGAACAGTACACCACCAAGAACCATGAAAGGAGTCGAAAAGCCACCAATCTACAACAATTCAGAAAGATTGATGAATACGGAATACAAGGAACGTATTTCTGATCTATAGAATAATGCATGTGGGTTTAGTAAACAAGTTTAACTTTTTCATTCAATGTAAGCTTCTAACAACTAAACAAGAGCTTGCTTTAAAGGTAAATACCAAATAAGTCTCGTTAAGTTGACTCAAAATACTAGAATATGGGACTAAAAAAAGTAGTTATTTTATCAACTTATTATTTAGCAATTTAAATTTTATAATATTCGGAACCACCAACCTGATACAGGACACCACCGAGTGTTGGACCGGCGATTAATCCAAGGCCAAAAAAGGTTTCCAATGAAGCCTGCGCATTAAAAAATAAAAGGAATAAAAGACAGAGAAAGAAAAATGCGAGAGAAGTAATAAATCTAGAAGGAAAAATGTAGACTACTCGTATAGTTCCTATTCTTAACACAACTTTAGGAACTCAATTGTTTACATAATTTATTTACTTACAAAAGTTGTAGCTACATTATTTGGAAATTCATTCGCAATTATAGCAAAACTAGCGGTTAGAAAGGCTGCATTCCCTAATGCTTCAACAATACGGATCAGGAGCGCTAGTGATATAAAAAGATAACGGCCGTCGACTAGATCAAGAAGCCTGGAAATTTATAACAATCAATAAGGATATTAATATATAAATGTAGTGGTTTTCCGGAAAAGCTTTAAAATCTATAATAGCGTCTCGAGTCTTCGGGCGGATTCTTCTTCACTCGTTGAAAATGAACATTATCTCTATTACTTGTGTGTTATTTTAAATAAAGTCTTACAATATTATAGAATGTTAACGCATCACCGGAAAAATCGTCATGCAGTAGCAGTTGTTGATTAGCACATCAAGACCCACAGAGCTACAGGGACCTCAAAGTAGAAAAGCAAATTTTTTACTCCCCCCCCTCCCCTTCTCCACAAAATAATTTCAAACGATATCGTTTTTACCCCTTTGCTAGAATAAGTCGTTCAGTAACTTTATTGCCAGTTAAACGAACTGGAGGGCTAAATGTTTTGCGCGAATTCAAATTGTTTTCATTCTGCGCAGTAATATGTAAAATCATAAATCTACAGTCATCTCATCACCGACATCAGAAACTGAAAATTGATCTCGAGCGATAATGTCTACAATTAATTTTTTTACGGTGGGGAAAGGGAGATTAGCTTTTATATTTAATTATTTTTGTTCGAAAGTCTTGTAACAGTGATTAAATGAGTTCTAGAAAAGTTGTCATTCTTGCAAGTTGCAAGCATCAAAATTTAATTCCAGGGTTTTTTAAAGATCATTTTGTTTTGAAAGTTCCAGGACCGTTCACCAATTGGTAGGAGGGGATGAGAGCATTGTGTATTGTCTACCCCTCCAGAGAAAATATGTACCTTCGCAACAAAACAAAAAATCTATTGTTACTTAGGTACCCATCCAGTCACAATCACACCCCCCCCCCCCCCAATAAAATACCTGGTTACAGGCCTCGAAATTTCGAAATTAAATATTGAAATTTTTCAAAATATTCCTTAAAGACTACTTCAAACAATAAACTATAGTACTACCCGAAGAGCACAGAACAAATGCCGGATGTTAGTATTCCACAGAAGAACATAGTTTTCGGGCCAACTATTTTAATCTGTAACGAAACCGGTGGACACATATGAGTTTTGATTAACATTCATTTGTTGTACCTACTTATACGTACACATAATATTACGTAATAGTGCATCTATTCTTATGTAGGTACTGGGTAATGTGTACGCACATGATGATACGGATGAAAGTATTAATATTACGTAAAAATGAAATGCCGAATCTAACGCGAACGCACGCGAGATTTGTAACGAACTAAAAATAACATGATCAACGTCAATATCAATAAAGCGATAGTTCAGCTATGCAAAGCAAGTAGGAAAGAGGTCGTATTTTAATAATTGAGAAGTATCAAAATTAATATTTTCATACAGTTCATTGGCGACTAAAGTAGAAACGAAAACAAATAGAAAGAAAGAGAGAAGCGGGAAAAATTAATAGAAATGATGATTTCAAAAATTTGAAGTCGTAACTTACCTTTTTGCCATAGTAAGGACTTATTAAGAATACGACTAGCTCGAATACGCCGAAAACGAAACCGTATTCGGTCGCTGTTGCTCCTTTTCTTTCAGCCTGGAACATGAATCAAAGTAAACATATCGTCAAATCGGGTATCTTGAAATAGCCGGGTAATTTAGAACGTACCAGCAGGCATGTGTACGAGCCACCTTACTTGCCCACTTTAGCTAATCCCGGAAGCTCTCGCATTTATGAGTACATATGAACAATGAACGGTCGGAATTCATTATTACTGTGTACAAGTCTGTTGAAGCATTCTAAGTTACACGGCTGTTCCGAGATACCCCAGTTGACAGTATCATGTATAAGAAGTATATAAAATTGTCCGAAATACAACTTAATGTTATTACTTAATTAGTACGTAGGGACTCCATTATAACTATTATATACATATAGAAGAAATAACGAACCTCTTCCGGGAAGAAAGGAGCTTGTAAAGATACGCAGGTAGCATTACAAAAATCAGCAAGGCCAAAAGCACCTAATATTAGCAGCTGTCTTTTCGAAAAATCAGAGAACTTCATATTTACGAGTGTAGGTGTGCAATCGACCAAAAATAAATTCGAATCTCAGGTGACCAATTCACTCTGCCGAATCATATTGATATGTAATTACAACTGGAATTATTAATTTTCGAATACTTCGTCGATGTAGCAGCACACCTGTAACCAGAAACAGAATAAATTAATTTACTTGCTCATAAGTAACTAACTGGCAACGATAGAAGTTATGCACATTTTTTCCTAATTTGAAGAAAAAAAAGGGAAACCACTTTCTCATACCGATACAAATCGACGAATGTTTGAATTTTAAAAGAACTAGGCACCTACTGAAATACAAATTTTAAAAGTTCCCGAAACATACCCTACGAAATTAATAATATACGCGAAAATACCCACATACACGTCTGAACCATACAATATAGCGTTGGAAGCACGCTGCCTACAAACACTATATTGCCCTCCGGTACACATTCAGCAGGAGATAATAGAAGACGACTGAACTCATATCAGTTCACAGATAAGTACTCGCTAGAAAGCTAGGCCTATTATTAGTCTACTCCATCTACAAAAGCAATCATGTACCTATGTACATACTACATACATAGAAAACGATGAAACAAATGATAATTTCCCAGATACATCGTTATTTTTTAGGAGACATCAGGGGAATAGAGTTACCCAAAGCTATTTTTCTGAACTACATAGATGGTGAGCGATGAAATAGATATTCGACAGATAATTCCTAAAAAGACAGTCGGTACAACAATTGAATCTCTGGTCCAACGCATGCGTCAAAAAAGCGACCGAGTTTGCATGTTGATATTTGTTTTAAAGGGTCGAACATATGCCTAAAAAGTTTCTAGAAAATAGAACATCGCATCGTACCGTGTATCATAAGGTACCTACACACGCGATCTCACGACATAGGTATCTCTAGCTATAATACTAGTGGGTGAAAAGTCAATATGGCCCGCTACAGAGCACTTCTAAATGTTTTTTCATAATGTACATTGTATATGAATCAGCATAGTGACGTAGTAGTAGATAGAAAAAAAAAAATCAAAAAAAAAAAGAAGGGTGAATTTGCCCAGAAATGCTTATTTGTTTTGGAAGCCGGTAAGCGATCAGTTTCAAAGGTCTAGTTATTATTACATATTATACGTATGTATAATATCTACGGCCAGGCCCGGAGGGCCCGTGCCTAGGGCGGAACATTATTCAGGGGCGGAAAAATTTTCCAGTATTACACAAAAATTCATTTCCAACTCGCAACTCCCAAGTTCAAAACACTGCACCCAATGAGAGAGTCAAAAACGAAATAGACCACTGCGTCATAAACGAACGTGCAGTGGTGAAGGACTACAGTGTTCTATCCCGCTTCGAGTTCTCCTCAGACCATAGGGTAGGGAGATGCACCCTTAATATACCACGTAGAGTAAAAATCAGGGAGTACATCAAAAATAACGAGAAGAGGGGGGGGCAACCTAGTCATACCACAGCACAAATGGAGAGTAGCGTCAGAAGATATGAAAAACAAGATAGAACTCTGGAAAACAGAACAGCATAACGCAACACTACAAGATTGTTATGACAACCTGATCAAAATTATCGAAGGAACTCTAGAAACTTTTGGCAAAAGGAGGAATGTAGTGACTACAGACGATAAACTGACCGATCAGACCAAAAACCTTATTGCGAAAAGGGAAAGTATGCGAAAGTTGGAGAATAAAACACCACACCAACGCGTCGAATGGGTAGAAATACAAAAAACCGTTAAAAACGCAATTAAGAACGACTGTAAAAGGTACGAGGAGGAAAAAATTCGCGAAATCATTGAATCATCATGGTCGACAAAAAGAATGAAAAAAGAACTCTGCTATGGTAAACAAATGGCAATCGGCTTGGAGGGGGAAAAAGGTACGAGGATTTGTGACAGAAAAGGCATTCTATTAGAAGCCACGAAATTCTACGAAGAACTCTACCATAACCCGAAGAGCACAAAAAGTGGAAGCACGCCACGGGAAGGAGATGGTAGCGCTGGACCAGCCGATGATCCAACTAGCGATCAATCTGATAACCCACTCCCGGGGATTTTGGATCACGAGGTGGAAATAACCTTGCGGAGGTTGAAAACGAGGAAAGCGTCTGGCCCCGACAAAATAGAAAATAAAAACCTAAAAGAATTCGCGGAGGAACTATCTGACCCATTAACTATACTATTTAATAAAATCATAATATCGGAAGAAATCCCAAAACAATGGAAGCAGGCCGAGATTATCCTACTGCACAAAAAAGGAGACAAAAAACAGTTGAATAATTATAGGCCGATTAGCCTCTCCTCCAACGTTGGTAAAGTATTTATGAAGGTCCTCAAAAACAGAGCCTATCCTCAGCTTGACAGCGCGCAGCCCGTCGAGCAGGCGGGGTTCAGGAAGGGTTTTGCCACAACTGATCACATACATACATTAAATCAACTAATAGAAAAGGCAAACACCTACCAAATTAAAATTAACCTGGCTTTCGTGGATTTCTGTAAAGCGTTTGACACAATCGACCACAACTATCTATGAGAGGCTCTGGAGACCCAAGAAATAAATCCAAAAATTGTGAAAATATTAAAAGAATATTACCGAGATACTTGCGCGTACATCAAATTAGACAGCCCTGGACCCACCTTTAAAATTCAAAGAGGAGTAAAGCAAGGGGACCCCCTGTCTCCCAACCTATTCAACGCACTACTGGAACATATATTCAGAAAATTGGACTGGAGGGAAGGGGATCAAAATCGATGGGCTAAATTTAAATCACTTGAGATTTGCAGACGACATTGTTCTTATAAGTGGAGACAGGGAGGAACTCCAAGGAATGCTCGACGGGCTGGTGGCCGAAAGCGAAAAAGCGGGACTCAAAATCAACGCAACCAAAACGAAAATAATGGCCAACACCGAGGGTATCAAAATTATGGCGGGAGGGGAAATTTTGGAGACCGTTAACGAATATACATACCTCGGTCAGATAATTTCATTCAAAGATAAAATGAACAAAGAAATAAATAAAAGAATAAGCCAGGCGTAGAAAGGATTTTGGGGTCTGAGATCGATTTTCAAGGGGAAACTAAAGACCGCGTCGAAAACAAGAGTATTAGAAATATGCATTATGCCAATTATGACGTACGGGGCCCAGACATGGTCGCTCACGGACGCCCAAACCCGGAAACTGATAACTACCCTAAGAGCCATGGAACGTAGTATGTTAGGTATCAAAAGAATTGAAAAAATCAGGGCCAAAACCATTAGAAGTCAGACAAAATGTAGGGGGGTGGTATTCACGATCACAAAACAAAAATTTAAATATGCAGGCCACTTGGCGAGATCTAGTGTAGACAGGTGGGCACGGAGATTGACATTCTGGGTCCCGTACGATCATAGGAGGAGGACAGGCAGGCCATTAAAAGCCTGGAAAGACGAAATTACGGAAAGGGTGGGTTTGCCATGGTGTGGAGCAGCTCAAAATCGGAAAAGATGGAGGAAAATAGAGGAGGCCTATGCCCGCGACATGGGGGCAAGGTACGAGACACACTAAATTTGGGGGAAGGGAGATTGTCAGGCAATATGCTATTTTGTATGTATATTTATCCCATTATGTTATTCCATATATTTGTAATGGTTTGTGTTTCGTATTAAAGGCTGCTATTATTATTATTATTATTATTATTATTATTATTATTACACAAAAATTCATTTCCAACTCGCAACTCCCAAGTTCAAAACCAATACAAGCGAAAAATTTTTGAGGGGTCAAGGGCAAGTAACTAGTTTAGCAACAGGTCGAGGGGGGTGCTTCTAAGCGAGTACCCAGGGGCGCTCACGACCTTAATCCGGCCCTGTCTATGGCACATATTTGTGCAAAAAGAGAAATAGGTACTCTCCTGTTTGGGTATGATGAACGCATTCCAAATTAATTCTTCCGACACCGTACCTCAGGTCTCGGGAAAATCCTTCCTTTGAAGTATCACGTCAGAGACCTGAGAGCACGAGAGAAATACTATCACTGGCTTTTGGTTTATTAATCATTCGATTCAAATAAACTTCTAATATATACTCGTTTGCTTTTTAGTATTAAGTTGTCAAGAAAGTAGTTTTATAGGTATACATCATCATCTCGAGTTTAAATTAGGTAGGATAAACTACAAATGATGGTCCACGTCCTGTCATCTCAAAATAAAACCACCACTCAAAACAAAGAAAAGAAAAGAAAAAAATAGTCAGAATATGATGTCCATCACATAACATAGTGGTAAGAGCAAGTCAGAATATTCAACCCTCGCAAGCGCTGAATTTTTCTGTAAAGCCATTTTTTTCCATATTTCAACTGTGTTAAATTGGAATTCTTAATTACGCTTATAATTTCGTAGCAGTGGTTTTTCAATTATTATAGTAGATAATGATCGATTGAAATAAAAATTTTGTGCAAAAGAATTGACACCAATTTTTTGAAACCTACTTTGGTAGTTTCGAATTATGAACTGCAGGTAGCGGGGCGACGCTACTGAAATATCCCTTCTTCTCAGCATTAGTTATTTTTATCATTTTTGAACATAAATTACGTATCTGCTCTTATTTTATCTATTACCTTTGAAAATGCATACCCCAAAAAGTACCAAATTGGATTTAAAAAATTCCCACCAAATTAGTATCCCTTTTCTTTGAGTACTTGGAAAACATACCCCTCCCCCTTCTTATAAAGAGCAATCATATGACTTAGTTGACCTTAACTATACCTCAAAAAAGTTGAATAGCGCTTCATAAATCGACAAGTCAACGCTGAAAAAAATGAAAATTTATTTGTCCAAAAATTATGACAATTTACTAAAATGAATTTCATACGGACATGTTTGTCAAACTATCCTAATCAATATAAAATGGTTTGAAAAGATTTTTGCAAAAATTCCAGTTTTGATGAAAATGTTAAAGTTCAAGTAGGCAGGCCTCGCACGTTCACTAGAAGCGTTCCATCGCACACTCATATTTTTATGAAGCTGTCTCAAACTAAGATATCGCATAAGAGTAAGTGTGTACCTTCAGAAAAAGACTAGGTACTACTACTTGTAAAAAAAAAAAAAAAAAAAAGTCTAAAGGGTCGAACATATGCCTAAAAAGTTTCTAGAAAATAGAACATCGCATCGTACCGTGTATCATAAGGTACCTACACACGCGATCTCACGACATAGGTATCTCTATAGCTATAATACTAGTGGGTGAAAAGTCAATATGGCCCGCCACAGAGCACTTCTAAATGTTTTTTCATAATGTACATTGTATATGAATCAGCATAGTGACGTAGTAGTAGATAGAAAATCAAAAAAAAAAAAAAAAAAGGGTGAATTTGCCCAGAAATGCTTATTTGTTTTGGAAGTCGGTAAGCGATCAGTTTCAAAGGTCTAGTTATTATTACATATTATACGTATGTATAATATCTATGGCCAGGCCCGGAGGGCCCGTTCCTAGGGCGGAACATTATTCAGGGGCGGAAAAATTTTCGAATGTATTACACAAAAATTCATTTCCAACTCGCAACTCCCAAGTTCAAAACCAATACAAGCGAAAAATTTTTGAGGGAGCAAGGGCAAGTAACTATTTTAGCAACAGGTCGAGGGGGGTGCTTCTAAGCGAGTACCCAGGGGCGCTCACGACCTTAATCCGGCCCTGTCTATGGCACATATTTGTGCAAAAAGAGAAAAACGAGACTCGGGATCCAACATTTTTGATTGGAATTCAAACTTGCATTAACTATATTTATGGCTCAATGGTACGAACATGTGAATTAAGAATGTAATTTGAAAATGAAGTAATCAACACCAAACTCGAGTTACTTAACCAAGAAAGAAACTAATAAAGATAACTTACTAATTGGCGTTATCCTTGAATGAGAAATATCGAATTTGGGGCTCGTGCGTTAAAATGTGCGATAAGTAAGCTACACGTGATATTCAGATGAGGCAATCGAATTTTTCTGGCGCAGATCAGTCCAAAACTAACATAGATTTTCAATTGGAATTAGACGAATAAAATTAGTAAAAAAGTTACTTATTAAGTATCTACTTCCTGTATCTTTCAAGTGCAGCGCACACGATTTAATTGTAAAAATATCATTAACGGTAACGAGAGACGTAATCACGCAAACAAGAGTACTCAATTTAAGATCTGTGTACGTGCTCGGTTCTAAATTTACAGTATAAATTATCAGTTACTGAACTGTAATACCGTTCGCTTAGCACGTTATCAGAAGCAGGACAAAGGGCGCTAAATACCTATATTCAACAATAAGTTTATACTGCTCCTCTTAAAAATTTGAATTGGGGATCAGGTCGAAGATCATACTGACGACTTTAACCATTCATTCCATCGGAAATTTTTATTCGAGTCCGATCGAAAATTAACAAAATAAGATTACCAAACATATGGACGCTGTTAAGCAAAAATGACTCGAGCGATAAAATCTGTTTATTGAGAAAACGTAACATTATAAGCCAATGAATCGTGCCGGTTTATGGACATAGCGTTTACTGATAAGCTTTTTTCAACGTGGGTACACATTTTTGTATCGGGGACCCAATTTTGAAAAATTCTACTTTTTACGCTCTTTCCAGCGATACTAATAACTCATTTTGTCAACAAATGTCGCTCGAGTTCTTTTTTTGCTTAACAGCGCCCATATAATAACAGCATTAATTGTTGAATATCCCATTCCCCTCAATCAGGAGAATTTCCTATTTACGCTACTAGCAACTAGCATACTACACATACACTCAACTTCACGTTTTTATACGTTATACGTAATATACATGTACATATTATGATGCTGTGTGTGCGTGGATACAGTAGGTAAGTAGATATATTATATTTACACGTTTACCTCAAATATCTTTTACGCTCAGTGTATCACTGCGCGTCCCATGTTCTCTGTACCCAAAATTAGTCAATACACACAGCCACTCCGGAAAGTTTAAGATTGACAGTTAAATTTACAAAAGAAAAGTGTCTATACCTAGAGAAGTCTGAAAATCAACAAATTATTTTTTTTTATTGGATAACAGGAATGTTTGGACAAGTATTGTGCTCAACAAGATGATTAAAGCGCTACGTGTGTTTCAACATTTTATATTCATTGTGTCGAAAAAGAAAACTCGGACAAGCAAAAATTAAGAATTTGAATCAGTTTACTCGCAGATCAGTCGCAGCTTAATCCTCATAATACGAAGAAGGATTAATTCTACGTACATTTGCATATTTTGCTTTATTCGTGTCGTCAAACAGTTTGTACGCAAAATAAAGGTAGATCTACAAAATTCTGCCCAAACTTTTTCTCAACAAACGCAAAAAAAAAGTCAGCCTTTAGTCTATATATTGTTGCTAACAAGTTCGAAGATTTCACTTTTCTCTTTGTTCGGGGAAGGAGATACCCTCATATACCTCCCCTTATTTATGCTAATGCCAGCCATAAATCTTTCATTTAGTGAGAGGGTTATGGTTATACTAGTTTCGTTGTCTACTTCTAAAATTGAATGCGTCCATAGAAAATGGGCGTAAGTTCACTTAGGCCCTTTTTTCAATAAATGGTGTAGTTCGATTCGGCAGGTCAAGAACACTATAGAACACCTCACATTACAGCGCTATCTGGCGCCAAACGGCTGCAAAAGGGGATCAAACATAACTGCCCTGAAAAATAATAGAGTGAACTCCGTGATATCAGTGATTACAGTTGTAATCTCTGGACAACTAAAAAACGCGTAAAAGAAGGACGTGCTTTCCCTCTGTTACAATACGTGCCAAAAGAAGACAAAAATAGTTTCGCAAAGTTCTTAAATAGGTTATTTAAGAACTTTGCGAAACCATTTTTTGTCTACTTTCCGCGGTTATTATTCTACATATTGTTCATTTTTCATTAATAATATTGACTTCAGAGCATGTATGTATCGGACCTAGCAACGTAATGGCTGACATCTGGCGGAAGTTTTCAACAACATCTAGTTCTTTTGTGTTTTTATCAACGTTAGGATGGAATCGTACATTTTTTCCTAACGTTGGTAAGAAATCCAATAGAAAGTCGTAAAACGACATCAGCGCGCGCCATCACCCTGCTAGGTCCGAACTGAAAAAAAAGTAGAAAAAGTCATGCAAGAAAAAAGAGCCTAACTTCCGTCACACTTATCAATCGACATCTCTACCTACATTTGACCTCAGCTCATCTTCATACTTTAGGATTGCATAATGAGACTTCCAGCTTCATAATATAATATCAATTATTACCCAAATAATCATTAATAGATTACTAGATGGGTATTTACAATCGCAATTCATTGAATGAAACTGCTCATGTATGTACACAGAACGACGAAATATTCTGATGTTTGCTCAATGTAATATTTGCTCACATCGTATTTACAGAAACTATTGCACCAGTGTACTTTATCGGTACTTACATGCAATAAAAGTAAGTTAGGGTAAGAAGAATAAATACTTAAAACATGAAGTAGATCGACTGTCTCTCTTAATATCTACACGATACAATTGAAGTTAGATTACTATTGGACAAAATTAACCCAATGTATCGCGATGACAGATCGTTCGAATTAACTGAATTTGTTATACCTATAAATAGGCATTTAGGAGTTTGCATATAAACAGGTACCTTACGATGCACGTCAAGAAATTACTAGATGGGTAATTCTCACGAAATCGCAATATTTCCACATTCAAGAAATTCAAAAACTGAAGTCATTTTTCTTAATTTTTTTTGGTGGGAATTGTCAAACTATGAGTCTCTAAAGCTATTTCGGTTATTTGGCTCAAGTAATCTGTACTAGGGGCAGGGGCATAGAATTTTAAAAATTTTATGAGCTACAGCTAGGAATGTTCAGCGTCGTGGCCAAATTTCGTGAGCCACGGCTAGGATTTTTCAACGTCGTGGCTGGATACTAGGAGCCATGATACGGAAATTTCAACGTCGTGGCCAAATTTCAAGAAGCAAATGATGAGCAAATTCAAGTGTTGTGGCCTGTGATTGTGGCTAGTCACGTTTAGTACTTCATTGACAGCTTTGTATCAAGGATTTTGAAAATGCTGAAATTTAAATGAGCGCCTTGAATGCAGTATTTATATGTAAGTACCTATTTGTTTACTGCAAACATACGAGTATATATATTATGCAGACTCAAGTTAATGCTTGAACGTCCATCATTCTACAGGAATCAAGTATAAGGAGATGGATTGAAGGTGCGCTTGTTGGTAAAGCTATCCATTCTAGCTACAAGCATTAAGATCAAAGCGGAGTTCAGGTAACGATAATATGGTTGCATTTTACACTAATTATAAGAATAAAAATAAGGGACCCATTTATCGGCCCACAATGGTAATGTTGAATTCACGAAAGAAATATGCTGTTTGCACGAAATATATAAATGACAAGCGCAGTAACAAGTACGAAACAGAAAAAGAAAGAGTTTGAAGAAAAAATTAAACTTCAGAACGCAGTATAATTCACTTACACGATAAAATAAAATACGCTCGGAATTTTAATACCTTCTACACACAATGAAAAAAAGAGACACGATATTACTGCGCCCGAAATAAAAAGTTCAAATTCTCGGCCTCCATCATACTTGCCACAAATTTACAATTGCGCACAAATTAATGTCAAAATCAAATTTTGGAGCAATAAAAATCTATGAATCGATTCCCCCCCCTCCTCAGGAGCCACAAATTCAGATTAAGAGCCAAACCGATATCAAAAACGAATTCGTTGAGTTCGAAACCCTTCGATGATCTCGATGGGGTCATTCGCATAAATAATAGGTCTAAAAATTCCTAATGTACTGTAATAAAGGGTAATTTTTACACGCCCACTCTTTTTTGTTCTCTCAACCGAAGCCCTGAAATCCGTCCTTTCGAGCATTACCTCAGAGCTCCCCTCTATGGCGTTTCTAAAGTACTTACGAAAAAATTCTTAGTGATCGTTTTTATAGAAAATTGGATCCCTCTTAAATTCATGGATCTCCTATCTCCACGAGTCTGTACGTTATCCGCGATGACGTATAATTTTTGTGTTTAAACAACATAATATACCGTATGCAAGTCATTTCGTGATATCGATTTTAAAACTCGTAATTTAAACTTTTTTTTTTCGTGGCTTCACATTTCGTTCAATCACACTTTTTATTTCGTGCTATTTAATACTTCCCTAAAAATAATAATTCAGAAGTTGAGTAAGAACAAAATATAATCAATAAAAAAACGAAATAGTACTCAAATTTATAGAATGGGTAGTCTTCTAGTATTTAATCACATATATTTTGAGGTACACTATAGTCGAAAAACTCTTATGTAAAAAGTAAATCTCAACTAAAAGATACCTAACTTTGAAACTCACAGCTCATTAAGTTACTTATTTAATAATGAATACAAATTCGCGATGCAGACTAGAGTCTAGAATTAGGAACAAAGGTAAACGTTGAACGCCTCAATATTTGTGATTAAATTATAAAAAAAATTATTCAAACGGGGAGGGGCACAAACTGTAAGCCTACAATGAGTTCTTATGAATTAAAAACTTATAAGCTCGTTGAAATTTTTGTGGAGGCGGAATTGAGTACAGAAGTTGCGTTTTATACACTGTCATATATAGTTCACGATTTGTACTGAAGATTGTTCATTATTTCAGCTCACCGTCATTGCCCGTCTGAAGAAAGATTAATCTGAGTTAAATACATCCCAACTTGAACAAATTATGTCCTTAACATGTATGCATTAGGTGACAATAATTATAATTTCAACGCTGTGGCTCTCAGTTTTCAACGTCATGGCTAGGAAATTCAACAAATGTCACGACGCTGAAATAGAAAACTAGCCACGGACAGGAGAAATTGCTTGAATTATTCGTTGTTTGGAGCTTGAAAAATTTTATTCGTATTTATTCTTACTCTGATGTTGAAATATTTACCAAAAAAGTTATTTCCGATGTTTCAGGAGCGCCGTCCAAGTACGAGATTCGCAGAATGAAGAACCACGGCGATGAGCGTTGATAGTTGTAGAGATAAGAACTTTCACAGAAAAATGTTTCCAGAATTAATAACTCAATAGCGATCCGTGATATCAAAATACGGGAATACTCTCATGGCAGTAACAAAGCACTGCAGCCACTTTCAAGGATGAAATATTTTAACAGTGTCACCAGGTTGACCAAACGAAAAAATGGCCACGACGCTGAAGTTAAATGTGGTTACACAACTTTGACTTATGCTGGAGGTCACCTCATGTTCTTTTGGTCGCTATTTTTGGTATTAACATGTGCCTCAAAGTATTGCAAGACTATGGTTCAAACCAACATTGTTTCTCCAACGTCATTTTGTACTAGACGGTTATCAATGACCATTAATGTTTCCATAGTGTATTTACATGACCAGTTATCATCATTCTTATAGCGACCTCCAGATCGAAAAATTTGAAATTAAGATTGTCTCAGTTCAACTGGCTGGAAAACCCTATAAATTTCTGCTTTCTCCGCTCCCAATCATAGAAATCACGTTTGTATTAAAAATTTTTCAACTTATTCTTTTCCTTTTCCTTGTCATATAACAACATTATACTAGAGTTTGTTGAAAGGTAAATTACAGTTGAATATTAATTTTCCAAAAATGTTTAGTCCAAAAACAAATTTTTTTGAATTCAAATATTTCGACTGCTGTGCCTGATAGCGATATGACATATAGTTTGATAGAATTGCTGGGAGCTGTCTGTGATATCCATTGGCATTGAGAACTCAAAATTTCAAATTTTAGATATAGGCGTTTTGGACAATGACTCTTAACTTCGTGATAATTGTGAGTAGTATATTATGTTTAGTGCGATTCAGACTCACATTTTTTCGGCATGCTCAACGAATTTCAACGACTATTTTATCAATTAAATTGGTACACGAACCAATATAATAACAAATTCGATAATAAATCCGCGATTTTTCTGTTTCGTGAGGTCTCAGGTCCGTAGCTAACCGCTTGTGTGTGCCAGGGCATTTGATATTCAACCAGGTGTGGCATTTTTCCATGAACGACCCAGAGACAGGGTGTTCACAAAGAAATGCCGACATATTTGTCTTCGGTTACACCTTCCTGCATTATGACCGGAGGACATGCTTAGATCAAAATATCGGCGTAAGTGGCCGACCTAGAAAAACCCAGAAAGCCTGAGGAAGTATTCCGACTAGCTCACAAGAGACCTCTCAGTCGTGGCATTGCTAGGTAGAGGAAGGTGGTTACCCAGATCACATGTGTCAAGTCGTTTCAAGTTCCGGAACGAAAAACGTAAAGAAAACGAAAAACTTACATTCACACATTCTCCTGCAAGTTGTCCATATCCTCCCTCCTCTCACAAATATGAACCTTAATTAGACATAACAAACATTTTATTCGAAAAAATAAAACAAGAACGAAAACACACCGCGAAGTATTAAAACCACATGGCGGGTGGTGAACATATAAGCGAACTCCGAAAACAAAGAAAAACTGTAACACAACACGAATTCCGGGAGCGGAAAAGTCGCGGACCTGTGAAGACAGCAGTTCAAAGTAATCCAGCAAATTTCAAAAAAGAGGAAAAAAGTCTGAAACAATGTCACCAAGAAAAAACCAGTTCAGAGAAGCGAAAAAGAAAAACAATTTCTCTCCTGCAAAAGGCACCGAGGACCAGCTGATAAGTATGAAAAAGTATCGTATAACATTTTGTGCAGATTACCTGAAAACGAAAGAAAGATCAGAAATTAGGAAGAAGGAGGAAAAAGAGGTGAAAATGTGAAGTCATCACTCCGCCTGCAGATTTTCACCTGCACCGAGGAGGGAAAGAGGAAAGGGAATCGATGCGCTTGCACGAGCTGATTTTAGTTGAACTGCAGTTCTCGCGTTTTTACCTGCCACATCGGGCATAAGTCATAAGGGTATAACACAATTTTTTTTTTACTTTTAGCTGTTTTTATTTATTATTATTATTATTTTTGAGAATGTGTTATCCAGGGCGACGCACTAATAGCCAGAGCGGCGCGCTTGCCAGTCAAGGTTTTGCCCTGGATGCCCTGGCGTTAGCTACAGGCCTGTGAGGTCTCAACAACCATTTATTACAGCGTCATGTGGGTTAGAGCTACATCATGAAAAATAATGTTGAACAAGGAGTTCCGATATGAATGTACAGCGAGTAGGATGCACGCTACATGTTCGTGATTGTGTATCAAGTGATCCAAGTTCGAACCTGTGTCTAAAACCGAAACCGTGATACGTTGCGCACTAACAAAATCACACTCATTTCGCGCTAAAGAAACATTATACGAAATGCCGGCAACGAATTACGACGACAGGGACCGCGACATATCTGATGGTGAATTAAAAAAAAAAATGTTGCTAAGTGAAGTGAAACTCATCAAGTCTCCGTCTCAGAAACCAATGCTGACATATCATCGCTCTCAAGAGAATGGCGATCTTCCATCGGATTGAGAATACTGCTCCACGTAACGCTGCATTGAAGCCTGCAGCCAATATTCCCGGGTCCGCCAGATGGATGACGTACCACACACTGTTTGGTATCCCATCTAGTCCCGGCGCCTTCTTCGCTTTCGCTCGTATGCGGTCCACCGCCGCGTCGATTTCGGCTGCCAACAGTGGTCGTACGGCGTCCACTTCCGGAGGTGTGTCCATTAGCGCTGGGAACTGCGGAAATAGATAGACCACGATCCGTTCCACAGTGCCCAACTCCATACGCTTGGTTATGAGGGGACCCCAACCTTTTTCATCACTATCCGATAGGGTTTTCCAAAATGGTTATCCTCCACCTGGCTGCACAGCTCTCCTCAACAGCTCAACTTGCTGCGTCTGACCGCAGCTTTCGGGCTTCTCCGAGCGCGCTGGTATTCCTCGGTCACCAATTGTGTCTCCTACCGGCCACATGTGCGCTGATATCTTCTGCGCAACTGGTTGGCCTCGGACTTCAGATGGGCATCTCCTTAGTCTACCAATATGTCTCTCCTTTCTTCCTCGGTGGACTACGGCGGGACATTGCGGCATCGAATGTACATCCAATGTCTATACAGTAGAACCTCTGTTATCCGGAACAATTGGGACCGGAGGTCTTCCGGATAAAAAATTTTCCGGATAATCGAAAAACTTTATTTTTTGGCAACATGTTGACAAATTTTTTGAATTTTTACATCGTAGGCATGTAGGTACGAGTACTACGTGCCTGTGTACGTACATATGTGTGTACTTCTAAGAGTAACAAAAGATATCGTAGGCTATTCTAGAGAAAAATAATCCAAAATTTTTTTTTGGCAAAATAGAACATGTAAAAACATGCATTCACACATCATTTTGGTTCGTTCCGGATATTAGAGGTTCCGGTTGTTAGAGTTCCGGATTAAAGAGGTTCTACTGTAATACATTTCATATTACGTGGAAGATGATATTTCTTTATTAATTTGTTCTCGTACCCAAGGGAGAATTTATATTGAAGCATCCTCCAAATAATTTCAGATATATTTATGGTAATAATTGTAGTATAGGCATTGGCAATGGTTTCATCTACTAAGAGTGCATTATTACAATTAATATTTGCTCTAATAATTGTCAGTTCTTGATGAATACGATATATGTAATTTGTATAATCCTCAAAGAACCCTAGAACTACTTTGAATGGAATAAAATAGAAAAATATCCGTCCTTGTTTATTATATTGGAAGTTGATTTTATTCTCCAACATGCATCATGATAGGCTATATCATCATTATTTAAAAAAAAACAAAAACTATTCTTTTTATTGCTGCTGCAATGCCTGGATTATCCACACAATCAATTTCATTACCTGTAATTGAATAATTAATTCTACTAAACATATGTCAAATTCCATTGTTGATAAAATTTCTTTTTTGTATCTGTACAGGGTGTCCGAGTTTCGGTTGCTAAGCGGGGAGGAATGAATAGCACTTGAGTAGACAAAGCAAAAGTATTATTATCACCTTTTGCCTAATCACAAAATTGAAGGCGCCGCATCTTTGTAAAAATCGAAAAATTCACTAATTTTGACCTGTTATAAAAAGGGACCCATTTATCGGCCCACAATGGTAATGTTGAATTCACGAAAGAAATATGCTGTTTGCACGAAATATATAAATGACAAGCGCAGTAACAAGTACGAAACAGAAAAAGAAAGAGTTTGAAGAAAAAATTAAACTTCAGAACGCAGTATAATTCACTTACACGATAAAATAAAATACGCCCGGAATTTTAATACCTTCTACACACAATGAAAAAAAGAGACACGATATTACTGTGCCCGAAATAAAAAGTTCAAATTCTCGGCCTCCATCATACTTGCCACAAATTTACAATTGCGTACAAATTAATGTCAAAATCAAATTTTGGAGCAATAAAAATTTATGAATCGATTCTCCCCCTTCTCAGGAGCCACAAATTTAGATTAAGAGCCAAACCGATATCAAAAACGAATTCGTTGAGTTCGAAACCCCTCGATGATCTCGATGGGGTCATTCGCATAAATAATAGGTCTAAAAATTCCTGATGTACTGTAATAAAGGGTAATTTTTACACGCCCACTCTTTTTTGTTCTCTCAACCGAAGCCCTGAAATCCGCCCTTTCGAGCATTACCTCAGAGCTCCCCTCTATGGCGTTTCTAGAGTACTTCAGAAAAAATTCTTAATGATCGTTTTTATAGAAAATTGGATCCCTCTTAAACTCATGGATCTCCTATCTCCACGAGTATGTACGTCACCCGCGATGACGTATAATTTTTGTGTTTAAGCAACATAATATACCATATGCAAGTCATTTCGTGATATCGATTTTAAAACTCGTAATTTAAACTTTTTTTTTCGTGGCTTCACATTTCGTTCAATCACACTTTGTATTTCGTGCTATTTAATACTTCCCTTATAAAAATCACGAGTAATGATGTTGCCCAGTCTACAATGATGCCATAGTACAGCACTCACTTAGAGTAACAAAACAAGTTATTACGATATCCGGCCTGCTCTGAAAATTTAAGCAGGTAAATGGCATCCAAAATTCAGAAATTTCAATTTTTTACAAAATTGTGCAAAAAGCCTACTTTTACTGAATCCCAACATGAATAACCAAAGGCCGGCGTACAGTTCTCATTATCAAAACTGGTAGCCCTGATTCAGATGAACAAAAAATCATACCACTATCTCCTAACCGCTCCAAGCCCAACACCTTAGATTTTTCATTCCATGGAAACACATAAATGTCATGCATGCTTCCAGGTGTCAAATTTTTGCAAGAAAACGTCGAGTTTGCAGACATACTAACAGAAGATAAAGGTAAAGCGCACTTTTAATCGGAGGGATAACTGGTACATTCAGTAAGAGTTGATGAATTTTTTGAAATAATTTACTTTAAAAAAAATTAATTCTCAATCTGGTCACGTCTCAAATTTTTAGATTTCTTTTATTATGTGGTGAAATCAGTAAGTGTACAGAAGACAAATTCTGCTAAAAAACTGAACAGAATTGAAGCCTGTTGTTAATTTGCAGCGAAAGTGCACAAACCATAACAATGGCTTGTCATAAAATGAATCAAGTTTCATTCATCTAATTTTCAGCGAGAGGTCTTCTTGTATTCGAGTGCCTCTTTCATGGTGGTTAGACAACTAGTTCAACAGATGGAGTCTTCATGTAACGTCAGCCATTCATTCAGGCGTAACGACTATTGAAAGTTACAATAAATTAGAAGCGTTTGTTATTTTTCTTTCTTTCTTTTTCTTCTTTGATCATAAGGTTCATTTTTCCATCATTTCAGAAGCTTCATGAACTTCAACGCGACATAACTTTTTAAATTCTGAAAACTGGAAGGAGATAGTGGTATGATTTTTTGTTCATCTGAATCAGGGCTACCAGTTTTGATAATGAAAACTGTACGCCGGCCTTTGGTTATTCATGTTGGGATTCAGTAAAAGTAGGCTTTTTGCACAATTTTGTAAAAAAATAGAAATTTCTGAATTTTGGATGCCATTTACCTGCTTAAATTTTCAGAGCAGGCCGGATATCGTAATAACTTGTTTTGTTACTCTAAGTGAGTGCTGTACCATGGCATCATTGTAGACTGGGCAACATCATTACTCGTGATTTTTATAATGGGTCAAAATTGGTGAATTTTTCGATTTTTTACAAAGATGCGGCGCCTTCAATTTTGTGATTAGGCAAAAGGTGATAATAACACTTTTGCTTTGTCTACTCAAGTGCTATTCATTCCTCCCCGCTTAGCAACCGAAACTCGGACACCCTGTATTGTAGAAAGAAATTCGGATTTTGTAGGGGAAGGGGAGCTGCAGCTCCACAGTCTCCCAACAACGTTCTTGAATTCTTCCAACCAAGCGAACTCCGTAGAAAAATGTTGAAATCGTCGAGTAATTAAAAAGAAGTCAACTTACTAGATTTTTCCAATTAATGGAAATTTCGAAATTAACAAGCAAAAATTTTTAACCAATAAAAAGGAAAAAATAGTAAATCTTTTCTTATTTAGTTTTTCTAGTGGTTTCTCCATTATCGCATTATCCCAAACTACCCTCAACGGGAATAATTTTACCAACAAGCAGGATTATCTACTGGAACCTACTTCATCCTTTAGATCACACACTTGCTACGCATAGAAATTATAGGCTTCCTGGTAGGTCAATATTTTAGTTTTAAGTTACAGTTACCTAGATAGCTATTTTTGAATAATTCTTCGGTACTTATTACGAGTGAGTGTATACAACTAAGCGATCTTTAATGAAAAATCAGTGAGCCATTCCAGTTGGCGTAGTCGAGAAAATAATCGCAGAAAAATAATAATACTGGCGAGTTGGTTTAGTGGTATCGTTAGTCATTGAAGGAAAAAGTCGGATTCTCGTTCTTGTGCGCGCGTTTGTGAAACACAACATCAGCACAACGAACTACGTAGTTATATACCTGTAATTAATAGCCGTGTTCCGCGTGTTGTCGAAACCCTCCATGCTCGGAAGGTATATGTAGGTATAGGTAACAAAAAAGCAAAACGACAGAACCACTGTTCGATGAAATCGTACCATCATGTAAAACACAACTGCGTGGAATTGTTCGAAAAATCATGTTCTTGAGAATTATCTACCTGTTCGAAGAATTCACATCATTCTTCTAACTTTCGTGAGCACTCCTTTTTTCTCGAATCACATTTTTAAATACAATACACGACTTTTCATTCGAGGAGAATTCTAACATTCTAGAAAAAATTTCACTTTCGTTCGTTCGGCTGGACATTCAGTTTGATTAATTTTCAGGCCTCGGTACAGACGTTGGTGAAAAACATGTATGAAGAGTTATTAGGTGACTATCAAGTCTAGAAGAATACGAAAATTAGGAGAAAAAACAAGATGATAAATGGAACTTCGCGAAAAATCATAAATGATAAACCTCTTTTATCAGAAGTTCTACCACAGGTCTTTCTACCTATTTTCTCTAGAACAAACGGCATCTGATGCCGTAATCTGTATTTATTTATTATTTTTTTATTATTTTTTTTTATCTTTTTTTTTTGGGGGGGGGGGGGGTTGATGATAGTATAATATATCTATACGGAAGGCGAAGAAAAAATTGTTGGAAGGAGATAGTGGTATGATTTTTTGTTCATCTGAATCAGGGCTACCAGTTTTGATAGTGAGAAACGTCGGCCTTTGGTTATTCATGTTGGGATTCAGTAAAAGTAGGCTTTTTGCACAATTTTGTAAAAAATTGAAATTTCTGAATTTTGGATGCCATTTACCTGCTTAAATTTTCAGAGCAGGCCGGATATCGTAATAACTTGTTTTGTTACTCTAAGTGAGTGCTGTAACATGGCATCATTGTAGACTGGGCAACATCATTACTCGTGATTTTTATAATGGGTCAAAATTGGTGAATTTTTTGATTTTTACAAAGATGCGGCGCCTTCAATTTTGTGATTAGGCAAAAGGTGATAATAACACTTTTGCTTTGTCTACTCAAGTGCTATTCATTCCTCCCCGCTTAGCAACCGAAACTCGGACACCCTGTATATGTATGTACATAACTTGGAGCGAAAAAAATTATCATCAAAGATTCGGCAATATTTTTGGTCTAGATGTATAAAGAAAAGCATAACGTATTATAGTCCAGGCGCTGAAAATTGAATGTATGCAATGTATGCATATGGCTTGTATTCGCATATTATTCCAGATATTTAAAAATTGTCAAACTGGCTGGTCAACCATAAGTGCTTCCAGTATGGGGTACTTTGGTTCTTAATATGGGGTATATTAATCCTACATTAAATAATGCAGTTGAGAGAAAGATGCTGAATGCAAATTACGAAAATTATTATTTCATATCGGGTAAATTTAAAATAAATCAACAAAAAAATTATGGCTCGATGATCGAGCTTTTAAGATGAAAATATCAGGATGTTTGGGTTTCTTTCTCATTTAATCGTCATAACATACATCGCAAATCCATGAATCTCCTAGATCTCCGGATGTACAGAGCGCTCGTGGCGTTACACACACGTACACACACTAACAAACACATGTAAGTAGGCTGGGGGAATCAAAATCGATATTTCCTATCCCTTAACACTGGGACCAATGATCGGTCTCATCTTATGAGAATTTCACCGGTTAGTTTGTTTCGACGACTATTTTAATTTGTAGTACATATAACCAAAAAATGATTTCAATAGGCGACTACCCTCAAATAACTGTAAATTCTTCAAAATTAAAAACATCGAATCATCGCCTGTACATTTTTTATATGGGAGCGATTAATTTTATCGCTCAAACCGTAGACCTTATAGATAATATAAACTGCAGTTAGTGTAAAACGTACTTGGCACACAATGGAGAATAAGTGGAGTATAGCAACTTGGCTATAAGTACTGATAAAGTGATCATTAATCTGCATTTCGTCGCATTTTCTCCATTGTTTTGATTACTTTTTCTTCAAATTATGTTTCGAAGTTAATACTTTCAATTCATTCACCAATCTGTTATTTATTAACAAAACAAAAAAAAGAAGTATTATTTTCTCTTATTACTACCCATATAGCCAAGTTGCTACTCCACTTATTCTATATAATATTCTATTGGCCAAAACTGATGACGATGAAAACTTTTTTTCGCAAATGAACGTTTGTTTCCACATACGCAGTGTAAAATTTGTTCACATTTGGACTCTCTTTTATACTTTGTTGAACTTCGCACCTTTTTTACGCTTGCACGTTTCAAAAACAACAAATCTTTATAAAATTACGTACAATGTTTCTACCAGATACTTTTCATAAAGAAGTTAATCTCTTGTTTGAGTACATTACCTCCACCACGTGATGCCTGAGTGCGCTGTATATTATGCGAGATTGATGGGTACCCCATTTATCGATTTCGAGGGAACTGCATATTATTCCATTGGATCGGAAATTTGGGAATTTGGGAATTTTTTCTTCCATCGGATGCAATACTTTAACAATGTTGTTTCGTGATGAAATAAAAACATTGAAATTCAATCCGCAACAGATTATATCTATCATGCTGGAATATTTCCTGCAGATGAGCGCCGCTCATTTCAATCTGCAGTGTGCATAAAATAAAACAACACCAACCATTTCAGTGATTACTTTGATGTAATTCTAAAAGTTTTAACGTCAGAAATAATACCGGTTCAATTGAACCAATTTTTGACAGATTCTCGAAGGTAAAAGTAAACTGATTCGAACAGCTACCTGGAAGGTAGCATAGCGAGAAAAAGTTTCGAAAGGGAGAAAAGCTGCTTTTAATTTTTGAAAACTTTTTCGTCGATAGTGTTATCATAATAATATTAAATCATTACGCGTATACACATATTATACAGGGTGTCTGAGTTTCGGTTGCTAAGCGGGAAGGAATGAATAGTACTTGAATAGACAAAGCAAAAATGTTATTATCACCTTTTGCCTAATCACAAAATTGAAGGCGCCGCATCTTTGTAAAAATCGAAAAATTCACCAATTTTGACCCATTATAAAAATCACGAGTAATGATGTTGCCCAGTCTACAATGATGCCATGGTACAGCACTCACTTAGAGTAACAAAACAAGTTATTACGATATTCGGCCTGCTCTGAAAATTTAAGCAGGTAAATGGCATCCAAACTTCAGAAATTTCAATTTTTTACAAAATTGTGCAAAAAGCCTACTTTTACTGAATCCCAACATGAATAACCAAAGGCCGGCGTACAGTTCTCATTATCAAAACTGGTAGCCCTGATTCAGATGAACAAAAAATCATACCACTATCTCCTTCCAGTTTTCAGAATTTAAAAAGTTAAGACACGTTGAAGTACTTTCAAATTTCAAAAAAACAGAAAATTTAACTTGCCCTAAAAATTAAACTGTTAGGGGGAAGGCTATTTGGTTTCTAGGCTCCGCTCAAAAGTAAGTTTCCCTAAATTCGTAAGCAGAAACAAAAATAAAATAAAACGAAATGAAAGGGAAATGTAAATCATGAGTTTTGCACACTCTGGAATAGAACTGGAGTTGCTATCGGTGCTACAAAAATGAGCCAACATTTCGACGTGCGTTGCTTGTGAATTACGAAGTGTAATACATTTCTACACCGCGTAATCGACGTTCGACGGAAATTCACGAGAAATTATGTCATACAGTCAATGGCGCAGCTAGGGGTTGGGGGGCACAATACGGTTTTCAAGGGAGAAAAAGTCGAAAATTGTAGTGTTTTTTTTTTAAATCGCCGATATTAGAGGACTATGTAAAAATATTGAGAGGGCATGAACCCCCCCCCTCGACGCTACACCACTGCATACAGTGGCGAATTTCAGAAGAAAAGCCAAGTCTCTTGCTTCCAGGTTTCAAATTTTTGCAAGAAAACGTCGAGTTTGCAGACATCCTAACAGAAGATAAAAGTAAAGCGCACTTTTAATCGGAGGGATAACTGGTACATTCAGTAAGAGCTGATAAATTTTTTGAAATAATTTACTTAAAAAATTTATTCTCAATCTGGTAACGTCTCAAATTTTTAGATTTCTTTTATAATGTAGGGAAATCAGTTAGTGTACAGAAGACAAATGCTGCTAAAAAACTGAACAGAATTAAAGCCTGTTGTTAATTTGCAGCGAAAGTGCACAAACCATGACAATGGCTTGTCATAAAATGAATCAAGTTTCATTCATCTACTTTCAGCGAGAGGTCTTCTTGTATTCCAGTGCCTATTTGATGGTGGTTAGACAACTAGTTCAACAGATGGAGTCTTCATGTAACGCCAGTCATTCATTCAGGCATAACGACTATTGAAAGTTACAATAAATTAGAAGCGTTCGTTATTTTTCTTTTTTTTCTTTTTCTTCTTTAATCATAAGGTTCATTTTTCGATCATTTCAGAAGCTTCATGAACTTCAACGCGACATAACTTTTAAAATTCTGAAAACTGGAAGGAGATAGTGGTAGGATTTTTTGTTCATCTGAATCAGGGCTACCAGTTTTGATAATGAGAACTGTACGCCGGCCTTTGGTTATTCATGTTGGGATTCAGTAAAAGTAGGCTTTTTGCACAATTTTGTAAAAAATTGAAATTTCTGAATTTTGGATGCCATTTACTGCTTAAATTTTCAGGAAAGCGGATATGTAATAATTGTTTTGTTACTCTAAGTAGTGCTGTACGCTGGCATCATTGTAGACTGGGCAACATCATTACTCGTGATTTTTAAATGGGTCAAAATTGGTGAATTTTTCGATTTTTTACAAAGATGCGGCGCCTTCAATTTTGTATTAGGCAAGGTGATATAACACTTTTGCTTTGTCTACTCAAGTGCTATTCATTCCTCCCCGATTAGCAAGCGAAATCGGGACACCTGTTATTGTTAGAAAGAAATTCGGAATTTTGTAGGGAAGGGAGCTGCAGCTCACACAGTCTCCCAACAACGTTCTTGATTCTTCCAACAAGCGAACTCCGTAGAAATGTTGAAATCGATTCGATTATTAAAAAGGAAGTCACATTACTAGTTTTTTCCAATTAAATGGAAATTTCGAAATTAACAAGCAATAAATTTTTAACCAATAAAAGGAAAAAAATAGTAAATCTTTTCTTATTTAATTTTTCTAGTGGTTTTCCATTATCGCATTATCCAAACACCAACAATATTACCAACAACAAACACGGAATAATAGTCAACTTTACCTAGATAGCTTCTGAGGTTTTTTGTTTAAAAGTTACTAATAGCTATTTTGAATTCTCGGTACTTATTACGAGTGAGTGTATACAACTAAGCGATCTTTAATGAAAAATCAGTGAGCCATTCCAGTTGGCGTAGTCGAGAAAATAATCGCAGAAAAATAATAATACTGGCGAGTTGGTTTAGTGGTATCGTTAGTCATTGAAGGAAAAAGTCGGATTCTCGTTCTTGTGCGCGCGTTTGTGAAACACAACATCAGCACAACGAACTACGTAGTTATATTATGTATACCTGTAATTAATAGCCGTGTTCCGCGTGTTGTCGAAACCCTCCATGCTCGGAAGGTATATGTAGGTATAGGTAACAAAAAAGCAAAACGACAGAACCACTGTTCGATGAAATCGTACCATCATGTAAAACACAACTGCGTGGAATTGTTCGAAAAATCATGTTCTTGAGAATTATCTACCTGTTCGAAGAATTCACATCATTCTTCTAACTTTCGTGAGCACTCCTTTTTTCTCGAATCACATTTTTAAATACAATACACGACTTTTCATTCGAGGAGAATTCTAACATTCTAGAAAAAATTTCACTTTCGTTCGTTCGGCTGGACATTCAGTTTGATTAATTTTCAGGCCTCGGTACAGACGTTGGTGAAAAACATGTATGAAGAGTTATTAGGTAACTATCAAGTCTAGAAGAATACGAAAATTAGGAGAAAAAACAAGATGATAAATGGAACTTCGCGAAAAATCATAAATGATAAACCTCTTTTATCAGAAGTTCTACCACAGGTCTTTCTACCTATTTTCTCTAGAACAAACGGCATCTGATGCCGTAATTTGTATTTATTTATTTATTCTTTTTTTATCCTTTTTTTTTTGGGGGGGGGGGGGGTTGATGACTAGTATAATATATCTATACGGAAGGCGAAGAAAAAATTGTTCGACATATTGGAATCCCGGGACGAATATTCTCGAATTTTTTTCGTATCTGCCTACGGAACGTGATGAAAATAATAGCATTCTTATTTTTCAGAGCTTAGTGAATATGAGATATCTAAACTATCTATATGAAACCAATTTTACGTACCTCCATCGGTTTTCATATCCAAAAATGTTTGTCCCCATACCCGCTCAGCTATCAGATATCACATAAGTGAACTCCCGCTCATCATTTAAGCGAAATCGAGGTTTTGTTTATTGAATAGTTTGGATAGGGACTCATGTCGTAGGAATGGGGGTGAGGAGTAGGGAAAACTTGCATTCTTCCTTCTCTTAATTTTAGGACTACAAATCGAAAGAGATACCATGTTTCAGTCCTCGGTGCCCATATGCTCATAAATACTCGTAACAATAGAGAAACTCTGGCTTTTAATTTTGCCTTCACCCAGTGATATTATTGGAAGCTGAAAGCCCGGTCCAGTATATCGGTGAACATTTTCGTTCGTATAGGAATACAAAAAATTATATAGGGCATCGAGTGTTGTATATTCGAGATAGTTATAACTAGGGCAAGCTTTTTTATGTGGTAAAAGTCACGAAACATGTACGAAGAATAGGCGCACAGAATATGCGTTGAAAACTTCAAAAATATATGCAAGAAAGGTTCCTAAAAGTTCCAAAATATGCTAAAATATTTCTTTCCAAAAGAGGACAACATGGGTATCAACACGAGGCTTTTTTCAGTATCGAATGAAACACGCTTGTTTCAAAAAATGAATATCTTAAATAAAACTGAAAAAAAAAATTTAGATCTATGCTCGTTAGAGCTAGCAGTGCTAGGGCACTAACAGCGCTAGCGCCCAGATATCAAACCTGCTTCAAGCTTTTGAGGCATGCAGCATGTATTTCAGTCAATATGCGGTAAAAAATGAGGAACATGGCCAAATATACACACTGTATACCTACACTAAAATGTACGATTTTATGCTAAAATATGCATACTTTCTTAAGTATGTAGAAATATGCGCAACCAAGTTGAGCGCAGTTTGCTTTGAATTTCATGAACAGTAACGATAATGTGGATATGCGCAGAAATAATGAATAGGACAAATATTCAAATATATAAAAAAAACTTTTTCTACTTACAATAAATTTTGATACCAAATGGACAGAAAATTAAAATTACAGCATAAAGATTGCGGGTAAAAGTCAAAAATGGCATACATTATATTATAGGTGGGTGCCAACAAGGTCACTCGAATATGATTGCTATAGAACATCTGTTCTATGATTTTCTCTAACCTGACTCCGGCTTTCGGAACCGTAAGTATTTATCTAACATAAAATTAATATAAAAAAAAAATTTAGAAACTCTCGAAATCCAAAGTGGAGTATTTATACTTTTAGGTCTTCCTTTTCCCTCAACACCTCAAAAGCACGAAGAAAAATGCATTTACATTAGAAACCTGTGTTAGACACTTACACAGAGGCGAAACTTGATTTTAAGGTGGGGGGGGGGGGGTAGAAAAGGAAAACTTGCCGATAAATTTTTTTTTTAGATTAAAAATTCACCGACAAAACTTTTTTAAATTTGCCGATTTTTTAATCAAAATATTTTTTAATTGAAAAAAAAAATATATACAGTAGATGCGACCTATAACGACACACCGTCTGAAACGAGACATCGGGCGTTACGAGCAAAGTGCCTGGTCCAGGCAGAAAACCCATTATACCCTCTACTAAAAAATGTGGCTATTACGAGTACGGAAGTAACGAGATATCGGATAAAACGAGCTTCTTTCACGCAAAAATTGGTATGTTATACTGTCTTTAACGAGAAACCGTTGCATTCACAAATGAACATGTAAATTGTTTAAGTGTATTAGAAAATCGAATTGAGGCAGAGTTTTGTGAGTGTGTTGAAAAATTCGAAACAAACAACTTTGACATGTTACTTGACCCACAAATAATGTAAGTTTACACATTATACTTTATATTATTGTGGCGCGTATTAAATAATGTTTGCATTTTTTTAGCAAATGCAGCTTGGAAGCTTATCCCCCAAGCACTTACATTTGCGCGTATGAGCATACCCTAGTTTGGGAGGGTAAGCGGGAAGGATGTTATAGGAATACTTGAGAGGAACACACAACCAACTTCCGTTACACACTAAGGTAGTTGTTATTTACTTTTGGTGTTTTTTCCCCTGAACTTCCTCTGACTCGGCTCCTAAATTGGTTCCAATAAAATCAACAAAAAAGTTTTAAAAAAAACCTACAAGGTTTCAGGCCGATCGGATTAGAGGAATCAGTGCCGTAAGCTTTCTTTTGTTTTTATGGAAAAAACACATGGAGTTTTGACTTTTGTTCCAGACTAAATTTCCCTCCTATATTCACCAGGACCGTAGCCCGTAAATTAAACAATAGAACCTTTGCTATCGGATTCAGTTTGTGACATTGGAAAAAAAGTTTTTTGCTTTCAACTTTTACATTTTAATAAAAAATTCAACTTTCTCAAATTTCTGTCTCTAGGTCAAACATAGAATCTAGTAAAAACAGAATAGTCATCGAAATTCGACATTTGCTACCAACTTTCAGATTTTCGGAATGTCTTCCACATTTCAGCTTTGTTTCAACCTTTCCAGATAACGTTCGATACTCAGCTCGAAACCTTCGGCTTTTGACTGACTAGTTTTTGACAAGAGTCCAGGGTATTCCATTTTCAGAAACGAGATTTGTTCTTAAATTTGGGGAGGTGGAGAAGAAAAATTTGCCGACAAATACGTTTTGATAACTACAAATTCACAGACAACATTTTCAAAAAATTAAAAAGTTACCGATTTTAAATCGGAATTGGTTTTAATTTAAAAAAAAAAATCAAATAAAAATCCAACATTCATAAGAAATGAAAAATTCAAACGAACAGTTTCAAAATTTGTCAACTGCCAAATTATTGGGGGGGGGGGCGTTTCAATTTCCCCACACCCCCTATAGTTCTGTCCCTGTGCTTATACACGTGTTTTATACGTGTTTGTGCACTTTTGACTTTAGACTCACAGCCAGCGCGATATTTTCCACCTTATCAGGGTGAACCTGGTATCAAAATTAATCAAAACCTCAGTACCCAGTATTCGATGTCGTATTATTCGTATATGTTTCATTTACTCATTAAAAAATTTGAAAACATTATTACTCTTGCAATTTCTCGAAACATAAGAAAAACACCATTTAACATGGGCGATATTCGAGTAGTGAGGAGGAGGAGGGAAATAAAATATTCTCAGAAACAGAAAACTATAAAGGTATAAAGTCGGCTGCATATAAAATTCGAATCCCTTCTGCGCACAAAACCTCATATGTAGAACGGTTATTTTAAGCCTCCTATTCACGACCTTTTCGATATAATAATAATACATTTCACTAAGCAAACATATAAAATCGGATCTCAAACAATTTTTGGTCAACAAATAATTTCCTTGTATATGAGAGGATTCTTAAAAATTAAAGCAGAAAAAAAGCAGACATCTTGAGAGAGTTTGTCCTACTTTCAAAAATGAATGAGTAAACTAGGCAGTCACACAAGACCTCCGTGGGATTCAAGTTGAATTATGGAAAACACGAAGGAAAAATGATATTCAAAAGTACAGCGAGCAAATATTCTTTCTGTTTTTCCCATCAGTATATTTGTTCAAACTGTGGTACACCATGGGACTCCCGTCGTCGTCGAGCTTTCCAAGTTATTCGCACGCTTTTTTCATAACCCTTGTGTCCGGACTTCTACAGAGTTAGTTACACATACTGAATCCATTTTCATCGACGTTTGCTGCGGGCTGGATCAAATGAATCGGTAGATGAAAGTACTGCGCATTGCTATGCTCCGAGTAAGATTATACGAGAAAGGTATAGCTGCAGATAGTAATTTATACATATTTTAAAAGAACAAGGAGTCGAGAGAAATTGTTTTCATTTTTCAGTTTGATGTCTGGAAAAAGTTAACAAGTTTTAAAATAATCGAGTTATTTCCAAGGGTAAGTTGGACCACTAAGCGTATAATGTATTTGCCCGCAAAAAGTACGAGCTCGCGATTTCCATAGTGTAACTCTCGTAACGAATGAAAATTTTTTGAAAACATATTCACTTTGCATATATAGTTATCCAAAAATAGGGATGGATGAGGGCAAAATTTTTCTCGCTCGTTTCGCTCTCCGAATGTATGCTATCCCCTCCGTCGTGTTTTTTTCTTTTCAAATCTTTTGGAGAGGGGGAGTTTTCAGCGCATGTGGGAAACTAGGCCCCTTATTAGCGCTTAAGCGTACCTAATTCCGGAGAACTTTACGACAGCTTGAAAGTCAAAGTCACCAAAAGCTACAGCAGTTACAGAGCGTCATGAAGAGTGTAGTTCACCTATATTCGGACATAATGACGAGTGTAAGGCACAGTGTAAGGGTAAACGCAGGTAACAGGTAACTGGCAAAAATGACGTCACGCTTACTCGTAATGTTTGACCAACTGGCTGCACTGAGTGCTCATACGCGAACCAGTCCGGCTGACGAGACTACCGGAGAACGCGTTCGAAGGCTTCACATCAGACGCCAACAGCGAATTTCGGTTCGACGTTCAATACGACGGTGCGTTTTATATTGTCGGCGGGGAACCAAGGTCCACCTGTAATTCGTAAAAATTCTCAAATTTCGTAAGTTTCGCTCGGAGTGTTGTTCGAAGCTCAAATTTTACACACGTTCGCATTTTTGCGCGAAATAATACGCGGTTATTCTGATTGTGATAAGTTTCTAGTAGCTGTGCTGACGAATAAGAAGCAGCAGGATCACCTGGTTTTTTCGCTGATAACAATTCAAAGAATAAGGTAGATATGTTGGAAATAAGTGCTTAGTAATTACCGCGTTCGGGTTGACGGTAATGTTAGTCGTAACCTATCCTAGTTCGTACGCATATGTGTGGAACAGAGACGTGTGCTGTTCCACAGGCCTATGCACGTATACTATCACATAGACTACACCATTTTTGAAGAGCAAAAAACTAAGTCGAGTATAGGAATTCTTTTTACACATCTGTAGAGCGTTTAGCACTTCCACCGGGTATATACGTCCCACGCGAGACTGCTGCATAGTGATTTTCGACCCCGCAGTGAGCTAGGATGTGACGAAGAATTACCAAAATTGGCCAACAATACTCGAATGCGCTAGTTCCCTAACGCCGGCGAACACGTTCTGAACTGTAGTCAACGTTAGGGGTATAGCGACGGAGAGAAGGGAAAGCCTCCTGCCATCAAGTCGGCCAGTTGGGAAATATTTTTATTTTATTTATTTATAAGAGAGGGAGGTCCTTCACAGCCGACAATGGCCAATGACGAAGGACCCCAATAAAAGATAAAAAATAATTTAAAAAAATAAAACTAAAATAGAACGAAAATAAAACCGGACAAATCAAAAAATAAACTTAAAATAAAGAAAAAAAAAGAAAAAAAAGAACGCTAAATGAGAGAGAGAGAGAGAGAGAGAGAGAGAGAGAGAGAGAAAGAAGGAAAGAGAGGAATGATCACTTTTTGTCCAACTATCCCAACGCCCAAGTATCCCATTCCCCGCGTGCACTGCGATCGCTACCCCGTCAGTGTCTAGTTTCTCATGGGGTGAAGTTTTTCAGGATCAGAGATTCGCAAATGCAGTTACTCAAAAATTTTGAAGACCCGTTGCCTGAACCTAGCTTTATTTACTGCGTCAAGGACGTCAAGCTCCTTGTCTTTTTTACTGGCTTCGTTATAAAGTTTCAAGACTCGGTTTATTGGAGCGTTCGAGAAAAGAAGTGTACGAGAGTGACTCAGGGCGAAGAGATCTGTGGAACGACTATTAAAACTGGGTATACGAACTGTAATTTTTTCAAGCAGTATTGAGTCTCGCTTTTTTGTACTGTATTATGTCATGGAGAAAGATCAACGATGAAATGTCCCTGCGCCCCTTAAGACTTTTTATTTGGTAACCCTGAAGTAATTCTTTGTATGTTATTGTATATGTGTAGTAGGAAAACTGCTTATGGTATAAATATCTTACAAAACGTTTTTGTACTTTCTCTATGGACTTGACTGCTTCTACTGTTATTGGGTTCCATACTACAGATGCATATTCTAAATGGGATCGGACTAGGGCATAATACAAGGTTTGTATAGTTTGTACATTAGTAAAATTAACTGAGTTTCTCATTAGAAACCCAAGCACCATTCTTGATTTATTAACTATGAAATCAACGTGGTTTTTGAATGTTTGTTTGGAGTCAAGTATTACCCCAAGATCTTTGATTTCATTGTATTTTGTTAACAAGTGATTATTAATGGTATATACTGAGTGAATAGGAAAAATTTTACGCGTGTATGTAACTGAGCAGCATTTTCCCACATTGAAGGCTAGATTATTCATTTGGCTCCAGTTGACAAGAGTATCAATATCTTTTTGCAAGAGTTGTACGTCATTCCCTCCTCGAATCTGTTTGAATAATTTTAAATCATCAGCATACAATAACACTTTAGAGTACTTTATATGGTTAGTTATATCATTGATAAACAGGAGAAATAGTAAGGGGCCAAGGTTAGAACCTTGAGGAACACCAGACGTACAAGTGAATTTTTTGGAAGTTGACCCTCTGTATATTACATATTGCTGCCTATTGGTTAAGTAAGATTTAAACAGTCGAATTAGTGGTTCTGAAAATCCCATTTTGGTTAATTTACTTAAGAGTATCTTATGATCTACCTTATCGAAAGCTTTCTGGAAATCAGTGTATATAGTATCTACCTGCGAGGTTTGATTTAGACTTCCGGATGTGTAATTAACAAAAGACACCAGGTTCGTTTCTACTGATCTGCCTTCCATGAAGCCGTGTTGATTTTCAGAGATTTGGTTTTGAACTTGTTTGTATATCCGTTTATGTACAATGGATTCAAAGACTTTAGAGGGGACTGTAATAATTGAAATTGGTCTGTAATTAGTAACGTTCTTTGTTTGATCGTTCTTAGGAATTGGAGTGATACTGGATAATTTCCAGAGCAGTGGGAATTTGGATGTCTGTATTATTAGATTATATATGTATGTTAGTGGTTGTATGAAAAATTCATTGCATGCTCTGTGTATATATATTGGGGGAATACCGTCTGGTCCACTAGTCCTTTTTGGTTTTAATTTGGTTAGGGCTTCTTTCACTTCACGCATGTTTATTCCAAGTAGATGTACATCTCCGAAAGTATTTTCGGCGGTATCCTGAAATAAAGCTCTAGACGGTTCAGAAAAAACTGAGAAAAAGTGTTGGGCGAATGCCTCAGCAATGTCTTGAGAAGAGTGTAAATCTTTTTCTTTATATTGAAATGTGTTTGTATTAGTATTCTGTTTTCTTTTTTCCTTGACGTACAACCAGAATTTCTTGGGGTTTTCCTTTCATCCTATCTCTGTGTTTATTTCCGATATTTTTTTAGCTTGTTTTATTAACTGCTTAGATTTTCTGCGCAATTCCTGGAAAGTTAGGCGGAAGAATAGATCTCCGGTTTTCTTGTACCGCAAGCGAAGCTTCTCCTTTTCTTTAATAGTACGGATTATTTCTGGTGTAAACCATGTAGGATAAGATATTTTTTTCTTCACTGCCATTGGAACCGTAGCCAAGATTATTTGGAAGACCGTATCACTGAAATATGTGGCTGCCTCGTCACTGTTATTAATTTTGTAAAGTGGGGACCAATTTAACTGACTAAATTTATAATACATAGCCAGAAAATCCGCACGACGATAGTTTAGATATTTATTCTCTTCGTCTGTTGATTTTTTTATTCGATTCCCACTAACCTTCGTTTGTGCAGGTAAGACTATCAGAAGTGGAGGATGGTTTAGATCAATTGATGAGATAAGTGATTCCTCAAGTTTCCTTCGAGCTGCAAAATTCGACGCTAAAACCGTGAAAGACTCGTACTCAAAGCATCAAAAAAAATTTTCACTCGTTTTGCTTATCAACTTTGAGGAACTTCAATCGGCAGTTTTATCTGTCCTCCCTTTTCTATTTGATTTAATTTGCTACGCATGTGGTGTGCATTTGCGCATCCATCCAGTCCCTAGGGACAGATGATGAGTAGGACTTCTGTTTTAGAAGCAAACCCAGAGAACGGTACAGATTGACGCTAATTGAATTCTATTAATTGCTCGTCAAAGTTACACATCACCTTCTCGATCTTTCCTTCCTAAAAATCTATCCATTTGGCACTATTTAAACTTACTTTTTTCACGCACAATACCCTATAAATTTGAGTAGTCGGCTGTTGAGATGTATAAGTTTATTTTCACTCCCAGAACAACCATCCATAATTTTTCAATTACTCATCAGTATGTTGTATAGGAAGAGAGGAAGACCTGAAGTCGAATGTTTTTACCACGTGTTAAACTCGCGAAACTGGGAATAGGACTGCCGAGTGCCGATGTAGGTAGGGATAACAAATCTACCTAGACATTCTAGAGGGATCGGAAATTGGAATTTCACGGGTAGGTAATAACGCATCAGAACCTCGAGCTGTTCAAACTTTTAACGAAAAAGAATTGTCCAGTCTAATTTGTAATTTGGGAGAGGAGAAAATCACGACTAACTGTACCGCGACGCCGGCTAAACTTTATATGTACTTTTTTCAAACTCCAGCACGTGTTCGGAAATGAAATGCGAATAACACGTAGGTACTCGATCGAAGCGAAATTTGTTTTAAATTCCGCAACAGTAATTTACAGTTTACAGTAATAAGTCGAACGCAAATCGAATGCCGTTCGCGTTCATTTACTTATACGATATTAATAAAAATTTTCGGTCAACGTTCACACGTGGCTGGATTCTGTACGTGACGAAGGAGTTGTTTTCCTTCGGTGGTATGTTCGCCACTTTTGTGTATAATTACATAACGACAATAACCTACGAGCCGGCAGCGTTTATTTATTCCGTACAAATGTATATATATATATATATATTTTATATTTGCTAAAGACAAGTTGCACACCTTTTATCTGCTGGTACAGTCGGGGCGTGGTTGTTGCCAGGAATGCAACAAACGCACGTTGCTATCTGCATGTGTGTACTACTAATAATGTAAAGTCTCGTGGCACAAACGAAAGAGTATTCTGTACGATTCTTTCCGCTAGAACTAAGGAATATTACCGCGAGTTTTCTCTGCGGCTCGAACATTACATCGTCGAGATAGCAAACCAATTCGACATTACACTTTTCCTTCTCGTAGATATTAAAAGCTTACCCAGGTAACTGCGCCTCTGAAATCATAAACGCCTTGACCCAGTGAGCGATTATACCAGAGCGACTATCCCTCGAATGTCTTCCAGTTTAACTTATTTCGTTTCATTGTAATACACCAAAACTTGCCCCCTTCGGCGCCGAGAAAATACCGAGGGGAGGCGGTACTAGCCTGAAGTACGAGAAACTGTAGGCAGAGATTTGAGGGTCTGTTTACCTCAAAATTCAGACAGAGTGGCTGAAAAATCAGCCAGCCTCTTGAGACAAAGAAACGAATAGTATAGTCATCTATCCCATCTGCTAGTCAGACAACAGACAGGGCAATGAACGCGAATCCACGGGACCGAAGCGAAAAATTTTTACCCGAACTTGGTTATTCCACTCACCCTCTACCCCTCCATTCGTAAAAGAAAACCTCCAGGCGGACTGCTTCTCAGGAATTCGAAGCACTACACCGAGAACAGAATCTCGAAGACTCGTCATGCCTCTTGGCTGTAACGCCAGTGGTACCAGTTTGGCTTTTAACAACTTCGATTCTCATACAATATAGCGAAACGACGTTTTCAGGGAGTGAAGGGCTAATTTTTCTAACTCAGGATCTCAGTTTTGCCGTCTGGAACAAAAAAATTGGAAACAGACGAGCTAACGGAAGAAAAATCATCTACGTGTGATTCTACCCACGAAAGATCTAATGTTACCGAATAAAGATTGTTTTTACTTCGCTGACACGTTTTCTGGGCAGATAGGTGGCCCCGGTTCCCTTTTTGAGGAGAAAGGGTATCTCTAGTCTCTTGCGTTATGAAAAAAATTTTTCCTAAAAATCGGGTTTCAATTCTTCCCGAAAATACAGATTTTTCTCGAGCCGTTTTGTATCACAGGAAAACAGTTGCCGGCTTTGTTTGAAAACATCTCTTTATCAACAGTATGTTGAATAACTTCTTCACAACTTCGGTACTAGAATTATTTTACGGAGCTAGACTTTACGATTTGATCTCTAAAAGAAGTTGAACAACGAACACTCATTTAGGAGAGGAGCGAATGAAAATATGCAAGTTTCTGGAAAATTTCGATGAAAAAAGTCTTTATTCTGGATATCCTCCTGCTGCTCCTACAGATTTATATGAAGTAATTTTCACACATTTATCAGAAAAAATGCCATTGCATGGTAATATATTGATATTAGGGGACTTTAATGTTCCACAATTCAGCTTAAATAGTACTATTAACAACCATAAATGTAAAATCATTTCGTCTTTTTTAACGGCAAATTCTTTAAAATCAAGTAATAATATTCTGAACTGCAATAATGGAACTTTAGACTTAATTTTCAGCAATATTAATACCTTGACTGTTGAATGTGGCCCTTCACTAATTAGGAAACCTGATTATTACCACCCTCCATTAAAGGTCGATTTTGAAATCATTACAGGCGGCATCTCTTCAAATAGCGGATTACTGAACTCAGACATATTAGACGAAAAGACTTTCAATTTTAAAAAAGTTGATTTTATGAAATTGTATCTTGTTATAAGTAACATGGATTGGACTAAGGTATTATCATCAAGTTCTTGTAATGAGGCAGTAGATGAATTTCAGAGTATTATACAAGGTATTAATAATGACTGTCTACCCACTTATAATCAAAAACGTAAATGTTCGAGGGTATATCCACCATGGTTTTCCAAGGAGGTAATCAGAAGATTGAAATATAAAAACCGGGCCCATAAAAACTATAAAAAACATTCAACATCTGCCTCATATAATCTCTTTACAAAGGCAAGGAAGGACTTTAAAAATGAGGCGAGGAAGTCTGAGAAAGAATACTATCAAACTTTGGGAAATAATTTAGGTACCAACCCACAACAATTTTGGACTCATATAAATAAGACCAGGGGAGTCGATTGTAGTTCTACTAGACTTGTAATAGAGACAGAGATAAAAATCATATGACCAATAAACCAGATATTGTAAAATGTTTTCAAACATTCTTTTCCAGCATTTATTCTACAAACAATTCTAATCTGTCTAATAACTCACTAGCATTGCCTGAGACTAGTAACAACTTAATTTCCATCAGTAAGATATCAGAGTCCGATGTCAGAAATGAGTTGAAGAAATTAAAACCTAAGAAAAACTGCGGACCTAATGATCTACCTCAGTTTGTTTACAAAGCCTGTTACGAACATTTTGCTATTCCCTTTCAATCTAATCATAAAGTATTCAACCTTTCCTTCAAAATGGAAAACAGCAAAGGTTATTCCAGTCCCAAAAATGTCTCATAATAAAGAAATACAAAATTATAGACCTATTTCCTTACTTCCTGTCCCGTCTAAGGTTTTTGAAGCAATAATATTTAAATTACTATTTCCTCAAGTGAAAAACTTAATCACGCCCTTTCAGCATGGGTTTCAAATCTACTTAATTTTACATCACTGATTAAAGAAAATTGGGCCAATAAACAAGTAGATGTAATATATTATACAGATTTCTCAAAAGCTTTCGATCGGGTTAGTCATAACATCCTCCTCAAGAAACTGGCGTCAATAGGATTCTCACCAAAATTGACTTCCTTATTTAAGAGTTATTTAGAACAAAGAAGTCAGTATATAAGTTATTTAGGTTTGAGATCGACTGCTTATGACTGCCCCTCTGGTGTCCCACAAGGGTCTGTCTTAGGACCATTCTTATTTTCAATCTTTATCAATGATATCCCCCTTATCTTGGAACCAAATGTGTTAATATCCTTGTATGCGGATGATATAAAATTGACCAGGGTAATTAATGGGGTTCAAGACTGTATACACCTCCAAAGTAGTATTAATAATGTGATACAGTGGTGCGATAGAAATAATTTACCTTTAAATCCAGTAAAATGTTCTTGTATTACCTTTACCAAGAAAAGGAATTTTATCAATTTCTCTTATAGGATTAACGCTACAACATTACAGAGACACGAGCAAATCAGAGACCTTGGAATAATCCTTGACAGTAAATTGAATTTTGATGCCCACTTAGAGCTCCAGATTCAGAAAGCAAATAAAATGCTAGGCTTTATACTCCGCAATACAAAATTATTCACAACAATTGATACTTACTTAATTCTGTATTACGCATTTGTTAGATCTCATTTAGAATTTTCATCGCTGATATGGCAGAGGCAAACAAGGAGTTTTAAAGATAAAGTTGAAAAAATTCAAAGACGGTTTTTGAGAGTAGTTTTTACGCGTATTTTCCAGTACTACCCACATGAATTGAGTTACAAGGAACTTCTTGCAGGTTTTAAAATAGATAGCTTGGAAAATCGACGTATCTTATTCTCATTGCTTTATCTTTATGACGTTGTACATGGTAAAATCTCTGATTCTACACTTCTTGCAAAAATTTCCTTCCGGGTACCAACTCGAGTGAACACATCAGTACGGGACACATTTTATAACAAGAAAATTGAGGACACACCTCTCTGCACTGCGATGAGATATTATAATAAAATAGCATCCTCTAATCCAAATGTTGATATATTCAAGCCTCGTGCTATTTTTAAGTCTGATATACTTCTAATTTTAAGATCTGCTGAACTTATATTACAGCCTTTACAGTTTTGAATTATTGATCTGCTGTTAACCTCCTCCTTGTCCTCCTTTTAAAATACATATTTTTATATTATTTTTTTTTAACCCCCCCTTTTTTTCTCTTTTTTTTAATCCTCACTTAGTCACCACCACAAACCGCGCCTCGTAATTTGTTTTATTGCAACAACATACTGTATTTCTCTTTCTTTTTTTCCCCTCTTCTCTTAGTTTATATTCTAAATTATTCTCTTGTATTTGTATTTTTGAAACAATAGTCCTTCTGTATGTATCATAACTCCCCTCGTTTTTGGCCTTTGGGCTGTTGAGGTGGAGTATAATCATAATAATAATAATAATAACTGTAGGGGAGGAAAAATCCCCCCCCCCAAAAAAAAAGAGAAGCATTTCCCTTAAAACCCACTGTTCATCTACTAACTGTATCAGAAATACCGTACTCACCATGATTTTAAAAACGTCTTTATTACCAACAGTGGATAAAGAGCGGCCAAGACTCGACCGGCTCATGCTTTCGGTGCTCATTCATGGCAGAAAAGGGGCTGATCTGGGCTGGTTCTGGTAGTAAATGGGCAGAAATTAGTCAATTTTCAATACTTCGTGCAACCTGTTGAATATATTATTTTTATATCTTAGTATGAAAACTGAAACGAAGAGGAGGCGGAATGGCCCCTGTAGCCTCTGCCTTGAATCACACTATCGCGACAGACCAATTTAAAATATTCTAAACCCGTGGATGTAGTATGCCATTGCTCGACGACCGACCAGGTTACCTTGTACGCCACCAACTGAAACTCAATTGTCAGCCGGTATCGGTTTTTAGTTTTATTTCCGAAATTATTATCGTCTTTATTTGAACTCGCGGTGACTCTTTTTTTAAGACTGCTCGTGTCGCAAGTGAAGACTTTTTTTCGAGTTTAATGTCAAGGTTGGCGTTTTCAATTGCACATGTTTTGCGAATGATTGGAAATGGGAAATTCTCCAATTGTTGTATGACATCACCTAACATAGAATACTCGAATCACGCGAATATTCATTCGGTCACAAAACGTCTCGCTTCACGATATTCCATGAAAACACTCGCACATGTTGGGAAATTTTCTATTAGACATTAGAGTAAACAGATGATGGCGCAGGAATAAAGGAATTTCCTACAGTACAGAAACTACGAAAATTCTTGCATCATATATGATTCGAGGAAAATAATTACATCATTATCCATCATCACTCGTCCCAGGTATGAGTTTATGAATTAACACTCGTTAGTTTTCTTCTAAATGGTAAAGCTATCAAACCATCGAAAACTATCGATATTAATTCGGACTTGAACCTAAGTTGCATGTGTTGGCAGCACTGTCAGTATTTTCATTGTATTCTTATCAGTTTGAGCTGATCGGCGCATTTCGATCACTCCAAACTGATAACAATACCCCGCCTGTCTACAAAACGTTTGCCGATGATAGCGCTACCTAGGTGAGGGTCCAGTCCGAATTTAATCTGGTCACAGTCTATTATTATCGATATTCGAGGAGACTATGAAACAGAAAAGACCACGAAAAACATTTAGAACATTTGGTAAAATTAAAAAAACATTCAAAAATTAGGCAACGAGCACTGTTTTGTTAGTTAACATGTTGGAATATTTCGGCAATAATAAATATTACAACTATCGATATTCAATTTTTTTTGGTAGTTCGGATAACACTGGAGAAGATCACTGGATTATAGTTACGAACCGACTAACCTGGTGTTTCACACCATCCCCTCCTCCAAAACAAAAAACAGAAAAACGGAGAGAATTAAATTTGATATGTAAGTTTTTACCAGCAAAGTATTCTATATCTTTTTTATGATCGAACGAGGGAACAACTTAACCCGCTGCACGTGAGCTGACCTATTCGAAAAAGACCAGCTTCTATTTCGAAAACAACTGAGCAAAAAATACGAAAAAAGAAAAAAAATTGCGAAACAGGTTTCGAGTTTTACTCTCGCTTTTATTACCTACTCCTTCGTGCATGTATATTTTAAACCGGAAAGCGTATTTCCTTGGAAGAAAAAAGTGGTTTATTTTTCATAGTCAAACGAAGAAATGTCGATTCGACTTGGGAATCAAAGTCGCCGCAGTTCGACAGCGAAGTAAGTATAAAAATACTCGTATGAATGGAGTACTACTTATTATCGAATATCGACTCACTTGAAAAGTGAAAAATGAAGAAAAATAAAGGAAGAGTAATCTGGAGGTAGTATGTAGGCTCCCTAGTTTCCAGTTATTTAGAACACGACGAAAAACATTTCCCATCGTGAACCAACCCAATAACACGAAAATTTGCTGACTTCGAACGACGAATTAACGAGATTTTTAAAATCGACGAAAACGTCACGAAATTCCGTCTAACCATTATAAGGCCAAAACGTTTCGCGAGAGCATTCCTGCGTGCAGGTTTAGCGCCGGCGTCGCCACTTTTTTCTCTTTCTTCGCTCCCTTTATCTCTCTCGCTCTACCTATCTCTATTCTCTATATTGTAACCTTTCCTATCGGGCCGCACACGAGTTCAGGTTTACCCACAATACCGTCCAGAGCTGGTCGTTGCGAGAAGGGGAAAATTCTCAGCAGGACGGATAACAATGACGACAGCGAATATTAGTGAATAAGACGAGTTGAATGAAATGTGAGGAGGGGTCAAGGGAGTGACAAAAAGCGGCGTGGCGGTATCGCATCGAATTCTGTCGAGTCCACGTATGTCTATTATGCACACACTTGATATAGCTCGTACTATACTCGACGGTCAGACGACGTACTAAGCTACACAATATTAAGAATCCGCGTTCTCGATATTTTTCGTCCCCACTTACCATCCCTTAACATTTCTACCCTCGTACTGACGACATCTAAAACTTTACTTTTATCTCTAAAATAAGTCCCAATGCATGGTGACGACAATTCGCAAAAAATCGCCCAATCTTTTTTCTTGCCCCCTCCCCTCCGCACGACGGTGACGATGACGGCCTTGTACCAACTAAGCTTCCTCAGAAGCCCTTGCAGCTTCCACGACGCGAGACACTTATTACGTTCCGCCGTCGAAAAAGATACGCGATGGCTACGGAGCGTAGAGCGTCGGTTCTATCAGATGAGATCGCTGACGGCCGGCCGACTTGCACTAGCGGTGCCGCTGCGCCGGTCTGGTGACTGAAACGCTGGGGTAGCGATTAAGTCGAATGTCGAATTATGGAGAATGGCTCGGCTGGTATCCGTCGCTCGGTCAACCTGAAGAGACCGCCGCGCACTAATGCTCCCAATTGTTCGCGATTGTGATTTTTAAATATGGCAGCGCTGGCCATGTATTCCTGCGCGTCAATTTGTGTCGGTTTCGATTTTCGATGTCATATTTCCGGAATGAATTACGCCTGTACGTACACATTTACGTACAGTGTGCGTTATACGAAATCAGAGAAATTGAAAAAATACACTCGGTTTAATAACGAGACTCTCTCAAACTTCATTTTCGACACTGTACACACGCGATTTTATGATAATTATTGACACGTATAGGTAAGGATTTACACTCAACATAGCAAGAAAATCGACCTACCATTTTGTTTGCCAAAAAAAGATCGTTTCTTTCAGTTTTCCAGGAAATTGTTCAATTTTTCCAACTCCTGATTAGATTTCTGTTCCCTGTATGAAAATTAACACTTTACATCGCAAAATATAATTATACAATTAAGGTGAGACCGGAACAATACTTAACTTTTTACACATTCTGTATTTCCAAAGTGATGTATTCGTAAAAAGTGACGAAAATTAATTATCAGAATTAATTAATAGGTAATGATTTTCACGCGTTACTCAACTAACAGAATCTGAATTTTAAACCAGAGATTTTACAGAAATCAGTCATTTTCGAGATATCGCACACCCGTTTCTAAAATGGCGCAACTCAAAAAAGTAAAATTTTCAGAAAACGCAAAAAACTGATTTCGATATCCTAGTACAGATATTTCCGATTTTTTTTTTTACTGGTCAAATATGTACCCCCTCAATAACATTATCATTAAAAAAAAAGTCGTTTGGAGCCATTAAAGCCTTTAATTCAGCATTTTTTTAGTTCTGACTGTTTTGTTGACAAAATGATTACAAGCGGGCTGGATTATTTCAACTTGTGCCAGTTTTGATGAATTAATTCATGTTCATTCTGTATATAGACACTATTGAGGACATTTTACGAAGCGTTTTTCTATATTATGACGTCTAATTAAGCCAGATGAAATTTAAAAAAAAAACAGCAACTGCAAAAAGAATAATATTATTTTAGGAAAATCACAAAAGTCACAAAATCACAAAAATATCATTTAAAAAAATGCACCAGTTTTCGATTAAAAAAAACAAAAAACGAAGTAGGACCTAATCTTCAAAACTAAAAAGGAACATTGGAACATTATTTTATCGCTTGAAAGCGAAATGTGATAACGGACAATACAATTTAGTAAAGGTATTGTCGTGTAATTATTTAAAAAATGTAATAAACAAAAGTAGTACTAAAAAAAAGTATTTAGAGAAGCCTACACTGAAAAATTCCAACTTAATTATTATAAAAACATGCAATAAAGCGTTAATGAAGAACAAACTTGTAAAAAGATTGATCGTATTTTTCTGGTATGATATTCCTGCGTACAAGTTCCTTCGGGTCGGCATTTTTATTTTCAGCCAAGACAAACTTCGTTTGATAGGCTTTGCTAAGTGTAATTGAATTCCACTTATTTATATCTGAAGAGCCTCTCTTCTTAGATGAAACATATACCTTTTTGAATGTTACATCTGTGTGAAAGTTTTATAAAAGAAAGCACGTGGATCATTTTTTTCAACCTTTAAAATCTTGATGTCATGCCAAACAACTTTCAATGTTTCGTCATTGATCGAAAAATTGTTTCCCCAATCTTCTTGCAGCTTTTTGAGATCATAAAAATCTGTATGAGTAAATTTGTATTCACTGACTCGTTAGGTAACTCCATGTTTGTGATAACATCATTTACACTCAAACATTCGTCATTGGTATTTACAGTCGCGGGCTCGAAAGTAGTCAGCAGGGTAGTAATGGGATTATTTACACAATATAAACAGTCGGCATTCCTGAGGTCAGTATACATGGGAGGGGAAGAATGCTTCCATGAGAGTTCTTCGAGAGCTGCCTCCGTTAAAATTCTTCCAGAACTGCATACTGCTTCTTCAGGTTCCTTACAAATCGAAATAATTGGAAACGTGGAGTTGTCAGTCGAATTTGCCTCGCTTTCCTTCAGACCTACCACAAAAATTAATACAAGGCTTCATTTTATTTTACAAATCGGATTACAGAGTATTGAATTAGAAAATGGAGTCATTTATTGTTAGTACCGTTTTCTGTAGAATCTTTTTCGATGGCTAAATTCATTAGAAAATGACCCCTTGAATACCGGTTCATTATTCTTCTTTTTAGATCTGAAAGATGAAAATTATCGTCAAAAGTGTCACAACTCAAAATAAGCTTAAATTAAGCATTAGAAATAATGCAAATGGGAATTCAATGAAAAGGTTAGATACACATTAATCAACAAAAGAGCCTCAACTGGAAATTTAATGATTTTACATGTAAAGAACAGAACTAGAAGAGTATTTCATAAAATCATCAAAAGCGACACAAGTCAAAATGCCACGATTTAATTCATTAAAACTGTCGAAAGTAGAAATAATTCCTCGTTATTTTTCAATTTTAATAATCAATACTGACACAACTCAAAATATGATGTCTCATAGAGGGTTAGTTTAAGCATTAAAAGCGTCGTAACTAAAAATAGTACTAACGGAATACTTACATTTTTTCCTGAAAATGGTCACAACACGAAATGCGGCGTTTTTTGAACCATGCAGCACAAATTCTCACGACCAAATGCAATAGCCGTCAAGGGCATAACTGACAATATAACACTTTTTGTGATTGCATCATCTACAGTTTTCAATCTTCTAAAGCGACATACAGCCCATTCTACAGGTTTTTTTCATAATTATTTGTTTTTTGTCTTTGGTAACTGATACAATACTACCTTCCGAATCCTCTTACAGTCATAACCCGAAAATCGCGATTTTTGAGTTGCGTCACTTTAGAAACGGGTGTGCGATATGATCGACTTTGAAAATCGCTTCCTGAAAACAAAACAGCGAATCGATCGTACCTGTGCGTAACTAAAGAGCCCTAATATAGGAACCAGTCGACTATTATCGAGTAAATGTAGGTCTGCGAATTAAAATACCCTCGGTTAGATAATTTTTACCGGTAATTATAGTCGATAATCTCCGTCTCGCGGTAATATTCTACCGAACTTCTCCCGACTGTTTTTGCAATCGGATGAGAAGCTGGTTTTTGCACTTTTAGGGAGGAAAATAGTAATTAATAATTCCCGTAAACGGTTCAACTCGCGAGAATAACCAGTTTATTGAGACCAAGAGTGTGTAGGCATCCAACATCCTACTTAATCGGGACGATATTTCTTGTACCTATCATGTATTGCAAATCTGAGAAGTTTTAAGCTTTGGAAGAAAGAATCTATTATACGTAGCCTAATTAAAAAATGCCTCTTCGATGTCGTGAAATTGTATCGTTCTGACTGATCATTTCGTCGCTTTCTATGACAGACAGCCTTAAACGCCATTGATACCCAACGACAGAACATACCAAGTAATAATCGTAGCTCGGACAGATAAGTTATCGAGTATTTCTCGATTACGTTAATCGAACTGAATTCATTACTCGGTGAATATTTGTCGGTGGGTGTCGATGACGCTTACACTCGTATACGAAGGAATGAACGATTTTTTAAGAATTATTTTTGTACTTGAGAGTTTGTAGTGATACAGGCGTAAAGTGTTTCACAAATGCCGCCTCAGTTATTTTTTTAATTTTTTGTTTCGAATTTACGTGGCATTCTTTCAAGATGGAAAAGTCTTGTATTTTTCGAAAAAGTCTTCAACGTACCACCAACCTCAGAATTTTAACCGAAGAGGGAGAGGGTGAGCATTCTGCACATTGGTGAAAATCTTATATCAAGTAAACTATTAAACCGCGGGAACATTCGAAATTGGTACCTTCTTGATTCCGCTTTCGATTAGGGACTTCAAACTCCGATTTATTGATGAAAATGGTGAAATTTTTACAGGTTTCTCATTGTGGAATTTCCAACTAATTTTCACAGATATTGTCAGGAAACGTATTAAGTCAAATACATGTACTGAGAATAATTTGAATCCTTTTCTCTTGGTGCATTGTGGTAGGTTAGAAAAAGAGTTCAAAAGGGCAAAATTAATTTCAGAAAGAGGCTCGGAGCAGAACCCTCTTGCGAGTGAAGAAACACAAAACGTTATTTAATGATATAACGCATTCTTGGAAAAGTAAGAAAAAGAGATGTCTCCTTCTACAAATCCGTGAATGGTTTTCTCATCTTCCCTCCCCCTTCACCATACAGTGAGTTGAATGAAGCATCAAATGAGCAAAAAAATCGGCGATGGGAAAAATTGATGAGTTTTTAATCGTTGATTTCAAAAATTGTACTAAATTTTACATCTAGGTATTCTCATGTATGGAGCCAGTATAGTAAATTTTGCAATAAAATTGAAATATTTTGCAATTTCGATGGTATATGAGCACCGCGATGCCTAATAATGAACAAATGTGAATTTCACTACTGAGAAGTTCTTAGCGAACACCTTTTTTCCACATCTTTTCATAAGTGTACTAGCAAATCTAGCAAATCAAATCAAAAGAAAACTGGACTGCCAGACACGACGATAAAGAAAATGTCGGCACTTTATTTTCCTTACGAAAAAGTATTAATTCGGTGAGAAAGCTTCGAATCAGGCTGCAACTACACAATTCGAATTTGTGGCCATTCAATTTCGAATAATTTGAACGTGGTTTTCGTAGAATATCTTTTCGTTCTTCTTCTTTATTATATACAGTCATGTTGGTACTAGGTAGATTAGATGCATACACGCACACATTGATGATATTCGTAAAGCGAGTAACGAGCTACAGGTAAAACTATTTCCGGCCGAAGGCAGGTGTCGAGACTCGAGAACGACGAAGATTATTTACCTCGGTCCCGACATGCGTGTTTACAATGATAGGGTAGTCTCAGTTTTGAATAGAACTATGTTCTCGCCCATTTAGCATACCCAACGTCCGAAGAAAATATGATATACGTCCATCAGCTTATTATTTAAATATCCTTATTCTACCCTGTGCCTAGGAACTCGTGACTGTTGTATCGCTCTTTGCATGGTGAATTGCAGTATCTCTGTACGACGACAAGCAGTATTTGTGGTTCATTTTCATTTACACCTCTTCTCATCGTGTACATCTATGTAAAACAGTGGTAAAATTATATGAATATCACGCATCGTTCTTTTTAAGACGAGATCACGCTTTCCATTTAAAGTCGATTCTGAAGTCCCAAAAATGATGCCAGATATAAACAGAGGGTAAACCACCGACTTTCAAGAGGAGAGAAGGCTCTACGCTACACGATTATATAATTCTAGATTCCGCCACTGAAGACGAAAAACCAACTTCGGTACATCCGCATTCACGCAAACTAATTTTGCGCCTTCGCTGTTAAAATTGCCAGAAAAATTGAAAATGCTAGCGCAGATTATACACTTTAATCGCGTGTTAGTTGTACAAAATTACAAGTAGCGCCGCAATCCCCCAATAATAATTGTAAGCTACCGTGCTCCTAAAAATACTCCGAGGTCGTCGTTGCATGTTTTGGCTGTACCATACCATTCTATACGTGCTTTTCAAGTCCTGTGCTATCCCTAGAGGACACGACTTCTATATACATATAATTTCCAGATTGTTTTTAGATATGCTCGTTGGATACATACAGCCAACGAATCGATTTGTATGCAAATACTGATGTACGGGAGGGAGTACGAGTAATTAAAGAAAACACCCGACGCTTTTTGCGAGAGAGATAGATGGGTACCTATATATTATTTTGCAGCTGCTGCGAGATGTATTTTCTGAAATGATGACTGTAATCGGCGAAAAAAACCTCGTTTTCCACTATTTGTTACATCTTCCACGACTACTAACTATACTCTTATTGGCAGAGAGCACCGGAAATTCACGAGTCAGGAGCACAGTGCTTACATATAGTTGTATAATCGAGAGTTAGAATGCTAGAATATTGAAAACCGACAATCAAGTACTACGGTGTAAAAAGGGCGTATAGATAAATATATTTTGTAGAAGACGCGTTTAAAAGTTTTTCTTTCGTCGTACTGGGAAACTAGTGCTTTTAAAACACGGGGAAGCAACCAGATACTATATTTTCAATCTTCCTGAACAAAACTGAGCCATAAGCCAGACCGTTTTATGCTATAAACGATAAATAACTATTTCAAAAATTGATTTGATTTATTGATAATTAGCCCTCCACAACAGCCTGATGGCCAATTACAGTGGGGGGGGGGCATATACAAAAAGTTCTTAGATACATATAGCTAAATATAAAGAAAGAAAAAAAGAAAAGAAAAGAAAGGAATGGAAAGAAAAGAAAAAGTAACTAAAGAAAAAGAAAGAGGAAAAAGACAACTGAAAGAGAAAAAGAATAAAAAATAATAATAAAAAATAAAAAATAAATAAAAATTAATTAATTAATTTTAAAAAATAAATAAAAAATAATAATAATAATAAAAAAAAAAATAATAATAATAAATAATGAAAAAATAAGATATCTATTTTTCGAATTGCCAGCCATTCCCCCCGTGTCCCTACCCCATCCACCCGCCAGTTGTAGGCCACCCCCGTGACTTCACTCCCAGCGATACTTAGCCCCGTCTTGGGGTCTTTTAAACAAAAACAACTGAGGAAACGGATAAGAAGAATTGATATAGATAATTATTCGAGGAAAGGGTTTGTTGTACAGAAAAGCTCAGCTGAAGAAGTCATTGATGCCACGTTTAAATTTTAATTGATTCAGTGAATCAAAGAATATCTAGGCTTTTGTCTAATTGTACCATGTTGTTATACAACTTCATAATGCGGTTGAATGGAGCATTCATAAAATGACCAGTGTGAGTTACCGGAAGTAAGAATACGTCGGTCCTTCTACTATTGAAACTAGGTATACGTATTCTTACATTCTCAAGTAACGTCGGTTCATTTATCTTGTTATGAATTATTTTGTGTAGAAAGACCAGGCCTGCTATGTTCCTTCTTCCGCTTAGGCTTTTAGTTTCATACCCTTGGTGCAACTCGGAATATGTGATCGAATAACAATAATAAGAAAAATGTCTGTAGTAAAGGTATCTTAAAAAGCGCTTTTGTACATTTTTTACCAAAGTTATTGCATCAGCAGTAGCTGGACTCCATACCACGGAGGCAAATTCAAGATGAGATCTAACCAATGAGTAGTATAACATTTTTATAGTGTCTATATCGGTAAAATTAGATGTATTTCGGATAATAAAGCCGACCATTTTCCTTGCTTTACTAACCGCTTGTCTGATATGCATTTTAAAATTTAATTTGGCATCAAGAATGACTCCGAGATCTCTTATTTCAGTTACTGATGTGAGTTCATATTCTCCAATCATGTAGGTAGTACCAATCGAGTTAACTTTTCTTGTGTACGTAATTGTAACACATTTTTGTTTATTAAACGCAAGCTTGTTTCTTTCGCTCCAAGTTGTGATGAAGGCTATACGCCCTTTTTTAAAGAATTCGACTTTTCAAATTTCCAAATGTCTGTAAAACGAATAGAAATTGGCCGAAATAGTGCGGAGACGACTGAAATAATTCCATAACGAAGAATTTTTCTATAAATATCGAAAAAACATTTCAGATTCCTTTTCCACTCACTTTCATCTTCTGGTCAGCTTTCACTCATGTTTCTCATACTCAGCAATTTATAGTAACCACTTTCTTTTTGTTCTTTTATTTTTCGACGAAAATTGTCCATATTTTAGGTCGGCGTACACCGCCAATTCCCCCTTCCCCAAATGGCTAGTTGCGACCTTGTTCATTGAAATTTCAATTATAATTTCCCTGCGTCTTATTTCTTAAGTATGAGGAACGAAATTGATGAATTGACAATAAGTATTGCAGGAGTTGATCACGGACTGTTTTGAAATTTAGCTAATCTGCTGGCATTTTTATTCACTCGATAAACTAACTTTTAGGAAACAATCGAAAAGTGCGTCAACTTCTAAAATTGTTTTTCAGTAATCACGTATTTCGTTCTGCAACAATTAACAAGAATTTGAGCTAACAGATCAAAAATTGCATCCGGAACAATATTTACAAACAAATAAAACTACCTATTTAATTGTAAATGATGGTACCGCATGTACTACCTACCTAAGTTAATGTTAGTGTCGTCTGCAGAAGATAGCAAATGGTTTGCACGTACGCATACTGAAGGTATTCGAAGAATTTCCAACTAATTAGCTATTAGCGTTCGAAATTTTTTAGGTCCCAACTTCGCAGGAGTGTTACAACCTGTCAGCTTCGTCAGTTCTCTGACAGTGAAGCCGTTTTCCGTTATAAACCAAATAGCTCTTAATTTTTGCTGGAATTTTGTTAACTACAACTTGAAGAATGGGGAGAGAAAGGCGTGAAAAGTGAGAAAACATATAAGGACTACCTTATTACGCGTACTTGTTGCCACTTACTGCACGCGCATTACTTAAAATGTAAGATCACGATATCTGCGCATAGGAACCCTAATTTCCAAGACAACTAAGGCGATTCGGGTCGAGTATTTTGTATGAAAATAATTCATCGAATTATGATCCTGTATATCTAGTTTTCACGTTCGATCACGATTTACTAGGAGTAGTAAGTAATCGGTGAAACCCCAGAAATTTGAGAAACCTTTAAATTTTGAAGTTAATTAAGAAGAGATATGTAGATTCAGTAGACTTGGCCACGTTTGTATCTGCAAAACTTGCTAAAATTGCGCCGATATTCGAGCAGTTACGTAGTCAAATGACCGAATCAGTTATTATCGAACAACCTGGTGAAAAATACTCAGGATAAGAATGAAAGGGGCATTCCCCGACACTTTTGTCAGTTGATACGAGATATCTGGAAAAGTAGGGGCCTTAATTGACAAAATTCAAAAAGACAGATCTTAAAATGTGTCCAGTATACAGAAGTAATACTCGTACTTTGTAGAGGAAAAAGTTGGACACCCGTTCCCTACTTCTCTCTCCCAAAAAAAGTTTGAAGGAAAAGTTTGTTGTTCATTGAACAATATCCAGGACCACTCTTTATTTAGTAAAAAAAATGGACTAGCAGAACTGGTCCTGACCTAAGTGAGATGCGAGAGAGACGAGGAAAAAATTGCGAAATAATCGTGGATCAGTTTGTGAATAAGCAGAATTTATGAATAAACTACTCCATCCTGTGTTCTGAACAAAATGGTCCGGAATCACTTTGTTGCTTGATCGAAAATGATTCCTATCAATTATATATCGCTCATATAATGCAACACTGACATATCTCGAAAATCTTAATTTTTCAGTAAAGCATTTTGAAAGTTTGAATGCTAATAACTTTGAGGAAAAGTAAAATAACAAATTCGGATTTGGTTATTTTATCAGAAGAACAATTTTAATTGATGTTTGAGTTGAATATTGTTCAGTCATTTATTCAATGATCCTTAACTTAAGTGACTCTGATTTCTAGATATGACGTTATGACCATGAAACTCCGTTCAAGATAGCGACTTCAATAAAGAAATGACGTTTTGGCTATTATTCTTTGTTATAATTTTGTAAATATGACGATAAAATATTGATTCAAAACAACTGTTTGCATTCTTTTAATGCAATTTCATTTTTTTTTCTTCAAATATTTAAGAAAGTACAAAAGTTAGTCGATATAAAAACAATAAAAAAACTGAAGAATGAATGAGATATTTTTAAAACTATGAGGACGAAAAATGATAATAAAAATTAGCCTAAGTAAAAAATAACTTCAAAACACAAGCTGTCATGAAAAGCTGAGTAACATTTTGAAATGGCATTTTGTTAAATTAAATCCATCGGGTTTCCTTTTCATCTCTTATCGGGTTTGAGTGTAATCTTGAAAGCTCGAAGTAAAGGAATATTTTCTTTGGTTGGCAAAGTAGGATTCTTTTTTTGCTTCGTCATTACTCGCATTTCCTAAAATTCCACGTCTTTGAAAGAATTTTTGTAAAAAACTGAATAAGGTGAATCTTAAATATCATATTGTATATGCCTAGCTTATAGTAGTACTAAATGAATACTAGTAATAACACCAAATTTGAAAAAAATCAGTGTTACCAATTCAGAGATATTCAGTTAAGACACAAATCGTTGCCCAAATTTGAGAATTACCCTGTGCTCTCTCTCTTGGTGAATTTTTTGAACTCAGATATGACAGTATACCAACTTGTAGAGCTTTTTAACACGATTTAAAAGATGTAAATATCTCGAAAACATCATATTTTGAGTTATGTCAGTGTTGCATTGTATGAGCGATATGTCTCGTCCAAGTTATTCTTGTGAAGACGTATAGCAAATGTCGGCAGTGTGTGTATTCCTATCTACGAGTAGCTATCTGTTTGTCTGTCTGTTTCGATTGTCCCAGCTGGTTGGTTGACTGACATGCTGACTGACTGCCTCCTTACTATCTCGCTGAATGTCAGATCGGTTGAAAATCGTCAAGATTCTTTATGGCCGATATAGTAAATGGGGGATTCTTATAGAGCGACCGAAAATTTAAGGACCTGTTATGTAGTTTGAGTAATTCCAGTCCCAAATAACTAAATGCTTTAACTCCATTTCAAAATTTTTATTCCGATTATAATGGTGTTATTCGAGTGGTAGGTTTGTTTTCAAGGAAATTTGAGAATAACTTCGGACAACTTACAAGCAAACTGGTTTTTCCCAGATCGAATCAAACTGGCGCTGTCGTAAAAGTACATACAGGCGTTCTCTACGGTACCATACGTCAAGGTGCCAATGTCCATCTACGGCAGAAAGTAATGGGTTCGTGTAAACTTTTCAATAGATTGTATTGGAGAGTAGATATATATGTATATTACATTCATGGCATGAAGAAGGGTAGCGTCTTCCGATAAAATGTGAAATAATCTGCATCTTTTGCGGGGGACAAATCTCAAAATACGTTGTAGACCGCCTTCGTATGCGATGGAAAAATTTGTATTCAGTTAAATAGCTCTTTCTCGGTTAATTCTCACTCACCCTTACCAAATGCAAGTTGATCAAAGAAAAAATTATGTATCTAATCGCTTTTTGTTCGAAAGTAGGGGCATGAAACAAGTACTACGAACTACGAAGTATGTATAGAATTTACATTAAACTATTTCCTTCATAGATGTAAAAACGCACTGTTGAACCTGGTGATGCGGTGATCAACGTGCGGTAGTCCAGGTAAAAATAGCGGTTTCAATGATATTACTCTCCCGAATGAACCATTAAACCAGTTCCCAAGTTAACGGCCTTGCGAAGTACACAATATTGTTACATGCAAAATGTTTTGTCATACGACGAAAATACATATATTCTGGTAGGCCTCCGTATGTAAAAGTGAATTCACACTCGTACCGGAAGAAAAGAATTTCGCCGCGATCTATTTCATTTTCAGTCGATACGTGTCGTACGGATAGCTATTATTGCAACCGGTTTTAGTCAAAATTTTGTCGCAAAATTCTTCGGTCACTCGAATCCAGTGTCGATGTCGGATTGCTCATAATGCCAACCTGGCTTGTTCATTGTAGAAAGCCAAAGTAACCTAATTGGTTCAAAGTTAGACCAGTAGGATGTTGTTTGGATCGATTTATATCGTCTCGCCATTTTTTCATGTCCTTTTATAAATCAGCCGTGTATTTAATAGGGAAGAGAAATGCTTCGCTTTTCTTTTGTTGAGGCCAGCAGGGAAGAGTTTTGTGAATCCAAATTTCCTAGCCAGTTTCGCGTAACCGTTATTGTTGGGAAAAATTTTAATCTTTGAGAAAACGGGGTTGTTCGTAGGGGGACTGCACACGCGAGTCTTCGATGATAGCGGGATTTCATAGTTCGCTAATATTTAGACTTTTAATTTTACTCGAGGTTGTCCAAAATCATGCCACTGATTTGACCGCGGTAAAAACTCATTTCGATTGTTTGTGGAAAGAGCTTTTTTTTTTTTTTTTAATCAGCGAATGGTTAACTTACTAGAAATTTGCTCATTAGATACTTTCATCAGGACCGACGTGCGAGTTTGGGTGTAAGACTTCCTCGCTGTCTTTTCATTCGTAAAATTACACCAGAAAACAGGAGAATATCAGTAACTAGGCGGAAAAATTGAAAAGACGAACTGCTTTTTCTATTTATTCCTCATTTTCTCGTTTTTAGGTGCATTTTTCCGAATAGTCAGGAACTAGTCAGGAAAATTATGAAAGTGGCGAGCTTTGTTTGCGTGTCAACTGAAATTCGTAATATTTCGGTGGAGTTATATGATGTCTCCTTTTCTCCTAGAAAAATGTCCTTTGTGTCAGCCTCGACTCGAGTAGCCTCGAATATACATCCCAAGTAAGGCAAAAGTTTTCTTAACCACTCGGTCTTCATTATACGTTCTCGTTTCATATTTTGCAAATATTTATTAATCCGTCTTCAATTTTTTTTCCCCGCACTTTATCTTTACTCGTATGTAACAGCATCCAAGTGTACAAAATGGTCGGTCGCCTGTCGGAATATTAAGTCAGCTAGGCCTAAAAGCTTTGATTTAGATACTGTGCGACTGGAAAGCAAAAATGTTACCTGGAGTGGTCTTTTGAAAACCTAGAGACAATGTAACGTTTTATCAACTTGTGCCACAGGAAGACGATTCAACGAGTTAATCGCTAATATTTATTTCCCTTCGAAATGGAGGCAACCTTTTGTTTCCAAATTTTTCAGGAATTAGGTTCCTTTTATTATGACCGACCTTCCCCAAGACGAAGACAGCCATCGGGGAAGTAAGGCTGACACCCCCCAAGGGGTAAGTAATTTTGCGCCACTTGAATTGAAAATAAAAACTTCTGGATTGATAAAAAATTACACAAAAATGGGGAAACATTTTTTCGGTTTAAACATTCTAAATTATAACTGCAGAGGTCTAGCTAACGAGGATAGACTCGTAGAGCTAGAGGAAGCCCTTGCCAAGGTAAAATGGGATATTTTGGGGCTCTCTGAAACAAGACGGAAGGGGGAGGGGCTGATACAAAGAAAATCGGGGAATTATTTCTACTTTTTCGGCGAAACAAAAGGGCAAAAAGGGGTAGGTTTTCTCATTAATAAAAGTAGCTGGTCTAATATCCAGGAAATAAAAACGATTAATGATAGAATAGCGGTTCTGAAAATGTCAATTGGCAAAAAAATCAACTTGTCAATAATCCAATGCTATGCCCCCACCTCAGTTGCCACAGACGAGGAAAAAAATCATTTTTACTTCGTATTGCAAAATACTTTGGAGAATGAGGCGGAATTCTACACAATAATTATGGGGGACTTTAATGCCAAAGTAGGAGCAAATAAGGTGGGAGAGACAAGCGTAGGTATCCATGGCCTTGGTGAGAGAAACACAGGAGGCGACAGATTAGTAGAATTTGCCCAAACAAACAATATGAAAATTACAAATACATACTTCAAAAAAAGAAAAGCCAGAAAATGGACTTGGATCGCTCCAAATGAAAAATCTAAAAACGAAATAGACTTTTGCTTGATTAACAACTTAACGGTAGTGAAAGATTATAGTGTATTGTCAAAATTTGAATTCTCCTCCGACCATAGAGTAGGCAGATGCTCACTCCAATTGCCTATAAAGCCCAAAAGACTTAATTATGCAAATACACAAAAATTCCGAATGAATAGAGTAATAATACCTGAATATAAAAAACGTGATGCGAATACATCTCTCTGCAAAGAATTAGAAAAATGGAAGACAGAAAATCAAGACCTAGGGGTGCAGGAGGCATACAACCTGCTAGTAGGTAACATCGAAAATACCCTTAAAAAATTTGGTAAAATGAAAATCAAAGAAAATACAAATGATAAAATCTCGCTAGAAACAACAAATCTTATAGAAAAGAGAGAACAGTTAAGAAAGGTAAAAAATAGGTCCTTCACACAAAAAATCGAATGGGTGGAAATCCAAAAAGCAACTAAAAAAGCTATTAAAAACGATTGTAGGAAATTTGAGAATAAAAAAGTCCAATAAATCATAGAAAACTCGTGGTCCACCAAAAAATTGAAAAAAGAACTCTGCTATGGCAAACAACTGACAATTGATCTAAAAAACAAAAAAGACAGAAAGGTAACGAATAGGGCGGAAATTATACAAGTGGCCACGGATTTCTATCAGGAACTTTATAGCCTCCCAGAAGGGGGATCAATTAATAATAACACAGACAGTGAGGAAGAGCGACAGATAGACGAACCAATTTTAGCAATTTTAAATCATGAAGTTGAAATAGTACTGAAAAATCTGAAAATTGGTAAGGCACCAGGTCCTGATGGAATTCAAAATAGTACCTTGAAGAAATTTTCAGAAGCTCTGATTGGCCCTCTAACTATTCTATTCAACCGAATACTAGAGGAGGGAACAATCCCAAGTCAGTGGAAGGAGGCAGAAATCATTTTATTACACAAGAAAGGTGATAAAAATCAAATAAACAACTATCGGCCAATTAGCCTTTCCTCTAACATTAGTAAAGCATTCATGAAAATAATAAAAAATCGAATCTATTCACAGCTGGATAGCGCTCAGCCAGTCGAGCAAGCTGGCTTTCGCAAAGGATATGCAACATCTGACCATATCCACACAATAAACCAAATTATTGAAAAAGCAAACTCGTACCAATTGGAAATTAACCTAATTTTCGTAGACTTTTGCAAAGCTTTTGACACGGTAGATCGAAATTATTTATGGGAGGCGCTGGATGAACAAGGGGTGAATAAAAATATTATAAAAATTCTGGAAACATTTTACATGGGCTCGAAAGCATGTGTGAATATGGACAGAGCAGGGCCATTATTTGAAATAGAACGAGGCGTGAAACAAGGTGACCCCCTGTCCCCAAATCTATTCAATGCACTTTTGGAACACATATTTAGGAAATTAAACTGGGAGGAAAAAGGAGTCAAAATTAATGGACAAAAACTAAACCACTTAAGATTCGCGGACGATATTGTATTAATAAGTGGGGACAGAGGAGAACTACAAGGAATGCTCGGTGGGCTGATAATAGAAAGCAAGAAGGCAGGCTTAGAGATAAATATTTCAAAAACAAAGGTAATGAGCAACACCAAGGAGGTTAAAATTGTAGCTGAGAGTGTAATCTTGGAGCAGGAGGTCACAGAATATACCTATCTGGGACAAATTATCTCATTCCATGATAAAATGGGTAAAGAGATCGAAAAGAGAATTAGCCAAGCTTGGAAAGGGTACTGGTCGCTGAGAACAATTTTCAAAAGTAATACGAACATCTATTCAAAAACAAGAATGCTAGAAGCATGTATCATGCCTATTATGTCGTATGGGGCACAAACATGGTCTCTCACTGCAGCCCAAACGAAACGCTTAGTAACTACTCAAAGAAGCATGGAAAGAAGTATGTTAGGGATCAAAAAATCGGACAAAATTATAAACAATATAATTCGTGGAAAAACAAAATGTAAAGGAATAATTAGGACAATCAAATTACTCAAAATGAAATACGCAGGACATCTAGCGAGGATGAACGAAAAAAGATGGTGCAGAAGGGCCACGTTTTGGGTCCCATACGACAATACAAGGAGAACGGGTAGACCTAATACCAGCTGGGTAGGGGAAATAATAGGAAGGGTGGGTTTTCCTTGGCAAGGAGTGGCACAAAATCGAAACATGTGGCGCAAAATGGGGGAGGCCTATGCCCGCGATATGGGGGCTCGGTATGAGGCATAAATCAACAAAGGAAGATTTTAGTTACTTTTAGTTACTTTTACTTTTTAATTTACTATACAATATCGCTTCTTTGTTTTCTTTTGATAAAGTACCATTTATTTGTAATTATGTACCTCATACCGTAAAATAAAGGCTATTGATTGATTGATTGATTATTATGACCGACTACTCGACAATAATTTCCATAATATTGATTTATCACGAGTTTATTATAATTTAACCCAGTAAAGGTGGTATGGTGAGGGAATCCCCGCCCTCACCATGAAATAATTTATGTACATTATTTTATGCCATTTTTAAAAGGTTTACTGCCCGGCATTTATATGGATCCAGAATTAGCTATATTAAATTAACTGTTTTGGCAGTTCGCGAAATTTAATCTTACGCGTAGTGGTTAACTGGCTATCCATCAAGTATTTTCCGCGCAGACAATGTTCGCGAAATTTTTACGAATCTAATCGTACCATTTATTTCTATTCGCTGTATAATACACGTATTAAAACACAGCCGCGTGACAAATTTGAAGATGTAGCGGTCCATTCGATTACGGTGATGTCAATGACATTCAGATCTTGCCGAAAGTGTTACCTACACCTAATACCTTCAGTCTCGTTAGCCGTCAGTGTGTGCGATAGTTGATGAAACTGGTTTAAATCAATAACTAAGATCCCTACCACATATTTATTCGTACATACGCGTACAACGTAAAGCACGTCGTGGATGTAAGAAATATAGGAGATAGGAGAGTTTATTTTTGTTGCCTGCTCGGACTTGACTCAAATTACTTCGTTACTTACGGATATTTATGAGATAACGACGTAAGTATGACTTACTATACAGAACTTAATCTTGCAGGGACATTTAACTGTGCGGATTTAGATGTTCAGGGAGGGAGGGAGGAGTGGTGGTGGTGATGAAAAGATGGTTTCTTAGAATCGGTTCTCAAAAGCTATCTATATCATATACCTAAATTTTATTATTTTGTTTCCAAGTTTTTAAAAAGTAATGAACGCAATATCAGGTACAGCGCACAAAGGCGCCACACAGTATCTACATTCGAAGAGCTGTCCGAAATTTAAAAAGCTGAGATAAGGCCGCAGAGGAACTATCGCTTCTCAACCAAATCCACAAATTGCGCATTATTTGTGTATCTACTTCCAGTACTGGTAGAGGACTACAGTACTTAGAACATCTGACGAATATATCGCGTACATTTGGAAGTACACGAACAGTGGACACTGGAAAGTCATCAACGAGCCGATACCTTAACTCCTATTCTGTAGAGAGCACCCCGCTGTGCGGAACGCCGACTGATATCCGTCCTCTTTATCGATTTGGACGTACGAAAAAATTAAGTTGGATTTGAATGATCCGCAAAATGAGTTAACGCGTGAAATGGTCATTAGAAAGCGAGCTGGATTTCAGTATGCAGAAAAGCAGATGCTCCTAGTGCATGCGTTCGAGCAGAAGAGAGAAACTGGATAGCGGGTACCTATAATACCTATCGATAGTCAATATGTACTAACAAGCAGCAACTATATACCTATCATGTATGTAGCTCTTAAGTTGTTACGTAACTGCATAACGGCTTCGAATAGGTACACTTCCAGCAGAATGCAGTATCGTGTAGCTGTGTATTCGATAATAGACTATCTATTATGCAGACGCTGGCGGACCAGTTTTGGCTCATATATGTTGGTACGCCCGGTTTGGCATAGGTAATAATGTTATAACACAAGTACGGTTGTATGTGTATAGCCTTGTTCACGAGTTACACAGCATCGTCTTGTCGCATTGGTTCGATGAAACACAATCCAATATCCAATGCGAATAACACGAGTAATACCTACCTATAGCAAATCATTAACTTGCTTGGACTGTTCAACCCGTCTATTCTTCGAGAACGTTCGACAAATATCGTAGTTTACCCTTTCCAGTGGCTGAAAAGCGGAGATAAGACTGGAGTTCGAAAGTAATCCTAGCTTTTGATTAGGGGTATCTCGTACGCCGTATTCCCTCCGAAAAATTTTCAATTAAGTACGTTCATTCGGACCGTGTCGCCTTAGCAGAGGATTTTTCCAGTTCGAGAGGTTTCGCGTCACCTTGATATTCAAGGACACCGGATTACGTTAAATCAGGCGAAAATATGAAAACATAACAAATAACTTATATCCACGCGGCCACTCGCCGCGTACTTACATACCTGTAAAGGTCTGAAAGCGAGATCTGCGATGCGTGCGATGTGCAGTGGTGCATGATGGCTGGTGGGAAAGTGTTTGTACGTAACAGACGAAGCAACTTTTCAGAAGTGTAGGGTGCGATGGAATATTTTAATTAATACGTACCAGTGATATCAGGGTAAAACTCTGCTAAGAATCGGGTGAAAAGAAACAGAAATTAACGGATTTCTCGCCATTTGGGAGGTGAGCTTTGTGCCAGGTAAGGATCAGGTAAAACAGCAGAAAATCGGTAAATTTCTTCCCATCTCTTCGTCACAAATTATCACGCATCCATCAATAAACTATGTTGTGACGTAATGAGATTTGGGAAAATAAGATCGAGCTTTTTCGATAAATTTGAGCACGATTAAAGTAAACGACAATAACTGCATTACGAATCCCTAACAAAAACTCGACCGTTTAACAGTGTTTACGATTATGTTACTGGGTAATTCTAAAAAAAAAAAAGCAATTTTCAGGTACCAATGCAATTCTCAACAACTAAACACGTTTTCCAATTTTTTTTTTTACTGTGTTGTAGAGCAACGTGTCCCTCACTTTTTTCAACAATTAGAAATAATATGCCCCCTCTCCTAATTTCAAAAAATCCTTCAGAATCCTCGAAATCTCCAATGCCGTGGCTGTAACTCACTAGTCCTTATTTTATAAAAATCTCCATAATGATGTTAATTAGGCATTATTTCACGGGAAATCAATATAAATATTATTGGAAGGGTTAAGCAAGACAACACTACAATGGACAAAGTTTTCATGTACAGATAGAGCTTTTATTAGGGCTTATATTTACTGGTACTAGCGCTTTTGGTTCACAGCCGTGATGCGAACGACTATGCGGAGTAACGGTAGTCAATTGGCATCGACGGGCGCAGTATGAACCAAAATGGTGGCTTAGTATACCCAGGTGAAACTATAGAGCCCTACTTTTATTTGTGTAACTGGGTTTTTGTTCCTATGCCGTGGCCATTTTTTAAGTTGCTTCTTCTGGCACACTGTTTACATGTTTCATGCGGCTGCGAAGCTGAATGGCTTCGTTTGAATAGTGATAACATAATCCGCATCTTAGATCTTGGATACTGTACGCCTTATCGATTCTGTAATAATAAATCAGTGAAATTAGTGTTGTGTACAATTTTTGGTATCCGATAGCGTGGCTGTTCGTTCTCCGCCAAAATGATAGGATTTTCACCTGAAACAAGAAGGAGAACCCTTAATTAGTACGTGTGATTAAATTAAGATTGAAAAGTAGCTTTGAAAATACTTTAAGGCTGTAGAAAAATAGAATTATTGAAAATTTTCCAATGTCGTGTCTTGCTTTTTGTCTCTTATGTCGTGGCATAAGCTGCTTCCACTGACCACGGCATTGGAAAGTGATAACCACGACAAGAGATTTTGAAAGTGAAATGTATCTACTTGTACATTTAAACCTGCTTATGTTTGTTTATCAGTGGCCCTTTCCCATAAAGAACGATTGAAGCGAAAGAAAATCTGCTAGGTATCAAAAATGATCCAATGTATGCAAACGAGTCTTATCCAAAATTTTATGTTAACTGTTAACTAAATAATATTAAGAGAAACATTTAATTTCATGCAAAAGTGTCTCATCTTGCTTAGAGAGTATTTTGATATTTTTACAAGTTTCTTCATTGAGTTTTTGTTTAAATATAATGATTTTGTCTGCTAGTTGTAAATATCAAAGATTTATTTAGTAATTTTAAGTGAGCAATTCCGTGATTTTATGAAAGTGGTCCTAAATTTTTAGTCAGAATAAGTCTAAGGCTATTTCTCTGTGTTAATTTTTTGTTTGATTAATTAGTACTGTCCTAATCTCATTTCAGATTCAACTTAACAAGATTTTTCAAAATATTGTGACTGTTTCATTACCTGTCCTTTGTATGGGATTCAACTGCAGTCTGGTACCTTACTCCTAAAACATGGTTCTCCACATAATTTTTGCACTGAGATAAGTGAGTAAGTTTTTAACACAATTTAAACCTGGAATGAAACATATAAATTGTAGTATAATTTTTCAACTAGTCCCCACCATTCAATACTTACCTAATAAACGTTGGTCATTGTTTTACAAAACGGTTAAATACAACAGCATAATATATCTTCTCTTCATGTTGAATGTTTGAAGTTGAATAACATCTGGCTGAGCCACAGCATTGGAGAATAGCCACGGCATGAGAAGTTCTCATGCCGTGGATAGATAATATTTTAAAATGCTCTGCCCCCTCCCCTGGTCAACATGAATTGAGCAGAAGGGTGTTTATGTCTTGTGGGACCCACAAACAATAAATTCCACCTTCAAATTCCCCCAAACAGAAACTTTTTGAATGGAAAAGTTTACTCTGTGAAAATTGCTTTTTTTTTTAGAATTACCCTTTTACGTTAATCAAAAGTTAAGCCATTTACACTACACAACAGCATAAAAAACAATAGTATGGGATTATACGATTTTAGCTGTATTTTGAATGCTGAATATACGATGGCGTTAACCATTTTTCTAGAGAACCTCTCGTTTTCTATATTCGGAATTAAAATTTCATCAAATTTTACTTGTTTTATTAATTTTTGTCATCCACGAATAGCTACACTGGTACTAATAACAATACTGAACGCGCATAGTTCTTCGATCAGTGGTATCATCTTGATGATACTAAAATTTAAATTCAAGATAGGAGATAAGAAAAAAAATGAATTATAATCCAGAAATTAACATCGGCATTAAATTCCTCGTTGAAAATACTTATAGAATCATATACGTTCTCGTGTCATTGTTTTTTTTTTACAAAATCTCAAACTGTTGTGTAGTGTTGTTATGAAGCAAACTAGCTTGTCAGTGGCTCGCATGGAGAAGACGAAGACAATACTAGCTAGGAAGGAGTCACGAACCAGCTTGAAGGGAAGTAGAGCTGTAGGCATAACCACAATATGAGAAGTGGTGGGGAAAGTTAAAGAATAAAATACATAGGAATTAAAAAGGAAAGAATGAGAAAATAAGTTGTAGAAGGAGCTTTTTTTAAATGATCCATCTCAAAGTGCACGCTGTCTGAATCCGACAATCGTTTCGAAAAGTTTGAAACAAGTCTGGATACGTCTTTTTTATAGATTTCAAACGAGTCTCATTAAGTTGAAAGAGTTCTAACGGATTTTAAGCAAATTTTGAAGAGTTTTTAACACGAGTCTGAAAACGTCTTAAATGTGTCTCAAAGAGTTTTAAATTGTCTAACATGATTTCAAAATAGTCCCCAGAAATTTTCCTCGAGTCTTAAAATTTTTGAAATTTATTCAAATTCAAAATGTTTGAAAAATTTTTGATATTCTCGAACAAATTTGTAAGATTCTTAGTGAGCCTTAAGTAGATCTGAGAGTTTTCGATAGCCTTGAAAAACCTCGGAGTAGCGACGAGATGTCGATGAAGGATTTAAAGAAATAAAGATAAGGGGAAAACGAAGGAAACTAAGTTTGTTTTTCTGCTAGGAAGGAGAACCTATTTTTCACAATCTGACGGAGCCTAATTTCACCAAAATTCAGCTTTCCAGCGTATGATAACGAAAACATCTCCTTTCTTTCGCTCAGCTGTGAGTGAACCAACAATGGACAGTCGCCTTCATTTCATCGTTATTAACCTTTGCCTGTAATACGATCACCGAAGCTCGAATGAAAATTGATCGCCTTTAACGGGTGTGATTCTTTTTACGTGATAAAAGGATTTCACTTTTCACCAAAATTTGACGTAGCGAGTATCGATTGCACGTATTGCTCAAATCTGAGTATCGCGAACTATCTATTACAGACGGTATGCAGGACCGATGCAATATCGTCCGAGTAAATGTAACGGCTCTGCAGCGCCATCAGTGTCGGCGTTCGTGATAGTTGCTCGATAAAAAAGAAAAAGAATGACGATGAAAGTACTCGTAAGAAATGCAAGATCGCCTTGACGCAAATGTACGAGGTCAATATCAAATACTCGAGTTATTTTAACAGAGCTCCGACCGACTGAACCACGAATAGAGGAAATCGCTCGAAGGCTGTCAGCATATAAGAGCGTGTACTGAGTCGAGTGTGCCGACGAGCCACCTACCGTTCATGTGTATCGAAAACGTACCTAAAACCAACGCCATGTAAGATACGAATAACACGTACTCAGTCTCACACATTAACTCGTACTTACGTAAGTATATGTTTCTCGCGTTGTGTTTGTTTTTAAACGAACAAACAAACAAACAAAATATATATACGCGTACCTATATTATACATATTTTCGTATCTCTACAGAACCTGCTTGCTGGCTGGTCGTGGCCACACGGCATTCATCACGCACCACTCAGTATGCATCACGAGCACACACACGTACAGTAAATCAAACGGGACTTGGCCTCGTCACCGTCAGTTTAACTTACTTTTACTGTCAAACGGTTCGTTCGGCATGACGTCGCCCTCTAGCCTGTGTTCGGTTCAGCCTGTACTCTCAATCAATAGTAGTCACCAGTCACCAGTACCTACATAGGACTGCCGACTGGTCAGTACCGACAATAAGCACCCACCAACGCCGGCCGGGTGTTGGGCGTACCAACCGAGACCGACGACCGCCGACAGCAGAACGCAGCGTGCCGACAGCACGACCGCAGTTTACGTTCCGGAGTCATTGACTCGTCGGTTGGTACGAAGTGCCTAACTGCCTGCCTACTGACTGCCGCCTAGCGCTATTAATGCGAAAAAATTTACGCAGACCACGGTATCGACATACGTTCGGCTCGGCACATCCAACCAGCGTGGTACCTACGTACAAGTACGACCAAAAAAGAGCTTCGTGCGGTTTGACATTACCTACAATAATAATAATAATAAATACATATCTGATGCTTGTTATCACATCGGTATCCGGGAGCCCAGCGCCAATTTTAACATACGGGCTAACTGGGCTGCAGCCTAGAGCCGAAAATTTGTGGCCCATAAGATAGTCATCTCAATTTCGTGGTGGGAGACGGGACGGGGGATGTAAAAAAAATATTATTATTATTATTATTACAGCTTTATGGGATTATTACATAATACATGTTTTTTTCTGCCGCCAGTTGGTACCACCGTTTCCCGCCCACTCTTGGGCATAAGCCTCCCCTATTTTTCTCCAGGTACTCCGATCTTGCGCGCTCCTTACCCATAGCACTCCGGCCCTATTTCCAATTTCGTCTCTCCATCTGGTTTTTGGTCTGCCTATTTTCCTTGTTTCCCCATATGGTGTCCATTCATATAGCTTCTTGTTCCACCTCCCTTCCTCTGACCTTATCATATGTCCCGCGTATTTGAACTTGGCTTTCTTAATGATGTACCCTATGTCTTTCGTTTTCGTTCTCGCTCTAATCCTATTATTTTTGATTTTTTCGACCCTTCTGATGTTCAAGATGCTTCTTTCCATTGCTCTCTGGGTTATTCTTATTTTATCCAGTTGGTTACTCGTGAGGGCCCACGTCTGTGCACCATATGTTAAGACCGGTAATGTGCAGGTTTCCAAAGTTTCTATCTTTATTCTTATTGGGATCTTTTTGTTTTTGTATACGTTTTTCAGTCCCCAGTAGGAGTTCCATGCTGCTTTCCTTCTCTCCTTCAGTTCCTTCTCCATCCCCTCTTCAAACGACAATCTTTTCCCCAAGTATTTGTAGCTATCGACCTCCTCTATCTCATTCTTTCCTATTTTTATTTTTGTTCTCTCCCCCTCCTCTCCCTTTCTGTTACTCATTAATTTTGTTTTCCCTATATTGCATTCCAGCCTCGCCTCTCTACTACATTCTACAACATCGCTTTCTGCCATTTTTGTAGTTCCTCTTTTGGTTTTCCCTATTAAAACTACATCGTCCTGCGAATCTTAAATGCCTCAAGTATTTTCATTAATTTTATCCTCTTCCCTCCTCTCCAGTCCATTTTTCGAAATATTTCCTCTATACGCAGTTAAATAGGTTCGGCGATAGCGGGTCCCATGTTTTACCCTCTTTTTATATCAACGTTTGTCATTAACATCGTTTACACGTATGCTTTTGCTTTCTCATATCCCTTTTTTATAATTTCGATCCAGTTTTTGTTACCCCTGATTCCGCATTGCTTGCCATAAATAGTTTTGTTTTACTGAGTCGAATGCTTTGCTAAAGTCTTATAATAGTGATTGGCTTCTATGTCTCTCTTTACCTTTTTATTAGCTGTTCTAATGTAATTATATGATCTTATGGTTGAATAATTTTTCCTGAATCCGCCTGTTCTGCTCTTGGTTATGATCTACTTTTTGTATAGTCTGCTTTGATTATTTTTGCAAATATTTTGTCCATGACTGATGTCAAGCTTAATTGGTCGGTAATTTGCTATTTTGCTCTCTTCCCTTCTTAAATAGTATCCTTATTTCCGCTGTCACCCATCTCCTGGTGTCTCTTTCCTTCGATTTATCCCATTTAGCATGTTTGTTATGATTGGTGTTAAGGATGTTTTCATGGCTTTAATTTCCTCTCTTTATTCCCTCGGGCCTGGAGCTTTTCTTTTTTCTCCATTGTTTAGCGTTTTCTACCTCGCTTTCCAGGATTTGGGGAATTGGTTTTCGTTATTACTTCCATACTTGTATTTTCTCTCTTTATTTCTTCCTTGTATATTTCTTTTGTATTTCCGTTGCTACCTCCACTATTTCGTGCCTGGCTCTCTTTTTACCTAACTTGGTGATTAGATTGTGCCCCTCGCTTATTTCCCTTCTCATTTTACGTATTGATTTTTTTTCTTCTATTAGCTCTTTAATTTTGTTTTCTTCGTACTTCCTTATATCCCCTCTTATCCTTCTTCTTGCCTCTTTGTATAATTCACTTAGTTCTATTTTTTCCCTAGTAGATTTGTGACTCTTAAATATTAATTCATTTCTTTTTTCTGTTATTCTTCTCGTTTCCTCTGTCAGTTTGTCGTCGGTTTTTATTTCCTCCTCTTTCCTCCCGAACCTTTCGCTCGCTTCTATTATCGTTTCCTCTATTTTTTTGTAGAATTCTTGTAAGTCCTGTATCTTCCTGTTTTTCTCTCTCCCTCCCATTTGTTCTTCTACGTATTTGTTTGCCTCTTCCTTCTTTTTTTCTGGTATAGTCTTCCCTTCTTGTTCTTTCGTTGAATTTTTCTTGTAGTTTTTATACCTCATTCTAGTAAAACGTTCTTTTAATTCACTCGTCAGCGAACTTACGAAAGTAGCGAGAGACACGTTCTAAAATGAATTTACTGAAAATGTAAGCAAATTATCGCATCTGTTTTATGGAACCGACAACGAAATTTGAGCGTGAAATTTTCGCTACCTATTCAAACAAATAACGTTTCCGAGAACAGCTGAGTATATCAATACTTCATTAGGAACTGTGTTTTCAGATATTGTTGAGATTTGCCTCCCGCGTGTATTGGTATTGGGAGCTTATTTTGGCAAACTAAAGCTGTTGCTTATTCGCTGCGGTTTGATCAAACATTTCTCTCTTTTCGTAAGATGAAAAATCCATTATATTAAATACGAGCTAATCGAAGTTCTAACCCCACAATTAATTTGACACTTGCGAAGACCTCAGAATGGAGCCTATTTCAGTTTCATATATTCTGGAGCGCGACTAACAAAATCGAGAACGTTACCGCGAACGATATTCTTTTATTTATTTCCCCTCTCCCTTCCGCCATTATTCTCGATTATGCCGTTAAAATCCGACTCTTGCGCGCATAGTTTATGATCAATTAGCGAGTGTCATTCTACACACACATTTTGTCTACTCCTTACGCTTAATTACCGTGTAGAGGTACGTGTAATTTTGAAAATTAGACTAGGTTACTTGCGAAATATGCATCTATACGTAAGTACTTCAGATGACAATATGACACGTTAGGCTAGATTTTGACACGCAGATGTACGATTAGTACAGCCTACAGGTACATAGGTAGGCCTATAATACGTGTAATACCAGAGCACATTAAACGTGATGCGTATAATGATGTGTACATTTGATGGCTGGTACGAGCGGGTAAATGATAAAAAGCAAAAACGAGAGGGAAAGTTTTCAAATACTTTTCCTTCTAGAAGGAAGGAAATGATAATTTAGCGTAGCCGTGCCTGGTTGACCTTGAACCTTTTGCTGGAACGTTCGGTCAGTTTTGAGAGCGTTAATTGCCGAACGACGTGAACGAGGATTACGATGCCAGCGAGATAGAAAAATTCACGATTCATTTCTCACGTCTGAATAGGCTAATTCCGACGACGAGAATTCATTTTTTCACGAGCCATCGGTAAGGTCGTGTTATAGACGACGTAATGAGACGAAAGTCATTAATAATATTCGTAAGAGTACAACTCGAAATCTGCCTACGATGCCTGAATGCGGCGCGATATCAGACGATCCTGTAACCTGTACCTACTCAATACATGTACACTGACACCAGAGACCGCATTAGTATCGTCATATCGTTTTCCAAGAAAACTTTTCAACGCGCAGATTCGATAAATCTTCGTAGCCTTTAATCACCTACACACTTCGAATTTAAAAAATAATTTCAGTAGGTATCCCAACATCCAATCGTCCAAACATCGTCTGACTTAACACTGCCCGGCTTCATTTTTCAGCTCCTACAGCAACTATTCACTGAAGGCGGCGTCGAACTGAGTTTTTAAAGTCGTACGAGTACAAGGTTGTTGATCTCGAGAAATAACAATTACCTACGAGAAAAATTATAGCAGTCTAGCGTAGATTTCCCGACTCACCGCTCCTTTTCGAATTTGAAATAATTACGTAATTGCCACGCATATGTGGTTCATTTGCCTATCCAACTCGGTGCATATCACACGAAAAGGTATTTGTACATCGCGGTGAAATTCAGCGTCAGAAGTTGCAAACATCTAGGTCCCATACGTGTTAGTGAAAAAGAGAGAATAAAAATAGTTAGTTACGAATTTTTCTTTTCCTCTTTTTTTTCAAGTTCGCACGGCTATTGTTCTTACGCGTTCCAAGTACGCTAATTTGAAACATAGATACAGTAATTAGAAAATTTTTTAAACGTATTAGCCAGAACCGGTTCGATAATTAAGAAGTTGGAACTCCGCGTCTACAGTCTGACATCGAATTCCCAATTTTTTTAATTTACCCTCCCCTAACCCCAAAAAAATTCTAGTCTTCCGTTACAGATAGAAATGATGAGAATACGTTGCGTAAGATTTACTTAAGAAAAGATGGATGTCAAATAACTGCTAAAATACTAGACGTACGCGTGTACCTAATAAATAATGAACTATATTACGCTTATAAGCAAAGACTCCGGTTATAATTATTACATTTTTTGTATTACTTGTACTGGAACTAGGCACATGTACGGATACATAATTCGTACGTACAACAATGATAACAATTAAGGAGGTAGGTACGAGTAGTGTCTTGGCAATTACTAGAGACTGCTGATGATACAAGAGCTCTGAACCCGTGACTAGTCAAGTTGAATAACAAAGCGCCATGAGTATACTTGTCCCAAATATACGACTCTTTGGGTTTGCAGCTCGTATTAGCTTACTAAGTGCCGGAAAACAATTACTTTTTTGTTTTCTTACACTCTTCGACCTCGGATCCCAGAAAGATGCAAATGCCGAGACAATAACTCGATCGCTGTATTTTCAAAATAAATAATTTAAATATACGATTTTTGCGTCACGTTGACCATAATTCTTCGTATTCGGGGATATAAAACTATATATGAATCGCGGGAAAGTGTTTTGGGTATAGTCAACAGTGAGATGTTATACGACCATATTCAACGCGGATATGAAGACATTTTCAATTACGTAAATCTTAAATTCTATCTTCCTTGCTCTTGAAGTTTTAACTCGCATAAAGTCGAGTCGGTTTTTCGCACTAAAAACTTACGTGTTTATTCGGAAGCGGAGATGAAGTTATATGTCTAAGAGGAAAATGAGCATTATATCCCAGAGTGCTCACACTGTCCTAAAAAGAAAAAGGGGGACAAAATTAGAGAACAAATTACATTTTCTGAAAAGAAAAAAAACTCAACCCCTCCCCCGCACTCAGTAGTGTAGCGTGAAAAATTGAGCTGGGTAGACAAAAGTTTTTGAAGATACACACAAGGTTAGACAGAACTGTATATTTATGAGTACATAAGGAACATAGGTAAAAAAATTACAAGGGAACTTGGAAGCAGCATGCTTTACAGCTTTGCTTTCAAAATTTTTCATAATAGTTAGACCCAATTTACTCCGTATGGTTTATCTCCTTGGAACATCAAACAATAGCAACAATGTAAGGTACTTTTTATGCTATTACCTATTAACCATTCATATTTCATGTACCAAGAATTTTGAAATTTTTGCACATATTTACCATCTGTCTGTCTCAAATCCAAGGACGGTCTACATTTCAAAATACGTGATTTTACCAACACCTTTTCTTCAAATGCTAACGAACTCAGAGGTTTCAATATCAAATAATTAACCGGATAATCATCAGGTACCGATGCAATGGAATTCATATCAAAAACGCAAGAGGAAAAATGACACTTGCAAATCAAAACAAGTACAAATGAGAAAACACTGCAGTACAGGACATGCATGTGCTGGCCGTAAAGATGCAGTAGACAGATTCGAAATCTGTCTACTTTGGTAGCGTAAACCACGTACCTACACATGCACGATGAGCTGCGCGCGCAGCATAATTTAAGCGTCTCTCCATATGTGGTAGACAGTTTCAAATCTGTCTTCTCGTCTTCGCTGTTCTCCCTACTACTCCAGACTCTACACTCTCCAACGAGACTAAAATCAGCTAGTGCGTTGTGATTTTCCCTCATATTATCACATTATTTGTATCTGTTTTTTTTTTTTAGTTAAGATCTATTTTAGATTGATGAATTTTGAATAATACATTTCGAATTTGGGAAAATTTTTGGGTAGACGCTGTCTACCTTGTCTCCCCTGATGCTACGCCACTGCCCGCACTCCATAATTTCGCCTCTGAATTAGCGACAGAAATCCGATAGAAGTTAATGCAAGCGCCTTGAATGTCCATCTAAATGAGGATTTAGTTCCAAAAAACGGACTTCAACCCGCAGCTAGGTTACGGTTGTATGACTGACTGATACAGGATCATTCATGAATTCAAACTAAATAACTAAATAATGCATTCGTCGATACCAACCTGTAAAATAAACGAAATATGTAATATTCGTCGTTATTCCAACCAATTCTTCAATTGTCAATAAGCAGCAGTACCGCTGACGAATGATAAAAAATTATATTATTATGATAGTACATACTTGATTAAACTGAGCCAAGGTCAAGGCCAGCAATAGGTAGGGGTTGTTGGTTGTTCGCATTCTAATTAATTCTAGCAAACCGAGGTCGATGCTACTGACGTTTAAGATAGGTGACGGGTCATTATTTTTATCGACTGAAATTTATAAGATATTCGTCGGCAGTTACTACTGGTGCTCCTCTCACCCCACTAAAAAAAAAAATCAAGTTCAGGTTAAAAATCACTAGTGAACTTCATAGGCTAGTTTCCAATTGAAATTAAAATCAAAACTGATCAACATTCTCGAAATTACTGGAAATTTTACTGACGCAGTAATTTCCCGTTTTATACAATATGGACTACGGAGACGATCACTGTTGTAATATTTTCGCATTATTCAACCTCTAATACGCAATTATTTTTACTGAGAATCACAATTTTGCTTACGTAGACTATAATGAATGACGAAAATAGGAAACGCTGGCAGCACTCGTCGAAAATGGGGATGATCAGCAGAAAATAGCCTTTGAGTATCGCAGCAAGTACGCGACCGAATAACCAGTGTACAGTGTGCATTCAATCCAGTGCTGCTAGCTAGATTTGGTACATTTTTACTAGATCTGGCATATTTCAATTTCTGTGGTTCAATGCCTGGTGATTTCAACAATTCTGGTACTTTTTGGTACTTTTTGATATATTCAGCAGATTGCGGTACATATTAAAGATTTTGACTAGCAATATTTTTTCTACTATTTTGGAATAATTTCAGCAATCACCTATTTCATTCTAGTAAAGTTTCTTGCTGGTACATTTTTTAACCTCCCATCTAGCAACACTGATCAGTCGATATGGTGAAATCACCGAATAGGGATTCAAAACAAAACACAAGGAGAAAAAAGGTTTCTAAGGTAAAATCAAGCTACTCGTCAACCAATCATTCGTAAAACAGAATTCAAAAAACACTCGTATATGAGCTTTATACGAAATATAGTGGTCATAGGAGAAAATAGAGGGAGGAGACTTAGCCCACCAATTTTTAGAGTCTCTTCCCCTTCCACCACCAAAAAATTATACGACCGGAAGAATTTTCAGAATTATTCTGATACTTGTCAGCCTACCGGTCGGCTATTTGCACTTCTATAACAGACGTATATGATCAAATAAAGTAAACTACAACGAGTAGTGACGATAGGGGCAGAAATATACCAAAGGGACATCGTTGCCGGAAGAAAGGAGAAGAAAGTAATTGCGAAATGTCAGTTTTTCCGACTGGAAAAGCACTGCTCCCTTTTAACATCCCACTGTACGATGAATGTGTGTTTTCTACCTACTCCAATATGGTGAGAATAGTATGTCACAATCCGGGTGACGTATATCATATGTTAGTGTAAGATTGGTCTCCCTACGAGATGACGCTATTTTCCTCAGAGCATAATGAATTATGTCGAACGACACTAATTAGATAACGTTAAAATAAAAGGCGTTATTGTTTCGTAGAACAATTAATGTAGCAGTGTAGCGTACTACCGTTTGTATTTGTTGCTTGTATCCTTGTAATATAGTATAACCTTAAAGTCTACAATCGAACCGGGTTCCGCATTTACTTCTGTGCAACGAGCCTAATAATATAATGGAAAACAGGATAGTATTGATTGCGGGATACGGGATGCATCGCGCGTGATTTCGGTCATGGAAATCCGGAAAAATACCAACATCAAAAGCTTCCACGGTGTCTGTGATCAGATTCAAACACGTAAGAATTAGAAGAAAGTTTTAAATGATCCACTAAAACAGAACGCAGAGGTGAAGTCTGAAACGGTGTCACGTATTTCTAAATATTCACGAGCTAACCCAGTAGACCCGAAAGAAAAAGTTGAAATTACCTTTTTGCTGGTTAAAATGTAGGTAAATCCGAAAATTTGTTCGCTTCCTTTGCTTGCAATTGTTTTTCTCTGCTAAAATTTCTTTAATTCCATACCAACTTTTTATTTACGCTACTTCGTTCAAGTTTCGCAAATAGCAACTCATTGTGGATTACTATTACGAATGCCTCTAAGAATAGTCCTCGTATTTTGACACATCCACTGCCAAGAGTCGAAAACTGAAAATACAAACGCGCCTCTTTATAGTATTCATATTTACTCGCGATTTGGACTGCGCATAATAATAATAATAGCAGCCTTTAATACGGAACACAAACCATTACAAATATATGGAATAACATCATGGGATAAATATACATACAAAATAGCATATTGCCTGACAATCTCCCTTCCCCCAAATTTAGTGTGTCTCGTACCTTGCCCCCATGTCGCGGGCATAGGCCTCCTCTATTTTCCTCCATCTTTTCCGATTTTGAGCTGCTCCACACCATGGCAAACCCACCGTTTCCGTAATTTCGTCTTTCCAGGCTTTTAATGGCATGCCTGTCCTCCTCCTATGATCGTACGGGACCCAGAATGTCAATCTCCGTGCCCACCTGTCTACACTAGATCTCGCCAAGTGGCCTGCATATTTAAATTTTTGTTTTGTGATCGTGAATACCACCCCCCTACATTTTGTCTGACTTCTAATGGTTTTGGCCCTGATTTTTTCAATTCTTTTGATACCTAACATACTACGTTCCATGGCTCTTAGGGTAGTTATCAGTGTCCGGGTTTGGGCGTCCGTGGGCGACCATGTCTGGGCCCCATACGTCATAATTGGCATAATGCATATTTCTAATACTCTTGTTTTCGACGCGGTCTTTAGTTTCCCCTTAAAAATCGATCTCAGACCCCAAAATCCTTTCCACGCCTGGCTTATTCTTTTATTTATTTATTTGTTCATTTTATCTTTGAATGAAATTATCTGCCCGAGGTATGTATATTCGTTAACGATCTCCAAAATTTCCCCTCCCGCCATAATTTTGATGCCCTCGGTGTTGGCCATTATTTTCGTTTTGGTTGCGTTAATTTTGAGTCCCGCTTTTTCGCTTTCGGCCACCAGCCCGTCGAGCATTCCTTGGAGTTCCTCCCTGTCTCCACTTATAAGAACAATGTCGTCTGCAAATCTCAAGTTATTTAAATTTAGCCCATCGATTTTGATCCCCTTCCCCCCAGTCCAATTTTCTGAATATATGTTCTAGTAGTGCGTTGAATAGGTTGGGTGACAGGGGGTCCCCTTGCTTTACTCCTCTTTGAATTTTAAAGGTGGGTCCAGGGCTGTCTAATTTGATGTACGCGCAAGTATCTCGGTAATATTCTTTTAATATTTTCACAATTTTTGGATTTATTTCTTGGGTCTCCAGAGCCTCCCATAGATAGTTGTGGTCGATTGTGTCAAACGCTTTACAGAAATCCACGAAAGCCAGGTTAATTTTAATTTGGTAGGTGTTTGCCTTTTCTATTAGTTGATTTAATGTATGTATGTGATCAGTTGTGGCAAAACCCTTCCTGAACCCCGCCTGCTCGACGGGCTGCGCGCTGTCAAGCTGAGGATAGACTCTGTTTTTGAGGACCTTCATAAATACTTTACCAACGTTGGAGGAGAGGCTAATCGGCCTATAATTATTCAACTGTTTTTTGTCCCCTTTTTTGTGCAGTAGGATAATCTCGGCCTGCTTCCATTGTTTTGGGATTTCTTCCGATATTATGATTTTGTTAAATAGTATAGTTAATGGGTCAGATAGTTCCTCCGCGAATTCTTTTAGGTTTTTATTTTCTATTTTGTCTGGACTGCGCATATTATTTGCAAATGTTGAGACGCCGAAGTTTAAGTTAATGTAATCCCTAGTGCAGATATAAGGTACCAACAAGAGCACTCTTTCCGAGCGATGTTCAAAGTTTTAACTTACTAATAATGTCTTCTTCCGTCGAATACGTGACACAGAACGAAGTTTAAACTACCCACCAGCTTTCGATAGTAGAGTCGCATAAAGAATAATATTGTCGCGCTCGATTATAGATTATTTTTTGCACGTTATTTAAAAATACGGTGGTAATTAAATACTCGATCACCTTATTCGCTCGCAGGAAATGCACCCGTGGTAAACATTAGCCGATGTTTCGTATAGCATACGTTCAGATACTTATTAGACAACTAGCACGAAACTGAACCATTTAAGAAAAAAACTGTAGTTACGTGCTTCTTATACTTGCACAATTAAATTAGCAACTTATCGATAACAAAGTATACACGAGGAAAAATTAGCTCGAACGTGTTAAAACGTTTGCCAATAACACATGATTTTAATTATGTTCGTCGCATCGCAATACCATTTATCACTTGCGTTTAGAATGCTCGCATTTAAATCTAGGAAAACTAGTTAATTTTCTTTTTTACTTGTACTTAAAGTTTTTCAAACTGAAAATGCCGAATTTATTTCTATACTACCACAAGTTAATGGCTCCATTTGCGGTATTCTTTTTGACCAACAATCGTTTCCGTTTTAAATTTTCATCTCCCTCCCATTCTCTAGTTCATTTTCTACGCTATACATCTCGTGTCATATGTTTCCTGCTAGTCTTATCCTAACGAGTCTCTAAAAATGAATGTATTTGCCAATCCTAAAATTCCTCTCCTATCTCACGCCTGAAATACTCGATGCTGGACTCCGGCAAAATAAACTCTGAGAAAATTATTGGAAAGCTCCCTCCCCTTCCTCACGCACACGTTCAAATTTTCATTGTTTTTACTTCCGCTTTTACTCTCGATTTTAAATCAGTCCTTTTCAGCTAAGCACCCGAGATATTTTCGCTTCTTAACTGTCCTGTTCATAAGCTCGGTGCTGTCAAGACTCGTTCAAACTGTCCCAGACTAATTTAATACTGTTATACATGTACATGACTTTTCAACATTCACATAAAACACTTGATATTTTTCCAAATTTGTTTCAGATATTATACGATTCTTCAAAATTTGCGAAGATTCTTTCACGCTTGTTTAAGACTCGTTGGAATTCCTCATCCCGACTTTTTGAATCTTTCTAATATATGCAAAACTCTCCAAGACCTTACCAAATATTCATTAAAAATTTTTTTAACTTGTTTAAGACTTATTTACGATTCTTTTAGGCTCTTTCGGGTGTTTTGAAGACTCAAGTTTTTTCCAAGATTTCCTAAAGACTCGCCACAAGACTCTTCGAGAATCTCTCGGACTTGTTCGAGACTCGGATTCAGTGCTGGACCTGACGAATCTTCTTCATTCTTCTTTCCTTTTTTGTTATTCCTTCCTTATTTCTTTTCATGTGGGTCCACCGACAGTGTAGGTACACTCTTTCTCAAATCAGAAGCTGTTCCCTATCAGACATGCGCGAGGATTTACTCGAACAGAAATGAACTGAAAGGATACACTCGCAGTTTCTGTGTTCGTTCCCTGCAGAGCAGTGAACAGAAATTAAACTGGCAAAAAAAATAATAAAATAAAGAAAGAAAGAAAATAATAAAAAAATAAATAAAAAACTAGAATTGTATGCAAGCTCGTGCAAAGTGAAGTGAACTCGAAGGTAAACCAACATGCCCGACGCCAGCTATTGAAAATTGGTAACCAGCCGCTGGTGACTGCTGGTGAAACCTTGAAAATCAAATTCGCCGAAGGGAAAATTCTATCGATTGTTTGATAATGGCGTGCGAGAGAATTGAAAGCCTGCCGCAGAAATGCTGGCGCTAAGCGTTAAACCCTTTTCAGTGGGTACAGGTATGAGGATATCAACTCTGTCCGATCTCTCGGACTGACCGTTTTCGTGATTTCGAAAAACCAGACATAGGTACGTAGGTTTAGCTAGTCGCAGTCGTTGTGGAAACCCGGGCATCGAATTCGCGGAAAAAGAAGTTGAAAGTTCTAGCAGAACCCATAAGTGCACGAAAATCAAAATAAATCCGAAGACGAAGCTCTTTGGATACTCGAACAAGTTCGCACCGACAGATATTCACTTCATTTCGCCCCGCACAGCAACTCATTCTGACATATTACAGAACTTTTGTATAGCAAACGAAGACCTGCTACATAATAATACGATGGTACCTGTAATATTCTGCTCTTGGTTGCATTACACTCCAGTCCACGTAATTCTTCATCAATGTGTCTCGCCGAATGAATGAACGAGAGCGAGTGAGTAAGGGAAAAGATAGAGAGAGACGGAGATGTTTATTAATTCATTATTATAACCGACTCTGCGGGCTAAGTTTTTTTTTTTTTCGAGTACGTTAACCTTTTCTCGATGTATCAAAGAGTGGAAATTTGTGTGTCGAGTAATTCGCTGTGATCCTCCCTTCTGCACATTTCGATTCATTTTGGCAAAGTGGACTAATGCGGAGATGCGTAGAAAAAATTATTGCTTGAAAATTACAAATAATTCATCCGACAATAGTTACACTCGCATGATAGTTTCTAGTTCTAATTGACTGATAATTCGAGACCTTCCCAAACAAAAGATAAACAAAATGTCATTATCTTTAAAGTGCACCCTACTTAATGTAGAGCGAAGTAAATACCAACAAATAGAAATACTAAAAAATAACAAACAAGATATAATAATAATCACCGAACCAGACTTTGCTAAGGATAAACTTCAAGGACTAAATGCAGGCTACACTGCAATAAAACAAAAAGACGTGGCAGTAGCCATAAAAAACAAACATAAAACAGAAACCATTATACTTACTGACCACATTATAATTGTAAAGATACAAACAATAACTTTAATAGCAGCCTACTTCTCCCCAAATGAAGAAATAGAGGCAAAACTAAACTTAATCCAAAATTACTTAAACAAAAATAACAACAAAGAAAATATCTTAATAACTCGATCAACACTGTATGAAAAAATGAAACGAAATTATAAAACACAGAGAACAGAAAAATTTGAGGAATTCCTTTTTAGTAACAACCTAACAATCAAAACTGAATATAATACCAAAACCTTTGAAAACAAAAATGGATCAAGTGTAATTGACTTAGTTATAGGAAACAACAGAATTAAAGACAAACTACAGGGAATTAAAATAAAGGAAAGTACTCTTTCTCAACACATACAATAAAACTAACATTCAAAAACGCAGAGAAACTTAACAACAACTCACAGGAGAACATTAAAACCATAAATTACGATATTTTTGAAAAGGAATTTAAAAACACAGACTTCACTCGAGAAGTAGACTTCATAAAAAAATCACAAAACCCAGAAGAAATCAACAAACATGTAGAAATCATTCTAAATAAAATAACTGAAATAAAAGAAAAAAGTAACGCTAAAAAAGCAGCTGAAACCACAAACACATGGTGGAACGATGAATTAGAAAAATATAAACAACTAATTAAGAAACTGATGAGATTAAAACACAAATATAGGATGAAAAAAGAAACAATAAAGTTTAAAACGATAAAGGAAACGATAAAACAAATTCGCAACGATTACAGGAGGGCCATTGATAAAAACAAAACAGAAGCATGGAGAAACCTAGTAAACCAATCAGAGGCGTGGGGTAAACCATACAAAATAATGATGGGAAAAGCAAAAAAACTCAATTTTCCTCCTCTTAAAAATGACAAAAACGAAACAATAACTGAAGAAAAAGAAAAATATAAAACAATAAGTGATAAATTATTTCCGCAAATAAAAGATACCATACCTAACTATCCAATGGACTCCCACAATACAGAACCCAAATTGTCCATTGAACTCTATGAACTAAATCACATAATTAAAAAGCTTAATAATAGAAAGGCCAATGGACCAGATGGAGTATCCAATAAGATGATAAAAATAATACAAAAAAACAAAACAAATCTACTACTGATAATCTACAACAAATATCTTGAATTTAATCACTTCCCATATTTCTGGAAAACCTGCAAAATAAAACTACTGAACAAAGCAGGGAAAGACCCAACCATGCCGAATTCATACAGACCCATAGCCCTCCTTGCAAACTTAGGTAAAGTATATGAAAAAATAATACGATTAAAATTAGAAGAAATAATCTCAACAAAAAAAATAATACACAAAAACCAGTTCGGCTACATTAAAAAGAAATCTACTGAAACAGCAATAGACACCTGTATCCAATATCTAGACACAAACAAAACATTAAACAAAATCAAAATGACATTATTAATTAGCTTTGACATCAGCGGTGCCTTTGATGCAATAAAATGGTCCTCCATACTGAATCACCTTAAAGAAAGAAATATCCAAAATAACATGTTAAATCTAATTAAAAGTTTTCTACTTGAAAGAGAAATAAGGTTCTACAACAATGAAACAATAATATTTCAACAAACACTTAAAGTAGGAGTTCCACAGGGGTCTGCGCTATCGCCAACAATTTTCAATACGGCCATGGCTAAAGTACGTAATGCATGCGACAATAAGGAAACTAATATGGAATTAATAAGTTACGCAGATGACCTTATACTAATGACTGGGAAAATAAATGACATTATAAAAACAATTAATAACACATTGCAAGAGCTAGGACTAAAAATTAACCCTCAAAAAACCAATAGCATCCTAATAACCAAAAAACATAAAAAAGAAACCATCAAAAAGGACATAGAAAAAGAACTCAAACTAGATAATCAAAAACTAATCATCAATAAAGAAATGAAGTACCTGGGAATTATTCTAGATGAAAATCTAAATTTCAATAGTCATGTTAACTACATACTGGAAAAAATAAAAAAATACTACTCTAAAATTACTGGTTTATGTAATAACACAGTTGGCCTGAAGTACACTGAAAGGAAAATACTATACTCAGCGCTATTTAGATCTATAATTGAATATGGCAGTACAATCTATTATCCCAGACTAAATAAAAATAAATAAAAAAAAAATCAGAAGAGAGCAAAGGAAAATTCTGTTAGGTGTTATATCGGCATACAGAACTGTGTCATACACAGCAACTAATGTAATTGCAGGGATACTACCAATTGACTTGCAGCTACGAAAAAGTAATGAAATTAAAATCATCAAACTATCCGGCAATAGTGAAAAACAAAAGAAAGAAATCATCAACAAAATCAAAACTAAATACAACAACCAATGGCAAACTGAATACAATACAGAAACGACAGGAAGAAGAACTTTCAGTCTGATCCCCAAAATTGAAGACAGACTTAACAATAAAACACTAAAACCCAACTACCACCTAATTCAATTTTTAACTGGTCACGGTAACTTTGGCGAATATCTCAAAAAATATAATATAACAGATACAGACACATGCATAAATTGCAAAAAAGAAATAACAGACACCCCTGATCATACATATCTAAACTGTTCAGCCTTCAAACAAATCAGAATCAAATACAAAATAGAAGACTCAAATCAAAACTGGTTTCTAGATAAGAAAAAATCATTAAATACCATCAACTATGTCCATGAAATAATGAAGAACAAAGAGAATTAGTTTTATAGGTATTGTTAAGATTATTTAACAAAATTGTGACGACCTGATTGACCACACATTCTTAAAATGTTCAACTTTCAAACAAATCCGGGCCTAATATATTACAAAAGAATCTAATCAAAATTGGTTCACAGACAAAAAAACACACAAAAAACAATCAATTATGTTAACAAAATCATGAATAATAAAAAGAAGTTATACATAACAAGGTACAACAGATACAGTTAAAATTTAAGTTATAAACTACCTACGTGTAAATAAAATTGTAATGACCTGCGGAGCGCCGATAAGCTCAAGAAGCAAAAGCGGTCCCCACGTCAGTATAGTATATGTACTATAAAGCATTTTGTTTTATTAAAAAATAAAAATTAAAAAAAAAAGTGCCTGAAAATTAAAGAAAGCCGCGTATCGACGAAATGAGAAAATAATGTCATCGTGTGGATGCACGCGCAGGTAGGTATCCTATGGCATTGGGAAAAGTCATCTACTGTCTCTAACATTGAACTCAATCCCATGACTGAAGCACGTGTCGATGTCCATGTTCGATGTTTTCGTTTTGCAAATTGTTTTCACTCTTCAAGTCGGGCAACTGCAAGTTTGGTTAAAAAGTTAGTTGACGGTTCAGTGGTGAAAATTATAATGATTTAATACTAAACAAGTCTGAGTTGAACTGTTACGATATTTTCTCTAAAACTAAATCAGCAAACAGACAACCGCAGATTCAATCAATGACCATCTGCGCTGATTTTTCAATGTATACTAGCGACCGGCACCGATTCCCCTTTCGCATTCTGAGACCTCAAACAATTTTACAACTTTATTCGAGAGCTTGTTAATACATATAGAATCCCTGGACTGAGTTGGTAACGCATACACCGATCCAATTGGTAAGTAAATATACTATGAAAAATTCGTGAAAATGAGATCGCTGACTGAATCTGTGATTGACTGATTGCTAATTAAGATATAGAAACAGAAAACAATGTAACTCCATACTGTCGGCAATAGGGTGGTCGTAGCTTAGCAAACTTACTCCCGCTTTTCCTTCAGTCACTTCGTCTTTGTCCTACTGCGCCTATTAAGCAAACTGATTACTCACTGCACAGTGCACAGGTGCATACAATATTATTATTAAGGTACAATGTACATCAACTCGTAGAATAGAAAATATTATGTTTGATGCAAACTTCTGGCTATATTGGAAGGATTATTGAAATACAACAATCCATATTCGTTGATCGTTTCATTCTTTCTCTCTCTCCTCCACCCTCCACCTCCCCATAATATGTATCGCGCTAGCTTCAAGTTTCAATATGTGACGTGATTTGTGAATGAGGTTACATGGCAGTCCAGTCAACATGGAGGTCCGTTCTTTACTTTTCCTTTCGGATGCCACGTATATGGTTATAGAGAACATGTATCCGTTAATCTGATTACCGAATTATTCGAGCGTAAACTGAATTCAATTTATATGTTTCAATCATTAACGCCGTTAAATTTACAAAAGGTACAAAAAAAAGGCAACACTCCAAGACGCTCGGTTGGAAAGGGGCACCTGAAAAAAGAATTCATTTTTTAGGGGCGAGTTTTTAGAATTTGGCCTGAAGCAATTTTCACCTATAACCGGAGCTCTGGCTCTAAAGAATGAAAAATAAGTCTGGATAAGTTTCAAAAACGTTTTAAACAAATCTACGAGTAGAAGACATAGGCGCGAATAGAGGGACTTGCAGAGCTTTAGAGCCCGCCCAAAAGACTGAAAACTTTATGCGAACGAAAGAATTTTTCTTGTAAGCTTCCACAAGTCCTCTCCCCACTCCAGGTCAACTATTTGCGCTTATGCTAGAAAATCTTTTAAGCTTAAGGAATTTGAAACGACTTAGCAAACGTCTTGTAGAGACCTAAACGAAATTCTGAAGAATCTTGAAGTAACCGGATGGTTTGGCGATTATATTCATTTTTAAACTGTTGGTTTTTCAATTGTTTGTAATTTAATATTTGTAAATTATACGAATATACGTGGCAGGCGTCAAGAGACCGGCGAAGTGAAACCAAATTACCAAAAAAATTACTCCGAGATGTTTCTTCAGATCGCACCGGCTTCTTAATAGGTAATTTCAATCGTAAATAAATTGCGTTTTTTTTTCTTTCTTTAATTTTTCAAAAAATTCCGAAGGACTAAGTTCATTAACAACCGCTGTATGAAAACCATACACTTAGTTTTTCGACAACAATGATAACAAATCTCAATAATTATTATTACTAGCGCTATCGTAAGACTACAGATTTGTTTTCAAAATTACTACAAACGTATTTGTAGAGGAAGGTCGGTTCCATTTTGTTGTATCGTGTCGCTCCTCCTCGTTAGAAAAGCAAGACTTCCTAACAATGAGTTATAAATAGGATGATATACGAAAAAAGTGACTTGCGGTATCGTTTGAAGCAAAACCAGTAAATTTCCGATTCCTTATAAAATTTTGGTTGCTGTTTTGACAGTCTTCCATTAGAAATTCAGATATGAATATTCGTTGGATTTTTTTGTCACCAACAGTACTCTAGGTAATTAGTAGGCTCACAGCTACTTCTCTTTCAGAAAAGTTGAGAGGGAATTAGCACTTTTCGAACTACCAACGGAGGTGATGAGGGTATGCCAAATTTCGAAACAGTCTTAGCGAATCTCGCAGAAGTTGCGAGCAGTCCCGAATAAATCTGGAAAGGTCTTAACGAGCTTCAAGACACCGAAACCGGTTTAACAGGGTGTACCAGGCAAACATATTGCTGATTGAGCTCCTGTCTAAGAGGGCTCACCTGTAGCCCCCTGCCTCCCCTCGAATATTAAAATAACAGAAATACGGCACAAATCCGCTCGATCGGGTTAACGACATTCGACTTTTACTTTAAGGGCCCCGCAGACTCCTAAGATTATTTTTCGCTCTCAAAGGATCTTCGGGAAAATCACCATTTTTTTTAGGAGTCTCTACCAGAAACGTGTTGTTTTTAGTTCACACATAAGGACTTCCAGAAAATCGTATCTCAAGTCCGACCTTCTTCTTTTTTCTTGGGGGGGGGGGGGTGCCGCCAGAATCGTGTAATATTTTTCCTCGCATAAAGAATCCTAGCGGTGTTCATATTTTTATGTGAAAGGTGGAGAAGGAGGACGACGAGAAAGAGGAAGGTTTATTAGAATCGGCGAGATTATTTTTAACGCCGAGAACTAGGGCTCCTTAAAATACTTACGGACTAGGTTTTCAGCCTTAAATCCATCTCTGTATAAGCTGACCTAGAAGAATTTAAAAAAGTCTTAGAATGAGTCTGGTAAAATCTAGAACAATCGTAAACAGTCGGAAAGAGTCGTGTGCAAGTATGGAAGTCTTACACGAGTTTTGGTTGGTAACAAGTAGTCTTAAATAAATCTCAAAGAATTTCAGCCAGTCGTAACCAGTTGTAAATAATTCCGAAAGAGTATTTCAGCATCCTAAATGAGTGCGAATTTTAAGCAGCTGGAAAAATATGTCTGAAAAACTATAGTTAAAAACAGGAAACAGGAACGAAAGAGAAAAAAGGAAAGACCGAATGAAGAAAAAAAAAAACAACTTTTTATCTTCAAGCTGGAGAGAAGTGCATTTTGCTCAGGTCCGCATCCGACATCAAGTTAAATATTTCCATCTCTGATCTTTTTCAAATATTTTCCACGTGTACAGTTAGCAAATTCCAAGAACTCAGTTGCATCAACGTGACATATCAAATTTCGCAAAACTAAATCGGATACTGGTCGTCTTATTCGTTTATTGTGCTAATACCGCGCTATCGATATTTCCTACCATAATAGATATATCTTTGCCTGTAAGTACCTAAGTACCAAAGCATAGAAAAAATCTATACGAAAAGTAAATTGTTATAAATGGTATTTGTCGTGAAACATACCTACTCATAATTGCTCGCCATATTGCACGATCTCAAGGAGATATATGCAAGAGGGCGTATTTTGATGTGACTGGACACAATACTGTGATCCGAGCTCCTCTAAAGCCTATCAATACCGAGAAAATCGTACCGTACATCGGGGTTACTTTGTGACTAGTGGGTAACATTGTGACAAAGCTGCCGCGCAGTCTTTACAGCGTGTCAGCCATCGAATAGGAACGACTTCACACGCTATACCTTGGTTACCGATTGTCCCTACAGAGAGCGGGTTAGTCATTCCTGTTCACTGGCTAACGCATTGTAAGGACTGCGTGGCAGCTTTGTCACAAAGTTACCCGCCAGTCACAAAGTAACCCCGTTGTATGGTAGGTCAATCGCAGGATTAGCGTAAAAAAGGTCCTCCGAGAAATATGGCAAAAGAACTTAGCCTCACTATTAAGTTAGCTGCGAATCATCAGCGAATCTATCGCTCTTGCAGCATATCCATTGACACCAATCTAGCAACCCTAGCTCGAAGTTATACTTACAGAAGTATAAGCTGCCTGTAATTGCGCTTTTTTTTTTCTAGCTTTGTTCTCAGCCATCAACACCTCGAGTAAAATAATACAGTCGGTGTATAAAATTGCGCAAATTCGCTTTGTTTGCCCGCATTCGTGTGTATAGTGTAGGTAGGTATGTGCATCGTACGCCTGTAGGCTATATGCGACATAATTGCTTAACGAACTGAATTCGAATTTTTTGAATGCTTGGTCGTGAAACGAACCAACAGATTCTCGCACATACCCACATATTTATGAAATAATTATACCGCGTTCAGCAGTCACCAAAGGCTGACTACGGATTGTAAGCCTTCGGTATTACATCGGATAGGTACGCTGAAAGCGAATACTTAATACGTGACATTGGCGTGAATTTGAAAATTTATTCCAGCTGCGAGCTTCACTGTCAGCCTCCTACTCGAATAAAAAAGTGTATAAAACTGGTCTCTAAGATAGGTACTGTACACTTAACATCAGCTTACATACATTTTGGAGGAACTTATTCTCTACGTCGAGCCTACATTATACATATATGATATACTGACCAATTAGCTCGAACATCTGTACCTTTGTTGGCATTTTCTAGATGAGACGACAAAATTGTTACAATCTAAAAAGAGTTATGCGACGTTTACGTATCGGCTGCTAACGGACTGACAACTGACCCAGGCGGGTTAGTTCAACAATAGAACGAACGGATACGACGAACATTTCTTCTTCATTCATAAGTTTGAATCGAACTCAACACGTAACATGAGAAAAGATTTCGAAAAGTGATATCTGCGAAAGGAAATTACGAAAAGATACGTATCTAAAGAATCTGTGATGGAACACGGGCGGCGTGTCCACATCATTAATGGATCGGCAGACGTTAGTCTAGTCCTAGTCCAGATCAACGTGTGATAAGCGTACGTTCGAAATGTTACCAGTTATTGTCCCAATACTGCTGCCGCTGAGCTAAATTTATTGAGAGAAGAAACGGCTAAAGGCCTTATGTGCAAATGCGATCAGATGATCGAGAGACGAAACGATATGAAATCCTCGAGTTGAATCGTGTGTTGAAATTACGTCAGAGTTCCAAAACGCGTCACCGACGAGCTTGAAAATCATAATTCGTTACGGCCTTTTAGACGATACAGCCGCAGGGCTGATGCGTAATACATATATTCTTCAGAGAGAGTCTACAGTCATCTCGAATGGTGTACCTGGGGATGACGGTGGACAACGAACTGTGCTAGAGACCGCATCTCCGTAAAACGGCAGAGAAAACAGAGCGGACGCTGATGGCGTTGCGTCAGCTCATGCCAAACCTCCGGGGGCCGAGTGAGAGCCGAAGAAGGCTGTCTGTATTCGTCAGTAATCCACTCGGTTCTTCTCTCCGCGAGAACAGAGAAGACGCAGGGAGGGCTTAGCGGACTATGGCACTACGCATAATCTGCGCATATAGAACCGTCTCATATGAGGTGGCTCTTGTACTAGCTCGAATGCCTCCTATTGATCCGCTGACTGGGGAGAGCGCTAAACTTTATCAACGTTTCCAGAAGCTCCCACGAGCTGACAGAAAAAAGAAAGGAGCAAATGAGAAGATTAAGAGAGAAGTCCGGCGGCAAACAGTTCAAGAGTTGGTGGCTCGCCTCCAAGAGACCACTCATGGCGGCTGGACATTGAGGCTAGTATACGACCTCGATGCATGGCTTTCGCGGCGGCACGGTGAGCTGACGTACCTCCTAATGCAAAGGCTCACCGGACATGGATGCGTCAATGGTTACCTCAACCGTTGAAACAAGATACCCAGCCATTGCTCGCATTTTTCAGCAGAGGTCGATGATTCGCAGTATACCACTTTTGCTGCACCGCGTGGAACGACGCACGAGCAGCGCTCGAGGCGTCTGTCGACAGCCGCATCACTCTCGAAACGATGGTAGAAGTGATGCTGGCTAGACGGCAGAACCGGTCAGCGATGATCCAATTCACCGGCACAGAGATGCGCGTCAAGGAGAAAGCCGAGCGCGTGAGGCAGCGAACAGCAGTCGCGCAGCTCACGCAATTCACGCAGCATGCTTGAGCGACGACTCTCCATAAGTAGGGAAGGCTCCCCCTCCGGATGGTCGGCTCTGCAGCTAAAACCTGTCGGTGTGTCCGAGAAGGATACCGAAAGGTGATATCAGGATAGGGCGGCATTAAGGGCGAGGACGGAGATGATGAAGATAGTGGAACCGCGGATAGAAAAGAGTGTGCTGTTGTTCGATGTAATAAAAAAAAAGAGGGGGAGGGGGTCATACACATGAAAAATCCCGACTAAGATTTTAAACCTTCCGTTAACAAAAGAAAAAAGAAACTCCTTATTTCCTCCATTTTTAGATTACAGAATTACCCGTTTCCTTGACCTTTTAGTAAATAACGACTGGATCCTTAAAAATTTCCAATAATGAGAAGAAAAAAAACAAAGTGTCCATTTTGGAGTGTGAGTGAACTTGGTTATATTCCTTTTGTAGGGTGTGCCAATTCACTTTTCCTTCTGCTGTATTCCAGAGCGCTTTCGGCTGTTATGCCATCATCAGTGGAGTACCCTAAATGAGACTTGTCTCTTGTGGTCCTGTAGTTATAGTCGAGGGCAGTACTGTATGGTGAGCCTGTTTAGTCTTGCGTTCCTATTAGTTGTCTGTGAATATGCAGTCTGTCCAATCAGTGGTTATTGTTGTTGGTTGTGTGCTCTGATTGGTTGTCTGTGGTTGTGCAGTCTGTCCAATCCGTGGGTGTTATGTTATTAGTTGGAATAAGTTCTCACTTTGGAAGTTAGTTGTTGTATTTATTAGGTTGTTTTGTTTTGTTTTTGCCTTTATTATTTCTAGTTGTTCTTTTAATTTTCTTTTTCTTGTGTTGTTTTCTGTGTGTAGGATTTTGTACTTTTCTGTCAATTTGTCATTGTTGTGTCCCTGGTCATTGCAGTGTTTTCCAAACAGTGATTTGTCATCATTTAGCTTCTGTGATTTTTCGTGTTCTTTGATTCTAGTTGTGAATTGTTTGCCTGTTTCTCCAATGTAGGTCATGTTACAGTGTTCGCAGTCCAGTCTGTATACTCCGCTGCTGTTGTTTCTGTCCTTTTTTTCCCCTTTTTTTTTTTTTTTTTTTTTTTTCTTTTAAGCGCTCTGGAATACAGCAGAAGGAAAAGTGAATTGGCACACCCTACAAAAGGAAAAAAAACAAAGATTACCGTGTACTTAATTTTTCTGCTTTAGGGTCGGAATACCTCCGACTTGTGGATACAGTTTTACGAATGGGGGGAGGCGTGTACCCCAAAGCCATGCGTAGTATTCGTGGGGAAATTATTTCGTTTTCAATTTTTTTTTTTTAATTTTTCATAGCGTATTAGGAATGTTGTCCGCTCCTTACAATAATTAGGTAGGCAACTGGAATTGCGCGCGGATTCGCAGTTTTCGAATATAAATAGCAAAACCGAATAGATTCGATTGTACGCCTACAGAATGCACCTAACACAGACAGAATTACGACCACTGTGTAGCCAATATCTGTTCATAGGTTCATAAAGCACATTGCCATTAGCGTGAGATACTTATTTATAAAAACTGACATTCTTTCCGCCGGAGTAATACACAAAAAAATTATTCGGCGAATTTCACCAAATGTAAATGTGGATTGTAGGTATTAGAAAAGTGGAAAATATTTTTTGGATGTAGAATATTTCTCTCGAAAATTTCAATAGCAAATTTGTTTCAAACGATTTAGGACACATCAGACTAATATCTTCTAGTACAATTTACTTGAATTTTGATAAGTCTCTGACATTAAGCGATTTCACTCATTCTTTAACTGAGAATTCTGATAACTTTAAATAGATTCTCGTAATAATTGTTGTAATGCTAACATATTTTTTATAAAATAACAGTAATTGTTGCCAACGTCTAGCAAAAATTACCATAATTTTAGTAACTTTTATATAAGTTTGCTCAGTAAACCACTTTTCACTTCAAGAAAATTACTTTGTTCATTTTATAAAATTGTTTTAATCAGCCACAGAAGCCGAAGACAAGGAAATATCCCAAGTAATGGCTACCAACAACGAATCGGGGAAAATTTTTCTTAACGACAGTTTAATTACCCGGCTGCTGTTGAAAAATATTCCCCATCTCTATTACGGCGATTATTAATGAACTGCTCTATACTCGCCAGCTATTCATACGTCACCCAGAAAAGAAATGCAGCGTTCGACCACATTAATAAGAACGAAACAATCGAAGCTAACTTGGTTGAAAACTGATGACGAAGCTGATGATCCCTCTAATTGACAACTAAGTGTCAAATCAGAAAGTTAAAGAAGCGAGTCGGTCTAACAGTGGAATATTATTGCTTCAGTTGCTAAAATACAGTTTTGATTTCGTGAAGGAGTATAGCTGCTGCTGAGAGGAAATCAGAATTGTAATTAATTCTGTAGTAAAAGGCAGAGTCGTATGAGAGGGAAAGCGTACAGGGGCACACTATATCTCCTCCAAAAAATTAGGGGTACAAAGTATCAATTATTACCCCTTCGTCCATAAATAAAAAAACCAAAATCTACTAGGCAAGTTGATAAAAAGGCGCTTTGAAAGACTTCAGAGACGAGATTTACGAAGATTTTTTTCTGATTGTCTTTTGAAAACAGGAACTTCTTTTGTGCCTACCTGAAGAAGAAGAAGAAAAAAACATATCCGACGCTACTGAATGGGGAAAGGGAGGAGGTAGTGTTAGAATTCAACTAAATGTTTGTGACGAGACAATGTCTTTACATTGAATTTCGCTGATTCTTTCAATTCGCAATTCTCACGAATTTCCAATAGTGAGCTTACACAACATTTCAAGGTAATATCTGCTGAACCACCGAAAGCAGTCCGAAATGCATCATCGTCTACTATCGCACTTAATATACAACTTATTGACATATTTATCCGAGTGAGATAATCACGTAATATCGTAATAGGAGCGCCGTTATTAATTTTTAATCGAAATAAATTTCGGTCTAACGTGGAAAAAATTCTTCTGTTCCATTATGTTGGTGGAAAAAGCATTATAAAAGAAAGCAAAGAAACGTTAATTTCTTCTCGATACGGTTTACCGAAAACATATTAGTATCACGGTTAAGTAATAATCTGACGAATGACAGTCGATATTTGAGTCTTAGGAAGTACGTAAAGGCACGGTTATCGAATTAATTCCTTTTATGCTGACATTTAAAAAGCAATAAAATTCCGAACATAAAGTCGCTGAAAACGATTTCACAGTTTGAAGTGCGAAGAAACTTAACCACACGGTACCATTATTTTGTGTAATCTTAGCCTAGTCTTAAGTGCACGATCTACGAATAATATTGATATCGCCCCGGTAAAAAATATTACCAGAGTTTAAACATCGGCTCGGCAACCAATAAAGAACCTCTGAACCTCAAAAAATGAGAAATAAACCGAGAAATATCGTAGTCAATGGCGTACAGACGAATAGGAGATGGGGGTTTTTTCTCACGGTGGTTGAAAAATCAGCGGCCTTCGGCTCAAAAAGTTGAGGATTTTTGTCTATATTTCTCACTTAGATCGGTAAAATAAACTTCAAATATTTCTTCGCTCGTGAAATTATTAACATCCCGATCAGAAAATTTTGGGGTTCAACATGCCACCAATTCTCTTGGTACTTTCGTGATGATACAAGATGTTTCACCATCTGTATCAAACCAAAACATTTAAGTTTTCTGAAGTCTCGCGTAGTCCGCAATTATCTCGGGAAAATTTTAGACAACCTTAACGAGACTTGAACAGTTTGAACAAAGTCTCAGTAAAATTTTGGTCACTTTTAAAGGGTTTCGAAGACTTGAAAGATACATGATAACTTTAATAGAAACTTAATAAATTTCTTAATCAATTAATAGCGTATCAGATCGAAACGTCTAAACGTATTATTTGTAGTCTGAACAAATTTCAAAAAGCTTTATCAAAGAACTTAAAGAATTTTCAACAAATTTCTAACAAATTTTACCAATTGTGAACATTTGTTTGAGCAACTTCCCCCAGTTATGAAAAGTGTTCATCATTTTTCCACGAGTTTCGAAACGCTATTATCAGATAACAAGGATGCACAGACAACTATGGTCAGGTAAGAAGGAAGGGTGGGGAAAGAAATTCACTCGAGCGGAACCGGAAATGGGCTTGGTTAAAGGGCCTACCAAACACAATTATCGCACATTTTGTTTTATTAGCAATTTTTCTAGTGAGGAGGGGCATTATAACCTTTCTCTGCATTGAAACTCACCCTGCTCCCACAGATTCCCCGATAATTTAATAGAAAACCTACATATGATAAGAGCCAGGCAGACAACTATTTACACAGATAAAATTATAGAGAAAAAAACAATGCTCGCAGCATGGAGCTGCCGGTTGAGCGGCTGACTGCTAATACAAACTACGTAAGTGACGCTAGTAAGGCAGTCCTCTAGTACCTATAGTCGTAATATAGAGCCTTTTCTTTTCTTTTGTTCACCTTTAGAGGAACTGCCTCGTCGAACTCACTTTCTTACACTTCACTGACTTAACGCTCTAATTCATTACGATTCGTCAAATTTGATAAATCGTATTTTTATTAATTTCATAACGATTGACATCGAGTATTTACGTATAGGTATAAGAATTGGGATATCCTACAATAATTAAATTATTTATATTATAAATTAATATACAACGTAAGTCACGAACTGGCACAAGGACACGAAGACGTTATTTCAGTGTTTAGAGACTACCTAATCGGTAAAAGCATCGTATTCGATTTGAATTCTGAAATGGATAGATATTAATTTATTATACGCGCGGTGACCCATTGGCTTTTTACAAGAATAAAATAGCTGAAGTCGTCTAGAGAGCGAGATCTGTGGTGCGTATGTAGTACATTCTGAAACCAGATTCGTAGAAATGCTGATTCGGGAAAAACAGAGGCTAGAATAATTTAACAACGCTGCTGATCTGAAATATTATGAGGGGGAAATTGCTGATCTACGTCTGACGATAAAACATCATGAATCCATGGTTTAAAGTAATTATTTTGTTATCCTTTTCATTTTCCCCTGAACTGTCGATTGCATGTCTATTAGATATCACACATTTTACGAATTTTTAAATGACCAGTAACGCCAGACGGATTCTAGTTCTTCTTAATCGAAAAGTACCTGGGTCCCACAAGGCTCAGCACTGTCTCCAACAATCTTCAACATTGCAATGGCCAAAGTTCACAAAAAATGCAAAACAGGGAGCAACAACACAGAATTAATAAGCTACGCAGACGACCTCTTGCTAATAGCCGGAATCCAGAACGATCAAGACATTGAACAAATAAATAAAACAATCAAGACTATAAACAACACACTAAAACAGTTAGGTCTAAAACTGAATCCACAGAAAACAAGCAGCATCCTAGTAACAAAAAAACATAACAAACAAAACCTAAAACTAGCCATAGGAAAAAAACTAAAACAAAAGAACGAACATATACTTATCAATAAAGAAATTAAATATCTAGGTATAATTTTAGATGAGAACCTCAACTTCAACAATCACACTAACTACATATTGGATAAAATCAAAAAATACTATTGCAAAATAACTGCTCTCTATAACAACACTTTTGGTCTGAAATACACAGACAGGAAAATTCTATACTCCGCACTTTTCAGGTCAATAATAGAGTATGGTTGCAAAATTTACTACCCAAAAATAAGAAAAAAAGAAACAAAAAAAAATCCAAAAAGAGCAAAGAAACATAATATTTACAGAGGAGATCTTAGAAAATGTTACAAGAAAAATAAAGCTATGTCAAATAAAAAATTTTGAAAGAATATGAAAACAAAAAAGATATTTCAGTAACGCTCATGTCCAATGTACGCCAAAAAAAAGAGGGGTGTAAAATTTAATACGTACTATAAGCTCGTGTATAAGTGGATTGGTAAATAGATGTATTGTATAGTATACACATAAGAACTCAATCAGACCTCACCAGTGCGATAAACTGATTGTAAGAGCACTGGAGAGATCTGTTGTCTGTATGAATATGTTGTGTCAATAAATTTATTAAATAAAAAAAAAGAAAATCCACAAAATTTGAACTCGATTGGATAATATTAACAGGTGGCATTAAGACTTCCTGTCTTTCTTATGTGGAAATAAGCGCAATGTTTACAGTTTTGATGAAAACATTTTCTTCATCCCCGTTTTGGGAAGAGGCTGTCCAAGTCGGAATGGAAATTTTATAGGAGAGCTACAAAACGAAATAAAAGGAAATTCGAATCGATTTCATATTTTGTTAGAAAATGTTTCCTGCATGACACTAGAACGAGTTAAATGAGTCAACAGTCCCGAAAACGTTCAACGGATATTTCATTTTTTTTCAGACTGAAAATAAGAAAAGTGCTATACTTTGAAAATTTAATTTTTAAATACTTTCGTAGAACAGAGAATTTTGACTTTTCGTGTTCGCAATCAAGTTTTTACGTTTTTACTATCCATTTTTAAAATTTACGCGAAATTTTGATGCAATTTAACTACTTTATACGTTCTTAATCGCTTTTTCCCCCTTAAATCAGTGAAAATAAAACTTGGAGCGCGATTTTCAATCTAGAAATGAAAACTTTTCATTTCAAATTTTAAAATCTATCCCCCCCCCCCAAGTAAAAATCTTGCATGATCGTGAAATGTTTGGTGTGAAGTACTTTATTCAAAAAGTCAAAAAAGTGGAAAAATCTATCTCTCCGACTTCAGCTATCTTTTCCCGAAACGAATCGAAAATAATTTGAATTCGTGATACGGGTAGGCGATTCTTTCGGTGATTCTAAAAATTAAGAATTTCTCCCTTTTCGGAGCGCTACCCCTCACAGGACCATCAACTTATGTCGCAGATCCAAATCATTTCATATTCAGTCGCTGTCAAATGAATTATTGGAATTCGTGAGAACGGTGCTTCAACTCCGTTAAGTACTACGAGTAGAAAAAAATGTTCTCGTTGAAAAGTGAAAATCAAATTTTTTGTGTGAAAGAAAGGGGTTGTGGTTTCACCTGCTAATGTCAACCGATCAACTCACACGTTTAAGATTTGACCTTTCCATTAAAATAAACTAGAATTTGCTCAGCACTATTCAGAATTCAAAAGTTCGTAAAATAAGTGACACCCCAGTGTCTTTAAAGCCAAACATTGACAGATCCTCTACACATGTAATCAAAACTTTACCATTTTCGAGTGTTATTTAGATTTTACGAGTACTTATCCAATTAAAGGAATAAAAACCCGATACCTGTTTGTAGGTTCTCTATAAGTAGGTTCCTAATGCGAGTGATTAGATAGATCTAACAGTATACGGATAGGATAACCTAACGTGTCGCAGAGAATTGCGATAATATAGATAAATCAGCACTAATTAAATTCAGTTTTATTTTCAGTAACTTATAACGCGAATACGAGCCAAGGTTTTTGAGCTAACACATCGAGTGAATTACTGGTGGGTATACTTAGACTCGTAATATTTACGAATACCTATAAATCTTTCGGATGTACGATAGAGTATGACGCCTGTATAGAAATAGAGTTCAAAAGTACTCGGCGCACGTAATTCGAATAAATTTCATCTTTGGAATTTAACTAGAGAAGTACCTAAATCGTCATTGATAGAGCGAACTCCCGTTTTGCGGTTGTTGATAAAAACGTGAATACATAATATGTATGTACATACATACGTGTGCACATCCATCGAATCGGCGAGAAAATTTCGTTTCTGCGAATTTATAGCTCCCCGTGCAGGAACCTTTATTTTTCTATTTTTGATTCCAAGAATGCTGATGAAAATCTCGTATAAGAATACCCCATAACTGCTGGAAAATTTTCATCTCATTCGAGAAAGTATGGAAGCTGTTCGGAAGATGAATACGATTTCCAAGTAAATATGCGAAATTATCGTAAACATTTTCTTATCCCGGTTTGTAGAATGACCAGAACACGGCGTTTACTCATTCCGAAGACTTTCTTCGATCATTCGCGAGAGGTCTGGATGCGAACAGCCCAGCCTATCCTTTTTAAAAATGTTGCGGCAGTTGTGCACCCTAAACTTAAATATACCCACCACGTATAGCTGATGAACATGATCACGAAAGACGAAACATGTACGAACATGATGATACGCGTTCATCCACGGCCGTGGTTTGTCGTATCTTATCTTTTCCAGCAGCGTGCAGTACCCGGTGACCGGTGATGCCGGTGCCGGTGCAAGGACACGCGGTTCTCGTGAGGCGAAACCCGGTGATTAGGTGCTGATTACATGAATCAGGAATTCAGCAGCGGAGGCGAATGAACAAATTCGCCAAAGCCAAGAACCAACTGGTCGCGGATGATGTCATTCACGGTCGCGCGTTAGCCTACTTGATGCCAGCGCCGAATCGAACCGAACCGAAGCGTACCGCGACCAGCCTAACACGTGAGAGTGTTTGTTAATTTTAATTCATCGACGGACAGGTTTAACAAACTACATACATACACTCGATCTGGGCGAGGGAAAAATGCGTCGTTGAAATACTAATGATGGATATATGTATTTATTTCTAATTTCATTCTCCCATATTGATTACCTACGATTGCTACGCCAATTACAGCTGTCGAAGATGAATAATTAAATGCGAGACTCCCGACGTCGTCGTTTTGCCAAGTCCGCGTGCCTCGTGCCCATCTGCCCACCTTTGTCATGTTCGAACGCTGAACACCAACAGGTCCAATTTTCACTTCCAACTGGAGCGGGCAGGGTTCACTCTCTTGTTGAGGCGGCCACAATCCAACAGAACAATCGATCGTTAATTTTAACCGAATTCTTCTCGACATAACGAGCCATGTGTTGGCATGACAGGTCATCATGCGAAACATTCATTTTCGACGAGAACAGACACGCCGTCACCCACCGTAACGCGTAAGGCTCGATCATTATTTGGCGATGTGATCGTAATAGATCGATAAAATTGAGTTAGCTTTGTGAAAATTCAAATAAATCGAAGGAAAGGACCCGGTACTTTAATTATACACGTCTACACACGCATGTCCTGGTTGGGGCTGCGGAGATGCAAATGCATCCCGGACCTTTTCGACCTATTGTGGCCTTGTGGGCCCTTTTTGTCGCAATCCACAACGTCGCCGAAAAATTTTTTAAATTAGTTGCCCGGGCCCCTTACGTTTTTGCATACCGCGAGAGTTTATTCGCCAGACCGTGCCTGCTTCTACATACGAAGGGGAAAGATGCGATTAAAGACACTGGCCATCGAACCAACTACGATGAATTGTATCGGCTGAGTGAAGACTTAAAACCGAGACTAAAATGCATTCAACGTGGCAGAAGAATAAAATGTATCAGCAATCCGTGTGCACACGAAATTGCGCTGAGGAATTAGAGGGAAGCTCCATTCTATCTCATCGAAAATGTTCTAGCGCCTACCATATGCGCAGCTGAACCTGAATTCGCTGCTGGTACAATCCGAATTGGCTCCCGCTAGTGCTAGTCTTACTGGACAGGCTTGCATCCAGAAATGATGAAAATCAGCGTACTTGGAACAACTGGTACACTGACTTCCTAGATCCTTCTAATCGGAAATACGAGTAGAGCAGGAAAGATGTTACACTTCGATTTTATTGGTATATTGATTGTACCACGTCTGTACTCTGTAGAACGTTTCATAAGTTAACTGAATTAGAAATGGACGTTACAGTAGGCCCGTGACAGTGCGAACATGAGACCGAAAATTTCCGAAATCACTACACAGAGGTTGTACCGAATATGTATTGAAATGAGAACCTACATAATTATATTTAACCTTTTTTTTAACACTTTTTTGTATATTTTGAATTTTGAATAAATAAGAGCCAAGAGGGTGGGCGCCATATTTCTACCGCTCCTGGCCCCGCCAAAAGGAGCCAAACCTAATCTGAACCTAACTTTGAGTGAGTAGCCGTATAAAAAAGGTGTTGTCAGGGTAACAAGTAGATATTGATGTTTATTTTCAATTTCAGCGAAAAGCTCTTTTTTGGACAGTATTTGGGCATGTCCCTCAATTCCTCCCCTTAAAACCGGCTACGATACCTGGAGCTAGAGGCAGAACAAATACTGAAGCATTAAACATCGTGTTTATCCGCACCCGCTAGTTCTAGAGTTTGAAGTTGTAATTCACAATTTCCCGATCCAAAATAGTTATTAGGTTATCACTATAGGGATGCAAATTATATGAAAATGCATATAATTTTTGAAGCAGCATATCCGATATCTGACCAATTTGCTTCACGTTTCAAGTCCTACTGAGCCTGTATACCAAAATTATAAATGCATATTTTTGCATATTTCAGAATAAATGCATATTTGATGCATAAATGCATATTTCCCTTCATATTCAGCTGTGAACATGTTTTCCTCTTTTTTTGTAGAATTTTCAAGTATAAAATACTCAAGCATCAACAAAAAATTTTAACTTTAATTCGTAATTTTATCGCTAGTTCTCTACTTCTTTAGTACTTTTTAAGCAGCTACCAGGTCTCGGCTTGCTAGTTGGTTCCTTAAATCACAGAATTTATGATGTGAATATACGCTCCCCTTACTTCTTGTGACGTGGGGCGTTCTTGTAGCATGTTCAAATCCATATACCGAGACAATCAAAAACGGTTTTCATTTGACAATTTATATAAATACATCTTCGTTACGTGCAATAAAAGTTGATTGTAATTAAAATTAGGTATTAAATTTCTTCCGAACTATTTATGAATGAGAAAAACATTGTTATTCATTTTTTTTTTTTTTTTTTTTTTATGTGACCTGGCAGAATTATGATATATGTATAAGACTAGAACGGAATAGCCTTTAAATCACGCTTCTAAGATTGCAGTGCGGACACTGAATCAACAAAAAGCTACAGTTCCGAGAGTGTAGACCACGACATGTCGTAGCTTGAATAACAAGTGTTACACTCCGACCTACTATATATCCCGTGCACTGCACGAATCTATCTGCGAGTATCATCGCAACCAAGATTTCGGCGTGACGGAATCGTACATCCCCCCCCCCTCACTTTGGGAAGGGAGTCACCGACAACTGAGAATGACACCGGGATCTCTCCCCTCTCTTTTTTATAATCAATATATCAAAATCGTCCGGCATTCTCAGGCGGCACCGGAAACTGTCTAGCAAGGGACTTCTACCCTGTATTTAGTACAGTACGTTCCAGTTATCTCTCAGAACTGTTTTGTTGGATGTACGATTCCGTCACGCCGAAATCTTGGTTGCGATGATACTCGCAGATAGATTCGTGCAGTGCACGGGATATATAGTAGGTCGGAGTGTAACACTTGTTATTCAAGCTACGACATGTCGTGGTCTACACTCTCGGAACTGTAGCTTTTTGTTGATTCAGTGTCCGCACTGCAATCTTAGAAGCGTGATTTAAAGGCTATTCCGTTCTAGTCTTATAAATCAACAAAAAGCTACAGATCCGAGCTACGATATGTCGTGGTCTACACTCTCGGAACTGTAGCTTTTTGTTGATTTATAAGACTAGAACGGAATAGCCTTTAAATCACGCTTCTAAGATTGCAGTGCGGACACTGAATCAACAAAAAGCTACAGTTCCGAGAGTGTAGACCACGACATGTCGTAGCTCGGATAACAAGTGTTACTCCGACCTACTATATATCCCGTGCACTGCACGAATCTATCTGCGAGTATCATCGCAACCAAGATTTCGGCGTGACGGAATCGTACATATGCATATTTTTACTGCATATTTCCAAAATAAATGCATATATTTACATATTTCAGAAAAATAAATGCATATTAAAAAAAAATAAGTACATATACTTTGCATCCCTAGTTATCACCTATGGTTTCCATTTGAACCGCCTCTCACTGCGTTCGTGTGTTTTCTCTTAGTAGAGTTGAACACAACTGCGACCACGCTAACTGTTAATGGTCGTAAAACTAAGGCCGTACTCTCGTTTGGAGCACCCACGCTAATGTATCTTCTCTGTACAGACCAATTAAGTTTCTGAGAAGCTGAAATCTATTCGCACCGACCAGAAGTTAACAATAGGCTAGAAGCAGACCTATCTACGCGACCCGTAGTGCGAATTTCAAGGATTTCCTCTTCCTATTCTACCGGATTATTCACTCTCTGCATCCAGCTAAATTCTTTTTTATACCGCCTACGTTGCAGACCATCATTTAATTTCAAAGAAATCAACTAGCTAGGTACCAAACTACTACCAAAAATTAATTTCGAAGCGATTCGCCTAATAAATACCGATTTCAATAAAGTGGTTTCAGATTTTCTCAATAGGTAATGATTCGCGTTCTTCGCGCGAATATTCTAGGGCAGAATTTTCTGACAAGACAACACGAAGAACCAGGGTTTCATTATCATTTTTTCTCATTATGGAAGAGCGGCTGAAACGTATATTTTTAAAGTTTCTTGTCCGAGCATTGGGGATCAAGTGCCCTCACTTTATCACCACCGCTTCTCCCAATCCTGCCTTTTGCCGATATTCAAAAATTCCGTGCGTAGAGCGGAAATATAAAGGTACCCAGTCAAGTTCACTCGCGTACTGCTGTCACATTTCGCCGTTGCAACTTTGGGGACCAAACCGGAAACGGATACGATCGATTTTTTTCATTTGTCGATTAGATTTTTGGTTTCCTTTTCAACGTCCAGAGTTGACAATAATTTTTACGTCATTTTAGGCACGCTATAGCGGAGATAACCACTTTCATGCATGCGACAAGCAGGAATAGCGTAATTTCGGTTTCGATGTTGGCATAGTTTCTAACGTTACATCACATCAATGCTCAGTAATAATAATCGACCGGTAAAGTCAAGGCCAAAAAATTCACCCAAGCGTACTCCTGCAAGTCACGTTGCAATGACAGTGATTCTAATCATATCAATGATACAGCCGACGCAAGTAGGCTAAACATAGTGTCTCATTCGTATCCATACTAATCTCGAGAACTGCCGTCGGAATATCCCCCATTACATGGTAGTTACTGTTAGGATCTTTTATCAATCAATATTTTATACTTAACGTTGCTTTTGACAATTTATAATCTTACGCGACGGGTAACGACGAAAAGGGTTACAGCTGTGATCTTAAATTATAGCCCTAATGGAGGTATCTTCTTTTCTCGGAATGGAGACAACACGACTTCGGTAAAATTTCGTAAAAGTGGGCTACTTGCGAGTAAACGTCTTTTTGATGTTCAAAAACGCGTTAATTTCGTCTTACTTAGGATGAAATGCAAAATCCTAAGAGGGCCACGACCTACTTGATTTCCTTACAAGCGTCATCCCGTGTCTCCATCGAGAATCAAATTTTTTTATACAATAGCGTCAAAGCTGATAATATTTTGAAAAAGTATGTCATTTTTCAAAATATAGCTTATCCTACAAGTCAAAATCGATTCCAAAGAATATGAAAGTGTTGTAGACACGTCACTGAACTGGAGAGAAGGGGGTGTGGCTGCCCTAATGATTTTTCCATCTGTAAGTGAAGTAGGTAACTTTCAGCAGGAACAGCGGGAAATGAATTATGACATCTAAGGAAAATAGAAATACTATAGGTGTTGCTTTCTTTTCTAAATGTTAAAATAATAACTCGAGCGTTGTTCGTGGTACCAAAATTGATTCATTACCTATGTTTCAGATGGAGTTCAAACGTGTAACTAGAAGGTGAGTAGCAAATCAGACTGATATGAAGCAAATTGTAACATCGGAATTTCCAGAGATATGAGCAAGCAGCATTAGAACGGAGCAGAAAATTATAAAAACAACGATGAAGGAACCACCGAGCACGGAAAACGATCCGAACAACCATGCAGTATCCATTGAAATACGAAATGGTACCTACGATTCTAAATTTTCCCCTAATCTTCCGACATTCGTTGACTTTTTGTATTTAATTTTACGATTTTCTCAATTAAAACAGGTACGAGCAACGATTCGAGCGCAAATAATCAAAATGGAGGGACGATGCTCCAGACTACTTCGTCCGTCGATGGCACTCTGAAAATGAGCGACAAGGCCGAATTATTGGCTTCGAAAGACGGTACGAGTAAATTAACTATTAAAATTTTAATGAACCAGAGGACTAATAACGGTCCCGACTTCATGTAGATTGACGAAATTCCCTGAGAAAACTTTTACCTGCCGGGAAGATTTATTCATAGTAAACTGCCTCTTTTATAATATGCTCTATCATTAGGTAGATAATTAAAATTATTCGTTAGTTTTTCTAGGCTGAGGCGACAGGATAACTTGTATATGAAGGAAAGTGTGCAGGGGATACCGTAGATGTATAAGAAAGTTATGTTTTTCCATTTTACGAACACAGGAAGATGGAAGAGTTCTCTACAGTCTCAACAACTTATTTTCTGCCCACTCGTGCGTCTTTTAGTTGTGCCACTTTTCTTTTAGTAGGTTTAATCCTTCACTCTCCTCCAGCAACTGCGAAATAATAAGTATACCGAAAAATATTTTCATAAATGACTTACAATCGTATTCTCCGCAAACAGTTATTTCTTTTAGGTCCTCTGTCGGTATTTTCCCCGGGAGCGTCGCCAGAGATTTGGGGGAAAAATGAAAATTTTAAAAACTACGCATTAGCAAGAAGACCTTATTGTAGAACGAAAATAAGACTACTGAAGTTTTCTCTCATTTCACTGAGTTAGAAATGCACTAATGGTGGATTCTTTCGAACATTTAAGAGTACAAAAACATCACATCAGGATGCCAAATGTTACTATAGAATTTAAGACCCCTGAACTCAATTTTTATACAAATTTGACCCTGAATAGAAAATTGTGAACTAAAGGAAGAAGCTCAGTATGGTCGTGCCACAATGGAGAGGAGTCCAATAAGCCCAAATCCCATAAGCTCTGTCGGATCCTTCGTTGGAAAAAATCTTGTTCTTTAATTGCTCGTTGATTTCAAAAATGAAATTTTATTTTTTTTATCGATTTTGAAAATTTCCATCGATCTGTAAAATCTTGGAAGTGAAAAATTTCTTTCTTTCTTCCTATCCATTTCAAAATGTATTCTCCCCCCCCCACGCGCGCGCGACACACACACACACACACACCATGAAGAATCACGTGTGGGGGGGGATATGAAACGTTCTCAAGACGGCTAAATTCTTTTGTGGTACAATTTTTATTTCATTTGGCAAGTATGGCTTCTTAAACTGGGGGCGGAAGCTCGAGGTGAAGATTTGAGCTGAGCTGGGGAATTCTTTACGGTGATTATTGAACCAGTGATGGCGGGAAGTAATTTTGACAGGGGACAAAAGAAGAAAATAGACAAAAAATAAAGCGGATTATTAAAATTTAAACAAAAAAATTACAAGCTGTTTTAGTCGAATATCTCTTTCCAATTCGTACTTATACTTGCTTGCGAAATATAAAAAATTCCAGAAGGGACGAAGTCGCCTTTAATTTTGGATGTTTTGAACTCGTTTGTTGATTGTTTTATTAAACAGAAGAATCTAAAAGTGGAGTAGACAATCCAGCTTTTGAAAGCGAAATCTCGATGGAAGCCAATGGGAAGTCTCGAATCCACGTACCTAGTATCGATAGCCGGTTAAACCACTCGAACGCTACTGATAAGCTGAAGGATGATACGGATTACAAAACTACCGAAGAGATGGCGGAAGCAGTTAATTTAGAATTAATGAACATGAGTTCGAACATATCTAATGGGCTCAATGGATCGAATGGACTGAATGGTGTCAATGGACTGAACGGCATTCCGGTAAAGAATCCGAATTCGACTGTGATAAATATGACTAACCCTTACGATGAATACTTTATACCAGTCAACGAGCATCGGAAATATATGAGGTAGGTACCTTCTTAATGTTAATAAAATACGAAGCTTCTCTGTATTTATAAAAATTAGCTAGAAAAAAAAGTGTTCTTTCACAGATGAGTCAAAATATCTGTTGTCCACGAACAATACTCGATGCTACTAACTAAATACGGAGAATTATTAAAATTGAAAATTTGGTGTAAATACACTACAGTACACTGTTACATACCTATTTTATTTTTTAAAAAGAACAAAATAGAATTTACGCGTTTGTTACCTTGAAATATGTCCGAGGCAGTTTTGAAAAGTAATTTTAACAAAACAGATCAGCTGGTAACATACACATACAGCTGGTGTATTGGTTGACTTGCTGCGGAATCCTCCAAAGAAAAATCAGTTATCAGTTTCCATTCGTACGATTTTTAATTTTTTATCTTTGGTAACAGATACTCAGCTGCAGGCTAAACCATATCTGTTTCTCGGAATAAGGGAATTCAAAAATTTCTAAAAGGCAGGTCTGGAACCAGAATTCTTCTAAGAAATGTGTTTGACGGTATTAACCCTGAAAACTGACGAACAAACATTCACTTGCGATAGAGGCAAAATTTTTTCAGATTTTCCAGAAATTTCCACCGAAAAATTTTATTTTGGTCGATTGAAGAGGATTATCCTCAAACCCTCTCAAAATTGGCTGTGCTAAGTGAACGTTCATCTTAAAATATCCACCCGACTGAAATCAAACCTAGGAGGTCGACTTATTTATTACCTACGTACAGGAAACAGGAACTATGCTTGATTAATATATTACTACCTAATTTTGTTCCTTTTTAGAGGAGAAAAGTTATACGTAACTAAGAGCAAAAGAGACTTAGAAAATTCAAAAAAGAATTGCTGTGTATGGCTAGTTGGACTAGTTACCTTCATGGTTGCCGTATGTTTAGCCATTTTAATTGCTAGTAAGTATCTCTCATTTCTTGTTTTCCCGTTTTTTCTTTTTTTCCGTTGCGTTATAAATAATGTGTATTGGTCGGTTATTACGAAGCCCAAGGTAGAGTAAAAATTCACCATATTTGCAGCAAAACTAAACCAAGAATCATTACCAAGTAGTGAAAGGAGATTTCCAGGAGAAGATGTTTCAAACGCGCAAATAGGACCATCGATAAATCACGTTTCCTTATCGCCAAATTTTCCCGAGTCACGCGGTGTGTCTTCGACTACCGAATTAGCCCCGGCATACTGTAAGTATTTACAAAACACTGCGATTTGCAACAAATTCAACCTGCACTCTCTTTTTCTTTTATTATTACCTATTCATTTATTTAAATTACATCAATCGATTTCCTCAACGTGTGATTTCAAGTTTTTACAAAATAGCGACACTACAGCCTTTTAACTGAGAGCTTTTGCGACGTGATTAAAAATCGAACGAAAATTACTGGCGTGTGAATGGTATCAGGCGCGGATCCAGACTTGAATTTTGGGAAGGGAAGTGGATTCTAGAGGGTAATTTTTTTCTGTAATTTTTTTTTTTGATAAATGAAGTGCATAGTGCTGCACCAAACAAATGGTATAGTATTTTTTTTAAAAGCCCCCCCCCCTTGTATCCGCGCTTGATGGTATACAGATACTTAGAACAAATTTGCAAATGCGGGATTTTGTTTTGTAACGACGACTTTTTCTCGACGGAAAGCAGTTTCATCTTTTGGTACCTACATGCAGTAATGTCATGTAACAGTTATAATAGTAAACCTGAAGAGAAGGCGCTGACAAAGAAACAAATAGTGAAGTATCTAAGACCTCTATAATTATGGGGTGTAGATATTTGTCAAAATTAGCTGTCGTGAGTACCTATTTGAATTAAAGAAGGGCGTACTGGTGGACACGCTCTTTTTGATAATTTTGAGGAAATGGGAAACGTTAAACAAGAACAAGGCCGAAAAACTCAATGTAGCAGAAAGGATAAAACAAATTTGGTAATGTTCCTGAGGGAAAAAGTCCGCTTACGTCCTTTAAATCTCTTGCGCAAGAATGTTATTATTTACTTATAAATTCATGAAAATGTATATAGATGCGTGAGAAACGTTTTCAAAATAAACTTGAGTTATAAAAGTTAAAATTTTCAAAAGAGTATATATTTTTATATATCATTATTTTTTCTTATACAGCTGCTATCTTTCCTACAGTATATACAGGGTGTCTGAGTTTCGGTTGCTAAGCGGGAAGGAATGAATAGTACTTGAATAGACAAAGCAAAAGTGTTATTATCACCTTTTGCCTAATCACAAAATTGAAGGCGCCTCATCTTTGTAAAAATCGAAAAATTCACTAATTTGACCTATTACAAAAATCACGAGTAATGATGTTGCCCAGTCTACAATGATGCCAAGGTACATCACTTAGAGTAACAAAACAAGTTATTACGAAATTCGGCCTGCTCTGAAAATTTAAGCAGGTAAATGGCATCCGAAATTCAGAAATTTCAATTTTTTACAAAATTGTGCAAAAAGCCTACTTTTACTGAATCCCAACATGAATAACCAAAGGCCGGCGTACAGTTCTCATTATCAAAACTGGTAGCCCTGATTCAGATGAACAAAAAATCATACCACTATCTCCTTCCAGTTTTCAGAATTTAAAAAGTTAAGACACGTTGAAGTACTTTCAAATTTCAAAAAAACAGAAAATTTAACTCGCCCTAAAAATTAAACTGATAGGGGGAAAGCTATTTGGTTTCTAGGCTCCGCTCAAAAGTAAGTTTCCCTAAATTCGTAAGCAGAAACAAAAATAAAATAAAACGAAATGAAAGGGAAATGTAAATCTTGAGTTTTGCACACTCTGGAATAGAACTGGAGTTGCTATCAGTGCTACAAAAATGAGCCAACATTTCGACGTGCGTTGCTTGTGAATTACGAAGTGTAATACATTTCTAGACCGCGTAACCGACGTTCGACGGAAATTCACGAGAAATTATGTCATACAGTCAATGGCGCAGCTAGGGGTTGGGGGGGCACAATAAGGTTTTCAAGGGAGAAAAAGTCGAAAATTGTAGTTTTTTTTTTAAATCGCCGATATTAGAGGACTATGTAAAAATATTGAGAGGGCATGAACCCCCCCCCCCCCCCGACGCTACACCACTGCATACAGTGGCGAATTTCAGAAGAAAAGCCAAGTCTGTTGCTTCCAGGTTTCAAATTTTTGCAAGAAAACGTCGAGTTTGCAGACATCCTAACAGAAGATAAAAGTAAAGCGCACTTTTAATCGGAGGGATAACTGGTACATTCAGTAAGAGCTGATAAATTTTTTGAAATAATTTACTTAAAAAATTTATTCTCAATCTGGTAACGTCTCAAATTTTTAGATTTCTTTTATAATGTGGGGAAATCAGTTAGTGTACAGAAGACAAATGCTGCTAAAAATACTGAACAGAATTAAAGCCTGTTGTTAATTTGCAGCGAAAGTGCACAAACCATGACAATGGCTTGTCATAAAATGAATCAAGTTTCATTCATCTACTTTTAGCGAGAGGTCTTGTATTCCAGTGCCCATTTGATGGTGGTTAGACAACTAGTTCAACAGATGGAGTCTTCATGTAACGCCAGTCATTCATTCAGGCATAACGACTATTGAAAGTTACAATAAATTAGAAGCGTTTGTTATTTTTCTTTTTTTTCTTTTTCTTCTTTAATCATAAGGTTCATTTTTCGATCATTTCAGAAGCTTCATGAACTTCAACGCGACATAACTTTTTAAATTCTGAAAACTGGAAGGAGATAGTGGTATGATTTTTTGTTCATCTGAATCAGGGCTACCAGTTTTGATAATGAGAACTGTACGCCGGCCTTTGGTTATTCATGTTGGGATTCAGTAAAAGTAGGCTTTTTGCACAATTTTGTAAGAAATTGAAATTTCTGAATTTCGGATGCCATTTACCTGCTTAAATTTTCAGAGCAGGCCGAATTTCGTAATAACTTGTTTTGTTACTCTAAGTGAGTGCTTTACCATGGCATCATTGTAGACTGGGCAACATCATTACTCGTGATTTTTGTAATAGGTCAAAATTTGTGAATTTTTCGATTTTTACAAAGATGCGGCGCCTTCAATTTTGTGATTAGGCAAAAGGTGATAATAACACTTTTGCTTTGTCTACTCAAGTGCTATTCATTCCTCCCCGCTTAGCAACCGAAACTCGGACACCCTGTATAAACTGAGTAGTCTATGGCTTATTTTGTTCGTGACGATATAATATTTAACTTTTTTCGCACCTTATTTCACCAGCGCATTGAGGAAGAAAGAAGAAAAAATTTGTAATTCGTTTTCGACAAAACTGCTTTTTTGCATACTTGTACGCACTTCGTGCATTCCAGTACTCAATTAACCCATATTAATCATCTAACTCAACTTCACTATATAGCACTGCCTCAAAACGATGAAATACATTTATTAAGTTCGCCCATTTTACGTTTAGGTACCTAATATTGTTATCAATGAACCTTATCACGAGTCCTTACTCATTCTGCGAAAATCTGTCTACGTTTGGTTTTAATCATTATTGCAATTAGTATCCCAAATTCTATCTAGAATACAGAAATAAGTACGTGTAATGATATTGTATTCTTAGCAATGGTAACAACTTATCCGCATTATTGTTGTAGTAAAACATGCTCTTGAAGGAGAATTCACGATAGATAATCTAACATTCACTCCAGGATTAGCAGATCGTGAGTCTAAGGAATTTCAGGACATAGCAAAATCCGTTCAAGATGAGGTAAGCTTGCTTTGTCACTATAAATTATCAACATACGTCTTAATAATATAAGCTTTTTTTACTTAATTTAAAAAGTGAAAAAAGACTTCTTCGACACTTGAAGTCATAGGCGCCGACTTGGCACTTTTTTTTGGGGGGGGGGCAAGCCCCCAAATGAAAACTTTGGAGGGGCGATGCCCCCTCAATTCAAAAATGGAAAAAGTACAACAAATTTAAAAAAGAGAAAACGATTACGAATAAAATCGATAATACCGAAATAATCAAAGAATCAAAGAAAAAACCGCGCTCCGACCGATTCTGCCCCCCCCCCAATATTTTCCATAAATCAGCGCCTATGCTTGAAGTCAATTCAATGAGCCATCATTTTTACTCCAAAATTGTACTCGTATTCTTACGTCTAAAGGTGACTGGCCATCTTTTTTATTCCTGGGTGGGTTTAGGATGGCTTCTACAATATAACTCAAACATTTTTAATCAAACAAAAAACGCTCGTAGTCGCTGAGATTTGGTGTACAGGGTGAGGCGAGGGACAAGTGATACTTTACACTCCTTACCTCTGTACACCACACCCCATTCCGACACTATTATATTATTGACGATACCTAATATGGAGGAAATCAATATGTACTAGGAATTTTTCCAAGGGGAATTGCCCTCCTCTAATTTTTTTAAAGGAACACTTGCTCTTCTGCCTCAACGAGGATCGCTACCAGTGTTTACATTCACGTAGTAATTTTATGGAAAGACAGAGGAGCATTTCAATACTTTTAGACAGTGTACGCCAATATTAACATTAGTTAAGCTTTTTATTAACGAGGACGGAGTACGTAAATCTGACGGTTATTGAATTGTACACCAGAACACGCACGAAATTATCATTCGTTTTATTTCTCATATTTCAGCTGAGAGACGCTTTGTTTGATAAACCAACTTTAAATTATGGAGCAGCTAACATTTACATTAAAGTCATTAATCTAACGTAAGTAAAAAAGAAGATAACTTGGTGTATGTGATGTAACTATTAATAATTACAAAGAACTCATCAAAATGAGACATTTGCGTATACAACTAAACACTTTAAGGAATTTGTAAACTGTAATGTCCACGATTTCACCTTGTGTTCAACCTGATTTTCGGTATTTTTTATCTAGCCCGGAAAACGTTGTACAATACAGAATTTCATGGACGTTCAAACAAGGAATAAATAATCCCCCAGATCCGATAAATATGAATAGTTTGAAGGATCGTCTGAAAGAATATATTCGAACGCGTAATGGATTTCTGTATAATTACCGAGTTCCGCTGTCGAAAATATATTCCAAAAGTAAGTCACTAAAGTAACTCTGCAATACCTAATTTTTATTTATTTATTTATTAATATTAGTACGTGTGTATACTTCATTTCCATAACTGTGAATAAACGGATTATCTGGAAGCTCCATGGAACCATTCCCCTATCCTTGCCTTTTTTCACTAGAATTGTTCATATCCTTTAGATTTATTGGACACATAAACCAACTAAATGAATCAAGCGCGGTCTCGAAGAAATTATAAGTACGCACTTTCTTCCACTACACCATTATACGTAATAAAAAATTTGTGACTTCATTTTGGGCGAAAATATGACCGTCTTTTTCTCTTCAGGTAGAAATCTATTCTCCAAAAGATTTTTATCTCCATTTTCTTTAAAAAATATACATATTTTATTCTATTTCAAATAAATTATAATTTTCCCTAAAATGCCTATTCATGGAATAAAGATCGTCATCCAGTTCCCCTCCCCATTTGGAAAGTTGGAATTTATTAATAAGACATATAGGTCTTTCAATTTTTAAAGAGCCTCTCTCCTTTATTACGCTAAAGAATATTGGGCACAAATCTATTGAATCACTGTTAAACATTAAATAATAACTAATAATCATTACCTATCAAAATTTAAGAGCCTGAGAGTGAATTCTCGTCTCCTACTACACGTAGCCAAGAAAGTTGTAAAAAGAAAGAAAAAAAACGAAACATTTTTAAGATACACTAAACTTATTTTCAAACTTACAGATTTGGTTAACGATTGTTCTATAAACAACGGTAATTGTTCACATCGGTGTTCTTTTGACTACACAAAAACGTTGGATTTCTACTGCGACTGCCCAGAAGGCTTCAGAATAGATCAAACTCAATACAATTGCGAACCAATGCGTGAGTAAATTAATTTGTGTAATATATTTAGATTCGAGAATGTATAAAATGTAATTTTTATAGGTATAGGAATAAGATTTATATCTGCGGCCCATTTCCCCAGCAATCCCAATGTAGAAATAGTGGTTAGAGATGGACACAAAAATGTTTGTACAATTTGTGTAATTTCTATGTCCACCTCCCCAGATTCATAGGATCTTCTTAGTACGCCGAACACACTATACTAGTTTCTAGTTTGGAGTAGGGGGGAGGGGAATGAATCAGACAATGATAGCTCTCTAAGGTGAGTTAAGTACTCCGAAATGTGGGCAAGAATTTGCGTACAATTTTTGTAATTTGTGTATCCACCTCTCCGAATCTGTATAACCTCTGTTGACCCCACATTTAAAAAATGGTTTTGTAGAAATGGCGCCAAGAGACGTCAAACACAAAAAGTAAGTCAGATATTCCAGAAGTGGAGACAATAAGTTGTGTAATTTGTGTATCCATCTCCCAGAATTTGTGTGACCCCCTTGGTCCCACCATTTGAAGGATTGATTTTGACTAAAATAAGTTAAATTCAAAAAGTAAGTTATCCAGCAGTGTACATATAAATAATAAACAAACAAACGTTTTATGAGGATAACCGAGTATTAATAATAGTCATATCGTAGTTATAGTATCTTATTATATATTAAACGATGAGGTACGAGCACCGAATGACAGTAAGAAGCTACCATTTCTTCAGCTCCCCACAAATTTAATGTATTATTTATTTATTTAATAGTTTCCTCCTCCATCACAGCGGTTAGACCAAATTATGATGAGGGGGGAGGGGTTACGAAAAAATTGTTTCAAAATAATAATAATAATAATAATAAAAACTCTTTTGACCCCTTACTTCCTTACAACGTCACGCTCCCGGTCTCTCATCCCTATCACATCCTCAGTTTATTTCCGAAACCTCAGGAGGCATAAAGACCAACTGGGAACTCAGAGTGCATGATGACCTAGTCGGGTTCGAAATCGATTGACTGAAGGACTCTCAGTGACTGATTTTGAAAGTTTTTTCGTTTTGGGAAGAATATATCGGATTCCGGATTAATGCGAAGTATTTCGTTGTATAGACGCATTGCTCTGATCAAAGTGGACTCCCTGTACCCATTTGTTCTCGTGCTGGTAACATCGAAAATATCTTTAGAGCGTCCCCGAAAAGAGGGGATACGGAAACGAATCTCGCTTAACGCGACGTCAGTTATTTTGCCATTGATGATGTCATACAATAATAACAAAGAGGAAAGCTGCCTTCGAACTTGTAGGCTATATCGACTTCAAAAACCCTGTCGCAATTCTTGGTGTCTCAAATCTAAAGGTGTGGTGCTTACGAGGAATGTCACATAAACTTGAAGAAGAATATACATAAATTACACACACCCATTTCGAAAGAGCTAACTCACGTTGGGGGGCTACCAGTTCTCTGCGTCTCAGTAACTAGTATAGCGTATTACGGATACTAGAGAAGTCACACAAATTCGAAGAGGAATATATACACAAATTACGCAAATTATAGCCAAATTTTTCTCCTTATTTCCAATGGGAGGAGGAGGGACTGGGGAAACAGACCCGAAAGAGTGGGTTGAATTATATTGATCTAGAAAATCGTAACGTATTCGTTTACACATTAATTTACTTCAATCATTTTACCTTGATTTATGCGATTTTGTAACACTTCTTTCATTTTATATTAGCAACCACGATCGTTCCCAATGATATGGTGTTTCATGAATCTAAAGTTATACTGGAACCGGAGCCAAAGTCTGAGGCTGAAACCACTTTTGTACCTGAACGTAGTCCAGAATCAGAACCAACATCCGAGCCAGAACCAAAATCAGAGCCGGAACCAAAATCAGAGCCGGAACCAAAATCAGAGCCGGAACCAACATCCGAGCCAGAACCAAAATCAGAGCCAGAACCAACATCCAAGTCAGAAACAAAACCTGAACCGGAACCAAAATCTGAACCTGAACCAAAATCTGAACCCGAACCAAAGTCAGAGCCAACGCCAAAATCTGAACCCGAACCAAAATCCGAGCACGAGCCAAAGTCAGAGCCAGAACCCAAATCTGAACCAAAACCTAAGTCTGAACCAGAACCAAAATCAGAATCAGAACTGAAATCTATGCCTGAATCGAAATCAGAGCCAGAATTGAATCCTGAACTGATATCAACTATTCCACCCGAATCCGAACCTTCTTCGATCAAACCAGTTACCTTATCAAACACGAAATACGAGTCGGAAGCAAGCTCCAAATTGGAACCAAAACCCGAGCCAGAACCAAAATCTGAACCCGAACCAAAATCCGAGCACGAGCCAAAGTCAGAGCCAGAGCCAAAATCTGAACCCGAACGAAAATCCGAGCACGAGCCAAAGTCAGAGCCAGAGCCAAAATCTGAACCGGAACCAAAATCTGAACCCGAACGAAAATCCGAGCACGAGCCAAAGTCAGAGCCAGAGCCAAAATCTGAACCTGAACCAAAATCTGAAACCGAACCAAAACCCGAGCACGAGCCAAAGTCAGAACCAGGACCAATATCTGAGCCGGTGCCAAAATCTGAATTCGCGCCTGAATCCGAACCAGAACCAAAATCTGAACCCGAGGCTAAATCTGAGCCAGAGCCGAAATCCGAATCAAAATTTGAATCGAAGTCAAAACCCGAACCTGAATTAAAATCTGAACTGGAATCAAATTCAGGACCGGAGCCACAATCTACATTAGAGTCGAACTCCGAGCCATCAGAGCCAAAATCAACAGCGACCGTTGGAGAAACGATGACGATCCTGTCCAAAAATGATGATGTACGCGCCAGTAAAGAAGTGAAGATGGCCACAATGATCGCTTCAACACCGGCTGAAGCTGGGTCCCATTCTAACGGGAACACAAATCTTTTCCATACAGGCATCAACAAACTTGCTGAGGGTAACCAAAACATGCAGTATTCTAGTATACCAGCCGAAAATGTATATCGAGAGCAAAATACCGAGACTTCCGTTCCAGAATTGGACGCCAATCCGCTACTTACGAGCACTCCAGCGTCGAAACCACAAGCTACAGTATTAGTCAAAGAACCAACAGTTTCCAATGCGAACGGCTCCATACCTTCAAATACCGATAATTTTATGCAAAAAGGGGATGCTGTCACGCCAAAGATTAATACGGTTCTCGACGATTTTGATTCCGACGGTGTTGAAGGAAAAGTTTTCACCGGTGAACAAAGTCTCGACGAGTTAATCGAAAATACGACCACCTTACCTTTTGCCAATTTACCCGATGGCGCCGAGCTTAGTTTAGGTCCAGCTAAAACGGACACTCTTAACGTAACCGGTGAAACTAACGACACCAACTTATTCGAACTTAATTTGGCTAGTGGGCCTAAAGAAAACACTTTGAAAGCTGATGCCGACTTGAATGCAATGGAGAATGCCAACGATGGCGCAAAAATTGCTGTAGAAGCAGGAGTTAGCGAAGATGACAGTGGTGATCGTACCTCTTCCGCAAATGATGTCTCATTGCAGGTGGTTGCGCACACTGATTCGAAGGCTGTGTCATCACTTAACGGAGGAAAGGGTGAACCGGTGCCGGTGACGCTGCATGTTCGACTCAAATTTGAATGTAGCACCTACGCTCAATAGTAATGCTACTGGCGACCTGCATGCTGATCTGAGTGCGCCGAATGTGAGCAGCCCCGCAATTGAATCGCAGACCGCAGTATCTTCTTCGTTCAATTTATCCCCTAATGAAATGTCCAATTCTAGTCCAGAAAATGCCGCTGATGGGTTAGACTTAGCACAACCACGGGCAAGTTTGACGTCAGCAGACAGCGGTGAGACCGACCACTCTCGCACAAGTATGACTAAACGAGAAAGCTCAATGCCACTCGCACAACTGAACGGCTTATCATCCAGAGATTCGATGGCAGCTCAAAGCAAAGCTATGTTAACCACAAAAGGTGTAGCGAAGCATGCTCGTTTGTACAGAGAAGTGAAGAAAAACCGTCCCGTACGGGTTTCTGATTTGATACGAGCAATAGCGAGCGATCGCAGACTGAATCCGTCGTCATATTAATCCATATACCAGTCTAAGGAACGCATTAAATGTAACTAACTTAATTTTAGATACTCTATTACGCTTTTGCCATGGAAACGGACAACCGTCTCCTTTGTACAGTGTACAGATGTCCGAAATATCGATAGATCGACAAACTACATCTTAATTTTTGCGACGGTTTCTTCATTCCGTCGAGACTTTTCTACGCGGTTGACTTCGGGAAACCAATTTCAAGTCTTCTTCAAATGGCTGTTCGTTACTAGCATGTCTTCGTCTGAATTCATCCGACTGCTTTAAGCCATAAGGTAACTTTTATGGTTCAGTTTAGAACAGTGGCGATGACATTCGTATACCAGATGAAGCAAGTGCGACACTCTAAACTTACATAATGTAACAATCAATCTAGGGAGCGGCAGTTGGACACGCTCGCTGGGAGAATCCCACCCGAATTCTTTCACATGAAACCCAAGTCTCGCAAACTCTTCAAATATCTAAAACCTCGTCGAGCCTTGAACCGATGTGAAGAACCTTTAAGATTAGGTTCAGGCTTGCGACAAACCAGGAAATTATAAGGTCTGTAAATTAAAACTCACTGAGAGTATCTAAAGACTCGTTTAAAATCGTTAGCTTTCATTAAGACTTTCTTCAGACTCTCTGCAACTCGTTAAAACTGTGTGAAGACTCAAAATAATACTTACTGGTTAAGTTTCTGCTACAATTCATCATGATTCCTTAAACGCAGTTAAATCGTGTTAAGGCTTTGTTGAAAAAGTCCCGGCTAAATTATTTTCAGGTTCTACGACTGGAAAGACTCGCTAGGAGCTGGTAAGACTATGTGCAGAGCAGTGCTACATTCAAAGCAAAATGTTCAGTTCAAAATCGTCTTGAAAGGCCTATCATTTTAACCTAAGTTTTGAAAAATCGTACGCCAAAATGTCAAATGTCAAACGATACTTTGACTGCCCTTTGTACACCTCGATGTAACTTATGTAGAAAGTAGGGTTTAATTTTTGTTGCCCAGTTGAATCCGACACTAGTAGAAATTTGCTAAAATATTACTAGTTTGGGATGTGCTTACATTAAAACTCGTTAAGACTTCGCTCAGACTCGCTCGTTAAGATCGCATTAATACTAGTTCAAGCAGTTAAAACTCATGAACGCTTGGTAAGAGTTAATGGATTATAGTTGGGAAGTACACATTGGTCGAAAGTAAAGCAGATTACCCCATATTGAAATAACTGGTCTTCTTAAATAGAAACTCAAAATCAGAGTCGAAAATTCAGAGAAATTTTTAAGGCAATGGAAATGGAAACGGTTGAAAAGTTTGAAATTACAATCTTGTTTTATGGTTGAAGGGAGGGGGAAAAGAGAGAAGAACTACTACACTCTGAACATTTTCAAGTCATCGCCTCTGTTTCAAAACACCATTCAATTTGCGACAAGAAATTTCAATATCAAACTGGCAGTTGACGTACTTTCTTTTCTGCAGGATTTTACAGTCATATCTACGAGTATACGAAGATTAACAACCATTGTTCAGAACTGAGAAGGCCGGTAAACCACTTGAAAACGTATAGTCTTCTGATCATCGGAATCATACAACACTATCGTAATTGTTTTTACCAAATAATTTTATACGCGAGGCTCTCATTAATAATCGTGTGACAGCTCATCGAAAACTTTTACCCCTCAAGAGACACGAATGAAAACTCATTTGTGGATTTATAACCTGAAAGAAACGTGAAAAATATTTAATTTTAAGAAAATAAACTGGTATAGATTTACGTTATTCCGTTCCCATATCTTCTACGAGTATAAATTTAATAATTCATTCGCATGCCATAGTGTAGTTATTTTTCTTTGTGGATAGTAAGTTATAACGGTTCTTGTAAATAAAGTAATACCGAATATTTCAGAGATACAGCTGAAAATTCGTACTATACCTATATTTATGTAGATACCTGTTTGATCTGCTTTTGAAAAATTGGTTTACCATGAATTTTTTTTTTTTTTTTTAATAGGTATATATTTTTTTAAATAGGTATATATATATATATACATATAAGACGTTTGTTGATTTCTTTTGTTCGAAAATATTATTTATAATGTATATTAACGCAGTTGTTATCATGTAGATACGCCATTTTTCAAAATTATTATTATTTTGTCATTCGATATTTTCCACGTGATATGAAATTCCCCCCCCCCCATTCTTTCTTTTATTCTATTTCAAATTTGGAGCTTAAAGATCTTCGTAAAATGTGGGACATTTCGAACACAACGTATTAAAATTTCTAGTACCGCTTGGGCCAGTGGCGTCAAAAAGTTCTTTCTGGTAGAAGGAGGCGGAATCGAGGTATAAAAAATGAGTTGTTATTCAATGATTAGGTGTACGGAAAAAATTATTTATATGTTGTGGTTAGAAAGGGATTGGAAAAATTCAAATTTCAAAAACGAGAGTTATATACGTACAATTTCTATACCCTAAGAATCTATAATTAAGTATGGGAAGGGGTGCACACCTAAATTTTTAAGGAGTAGGAGATACAATTTTCCACTGTACATCGGTTCCGTTGCCACTGCCTGCGATGTTCTTTATACGTCAAAAATAGTATTGTTTCCAAGGTTGTATAAAATTTAATAAATTACCAACTAAGTTACTCTAGTTCAGTCGTGTCCTAGGATCCCGATTTATTTTATTATTCGCATCGTTTGTGCCATTTTATTAATGTTTTGTCTTTACGCGGTATTATTTCTATCTATTATTATAGGTATTGTTTTTTCTGTTTCTTTTAAAACTACGCGTTGCCTTATTATTATTTCACTGAGAATAAGACGAAATTTCATTAAATCTAATTGTGCGCGCGAGTAAATACAATTTCCTTTAGATGGTTTTGTGACTCTATTTGGGAAGAGTGTCAAATTAGGACCACCAAAGTCCTTGAATGAGTACGAAGAGAACGGGTTACAAGATGACCATCGTGATAATATACTTAACAGGTAAACGTGACTACATGAAGCGTTAAATTTTTGTACCCCCCCCCCTTCTCTCTCACGAAAAATGTAAGTTCAGAAATTTGCTGTTTCGCCCACTCTGGCTCTCAACATCTCCTGTAACATATTAACAATTTCAGAAAGGGGACAACTGTAGAATGTAGATGGGTAGAGATGATTTCCAGAGCAGGCTACAGGCGAGTCACAAAAATCATCATCACTATAGTGCACTCTTAGATTTCTAAAATTGTAAATCCCGTTCTGCACCAATCACTCTAGTTTTTAATTCTTAGACCATCAAATTGTTGGTCTGTCCCCACATATTCACGAATTTGATTTCCTATGCGAAAAATGAATTGATGAATGGATTCGATTCCCAGTCTAATAGTTAGTGGCGGAGTCCCCAACTTATCCATAATTTCCCTTCGTTTTATCACAATATTGGTAAATGAAAAACCTAATTTCAAAAACGTAGTAACTCCATTCAATAGTCTATGTACAGGGTATTCCAATTCCAAAACGCCATAGTAAGGACATTTTATTTTTTAAATCAAATCAATATTGCTCACATTGGGTGTGAAATTTGGATTTTGGCTTCAAAATTGGAGTCTGATCAAAAATCTGATTTGAAATTTGGAATCAGCTGGCCGAGAGAAAACATAAATCGATAGTTTGCCCTGTACCCTCCCATTTAAAATCTGAAGTTGATCGTAAATTTCAACCCCATTCAGAGACGGGGGGGGAGAAATTTGCTCCATTCTCGAAGCACCTAGACCTCATCGATTTCAGTTTCAAAAATTGCAATGATGTTTCATTAGAAAGAAAATTTTTAAAGGACATGCCGTTTTTTGTTATGTATCTTTTCATTTCCAAAACGTAGTTATTCTATTCGCAATGTATTTTTACTTCAAAATGCAGCAAGTTCAGTTTTCAGAGTTTTCTTCAAGTTGTATTTTTTGCAAATAAAATATAATTTCTAGGTCGTATCTGTTAAGATTAAGACTAATTTTCGTTGAGGAAAAACTAAGAATAGATTCGTAGACAATTTTTGTACTTCATTCCGAACAATTTAGAAATGTGGACTCACTGAATTTACGAAAAGCATGTCACCACAGTCCATTTACCCGGTTCTACCGTGCAATAACCAAGAAGTTCAAAAATCCATTGGATGGTTGATAAGGATGGAGTTCTATAGAGAACAGACTATAATGCAACAGAACATATCGCACACCCGTTTCTAAAGTGACGCAACTCAAAAAAGTAAAATTTTCAGAAAACGCAAAAAACTGATTTCGATGTCCTAGTACAGATATTTCCGAATTTTTTTTTACTGGTCAAATGTGTACCCCTTCAATAACATTATCATTTAAAAAAAAGTCGTTTGGAGCCATTAAAGCCTTTAATTCAGCATTTTTTTAGTTCTGACTGTTTTGTTGACAAGCGGGCTGGATTATTTCAACTTGTGCCAGTTTTGATGAATTAATTCATGTTCATTCTGTATATAGACACTATTGAGGACATTTTACGAAGCGTTTTTCTATATTATAACGTCTAATTAAGCCAGATGAAATTAAATTTAAAAAAAAAACAAAAAAAGCAACTGCAAAAAGAATAATATTATTTTAGGAAAAACACAAAAGTCACAAAAATCACAAAAATATCATTTTAAAAAAAATGCAACAGTTTTCGATTAAAAAAAAACAAAAAAAAACGAAGTAGGTCCTAATCTTCAAAACTAAAAAGGAACATTGGAACATTATTTTATCGCTTGAAAACGAAATTGTGATAACGGACAATACAATTTAGTAAAGGTATTGTCGTGTAATTATTTAAAAAAATGTAATAAACAAAAGTAGTACTAAAAAAAAATATTTACAGAAGCCTACACTGAAAAATTCGAACTTCATTATTATAAAAACATGCAATAAAGCGTTAATGAAGAACGGACTTGTAAAAAGATTGATCGTATTTTTTTGGTATGATATTCCTGCGTACAAGTTCCTTCAGGTCAGCATTTTTATTTTCAGCCAAGACAAACTCTGTTTGATAGGCTTTGCTAAGTGTGATTGAATTCCACTTATTTATATCTGAAGAACCTCTCTTCTTAGATGAAACATATACCTTTTTGAATGTAACATCTGTGTAGGAAGTTTTATAAAAGAAAGCACGTGGATCATTTTTTTCAACCTTTAAAATCTTGATGTCATGCCAAACAACTTTCAATGTTTCGTCATTGATCGAAAAATTGTTTCCCCAATCTTCTTGCAGCTTTTTGAGATCATAAAAATCTGTATGAGTAAATTTGTATTCACTGACTCGTTAGGTAACTTCATGTTTGTGATAACATCATTTACACTCAAACATTCGTCATTGGTATTTACAGTCGCGGGCTCGAAAGTAGTCAGCTGGGTAGTAATGGGATTATTTACACAATATAAACAGTCGTCATTCCTGAGGTCAGTATACATGGGAGGGGAAGAATGCTTCCATGAGAGTTCTTCGAGAGCTGCCTCCGTTAAAATTCTTCCAGAACTGCATGCTGCTTCTTCAGTTTCCTTACAAATCGAAATAATTGGAAACGTGGAGTTGTCAGTCGAATTCGCCTCGCTTTCCTTCAGACCTACCACACAAATTAATACAAGGCTTCATTTTATTTTACAAATCGGATTACGGAGTGTTGAATTAGAAAATGGAGTCATTTATTGTTAGTACCGTTTTCTGTAGAATCTTTTTCGATGGCTAAATTCATTAGAAAATGACCCCTTGAATACCGGTTCATTATTCTTCTTTTTAGATCTGAAAGATGAAAATTATCGTCAAAAGTGTCACAACTCAAAATAAGCTTAAATTAAGCATTAGAAATAATGCAAATGGGAATTCAATGAAAAGGTTAGGTACACATTAATCAACAAAAGAGCCTCAACTGGAAATTTAATGATTTCATCAAAAGCGACACAAGTCAAAATGCCATGATTTAATTCATTAAAACTGTCGAAAGTAGAAATAATTCCTCGTTATTTTTCAATTTTAATAATCAATACTGACACAACTCAAAATATGACGTCTCATAGAGGGTTAGTTTAAGCATTAAAGGCGTCGTAACTAAAAATAGTACTAACGGAATACTTACATTTTTTCCTGAAAATGGTCACAGCACGAAATGCGGCGTTTTTTGAACCATGCAGCACAAATTCTCACGATCAAATTCAATAGCCGTCAAGGGCATAACTGACAATATAACACTTTTTGTGATTGCATCATCTACAGTTTTCAATCTTCTAAAGCGACATACAGCCCATTCTACAGGTTTTTTTCATAATTATTTGTTTTTTCTCTTTGGTAACTGATACAATACTACCTTCCGAGTCCTCTTACAGTCATAACCCGAAAATCGCGATTTTTGAGTTGCGTAACTTTAGAAACGGGTGTGCAATATGATATGGGTGAAAAAAATCTGGTAAATATTTGAAAATAATAGAGGTATTGGATATACGGGTTTTCGTGCTCACTTGGTGGTGAGATTTTTAAAAAACTTCTCGTTATATTCGTTTTCTACGAAGTAACAAACTGTAGTTAGGATTCACTGGCTTATCTAACGGATATCTACAAGAGATAAAGGCAGAGAATAAATTTTTCAAACCTACACGATTAATTCCTACCTACTTCTGTTAAAATGGTACGTGACTCGAGGAGAATTCGGGCAAAATAAGACTGTGTTCTTAATACCTATACCTGATTGAAACCAAACTGGCTCGAATTCATCCGAGAAACATGTCTGTGATACAGTGTTGCGAATGGTATCCATTTTTTTTTCTTCTTCAGTTTTTGATGTTTTTAATGAATCGCACGCATAAGCATTATCGTCAGCTGAAATTTTCAGGGATTTATTTTTGAACCTGAAGAGAGAAAAAATGGATGACCCACGGAATTCTTTTCTTTTATAAAATAAATCCCACCATGTGACTGGCTGCAACATTATCGAAATGGAAACATCAAATAAATAATGCCATATATGTACGCACTATGGGTACCTATTTAACGCGTATTTTATAAATCGAAAAGGAAATAGGTGCTATGCGGCATAGAACATTACCTACATCTGTTTGCTTTTATCCGCTTCTTTTACCATACTCGAGGATGGTGAGGAATTGTGGTACCGACCCCAGCACGCGCGAAACTTAAGAGTAACACTCACAATTACGCACTCTGCCACGGATACAGTACATAACACTGTACAGATGTCAATCTGCACGGAGCTCGAGTTGATATTCGAATTTATCAAGTTATTCACACTACCAAAATGGATCTTTAAGAAAAACGAGAAATACAAAAATCATAAAATCAAAACCTGAAGACGAGATAGATACCAGAAATTCACAACATTACAAGAAATGACCTGCACTGCGAAGTACATGAAAACACAGAACTAAACAAAAGAAAATAAATTGATTAAAGATCAAGACGAAATCATGACTAGTTAACAGGGCCTGAAGTCAGTATTCAACTTTACTGCTCTACTGACTGTTGAGTTGAATGACGTATTTACGGGGATTTGAGTATGCAATTTCATATGCATACAAATGGTAATGGAACTGGTGATGAACAATACAGGGCGTAGAAAGATAATCTCATCATCTTTTTTTTTAAACGCGAACTAGAATCAACGCGGAATAAACGAGGGATTTCGAGTGAAAGGTTCTGTTTCTTTTTGGCTAAAAGTTTTCTCTCCCCCCCCCCAAAAAAAGGAGTCTATGTCATCAGCCTCCCTCCCCTCAAGTTTTTTAATTTCACTTTCAAACATATCTCAATCGCGTCATACTAGTGGCATTCGTTTGTGCAGTAGAAATCAGTTATAACGATGTACATGACTTTTAGCGATACAACTTTCGCGAGAGGAAAAATATAATTAAACCGAGATATCAGTTTCAACGATGGAAAAATGAGTTTTCTTCAAAATCGTTATAAGTGATTTTCACTGTACTTTGCGTGTCCACTGTCGCACAGCATATGCCTTCGTTTTTACACCAACCCCTGTTCATTTAATTCGAGGGGCTGGAGAACGACAGCCCCCATATAATTATAATTTCGACTCAACGCTTGTGACATTCGTTTTTATATTGCTAGTACAAGTTTTTAAATCATATCCATCATTTGTACATGAACACCCTTACCGGTAATCACAAGGGAGTCAAATGCAGTCCCCGAAATTCGATTTGGCATTTCAAACAATGTTATTCGTTCATACATCGTTTGTACACATTTGTACAGCACATTCCATTGTTTGTACATCGACCCCCTACACAGTAATCACCGTGGGGAGGATTAAGGGCTGGGAAAATACAGCTCTCAAAATGGGAATTTTGATACCAGACAAGTCCTAGTCGCTTATACAAAGTATAAAAGGGAACTTGTGGCACGGATTCCCCTAATCCGATCGACCTGAAACTTTGTAGGTTTTTTTAATTTTGGGTGATGAACGAGAAGTCGCACCATTAGGGCCAACATGTGACAAGGCGCAACGGCGCCGACATGATAACACAATCTCCGCTACATGCATTACGTACACGTTGCACGTTACTACATGTTTGCCTATGGTGCGACTTCTCGTTCATCACCCGGTACATATATCATTTTTACATGTTTGCAGGGCCGGATTAAGGTCGTGAGCGCCCCTGGGCTCTTGCTTAGAAGCTCCCCCTTCCTATTCGAGCCGTTGCTAAAATAATTACTAGCCCTTGCCCCCCTCCCCCAAAAAAAACAACGTACACAAGTTGGATGGCTGTAATAGAAAAATAGTACGTATACATACCTATACTATGTACTTATGGTAAAAATAATTTAAAAAGTGAATAATTAGCAAATTTTAAAATTTCATATACACATTTGTCGGGCTTTTACGATTGCAAACTCGTCGATTATTTTATTCCTGCCAATCTTGTGAAGCAAGTCATTATTGAGACATATTATGGCCTCGGAGTTCAAATTTTCTTGGCTGATGGAATTTCAAAGACACGTCTTTATCAATTTTAATCGAGAAAATGATCTTTCCCAGTATTGGCCAGGAGCGAAACTGTTGGGGGATGTGGGGGTTGAAACCTCCGCCCCTAATAATTTGGCAGTTGGCAAATTTTAAAACTGTTCATTTGAATTTTTCATTTTTTATGAATGTTTGTTGTTGTTGTTGTTGTTGTTTTTTCAATTAAAAAATATTTGGATTAAAAATCGGCAAATTTTTTATTTTTTTTAAAAATTTTGTCGTCGAATTTTTATTTTATTTTTTTTAAATATTTGTCTGTAAATTTTTCTTCTCCACCTCCCCATAACGTGAAATTTCGTTTCTGAAAATGGAGTACCGTGGACACCTGTTAGAGACTAATCAGTCAAAAGCCAAAGGTTTCAAGCTGAGTATCGAATGTTATTTGAAAGGTTGAAACAAAGCTGAAATGTGGAAGACATTTTCAAAAATCTGAAAGTTCGTAGCAAACGTTGAATTTTGGATTTCAATGACTAGGCTGTTTTTACTAAACTCTCTGTTTGACCTAAGAGCCTGAAATTTGAGAAAGTTTAATATTTTATTAAAATCTAAAAGTTGAAAGCAAAAGACTTATTCTCCAAAATCACAAGCTGAATCCGAGCAAATGTTCTGTTGTTTAATTTACGGGCTTTGGTCCTGGTAAATACAGGTGGGAAATTTAGTCTGGAACAAAAGTTAAAACTCCATGTGTTTTTTCCATAAGAATGAAAATGAACTTGTGGCACGGATTCCCCTAGTCCGATCAACCTGAAACTTTGTAGATTTTTTTTTCTTTGATTTTATTGGAACAAATTTAGGAGACGAATCAGAGGAAATTCAGAAGAAAAGATCACCAAGAGTAAATAACGACCACCTTAGCGTGTAAAGGAAGTTGTGTGTTCCTCTCAAGTGTTCCTAACATCCTTCTAGCTTACCCTCCCAGACTATAGGGTATGCTTATATGCGATAAAGTGAGTGCATGAGGATTAAGGTTCCTATTTGCATTTCCAGGGACGAAACTATGAGAAACACCCCGAATAATTTAGCAGTCAACAAATTTTGAAGAAACTGTTCATTTGAACTTTTTTTTTCTTCAATAAACAAGTATTTTGATTAAAAATCGGCAAATTTTCAAATTAAAAAAATTTTGTCTGTGAATTTTTAGTTTAAAAAAAAAATTTGTCGGCAAATTTTTCTTCTCCCCCCTTCTCCCCAACTGAAAGTCAAGTTTCGCTTCTGGTATTAGTAGACAAAATAGTGAGGAGTATTCTCAAACAGTTTTCTTAATTAGGGTATATTGCACTAATTTTTTTGGAATTTAAAAAAGTAATGAAATGCTGCGGTGTTGTGAGAACAGATTCAGCTGAATTAATTTCCATGACGAGTTCTCGAAATTGTATAGGTACATTCTTCTCTCGGTTCGAAATTCAAAGCCTCCGGATATTTCTGAACCAATATTTTGTCCTTTTCCCGTATTTTTGCAGTGGAATGGCAAATATGATCATTATTATGAAAATACCGATAGCGCGCCAGTGCCAGTCAGACGAGTAACGAGGAGGAAACCTGCATCCTCTTATTCAGTAAATCTCAAGTTATAAAAACTTCCATTTGGATTTTCTTTTTAAAATTTCGCTTGTATTGGTTTGGAACTTGGGAGTTGCGAGTTGGGAATGAATTTTTGTATAAATTCGAACATTTTTTCCGCCCCTCAGAAATGTTCCGCTCTGGGCTCGGGTCCTCCGGGCCCGTGCATTAATCCGGGCCTGCATGTTTGTACATCATACCTTGTCGTTTGTACAATAACTTCTGCTAAAATACGATGCACATTAATCCGGGGGGTAGTGAAAATGCAGCATTCGACATGTAATTTGGACCACCAGACTAGTGCCGCAGTCATTTGTAACCCCTTTGTACAATTTTGCATTTCTATCGTTTTTACATCAACTCTCTGTACAATAACGACCAGGACTAGTTTCAGGGGCTAAAGGAATACAGCCCCCCCCCCGAAATGGAAATGTTCATTTCGGACTAATGCCAGCGTTCTTACATAGTTCCTGCACTTTTTGTATAGGATATCCCGTCACTTATACTTGAACTGAGAACTCAAATTCAAACTAGGTATCGGAATAGAGACATTTTTGATGACTGATTACAAATACCGTATCAGACTTTTAGACCGACCCTCATTTGAAACAAAATTTGGCTTTACATGAAAATTTGAAAGAAAAAAAAAGTGTTGGAATGGGAGAGTTTCCTGAGTCCGAATAGCTCGTAAGATTTCTAGTTTGGCCTCAGTGTTGAGCTGAAAAACCAAAATTGCAGACATAAAATGGGTAAAAATTAACATGCTTCAAATATTGAACGAAAGCATACAAATAGGTGTTTATTCGATCGCTGATTACGAACATCACGGCATCGTATTCAGGGTTCAGCTCTAGTTTAGACAAAACATCCACATTTGACCCAAAATGGTTTAAATGAACGTGACTTAAAAACTCGAACAAGGTTTCGAAGGGGGCGAGGATTGGACTACTGATCATGAATACGGCATCAGACTTTTAATCTAGCTCTATCCGGAACATCAAAATTCAAAACTTCATACCTATTGTTGAAAACTAGTTTTTACACACAGTCATTTTTAAGGACTCGCTTGAAATTTTTACACACCTACCAACCAGTTTTGTAGACACTTCAGATATATCGACTTCGTATCTTCTATTTCACAAACTTTTTCCAGCGTTGGTATCATGACTCTGGATCAAATTTGTGAGAGGTGACCGAAATTTTCAATCAACATACTTATATTTCAGCATTTTCGAATGCGAGTTGTTTAAAAACTTGTGATAAAACGTATGGAACTCAATTTTCCAACGTTTCTGATTTTAAATACCTAATTACCGAAATTTTTATCACTATATTCTCCGTTACTCGTTGCGATTGTTCTTCAGTTTCCATGGATCTTACCAAATTTTCATACAAGAGTTGGTTAAAGGCTCATGACTTATTACTTTCAAAAATAATACATAATATGCTTGTGATTTGCTGTTTTTGTAATATCCGTCGTACTACAATAAACCATGCCAGTTACCTGTAGGTACTGAAATATTAAGTAAGTACGTATTCACACTATTAGAATGAAGGAAGAGCAAAACTAAGCACTGACAGAAATCATAATGCATAACATTGGTAGATTAAGAAAATAAGTCAGATACCAATGGTCAATGCTGAAAACTGTTTCAGTTTTTAGCTCCGATATTGTTTTTCTGATCATCGATAAATGTATATGTCCATCAGTTGATTAGTTCGGAAGTCCAAATCTTATCCAATCTTAAAACATTTCTTCCTAGACTAGTCTAAAGTTATAGTGTAGTATACCTCAACCTGTCAAAAGAATCATATCCCTCATCATCAAGTGAATAATAACTTGATAACGAAATACAGTAGAACGTCCTTTATATCCCCATTAACCGGGCTGGAGAGTTATGCGAAACGAATTTTGCTGATAAACGCACATGAGCTTATTTAATGCATTAATTATTGCTTATTTCTTCAAAACCACAGAATTCTCCCAGACGTAATTTAATGTATTATATACACGTTAAAAATAATAATAATAATATGAGAAATTATCTGTCAAAAGGGCCCCTGTGAGCAATGATGATTTTGGGAAAAACAACTTCACAGTTTTCAAACTGAAATACTCCTTTCAGACTGATTTAATTAAAAAATATGTTATTATAAAAAGTGATTAAATTGGTAGAAATGACTAACTAATTGTTTAGTTCATCCAGAAACGAACGCAGACGAATTAAAAAGAAGGAAAATGATAGGGGCCCTTTTTAGAGCAGTGGGAAAATTAGCCTGATGGGACATTATGTTGTGGTTTATCATAGCTGTTTTCCCATGATAATATCGGTGAATTTTATGCATTACTCTTCTCCTTTGCTTGTTTCCATACATTTTCATATACTACTTATTAAACAAAATACATAATTCCTAACTCACTGTATGATGAGTCATTGTAAATTCTCGTAATTGAAGCTAATGTATAGAGTACTGAAGATGTCTCATCATGCTGATAAGGCGACCAAAATGTGTAATTTCTGAGGCATAATCGGACCGGGCAAACAACAACAACGGCGCAATGCTATTTTTATGCGAAAAAAAAAATCACTTGAATTCCGATAAAAATGAGCTCATTCAAAAGGGAATTTTATTTGCTACAAGGTATTGGTGTGGTGGGACGTATGGCGGTGCATACATGCTAAAGTGGCCTCTGAGACACCGCATCCCCGGACCGGAAACTACCCTTTCGGGCATCGCATCAGTACCGAGGGGTTGCTGCAAGGTATGCTCTTTTTCAATTTTCCATTAACCGCATTCATTCTCGAGATACTCGTATTTTGGAAAAACAATAAAATTTTGCCATAAACTGCAGCACTGAACTCCTCCTTTTCCCTATCAGTTTTTCTTCAATCGATGTTAGCGAACCTACAATTTTCCCGGTCCCTATTATCGTGGACGGAGTTACTCACTTTTCACTCTACAATATAATGTAATCGTAATGTATGCTTGGTTTCACTGACTGTGTATGATAACTGATAAGTTTGTACACACATCGCAGCATAGAATTATTGATGTTCATACAATGTGTTTGTAATATTGTAATCATTTATCGGCGCTAATTTCACTGAATATCATCAGGGTTGCAATGTTTTAAAACAATGAAAAAAAAACAATCTTTGTTTTAAAACAAATATGTGTTTTAAACCTTTTTTGTTTGTTTAAAACGTGTTTTTTTAACCATGTTTTTTTGTGTGTTTTTTTTCGTTTTCATTGAGATTTCCTCACCCACAACTTACAGGGACCAAAATAATTTGTCAAGTACAAATAAATTTCAGAACTTCACGCAAAAGCAAAAATTTCCAGAATAATTTGATATCAGAATTATCAATACATTTGTTGGCCCAACGACGGGTATTCTTACTAACAGTAACTGACTGTGTGATGTCAGAGTTGAAGGTCGAATAACGGAACGAAAAGGTAAGACAAAATGTCGGAAATAGGGGAAAAACAAAAAAAAGTTTTAAAACAATGTTTTTAAACGTTTTAAAACAATGTTTTTAAACCTTTTAAAACAACGAAAAACAGTTGTTCTCTTTTTTTTAAAAACTTTTTTTTTTTTTTTTTTTTGCAACCCTGAATATTATAGTTCGGAGAATTCGAAAATCAGCATCTCCACAAAAAGGGCATTCAGGGCCGTACCGACGGGGGGTTAGGGGTTCCTCCACCCCATAAAAACAATGGGGTTGAGACGGAGAGGAAGGCGGATCTGTGACTGATTATACCCCTCCAAGAAATAATAGGCCCTGGGCCCATTTGACAGATAGTTCTTCATATATACTCGCTGCTCTACTGTATTTGTATTTACGTAAATAGAAAAATAAATAAAAAATAATTTTCTAATAATATTAGAACGTTTTTTTCTAGCAGCTCTGATAGTCGCTATTCTTGTACAAATGAACAAATCTCACTGATTTTTCTGATTGAGAAGAATAAGGACCCTTTATTTCCACAACCCTCATGTAGATGAGACTTTATCTGTTTTCAATTTGTCTGGATTTCGTAAAAACAGAAGAAAATAAATTTTCCTGCCCATCCAAATAGCGAAATATGCGAATTATGATATCTGAATATTTGTGCTATTCAATCGCACCCACCCAGATCACTTGACACTTACTTTCAAATTTTTGTTGCAATCAACCTTCACCCATCCAGTATATGGATATTAGCGAAGCTGTGTATTTCGCACGCCAGAACCTGGTCGGATAAACGCAATAACACAACATATCTCAGCGATATATTTATATGTATGCGTTCTCGTTGAATGTGTAGTGGTGCGTGCTTACAGTCGCTTTCACCTGTAATATGTCGAGTAATTGCCTACTCAACGCCCGGGTTTCTTTGTATTTCCGTTATAGTCTATCCCAAATAAGAATTCCGAAAACAGTTAAGACCATTCACACTTTGCTGCGGATCTTAAAATCGATTTTTCTACAAAAAGCCTGGATATGTCAGATCGCATTACATTTCTTGAAAAAGAAGTATGAAAAAAAATCTACAAGAAATAACAGCAATTACTGTTTGATTTAATTTGGAGATATCTATGCTCTGGTTTGTAGTGTTATGTGAATAACTACCTTTTCCTTTCCCCACATGCCACCGTACTCGCAACTGTTTTCGGCATTCTCATTTGGGACAGACTAGACACTAGAGACGATACACAGCGCTTACGGCGCTTCGCTCGAAGCAATCAAGAATCAACCCTCTATGATTACAAGTGGGAAAATATACCCAACTATACTTTGTTTACATTCGGCTGCAGGCTGTGGCGCTTCAATTTGAACGGCCGCCCGCCAGCGCCTTCCAGTAAAAACGCGGGAACTCACACTACTTATCTGTTATCACTTTATCAGCCGAGCTGAGAGCTGATCGTGTTCTTGTTCGGGATGACTTCGGACTTCGCAGTGTTCGATTGTTTATGGATGTAAATTAAGGCTTTTTCTGATTCTTTATTCTTTATTTTTAATAACAGTTTGATCCATTAGTCATAAACTACCTTGCGCAATATTGAAATTATTTTAATAAGTACACAGCCTTTGTTTGCCCCATTGTATGTTGCAGTCCTCATACCAGAATTAGGTGAGTTTCAGCAAATACACCTTCGTTGCATTCTCGTTATTTATTATTTCATGTAGTTTTGTTCTTGTGTTATGTAGATCTGATGGATTACGATGATTTGAACCAAGATTTTACGAAGCACCAGGACACTACAAGCCTTGGTAATGAATCCGAAAACCAGATAGAAGATCATCGTGATAGTGTCTCAAGCATTGAAATTGAAGAACCAGCCTCGTACAAAAATCTAGATACAGACGATGTGATTCGCAGCCTAATAGAAAACAGAACAGATAAAATAGTTGAAGATGATACTAGAACCGACGAAGATCCAAAGGACAGTCTTGTTACCGATACAGAGAACACTTTGTTTGATTCCATTGTGAACGGCTCGACAGAACTAGATGATGCAAACAGTTCACTCTTAGGTAACGATGTAGATGAGAAAGCAATAGAGGAATACGGAGATACTGAAAACGTGACTGATTCTCTGGATATCGACAACATTCTCAATAGTTCTTCTAAAGAAAATACCGAACCTAAACTTGATAAACTTTGTCAGTTACCGTTGGGACGCGTAAAATCAATCATAAAATCCGATCCTGATGTGACAGTAGTCAGCGCAGAATGCGTGTTTTTGATTGCAAAAGCTTCGGTAAGTGAAAATTAATTCTGCACTTGCTCTAATAAATGAAAAATAATCACAAGTAATAATTGTAAAAAGAAAGTGGATTGTTTCATTTGAAACACAGTATCAGTGTAACATGAGTCATTATTGATTTGTTGAAATGCATTACAGGAATTTTTTCTACAATGGCTCGGAAAAGAAATCCACGCGTACACTATACAGCAGAAGAAGAAAACTATTCAGAAAAAAGATTTGGACCTGGCTATTTCCGAGCATCCAGCTTTGGAGTTTCTGGATGGTGCATTAGACTAGACTATAACTTCACACCCGATGGAGTTTCGTTCTTTATACATACAAAATATGTCAGGGCTTCTGATTTTGATTTTGGTCGATATTAATTGCTAGAAATAACTTTGTGAGATTTAGGTTGAGTAGCCAGAATTGTACGCGAAAAATCACTGATGGATAGTTAGCATTATTTATTGAAAACCGGGTTAAGAAAAATGTAGTTCCACTTTAATGTGATTGGTACCAAGTTACATGAATTCGGATTTCTAAAGTAATATTTGATTTAAGCCAAAGGGAATGTAGTTCGTTTTCCAGTTTTCATAAATTAATAATTATTTGCATAAAAAATTATGTACCAAAAGTATAAAAAAAAACAAAAAAAAAACACGAAAATATGGATTAATTTTTATGACAAGAAGTCTGATAAACATTGTGATATTGAATTCATAACTTCAGCAGAGTTTATCACCTCGGAAGGAGTTGGCGAACATTTTCAAAAAAAAAACGAAATAAAGGATTGTTTTGAGACATTTGTATCTAACTGTAAGTTTGACGTATTAATTACAGTAAAAACAGAAACCGAAAATATATATCCGATTTGATGTTGGGAGGTAGAAGTTCGATCAACCAAAATTTCTATTGCTATTTACGAAACACCATTCATGCGGGCATTAAAGTGAACAGGAGTGTAGGTATTTCTTCCTCTTTTTTCCACCAAATTTACATTGGCATTGCAATTTTTGAAGTGTGATATAAATTAAACCGAAATAATTTCAATAAAATAATTTGTATGGAATAACAAAGGTTAAAAGAGTTCAAGTGGATGTGCTAACAAAAAGTGCACATGGAATTTGACACTGGGTCGACGTATCCATGTAGTCAGTCAAGGTAGTGTTGATACAAATGCGCACAAGAAATCTTCAGTGAGTACAAAAATGTTTTCTTTCCAACCTCTAAGTCAACATAAATTATTCTTTGTAGTTGGTCTGCTGGATAAACACGTCAAGTAAATGGTCCATGAAAGTGTCTACTATAGGCTTGATCTCTGTTTTACACCCGGACATCATCTAGTATATTTTGTGAATATATGTTTTGTGGGTAAATATTCCACTACTTATGTATCCTGAAATTTTTAAGATTACTGCGTCAGTAACAAAATTTACAATCCTAATAGGCACTGAAATTAGGAGTTCCCAAAGTTAGTAGCCCTGTGTACTGAAAAGGTGATCATGCACAATTTTTATAAGATTACAGCAAACTTTAAACGTAAAAAAAATCTCGTCCTACATTTTATTATATTTGTTACTAAACAATAGATGAATAATTATAGTCAACGCAAGTGGGTGGAATAATTTTCGGTCGTTTTTAGCCTTCCTAAGGATAGCAGTATTTCCATTAAAAATTATCCATGATTAGTTGATCATCCTCTTTCAGTTTCACCCACGCAGGTGATTTTGTAGCGCTCTGTAGTGCAAGTTTCGACGCCTGTCATGGCGGCTCCAACTAATAGTTCCTAAAATATCTACCTCAGAGTTTAGACTTGAATTTATACTACCTTTTCCACTCTACACCCATTCCCGCTTACCTCATTCGGTGGTGCGCTAGTACTTACAAACCTGAATCGTATTCTTAGTTTTGTTTATTGATTTCTGTCTGCTACATTCCCAAAATGGGGGTGCTAAGTTACTCGAAGTTGTAGCGATACCACAATCAAACAGTTGAAATCAAACCGGGAAAGCTTCCACCACAACGCGCCATATTATCTGTGTCGTTCATATACTACACATCACTGACCTATCATCTGTGCTTGTGTAACAGGCCTATCATCCAACTCGAATGTAATGCAGACTTCAATAATATCGATTTTCTTGACACCATAACAGAGTAGTTAATCTAGGCGTACACTATTATTCGTTCACAAATATTTCGATAGATATTTTATTTCATTTATTCTTTAATTACCGTCATAATATTACGATAGTTTACGAGCTAGTAATTAGGAAATAAAAAACCAAAACAACAGTAATAACAACATATAGCTTCCGTCATTTTAAAGATACTCTGCGGTGATCTCGGTATTTCGATGTAAATATTTTCTTCAGAAAAGTGCACTCTGTTTTTTTCAGACCGGTCGCGTTTCTGGTCGCAGTGTAGGGTTTTCTTTATAATCCCTTTTAGCTTTTTTACGCTGTCAGACCGGCTACACTTATTTATTTCCGAGATGGTCGATATGACCTCGGTCATGAATTCTTCCATTGTGTTTATATTTTTGTTCTCGCAGCTTATTGACAATCGGCGAACAACTTCCGTGTCTGATAGAAGCTCCATAATGCAGTCGTATCCAGTCATATTACCATCCTGCGAGGAATTCGAATCAAACGACGAGTTTCGATTGCAGATTTCATGTAATTTTCTCGATTTAAGTCGATCTCTTACAACATTCCAGCGCGAATAACCTACAAGCCAAGTCAATGAAATTATGAATGAAGAAACTCGGCAACATGGGCGCCAATCCACAGGAAGGGGGAGAATCCCCCCTCCCAAAAAAATGGTGATGAGAGGAGGGAGAAATAGTAAAGGGAGGTGCGGCAAAGAAATGTCCGCACGTAAGCGCACTTTTCCTTCAGCCACTTCTCCCCCTCTCCCCATTATCATGTCTGGATTCGCGCCTGGCGTAACTGTGTCATTTTCTTTCAAAAAATTCTAAAACCCTCTCGTTAAAAAGCTTACAATATGTTTACACGCCGCATTTTCGAATTCGTACCCTCATCATCGTTTTCAGCAGTCTATGGGCGGTATGAAAATATGGTACAATTAACCGCGATGGAATTCCACTTCAAGAGATGTTGTTAGGAGTCATTGTGACCGTGAAAAATCACGATAGCCATCTCGATTTGGCAGCTTTTTAAAACGGCGGACTTGTCTTTCTATGATAGCGAAATCCAATCCTACGTAGCCATTGGATTTCATATCCTCTATTTCCATATAATAGAGCGCAAAAAGTCGCGTTTACAACTTATGAGTTCTCCACGTTTGATAATCTTGCACCTGTCAGATACCAACCAAAAGTCCCGATTTCAATATTTTCACATTTCGTCGACGTGGATTTACAGCGAAGTCGATATTGTGTCAGCGACATGTTGCTTATGTTTCCCCCATCCATGAGGAGGTCTGACACGTAGGTATTAGGTAGTAGAAAGGGAGGATTCTTTCAGATCCAGATTTTTCATTGACCAATATTATCTCTACATTGTCTGTTTTTTTTTGGGGGGGGGGCGGCATTTGAGTGTAAAATTAATTTAGGTATTTATTTTAGAAATGTTGAATGTGCAGGGCAACAGCAAGCAATCTGCTACTGCCCCACAGATCTCAAGGTTTAAACATAGTGATGTATACGGATATAGACACTGAAATATAGAATCATTTTATGTTTTGTACTGTGCCAATTCGTCTCAGGAAGGCGAATGGATTTTGAAATCAACATAATGTCTATCTAATTAATGGTCTGGAGTGCGTTCGTTCGTGACGATTCAGAAACAGTGAGATTAATTTTGTAAAGCGTAAGGATAGATTACATGAATGCTCGTTTATGTTTCCCAGCATCTCAAGGTATAAGGAACGATTATGGAATACCCATCAGTGGCGGATTAACACATAAGCATGGGAAGCAATTGCTTCGGGTGCGGAGAAGAGAAGGGCGCCATCAAGATAGGCGAAAAAAATTTTCAGCACAAACGCAGGGTAACAATTTAATTGGTCATATACTCCTCAAAGTCCCCATCCCTAAGAAATTACCTTTACGGGAGGCAAAGCGTGTGCGCGCCGATGGAGCTAGGCCAATTTTGATCTTGCTTCCTTCGCCAGAAAGGGTTAATCCGCCCCTGGGAGTAACTATTTCGGCGGTCAGCTTCGAGTAGTGGACTGTGGAATCTCGTTTTAGTATTAATTTCTCACAGACTAGGACGAGAGACACTTATTTCTACTGGTAGAGTGAAATGTGATATTTTTCCTTGAAAAAGTTTTGTGCGTGATTGAAAGAAGCTGAATACTCATCTGTGGGTCAGTGATGCTAAATTAAGTTTAACCAAGCGTGTGGAATAAAAAGGTATACCTATATTTTCAGGAAGGAACCCTGATTTTTTTCTCGACAGTCCTGTCCATAAGGGTAAATGGAGAACTAGTCTTACGATGTATTGATCACACGTCCACATGTTTGGAGTAAACCCACGTCAACAAAATTACAGCTATACAGGGTGTCCGAGTTTCGGTTGCTAAGCGGGGAGGAATGAGTAGCACTTGAGTAGACAAAGCGAAAGTGTTATTATCACCTTTTGCCTAATCACAAAATTGAAGGCGCCGCATCTTTGTAAAAATCGAAAAATTCACCAATTTTGACCCATTATAAAAATCACGAGTAATGATGTTGCCCAGTCTACAATGATGCCATGTTACAGCACTCACTTAGAGTAACAAAACAAGTTATTACGATATCCGGCCTGCTCTGAAAATTTAAGCAGATAAATGGCATCCAAAATTCAGAAATTTCAATTTTTTTACAAAATTGTGCAAAAAGCCTACTTTTACTGAATCCCAATATGAATAACCAAAGGCCGGCGTACAGTTCTCATTATCAAAACTGGTAGCCCTGATTCAGATGAACAAAAAATCATACCACTATCTCCTTCCAGTTTTCAGAATTTAAAAAGTTATGTGGCGCTGAAGCTCATGAAGCTTCTGAAATGATCGAAAAATGAACCTTATGATTAACTGAAAGTAGGTGAATGAAACTTGATTCATTTTATGACAAGCCATTGTTATGGTTTGTGCACTTTCGCTGCAAATTAACAACAGGCCTTAATTCTGTTCAGTTTTTTTAGCAGCATTTGTCTTCTGTACGCTAACTGATTTCCCCACATTATAAAAGAAATCTAAAAATTTGAGACGTTACCAGATTGAGAATAAATTTTTTAAGTAAGTTATTTCAAAAAATTTATCAGCTCTTACTGAATGTACCAGTTATCCCTCCGATTAAAAGTGCGCTTTACTTTGATCTTCTGTTAGGATGTCTGCAAACTCGACGTTTTCTTGCAAAAATTTGAAACCTGGAAGCAAGAGACTTGGCTTTTCTTCTGAAATTCGCCACTGTATGCAGTGGTGTAGCGTCGGGGGGGGGGGTTATGCCCTCTCAATATTTTTACATAGTCCTCTAATATCGGCGATTAAAAAAAAACACTACAATTTTCGACTTTTTCTCCCTTGAAAACCTTATTGTGCCCCCCCCCCTTTAACCCCTAGCTATGCCATTGACTGTATGACATAATTTCTCGTGAATTTCCGTCGAACGTCGGTTACGCTGTGTAGAAATGTATTACACTTCGTAATTCACAAGCAACGCACGTCGAAATGTTGACTCATTTTTGTAGCACTGATAGCAACCCCAGTTCTATTCCAGAGTGTGCAAAACTCAAGATTTACATTTCCCTTTCATTTCGTTTTATTTTATTTTTGTTTCTGCTTACGAATTTAGGGAAACTTACTTTTGAGCGGAGCCTAGAAACCAAATAGCTTTCCCCCTAACAGTTTAATTTTTAGGGCGAGTTAAATTTTCTGTTTTTTTGAAATTTGAAAGTACTTCAACGTGTCTTAACTTTTTAAATTCTGAAAACTGGAAGGAGATAGTGGTATGATTTTTTGTTCATCTGAATCAGGGCTACCAGTTCTGATAATGAGAACTGTACGCCGGCCTTTGGTTATTCATATTTGGATTCAGTAAAAGTAGGCTTTTTGCACAATTTTGTAAAAAAATTGAAATTTCTGAATTTTGGATGCCATTTATCTGCTTAAATTTTCAGAGCAGGCCGGATATCGTAATAACTTGTTTTGTTACTCTAAGTGAGTGCTGTACCATGGCATCATTGTAGACTGGGCAACATCATTACTCGTGATTGTTGTAATAGGTCAAAATTGGTGAATTTTTCGATTTTTACAAAGATGCGGCGCCTTCAATTTTGTGATTAGGCAAAAGGTGATAATAACACTTCTGCTTTGTCTATTCAAGTACTATTCATTCCTCCCCGCTTAGCAACCGAAACTCAGACACCCTGTATATTACCGAGTCCAGAAATTTTTTACCTAATTAAAAAATCGTTTCTCAATTTCTTAGCTATCGTTGAATTTTGAATGTTGAAGAAAGTCGACTATACAACGAGTAACAAGTAACGTCTATACTTGAAGAACAAAAATAAGACATCCAGAAATAGCTGTAGATTCTTGGAACGGTTACATTATACATCCATTACGAGCCCCAGATCCCGTATGCTGGAGAAGGAGGATTTTCAACCGCCCCTCTTGGATCGGTAAAAACACACTTCTTAAATTTGTTCAGTTCTTAACAAATTTTCAGCCAAGAACGATATTTTTTACTTTTTGGCACAAGACAGGCAAATGGGCTCAAGAAACTAAATAGTATCGCATGAAATCCGACCAAAAAAAGGATATTACGAGTGAAAACAATCGGTCGTCATAAAATATGCGCCTTTTAGAAAATCCACCGGTAGTAAATTGGGATAATCATCGTATGATTTCACGGTCACACTAACTCTTAACGACAACTCTTCGAGTGATTCGTACTATTCTGCCAAATTTCAACAAAAACTGTACTTCTTCAGTACGGTTCTTGGATCATAGGGCCCAATTAAGTCGCAAATCATAAATAGCCAATTCAATGCACCACTATGTAGTTGCTAGATCCTCGAGACTGTTCTCATTTTCTAAGGTTCTGGGGGAAAAGAATAACTTCACCCCTCGTAAAAACTTCTTTAACACACTGTCTCGCCCCCTCCCTCCCCCTACAAATACCTACATACATTTTTTTCTATCTTAAAACTTTTTTGTAATAAATTTTGAACGACTTACGTAGGTCTGATTCGGACATTTTATCCGATGCAGCTACTTGCAGTTGCATGACAATGGATTATTAAGATGATGTGTCGCGAGTACTAGTCCCAGATTCCATTACAACTCATTGAAAGTGCGCTCAAATTCAAGGTGGGCGCATGCACTCGATATACACAATATAATAAATTACCTTAAATAAGTACTTCAGTCGATTGACGGTCACATACTGACAGTGAAAAAAAAGAAGGAAAAGTGAGTGACTGTAAGGATTCATTTGCTTAATGTAATTTAATTCGTCTGCTTGCGGTCGGTAGTAAATTTTTTTCGTCTACATAACTTCCACGTTGCAACGACGACTTTCGAAGTATATACTTCCGAAATGGGCGCGGGTTACGTCCACGAACATCGCTTGGTATTTCCTCGTGCATCTAAGACGTAGATTGTAGTATCGTTCAACCCCCTCCCCCTTTATATATGCCGGCTTTGCGAGTAAACTGCGAGACAAGTGTTTTCTTCTTATTTTCTTAATTGTATTACATTAAGCGTTGGCTCATCGTTCTTTTCATAAATTGATTTTCTCCCGTTTACTCGCAGGGCTAACTAAAATGTAATTATCAATACAGGGTGTCCGAGTTTCGGTTGCTAAGCGGGGAGGAATGAATAGCACTTGAGTAGACAAAGCAAAAGTGTTATTATCACCTTTTGCCTAATCACAAAATTGAGGGCGCCGCATCTTTGTAAAAGTCGAAAAATTCACCAATTTTGACCCATTATAAAAATCACGAGTAATAATGTTGCCCAGTCTACAATGATGCCATGTTACAGCACTCACTTAGAGTAACAAAACAAGTTATTACGATATCCAGCCTGCTCTGAAAATTTAAGCAGGTAAATGGCATTCAAAATTCAGAAATTTCAATTTTTTACAAAATTGTGCAAAAAGCCTACTTTTACTGAACCCCAACATGAATAACCAAAGGCCGGCGTACAGTTCTCATTATCAAAACTGGTAGCCCTGATTCAGATGAACAAAAAATCATATCACTATCTCCTTCCAGTTTTTAGAATTTAAAAAGTTATGTCACGTTGAAGTTCATGAAGCTTCTGAAATGATCGAAAAATGAACCTTATGATCAAAGAAGAAAAGAAAAAAAAGAAAAATAACAAACGCTTCTAATTTATTGTAACTTTCAATAGTTGTTATGCCTGAATGAATGACTGGCGTTACTTGAAGACTCCATCTGTTGAACTAGTTGTCTAACCACCATAAAATAGGAACTGGAATACAAATTTTTGTTTCTGCCTACGAATTTAGGGAAACTTACTTTTGAGCGGAGCCTAGAAACCAAATAGCCTTCCCCCTAACAGTTTAATTTTTAGGGCGAGTTAAATTTTCTGTTATTTTGAAAATTGAAAGTACTTCAACGCGTCTTAACTTTTTAAATTCTGAAAACTGGAAGGAGATAGTGGTATGATTTTTTGTTCATCTGAATCAGGGCTACCAGTTTTGATAATGAGAACTGTACGCCGGCCTTTGGTTATTCATGTTGGAATTCAGTAAAAGTAGGCTTTTTGCACAATTTTGTAAAACATAGAAATTTCTGAATTTAGGATGCCATTTACCTGCTTAAATTTTCAGAGCAGGCCGGATATCGTAATAACTTGTTTTGTTACTCTAAGTGAGTGCTGTACCATGGCATCATTGTAGACTGGGCAACATCATTACTCGTGATTTTTGTAATAAGTCAAAATTAGTGAATTTTTCGATTTTTACAAAGAGGCGGTGCCTTCAATTTTGTGATTAGGCAAAAGGTGATAATAACACTTTTGCTTTGTCTATTCAAGTACTATTCATTCCTCCCCGCTTAGCAACCGAAACTCAGACACCCTGTATATTCGTATCTATGTACGACGTCGCAGAGGAATTCTTTCCAAGGGAGGACAGTAGCGTAAGACGAATCCAAAGGAGTAAAACTCCTCTTAGGTTAAAGAACAAGCCTCTTCAGTGAAATAATGCACATTTAAAAGGGGCAATATCTCATCCCCCTTCAGTGACGCCTATGTCTGTAGCTAGGTAGTCTTCAGATTATGGTATGATTTTTGAAGGGGGTGCTACGTTCTAACCCCCGTCATACTAAAACATATTATTTTGTTTGTTGTATTAGTTCCTTCCCGAAGGTCATGTAACTTGCAAACTATTAACCTATGTATGGCAAGTAGTTATGCTAATACCTTTGGGGACGATCTAGAAGGAGGAGAATTTGCCGTCAATAAATAATTCGGAGACCTGTAATTTAAAAAAATGGGACACAAGAGTTTACAAAATAAAGGGAGACGAAAAAATATTCGCTTCCAGACTTGAAAAAGTAGCACGTTCCAGTCAAAAAGTGCACATATATTTCAGAAGATGAAGGAAACAAAAACCTGCTATATACATATGAACTAGTCCTATCCCCTTCCTCTCTCTACTTCTACTTGGAATTGGTGATTGCCACCGTTATTATCATCTAAGTCCAAGTCCTAACATTGGATTTCCGAACATCATATAGCAACAGAGGGTCTGAATACTCGTACTTCAAAATGTTAGGAGCGACCAAAGAAAGCTTAACCCTCTAATTGCCTTGGGACATACCTACTTCTCATTTTGAAATAGGCTTACGTTCCTGTCGGCCCTCGACTCAAATTTCACGTGCCTGCTGTTTGTTTGTTTGTTTAGTTGGAAGGTTTTTTTTTCTTTTTTCTTTTTCTGTCTGTCTGGAGGTAATCGTGATATTGGTGGCAGGTGTGAAAATACAAATCAATTTTTCATCTCAAGACGAAATTTTTGAAACGTATTTGAACAGTAGGAGATATTCACATTCTTTCTACATGTTGTAGGGTCTGGCGAGTTGAGCAGGAGCATCTTACATCTGCTCATTATACCAACACATTTACGGTAGTGCCCGACAAATTCAAAACGGCATCGACTGTTTGGAGGGCACTCGTAGGCAGATATAGAATCATGTTAGCGTAATAATCGCCGTGCCATATTGCTATCTAAATGAGAATCATGTTCTTCATTCACTGAATCGAAATTGTTGTATTTATGTGACCCTTTTTCAGAAAAAGTAAGTAACCAAATTGGAAAAATTGATTTTGATATTTTGGATAGAGGATATAAGAAGGGTAAAGAATCAAAACTCACATTTGCCATTTTACTTCAAGGGCGCAAACAGGCAAAATATTGTACACGGGTGCAGGAATATCTTTGCTGCGCCTGTGAATGTGCAGTATGTACGAGTATTACATACTCCAAGTTCACAGGCGCAGTAAAAATATTCCTGCATCCGTGTACAATATTTTGCCTATTTGCGCCCTTGAAATAAAATGGCAAATGTGAGTTTTGATTCTTTACCCTTCATATATTATGTCGCTTAAAAAAGTGAATAAATTTTCATTTTGAAAAGACTGCTGTCCAAGTTTTCATTCCACCTTTTGTCCAAGTTTTCATTCCACCTTTTTTTTTTTTTTTTTTTTGACATAGAAGTACTTTTAGAAAAATCATTTTATGCAATTATCTAAACTTTTTCACGCAATTATCTCATTTAGAACGTTTTGAAGGCATGTAAAAAGCGCCTCCTCCTTCCCAAAACGACCACATAAAATTTACTTTCATTCCGTTTTATTTATTTATTTATTTACTTTGCTCCCCTGTAATATTTAGAGTTGTCTGAATTTATACATCTTTTCCCGAAACTAGGAACATATGAATGAATTCATATTCAAAAAATTGGGGAATCCAAATAGTTTTTTAATGCGAGCGTCAACTTTCCTCGAAGAAATATTTATTGTCGTTACGTTTTTAATAGTCCATAATCAGTGACTAGATAGTTTCTGAAAATGTTATGACAATAAATAGCCCATATGTTTCAGTTAATTGTAATAACAACATTTCACTCGCACCTCAGAGGTAAATTGGGTTTAACTGATTATACTTCTGAACCAATAATGTAGATAACTCCGGGTAATTTTTTGGAATTTCTGAAGATACGGTAGAAACAAAAGAATGTTCACAATATGAGTCATATCTAATAAAGTGCAGTATTATATATGTATATGAAAAACTCTGCGCATTAATAAGGATGTATTTATTAGCGCGGTGTCGTATTTTACCGGTCTTTGTTTTCATCACTGACAAGAATTACCGAATAAAATTCACATACTGTAGAAATGTTTGGATGTATGTTTCAGTTATATTTTTCGTTATCTTATATAGCCTACCGAGTTAGTGTTAACTGCCGATAAATATTTTCTTCCCACGAAAAAATATCAGATTTCAAAAATATGAAAATAAGAAAACTGTAATTGAAAAAAACCTACTGGTTATGACGTCGGAACGGTGTTAAGTACTTCTGGCGATGGCTCAGTCCTTTTGTGCACGTTCCAGCTAAAAATAAGGGGAATTATATTCTCAAATTTCAAAGCTAAAACTTGTTCGAGGTAACTAGCAAAATTGTGTCTTCAAGCTTTTCCACATTGACAGGTTAAAAAGCTGGATTATCGAGCAGTCATTGCTTAAAAATGCTAACCAATGTGCGTATAAACGATAAGTAACGAATAAATTAGCACTTCCTCTCGTACAATTTGCTTTTTCGTCGTCAGCCCTGACGACATATTAATAAGGGAAGTTGTAGGTATCGTTCCGGAGCCGTCGTCAGATGTTAATTACGTTCCCGCTTACTATAACAATAATGAACCGTCGTACGTAAAATCGCAATTTTCGCTGTCCGAAATTTCAGTGTAACCATCGCGTGCCGATGCCCTCTAGTCTAGCCTTTGTGTTCTCGGTTCCGAAAATTATCAACATGTCCTTGCTTAGGGTGAGTTTGCTATTTACTTTTATTAGGTATCTATAGTATACTGTAACTCTATCTTCAACTAGATGTACTTTAGAGATTCGCAAGCGTTATTCACTGTTGCGACAAGCAATATGAAATCGACATTTCGCGAGACCATTTATAATCAACATCTTAAAGAAAGAAAATAAATAATAAATATGCGGATACTAATTGCTGATGGACCAGAATAAAACCAATATATACCTAATCTGAAGTTGGATGAAATATGTTATTGCCTTAGATACTGCTTTTCCTGTTGCCAATGTGGAAATCGTCAGTTTGTGAGCTGAATGGCAACCCGATCCCGAAATTCGTTCCTCAAGGTTACCATTTAGATTTATTTCCGAATGTAAACACAGGGTTCCTCAAAGGTTTCGTTTCAATTAATATCGCAACCTACGCCGAACCATCGAATGTAATTGAACTTGATGCTGACCCCACAGTCGTCATTCATTACAAATCAATTAAGGTGTCGGAGATAACGAAGGATGCAAAATATGATGCCAATCGAACGTAAGAATATCTCACTAAAATATAGCTGTAAAATTTTATTTCTCGCGCGTAAGTCACGAGCTGACGTGTATACCTATAAATTGATAAATTAATTAATGCGAGAGGAATTTTTTGTCCAGTAAACTTATCTACGAAGTAATAGCCGTGGAGAGGGTTCTGTTTGATTTAGGTACCCTCAAAATACATCTTTCTCAAAACCTACAACGGGATATAACCTATCAAGTTCATATAAGCTTCGAAACGATGTTGAAAAATGATTCCAATAACCAACCTTTTTACATGCGTACATTTTTTGACAACGATACACAAGTTGAAAGGTAATTTTTACATATACTCAATTATTCATACGGCTTTGCTTTTTTTTTAAGGGAGGGGGCGACGGATGAAACTTTTTCCTAACTTATTACGTACATTTTCAATTAAGTTTCAAAATTTCGCAGGGAGCTATATTGCCTAGAAGCGGTGCCTCTATTTGCTCTCTTTCCGAGTCTTGCGTTCCAGCGTCATGAAATTTATGTTCATCGTATTACGTAGAGTTAATTTCAGTACTTTATGGCGCTTGCCATATTCATTTGTAAATGGTTTGCTTGGAAAACTGCGCCGCTAGCACTAAATCTTGTTTCTTGAGAACCGCCCTTTCCCTAACCTACACCTACAGGGTGTTTTTAAGTGATAATCACTTGTTACCTACCGAGGGACAAAAAATGTGACTGCTTTTGCAAAGCTATGGAAACGGCGTTTATCAGACTTTCCTCTATACCTACTAGGATTTAAATTACTGCTTGTCGTGGAAGTAGAAGAGACCATACGAATATACATTCTTATTTTTCTCATAAAACTAATGTTCCCCGTTGGCTCCCCAAGTTGTGTTCATTTTTATTTAATTGGATTTGCGATTCATGGATAAAAGTAGTTTAATACACATTTAAAATTTACGAACTCTGAAATTCATTTTACAGCATTGAAGATTCAATTTGATTTGACAGTTATTTAAAACAACAACAAATGATTAAAATCCAAAACCCAATACACCTATTCGTTATAATTGGATTCTAATAAAATAACAAACTTCTCTCAGTGCCGCGGGGTGATTAACTAATTGTTTAGAAATTTCGCCCATCTGATGGGCCATGAATACGAGGCAGCGTCGTTTTCAACTTAGATATTTTTTGCACCTACTTTTGTTTCAAGTGCCTTACAAGATTCTCATACTCTCATCGTACAACTTTATAAAATGTACAAAAATTATTCCCTTCTTAATATATGAAGCCAATAACTGCCCCGCGAATCATTCTGGAGTGTCACTATACATATTCTCGAGTGAAGTTATTCGCAGTAAAAATGAAATCTTCTCTATTTAGACCTTCAAAAGGGTTAGAGAAACACAATTTTGGTGATATAATGATGCCTTTAATTCAATTTTTTGTTGTAGGAAATTTGTTGTCATGGATCTAACAAAAACTGGATGCTATAAGGCATTCCCTTGCTTCAATAAATTGGATTACAAATCGTGGATTTCCCTGTCAGTAATCCGACAACCAAATTTCTATGCCCTAGCCACCGCTCCAGTTAATTATACGACGAATGTGTAAGAATACAAAAATGATCTTTGGCTAACACGAAACTAATAAGTCCTACTCGTAGTTTTATTACGATCCGACGCGGTTAGTATACTCGTACTCGTATTTAATACAGAACGTATTCGTATCCTTCCATTCCAGAGTAAGTGATGGTAGTTTAGTGAAAGACTTTTTTCTCAACACACCCCCTATGTCTATGAATTCTCTGGCACTGGTCGTGTCGGACTACAGACGAATTAACGCGCTACGATCTCAAGGTAAATATACGTAAAATCCTTCAATATATGTTCCTCAAATTCGGGATGGTAACAGATGTATTATAGTAACTATTTAGTATACAGGGTGTCCGAGTTTCGGTTGCTCACGCAGGGACGATAATGAAAAAATAGCCCCCCTGGGTAGAAAAGACAAACGCTAAAAGTTTATTTCCCTTGTTTCCTAATCACAAAATTCAATGCTTCGCATCTTTTAAAAATCAATAAAATTACAATATTTTGACCTATTACAAATAAATGTCACGATACTGATGTTCCCATTTTCATACAATTTGATTGGCCAAATGATTACACCAATCAATTAGGATTTTACAAACAGTTCTAATACGATATCCCGCCCTTGGGCTCTATGAAAATTTACGGAAGATGGGCTTGAAAGTGATTTCTATTTTTTACAAAATTGTGCAAAAAGCCTACTTTTACTGAATCCCAACATGAATAACCAAAGGCCGGCGTACAGTTCTCATTACCAAAACTGATAGCCCTGATTCAGATGAACAAAAAATCATACCACTATCTCCTTCCAGTTTTCAGAATTGAAAAAGTTAAGACGCGTTGAAGTACTTTCAAATTTCAAAGAAACAAAAAATTTAACTCGCCCTAAAAATTAAACTGTTAGGGGGAAGGCTATTTGGTTTCTAGGCTTCGCTCAAAAGTAAGTTTCCCGAAATTCGTAGGCAGAAACAAAAATTTGTATTTCAGTGCCTATTTTATGGTGGTTAGACAACTAGTTCAACAGATGGAGTCTTCATGTAACGCCAGTCATTCATTCAGGCATAACGACTATTGAAAGTTACAATAAATTAGAAGCGTTTGTTATTTTTCTTTTTTTTCTTTTTCTTCTTTAATCATAAGGTTCATTTTTCGATCATTTCAGAAGCTTCATGAACTTCAACGCGACATAACTTTTTAAATTCTAAAAACTGGAAGGAGATACTGGTATGATTTTTTGTTCATCTGAATCAGGGCTACCAGTTTTGATAATGAGAAACGCCGGCCTTTGGTTATTCATGTTGTGGTTCAGTAAAAGTAGGCTTTTTGCACAATTTTGTAAAACATAGAAATTTCTGAATTTAGGATGCCATTTACCTGCTTAAATTTTCAGAGCAGGCCGGATATCGTAATAACTTGTTTTGTTACTCTAAGTGAGTGCTGTACCATGGCATCATTGTAGACTGGGCAACATCATTACTCGTGATTTTTGTAATAGGTCAAAATTAGTGAATTTTTCGATTTTTACAAAGATGCGGTGCCTTCAATTTTGTGATTCGGCAAAAGGTGATAATAACACTTTTGCTTTGTCTATTCAAGTACTATTCATTCCTCCCCGCTTAGCAACCGAAACTCAGACACCCTGTATAGAGAGATGTGTACGAGTAAAAAGTTCGCATACTGTCATCCATTCCTTTGTCCAGGTCTGACTGATACCAATGATGAAAAACTGACTGGTCGGCCACGAGAACTCGCGCCGATAGTTAAAATGATACTAAATCGCGTAGAGGAACGTTTAGGTATCCCTTTTCCCTTGCCGTCCTTTCACGTGGTAATGGTTCCAAAATCGGCGAACATCCCTTATATCAATGCTTTCGGATTACTCGTCTTAAAGTGAGTATCTATTAGCTCTGTCATGTGGACACTGGTTGATTTATGTACATACCTATATTAATCATGTATTTCCGCCAAATATTAAAAGTAAATTGGTCACGATACCTGCAGCGTATCTTCCGAATGTTCAAAACATAATTTTGAATTTAGTGTTTCGAGTTCAGATGATGACTACTCGTTAATGCAAGATTTGGCATTTGGCGCATGTTACCAGTGGTTTGTACATGTTGCTACACCGGCTACAGATAATTCCACCGCACACTTGGCGATTGCTCATCTAAAGAATATCATTACGGAAGATGTGGCTGAAAGTGTAAAGTTACAAGCCTACATTCCTTATTTATACATTTTAAGAATAGATACGCATTTGAACCGTATTTTACAGAAGCAGAGGGAATCAAAGAGATAATTCAATGTGAAATGATGAAATACACAAATTACAATATGCTTAACCATGTCCAGCGCGGAGTCGAATAAATCTGGGTCTGTGGCAAAGTATTTTCGAACCCCTCATAATTAGAGGAGAACAGACAGTTCAATATTGGTGAACTGAATGAAAAACAAAATTGGCTTCTCTTTTAAACGTTATCTACAAAAATAGGAATATTCTTGCCTTATTTTCAATTGTTTTTAGTTGAAAATTGCGAAAGTCCAAGTCAAGCCTGAAGCGAATAGCCCTGCTACCCCCTGCTCCCTCCCTCGTTAGGCATGACTTTACCTCTCCTTGTTTTGGAAAAATACGCAATATTTTCCTTTCAATATGCTGAAACGTAGCCTCCACAACTAAGAAAACGCCAAATAGGTTGTCTACCTGAAGAATTCGGCAAAATTCAGGGGCAGATTTATTATCTCGAGATGAAAGTGAAGTAGCTGACATTCGGAAAAGCGAGTGGTGACTAAGAGGTTGAGCCACGAAGCGACCATACGGGGCGAAGCTCCTAGTCGCAGGCTAAAAAAATTAATTAAATAGGTAAATAAAAGCTAGAATGGCAAAATTAGTAAGTTTAATGTCTTGTCTTCGATATAAATTTGTAGATTCCTTCGGTTTAGATGATTACGAAACGCTGTGCATTGATGTTACTAAATTTGTATTCATTAAACAGGTCGAAATAAATTCGTTAAGTAAATTTGATTACGGTCAATTAACTTTCATAAAGTTGGTTCGAACGTCAACGGAAAATCTGTTATCGTCTAGTCGTGCTTCTTCCAAAATATTTGGTACGTACTCGATATTTTCCGCGAATTTAAATTTCCAATCAATCAAATCTTTGTCATCATAATTTCGTGTTTATTTAGAGAAATTATCATTCAATATGCTGGATCGAATATTTCCAAATCTAGTAAGCGAAGCAATGCATAAACTCCTCCGAAAAAAGTAAGAAGATGAATTAATTTTAATTTTTTACTTGAACTGCGGCAATGAGACGGTTAATGCATGCACTTCGCAGTGGTGTCAGAACACCCCTCCTACGGGAGTACATTATACACTATCCCCCATAAAAAATTAGGATGTACACAGAATCATTTGTGCACCCCTCCCCTGTAAAAAATTGTAAAGTATTGAAAGATTTCAGAGACAGGATTTACGAAATTATATTAAAATTATAACGTGGTTTTTTTTTTTTTTTTTTTTTTTTTTGGCTTAAGAATCGATTTGAAGTTTAATTTCTCGTGCTTTCCTTCCTCTCCCTCTAAAAAAACCTTCCGACACTGGCGCGTAGAATGCATTATTTGCTTTTCCTATATAGGGAATTCAAAATATACACAGATGCGGATTTGTGGAATGCTTTAAACGACATCATCAACAAACATCAAAATGGCCATAAAGAAAATTTCAGAACACCCGATTTGCGGCACGTTGTCGACTCCTGGAGAAAAGTTAAATTAGTACCGTTACTAACAGTAAAGCGGGATTATGACAGTGATCGAATCAACATCGCTCGAGTAATTGACTAATAAATTTGAAATTACAGCTCCGAAATATACGTCAAAGTTTTGAAATATTTTGTACAAATATTGTTCAGGAACCTTTCATTTACGCAGCTTACAAATATGACGCGTTGAAGCTGCGAGAAAATCTCCCACGATTTCGAGCACCCATTCTGCCGATCGTCGTCAGTCAGCCTAGTAATTTCATCAACAATAATCAGCTGATTGGCTGGATGACCGCTGATAATCACAGTCGTACTTTCGAATTAGGCCCGAGAATTAACCCGTCCGACTTCATAGTCGTAAATCCGGCGCATCTAGGTGAGCATTTTCTCGTTGACGCTAATGTCGATCGAGAGCAGATGAGTTCATTTCGGATACTTCAAAGGCAATTTCAGACAATTCGAGGAAACCAACGCATTAAACTTCCGTTTCGCAGGTCCTTTTGTAGTGAATTACGACCAGCAAAACTGGCGCATGTTGACAAAAAACTTCAAGTCGTTGCCCTCCGATGTCCAGCTGCAGTTGCTAGTTGATTCGCTGGTACTCGCTAATGTCGGCTTATTAGATTATTCCGTATTTCTAAATATGTCAGCGGCCATGGTTATAGACGAGCAACATTTACCAATTTGGATACAGTACAGTTCTTTAGCAGCGGACGTCACCAACAGATTCCACGGGCGACTGGCTGAAAAATACAAGGTAAGACATCAGTATGGCAAGAGATAATATGTGAAGTAGGTACCACTTAGGTAGGTATTGTTGTACTACATACTTACTACTTTTATCATGTAAGTAGTTACTCTGAACATTAATGCGGTAAGATATATGTTTTTGGTTTTCTTATCAAAATTTGAAATAAAATATGAAAAGGTGTCTTATAACTTTCTAATATTTATTGCTTTCATTTCTCTTCAGAATCCTGCAAGAAAACAATTACATATTATTAGAAATGAAGCGTAGGTAGTAGGTACCTACAGCTAATGCTCCCGGTACTGCATGCCTACTTGTTTCTATCATGAAAATGTACGTGTGAGTACCACGCTTACCGTATTAATGAGGTGAACTGTATATACCTGGTTTCAACGTCAAAATTTTAAATAAAATGAACAGGTCCTAACCTTCTATTCATTGCCTCCATTTCTTTTCACATCCCTCCAAGAAAACAATTATTACAATTATCGTATAAAAATGAGAAAGAGTCCAAAAATAATCCATTCTCCGATACTTTGAAATAGGCAGGTATACTATTAATAACCTAATTCAGACTCTTCCACCTGATTAAAAATTTATAAAAGCTTCTTGCGGTTCCTCTGTAACGGAAAACGCTGAAAAGGTTTTCATCAAAATCTGTGGTCCAGGCATCAAGTTTCTGAGTGTAAGGATTGCAAAGTTTTTGGGCCGTATGAATTCCAAAACATATTAGGGTGGCATGTTTTTCAGACGGAGTAGAGCATGCACATTTTAAATTTATGAACCCGTTTCTAGAGTTTGTTTCTTATATAGAGCCTTGCTATGCAAGTTTGGTAGATGTAGTTTGATACAGTCAATGATCATGCGTCTGTAGACACACGGAGATGAGCACTCAACTCGTGTTTCGGATCACAGTCTAATATGCTAGCCGTAAGTTTGGCAGTGAAAATGTATTTCTGATTACAGGAATTTCTGTCACGTCAGAAAACAAATCTTTTCAACAAAATTTCCGAAGGAAGATTGGAGAAGTATTCTACTCGCTTAAAGAACATGATAAAAAAGATGAAGTATCGGCTCAGTTGCTTAACCGACCGTTCCTCTTGTTTCACTCCACTGGAATACGAAAACTTAGTTCACGAGGCTAGGACAGGGAAACGGTAAAACCAAAAATTTAGCTGTTTATGTATTTTTCCTACTATATTTTGCAGCAGTTGATCAGCTGCAAGGCTGTATCGGATTTTTTGAGGAAAATGTACTACTACACTTCATTCTTTCCAAAAAATATGGAACTTTTCCCATGTGTGCTCCTCAACTATTTCACTATTGATCTTGGTTTAGAGCAAATTATTTTCTATTTTCCTTCATTTGAACCTGAAAGAATTATACGTATCAATCAGAAACGTCGATACAGGGTGGATGAGGAGGATTATCAGTTATTCCTTTCTCCAGAGCATAATTTTCCTCTTTTTAGTTATTTATTTATATTCAGACACGAACATAAGTTTTCCGATCCCCCCCCCCAAAAAAAAAAAAAATTCGATGTACTGGCCGACTTACGTTTGATCCTAGCGTTAATAAAAATTAATAACTAATGTTCACCATTTTCTAACAGTAACTTCAGTGATACGCAGTTTTTTGTTGTTCTTTGCCCCCTAGACTCACTGGTAATCATAACTGTGAGGTTGTCAGAAATGTGTCATTATTTGATTGGCAAATTATCGCGAATGGCCTGTTCCACGCTATTCATAATTCATCATCCAGTGACAGATTTCATATTCTATTCGTTCTATCCTGCACCGAACATCCATTGGCATTTGAAACGTAATTATATCACACCTACGTACCTGCATTTAATTTTAGTATCGACAGTGGCGGATCCAGGATTACACTTTGGGGGGGGGGGGGGCTAAATGTTGGAGAAAAAAAGAGCAAACAAAATTTTAAGCATGAATGCATGATTGTTGATAAGTGATAATGTTGATTCATTGATAACGCGATATGTATTCACGAACTGTGCTGTATGAGCGCTATACTGTCATTAAAAACATCGGTGGCTAAAATAAGTGGAAAAGCGAGTGAAAATTTTTTGGGGAGGGCTATAGCCCCTTTAGCCCCCCCCCCCTTGGATCCGCCACTGAGTATCGATATGGTATAATTTTCAATACGAGTATGAATAATTTGTATCCCAGCTAAAAAATTACCAACGTGTAACACGATAACACGAGCCATGCATTTCATTTGTTAGGTACATGAATTTATTGCTGCTAAATTTCAATAAAAGTAATTTACTACTAACCGAGGATGATCAGAAGTACGTGATAGCTCATATGGACTACAACCATCTTCGCGTACTTAAGAATTTCGTGGATAAAAATTTCTACGCGTTAAAAGAGAGGTAAATCTCAAATGTAATCTCTTCTTTTCCCACTCAGCAAATGCTCATTGCTCATTCAACCCGATGTAATGCAACAGGTTCTAGACAAGGGTAAGAAGGAAAGAACAAAGGATAATTTCATTTATTTTCGCATGACCTTTTGTGCCCCTTACTGCTAAGCCGAAATAGGCTGTCATGAAGACAGAAAAATGCCTTTCGTTTGGCGAGTTCCGGAAACTGACTTTTTTTTTTAATTTTAAGCAAATTAACACGAAGTCGTATTTTACAACTAACATGTAGGAGAAAAATTAGAATTCGAATATCTCCTCTTCTTCCTCGCATACGGCTGTGGTTTTCCTTTGAAGCGAATAGCCCGCATCGCCTTCTTGCATTATGTGGTTTCCGGATTAAAGAGCTGAAATAGCTATTTTCGTATCAAGTGCGGCATGTGAGCGATTTTCAAATAAGTATTCATGCCACCGCGCGGGAGAAATTGATACGAATTGAAAATATTTTTTTTGAGAAACTCATTCAAAGCGTTAACCTACAGCTGGCGCAATTATAAATGATCTAGATAAACAACGAAAGCTGTATGTTTGGTATGGATTCTGGCTCCAGAAAAACGCATATAGCTGTTTTGTGTACTTCGTCTTTAGTATGATGGCATCAACAAAAATCTCATTTCTTCACTAACGCGTCAAATAGTCATTTTGCGTGTTGGTAACCCCATCACTCAGAAACAGGTCTTTTGCTTTTGCACACGATGTCCAAGGTGCTATAAAGCCCTTTTATAATAGATTTTCCAAAAACTATTAATAGGTATTATTGTTTTTAAACGTAAAACAAGTTATATCACAGAGTGGCATAGACCGGCTTGAATGGGTCAGATTGAGAGAGGCCTATGCCCAATATAAAGGGCCACTTAATTAATTAAATATACTGTATAATATATAATATAAAATGGATTACATGTATAATCAATGCTAATTGTAATTGTTTTTAAAGATTGAGTCGGGGAACATGGATAGCTCTTATCGACGGTATTATTAAATCATCTCATTCGGAAAAAGATATGGAAGAGGTAAGTTTACTGATTTTGTCAACGGTTTCCGAAGATATTATTAAGTATGTTATACTCGCAATATTGACCAGTCAGAAACTACCTATGATCTGTAAATCTCGATAACCTACGCAAATAAGTTTCCCAGTAACAAATGCGAAACCTGACAGACAGATAGACATCCAACTAATAGGTTAAATTACGCTTTCACGATATACATATGAAACAAACCCACAGAAAGGAAACAATACTGGCACATGGGTTGAACTGTGCAGCGACTGGGGTTGGAGACCCTCTACTTAATATAATGTACGAATGGAAAAAAATATGTTAGGACGTCCACTGTCCCCGGTGAGTTCATTTTGGATACAACGTTAACCCAAGATTGAATTGGAACATGAACAAATATAATAAGGTGTAAGTGTATAACACAAAAAGTAATCTACAAAAAATTTTTTCATATTAATTATTTTATTTGTGAATCTAGTTACTGGAATTCTGCGAGAAATACGCCGGAAAATTCGATAGCGCCTCTGAAAAGTTAGTGAAAGATGGCTTAGCAATGGTTTCGATGGAGGTTAAATGGAAATCGGAGATATTTCCGGTTTTGGAGGACTTGATGGACAATATTTTGAAGAATTTCGACGACGCTGCTGTTTATGTAAAAGCACAACCAAATCGGAATTATCATTTCGGATAAGGTTGGCCATTATATACCAACAACAAAGGGTTTTCTAGAATATTTTTTTCGATCAAATTTTTGTGACAACTGATGCTTGTTTTGATGACATTGTACACATAGATAGAAAATATTCCACCAGTTTGAATGTACTTGGTAATTTGTAAGATTTTGCGAGAGAAGTTTACGTTTATCCGCGTTCGTTAAAAGATCATAGCCGACAGAAAAAATTGTTCTATCAATATAACGAGTAGATAAATAACATTAACGTTTTGTACGTCGCTTCGATGGAGAATAAAAAATTAAAGTAACAAGTTTGTACGCAATTTTATTTACTTTCGGTGGATAGTGTCACTTACTGCGAATATCAATGTCTTATTCGTGCGAAGGAGTTCAACAAAAAAACAAAGAAGCATCTCTCGCTCCCGACTGCAACAAAACTATAAATGGACGGTGTTAAGCGTAAAGGAACCAACCAGCAAAATCTGTTTTTTGAGAACACGTGATTCGAAGTTCAAGAGCCACGTAGAAACTATATAACATAGCGTTTACTGATAAGTTTTTTTCAACGTGAGGACACATTTTTGAATCGGGGGCCCAATTTTGAAAAATTCTACTTTTTCCGCTCTTTCCAACGACACTAATAACTTATTTTGTTTACAAATATTGATTGGTTGCCTTACGCTTAACAGCATATATTGGTCTTTGAAAATGCATATAGGTACATGTTGCCGTAATAATTGCGTGAGACTTCGCCACAATTAGCGGACAGGACATCGCAATTCGAATACGTAGGAGCTGTCCGATGTAAGTCTAAATCAGTTCGAGAATTTGGAAAAACTCTTAATGGGTATTAATAAAGAGATCTGAAGCGCATCCCGCGTCGCTCAAGTCCAAGTGCTATAGTACGTGAGATACTTAAATGATTTTAATTCGATATTTCCTTCGCGACTGCGGATTGTTACTAGAAAATACGCCCCAGGGTCGCGTATTTATGTCGTGATGGCAGAGCGGAGTATAGCGAAACCAGAAACTAATTTTTCTCCTACAAATATAGCTGAAAACGGCCACATGTGAGCGCTACGATTATTGGTTACTTCCTGTTTTCCATTCGGCGAACACTGTTCAAAGGGAACGATGAGGTTGAAATTCAGTTACAAATAAAAAGCCGGTTTGATATGTGTTCCTTGTAGCTCTCGCAGGTAAGCTTTTGAATTATCTTGCCGATTTTTCGAACTCGAGTTTTTCGTCAACCTATCTAAGAGGCGTACATGTGACGTATTCTCGAATTACCTACAACATACGAGTATCTACGTAAGGTACGTTTAAATATAGTTTCATAGGTTCTCGAAGACTTGCGTACATCGTTGTCTTATTTAAGCACTAACTCAAACAAAAAAAAATGAGACCCCAAAGCCCTCAGCCTTGCACGAGGAGCAAAGGTATAAGCGCAGTCTGAAATTGTTCAAAGAGTTTGTTTTTTCGTCTTCTTTCAGACAAAATGCGGTTGTTCATTCACGCGTTAGCTGCGCTCTACGGTTGTATTTGTACATCGTTGATCGGTGTCCAAACACGATTAGTGCCCAAGCACTACGATCTGTATTTCGAACTCGACCCCATCAATCAAACATTGAGTGGTTCCGTCAAATGTCGTGTATTCGTTGAAAACAAAACAGAGATCATTGAACTTGTTGCAGACCAATCGATAACAGTAAAAAATGTTACTATTATTCCGGACGAACTGACGTAAGTTTCTCGGATACTATTTCGCCACCGAGACTTACTCAAATTTCGGGATTAATACATTTTTTTTTTTCAAACATTTTTATTCAGAGATAATTTAACGAAGGCACGAGTTGTGAATGTTGAGAAGAAAAAGCCGAACCGACTCGACATAATCTTGGATCAGAAGTTAGCCAAAAATGGTACATACGAACTGGCGATTGAATTTGAAGGAATCAAAGCGGCTAATGTTTCATGGAATAACTCGTTTTATGCGCTGAATGCAACGGGTCAAGACGACAAGAATAAGTACGTACGATATGCGAATGTTTCTGAATATACTATTGACCTAAGAAAGCTCGTTTAATAAGTACAGTTGGAAACAAATGTCATATAAGACTTACAAAATGAAGAAAGCAAATTCCTGTTTGATATTCTATCGATAATTTCACTTCAAAAACTGGGGCTCGATGCTTTTTTATTTCTTTCCTGCTGTAGGAATATGGGCGTTCCTCTTTATCCTTGAATTCCTTTCTTCGTATACCATAACAACACTAAAAATGTTCGCATTACACTGCGATGATTCTTTGAAAATTCTCATTCGATCTATTTTTCGAGGGAAAAATCCATTTTCAAGGCAAGCAATAAAGATTTTGAATGAATACAGAATACTCGAAAAAATCAATAAAATATGTAGACTCTTCGTTTAGTTTTTATCTTCATTTATTATCATAGTAAAGGATAGATATGGAGCAAGGGAGAAGTTGGTACGCGTGATTCATGCCTAAATAAGAAAGAGTATTAACTAGGTCTAAATTCATCTTAACAAAGTTTGAACAATTCTTATACGAAACGTAAGCAGGTTTTACTCATTTTAACTCAGTCTGGAGGAGACTAATCGAGTCTTTTAATGAGCAGTAGTACACAGTCGTATCTTCCAGGGCCAGCATAAAAAATCAAAGAGTAAATAATCTTGTATAAATCTTAATTGTGCCCAAATATACCTAAGTATTCTTTTTCCTAATTTGCCCTCAACCCGAGCCCTGGAATCCGTCATTTCGAGCATTACTTCAGAGACGTCGGGGAGGCTGTTAGGGCTGTCTTAGCCATCTTCCCTTCTGGCCGGAAAATCGACCTAGGTCGAAATCTGGAAACTTGCTACGTGATGGGCTCGAACCCGGGACCTCCGGAGTCCGAGACCAACGCGCTATCCACTCGGCCAACTATTAACCAAGTGTGAGAATGTTTAAAAAAGTTTGAAAAAATTTTAGTAGAGTTATAATGAGTCATAAGAACTTCTAAGAGAAGCTTAATCCGTTTTAATAAAGTAATGTTTGATCTTAGAAGGAATATGAACAAGACTCACAATCTGATAGTTTGAATGAATCATAAGAGAGTCGATACAAATCGTAAAGTAGCATCAGTGAGTCTCAAGGGCGTCGCAGTAGTTTTAATGAATGTCACCGAGTCTTGATAGAGTCAGAATGAGACAGGAGATTGAACGAGTTCTAAAGAGTATGGATGGTTTGTTACAAAGTCTATATTGAATTCACCGAGTGAGATTCTCGAAGCAGTCTTAATAAGCCTAAATTAATCTTAATGAGCTTCGACAGAGTTTGGCTGAATCTGAACGAATCTCAACCTGAATAAATTTTAACGAATCATATCCAAATTTGAATGAGAGTAAAAGCAGCCCGAATGAGACTTACGGCAGCTCAAATGAGATTTAAGGCAGTCCAAATAGGTTATACGGCGTCCTCAGAGGGGCAAATCAAGTATTATCCGATAGGGAGTCCTAGGAGAAGTTAGATGAATTCCGACGCAGTCAAAATGAAATTTATACGTCCAGACAAACCCGAAAAGTGTATCGAGTCTTCGTAGAGGTTGAATGAATAATAAAGCACCTTACTGAGATATTAATGAATCTGAATAAATCTCATGTCGTAAGTGTTCAGAGGCCTAAATAAATTTTAATAGAGGCCGAATAAGTTTTAAAAGTGACAGATAGCTTTCACGAAGTCGGATGAACTTCAGCATGTTTGTTGGGTCCTATTGCAATCTGAATAAGCCTCAACGAATTGTAACAAAATCTAAACGATGAGCCTCATTCATGAATTCTGTGAGTCCTACGCTCATAATGATCGTCTTACTTTTTACGATTTCATACCACATGCGAGTCATCATTTTTACAGTCCCCTTAGGAAAATTAGTCGAAAACCCGACATTAGAGCACTATAAACCCAAGTGGGGAAATACGCTATTTTTTATCCTACCGTGCCCACGGATGCTGAATCTGACTATGCGGAGCGTACCGCGTAGTCAATTCGGCATTGATGGGCGCGATTGGATAAAAAAATGGCGTATTTCCTCATTCGTATTTATAGCGCTTTACCGGAGTTGGTGAAATGGGCAACTAAGCCTTGTCCAATGACCCGAGATCACTACACGGCACTTCGTTTTACTTCAGGGATAGGTCCTCAATTAAATCAAGGCAGTTCATCTGCGTCTACCTACTCCTATACTGAAGGAACCTGGCATTCTACAGCGCCTACGGTACTCTCAGTTAAGCAACCATTCATACACGTGCACTAATCGCAATGTTAATGTTCGAAAATCGTTGTTCTTACGCCAGTTTTCCAAACTGGCATTTTCTTTGCATGCAATAAATGTGTTCGTCATTATCAATCACCATATCATTATCTTTGAATTAAGTCCAAAGCAAATTTAATAGTCTTTCATTATTAATATCAACAGATGGTTCTACATAATCGACTTGACCAAAAACGAATCGAAAGCAGTATTCCCTTGTTTCTGTTTACACAAATACGGACACCTCAGAACTTCATTTAATATGACAATCGTCCGACCAAAGTCATTTCACATAGTTACCGTTTCATCTTCAAACACATCTACAGTGCAAAAAAAGTGAGTATCTACAAATAAATAAGGCAACATAGCCTCATTTCAGTTTCGGGAATCCAAAAAATTTATCGAATTTGTGAACTGTGACAGAAATAACAACGAGTACGAAGTTTCTACACATCAAACAATTCCAATTCCAATTCGATCATTCACGTTAATTGCAACCAACACCAGTCACATTTACACAGTCAGTAAACAAGGTGAGTGACGTAATTCAACGGGAGTCCTATGGGTACTTATCTTACTCTTGCTTTTGAGGCAAAAGTAGATACAACAGCTACTAGGACTTATTCTTTTTTATATTAAAGAACCCCCTCCCTTCTCCAGCCGTAACTTGCAAAAAGAATATCTTATTATTTGCACATTTGACTGTACTCTCCCCTACGTCAATAATAGGGTAAGGATGCTCGCCTAAATCGTACTAACTTTCCTTCTCGGCTCTCAGTTTCCCATACGTTAAATCTAGAAACAGAAGGTAAACTAGTTTCCAATTTCAGCATCAGCAAAGGCTAATAACTTTTCTAAATTTCTCATATTTGTGATTGAGGGAGAAGGTGGTACGATTTGGGCATTATTACCCTAATGGAAGTCCCTTACTACGTCTAAGCACGTAAATAAGAACCTATACTTGATAAACTGTGGGAATAACTATTTCATTTTAGAGTATAAATCGTGTCCACAAAGCAAACTGATTTTTGGGTTAAACAAAGAGACGTTGATTTGTATTCTGCACCATTTAAGTAATTTCTATGGCACTCCTATGGCTGCTGACAACATAAGCGTTGTGGCGATACCAGATACGCTCAGAGCTTATATCAGCGCATTCGGCGTGCGAACGACCAGGTAAGATTGTTGTAAACAATTTTTAACAGGTGGTGGTGGACTAGTGTGGTATATTGTTCATTAGTCTGTTTGGTCTTAGTCCACCTTGGATCGATCGAAATAAAAATAAACTAAGTTAACCCAATAAATTATTTCACTCTAACACGATAGATCACGATAATGTGACATGGTTGCGTGCGCGCTTAATCTCCGAATAACCACGTAGTTACATTTGGGGTGCCACCTTGTGTGCATGATCTATCCAATAGCCTCAGCGGGTAACACACGGGTGAACCAATTGACGAGTTATTTTCCCAAGTTTCACTAGTATTATGTACCTGTAACGCAGTGAGAATGCAGTGAACTATACGAATCCGGCAAGGGATTTGCAATTTCTCATCAACGATCTGAGCGGCCAATGGTGGACACATTCAACCGACGGAATCCATTCTAGCGCAGAATATCTAGTTTTACCATTCTCGTGGCTCGCCGTAACTCACGTATACCCAAAAATAATAAGACAAGTAAGTAACTGGGAGCACAACTTAAAGCACAAATAATACATTATACAGGGTGTCTGAGTTTCGGTTGCCAAGCGGGAAGGAATGAATAGTACTTGAATAGACAAAGCAAAAGTGTTATTATCACCTTTTGCCTAATCACAAAATTGAAGGCGCCGCATCTTTGTAAAAATCGAAAAATTCACTAATTTTGACCTATTACAAAAATCACGAGTAATGATGTTGCCCAGTCTACAATGATGCCATGGTACAGCACTCACTTAGAGTAACAAAACAAGTTATTACGAAATCCGGCCTGCTCTGAGAATTTAAGCAGGTAAATGGCATCCAAAATTCGGAAATTTCAATTTTTTACAAAATTGCGCAAAAAGCCTACTTTTACTGAATCCCAACATGAATAACCAAAGGCCGGCGTACAGTTCTCATTATCAAAACTGGTAGCCCTGATTCAGATGAACAAAAAATCATACCACTATCTCCTTCCAGTTTTCAGAATTTAAAAAGTTAAGACACGTTGAAGTACTTTCAAATTTCAAAAAAACAGAAAATTTAACTCGCCCTAAAAATTAAACTGTTAGGGGGAAAGCTATTTGGTTTCTAGGCTCCGCTCAAAAGTAAGTTTCCCTAAATTCGTAAGCAGAAACAAAAATAAAATAAAACAAAATGAAAGAAAGGGAAATGTAAATCTTGAGTTTTGCACACTCTGGAATAGAACTGGAGTTGCTATATCAGTGCTACAAAAATGAGCCAACATTTCGACGTGCGTTGCTTGTGAATTACGAAGTGTAATACATTTCTACACCGCGTAACCGACGTTCGACGGAAATTCACGAGAAATTATGTCATACAGTCAATGGCGCAGCTAGGGGGGGGGGCACAATAAGGTTTTCAAGGGAGAAAAAGTCGAAAATTGTAGTTTTTTTTTTAAATCGCCGATATTAGAGGACTATGTAAAAATATTGAGAGGGCATGACCCCCCCCCGACGCTACACCACTGCATACAGTGGCGAATTTCAGAAGAAAAGCCAAGTCTCTTGCTTCCAGGTTTCAAATTTTTGCAAGAAAACATCGAGTTTGCAGACATCCTAGCAGAAGATAAAAGTAAAGCGCACTTTCAATCGGAGGGATAACTGGTACATTCAGTAAGAGCTGATAAATTTTTTGAAATAATTTACTTAAAAAATTTATTCTCAATCTGGTAACGTCTCAAATTTTTAGATTTCTTTTATAATGTGGGGAAATCAGTTAGTGTACAGAAGACAAATGCTGCTAAAAAACTGAACAGAATTAAAGCCTGTTGTTAATTTGCAGCGAAAGTGCACAAACCATGACAATGGCTTGTCATAAAATGAATCAAGTTTCATTCATCTACTTTCAGCGAGAGGTCTTCTTGTATTCCAGTGCCTATTTGATGGTGGTTAGACAACTAGTTCAACAGATGGAGTCTTCATGTAACGCCAGTCATTCATTCAGGCATAACGACTATTGAAAGTTACAATAAATTAGAAGCGTTTGTTATTTTTCTTTTTTCTTCTTTTTCTTCTTTAATCATAAGGTTCATTTTTCGATCATTTCAGAAGCTTCATGAACTTCAATGCGACATAACTTTTTAAATTCTGAAAACTGGAAGGAGATAGTGGTATGATTTTTTGTTCATCTGAATCAGGGCTACCAGTTTTGATAATGAGAACTGTACGCCGGCCTTTGGTTATTCATGTTGGGATTCAGTAAAAGTAGGCTTTTTGCACAATTTTGTAAAAAAATTGAAATTTCTGAATTTTGGATGCCATTTACCTGCTTGAATTTTCAGAGCAGGCCGGATATCGTAATAACTTGTTTTGTTACTCTAAGTGAGTGCTGTAACATGGCATCATTGTAGACTGGGCAACATCATTACCCGTGATTTTTATAATGGGTCAAAATTGGTGAATTTTTCGATTTTTACAAAGATGCGGCGCCTTCAATTTTGTGATTAGGCAAAAGGTGATAATAACACTTTTGCTTTGTCTACTCAAGTGCTATTCATTCCTCCCCGCTTAGCAACCGAAACTCGGACACCCTGTACATTCATATAATATATAGGCTAGATATAATTTGTATCTACTTTTCGAAATGGAAACATTTTCCAGTCTTGATTTCAAACGCGTGTAATTTTTTCAGTCAAATTCTTCGACCTACGAAAACTTTGTTGATTTATTGGAGTGGTCTCGTTCTACTATTATGAAGATGGAATGGCAGCGGAATAAAACTGATACACAGTGTTACTTTATGAATCGAGGTACACACAGTATAATTCAATGTAATGAGGCTAGTTAGTCGAGAATCGTGCCTCCAGTCACATTGAGTCAGTAGTCAAAATTAAAGTCTAAGTCCATGCTCTTGCTAGACTAATACAAGTAGAATTGAAAACGCTTCGAAGAAAAACATTAAAGCTCTTGGAACATTTTTTGCTTCCATGATTTATGCTACAACTTTCACTACCTAGTTGCTATTTTCAAACATTTTCAAATTCAAACCTCCAACCCTCTTATGATATGAGCACGAGCATCCCTAGCACCGAGATGCGGTTAAAAGAATATAAAGAATAAATTCAAGGATCCTAATACATACGAGTATAAACCGAATTTATGGAAATGCTGTCCCTTCTGTCCTTCTCTGGTAGGATAATTTTAACCCTAACACCAAACCGTCAGAAACCAGAGATGAATCGTATTCATTAATTTATTGCGTTTATGGTAGGTAAAGATTTTCAGTAGTTGGAAGGTTAGCTTTCTCCTGACCCAAGTCCTGAGCGGCCACGGGTGCTTCGGCACGTACGTGCATCGGATGGCGATAGTGCCGAGCTCTGTGCGCGTGTACTGTGGTCGAGGGGCGAAGAACAACCCCTAGCCCACCCTATTCGAGTGTGAGACCTGGGAGCAGGAGAGGCGCGGGACGGCAACAGCGATCACGAGCGATAGCGACGACATGATCAGCCGTCTCGCGCCGGACATCTTGGTTCCGGAAATGTTGAAGAGTGGAAGCAAATGGAACCTGGTATGGTATCGGCCTTTGTCTCGACCATCATAAAGAACAAGATGCAGACAAGAGTGGTCGAGGCAAAGCGCCGACGGACAAAGCTTGGCCTACACCGGACACATCGACTCTGTACCATCCTAGAGCTGCTGCAGCTGCTGCGGACCTCGCCGTCACCATCATCAGACGAGGAAGTAAGGGGTGACGGAAGGTAGCGTGCCCGCAATGCACCCAAATTCCAGATTAATGCTGGGTGAGCGTTGCCTCGGTCAGTAGAGTGTCCCCATAGTGGCCCTGTCAGGATAGCACGAATCTGAAGCAGAGAATCGAAAGGGGAGCTCGGGCCAGCCTCAATGCGTCATTCTGGTCAGTGATGCGATACTCCAAAGAGTAGTTTCCGCGGCCAGGGGTGCGATGTTTGAGGAACCACTCTGATATGCGTGCATCGCCATACGGGTTAAAGATTTCCACCAATAAATTCTACCTTTCAGATTTAATCGAGCACAAAAAAGCATAGTTTCAAAGGCATATAGTGTATAAAGAGAAGGATTAGAAGAGAGAAGAGAATTCCCGTTAACTGGATACGTATATGAACGTACGGACATGGGCCAGGGATGCTCAGGGTTTCTTCTATGTCCCTAAAGTAATTTTATATTTCAGAAACTGAACGTTAACACCCGAATAAAAAGTAATAATACATATGTACATCCCCGAGCTTGTCAAAAATACGACTGAAAAATTATTCAAAACTACTAAAACTGAATAATGGTTTTGAAAAGTATTATTGAGGAATTTTTCAGTAGTATTCTCTAAAAACTCGGCATACTTTTTCATTCGAGCATCAGTAATAAGGCTTGTGTGATGTATAATAGTAAAACGAATTATTTCGATATTCTCATTTTCAATCTGTGAGAAGTTATCACAAAAAAGTTGTAAGAGACTTCTTTGTAGAGAATTCTAATAGAATTGGATTAATTATTTCTTTTCGATTATAGGCTTGTCAGGTTTGCTGTATCTTAAGTTTGTCTTTAACCACCCCCTCCCCTCGAAGGTAGGGTAACTTTAATATTAATCTTCGAGCTCTTTAGAACTCAAGTACTGATTCAGTGCTGTTATCATTCAATATTTTTTCTAATGTTCTCAACACATCATTGTCATACATTTATTACCCATACAAATTGAGTTTGTTTTCCCTTTCAGATATATTAACTTTGAACATGATCAGAGAAATCCTTGGTGAAAAATTGTTCGCTGAAGGACTCGCAGGACTATTTTCCATACGGTACCAAAGCTCATTAAGTTTAATATTTGGTTTGTAAACTCTCAGCACGTGAATTACAAATACCTAAGTTACGGACTTTCCTTTCAGTGGTCACAGTTTGATCCGTGAAGAGGATATCTGGAAAAATTTGACTCAGGCGGCAATAAAAAATGGAACTTTCGATGCTCCTGATTTTCCACAGTCAGTCGAAGAAATAGTCAAACCGTTTGTAAATCGCTCCATTTTCGCAATCCCACTGTTGGAATTCGATTTCGAATTTTACGGATCTTTCGGAGGCTTTATCCGACAGGTAAGTATCTAAAAAAAGTTTTTCAAAAATTCGAATATTTCGAAAAGTATGTGTAGAGTCATTGGCAACTCGTACACGGTTCTTTTAATTCTTGAAAAATTTGCGCCTCTCCCGCGCTCCATACGAAACTATATAAAAATTTTACTCGTACTTTCAGATGCCATACGCTTTCACAAGGTGGTCATACGACGGTCGAGTGTACGCAAATACTACCGAACCAGTGTTATGGAAAGTACCTATCCAAATGGTTTTGGAGAATGATAAGTTCGTCAGTCAGCAGCGTTCATTTGTTTGGGCCAAGACTCAAAATCGTGCTATCGCTCTAACTAATTTTAGCCAAAAGGAGATCTTACTTCTTAATCCAGATTTACGAGGTAATGTAGATCTTCATCTACAAGCAAGCGCATTGATATACGCTTGAAAGGTAAACCTTAACTCGATCGACGATGACGCTGATTGTTAAGAATCTAATTTTTTTTAAATTTTCATTATCGTAGGTCCGTTTGTAGTTAAATACAGCAAAAATAACTGGGACCGAATATTCGAAAAATTCGACACTATACCGATAAAATACAAAATTCAGCTATTGAACGACCTCCACGTGTTGGCCGAATCCTCACACTATAACTATACCGAGTACATTCGTTATCTGTCAAAAATAAAACCGTCGAAAGATAATCTACCCATTTGGAAGGATTACATCACACTAATTACAGAAGTAGATCAAAAGCTATCTGGTAAAGCGCAAAATTTGACTAGGGTAAGTACCTACAGACAAGACGAACAAACGAACAAATGCACACTTGACCTAAGTGACAGAAACTTGCTTTTTCAGGAGAGCGATTTGAAAATTATAAATAACGTTGTGTTATATACGTGGTTCAAATAATTCACGCCATCTAGCGGGCTACAAAATGAAGTAAATCGTCATTTGCGAGTGCAGCCCGATAGAGGGCATCGAGATCTATAAGAATATGTATTAAACTCATTTTTAGTCAAAATGTCACTTAGGTCAAGTGTGCATGAGACACTCGAAGTATTAAAAAAACTCGAAATATGATAATTTGAAAATAGATCGGCAAAAAAATGTTTTTAATTACCACGATCCCGATAAATTATGACACCCTAATTCAAACTGCCATTTTGTATTGGGCTGTGTTGCCTCTGGCGCCCAGCAACACGCTGGCGCATTTTACAATTCGCTACTGTTTATTCGGACAGATAGCGCCCATGTCTGTGTCGGATATGATTAACTTTCATCGTCTTCTCGAGATAAGATTTCGGTATCACAGTTTTCGAAGTGTATTAGTTCTGCTTTGGATATATAAGGGCGATCAGCCGACCTTAAGTGGGAGGGGGGCTTACAAGAATCCAAATAATTCTAAACATTTTTTCTTATGTAGACTTTTTGATTTTTTGAGCGAGGGTGGAGGCTTTCAGCGCATTTGAAGGGGCTAAGCCCTTCAAGCTCATCTCTCTATTTGCGCCTATGTTCGAATATCTCTTATCACCTTGGAACAACGAACAATTTTATGTTTGCTAGATATTGTTTGTCAACCAATTGACAGCAGTGTACAAAGAATTTTTGAACGTGTCGCGAGCTGACCAACCTTTCTGGATGAAGGATTTGCACGATGAAGTGGAACGATATTTATGCTTACATGGTGTGCGGGTATGCAATCGTACGTCAGAATTTAAAAAGTTGTTAGACAATATTCAGTATCCGAAGAGGTAAGATTTCTTGAGACCACTCGTACGAGGTTTTCTTATTTAAATCAAGTACCTAGAATGTATTTATTTAACCAATTTTAGTGGAATTAAAATTCATCTTATTAGCCGAACCTTAAAATATGTAAATATTTCTAAATCTCGTCGATGTCTTTTTTTTTTTTTTTTTTTTTTTTTTGCGAACATTCAAGTAAGGGTGTGCCTCCATCTTAAAGATTCTTCAAATTTTATGAAATATAATGACGTTCAATATCTTTCAGGTCACTCGGTATTCATTCGTGTGCTGCGATGCAAAATATCTCCCATGAAAAATATCTGGAAGTGATGAGGAATGTCACACGTTTCTCGAAAAACTATACGTTCTGCGATAGTGCAAAAATCATAAAGTTGCTGACTGGATGCAGTGAAAACACTGAATCACTCACAACGTAAGTGATGGCTTGTAGTCTTAAAATTTGTAACTTCTCGGAAATCCGTGAAGACAACTATAAGCTCCCCCAAATCCTGGTTAAAAAGAAGAAAAAAAGTGGAATCAATTTAATAAACAGATAACTCATGTCTTTATGCCTTTACCTACTAACCAACGTTAGCGATCACTTTCATACAGCTAACATGTTGTAAGTGTTAAGGCCGGTACAGACTAGCGCGCATAAACTGCAATGCAACGTGTAATGTAACATAACGAATAAAATTCGGGCGAATGCTCACATGTATGGATAGGGCTCTATAGTTTCACCTGGGTATACTAAGCCGCCATTGTGGTTCATACTGCGCCCGTGGATGCCGAATCCGACTATGCGGAGCGTAACGCGTAGTCAATTCGGCATCGACGGGCGCAGTATGAACCAAAATGGTGGCTTAGTATACCCAGGTGAAACTATAGAGCCCTAGTATGGACGTCCATACATGCGCGCATTTGCCCGAATTTTGTTCGTTACATGTTACATTACATGTTGCATTGCAGTTGATGCGCGCTAGTCTGTACCGGCCTTTACGCATTTGTTGTTCAAAAAAATGTAATGCAAGATAAATAAATAAATAGAGAGAGAAAAAAAAAGGAATTGATTTAGAAATAAATGATTTGTAAACTCCGCCTTAAAATCTTCGATCTCGAGTCCTCAAGCCTTCACGGCTGGCGCTGTGATTCCTGTATACTCATGCTACTGAAACACTAAAATAAATCTCTAAAAGCTTTATCCCTCAGCCTTGAAAAACTATATCTGTGACCAAGTCACACTCTGCAATTCGACAGGACTCGAGAAAACTGACAGGGATTTGAGATGACCCATCCGACACTTCGAAGATTCAGAAAACTTTACTCTTTTACGAAATGCGTGTAACAAACAGTGATGACCAGGTCCCCTGGAGTCCCTCAAGAGAGTTGTCGATTTTTTCATGTTTTAGGATGAAAGCCTCCCAAGCTTTCCGGGAGTCTGGAAAAAATTTTCTTAAATCTCTTCGAGTCCATCACACGAGTTTTCAGAATCACCAGCAATAATGCCGAATCTGCGAAGGGAATGCTGTTACGACTAATAAGCGTATTTTTCAATCCGGTGTCAGGTTTAAGAAACATATTTTCGAAATTCACGAGAATTATACGAAGTTTAAGAAGAGATTTCTAAAATCCAAACTCTAACGAACTCTTCTAGGCTTTCACACTTTTGGTTTCTTCAGGTGTATTCTTATCAAACTTATGGTGAAATGTTGTTATCACAAACACGAATAATATGGAGGACGATTTCCCTTCATCTTATTCCTTCTGAGTTTTGATGTTAAAATAGAAATATTATTGTTATTATTGAAAAATGTGTTTCATAATGGGTAGAACTCCCTCAAGGTTATACTGATGTGCCAGCAAACTGGGCCCAAAAGGACTAAATAAATAGAAAAATACAGACATGGCCGAAGATTTCTGAAATTTATTTTCTAAATGACCATTAAGTGGACTTAACGAATATCTTTACATTAAGATACTATTTATTGTACAAATTGTTGAAGGAAAAGCTTCACCAGCAACGTTGCTAAATGGTGGTACTTCTTTCAGTTTCAACGGGATATTTTCTGGATTTATTCTCTTCACTTCATTGAGAAAGGTTTCAATATGTATTCTAGAAGAGAAAACAGTCTTATTCAAAATTATTTCTTTTTTAACCGTCGTTGTACGGTCGCAATACATTTTTCTTACGTTTTGAAAACAAATGTCCAAAATCTTCGGCCATATCAGTATTTTCCTATTTCCTTTGGTCCTTGGGCCCAGTATGCTGGCACATGAGTGACGCCTTGAGAAAGTTCCATCTATTATGAACCACAATAATAACGATAATATTTCTATTTTAACAGCAAATTCCAGAAGGAATAAGATGAAGGGAAATCGTGCTCCACATTATTCGTGTTTGTGATAACAACATTTCACCATAAGTTTGATAAGAATACATGTGAACGAACCAAAAGTGCGAAAGCCTACACACAATATCATAGACTGCGGGTGTTTATCGATGCTGCTGCTCTCTCTAACTTATATTTGGAACTATCTCTACACACCCCATCGGCTTTCAAATCATTAGTTTCTGATAAGCAGTCGCCCGGAATATTTTTTGGTGGGGGTAGTCACGTGTGAGAATTTTTTTCATTGTACGAGTTCTGGTGAAACATTCATGGGAGTGTTTTTCTCATCAAGCGAGTACTCGTAAATCTGATGAAACTTTTTTTTTTTTTTTAGCGAGACACTTAACGTCTATACGCCATGGTCTCGGTACATCTTAATGTCTTAATGCTAGTTAATGTTAGTTATAATTATGTATATTATTTAAAATTATTTAGAACGTAATGGGTACAGTAAACTTAAATGAGGTGTGAGAGATTGTTGTGAGTTATGAAGGAGATAAGGTAATTCATCAAATAAATATAATATTTTTCAGTTGCTAAGAATTTAAATAAAATGCGTTTTACACTAAAATATTTCATTTACTAACATTTTGTGGGAAGTATAGATGATGCAAGAAAAACTCTCACGCGCGAAATCTCAAGTTACAACTTTTGGCGGGAGTTCTCCCAGGTTAAACTAAAAAACACTCTTTTTCTGCTCGGAATGAGTAGTACAAGCTTACAGAGACTTGAAAAGATTGAAAAATACTATTTTCCAGTTTCTTAATGACTATATATGCTCAATACATTCAATAATACTCATCAAATTCGAGAAGGCTCTTAAAAAAACTCTTCAGGAAGAGAGACTTTTAGAAAGCCTTGAGAAAATTCCTTCTGTATTCTAGAGGACTCTTCTAAGACTCGATACAATTCTCATTAGATAGAGAAGCTTATCCCCAAGAGAATTTGAAAATAAAAACGTATTTCGCTTTTAAAGCTTATTAGAAAAATTCCCTAACTTTCATTGCAAGAAGGAACAAAAATAAAATTCGCCCACTTCCTTACATTAAAAGAAAATAATTATGTATAGCTACCTATCTATGTATTTGTGCTATAATGGCATTTCTAATGGTCATGAAGCTATAAACTGGCAAAATTATTGTTCTTTAGCTTCTTAGATGTTGTATTCAAAGACAAAGAGAATTCATCATCTATTTTCATTGGAGAAGTGGCCTCGATTTTGAATGGCCTGAAGAAAACTAACGCTGGGTCGTCGGTACTACTCTATTATTTCACGCAAAATTGGAAAGAAATGATCCACAAGTTGGTATCAATTTACTCTATGCATAAATAAGCTATAAATCAAAATACCTAATTTACCTAATTTCTATAATTATGTTAACACATTTCACTGGTATAATAAATTCATTTGGATAAAAAATTTGTTTAGAAAAAATCATCTATTGAAAAAACAGTTTCATATATTTCATTTTGTTATTTTAGGTCCCCTCGACATGCGAACACCATGTTCAAGTACGCTACAACTAATTTGAAAACTGAAGCGGATATGGAAAAAGTAAGCACTTTGTACTTAACACTTCTACGCGCGTTTAACGCCGATCCTGCTTCGTACAAGTAGACCGGAAACTTGACATATTTTGTGATTTCAATTTTCAGGCACTAACATTCTTGAAAAGTGACGAAGTACAACGCACTGAGGCCAAGGAAACTATCGAAGACAACGTGCAAAGGTTGGAAGAACAAAGGAACTGGAATAAAACAACATCTAAAGAAATTGAAAATCTTCTTCTTGAAGTACCAAAATTTTACTTCGGTTAATTAAAGCGTGCACAACTTGTTCATTCATCTTCATAGTCTTCTTATTGACAAAGAAATTTCAAGTCTGTTTTAATACAAATAGTTCCGCAGTCTTTCTTTGTACACGAGGACCTTTAACAAGTGTGTTATGAAGTCGCGGTATACCTACTGATATTTCAATAAAAGACACGCGCATTTTCGTTAAAAAATTATATTATAGTGCGGAAGTTGGCAAAAGCGTACAACACAAGTAAGCGTGTCCTCTAACACTTGTAGCTGAAAATTGATCCGGTATGACGGATGCTTGCCACAAACATCTTCGGAATGAATACGTTGATTAAGATCTACCATTTAAATAGCACGTGATCGTTAATTATATTTGCCGCCACGTCACTGTTAATGAGCTCGTTGTATTCATTTTCATCCAGCATTCTCAGCTCCAGCTTTTGACCGTAACGCTGACGTATCAAACACATAAGTACATTTTACATTATTTGTAATTACGTAACGATTAATCTACTTACATACTTAGTTTTGGTATCGCGTGTTATTAAAGAATTCTGAAATTTATAAAATCATATTTTTTCACAGAAACGCACGATGAAAGAGACAAAAACATTCTTCTGACTACCCGATTTTCGTAAACTGTGTTGAAGAAAATCTTCCTCGACCCGAAGCGCAATCAGTTACCCTCTAGTTACCCGCGGAAAAGTTACCCATTTGCAACCCTCAGTTACCCTCAGATTACCCAGAAACCCGACAGTTACCTTGGTTCCCCTTTAGTTATCCGGGTAACTGGCGGGATTTTGCGCATCCAGGATTAACCTTTTAGCTTATTTCCAGAATATCGGCAAATTAAACTTACGAAATTTATCTTACCTTTTCAAAGTCGATGTACGTGTTCAAAGTCGACTTATTCGTTAACTTGATAGCGACAACATCACTCTGAATAAATGCGTTCTCCGAGGAATAGTGATAAGTGGTCGCTAATTTTAGTTGCAACAGTTCTAAAAATTGGGCTCTCTCTTTGCCCACCGTGTTTCTAGTACTCTCCGATCGTCTGTCTTCGTCGATCTAAGTATTTAAGAGGAATATCATCGAAAATAGAAAACCTTTCACCCCCTAAAAACTAAAAATAACAGTTATAAGGTACAGCCAGCTTTTTCGCTTACTTCTTCACTTTGGGAACACCTCTCGTCTAGACTGTCAAGAAATTCTCGACTGCCGAAAGAGCCCATGGATGATAATCTATCACGCATGTCTTTTGGTATTCCCTCGAGCAGAATCAGTTTCACTTTATTTTCCGGATTTTCCTTTTCCAGCAATGAGACTAATTCCATTGCTACAGCTCCACTCCACGATTCGCCAACTATGGTGTATGGTCCGTTCGGCTGGATTTCCTTCAGCGGCTGCGAATGTAAAATGAACAAATAAAATGCGAGTTTGTACACATATTACGCTCATTGCGGATGTGGGTGTACAGTAAGTATATTCAAGTCATTGGATATGAAGGAAAAGTAGAAAAGTAACTCATGTCCATTCAATTTAATATAACTAGCAGCCTATTTCACTCTATCTTTATCTATAGTAGCGTGAAAAGGGCCTTCACTTCATCGGCAGTACCTACTTAAGTTTTATTACGCATAACTAAATGTAACGTACCTCAACGAGGGACTTGGCCACATGACTAGCAGTCGAATACGTAGCTGGAAATTTGGCGCAAAATACGGGATACATCAGTTTTCTTATAATTTTCTTCAATCTGTGCCAATGTAATCCGGGAAGGATAAATATAGGAAAGAGCTGAGTGCGAGTGCTGTAAGACGGGCATTTAGACACCGCTTTTACAAAGCCTCCCTTTTCCGAAAAACTTTGGAGGAAATACTTCATTTCGGAATATTGAGGAAAGAACTGGCTTTCTTTATTCAGCAACGAGTACTCTGAAAATGATTTAGATTATTGAACCTTTCCAAGTGGCCGCAATTCAGCGTTGTTGAGTAAAACATTCTTTTTTCCTCTGCAATTCGCTGGTGTTGAATGGTATTACGAGCTACTCGATACCTACGTACCTAATTTTCCGGCATACTGCGAAGTATCTGAAATGTATATTAATGACGACTTAATTCGTAACGAGTTTTCGGTTATCTTCCTGATGTTTTTTATTAGAATTACTGCATCGGTTATGCTTCGGTCCCAAATAACGTTCAACGCTGGCAACGAGTTTTGAAGTCTGGATTCGCATATTTTAGACGCGTCGCACTGCAGGCAAATTAACTGCCGCGCATTTGGTGCGTACTTTCGGAGTCCGTAATCGATAAACGAGCACTTTTCCGAGTCCTATAACCGAATAATCTATTAACCAAGAAACAAAACGTGCTTTTGTTCTGGACTGCGACTTCATCAAGAAGTAGAAACAGACTCGTACTGGATGACATGGGTAATTTACTCATTGCAGAGCACCGGTTCCCTTGTTGCAGACTTTTTTTTTTTTTCGTTTTCTAGAACGTTTTGCATTCGAGTATCAAATTTATTACTATAGTAACATGTTCAAACTACAGTGAAATTATTCCAATGAACCAATTTTGTATACTTAGTAGTAGAAATGTTTCAAAATTTCCAATTAACACGAGCAAAATTGTTCACATAAAAGCCACAGGGAATTTGGCCAACTTGTAAGCAATTTGCAAAGAATGACTACCTATAAAAGTAAAAATGTGAGATAATTTCGCAAACGGCGCGACCGAAAAACTGTTTGAGCTTCTCAACGGATTCGAGTCGTAGATAGACAGAAACTGGATCATTCTGTCTGTACTGCGGTCTAGTTTTCCTACTTCCTACAACCAGGTTGCTGTTATAAACTGTCTAGTAGACGATAGACATCGATCAGATTGCCCACAGAACATGCACTTGACAGGTCGACTTACTATGTACAGCGCTATCCATGCAGTCTTCGTTCATAAAAATGGACATCTATTAGACTGTTCACACAAAAAGAATCCATTGAACTCGCTCTCTTTTTCCGGGAAGACAGATTATGCGGACTTGTGCTACACGGGTACGTATACAAGCTTTCTATTAACTTGACTATTTTTCCGTACCATAGAAAGGCAGAAGACTACATCTAGGTTGGCAAAATTATGAACGTCTCGTATCATGGTGGCGGCGTCGTCCTTATATCTGATAGTACTCGCGGACATATGCATCACGTAGAGATCGGGATAGTTTTGCAAGAATAGACCGAATCTTTTCTGGTACTGGTTATCAAAATCGCTCTTTTCGTCTTCGATGAACACTAATTTCTTAGCATTATGTTCCAATAACCACGTAACGATGCCGAACCATATTTCACTTTTGTCACCTATAAGAAAGTTGAAATAAAAATTGTAGTATTTTTCATGCACTGAACATAACAAGAGCTTTTAGTTGAAAACTAACCGATAATCAAATAGCAGCTCTCTGGATCACAAAAGAGAACGTCGCTATGGGTAGTCGAATTCATTTCCTGTTTGATAATAACTCTGGAAATTTTCTCAGCAGTGTTGAAAGGACTGAAAATTTGCAACAAATATAAATACGTATAATAGGTTGAACATAAAGGGTTTACAATATCGCAAGAATCAAATATCCATCGCAGTTAAGTCCATAAAAGTAGCATAATCGTGCAATCGTCCAACTACATAAGGTTATTAAACAAGAACAGTTACAGTTATCGCTAGCACGCAGATAATGAAAGGAGAAAATTAGTATAGGAACTCTCTTTTTTGGAGAAGTCATCAAATCATCAGGAGTTTAGGCTGTTTTTTCGGCGTCATCTCTTTTCAGCAATTTTATAAAACAACATACGAAACTCTTGTCTTTTCCTCTGCTCTTCGAAGTTCCAGCGTTATACACCTATTCGTACTACAAATACAGACACTATACCTAGCCTACTTACTAGTACCAAAAACGTAAAATAAACGTTTTTCTTTTTTTGTATCCTCCACTCCACTAAATACTTTCCTTTTTTTGTATCCTCCCCTCCACTAAATACTTTCCTTCGGATGTAAAAATGAACCCTTGAAAATTTCAGCTAAGTCGTATTACTAACCCGTGCCAATTTGAGCTCGATGTCCGAAAAACACATGTCCGACCGCACCCGTAGGCGTCGCGGTTGCCATCGCCTGGCGTTCTGCATAACAAGGAGATTAACAAATCCTAAAAGGTATCTCGCTAGCTATTCATTCACTTGCAGTCCAAATTAACATTTTTTCTTTCGTTACCACTGTTATTCTATTCATTATGGGTTGGCTCATCCATACACAATGTGTCAGTTTAAGAGTTATGAGATTTTGATAAAAATATGCCTGAAATTTTTAATAATATTTATATAGGATTTTCGGGAATTCAATATTGCAAGTACAGAATATAAGGAAAAACGGCCGGTTAACTGTTACAAAGTTTCAATACACTTTAAATATGGATGAAACGACAAAAATTACGTGTAGATTAATCAAAATACTAATCTAATGAAAAAAACTAAGTACACTCGGTAAATAAGAACGAAGTATTAGATGAAAAATAGTACGGGTATGAAAAATGAGATAGGATGTAAAAATAATTACGGCCAGGTTAAAATTCTAAAATGCATTAAAAATGTTTGATTGACTGGGGTAATATGGTAAATTGCGAAAAAAAGGGTATTGCGAAAAATAAGACTGAGAGAGCATGAGAGAGGTCAAATCATGACTATAGCCCTCCGGCTCCAGTACAACCACAATTTTGATTGTATTTTGACAACGGATGTCTATAGGTACTTTATGGTTATTTATTGAGCACTTCCAGTTCGACATCTAAGCAGTGTTCCAACATTTTTCCCAAACAAAAGTTTCATACAGATACAGGGTAAAGGTATTTACGAATTTAAGAAAATTCACCCCTAATACGAGAAGCAGTGGAAATGTTCAAATTTGCACTTGTCTTGTCGGGCCCACAAACTGATATCTATTTTGAAAGACCGCAATACAAATAAAAAAACTGTTCATTCGAATACCAGTACAATTTATGTGGGTGAACAGAGATAATATTTCGAACTTTTAGCTCACGTCGGCACTGGCTAATGTTAACCAATTTTCCTAAAATATTTAGGGGCTAATTTTTACACCCAACGGAAAAAATCTAGGAGGGGACAAATGAAAAAATAATTTAAAAAATAGATAAAAGGCACCCTACTACTTACTTATTAATGAGATTGACATCGTTTGATTGACAGAGTACTCGTTTAAATGGTTTTATGACTCCCGATTTCATCGAATCAAGTAACCGAGAGTGCATTTCATTTTTCACACCCTCCTCGTATCTCAAAACATCCATATCCATAATACTATGTATTGATGTACTTTTTAAGAATACATCCATTCCTAGAAGAATAAAATTAATATTTTCATGATTCTATGAAAACTGATGGCGTTATCATCGGATTTTGACTTGATGTACGTATTTATACTCACCGAAAGTACTTTTTGTCAGAAGAGGGCTGTCGGATAGCAGCAACAACGAACCGAAATATTTGAGACAGTGTAATGATAATTGCACTTGCCTCGGACTGTCCGCATTTATAACCAAGTCCACTCCTTCGCCTCTAGTCAGTTTTAGTATTTCAACGTCGACTTGGCTTTTGACAGGCAAGAAAATTAAACGACTAGACTGCGAAAATAAGAAGACGCAAATTAATTTCAATCCGAATGAGAAATTAAGCTAAATCATGTTTAGGCACTAATTTTCGCTTACATTGCTAAATCTTTCTCGAAGATACTTGATTTCATTGACATTGTCGACAGAAGTGTATACGAGGCAGTCGAAACTCAAGGTTATAGCTATGGCTGTTTCACCCAAAACCGTACAACCAGAATGTACCAATACACTCGATCTGCTACATAATTTCCCTTTTACTATTAAAGCGTAGTATGCCTATATGAAATGAGTGTTCATATTTAACTCCGATTATACAGTGCAAATAATTTGTATTTGATGGCCACACGAGCGAACACGACAAAGAGCAAATATCTTTTCGAGTTCGTCTCTTTGAGCCGCAAGTCATACATGAATATGTGAAAGTACTCAGCGCTGAACAACTGAATATTATAACTAGTACCTTAAGAAAAGCAAAAGGAACAGTGACGGCATCTTCCAAAGACCACTGTTCTGGTATCGACCACTGGAAAAGGATTTCCGCATTGGGTCGCTCTGTTTGAAAATTGGCTATACCCATGACACGTTTTTGGTCTGTCGAAGTCGTGGCCGAAAATTCGCATAGTTCTATCGTCTTGTTCTGTAATGATATAAATCTCGTTTAGATTTCCATTCGAAGGATGAATCTAGTCTACGCAAGTATTCAACAGGAACGTACACCAAGGAATCCACCCGTGATAGGCTAACAATAATACTATCGTACAGGTACATGTACCTACATGATACTATAATACTCTGTACTAACTTGTGACGCGGTACTGCACGATGATCCACACACTGCTACATACTCGATATTCAGGTTTTCAATTCTAAACCAATGAAAACAGTTTCTAGTGCACATTATTCGAATTTACTTACTTAGCCTATACCTATATACAGGTGTTATTCTTTAGTAAGTTAATGTAGAAGATTTTCAGTTGAGTAGGCCTATCTATTAATACGACTGTCCCTCACAACTGTCCCTCGTGATTCTGGATGAGCCATCCTAAGAGGTTTGCGAATCACTGTCATGTCCACCAGTAATCATAAACACTGAGAAAAGAATAAATGCAGTTTACCTCTCTATTACCTACCTGAAGCAAATGTTGCAACATGCGAAAGGGAACCCGAATCCCTATTGTTTAGAGGAAACAATCTTTTGCTGCGCAAGGCAAATATGAAGAAGATAACACCTAGATCGATTAAGTACGATATACCTACGTAGAAAAGGCTTTTAATTTTAGACGATAGGAAAATAGTACCATACCGCCCTATTTTCGGGTTGGAAAACGGTGTTTTATCATGATGATAGTCGTAATGCGCGGAAAACAAAACTATTGAGGTGCGGAAAGTAAAAACGTTCAAGTGCGGAAAACAAAAAATCCCGGCCAGTTAATTCCTAGGCACGCGTGACGTCAAGACATTGAGTTACTGTTAGCAAAAATACCCATCTTTTGTTTAGCCATCAGCATAAATCGGTCTAATTCACCATCCACCAACAAGGCTCTTTCTTAAGGCAAAAAATAGAGATTATTCATTATTTTCCTATCTTCTAAAATTAAAACAGTATACACAACGGCATTTGAAAGTAACGCGATTACCTGGTGCAATTACGTCACTCGGCTTCGCCTCGTGCCGCAAACTTTGCACTCGGTAATCGCATACTTTCCGCTGCCGTTGTGTAATCTACTATTACTTTCTTCGGCAAAACCTTCATTGATTTACTCATTCTTCATTCGCTTTTCAGTTCGTCTCTTTCATGCCTCATTTTTGACGCCGCTTTTCTTCTGAACGCCTGGGGCATTTGCTCTCTCTCTTCCACGTAAATCTAAGCTGTCACTGCTGCCTCATTTACGTATGTTTGCGTATGTGAGAAGCGTAGGGTGCTTTACTAAACGGCTTTTCTTGAAATGTTATGCGTATCAGAGCTAAACGTTCTACAATGAGTACGTAGTAGATGTAAAAACAGACCAGCTGAAATTTTTTTTAATAAAAAATTTTTGAGAGATTCCTCAACGAGGTTAAAAAATTGAAGTGAGATTTCAAGAAGAAATTTACACATTCGCTTCAAAAAATCCTAAAAGTAGAGTTTTGAAGAAAAAAAAATTATTCGATTTAAAAAAAAAAAAAAGGTTTTCTATACTGTAACAAAGATGTACCTACCCAGAATTTGGTGAAAAAACTCATTGACCGGCAATTCATTTTTGGGTAAAAGTGAACTATTTCCATTACAGCCAGCTCACAAAGACACGATAAAATTAAATAAAAATCTGTTTACTTGGTTTTCATACATATGACGTCGGTTTTCGATATTAGTTTTATCCTACCCCCCCCCCCCCAATAGGCTCAACTGGGAATCAAAACCCAAAAATTAGGGCCAATGACTCCAAATATATCGAAAATAGGATTTTCTAAGTCGCTGAATGCATTTTCGAAGTTATTTTCTCAGCCAACCTCACCAAAATTGATTCACAGGGTGCTCAAACGGGCAATATTCGCAATAATATATATATGCTGGAATTCAACACTCACTTTTTACATTTTGATGCGAAAAATTGTATTTCGGAAGCTGGGGTCAACGACTCTGTTACAATTAAGTACCTAAGGCTACCCCACTGCGCATCTTTGTACACGTTCATGATTACACCTTTCTCAAGTTGTTGCCGATATTGTGGTAAATCGTCCTCAGTGTTTTCTGGACTTGAATCTTTGTCCATTATAATCAAGTATCTGCCAGATAAAACGGTAGATAAATTAGAGAAATTGTACCGGTGTATAAAACAGCAGTTTTTTTTTTCGTTTCATGTTTTTATCATTACCGTAGGATGTGAATTGGTTGAATAGTACTAATCCGACCAATTACATCGAGTATATCAGTTACGCTCGTGGAGTGCCACTGAACTAAGACTTGCTTTGGTAATCTTATAATACGCAAATCTTCTTCCAGATCTTCCAGCCAATGTTCGTTATGACTAGGTTTAATTTTCATTACACAGTCGACCATTGGAGCCTGGGAACAAATGATGCGTAAGACCAAACCGTGAGAAAACCGAGTCCGGAGTTCGTATTGAATTGATAAAGCTAATCTTGTCCTCCGTGATTATGGAGAATCCCGTCTAATACTCACTTTCTTCTTCCACAATACAATGTCGTATTTTTCTATATTTTTTCCCGTAATTTTAACAAAATTATTTGGCGCTTTAGACACTTTGCTAAAAGTCAAAAGAAAAGCATCTTCCACGTAAGACACTAACTGCGATATTTCTTCGGAGCATAACTCCGCGACATTACAAATGATGAAATATTTGCCATATTTACTGCCATTTTTACAAATATTTTTTAAATCCTTGCAGCTCGCATACTTTGCGTCGATCTGAAACACGATCCATAAAATCAGCTGCGTAGTAGTACACATAGAATAACGAATGTACAAACATATGATCGAGTGCAGTCGAAATACGAATATTATGAAGAGAAAAACGAATGAAGAACCTTCCGGAAAGCGTTAAAAAAAGAAGAGTGGTATTCCAAACTGCCCTAAGTCAAAAAAAAGTGAATTTCAGAAAAACGCAAAAAACATTCTCAGCGGATTTGGTGGTGATATAGGAATGTGGAAGTTGGCTGAACTGGTAGCATAACTCATACCTGAAAACATTTTTGTACAAAATATGAGTGAAACCCTGCTACAGCGGTCTCACGGCTGCTAAGAAAACTAAAAACAGGTGACTTAGGGCAGTTTGGCATAACCAACCTGGAAGTTCCATGATATTCAGCTGGATTAATGACGAGAAATTGTACACAGCCAAAACATTTTGAAAAACGAATAAACTAATGTTCGCAGCTGATAACAATGTGCATTATCATTTTTCCTTGCTACATTGACTTAGTACAGTTTTGGAATAACCATTATTTTGTCCTTGTTTACACTGTTGCCAAAACTAGGCTTTCTGCAAAAATAGACGTAACCGGAGATTGGTAGGAATGTTGTTACCACCCTTGGCCACCAGATCGTGCTAATATCTAATTTTTTGTGATTTATGACTTAGGGCAGTTTGGAATACCACTCTTCGTTTATATATATACACATTTCTTCTACGAGTAGGTACTTCACAGCACCCTTATAAATGACAGTGAAGTGGCTAGGTTTGTTATAGGTTTAATATCAGATTGTAAATATTAAACCTAAAACTTACCATTCATACTACTGGTATTTGATATAATTTATTAACTTACTAGCGAGTGAGGAAGTTCTCTATACAATGTATCGAATAATAACGTTGTATTGATTTTAAACTCTTTATCGCCGTTAAGGTCATTCATTAATAAACATTTAACCGAAGAAGGTCGTTCATATTGTCCACTCTCTATCGCAGCACTGAATGTTTCACCGACAATTTGTCCGCAAAAATTCAAGAATGTTTCCAAATTCTGGAAAACAAAGTGGAGAAAAAAGTTAGTTTGGAAACCAATGACAGAAGAGAGTGCAATGAATCGAATATGGAAAAAAACGAATAAGAATAATGTGATTATGTTGTATATTATAAAAATAGAACTCTTAGATAGAAAATCAAAATATTGTTTTTAGATTGGCGCAAGCTAGACTATCATCAGTGGCGTATCCGGGGGGGGGAGATGTCCAGTGGGTCTGGACCCCCTTCTTATGACTTTTTCAAGCCGTGTTTTTCTAATTTTAGCACCTCCTCTAACATCCCCACCCTCTTTAGTGAAGACCAGATCCCTCCTCGAACACTAGGCTGATTACGATACTGACTATCTGGATACGCAAATGCAATACATACATGTAGCATGACTATAGTTCACAGGTTAATCTACTAGTACTGCATAGAAAAAAAATCTTTCAATTATCACACTGTACCTACCATTGTTTGAGGATTATCATGTTGAACAAACTGCAAATCTTGACACATCAACTGCCGTTCCTTAGAAAGCGGCTGTTGATAAGAGTTTTCCAGACCAACCATTTCGAAGCCAGGTCCGACAAAAATATTTCTGTTTTTATAATAAACCATCTTTACTGGCATCCCTGTAAAAAAAGTTCTATTTAGCGTTCAATTTTAGATTTTTAGAACGTGAGGTCCAGTACCGATAATGACTTCGTGACTTCTATTTCAGACATTTTTATGCTGAAGAAAATTTATTTTCTTTAGAAGTGTGAGCCAATCTTCGGCTCTACTTTAATTCAAGAACTTAATCCATGGCTGGCGAATCCTTAAATGCAAACGTGCCCTTGCACCCAATTGGAAGTTCTCCATAATGCCTACCCTTTTTTTTAAATCATGAACAAAAAAATACAAAATTTGAAACTCGACCACTCATTTCACCCTCCCCTCATAATCAATGATTTCCACATTTCGCCGAATTGTGTAATTTTTAAGTTTGCATATAACTGAAAAATGAAAAAGTGCCGGCTATGACTTAATCACCAGATCAACAGATTATATATTGGCTAAGCTCCCGCTCCCACCAATCTGACTCTATAAGCACCATCATCAGTTAGATTACCTACCTGGCTTCATTCCACTGTATTTCTTGGTTTCTGTAGCAAACCTAAGAAATGATGAGGCCAGTAGAGGCCCCACATTTGAAAAGCACAAGTCCCAGAACATTTTCACATGTGCTATAGCGTTGATGAAGTAAGCTAGATTGTCATTCCAGATAATGGTGGCCAAACAGCCATCTTCGGTGAAAACAATACTGCTAATACTGACGAGAAGCTCGGAAAAGTCCATCGAATACTGTTTGAAGACCTCTCGTATCTCGGTACTAGTGAACACAATTCTATCTTCTTGATCAACGTCGTCATCTTCTGATTGTTCTTCGTTAGCTAAAGATGGAATACTGTCTTGTTCATAACGTACAACACCGTTGATCAGTACTTTATCGTCATTTACGGTTTCGAAACGACCGCTTCCATATTGAACTTGGGTGTAGATTGTGGTGATTTCTGAAAGTTTAAATGCGGACTTTGTTAAACAGAGAAAAAGTAAAGTTACATTTAAAGTAGATTAGGGAAAAAGCATACCACTTGCACAAACTTCAGCAAAATTAGGTATATTAACATCCTCGAATACAAGCACGGGACCATTTACATTGTACGCTTGAAGGGTTTCAACCTGAAAAGAGAAGTTATTTTAAAACCATTTATATAGGAACGGAAGTACCCTCAGTCAGTATTAATAGAGGTACTTAAAAGAGTAAGTTCTGATACGCGTAGCGAATGGTACCACCTACCAAGAGTATTGGAAACGGCAAGATGACCTTTTCATTCATTTTATAGCCGGTAAGAAATTTCCACTTAGGTTCTCGAAGGTTCACTTTCAATGGTTTGATTTTCACCTGTAATTAGTTCTAGCATTAATCCTAATCACGGTGGATCACATTCACACAATAAATCAAATATTAGAAAAAACCAAAGAACATCATATGAAAATAAGCTCGCTTTTTGTAGATTTCAACAAGGTCTTCGACTCCGTAGCCCATGCTAACATGACAGCAGCATTAACCAAACAGGGCGTCTCAAGAGAAATTATCCTAGCTATAAATAAGCTATACAAAAAATCTAAAGCTTACGTAAGATTGGATAAAAAAGGTGAAATCTTTCCAATTCAGAGAGGAGTGAAACAAGGGGACCCTCTCTCTCCAAATATTTTTAACGCTATCTTGGAGGAAATGTTCAGGAAATTGGAATTGGATGGACGGGGACTGAATATAGGAGGGAAAACACTAAACAATCTGAGGTTCGCGGACGATATTATATTAATTGGTAAAAACGTAAACGAGCTGATTAGGATAGGAACCGAACTAAAAGACGAATGTGCCAAGGTGGGTTTCAGCATGAATGCATCCAAAACCAAAATAATGACAAACGAGGAAGGAATCGAATCTATCAAACTAGGGGAATTAACAATCAAAAAAGTAAAAGAATACAAATACCTGGGCCAGAATATATCCTTCGACAGAAGGGCATCAAAAGAAATAAGCTACAGAATAGCAAACGTATGGCGGGCTTTTTGGGCCAAAAAGACAATTCTAAACAGTAAAATAAAACTTACGAGTAAAATAAAAGTTCTGGAAATGTGCGTAATGCCGGTGCTGGGCTACGGGTGTCAGACGTGGGCTTTGACAAGGACGCTTACCTCTAAACTTGAGAAAACCCAGTACGCAATACTGAGGAGCATACTTAATATCAAGTTGAAAGACAAGATTAGTATCAATAAAATAAAAGAGAAAACAAAAATCAAAGACATCGGATATATTATTAAAAGGGTCAAATTCAAGAATGCAGGACATATGGCCGGGGGGACAGGAACAAATGGAACTTGTTGGCAACACAGTGGGTCCCACGGGACATGAAAAGGAAGCGAGGGAGGCCACCCACAAGATGGATAGACGAGATTGTGAGATATATCGGCCCTCACTGGGCTAGTAATGCCCTCGACAGGAGACTCTGGCAGAATACGACAGATGCCTATGCCCAAAGGTGGGTGGGATAGACGGTGGTTCACCTGAGTATAATAAGTAACTTACATACACACAATTGTCTATTCCAGGCTGTAAATAAGAATTAATCCTAATACGCTACAAACTAAATGATCAAACTGCGACAGGAAAACACAGGCGCGGATCCACGGGGGGAGGGGATCCTCCAATCCAAAAAAAGTAAAAATCTGTGGGGGAGGGGGCAGTGAAAAATTTCCGCACGCTTCGCGCACTTTCTCTTCTGTCACCCTCCCCCTCCCAAATAATCGTCTGGATCCGCGCCTGAAAGCAGCGGATGATCGACGTACCTCGTTATGGTACTTGGTTACATTCCAGTCCGTGTCGTGATTCCAAGTGGCCAGATTAGCTAAGCCTAACGTTCCTCTCGATACAGGATACTCAATCGGAGGATATAAAGCATTCACGTCCGGCTGTAAACCAACTGCAAAGAGCCTGCGAATAGTTGGACAAGAATTACTCGCATTCGAAAAGCAAGACCGTCGAGAGAAGATTCAGGCCCGGGCAGGGGGAGACATAAAGAGGTTCAGCGATTTTTCTCGGGCCCTTCTGGAAAATCACGCTTCTGCGCTCGAAGATCCTAAAAGATATCAGACTAAGTACGTACAAAAAATCAAATTATGAAAAATCCGGTCTCCCAAGAAATTCCGAACCCGAGGGAATTCCCAGTTTCCCTCACCCTCTCGTCAGGCCTGTCGAAGAGCAGGTAAACTACCCGGCTGTCCGTTTTCCCCTGTAGAACTACACCGGATCAAAAATTTTGAAAAATTATCCTCTGATTGTACTATACGTATCCAGTTATTCTCGCTTCCTACTGAAATCAGATTTTTCAGTCCACTAAATTTTGACCAAAAAAAAACAAAAAAAAAAAGGAAAAAAGGTACAAGCAATGAGTGAGGGGGAACCGGTACGTGCGCTTGACACACCTCGTTAAAATGAATAACTCGATTAACACGGCAAAAAGTATGCGACCGAACTTACTTTCCGATGGAAGTGAGCAGAAAATTTAAAGAACTGCTGGTTTCACGTTTGCCCAATGGAACGATGAAGCACGATTCGGGAAGCATTCGTTTCAGTATACCTTGGAATAGACCGTGAGGCGAGATCTCTATAACAGCCGCATCTTCGGGTACATGGGCGCAAGCTTCAGCAAAGTACACGGTGCCCGAGAAATTGTGAGCGTGATACTCGGCCGAGCTGGTCTCGGCTAATGGGGAATCCCAATCATGTTCCGGTATTGAAGTTGAAATCCATCGCGATGTACGTTTCACAGGGTTTGGTACTACCTGATATATTTGGACATTGGACAACGGTATTTTTCTTAATAAGCTATCATTAGTAAATACACAGAGCGATGTAAGGGGTATGATTGTCATATTTCCAAGCCCGTAGCCAGAGCAAGACAAGGGTGGATATTGCTTGTATTTATCAAATATCCTAATTCTAAAAGCACGGGCAGCCAATTACTTCGTGGACTGCACCAAACAGAAGCTGTACTCTTGTACTGACTTTCGTCTCTGCGCTAGCTACGGCCACGGCAGGTGCTGATTTAAGTACACGCGATGAAAAAAATATATAGAACCTTGCGAATATTTTCCAGCACAAACGGAACTAAAGGATGCACTTGTTTCGAATGATAGGCTACATTATTGGAGTTGACAACACGAACAAATATATTCTGTTGTTTAAGTTCCTCGACGTACAGTTGTACTTCTTCCAAGGGACCAGAAATAGTCGTATTATCGTTGGCGTTGTGACAGGCGATTTCCACATTCGGCGGTAAATTCGGTAATTTCGCGTAATTCAAACCTATATCGAATTTGAAAACGAATAAAATATCGGAAAACGAAAGCTAGAACTTATCGATTATGATTGATGTAGAAATGTCAACTTAGCGTACGCACCAACAGCAGCCATGAGTCCCTTCTGCACGTGTACCTCGCTGGATGCCTTACCACGATAGTACGCCGCCATGATGCATTGGTATTTAGTAAAACAGCCGTCGGCGTAGGCACACAGGTTCTCGCCCAAAGAATGCCCAAACATACCATCTGGTTCGATGCCTACTGCCCTGAGTATGTCGACTAAGCCAATCTATCAAACAGTAAAAACAATAATCGAGAACGAAACAGAAGGTAAGTAACCCGTAGTTAAGTGAATGGAGAAGAAGAACTACAAATATCAAAATCATTCGTCGGATTTCATTCAGAATGTAAGCGACCTATTTGAAATTCAGTGTATACGAAAACCAAGAAAGTATGTACCAGAGGCTCCCGAGCGTCCTGCTGGAAAGAAGCGATCGAAAAAAAGAGGCAAAAGTAGAAAAATGTAGGCGAGAAAATATGAAAAAAGAGGACGAAAAATAAAAGGTTATGATGGAGTATTGAATTATAACCGCATCAAGAGGGAGCTCGTCACATGGTCCGCAGACGACCGATCAGCTGCTCTTATTTACAAAATTTACACGGAATCCTCCTGGAATGTGTAACAGTCTGAGTCTGAATAAATAAATTAAAAAAATAATCATTCGCCTGCAGAGTCTCTACTGCTAAGAAGGTTACTCGTGTAGGAAGGTCTCGCGAAATATTAATATTTTTTTTCAGAGTCTTGGACCTGTAATTTTTTTGTGAGTTTTGTATCGATGTGGACTTTGTTTTTCTTCACAGATTTACCAGGAAGAAAACATTTTTAATGAATAGCCCAGAGTGCATTTCACCTAAATTCATTACTCGATTTAAAATATCTTAAGTCAATAGAAGCATATTAATCAAGTTCGGATGAGACTGAAAGAGCCCTCGATAAGCCCGACGCCGGAGAAGATAATGATCACATTTCTCGAATAAAACTTCGATTTCGCTTTACACAGTCGCACAGGTTGACTACATGTTCATAAGTGACATCTGGCTCCGATGGGAAAAAAGTCAAGTCAGTAAGCGTCTCAAGCAGATCTTGAAAAAGTTCAATATAGGTTCTAAACAAATATTGGAAAGTATTAGCGAGTCATAAATGAAGTTTTAATCCAGTCCGGAAGAATCTTATAGAGCCCTAACTAATTCCAGAAGAGCTTCAGAAAGAATTACAAGAGTGTTGAAGAGTTTTGATATGAGTCTTATGGAGTCTTTTACAAACTGAAATAGTCATTAACGATCTCAGCGGAGCTTAAACGAGTCATGAGAAGTTGCAAACCAGCACTGGATTTGCAAACAGAGCTAAGGGGGAAAATTCCCGGGGAAAAAAGTGAAAGTAAGAAGTAAAATTGAAAGAATGACCCTGGTTTATGCAACAAACAGAGACTCGTACAAATACCTCACTGAACTTACTTGAATGGCTACAATTCCGACAAAACAGTGGACGACATTTTTTAGCACTACTGGGTCATAACTGCTGATCACATTAATGATATCGATGCCCAGTGGAGCCAAGTAAGAATCTATTTCTTTAATCGCAGCCGCAAATACGGGTATATTCATCAATTCCGCTCCCATTCCTGGACACTGAGAACCCATACCAGCAAACACGAACCAGATCTGTCTTTTAAGTGGTGTACCGGTTTCCTGTAAAACACCAGTGCTGTAAGTAGTCTGGCTCAACCGAATGCTTTCGCAATATTCAACGTTCACAAGCAAAACGCGTGTAAAGTTTGTGCGGCACTTACTAAAGTATAACGTATTTTTTTCTCAGTTGTTCCTCGTATACTGAAACCTCTGAAAAAATGGCCAGTCATGCTTTCCCTGAATACATTATTAACCATGGCGAAATATTCGGCGTCGTACGGTACAGATTCCAACTACAAAATGGGAAAAAAATTAATTTCATCAAATGCAATTTCAACAAGATCAAACAGGAATCTTTCAATGAGTTCCTTCAGTCCTTAGACACCACCAAGGACACTGGATACTCGCTATGGAAGGTAGCCAGGGCCTGCCAGAAACCTGCAAACTATATTCCACCACTCCGCAGGCCAAACAAAACATGGGCCAGAAGCGATAGCGAGGCCGAATTATTTGCTGACCACCTAGAGGTAACCTTCCAACCTAACGAGATAAATTCGGATCTAACTCCATCTGTCACGCCAGCACACAGCTCCGATATTAAACTATTCACGCCCAGAGAAGTCCGACATAGCTGTAGAACGACTGAAAACCCGTAAGGAACCGGGGCCGGAGGGTATCACGGGCCAACTGATCAAAGAGTTACCCAAGAAAGGTATTGTTCTTATGATATACCTCTTCAATGCCGTACTTCGATTGCAGAACATTCCAAAGCAATGGAAAACAGCTAAAATAATTATGCTGATCAAGCCGGGTAAGCTACCAGAAGACCCACAATCTTATCAACCAATATCCCTACTGCCGATAATATCGAAACTGTTCGAGAAATTATTCAGCACTCGACTAGTTCCCATCATCGAGGAGAAGGGAAAATCTTACCGAACCACCAGTTTGGGTTCCGTAGTATGCACTCCACACTGGAACAGATATATCGTGTGGCAAATAAGGTACGTGATGCACTCGAGACCAAGAAATTCTGTTCAGCGGTCTTTCTCGACGTGAAACAAGCGTTCGACAAGGTTTGGATCGAGGGACTACTTCATAAAATCAGCCGGTACCTACCTGCACAGATTGTTGGCATATTTAAGTCTTACCTCCAAGCACGCAATTTCTTGGTGCAGTTTGGTGAAGCTAAATCCACCACTCGTATAATTTCAGCAGGCGTCCCCCAGGGCAGTGTTCTGGGGCCGCTATTGTACATACTTTACACCGCCGACATACAAGCAACAACTTCAACGACTATCGCCACTTTTGCGAACAACATGGCTCTATTATCGACCCACGAAGATTACCATACTGCGGTATCCAACCTCCAAACTACGGTCAACGACGTGGCCACATGGACAAAGAGGTGGAAAATATCCATAAATAAAACAAAGTCAACCAGAATAGACTTTGCGCTCCGACCGCACCCGTACACACCAGTCTACTTCGATGACCGTGACATTCCAGCGGCGGACGAGGCCAAGTACCTTGGATTAAGGCTGGACGCCAAACTCAATTGGCGGCCCTATCTTAAAGCCAACCGCGATGAACTCAACACCCGACTCCGTTTAATGTACTGGCTCCTCTTCAGCAAATTACCACTCGCCAATAAAAGGAAATTGTATATCCAAATCATTCGCCCGGCATGGTCTTATGCCATACAGTTGTGAGCTACCACCGTTGTCTCTAACTACGCAATCATCCAGACTGTTCAAAACAAAGCACTCTGGATAATTACTGGAGCCCTCTGGTTTGTACAAAATGACACGTTGCATCACGACCTATCAATGGAAACCGTGGACGCGGCGGCACGGAGACTCAGCAGTCGCTATACGAAACTCGGCTACACAATCACCCAAATAGCGAAGCCCTCCAACTTCTTGAGGAACCGCGGACCTGCCGGCTGAAGCGGCGACACTTTCTCTTCGTATAATTGAATATTACTCGTCTAAATTGTAATAGAATTAACATAAGCTAAGGAGCCTATGCTAAGACTGTCACGTTAATTACGCGTATTGTAGCCATAACTACAGGTGAATGCCAAATTAAGCAGTTCTATCTAACAACACCAGGGGAGTGGTCCTCTCGTGTTGCTTGCCAACAATGATGAGCGGCACCAGAGGTCTAACCACAAGCGATCATCCTCTCAGAGATCAAAAGAAGTAGATCTTCCAATAAAACAATAAATAACGTGTTTCGTTCGCCGTTGTTACCACTTTTTTCATCTTCACAATACTGAATTACTCTTTTCAATCTAAATTTTTTGTTAGGCGACCGACCATTACATTTTTCTACCAAGATTGAACGAAATGCACGTGCAGGATAAATGGTCTTTTATGGTGAATGACCCGTCACCCGTCTTCAATTAGGTAAGTAGACAACTTATCTTTACATTCGTATCTTTTCAAGGTATGTCGCCGGCTTTCCAGTTTTTACGGGGAAGCAATCCACGTGAATAACGCCCTCTGTATACTAGTATTTTTGTGTATAACGAGGGAAAAATGAAATAGCGGAATTAAATAATTTTAGATAACCTTGTCGATGATATGGAGTAAGCCTGCTTCATTCCTAGAAGACAACAACACCAGACGTGGTAGTAAATTACTCTTCTCGATTGTCTTTTTCTTAGGATGTTGCTGTAACAGCACGTGACCGATGGACGTACTCAATCCGATGGCATTTACAGCCGCGAACTGGTTTTCCGGAAACTGAGAGGCATTTGTTAGAAACTAAGAACATAATGATAGGTTAGATGTGAAAGTTCTACTAAGTTCTTTCTTGTACAGATAAAAAAGTTGTTAAATAGAATATGATTTTGAAACTGATTTCATCAGAGAGATGTACTATATTAGATATGTATTTGTACCTTCATGTCATTAGAGTACAGTTTTGAAATATTTTTATTGAGTTTTCGAAGATTCCGGTTCGGAGGAATGATTCCAGAGTCCAAAGAAATTAGCATCTTCGTCAGCGATACGAAGGGAGCAGCGGCCTCCGCGTGTCCGAGGTTGCTCTTCACACTGCCCACGTACAACTGGCCATTATCACGATCGTTGCATAACACTTCGCCGACAGAATTCAGCTCAAGTTCGTCCATATACTGTCAATACAATGACACCTCAGAAAAATCGCACACCAATAATATCGACATTGACAATTTTTTGGACTTTAAATACTACCTTGTCTGCCGAACCATAAGCTTCGAGATAAGCTACATCTTTACGAGGTACGTTCGAAGTAGAATAGAATTTTTCAAGAAAGTTCACAAAAGCTTCCTTCTTTGGTTTTAGGAAAGTATCAGCCTCGTCGCCACAAAACATAGCATCTACTTGCGTAACTTTGGCGTAAACCCGATTTGCATCCTTTTCTCGTTGCAAGAATAAGAATATAACCGCTTCGCTTCTTCCGTATCCATTAGCTAAATCGCAAGAGGGAAGGTCGAGTCTATGTTAACTCACTATTTCATCGGCTCGGACGAATACGGAAATAGGTACATTGTAACGGCGATCAACAGACAAACCAAATATAAATCTGGACAAAGCGACATACCGTCTTCATCAAATGGAAAACACGAGCCGTCGCTACTGAGTTTTCCCAAGCCCATCCAATGTTGGGACATTTCTGGAAAGAGAATCACATTCGACACTCCTACTAAAGCATTTTCGATTCGTCCTCTTCGAATATCATCTGCCGCCCGTTTAAGGCATTCTATGCCACCAATCCAGGTGGCGTCCAAGTTCCAACTTGGTCCTTGAAACAAAATACAGTAAGATCAAACTGGCGAACCAACTGATTTTCACAAATGTAAAAAGAAGAAACATACTGTGTAGTAAAGTAAAGTACTAAAATTTCAAGATACTGCCAGTAAATAGGCCTCGAAGTTTTGAATGATAAATCGTGTTTCATTTTCATCCATACCATTCAAATTTAAAACATATGAAATGCGGTTAGCGAGTAAGGCTCGAACGTGCGCTAGTAACCAAAATCTGGCGGTTAATTTTTCGTCGCAACCCACAGCTTCCGAGTCACTTGTGCTGGACGCGGTAAAGACGGCTGTACTACTGCCTCTTAAAGTTTTTGGGTTTATTCCTGCCAACAATCATAAGCGATACTGCTGAGTAAACTTTTTGCAAACGTTTAATTAAATACACCTAGGCCATTTAACTACGAGGTTTGACAATAAAGTATCCGGAAAAATGCGATAGAAAGAGTTTATTGTTAAAACAGCATACATTATACATTACATCCCACAATGCAGTGCCCTCCAGCACGAACACACTTCTCGGCCCGACTCTTCCAAGATTCAAAGCCCCCTGGAAGTCTTCTTCCGTAAGTCCATCCAGCACCACCTGCCATGCCTTTTTCATCACCTCTTTGTTCTCAAAATGGGCCCCTTTCAAGACTTCTTCTATCTTCGGGTACAAAAGAAAGTCGTTCGGAACCTAGTCGGGTGAGTAGACAGGATGATCCAAAACAGTCGTCGAGGTTTTGGCCAAAAAATCGCGCGTGAGAATTGCTGAATGGGCGGGTGCATTATCCTGATGGAGGATCCGCGAATTGGCTTTCCACAAATCTGGTCTTTTGGCCGTAATTTTTCGTCGTAACTTTTTCAGTACCTCAACATAATACGTCGCAGTGATTGTCTGACCCTTGGGAACCCACTGCGCCATAATTATGCCTCCGCAGTCGAAAAAAGTGATAAGCATTGCCTTTACCTGCGACTTTAATCCTCTCTCCCCTCACTGAATGCTTTGTACCACTCCTAGAATGACGATTTCGGCATTATTCGTTCACCATACACTTCTCCTAACGCTTCTAACATTTTTTTTACGCGATTTACCCCACTTTTGAAAGAATTTCACAACAACGCGTTGCTCGAAATAAACACCGGTATTCGACGAAGTGGACGTCATGTTTGAACACGTATAATAGACTCTCGTATAAAAAATTGTAACTCGATTTCAAATGCAGGTATGAACTTGATACTTCACATAGTTCCTCGCGAAGGTACCAACAACTCATGATAAATCATACGGGTCACCAGTGTTACCAGTAGGCGAGCTACAAATACTTTCCGGATACCTAATTGTGTACATGCATACGTACACACACAAGAATAGTATATATGTAAGATTTCGCACTTTGATAAGCGTACACATATAATTGCATATGCTATAGCAGTCTTCGCAAGAGATAATATAGCAAACGAAAAATCAAGATAATAAATAAGGAAAATATAACCCCTAGGTCAGTACATGAATATATAAACGATGAAATTAACAAAAAATTTACCGGCGTCCATTATCGCTTCGAAAGCTCTTTCTATGGTTACTCGCGTCAATGGATCCATCATTCCAGCCAATCCCGAGTAAATTCCAAAAAAAGTGTCGTCGAATTTCTTTATGACACTGATTTTTCCGGTAGCCGATGGTACTTTCCATTTTTCTGTAATTTTCGCGTATAGATTATTTCTTTCGGGCAAAGAGTTGTTCAAGTGGCCATTTAGATATTGAAGTCGACAAAAATACCCGTGGATACACGGACAGTACTCGGGATAATTAAATGGGCAATTTGCGAACAATACGCTTTTTCTTCCTTATCCAATTTTAATATTTCGACGGCCTATTAAGAAACTATCGGAAGTCCATTTCACCTAATTTGACAGGAGTGCAAAAAAACGTTTCCCAGTGTTGTTTCTCAGACTAGAGATGTTGTAAACATACATATTTCATTGTTTTCACTCCGGTAACACTGACATACCATTATTCACATACATTTTCACTTTATTCAATTTATTTGGGACTTACGATATTTTCACCTTTTTTTTCCAATTTCAGGGGGGAGATACGATATATTCGACCTACAGTTTTGTGCGCATTTTTAAAGTTCTTTTTTTCTTTTAGAAACTACACGGCATTCGGCATTTTTATTTTTATTATAATAATATAATGAACAAAAGTAAGGAACAAAAAGTATTTTGAAAAAGTACAAAAATGAAAATGCAAAATAACAGTATTGTAATCAACTTCAAATCACCACCATGTCATAACATTAAATTTGTCATCAGAAGAAAATTAATATGAACAGAAAATTGTTTAATGGAAAAGAAAAAGGAGTGAAAAATTTGTAATGAACGAGTGCCGGTTACAAACCTTGAGCTTTCTGAACAAGCTTTGCTCCTCTCGATGTCATTAGATGTTGGAAGATGTTGATATCAAGTAATTAAACGATCACATATTAATTACCTATAAACTACGCGTAGAACGCGGATGGATGAGAATGTAGAGAAGAGTGTTGTTATTCTGGAGTCTGGACTTATGATGATTTCGAATTGTAAAATACCTAGTTTGGAGTTACGATATCGACAGAAAACGACTATTTTGATGAGATTTGATAACTGCTGGCTGTAAGACTTCTTCAGTCAATGGCGGACCACTTCTACCACCAGGCAGCACTAATATCTCATTTTCGACTAAAAATGGACTTACGATAGTTTCTTAATAGGCCGTCGATTTGTACCTGACGTTAAAATTCCTGAAATACTAATGAAAAACTTTGACCCTATGTGATTGTCTCGGTTCTCCCCACCAGGTTCGTGTTGTCTTTCGTAAGTAGTAAAGAAGCCGATTATGAATCAGTCTTTCCCTAAAATTGATCGTTTGGTATGGATTTAGTGATTTTAAAAATCAATTCTTGATCTCTAGTGTAAGGATTAAAACAAAAAAAGGAAATAGGGACGAAAACGAGGTTACCAGCGAAGCTCGTGAAAAACTGTCAAGGGTGCTACTCTAACTAACATACTACTCTGGAAGTCCCACTCCTATCTTTACTCTATGTATCAACTTTCTTAGAGAGAAGAAAAGTTGACTCCCTCGCAAAACGTTAAGCTTTTTTCCAAAAATTTCGAAGAATTTTTCATTTTCCAAATAAATGCGCGCCAAAATTTGTTTTAATTCAGGTTCTCAACTGAAACTATTCTCGGTATTTTTTTCATATCTGCCCGACAGTTAAAAATAACTGTTTTCGAAACACGACAATGATACACTGGTTTTATATTGATATTTTTTTGCATTTCACGAGGTTTTGCAAACAGAAATTATCCAAATATTTCATCCAAGCAATTCTTTGCCTTCAGAACATATAACGTTTTATCTCTAAAAATATCTTTGGTCGCCTGTTCTCTCCTTACCACAGATATACTTATAGCTAGATATTACGCGTATGAAATAATTGTTTGATGACGTTACAATTCAATGGTTTTTATAGATACGTATGAGAGCACGAGCATTTACCTTGGGATATCGAATATTGGATACCTATTCGAGATCTTTGCACTGAAGTTGGGTGTTACGTTGACTCTCGGTTAAAAATTGCAGCGTCAAGTACAGGTTTTAAAGGTTGACAATTTATTTTTGGTACTGTACTGACTTAATGTCATCGGAAAACGAACAGAAAGGGTTTCAATTGGAAGAAAGGAAGAAGGAAAAACAGTTCTCGTCTAACTTGATGTCTTAACTTTTAAAGATCGTCAAACTCCGTTTTTATTTTTTCTCTTCCATCTTAACCTGATTTTTAATCTTTCGTACAGCGGCTTATGTGATATTCACTTGCCAATACTAAGCTAATATTCGAAAGAAAATGATAAATTTCGAGTACCTTTGTCCCAGCGGCAGTTTTCCTCAGTAACCAAGTACCGTTTACTCAGCAAGTTTTCTTTCAGTTGCTCCACATCGTCCGAAAGCGGAAATTTTCCACTGATGCCGGATATAACCACTTCGTACAAATCGTCCTCGTTATCCATAGCTGGGGTCACTTTCCGGGCTTTGATTTGGTTTGAGGTATGTTCTATCGACATTCAGCATAAATACACTAACACATTCACGCGCGAATTCACTTTCACGAAATGACAGCGAACATGCAAAAGTAATCACGCTGCAATAAAGTAAAACCCCGCTAAATATTAACGTCACCCGGATGGAGACAGTGGAAAATTATACAGACAACGAGCTGTACAGGCGAATTCGATGAAGAGTGAATGGAAAAGGCTTCGTCCTCGACGATAATACCTTGTAAAGCCCTCAACGGCGAAAATATATTCGTCAACTTTGAACTTTGACCCAACGTCGATTCGGTTTAATATTCAAGTATTCGTCTCCTCGTAGACGTACTACACTGCTCTACTGAACTACACTGCACAAGTACCCATTAAAAAAAAAAAAAGAGGAAAAAAAAGAGTCCGACAAGTACACATAGGACTGAAAATCCAATAACTGACCTTGCAGTTGCCGGTTTGACAGCGCGGGTCAGCGGGTCATCAATGCAATGTCTATCGAAAATTGAATACCTACCGACTCCATCCTAAAACAATCCTCGTACTCGTGAAAATTAATAATCGACAAATTTATTCTCACTTTTAGCATTCGATTGCATAGTTGATGGGCGTAAAATATCGTGTAAACTTATAATTTACCCAGTTTTCCGGGTCCAATGCATAATATCGAATACTAACTTAATACAAATAAGGTGCACATTGTAATAACTTTTTAACTGGTCATCGGCGATTGCCTCTCCTAAACGAGATAATACTAGCGAGCATTTAGGAATAATCAAGTACGAAATAATATATGTAAATATATCTGCAAAAGTTGGTTTTACGCATAAACAGGCGTAGGGTGAAGACTTGTGGAGCCGTCGGGCCAATGAGGCTCATATTTGTAAAAGCCCCTTCACATTAATCCGTTTTGTGGTAACTTTCAAGTACAGTTTTCTCGCTATAATACATACTCGGCGCAACATCGCTAACCTTAAGGACGTCTCCTCAAAATGAGGATTTTTCAAACACTTCGCAAGGTTCGAGAATTTCGATTTTGAGGATAGATTAACGCAGAAAATCGACCAGAATGAATGAAATTACGATTGAAACGCATCGAAATCCTTGAATTGTATAAAGAAAATTTTAAACTCCTCCGTTTGAGCCGAAATCCTGAAGGTTAGCATTCCCCTTTTCAGTTTTTCTAGGGGTACCGTCAATTGTGGTTATTCTCGCTACTTCGATTGTCTCGTTCGTAATGTTGGCTTCCTTCTCGTCGCTTCGCATCTCCCTCATACATAATAAACTTTATTAAACAACTGTGTACGCCTGTTTGATTGTCGAACTGTTTAGAAGGCTATCTGCCTTGGATCCTACGGTTCCTATTTCGATTATTTAGTACACTGAAAGAACAGACATATTGAGACATAAGACGCAATTTTGTTCAAAATGAGATTCAGAATTCTTCTGGAATTCTGAAAACGCATTATTTTAAGCGGGGAAGAAAAGAGATAGAGAAAAGTTTAAAATGATATTCTGGACAAACTGAGTACATTTCACTCTAATACAGTAATATTACTGCCAAATAGGTATAAAAGCTAAACATTTTTCGACGATGCAGAATTTTTATTCAGGGGAAGAGGAGGCGAAAATTGAAAGGTTTTTTTCTCTTTCTCTCTTTATTCCATTACATCTACCTTTGGTGAAGATAATTTGGATCAAAACATGATTAGCTTACCGAAATCAAATATACCTATAACAAAAGGCTCCTCGTGTTGTATATTTTGTTCTATAGTATTGACAGCGAAGCAGGCCATAAAATAACATACAAAGTGGGCGGCACTAGTGCCGCCTAGTGGCAAATTAGTGCCGCGCAGTACAGTATGATTGTGCCGATAGGCATAATCGCTTGTCATCCAGTACCATAATGTCCATAATACATACCCGATCGGTCGTCAGCGACAGTTATTTCGACACTATCGATCTTGCTCATTTCGACTGAAATATCGGCAGTTCGGCAGAAATTACAACCAATCAGAAGTCAGCATTTTGTATCGGAAACGCCCCGTTTGTCGACAGAAGTTCGGAAGTTCGATACTTTCTCGACAATTTTTCGACAGTTCGACAATTTTCGATTCGATGTTTCGATTGTTTGTTCGACAGCATTTCGACATTTCGGCTATTCCTTCGATACTATGTCGGCGTCTTTTTTTCGACATTCCGACGGCGCGTTCGACAATATTTCGATAGTTTGGCCATTCCTTCGATAGTATTTCGGCGTTTTTTCGACAGGGCGTTCGACACTATTTCGATATTTTCTCACCCTAGAAATTAATCCCTCCTCCCTTTTCGTCCAGGGATCCTTTCATAGGCGCAACCTGGGGAGGTACGGGCTATAACCCCTCCCTTAAAAGACCTGAGCAAGGAATTTTAAGCTAAAAATTACAAGCTGAGTATTTCATTTTTCATTTACCCACCCCATTCTCCCAATTTTTACTGGCTGAGCGCGTTCTCTCTCATTTTTACTATTAATAGATATGTGTCCTTCACTTCTGTGAACCTGAAGCATTTCTTTTCAGAATAGGTATAAATGTTTCGCGTCAAACAGACGGATTATTAAAGTCATTCGAATACTGGAAAGAATGGAAAATTCAGAATTTCACCTATATATATTTTTGAGAAAATTTAAAACAATTTTTTATAAATTATTACACATGCGAAGCGTGATACACTGCGTACTGTGGAAGTATTCCGCCGTCCATATACCGAGAGTAATCACCGTCGGAGCCACACCTAGAAGAAAGTGTAAGATTTCAATGCTAAGTTACTGAAATATTAAGTATTCACACAACAAGTTAAGGTCTATATCCTAAAATATATTCAAAATAGATAAATATACAATCTAATTTTGCAACCTCTGAAAGGATCTACAGAGAAAACAATAACGTTCGATTAATAGAAAATTACGAAAGCATCATCATAGATTTTATGGTATAAGAAAACGGGGAAAAAATGTCGAGGGCTGGTCTCGTGAAAAAAATAAATAAAATAAAGGTACCCATTCATGTCCTTATACCTGTATTGTGTTTCGAACAAACGTTTTTGCAAAAATCTAATTTTCTTCAAATAGGTTTCATACAGGGGCGGAAATAGAGCGATTTTTTTGTTGGGGGGGGGGGGCTGAAGCCCCAGTGCCTAAAATCTTCTATACACATAAACATGAATGTATGTCTGTCTGTCTGTAACATTTCTGGTTTTCTTCTGAATTTGTAGAAAGATCTATAGTCATTATTACGTGGAATGTAAGGAGCAAACTGTGGATTTACGTAGGTATTTTCTTGTGACTAATGCATTGGAAAAAAAGATTCTCAAACAGCTTTGAACTTTGTAGTTTACTTGCTTTGGGCACTCACACACATCTGCCCTGGTCTTTTTCGTTATCAGTGGGATCACGATTGACTGAACTCACTTAAACCAACTTACTTTAGCCAACTCACTTAAGCCCACTGTCAAGGGTAATAAAAATCCAAAAAAATCATAGCCTCCCCCCCCCAAAAAAAAAATTAATAAATAAAAAAAACTACAAAAAGTAGATTTTTCACTGTAATACTTCCTTTGTAAGAAGAAAAAAAAGAAAAAAAAAGCATGACATCACAAACGATAATAGCGATACTCGTATAGTTTTATATTTTTCACTTAGGGAGGGACAATTTCGAAATTGGAGGGCTTATCCCCCTAGCCCCCTATATTTCCGCCTCCGTTTCATGCCGAAAATAGAAATTGAACAAAATACTGAAAATCCAAGAAGGTGATGCGTTGTTTTCAATTATAGAAAAAGTTTCCCTTTATTCTCGACAAAAAATTTGACTTCGGTTTCCGAACGTCGATCCTACCCACAAGTATGCTATGAAATGTCAATTCCTCTATGTACATATAATTTTCAAGTTTCAAGAAATTTAGTGAGTCGTGCCCAATTCAAACAAAAATTGCAGTCCTGGTCATTATGACAGAGTTTTCCAATTCTAAGTCCTTTGTTCTCTCTCTCAAGGTATAATTTGCTAACTTTTAAATTTTTAAATGACCATGATTGAAAATGAATTACTTTAAATGACTTCATGACCTTTTTTCAAAATAAATGACTTTCAATGTCTTAAATGACAGTTAGAACCCTGTTCATATATGAATGGGGAATTCAGGCGTCAGAATAATGATGTATGAAAGGATTTCATCCCTAAAATTATTAATGAGATAATACGACTCGAGCATACACTCTATCATATGTATCAATTAAAGATTGCATCGTCGATGTTAAATTCATAATGGTAGACGTACAATGACAAGGAATTCCATTCCATTCTTAACTCCCATTCAAGCTGCTGCTAGTCATCGCGCGGGGTTACAGACAATAAGGTTTTGCCCCACTCAAGAAAAACAGAATTTTCTGTGTTGTACAGCACCAGATTTACCTACAGGCACTACAACAAGCACCAGCTCGGAGCGGCCAATTTTGAGCATTTTTGTTTTCAGCACATTTTGGCAGGCCACCAGCCAGACACGGTGCTGTAAATAAAAAACTACTGAACAGATACAAAAAATTTCCAGCTAGGTGCCTGGGGGCCCAAGTGCTTGTAAGCGACTTTAATATTAATCCGGCTTCATGATTTCCACAATAATGCTATTGAAGAAATTAATAGAATCCCAATCCGATCTCTACTTAGTCTACCTAATTAAAATAATCGAACAGGAATAGGTAGGTATAGGAAATGACAACTAATTGACAGTTAGTGATGACGGGAACACATGTGGCATCAGTTACTGTGTACATTCTTGAACAAAATTTGCGAGTACAGGGTGTCCCAAAAGAATGAGCATAGCCAAGGGGGGCGGGGGGCAAGAGGAAAACCTGAAATTGAACGTAAAAATATGCAAGAATGAGCAATTTTTCGCCTTTAAAACACGTGTTTTTTTTTTAATTTTACTTGAGCAGTAATTTTATTTTCATTTTTTATAAAATAGTCCCCTAATACATATTATATTGGCAATTTTCAAAAAATACCACAATTTTCGACTTTTTTTCCCCTTGAAAGTCTTACTCCCCCCTCCCCTTGAGAAAATCCTGACTACAACACTGCCCAAAAGTCAGGTTCCAATTTTGCTCGGTACACTACACATACTGCCTGATTCTCGCCCGTCTTCATGCGTCTCGAGACCAGACTCTCAATGTGACCACGGCAGACACACGGAACATTTTTGTGTACCTTCTTGCCGTTCTGCAAAGTGTGCAGTTCGCGGGTTTAGTTGCTGAAATCGAAATGATCAGATAGTGGGACCAGACTTCTAGGACACCCCTTTCACTCTGAAACAGTCTACTGTTTCCAAGATGTACCCAATCAATATACTTTGATCGACGTATCATCTTATAATTCGCTTACAAATTATATCCTCCTTCGATGTGGAGAAGAATTTCGAGTTCAAGGAATAACTGAATACAGCTTCAAGCTTTGACTGGGAAATTCCTGGTTCTACAATGTAAAATCTGCCCCTCCCCAATTAGGGCGCTAGAAATGCACAGACGCAAAATTAGGTACATACATTTTAATGAAAAAACATAGGGTCTGAGGGGTCAAGCAAAAACTGTTTAAACGGTCGGTGGACCGGCTAGGGGCAATTTTTCCCTTATCCTCCCTCATTGATCCACTCCTAGAATAATTAGTAACTGAATATTCCATTAAATGACAAAAATGTGACATAACTTACCGATAAATAACAGTGCATGCAAATCCGCTTCACGAATATTAAACCACTGAACCACTCAGCGACGCATGAAATTTTAACTGAAACCACTTATTCCGCACTTCCAGACTCCGGAGTCGAGATAACACACTCGTACCTATTACCGAACAGGATCGTGGGAATATTCGCAAACGTGTAAAGGCGCCGACGCGACGACAACCTTCAAAGCTCAATTCTTTTGCACATCACTATGCGGCTGACGAATATTCGATGATCAGCCTAACTTCGGACACTGTTCGATAGTAATTCGACAGCAATCAAATTTACTCGTTCCACTCAGTCGAACTTCCGACACTGTTCGACAGTAATTCGACAGCAATCAAATTTATTCGTCCCGCCCCTTTATTTTCAGCCAATTAGAAAGCTTTAGTCGAAGATTTCGATAGTTCGACACATGTCGAACTGTCGAACGACACTAATTTTGTCAGATCGGGTATCACTGAACAAAAAATCTGCCTAATTGATAACATAACTCTTGAAAATAAAAATACTTTTTCCCCCAACCATGTTTTATTTCACTATAAAGTAGTTTAAATTTTCCTTTCTAGTTGTACAGTGTTAGTTAATAGGTACCTTTATTTAGAGGGGTATTACGTGCGTTATAGCTATTTCTAATTTACCCTGAAAATATCCACGGCCCTTTAAGAACAAAGGTACGCTTCACCCTTTCCCATTCTTCCCTGTTTGTAGCAATTCTTTGGTATTTTTTGCGGGAAAAGAAGTGATCGATTTCATACCTCCATTTCACTCTTGTCCCCCTTTCTTCTTCTTTTTTTTTTGTAAGCGAAAATCCAAAAGGTGGCCAGACATGCTCATCTGTAGGGGGAAGTCTAGCAACGTGCCTCGCCCACCCCCACTTTTGATTCCTAATTTGAACTATTGCATCTAACATGTTAGGGATTTTCTTTTTTAGTGAAGCAGAGCGAATTCTGTCCGATTTTCTCTTTCCAAGCATAAAGTAGCATAGAGTTTTGAGTTGATGATATTTTTGTTAGAATTTTTGCTGTTGATGTCCAGGTTGGGCATCCGTACGTTAGAACTGGCAGCACGCACATATTAGAGATTTCCCCTTTTTGTTTATACTTAAAATTACCTTTGAAGATATGTCTCAGTGCCCAGTATTTTTTCCATGCCAAGCCAATTCGCCTGTTAATTTCTTTCTTCATTTTATTTTCAAAAGCGATTAATTGACCTAAGTAAGTTGTTTACTTTACAGATTGTATCTCTCTCCTGTCTATGCTAATTATTGTTGAGGACGATTCTGTTGACATAATTTTGGTTTTTTCCAAGTTCATAGTTATACCTGCTGTTTTTCTTATTGCATTTAGAGACTGAATCATTGAATTTAATTCCGAATGCGATTTTGATATTAGGATTACGTCATCTACAAATCTGAAGTTTGAGATTCTCTTACCATTTATATTCGGCCCCTTGTTCTATCACTCTAGTTGGCCGAAAACCTCCTCCAGTGCACAGTTGAAATGGATAGGTGAGAGGGGGTCCCCTTGCCTGACTCTTTTTTTCATTTCAAAGTATGTACCTAGTCTAGTCTATACAGTGTACTGAGCGTAGATATTTACAGAAAATCTTAAGTGATGTGTAACAGTTCTTTCAGTTTACCTGTTATTTTTACGTCTTACTGTGTCAAGTGTTATCCCTGGGCTATCACTACAAATCTACAATATGTCGAAGAAAATCAACCACAGATGTTACTTTCCTTAGTACTAAAACCAAATTTGATCACAGTTTTGATTTTATTATTATTAATAATTTTCTTTTAGTGATAAGCCTAAATTTTTAAAAAGTGATATTTGTTGTTGATTTTGGCTCGCTGTTATTTTCATTGTGGTACCTACTAAAAACAAAAAACAAACAACAAACGTTACTGTCATTGAGGTACTAAAACCAAACCCAAATCCAGTTTTTAGGTTTTTTTGTTGATTTTTTCGTCTGTTTTTTACTCTCGTTATGGTAGCGATGGGTACTGAAACTACATATAATTTGATTATAGTTAGTTACTTAGTCTGTTTAGAGTTTATAGATTATAATTTTATTTTGTTGCTCTCATTATGGTACTAAATTACTGAAACCAAATTTGGTTAAATGAGTTACTTACTTTCTTTTGCTCTGAAAAAATGATGATAAGGTTATCAGTCTTACGATCGGTTTGATGCAGAGCTCTCCATTTCTCCCTATCTTGTGCAAGTTCTTTCATTTTATAATAACACTTAAATTTGACATTCTTGATTATCTGCTGAACATACTGGAATCTTTGCCGACCTACCTAATCCTTTCCTTCCACTCTTCCTTCTAGCAGAAGTGATACTCGTATTCCCTGGTGCCTCAAGTTATGCCCTATTAGTTTATCTCTCCTTCTCTTCAGACAATTCCGAATATCCATTTTACCTCACTCTGTTAAGTGCTTCCTCATTTCTTACCTTATCCATCCATGTGATTCTAATTATCCGCCTATAACACCACATCTCAAAAGCTTCGATCCTTCTCTTCTCTGGTTTTCCTATGGTCCACGTTTCTCATCCATAAACAAGGTACACTCCAAACATAAGAACAATTTTTTGATTTCCCGATTTATTTTTGATTTGAAAAGATTACCTACTTTTTTGACAAAATGCTAATTTGGCGTGTGCTATTCTACTACCAATATCCCTTTTACTTTTTCCATCTTCTGTTATTTTCCTCCCTAAATAGCAAAATTCGCTTACTTCCTCAATCTAAAAAATAATGAAATAAATATTACATTCAATACAGTATATTGGAGTTATTACTTGTTTTTATTGTATCTAGTTTCATGTAATTGATTAAAATTTTAATTAAATACTCTGGTCATGATGTCAACATTGAATGGTATTAATTTAAATAAAACGGAAATTGAACGATATTTTCATCACTAAAAATTGGTTTAGCTGGGTGGGGGGGGGGGAAGAAAAATTAGGAAAGGTATTTCAGGAAAAGAAGCATTATGTATGTAGAAAAATATGGCACAAGAAGAAATGGTCGCATAAAATTATTTACCGCCCAGTGAAAATTGCTTAAAATATGCTCTGCAGCGAAGAGAAAGATTGAGGAAAAAAAAAATTAATTTCCCAAGTTTTTTCTCAACCTTTTTGTCTTTTTTTCCTCGATGAAGATATTTTGAGCCAAGAAGGTGTCATTTTTATAAACAGAAGATGAAAACTTTTCCTAAATTGGTGTCGGATGGTTTAAAAAGAGGAGTAGAAAACCTAGAAATAGAAGGGTAATTCTAAAAAAAAAAGCAATTTTCACAGAGTAAAATTTTCCATTCAAAAAGTTTCTGTTTGGGGGAATTTGAAGGTGGAATTTATTGTTTGTGTGTCCCACAAGACATAAACACCCTTCTGCTCAATTCATGTTGACCAGGGGAGGGGGCAGAGCATTTTAAAATATTATCTATCCACAGCATGAGAACTTCTCATGCCGTGGCTATTCTCCAATGCTGTGGCTCAGCCAGATGTTATTCAACTTCAAATATTCAACATGAAGAGAAGATATATTATGCTGTTGTATTTAACCTGTTGGAGAACAATGACCAACGTTTATTAGGTAAGTATTGAATGGTGGGGACTAGTTGAAAAATTATACTTATTATAGGTATTACAATTTATATGTTTCATTCCAGGTTTAAATTGTGTTAAAAACTTACCCACTTATCTCAGTGCAAAAATTATGTGGAGAACCATGTTTTAGGAGTAAGGTACCAGACTGCAGTTGAATCCCATACAAAGGACAGGTAATGAAACAGTCACAATATTTTGAAAAATCTTGTCAAGTTGATTTTGAAATGAGATTAGGACAGTACTCATTAATCAAACAAAAAATTAACACAGAGAAATAGCCTTAGACTTATTCTGACTAAAAATTTAGGACCACTTTCATAAAATCACGGAATTGCTCACTTAAAATTACTAAATAAATCTTTGATATTTACAACTAGCAGACAAAATCATTATATTTAAACAAAAACTCAATGAACAAACTTGTAAAAATATCAAAATACTCTCTAAGCAAGATGAGACACTTTTGCATGAAATTAAATGTTTCTCTTAATATTATTTAGTTAATAGTTAACATAAAATTTTGGATAAGACTCGTTTGCATACATTGGATCATTTTTGATACCTAGCAGATTTTCTTTCGCTTCAATCGTTCTTTATGGGAAAGGGCCACTGATAAACAAACATTAAGCAGGTTTAAATGAACAAGTACATACATTTCACTTTCAAAATCTCATGTCGTGGTTATCACTTTCCAATGCCGTGGTCAGTGGAAGCAGCTTATGCCACGACATAAGAGACAAAAAGCAAGACACGACATTGGAAAATTTTCAATAATTCTATTTTTCTACAGCCTTAAAGTATTTTCAAAGCTACTTTTCAATCTTAATTTAATCACACGTACTAATTACGGGTTCTTCTTCTTGTTTCAGGTGAAAATCCTATCATTTTGGCGGAGAACGAACAGCCACGCTATCGGATACCAAAAATTGTACACAACGCTAATTTCACTGAATTATTATTACAGAATCGATAAGGCGTACAGTATCCAAGATCTAAGATGCGGATTATGTTATCACTATTCAAACGAAGCCATTCAGCTTCGCAGCCGCATGAAACATGTAAACAGTGTGCCAGAAGAAGCAACTTAAAAAATGGCCACGGCATAGGAACAAAAACCCAGTTACACAAATAAAAGCTCTCCTCTGGGTCACATAGAAAACTTTTTGTCCATTTTGTAGGTGTTTGTCTTTGCTTTAACCCTTCCAATAATATTTATATTGATTTCCCGTGAAATAATGCCTAATTAACATCATTATGGAGATTTTTATAAAATAAGGATTAGTGAGTTACAGCCACGGCTTAGGAGATTTCGAGGATTCTGAAGTATTTTTTGAAATTAGGAGAGGGGGCATATTATTTCTAATTGTTGAAAAAAGTGAGGGACACGTTGCTCTACACCACAGTAAAAAAAAAATTTGGAAAACGTGTTTAGTTGTTGAGAATTGCATTGGTACCTGAAAATTGCTTTTTTTTTTTAGAATTACCCAGAAACGCTTCAAATTTTCATTTTTTATTTTGTATATAAAAATCATAGCTTCCTCGAAACTAAATTGAAAAATGTTCTTTACTTCGTCAATTTTTCTGGAAGAGGAAAGATTAGAAAGCGTTACAGCTCCGTGACACTTTATTTATTTATTTATTGAAGAATTTTTTATATTTTACTATTTTAAACTGAATACATAATTCTCATGATTTGCACGTGGAAGGAAAATACGCGCGCAATTTTCAGCGAGAGTTCGCGAGCATCGACGGGCATCGCATTTAACGCCGGCGCCGTAACTGTACCATCATAATTTGCGAAAACGGAGAATAAGACGAAGAAGACAGGCGAGATGGCCAAATAAAAAGCACCGATGATAAATTGGCCCTTTTTAAAGTGGTTTCGAATTGTATTAAAATAGGGACAAGATGAGGGCCATTAAACGGTGCAAGTCGAAAACAGTTTATTAAATCATGTGCCGCGTTTCTCACAATATACAATTACCTGCCAGTTTAGTTACATTAGTCATTAAACAGCAGCCTCTCGCTATCCTTTTCTCCCTCAGTCTTCTTCACGGCTACTCGCTTTTAATGAGATAGGCATTTTACATCCCCTCTGCAACAGCTTTTATAAAACACTTCGAGCGAACTACGAGGCATAACATTCTATACCGACTAAAACACGCTGTACTTATTTTCGTTGACCAGCGAAAACAAGAGGCAGTGTAAGGTTGATTAATCTATAACCCACAATTTACTAGGTAATTTCTTTTGTTTACTTTATCCAAAAACATCATACTAGAGGTGCACGAGGTGGACCGCAAGGGTCCCCCTCTTCGCTTGAGTTTTATTCTAATCTAAACATGTCGAGCGAAAAATGTAATCTGAGCCACGCATTTGCATTTTCTCCGATGCGTGAGTTATATACTCGTAACTTTGCTGTTATCATTGCTGATGAATAAACACCAACAGTAAAGAATTGAGTAGCCTAAAATCAAAACTCACACTGTTGCCATTTCACTTCAAGGGCGCTAATAGGCAAAATACTGTGCACGGGTGCAGGAATATCTTTGCTGTGCCTGTGAACGTGTGATATGTATAACATACTCCACGTTTACAGGCGCAGCAAAGATATTTTTGCACCCGTGTGCAGTATTTTGCCTATTTGCGCCCTTGAAGTGAAATGGCAACAGTGAGTTTTGATTTTAGGCTACTCAGTTGTCGAAGGTATAAATTTTCAGATAAATGACCGTTATATTATTAGTAGTTTAAGAAAAATGGCGAGGGAGCGGGGAGAGGAGTGGTAGCTGCTACGCGGCTCTACCCCATGACTGAAACTTACTGTGCTCTTTATGAGGTGCTTCCGTAACATTACAGACCTTTTCCCTTTCTTTTGTCAGTCTGTACATGCGTCTACTTCGAATCACAGATTTTTCCAGCGACGCAGCAGAGAGGAGGCTAAAATTTCATACAATGTGTCTAATGAAATACGCTCCTTTCACCCCCCCTCTCCCCCCGTTATTCATACTTGACTGAGAAGTTAGATTGAAGTGCAATAAAGCACTTCATCTGGTAATGTCTAGTTTCTTTTTCAGCGAACAAAAGTTATGTTTTCCAATAAGGAAGCTGGAATATTCTATGAACTCGGGATTTTCAAATAAAAACATACCAGACAATGTATCGAAATAGGAGTTTTTCGGGTCACTGATTTCGAACATCCAATTAGGTTTTTGATCAGTTTTTGATTTTTATACCGAAAATCCGAATTTCGTTCGTAAAACGGGCAAAATTAATTTTTTTTTTAAAATTTTTTTTTTAAATCAAACAAAGTACCGAATATTTTTTTTGTTTTGGTCATTGATTAAGTACGAAAATTGTATCAGATTTGTGATCGAATTTCGATTTCGATCTGAATATATTTATTTCCCAGTTGAAATGGGGAAATGTACTTAAGTTGAAGTCGGATCGAGAATCCGAGTAAATTTTTGAAACCAGCTGCGTGACACATGGTTGGATTTAAAATTTAAAGAAAATAATAATAAATTTAAAAAAAAAATTAGTTTTGTCTATTTCACATAAGTAAAATTTGGAATTTGCGCCAAAAACTCAGAGCCGGATTAAAATTCTGCTTTGATATTCAAAGTCAGCAATCTAAGAAACCCCTATTTTGATACTTTGATAAATTCTCATTTGAAAATCCAAAGTTGATAGAACATTCAAATTCCTATTTTGGGGGAGAGAAAATTTTGCACTAAAAATTTTTTTTCGGAGATGAGCCCGCACCCCAATTTGCGCCTATTACACTAGCTGGGTATTGCTTTCAAACTATATAGCAGCGCTGACTTCAGAACATTTTTTTCGACCAATTTTCGACCCAGAAGATACTTTTGAAAGCAGCATTCAGCAGCAGTCTTAGGTCTATGGCAGATGAGAAGTGAGATAGCGATTCACAGACTCAGTCAACAAAAAGGGTAGATTCGCTAAGTGACGCGTTATCTTTTGGGACTCAGACTTTCACGAGATTCAATTCCTCCAGTTTTCGAGACTGAACAGCGACATACCGAAGCGACTCTTCAATGAGGTTAGAAGAAGGAAACGGAATTTCGCCAATTTGCAAATGTAAATTTTCTCAACAGAAAAATCGATTTGCTAACAAAAAAACATTTTGATATCAACTATACGCTGATTTTCAAAATGTTTTGTTAACGTATACGTTAGCAAAAAAAAAAATCAACGTTTTAGAAATGTTACTAACTAAGGGTGGATTTGATCAAAAATTTATTAGCTCCGGATCACGTTCCGTGAAAGTTTCCCTGCCTAATCAGTACGTCTCTGAAACTGGAGTGTTTGGAAACTTCATACGGCCATTTTCCCCTTTCTTTTATGAGTATGGGACTCCACTTAGCGTTCTCCAGCGAAAGGTTCAGACGATTTTTCCCCTCTTGTATTTCATATTCTTAAGATATTAGTATTACCAGCTTCGCCTTTAGATCACCAGAGCTTTAGTGGGACTCGAGGAAAATATTAAAAAAGGAGGAAGTACTCTTGAGCAAAGTTTTGAATGTATTATTTTGAGGACTCGCTATCACGGTCCCGTTGTTCTTTTCTATTATTTGTTTTATTTCTTTAGTTCATTATTTTCCAGCCGAAAAGGGAAGGGCAAGGGTACATGCAAATCCCTCCTTCCCCAGGCCCGGATGTGAAATTAATTTTGTAACCAACATTCAATCGAGTTAGTATTATTGTTTTTCGACTTCTTTGTTTTTTACTATTTTCCTTGTTGGCCTTTGTTCTTCAAAAACCAATTATTCAATAGCACACTATGCAATATTACGCGAAGTATTCGTACAAATTTTGAGAAAAAATGGAGCGGGCAAGCATACACACACAGTTATACCTACACAGGTTTTCATATGACGGCCCAAATCGGAGTAAAATGGAAACTGAAACCAAGGTATTATTTGTCGATTCTCGCACGATGGTGCTGGGAAATTTAAGAGGCACAGTTAGCGGGAAAAGCAGCGGCATCGATGGACGCGCTTGCGCTCGTCGTCAACCAATAGCGAGTGACGAAGAGTTTTGATTAACGACGTCATGAAGCGTAAACAATTTGAGAAAATGGCCCCGTCAAAAACACCTGCTTTTGTATAAAAGGCTGCTCGTTTTCATAGAGCGTAGATGCGAGGTCCTCTCTTCTTCTCAAAATGAAATAACCGAGAGGGGCGTACTGTGTAAGTGGTTATCGGTTAATGTTGAACGCTGTTAGGGAAAGATTTTGCACCTTTTTACACACCTTTATACCGTTCTAATATCCTTTATTGTAATCCTTTTAAAACGGTACGTTCGCCCGCTACGTAAGGCGCTCCGAAAGTATTAGCCTAGTTTTTCTCCTTATTTTAGCGCCACACGTAGACTTGTGGACTCGCGCGAACCCAACGCGAAACATAATTTCAAGAAATTTTCACAATGAAGCATTATCTTACAAAACTTGTCGAGTTTTATTCTGAAATTTTACACTTGGCAAGCACGCATTTCTAGGTGGTGGTAGCCACTCCATTGAAAAATGCAATAGTCCGGTATACGGTCACGTTTTTAGGAAGGGGACAACCTCGAGCATGGTACTTCAGCCTTCAAATTTCAGTACCTGAGCAAAAAAATACTTTTCTCTTCGAATTTCGCGTCTAATTTCGAGAAATAAAGTTTTCCAGAAGGCAGGTAATCAGCCGAAGAAGCAATATTCCATTTTCTCCTTCCTTAGCAATGCGGCAACTTTTCCAGATCTTCGGAAATGCAACAGACAAATAATTGTAGTTCCTCTTTTCTCTGTCTTTTCATGTCTTCCCGAGATTTTTCATCTCTTTACGTCCTTTTCGAGTTTTCTTATATGCGCGAGTTTCGAATAAAAACATGCCAAATCGTTAAAAAAAGATCCCGGATCAGTGTGAGTTCGACCATTGGTCCGATCCTACAAAGGTTCAATGGGGCACGCGAAGCTTTAAATCCGTTGACTTCGTTTCATCTTCTTCTACTTTTCTTTTTATAAATTTTATTACGACTGTTACAATCGTACAATACACGTGATGCTATTATCGGTGTGTAGATTGTCATTGCTGTATTTTATTCGTAAGTACTCGAAGTTTGATTTTCCGTTCTTCCCCTTATGCATATAACTTTCTCTAGGCTGTTGACACCTAGTAAACTTTATCTTTCAGATGCCGTATCCGATGCCGGACGTTGACGGTCGCGGTTTCTAGTGGGGGCATATATATGAGATAACTATTTTACTTGCAGATTAGCAGATACATTAAATCGGACACAGCAGCTCCAACTCGCATGGATCTGTAAATGCGAACTGTACCAGATATTGAAACAGAAAGTTGAATTATATTCCGATGTAAGACTTCCGATTGGGCAAAACAAAAAATGTACCGAATAATTATTGTAGATACAAGTACTCGCTCTAAAAACCTTCTAATATGATTAATTTTTGAGTCCCTATAACTGTTGCTCTTAGGGGTGTACTTTTGTTTTGCAGGGCCCTGCAATTTCACCATTTGGGACTTTATTTCCTTATTCTTATGGCTCATGGGCCCCGGGCTCCTTTTTCTCAAAATTTCATCAGTTCTGGTCATTTTAAAATGGCAAAGCCCCTAAAATGCACAAATGCCAACAGGAGCGAATACGCCCCTGACTGTCTGAAACCGAAATTAACAGAATCCGTTCGTCAGACCAATATTGGGAGAAATTTCGCTAGGAAACTTGTAAATAAAAACAAAGATTGTACCTATCATTTTTCTTCCGTAATTCGTTCGAGAAAAAGGAAATTGAATGCGGGTAATTTTTATTATTAACTCGCCTATTAATTAATTATTAAATAAACTGTTTAAAACAGGCAGTACTTTAACCATGTTGTGTCAGTACGAAAAAAGAACGCATCCGCGCACTTTTTGCAATTTCCTGAACAACCTGTGGCTGCTCTCTGCTTTGATTGACGACATCCGTGGATTCTGGAATAGCGGAAGTAATAGGAAGCAATAAGGAAAACTCGAGAAAGCCCTGTTATAAAGCTCCAAATGGATTTTACAAGGTAAATTCTTTCAATACCGAGATAGAAAGCTAAAACGTAGCGAGAAAAAAGGATGATGTTGATAATGGTGTGTAGCACGGAAAAGGGCTACGAGATAATATCGTGCTAAACGTGTACGATATTATACTCGCAATCAGGGCTGCAAAAAAAAAAAAAAAAAAAGGAGGGGTAGAATGAAAAACCACTCGCTAGTTAAGTTAGGTGCTAGAAATTTTTCTTCTGAAAAAGTAAATTTACTTTCATCGACGGTCAATTCTATTTTTAAAGTAGAATCACTTATTCGGGTTTATCCTGTTTGCGTCCCTTTTCACGGGGATGAAGCGGCTGGGAAAAAGAGAATTTCGAGACAATCGTCTAGTGATGAAAATTTGATCCAATAATTTGTCACCTACAATCGCTATTCGTGGAAGCTGGTGGATAATGAAGCAATCCATAGAGCATGTACTACGAAAAAATCCACAAAAAAACATCCGAAATGCTTGTGCTTGAGTACAGGAGACTAGATCAACGTTTATGGAACCATTTCTCACTTGGATTCTGCATCGTGCCCTCCCTTATTCCTCTGGGCTGCTGAGATTTACGATAAAATAGCCTATCGAGCTTTAAAAAAAGTTATCAGAAGGAGATAAAGAAAATGACAAAATAACTGCAACGTGGCAATTGATATTCGATGACAGGAGAGATGCTTTTTATGGCACAGTAAATTAATTCTTTTAAATCGCGTGATGGAACCCTCAACTCATGAGTACCCTTCACCGAATCGTAAAAATCATTTCCCTTCGCATTATCACAATTTTTGTTAATGAAAGCTCATGTCCGAAAAACATAGGTAGTGTTTTTTTTTTCAATTGGCTGATAACCTCCCCACCCCCTTCCCATTCCATACTTTTATATCGAACTGCAAACTACATTTCCGCGAATATTATTGTTTTGAAAATGAGGTGTCTTACACTTAGCTACTATCAAAAATTACAGGGAAGAAATTAAGATTTGTCTTCAAGAATTAATAATTATAGGTATGGATTTCCCAGGGCCTATTCTAAGGATTTTTTGCAGGTACGCAAAGTACTGTAAAAATCTCAAAATTCATGTGTACACCCTCCCCCCCCTCACCCACCCAAAAAAAATTCTGGTATGAACTGAAAATTGAAGCAGCAGAAGTCAAAATTCCGTATCACAGCACTATGCAGTATTGAGAATTTGAGAACACTGCTAATTACGGCTTAACCAGGAAGCAGATTGAAATTGCTAAAAATTCAGATTTTGTAAAATGAAAATCCGCAACTGCCGATCTATTTAATGCGGTTTTGTCCAATTGGCGAGCTCTTGTCATCTATTTTGAAAAAAATAAAGGTTCTTCGAAAGAAAGTAATGGATACTACCAATTTTTAACAAAAGAAGGAAATTTAAAACTGATAACTTCGTTAACTGACATTCTAAGTAGTTTTAGTCACTATCAGAAAAAGTTGCAAGCAGATTCGACAACAATATTGGATATCTCGCGTTTTACGACTACATTGAAGAACCAACTGAACGATTTACATACCAAAAATCTCGTTGGAGGATGGGCTTCTACGTTCAATGAAAATTTGGTCAACCGAAATTCCAATGAAAATACAGTGCAACTGCATGGTGTGACACTGCAGTGTTTCGTACAAAGACGCCGGCAACAACACCACCTTTATGTCACAGATCAGCGAGGTTCACATGCGATTATTCATGAAACGATAGAAATGTTGAACAATTTTCTGGATGAAAGGCTATCTTTGGATAACGACATCATAACCTGTACCAGCCCGTTTGTAGATTTGCAGCCAAATGCTTTGTTACAAGAGGTACACAAAATATGGGGCCCAGATTTGGATTTAGAACAGCTGGGGCTACAGTATAATGACCTGATGGACCATAAGGATATTGAGCTTTTGAGACAAAAAACGCTGAAACAACTTGTCGAGTTTTTAGCGCCAAAAAAGCTTTTTCACACTTTATTGGTGGTATTTGCTCGCATTTTAGTAGCTAAACCACATAACGCTGATGTCGAACGCATGATTAGTGCGAATAATATTTTAAAAACAAACCTCCGTAGTTCGATTAATTTAGAAACCGAAAATTTATATCTATTCATTCATACCAACATGCCGGTGGTAGAAAAATGGAACCCCGACCAGCTATAATCACATGGATAAAAAATAAAAATCGACGAGTGAAGGATACACTGAAAGCGAAATCGCAAAGTTGGTATAAACACATTTTTGAAGAGGCGGCGACTGCGAGTGGAAATAATACAGAAGAAATCTTACCAAAAAAACATACCAAATCGTTTGTTTAAGTTAAAAAATTTAAAATTGTATTTTATTACTTGTATGTAATACATTTTTTTAAACTGATCACTGATCTTGTTTTTTGGAACTACGCAAATTCTGTTTTGCAGTTGCGCAACGAACTTTTGGAACTGCGCAAAAGAATAGGCCCTGGCGATTTCCTACATTTTAGAAAAACATCTCTCATACTAGCGTATCTGTACCTACATGCCGAATTTCATGATTCTTATGTAATACATAGATGATGATACACTCCGCGGAAGACTCAGCGGTACAACTATGAAAGGCTGGAGCCAATAATTGGACACTTTTCAACCATATGCGTCGTCAGACGTAAGGAAGTATCTAACAGAGACACGAATAAGTTCAGTTCGCGGACTTGCCGCTCAGTTATTTTGGTGAACTTGAACTTGCACAGAACCACTGAAAATGAAAAGTGCTTAAACTGAACTTAAACTTCTCTTCATTAAGCTGAAACTTCGTTTATCATTCACTCCGAGTTTATTTGGTAGTAGTGGTATTTCTTAATAACATGTACGAATGCTTCCATATATTCACCACAGGAAAATGAACTTGAATGGAACCGAACTAGGAGAAGGGTGAATTCGAACTGAAACGAGCAGAATTTTTAGTGAACTTGAACTCAACTTTAACGAGCGAATTTATTAATGAACTTGAACCGAATCTGAACGAGTGCTCTCTTTTTCACATTCGCGAACTTGCCCATATCTGGTATGCAAATTGATCAGTTGGCAAAACTTTTCTCATATTCAGCGATGGACAATTGTCAGAATTTAAGTATATCAGTTGTCAACATTTAAGAAGAAAATAGTTATAGACTTTTCTGCTTTCTTTTCCTTTTCGTTTCCCAACTAAAATAAAATACTCATCTCCCTCCAGTAGAGCTGCTTTAGTAATCTATGGTCACTTTTCAGTGATCTAAGTTACTGCTCTATTCTTATTAAGTTGTTATGATTACGACTCAACTGACTGTACTTGTAACTATAGACGCAAATAGAGAGAGGTTTGGTGAGCTTAACCCTCAACCCACTCGAACTCCCACAAAAGTGAAAATTATACGAACGAAAAAAATTTTCAGAATTATTTTGATATTTATATCGAACGCTCCCCCATCTAGGCCGGCTATTCGCGCTTAAACTCGTATCAATGTTTACATGGTAATCAGTATGCACTTTAATCCTAACCAAATGTGGATTCCAAAATTATATGTATCTCTGCGAATCAACGCTGAGGATTTAGGTATTAAGGCAACCTCACTGAAAAGGAGGATTTAATCTTCTTTTCGACAAAATATTGATTTAGTTACTTAGAAATGTCGAGAGTGACGAATAAAAAAGAAAGAAAAAAAAAGATACAGGCTTTCCAAAGAATCTAATTGGGCCAGAGTAAGAATTTTTAAAATCAACGAGCGAAAGAGAAAGGTTTTCTTGTGTTTTCACTTTTGTTAAATGATACCCATATTTTTTCCATTTCTTCTACTAAAAGACAGGTAATTATTATCAACTTTTACTATAACGTTACTGGAAAAGCTACCCTCGGATACTTCCTAGTGTGTATTGCGACAATTTTGCCCGCTGAAAAAATTCTGAGCCCAGCAAACTGAACTGTTTGGAATATGTAGTAAAACTGAACTACATAAATTGTAATTTCAGAAATATAGGTACCATAAATCTCGAGACAGGTAATTTTTAGTTTCTCAAATTGCGCACTGCCGACGGCCACAATCTTAAATGTGACCACTTTAGAAATTAACACGGAGTAAGAATCCTGTAATCGAAGGGAATCTCAAGGGCAAGAATTATGTACTTCCATGTTCTTGATTTTCTACTAACTCGATATTTCCTTTTTTTTCATGACTGCTGTAACGCATATTCATAAATTTGACGCATCTGTCCCACAATAATGAGTATGGGGATGCTTTAGAAATATGGTCCTTTCCCTCGCTGAGTACAGTGAAACCCTCGAATTTATACGCCTTAGAGAATGTACTCTGAAAAGTATAGTGATTATACTTATAATCTTCGAAATGTAAAAAAATTGAAAAGTGCAAACTTGGGAATAAGTGAGCTCTAGCGAGTGGTGTAGATAAAAAAATAAAGATCCCAAATCATCAGGACTTCTTTACTCTGGAAATGAGGTACCTACACTGGTGATTGAAACCTCCTTAAATTTATAAGCTATGCAAATTATAAACCCGAAGAAATTCGCAAAGTGTAGTACAGTGAAAACTGTCTATAGTAGACTCGTCTAATCTGGAAAACCTGTCTAACTTGGAAGTGGACACTAAAAATGTCCAAAAAAACTGTGTAAAATGGAAATTGGCACATGTATTTTATTGATTTTTCCATGTTAGCGTAGGTTTTTTCAAGGTAGAATAATTTTGTTCCGATCTGCCGTACTACACTGCACAAAATTCTGTGCTCATATATAAGTGAACTGTATAATCCTTGCCAGTGGTGTTCAGATATGTACAGTACATGGATCACTAATACAATACTGTATAGACCTGTTTTTTTTTGTTCACTTGTACGATGTGGAAAACCTGTCGGTATGGAAATTTCTGAAGTGGTCCGTTGAGTTTCCACTATAAACAGTTTTCGCTGTAACATATCCCGAGGTGAGTCTGACCTTTGGAAGATGTCGAAATGATTGTGAACTCTGCAGAAAAATAGAGTATTCTGATGAGCGTAGTATTGTGGAAACTATACAAACTTCACATTGTGAAGAATACTGAAATAGGTGAAAATTGCAAACTACGTAAAATAAGAATCCTGGGGATGGTTTTCTTTAGAAATACGAGTATAAGCTACAGAAATATTGTACGCTGAAAACTGCGCGACCTGGCGAGTTAGAATGACTGACATTACGAATGCTGGAACTTACAAATCCTCAAAATTGCGAACCCTTCGAAATATAATGACATTGCGAACTTTGCGTTTCCTGAACCTTGAAACTGGGAACTAAATATCTATGAAAAATGAGAACAACGGAAATTGTGTATTGTGAAAATCCTCAGAACTACATACGGGTGCATTTGTCGGAAAAGTGAGGCAGTTGTGAACACTGGAAATTCTAAACCCTCAAAACTGTGAACGCTGAAAATTGCCAGCCGAGGAGCGGGAATTAGAGTCTAACTCCATTAATTCGAGCAGATAAGTCAGATTTTTCTTCGAATAGGTTCTATACTTGATCATTGGAAAGCAAAAAAATTTCGAGGTCGAAAATCCAAATAAACAAAAATGATGTTTCATTTTCCATTCTTCGAAGAATTTACATTTTTGGACTTAAAATTATTTCTATTCCTGCTCCTCAACTACAGAAATTATGTTCTCAGAAAACTTAAAGTTCGAAGCGCTTTATATGTATTACTTACTTTCAAGCAGATTGGCGCTCTTGGGCGACTAGGCTCAATGGTTACAATGAACCAAATTCAATAATACTGCACTCGCCACTGGCTTGTCAATGGCAGAAGGCGTGTAAATGGATGGGGACGAGATTCTAGCCCAAACCCCCTTCGGGCTTCAAAAACCCAAAATAGTACACATTCTCCCGCCGTAACAGTTTCGCACGAGCTATTCTTTTTGCTTGTAAAGCGAAAAATTTAACAAAAATATCCAAAAAGTTATTAAATTTGCTTCGAGCAGCTATTTTCTTGCTTGCATGAATAATTTTATTCAAGCCCCCCTCCTTCTCCCCCTACTGAAATCCTGAACCTCTAATTATAGCAGTGAAGTACTTCAGTCTTATCATGGTTTTTATCAGAATGCTGGTTCATTTTTATTCGGGTAGGAGGCTCGCATCGGCAACTATAGAAGACTAGAGAGCTAAATATGTATGTTGAGATTTTAGAAACGAATCGTTGTCTATAGTAAATCAAATGTCACCAGTTCTTTGAGATAATTCCCCGGATATTGTTTTCTACGATTGTTAAGAGCTGGACAGGGACTTCTTCGAACCCCCGAAAAGGCATCTCTTTTGGATACGACCATCCTCTTTTCGAGCTCGAAAGTTTCAAAATTCATTTCATTTACTAATGAATGCGAGTTAACTTCATTATAAAGTTTACTCCGGCATAAAATCGTGCCCAAGAAATAATAAACTTGATTTGAAAATCAAAAACTCTGCAGCATCAGTATCGTTACCCAGCTACTTATTTCACATCGAGACTTTCCTTTCGAAAATCTCCATAACCTACGTTGTACTCGTGAATTTCTTATCGACACTGTAAAGGACTGTGTATTCGGTCAGTACAATTAACGACTTCAAATTGTTCTTTACAATTCAACGAAAAATACAGAAACGGCAAACTTCAACTTTAATACCGAAAAGAGTGTATTGGTAGAATGAAAAGCGGGAGCTCACCGTTATTTATTTTCCGCACGCTTCCCTTAAAATGCGATATAGGCTCAACTTGAAAGCTCCCCCATAAAAACGGTGTTTCGTTTTCCGGAAATCGCGTCATTGGTGATGCTCGCAAGGGGTTGGAGTAAGACGTAAAAACGGAAAATGAAATCTGAAAATGGGTGTCGACCTGCTCGCGAGCTTCTCCAGAGTGGGGGTGCTTTTGAAGCGCCAACATTTGGGAAATATTATACGCTTTAATTTAAAATGCAGGGATATTTTTTGATTTCGTCGCGCTCGTAGTTGATACGGAATTTACCATGTGAATCATTCGTGCTTTTCGACCGAACGCCGCTGAAATCATGTTTTCCGACACCCCGGAGGATACGATCTCGTCTTCGGACAACAGCAACCACCAAGATGCGGACAAACACTACCCGCAGCTGTATTTCAATCAGAAGTCTCTAAATTTCAAATCTGAGATGAAATTTCTAAATTTAAAATTCAAATCTATAGGCGAGAACCTGCGTATGTCTCGCGACAAGTCGCTGAAATTGAGTAAAGGCTTGCAAAATGAGACGATATCTCACAAGTTTTCCATCGATAATATTTTGGGCCAGTTGAAAAGCGACGAGATTGAAGAAAGCGAAACCGCAGACCAGGAAGAAAATGGCGCCGAATACGAGTTGAAAGAAAATGATATCAAGTTTTCCACTGATCACGAAAATGGTGAGTTTTTATCGATTAATTCGTTACGAACTGGATCTCAAGTTTACTCTTGCTGCGAAAAGTTCAGCAGTTATGGTACAAACTTATCAACAATTTTTTGAGAAATTCTAAAATAATGGTGTTTTAATGCCCTTAAAATTCGAGGTTTTGAATTGGAGTTAGCTGGAAATGATTGCATGACTGGTCGGTTAACAATTATTGCCCACTTTACCGTAGTAACACACGGAATCTGGTACGTGACTTTTGATAGGTATAAGACTGGTATAAGACCAGAGTTCCCATCGTCAGTCATCCTATAGGTCCTCGATGGAGACAAAAGTAGAAGAAAGTACAATCCATAGTAAAATTATAGCTAATCTAACTAGCCGAAATATAAATTACGTAAACACGAATTAAAGTTCTTTGAATAAATTCCAGTAGTTTCTTGCAATCTTTTCGTGACTACCCCAAAATGCAGCAGGTAAACAGAAATGACCTTTAATGCAATAAATATTAACATTCGCCAGGTGGGCAAAAATGTGAGTTTCCAAACATTATTTCGGTGACACTGGGTTCTGTAAACATACGGAATGATTACCATCCCATCCACTTCTCTTCATCCGCACTTACGCACCTTCTGAAATTATTTTTCTTCGAGTCTCAATCCTTATCATTTAGATATCACGCGTGTAAAATTGTGCTTAGTATTTCATTGGCATTGGAGTGTACTTAAGCAGGGAAATCTTCGAGCTTTTATGTGAGTTTAATTAATGAAATTTACGCTAAAACTTCGGTGAGTCGAAAGTTATTGAACCCATTATTGGTGTCAATGTGACTTTTAGGTTTTAATACAGAGCGGAGAGATGAGGGAGAGCTAGATTAGACTCTCATATAAAATATTGGGTGTCCAAGGTCGTCAAATTCATTTTTGATAATATTTCAATTCCAAGTTTAAAGTTGTGACACTCAATGGAGGTTTATACGACTTCATACGTATTTTTTCATGAAATTTATCCCGCGGATGTTAAATATTAAGTTCTTCAGGACTTTAATCTTGTTTTAAATACTATTTTGATTCTACGTTCAAAAGTTCGGTGCCGAGGAGAGGGAATACTATGAAATTTTCATTCGTGAAGTTTGTCGTGAATACCGAAATTTTGGCGTTTTGAGCCAGTGAAACATTTTCAATACTTGATACATCCTCAATGCTAACCTCAAAATTGCGGTTCAATGAGTGAGGGGGGGGGGAAGAAAGAATATAGGAATGTCGTGAAATAATTTATGGATAACAAACTCGTTGCCCCTGCAAATAGGTCAATTCTACATACATTTCCACTCATACGAATACATAAATAGCAGGATAAAGAGTTATTCGGAATCCTTTATTTACGACAGCTCTTTTTTCATAAAAAATTTAAAGTGGCCTGAAGTTTTTTTTTTTTTTTCTTTCCCCGAAATAGTTTACATTTGAGGTCTTATTAGCCAGCTAAATCCCAAACTCTATTTTGATCATTTTCCCCCACAGTTGTGGACCCAAAGAAGTCTGACGATATGATTTCAGTCTTTAAAATAATCAGTCTGCCTTTCAAAATCTGCACGCGCCCACGTGTAAAATTCTACTGTAAATTACAAAAATAGAGGGGGCAGTTGACAGACGAACGAAGTTACGATAAATTTCTGAGCGCCAAGGAATCCTAAAAAATTATGATTTATTAATAACAAGTCACCTTGCGTTTTTACAAGTAAATATAATGTTATACGACTTTATATCCAGTTCTCATTTCAATTTCGGTTTTTTAATCGTTTTTTTCTTCTTTTTTTCCCGAGCTCACTACAATTATTACTGTAATCGTCCGATAAATAGCCGGAAGCTTTAAAATTCTAATTTATTCTGTTTGTTCGATCCGTTTCGAAACAAACGTTCGTCTAGCAATGTTCCGCCTCACCGTTTCGTCCTCGCCGTTTACCTCGTTTTTCTACTTCATTTCACTGGCTGAAACCTCCGAATTGTAAGACCATATACCCATAGAATGTTATTCGATGAAGTCCGAATCAGAATATCCGAATTTCAATAACGTTTGTCCTTTCTGTTCCATACTGTCACGATGAATCGAATTTACTCCCGAATTAGGTATGGTTTCCTAAATCAAAGACGTTACTTTTCGCTGAGCTTTCCAGCTGCCTGATAGCTCGCCGAACTGTAATCATTTTACAGCAGAACTTTTTTACAATAATTCTAACAGATATCAAAATTCGTGTTTTGATAAATCTCGAACACTTTCAACATTCGGCAAATCATATTTACTCGGCTGTTGTTTTTGCAGAGACTTCTGAAAATACGGACGGTAGCTGCTTGACCCCGTTGGAGATGAAAGATCCTCTTACGATTTATTCGTCTTTGGGTTTTCCACACCCGGCATCCTTCTTGTACGGAGGTTGGTTCGCCGCTACTGCTGCAGCCTTATCAGGAAATTCGTCGCCCAATATTTTAGGATTGCAAGGTAAGGCATTGGAGACTGCAATAAAAATAACACGACAGTATGAGGCTAGGACTAATTATAAGATTCGCTATAGTAAAAAAAGTGCCAAAAATTGAACAAAAATTTCTCAATGACGTGCCATGGAACAACCACAAACAGTGGAAGAATGCAAGGAAGGACTTCAAACATACGCTCGTAGAATTTTTTGGGAGTGGAAGGGGGAGCTTGCTGCCTTCAGAATTTTCTTATAGTTCTGAACTTTTTCTATTTTATACGGCGAAACTTTTTATACTCGTAAAATCATAAAAGATGTCAAATTTTTCCTCGTTCTGACATTATTAAGATTTTATAATCTTTAAACAATCTTCAAATTCAAAATAGTGTCGCGATTCGTATTATGAAAATCAGTTATCAATTTTCGATGTTTGATTCATCGATCTGTTTCCGTTTAAACAAAAATCGACGTAATAATCAACGCTTAGATGGTATGCCGTTGCAAGAAGGGGATTTGCATGAATATTTAGCTGCATTCGTCGAAGTGTATTCGAATTAATTAACAACGCGACGATGTGTCACCCGAAATAAGTATCTGTAGAAGCAGGGTTGCCACAAAAATATTACATTGTCGATGGAAAAAGATATGATAATTTATTGAAAAATTGCAAGTCGTATGGAAATGTAAGTTCTAATTATTCGACATTCGATTATTAATAATTTATAAAGCTGAGGAAGGAATCCTCGACTAAATTACAAAGACCGAAAATTTTTGGGCTATTCCAGGGTATCAGCTTACTTTTTATTCATAGTAGAGGTGAGGTGGCCTCGGTAATTTCCGATACGTACAAAGAAATTGTCGCTTTCGAATGTGCTGTATCTCGAATATCAACCGGCTAAAATATTGTAATAGAACGAATGTTCCTCTAACATAACAGACTGTAACAAGACAATACATTCTAAATCGAAACCATTCGTTTATCGTTATTTTTAGTGAATACCTATTTTAAAAAATTTTGTTATCAAATACTTAAATTAACATTGATATTCAAGCGCCCAAACCAGTGGGTAGGAGATCTCGTAAACCTGGTCTGGACAGAAAACCAAGACAAGCTTACAGCGCGAAGCAATTAGAAAGACTGGAATCCGAATTTAAGGTAATAAATTCGTGCACTACAGAGTTTTGCCAACCGATAATCGGAAAGTGCGTCATTATTATTTCATTTACCTTGAGAAAAGTGACCTTTCCTATAGTCCAAATCGGTAGCACTGTTGGCGGTCAAATATGAAGAAAGAAAAAAAAAACACGTATATTTTACATTCCCATGCTGGTACACTTGAAAGACTATAATATTGTTGCCAAACTAGTCCAATGGTACGGAGTTCAACTACGAGGATGTGACGTTCCTTCTCGAGCTCCGCATGATCGGACTAATTTGGCCCAAAATCTCTAATCAGCATACCTTAGTAAAACGAATTTATTTCTGACCACCCGTCGAACCAACGTCTATTATCACGAAATGTCAGATTTGTACGTTCGTTATTCCGCTATTTATGCGTATGTGTGTGTTTCTTAACTTACAACTGACGTCTTCATCATGAGCTTTGATAGTTATAAGGAAGAATTGTGCACCCACCTCCTCCCACCTAAACGTTTGCACTTTTCCATTATCAGTTGAAAAAAATATAGCGTATGCAGCACGCTCGCTTATAAGTGATTAGCGACCTAGTTGCGCAGTGTAATTCATCACTCATATTGTTCGCATTTCGTGATTTTTGCCGCGCACATGGGTGCCATCGCAGTCGCAGATAGTATTTTATGTATCTTATAAATGCGGCTATACACTTAGCGTATTTCGTATTTCGTGACTTTTCACGAACTATTTCACGAAAAAAATGATGAGACGCGAACCAATCACTATACACTTCTCCCAATATCAGCTGTTTCGTGTTTCGTCTGTTCATCTCATCCTGTTCGCGAGAATCTGAAAATCTCGGCGCGAAAAGACGCGAAAATGAAAAAATATTCAATCTAGCTCCTCTCACCAGTGTAAAAATTTTTTTGAGAAAGTCGTAATGAAACGAAAAATTGAAAACCAACGAATTCATTTTCTGGAACATCCTGCCATCGGGTTGTTCTTCGGCTCCTCTCTCCCTCACAAATGCAGATAGGGGTGAATGAATGAGATGTCCGAGGTTTTGGGGACAGAGTAACTAATCCACAAAATTTGAAAAAAAATCTAAAGACCGCATAGTAATTATTATCGCGTTACGAAAGAGACTATTATTTTCAGATGTATGAACTTATATTGTATCTATCGATACTCTTAAATTGAAGCCTCCTCCGCCTCCCCTGATACCATAATTTTCAAGCTCCTAACCCCCTTTGTACTTTCATAACATTTGGCGTTAGATATGCTGCAGATTTCTCACCTGAGTTCCAGAATTCATTTTAATAGTTATTTTCCCTCTCTCCAAACCATTCAGGCTCCACGAAAGAGGGACTAATTCCAGTTACTCTAGTTTTCCTCAAGTTCCAAATTCTTTACGAGATTCTAAAGTAAATTTTTTGGACAGGATAGTCATCCAAGCTCTGAGACGCTGATTTCGATTATCGCCTCTGATTTTTATCCGACCCTTTCCAGAGCCCCGTCGTGATACGAATTAAGCTTCTCCGAAAACAAATTGCACGAAGTATCGAAACAGGGGTAATTTTGTATCGCTGATTTCGAATATCGCTTCTGATTTTTAATCTGGACCAAATTCAAGCGCCTGTGCTTATTTCAATTGAGAAATTTTTACGACGTTATTTTCTATGAGCAAAACTTTGATAAATAAAACTGCATTTTTACCCCATTCCGTGGCTTTAATTTAAAAGAGGGTGAATTCCGAGTCTATTATTGTTTGTCCTACGCTCTTGCTACCACATTGGTCGCACCAGGAGGGATAGGATTCAAAAATTACCCCTAAAGTCGAATACAGCGACCTCAAAAACCTGTAAACCAATTTTCGAATTCTATTCTTTCGGCATTAAGTCACACGAAAAGGAAAATAAAAAAATAAAAATCTATGAAGTTGTTAATTCATTGATATCGCACCATGCTGCACCCCATAGAACGCGTTTTCATATTTCCATATTTTAAATTTTTTTTTCGTTTTCATTTTTGATATTCGAAAATTTTGAAAATTTCTCCATACGATAGGACATCAGGCACTTTTTTCGGCGAAACATGTCGCGAGACTGTCGAAGAGTGAAGCTTGTTTATCATTTCGAAGGAAGAGCCGTGTGAAGGCTGTTTTCTTCTCCTTTTCCTCAGAATTCTGTGATACGTGAAGATCTTTTGAAAATTCTGGAATATACGCCATAGCTCTTTCAAGTTATAATTTGCTGATTTTTAAATTTGTAAATTACCATGATTGAAAATAAATGACTTTAAATGACCGTTAGACACCCTGAAAATGTGTCACAGTTTTTGTTTTTGTTTTTATTTCTTTTTTACAATTTTTTTTTTCGTTTTCTTTAATTAATATCAAGTGAAAAAACTGTAATACACTGTACTTTGTTCCCTCCTAATCTGGTTAGTTTTGGCCGTAGGAGGAGCCATTAATATTGAATTTAAAAAAAAAATATTTAGGTTTCAAAAATAATCCGAACTTTGAAACTGGTTCAGTCGACATACCGTGTGGGCGCTTGTTCTTACCAAAAGTGGGCATGTGAAAGTATACATATTATACTAAATAATGTTAGGTGCTCTATGAAAAGGAATCATAGGTCGCAAAATTGAATTTTGCCCAACGGAGGGTCAGCGCTAAATTTGGACAACGAATTCGAAATCAGCGAGAAAAATTGAGCCAAGCCTCTTCAGTAATTAAAAACCGACTGCCGACTGAAATGCAGATGAACTGAAAAATTCGCCAGATCGACACATGCATGTTACGATAAGTGTATAGCCGTCATGTTTGTCTAGACAGTATAGTACGAAAACCCTTTGACATTTCGTCAAAATGCCGACCACTTGGCGAGAACACGAAACGCGAAATACGAACTTAAAGATGACGAGATGCATCACGAGAACGACATCTATACACTTTTCGCTTCTCGTGTTTCGCCTGATTTTTCTCGCGTATCGTCTGTTTTCACGCTAAGTGTATAGCCGCCTAGAAATACTTCAAAACAAACTAGCTCGAACTCGTAGAAGTTACTAGAAATTATATTCGCGGCAAGAAGGCAGAGGTTGATATGCCACTTTTTTGTAACTTTTGGAAAATGAAAAATAGGGTTTCCAAATAGTATACGGACTTTCGTGAGATATGTAACGTTTAATTGTATTTTGAAAAACACTGTGGCTTTTTTGAACACTCTAGATTGTGGACACGATAGCTAGTGATTTCTAGTTATATATTACAAACAATAAACTAAGACTGTCAATAAGTAACACAATATCATCAACCTCTGCCTTCTTGCAACAAATCATTTTAATGCCACAGAACGACCAAAATTGCTATTTCCGATTTACCCCTACCGATATTCACGTATGCAAGCAGTCGTGCACGGTTGTAACAACTGAAGTCTGGTTATCGTGGAGCAATGATTTTCGTACGAGTACATTAAGACGTCCGTTTCTTGTAGGTGGACAAATACCTTAGCGTGAGCAAACGCATGGAACTTTCAAAAGCTTTGAACCTGACCGAAGTTCAAATAAAAACCTGGTTTCAAAACCGTCGAACTAAATGGAAAAAGCAGTTAGCATCCAGACTGAAAATGGCGGCGCATCGACAGGGCGCACCGCTGTATTTTCCCGCCCACCAGTATCCGTCTCTGTTCTCGAATTCATCTTATTATGTGCCCTCACCACCTTCAACCGGGTTAAATTACTTATTTAACAACAGTTTCGATCAAACCACTCAGGATAATCAAGACGCGTTGACAATGACGACGTCTCATGGTGAACGCAAAAATTCAGACGCAAAAGCGGAAACGTAGGATATTTTTGTAATCGCTTCTATTATGTAACTTTTCTTGTAATATACGTTATTTTTCATTATTAATTCGCTATTATTAATCATTTAATTCTGGGTAATCGATCAATTTACAATCGAAAGCTACGAATATTGAATGTGCATTACTTTTCACGCATGCGCGTTTCTAATAATTCGATGAGACTTGAAAGTTTTTAAATCTACGAATTCATCTTGATAAACCCAATTAGAACAATCCTGTCACCTTCAAAAGTTATTTCAAATGAAAATATGACTGTAAAAAGTTTCAGATCATTCAAAAAAAAACAAGTAAACCTAAGCAGAAAGTGAAAGAAACGTAAAATTTAATTTTTCTTTTCTGCTAATTTTGAAAGAGGATAACGAGTACTCGACTGCAGCCTCGAAAGAATGAAAAAATGAAACCAAGATCTCTCCATTTTCTGGATCCAGTATTTGATATTCAAAATTTTTGTCTCGGCGCGAGGCAGTCCTGGAGTTCAAAAACAAAAGCTTGGATCTAAGAGCTAAGATTACTTCAGATTTATAACTTAGATGTTTTATTAATAACTAGCTGAATTACCCGTCTTTTGGACGGGCTCAAACATATGCATTAGTACATATGAAACGAAATAACATGTAAATTCCCATACAGAAAAAAAAACAGGCGTTAGGAAAAAAATAAAGAAAATGAAACATAACATTGTTTTTTCCTAAAATGGATAAGCTTTGTAACCTTTGGAAATTAAATAGAATTGCCCATTCTTCTCGATCTATCTCCAAAATGAGATATGATCGAATTATCCTGTACATTTCACGTTCTCAATAGCTTATACTTATACGTTTTGATAATTTTCTTTAATGAAAGAAAATGAAGCATGAAATTGTTTTTTCATAAATGTGTAAGCTTCGTAATCTTTGAAAATTAAATCGGATTACCCGTTCTTCTCTATCTAAAAAATAAGAAGTGATCAAATTATCCTGTACACATTTCACGACCTCAATAGAAGTACACTGAGGGTGTTTTTGTTCATTGTCACGCCCTGCTTCAACAGTAATAAATATTACCTATCATAAAGAACTTATTACTACTTGTGACAGTTACTTTTGAGTTTTAAGCATTTTTGGATTTTTGGTGAATTTTTTCCCAGAAGTTCTCGAAACCCAAGATTGAGTGCTGCTCCCAATTATGGTATTTTCTGATTCTCCAGCAATTCACTATAAAATATCCTCGCAAATGACACTGAGGCCTTCTAAGTTGTTCAAAATTCCAGGTGGAATTTTCTGGATCCGAACAACTTTTATATTAATTGGCAACGACCCACAATTGATACGAAATTTTTTGATATACCCACAACTGGTAAGTAGATATAATAAATCAAATGAAAAATGATGTAGTTTACTTAAGTAAGCATTTCAAATTTATTTTAAAAACACGTGGAATCGTCTTATTTGACTTTTTTAAGTATTTTAAAAGCACATTAAAGTCGAGTAAATCCACAGTACCAATAATGGGTCTGAAAAAAGGTAGTACCAATTGTGGTTCGGGCTAAAGTTTGATTAGAAAAAGTAACTGAAAAAACGTGAAATTTGGTCTTATAAGTTAAAGTATCACTTACACTACACTTTTCATTCGATTACCCGATCATTCACTTTGATTTTTCGCGATTTTTGCAAACTTCCCCCCCCCCATTTTTTGAATTCCTTTATTCTTTCCGCACACACATATATGTGGGCCGAAATCGAAAACTCAAGCGGAAAAATGTTCCCTAGACTCTCCTCTACACAACCATATATGTATAATACGTTGAGAAAATATTAATTTAAAGTACTTATCGATCGTTTTTCACAGAATTGATATTTCACACACATGAAAAATAAGGCATGTTTTGATAACAACTTAGAAAAAAAAATTCCATCACAACAAACACATTGAGTTATGAACTTGAAACCAACATGGATAGTGTAAAACATGTTGGTCCTTCGAATGGATGAGGTTTCACGGTTGCCTCGATCTAGCGAGAAAACGCGTTTTCAAAAAAAGGACTCACAATTGATGCTAGGCTCAGAATAGGTAGCTTACCTTACTATTATATTATTTCTAATATAATATTTCAGAATTGACCTCAAGAGGATAAAAGTTCGAATGGTGATGGTTTACATTATAACCTATTCGACGCTGGCGCTTCTATAATTTGCACAGTCCCAGTCAGAGGCTTTCAAAAACATTAATTATAGATAACAACTTTGATAACAGTTTGTATGTTTGTGTCACAGGTCGCGCTATACGTTCTTCTTATCATTGTATGCAGTACGATTGTAATTTCGCACTTTGAAAATGCCTAGCCGGTATACTTATCATCTAAATCTTTTTAATCTCTTCAATAAATGAAAATTGAAGCAAAAAAGTAAAAAAAAAAACACTAAAAGATACGACGCTAGCGCTACTACAATTTGCCCAGTCCCAGTCAGATGAAATAAAAAAAAGTATTATTTGTAAAATATAAAAGTTCGATAGTAAAAAAACGCAACATGAAACATCTACTTACATCTCTTTAATCTTCTCAATAAATGAAAAATGAAGCAAAAAAATGTTTGTAAAATGAAAGATCTATAGTAAATAAACGCAACATGAACTGAGTTTTGAACTTGGCATATCTGTCTCCCAACCGGATGCGCAATCAGTTACCCTAGTTACCCGCAGAAAAGTCACCCATTTGCAACCGTCATTTGGATGCTGTTGAGCGCAAGGGAACCAGCTGACATTTGTAAGCAGAATGATTTATTAGTATCGTTATTGGTAAGCGCATAAAAAGTAGAATTTAGTATCGTTATTGGTAAGTGCATAAAAAGCATAATTTTTCAAAATTTGCCCCCGATTCAAAAATGCGCACTCACGTTGAAACAATCTTATCCGTAAATGCTATGTCACATAGTTTCTACATGGCTCGTGAACTTCGAGTCATGTATTCTTAAAAAACAGATTTTACTGGTTGGTTCCCTTATGCTTAACAGCGTCCAGTTAACCTCAGATTACCCAGAAACCTGTCAGTTACCCTTGGTTCCCTTTCAGTTACTTGGGTAACTGGCGGGATTCTGCGCATCAGAAAGTCAGTACGTTTTACGTCAAAGTTGTCAAAAAATTTTCACGCCATAAGCCTGCTAGGGAATAGATGAGACATTTTTAAAAAGATTTCCTTCAGTAATACCTGAGAACACTGGTGAGGAAAAATCGAGACTTGTCTTTACATATTACATTAATCTCTTTAATAAATGAAAAATGAAGCAAAAAAGTATTTGTAAAATGAAAATTCGATAGTAAAAAAACAACACATGGCCTAAGTTTTGAACACATGAAGCCCTACAAAAGGATTTGTGAAGTAAAAGTTCAATAATAAAAAAACGCAACATATCCTGATCAACCGCAGTATGTACACTGAGGCGCTTTTAGATGAGAGAAACCCTGATCGTTCTATATTCACGATGTGTTATATAAAATACTTCCTGCTGGTCACACTGATCACTCTAACACGCGTTTACAATGACGGGGTAAGCGCGCGGAACACTCACACATAGACACAGATGCAAAACAACTTTAAAGCTTTTATTACAGCTGAAGGAATGAACTTTTCCGCAATATTGTTTGTCATAAACCTTCTCGGGAACACTAACTTTCATTTGAGACATTTTGCAAAACGATACGTTCAGCGTATCGAGCATGATGCCATCACATCGATTCATTTATAATATAGATACGTACACGTGTGAGTACGCGCCTCGCTAGGTCTGAGCCACGAATGTAGAATGCTGCCAGCTTTTTCTTCTTATCGTAAAATTTATCAGATGCTGGTTCAATTTTTTCCTTCGAGTCAAAAAGGTTAGAATAGTTCAAAGGTTGTGTTTCGAAATCACATTTGAATTTGAGGTTTGAATTCAGGAATAGAGTTCGGGGCTCGAATTTTTAAGGTTCGACTTTCTAAGATTAGTTTTTAGCTGGCTGATTTTTTTAAATAAAAAAATCAGGTATTATTCGTCGTCTGATGAAGGGAGTGCGATGGGGAAGGTAAACTCTCTTCGATGTTTCATGATAAAGTAAGCGAATGCCAATAGTTTCCCATGCTCGGGTTTCCAGACGATAACTCGAGAAGGAATGAAGCTATGTGAACAGTTTTTATGTGAATCCACAGAGCACAACTAAAAATAGAACGCTATTGAGCTGCAGCAAAACCTATCTAATAGGAGGCTCTTCTTGTCCTCCAGTTTTTTACATCGTGTTTCCTTATCTGTGTGCCTGATATTTATGCCCCCCCCCAATTTTTCCGCCAGCTAGATCTTTTCACTACTGATAGCACAGAAGGCCCGGGGGTCATAATTTCTCGAGCTCTCCGCATTTTATATCAATTATTTCATCGAATTATTGTACCAAACTTCGACAAGGAGTAAGGTCTATTTCGTGAGAAGAAAAAAATTCTTTAAAATTTATATTAATAAATTTTTTTTGAGAATCATCCCGAAAAATCAAATAACAGACGAGGCTCTGGTTGCTTGGGTGCATTTGGCAGGTATCTCCGCGGAGACATTAACATGCCTCTACCTCCCCCCCCCTCCCAAACACACACACACACACACACACATAATTTAAATGCGAATAAAATTAAAGAATGCAGTTCCGAGATACCTCGCACCTCCCAAGAGCAAAAAAGAAAACGTTACTTATTTAATCACTGATGGGAGACAGTAAGTACACTTTCTTTTTTATTAAAAATGCAGTACCCCGTGATAAATTAAATGACTCGAGCCAGGAAATAATGATAATTTACTTCTATCTCGTCAACACTTATAGGTATTTACCTACGCAAAACACAGTTAAATAAATACACTTTGGCGTACGACCGGTGATAATGATTGTCTACAATACTTATAGTAAATCAGTTAGATGTCGTGTTGAACTGTTAGCTTGCACTCGCGAACAAGCAGATGCACGTTAAATTAATCAGATATCATGTTCTAGCCCGCAGAGGACTTTCAACAAATAAACTGACCTGATCAGACTATAAGTCTGAATTGTATGTGATGATAACGAATACAATTAAACCTGGTACCGAGTACATTTCAATTATAGGTACGTACAAAAACTATGCGATTTAATTTCATTGTTTTACACTCGCAACGGCTATCATTATCGATGTTTTCATACGTACATCGTATCGTGAAAATTAGTTCTACCGGCACGCTTTAATGTGGAAATCGCAAGACCAGAAGTTTAGGTACTATCGGGTTTGAAAACGAAATTTTTTCGATCACTAATGTGCACCAGTTAGATAGCTCGCATGCGGCAATTCAAGGTAAAATAGAAACGCGCGTCATTTTACTTATTTAGAATAATATTTTTCACTGATATGCGAATCTCTCAGTTTACTCGACCATCTTAAGGTACATTAAGAATGATTTAGGACTCTGGACGCTATGATCTCAAAATTGTTCAGTGATGGTAATTTCGTGCGCTCTTATTCGCCCAAGTTGGTGCACCTATGAAAGGTGTCCTAGCGTTTTTACCCAATTGGAGACTTTTAAGGACGACTCAGCGGTGTACCTGGGAAACGACTTATGGTTGAAAGTATCGTCTAAAGCGATTAAAATTATTTCTGTAGGATGTACGGCGTATTAATTCCCCGATCGGTCGTCAGCGACAGTTATTTCGACACTATCGATCTTGCTCATTTCGACTGAAATATCGGCAGTTCGGCAGAAATTACAACCAATCAGAAGTCAGCATTTTGTATCGGAAACGCCCCGTTTGTCGACAGAAGTTCGGAAGTTCGATACTTTCTCGACAATTTTTCGACAGTTCGACAATTTTTGATTCGATGTTTCGATTGTTTGTTCGACAGCATTTCGACATTTCGGCTATTCCTTCGATACTATTTCGGCGTTTTTTTCGACATCAGTTCGACATTTCGGCTATCCCTTCGATACTATTTTAGCGTCTTTTTTTCGACATTCCGACGGCGCGTTCGACAATATTTCGATAGTTTGGCCATTCCTTCGATAGTATTTCGGTGTTTTTTCGACAGGGCGTTCGACACTATTTCGATATTTTCTCACCCTAGAAATTAATCCCTCCTCCCTTTTCGTCCAGGGATCCTTTCATAGGCGCAACCTGGGGGAGGTACAGGCTATAGCCCCTCCCTTAAAAGACCTGAGCAAGGAATTTTAAGCTAAAAATTACAAGCTGAGTATTTCATTTTTCATTTACCCACCCCATTCTCCCAATTTTTACTGGCTGAGCGCGTTCTCTCTCATTTTTACTATTAATAGATATGTGTCCTTCACTTCTGTGGACCTGAAGCATTTCTTTTCAGAATAGGTATAAATGTTTCGCGTCAGACAGACGGATTATTAAAGTCATTCGAATACTGGAAAGAATAGAAAATTCAGAATTTCACCTATATAATATATTTTTGAGAAGATTGAAAACAATTTTTTTATAAATTATTACACATGCGAAGCGTGATACACTGCGTACTGTGGAAGTATTCCGCCGTCCATATACCGAGAGTAATCACCGTCGGAGCCACACCTAGAAGAAAGTGTAAGATTTCAATGCTAAGTTACTGAAATATTAAGTATTCACACCACGAGTTAAGGTCTATATCCTAAAATATATTCAAAATAGATAAATATACAATCTAATTTTGCGACCTCTGAAAGGATCTACAGAGAAAACAATAACGTTCGATTAATAGAAAATTGCGAAAGCATCATCATAGATTTTATGGTATAAGAAAAAGGGAAAAATATGTCGAGGGCTGGTCTCGTGAAAAAAATAAAATAAAATAAAGGTACCCATTCATGTCCTTATACCTGTATTGTGTTTCGAACAAACGTTTTTGCAAAAATCTAATTTTCTTCAAATAGGTTTCATACAGGGGCGGAAATAGAGCAATTTTTTTTTTGGGGGGGGGGCTGAAGCCCCAGCGCCTAAAATCTTCTATACACATAAACATGAATGTCTGTCTGTCTGTCTGTCTGTGTATGTCCTTCATATTTCCATGGAAATTTCTATAAACAACACAGCTGCAGACATTACTACACTGTTCATCTGGTCGCCATGAAACTTTGGGAAGTTGTTATCAAACTTTGGGAAGTTGTTCAATGCACTCCCGCGAAGGTTTGGGGGCAGTAGTGAGGGGTGTGCTCCCCCGACACGCTCCTGTTACTATGACATCATCTGAGTATATCTGAGCGAAAACTGTGCCTCTTAGTGGTGGTTGACATTTCCATGGAAATTTCTTTTAACAACACAGCTGCAAACTGCACGTGTCTCCTGCAGTGACATATATTGTAACATTTCTGGTTTTCTTCTGAATTTGTAGAAAGATCTATGGTCATTATTACGTGGAATGTAAGGAGCAAACTGTGGATTTACGTAGGTATTTTCTTGTGACTAATGCATTGAAAAAAAAAGGTTCTCAAACAGCTTTGAACTTTGTAGTTCACTTGCTTTGGGCACTCACACACATCTACCTTGGTCTTTTTCGTTATCAGTGGGATCACGATTGGTCTCCTCTACACTCTTTATCCCTTGAAATTGGAGGGCGATAATACTGAACTCACTTAAACGTACTTACTTTAGCCAACTCACTTAAGCCCACGGTCAAGGGTAATAAAAATCCAAAAAAATCATAGCCTCCCCCTCCCCCCAAAAAAATAAAAAAATAAAAAAAACTACAAAAAGTAGATTTTTCACTGTAATACTTCCTTTGTAAGAAGAAAAAAAAAAAAAAAAAAAAAAGCATGACATCACAAACGATAATAGCGATACTCGTATAGTTTTATATTTTTCACTTAGGGGGGACAATTTCGAAACTGGAGGGCTTATCCCCCTAGCCCCCTATATTTCCGCCTCCGTTTCATGCCGAAAATAGAAATTGAACAAAATACTGAAAATCCAAGAAGGTGATGCGTTGTTTTCAATTATATAAAAATTTTCCCTTCATTCTCGACAAAAAATTTGACTTCGGTTTCCGAGCGTCGATCCTACCCACAAGTATGCTATGAAATGTCAATTCCTCTATGTACATATAATTTTCAAGTTTCAAGAAATTTAGTGAGTCGTGCCCAATTCAAACAAAAATTGCAGTCCTGGTCATTATGACAGAGTTTTCCAATTCTAAGTCCTTTGTTCTCTCTCTCAAGGTATAATTTGCTAACTTTTAAATTTTTAAATGACCATGATTGAAAATGAATGACTTTAAATGACTTTATGACCTTTTTTCAAAATAAATGACTTTAATGTCTTAAATGACAGTTAGAACCCTGTTCATATATGAATGGGGAATTCAGGCGTCAGAATAATGATGTATGAAAGGATTTCATCGCTAAAATTATTAATGAGATAATACGACTCGAGCATACACTCTATCATATGTATCAATTAAAGATTGCATCGTCGATGTTAAATTCATAATGGTAGATGTACAATGACAAGGAATTCCATTCCATTCCTAATTCCCATTCAAGCTGCTGCTAGTCATCGCGCGAGGTTACAGACAATAAGGTTTTGCCCCACTCAAGAAAAACAGAATTTTCTGTGTTGTACAGCACCAGATTTACCTACAGGCACTACAACAAGCACCAGCTCGGAGCGGCCAATTTTGAGAGGCAGCCGAATTTTGAGCATTTTTGTTTTCAGCACATTTTGGCGGGCCACCAGCCAGACACGGTGCTGTAAATAAAAAACTACTGAACAGATACAAAAAAATTTCCAGCTAGGTGCCTGGGGGCCCAAGTGCTTGTAAGCGACTTTAATATTAATCCGGCTTCATGATTTCCACAATAATGCTATTGAAGAAATTAATAGAATCCCAATCCGATCTCTACTTAGTCTACCTAATTAAAATAATCGAACAGGAATAGGTATAGGAAATGATAACTAATTGACAATTAGTGATGACGGGAACACATGTGGCATCAGTTACTGTGTACATTCTTGAACAAAATTTGCGAGTACAGGGTGTCCCAAAAGAATGAGCATAGCCAAGAGGGGGGGGGGGGGGCGAAGAGGAAAACCTGAAATTGAACGTAAAAATATGCAAGAATGAGCAATTTTTCGCCTTTAAAACACGTGTTTTTTTTTAATTTTGCTTGAGCAGTAATTTTACCTTCATTTTTTATAAAATAGTCCCCTAATACATATTATATTGGCAATTTTCAAAAAATACCACAATTTTCGACTTTTTTCCCCTTGAAAGTCTTACTCCCCCCTCCCCTTGAGAAAATCCTGACTACAACACTGCCCAAAAGTCAGGTTCCAATTTTGCTCGGTACACTACACATACTGCCTGATTCTCGCCCGTCTTCATGCATCTCGAGACCAGACTCTCAATGTGACCACGGCAGACACACGGAACATTTTTGTGTACCTTCTTGCCGTTCTGCAAACTGTGCAGTTCGCGGGTTTAGTTGCTGAAATCGAAATGATCAGATTGTGGGACCAGACTTCTAGGACACCCCTCTCACTCTGAAACAGTCTACTGTTTCCAAGATGTACCCAATTGATATACTTTGATCGACGTATCATCTTATAATTCGCTTACAAATTATATCCTCCTTCGATGTGGAGAAGAATTTCGAGTTCAAGGAATAACTGAATACAGCTTCAAGCTTTGACTGGGAAATTCCTGGTTCTACAATGTAAAATCTGCCCCCTTCCCAATTAGGGCGCTAGAAATGCACAGACGCAAAATTAGGTACATACATTTTAATGAAAAAACATAGGGTCTGAGGGGTCAAGCAAAAACTGTTTAAACGGCCGGTGGACCGGCCAGGGGCATTTTTTCCCCTATCCTCCCTCATTGATCCACTCCTAGAATAATTAGTAACTGAATATTCCATTAAATGACAAAAATGTGACATAACTTACCGATAAATAACAGTGCATGCAAATCGCTTCACGAATATTAAACCACTGAACCACTCAGCGACGCATGAAATTTTAACTGAAACCACTTATTCCGCACTTCCAGACTCCGGAGTCGAGATAACACACTCGTACCTATTACCGAACAGGATCGTGGGAATATTCGCAAACGTGTAAAGGCGCCGACGCGACGACAACTTTCAAAGCTCAATTCTTTTGCACATCACTATGCGGCTGACGAATATTCGATGATCAGCCTAACTTCGGACACTGTTCGATAGTAATTCGACAGCAATCAAATTTACTCGTTCCACTCAGTCGAACTTCCGACACTGTTCGACAATAATTCGACAGCAATCAAATTTATTCGTCCCGCCCCTTTATTTTCAGCCAATTAGAAAGCTTTAGTCGAAGATTTCGATAGTTCGACACATGTCGAACTGTCGAACGACACTAATTTTGTCAGATCGGGATCGCATGCATAATATACAGTACTAGCAGCCCCCCTAAGCACACCACAGGCAGAAGACCCCAGAGAACGCACACCCACCCCTAGGAAGATCAGTGAGTGCTAAGCCAGGCGCCTCCATCATCACTCTCGGCATCCCTACAGAGAAGGAAGAGAGGAGGACTCGGGACAGAGTTGCGTGCAATTTTGAATTTAGAGACGCTGATGGCCAAAGGGGTAGACACCATATTTCTAACGCCCCTGGATCCGCCGAAAGGGGCCGAGACAAACAAACACTTCTATGTATATCAGAGATTAGACATTTCTGCCCCTTAATATTTTCTGAAAGGGAGCAGTTACATCCACCAAATTTCAACATAATGTGAAGAAGTTCCATGTAAAACACTTCCGGAACATCCAAGTCGAAAAAAATTAAAGAGTTCAGAAAGGGCAAAATTTTGTGACCCCTCCCTTTCTAATAAGGGTACCTACCGAAACTTTTTATAGCCTAAAACCTATTCAGAGTTCATACTAACACTTCCAGGAGGTACGAACCCCCCCGCACTTACGGTTCACCCGCCAACCACAAACAAACACACAGACAAAGAAAAAATACCTTATATATATACCTAGCTCGTCAATAGTAAAGATAATTTTGCAAATTTATCTCAAGCTGGTAAAAATCAGTCGGGCAGTTACAGTCGCTGTAACTGTAATATTCGACTGGTTACTTCCCGCGGTTAATGTTATTTGGTGATAATTGTACTAACACGGCTGATAGCTTCCAAGAAGTAGGTAAAGAGATAAAAGATTCTATGGTCCAATACCTCATTCGCAGTTCAGTGCGATAAACAAACATCAAGGTTTAAGTAAGTATCGCTGTAAGTATCAAAACTAATGTTAGACCTATGTTGGAGAGTAGGTACACAAAATTATCCAACTACACAGTTTCGTGTACTTCAAACCTCCATATCTCGCCACTAGCCAGTTACCTAACTCGATAAGTAAAGTGATTTTAAATAGACTAGAAGACGTCGCATTTGCTTTTCTGTTCTTCGAGAGTTTTTCTCACAACTACTCTTTAGTCTTGTTTATTCCAATAAAAATACGAAACAATAAAAACAACGTTTTTCTTTTTTTCTTTAATTCGTAAACTTAAACCGATTCGGCATGCGTCATTATAAATTGTGTCGAACAACCGAGTGTGTATATATTTAATATTCTTGCACTCGTATCGACTGTTGCATTACGCTGAATTTGGTAACGCTTTGAGCCCAGTCAGTGATGAGTGATTCATGCACCTCTACTATTAAATAGAGTCGTGTTAATAGCGGTTGCGAAAATGCCTAATTAAATTATCGCGTTCGATTATTTCCTTAATAATAACTGGTTAATTTATTTAGTGCATTTTGTTCGTTTCTGCAGGGTGATCTTGAATTGTCACGTCAAGCGATTTGAAGACCTTAGAATCTACGTGCGCGTAAATTTCCAGAAACTCGACTGAGGCATGCGCAGTACATCGAAAAAATGGTCAAATTCAGTATCATGGGTAGTTGTAAAGGCAGCGAAAAGACAAAAAATACGAATACAATATGCGTATTTCCCGACGAGTATGTCATTTCTAAAGAAGTCAGCTCGATAAATAGTATTTCGCAAACCACTGCGAATAACATTTCACCAACGGGCACGTACAGCCACTTGTACAGGTAAGTTTCTTAATATGTTCTGTGATCTGCAACTCCAGTGTAAATTGTACAGCATATTGTGTAATTTAGGGGAAGGACGTACTCTTCTCTGCACACCCATAAGGAATTTTCGGGCATGTAAAAATCAAGCGAATCAACGCTCTGTGAATACTGATCACGAAATCATAAAGCGCTGATTAATTACGTTAATTCCACAGGAGTGGGAGCCATTTTAGTTCAAGTATAATTGGGAGAAAAACGATGTGCCAAATAACGGTTCGAAAATTCGAAAAGGCTAGCATTGCGTGATAAACTGAGCGCGAATCCGAGAAAAACGTGAAGTTGAGGGTGCGCACAACTCATTTATTTTCCAGTTGAGGAAGTTGGACGGGCTATGTTCTTTGCGTACCGAGAAATTAACATATAATCGGTTTATTTTTCATAAAATACGCGAATGAATTTCAAAATTAATTTGTTGTCTGATTATCGCAGTTATTTTTAACGACAGATTATAATAATAATAATAATAATAATAATAATAGCAGCCTTTAATACGGAACACAAACCATTACAAAAATATGGAATAACATAATGGGATAAGTATACATACAAAATAGCATATTGCCTGACAATCTCCCTTCCCCCAAATTTAGTGTGTCTCGTACCTTGCCCCCATGTCGCGGGCATAGGCCTCCTCTATTTTTCTCCATCTTTTCCGATTTTGAGCTGCTCCACACCATGGCAAACCCACCCTTTCCGTAATTTCGTCTTTCCAGGCTTTTAATGGCCTGCCTATCCTCCTCGTATGATCGTACGGGACCCAGAATGTCAATCTCCGTGCCCACCTGTCTACACTAGATCTCGCCAAGTGGCCTGCATATTTAAATTTTTGTTTTTTGATCGTGAATACCACCCCCCTACATTTTGTCTGACTTCTAATGGTTTTGGCCCTGATTTTTTCAATTCTTTTGATACCTAACATACTACGTTCCATGGCTCTTAGGGTAGTTATCAGTTTCCGGGTTAGGGCGTCAGTGAGTGACCATGTCTGGGCCCCGTACGTCATAATTGGCATAATGCATGTTTCTAATACTCTTGTTTTCGACGCGGTCTTTAGTTTCCCCTCAAAAATCGATCTCAGACCCCAAAATCCTTTCCACGCCTGGCTTATTCTTTTATTTATTTCTTTGTTCATTTTATCTTTGAATGAAATTATCTGCCCGAGGTATGTATATTCGTTAACGGTCTCCAAAATTTCCCCTCCCGCCACAATTTTGATACCCTCGGTGTTGGCCATTATTTTCGTTTTGGTTGCGTTAATTTTGAGTCCCGTTTTTTCGCTTTCGGCCACCAGCCCGTCGAGCATTCCTTGGAGTTCCTCCCTGTCTCCACTTATAAGAACAATGTCGTCTGCAAATCTCAAGTGATTTAAATTTAGCCCATCGATTTTGATCCCCTTCCCCCCCAGTCCAATTTTCTAAATATATGTTCTAGTAGTGCGTTGAATAGGTTGGGAGACAGGGGGTCCCCTTGCTTTACTCCTCTTTGAATTTTAAAGGTGAGTCCAGGGCTGTCTAATTTGATGTACGCGCAAGTATCTCGGTAATATTCTTTTAATATTTTCACAATTTTTGGATTTATTTCTTGGGTCTCCAGAGCCTCCCATAGATAGTTGTGGTCGATTGTGTCAAACGCTTTACAGAAATCCACGAAAGCCAGGTTAATTTCAATTTGGTAGGTGTTTGCCTTTTCTATTAGTTGATTTAATGTATGTATGTGATCAGTTGTGGCAAAACCCTTCCTGAACCCCGCCTGCTCGACGGGCTGCGCGCTGTCAAGCTGAGGATAGGCTCTGTTTTTGAGGACCTTCATAAATACTTTACCAACGTTGGAGGAGAGGCTAATCGGCCTATAGTTATTCAACTGTTTTTTGTCCCCTTTTTTGTGCAGTAGGATAATCTCGGCCTGCTTCCATTGTTTTGGGATTTCTTCCGATATTATGATTTTATTAAATAGTATAGTTAATGGGTCAGATAGTACCTCCGCGAATTCTTTTAGGTTTTTATTTTCTATTTTGTCGGGGCCAGACGCTTTCCCCGTTTTCAACTTCCGCAAGGTTATTTCCACCTCGTGATTCAAAATCCCCGGGAGTGGGTTATCAGATTGATCGCTAGTTGTATCATCGGCTGGTCCAGCGCTACCATCTCCCTCCCGTGGCGTGCTTCCACTTTTTGTGCTCTTCGGGTTGTGGTAGAGTTCTTCGTAGAATTTCGTGGCTTCTAATAGAATGCCTTTTCTGTCACAAATCCTCGTACCTTTTTTCCCCTCCAAGCCGATTGCCATTTGTTTACCATAGCAGAGTTATTTTTTCATTCTTTTTGTCGATCATGATGATTCAATGATTTCGCGAATTTTTTCCTCCTCGTACCTTTTACAGTCGTTCTTAATTGCTTTTTTAACGGTTTTTTGTATTTCTGCCCATTCGACGCGTTGGTGTGGTGTTCTATTCTCCAACTTTCGCATACTTTCCCTTTTCGCAATAAGGTTTTTGGTCTGATCGGTCAGTTTGTCGTCTGTAGTCACTACATTCCTCCTTTTGCCAAAAGTTTCTAGAGTTCCTTCGATAATTTTGATCAGGTTGTCATAACAATCTTGTAGTGTTGCGTTATGTTGTTCTGTTTTCCAGAGTTCTATCTTGTATTTCATATCTTCTGACGCTACTCTCCATTTGTGCTGTGGTATGACTAGGTTGCCCCCCTCTTCTCGTTGTTTTTGATGTACTCCCTGATTTTTACTCTACGTGGTATATTAAGGGTGCATCTCCCTACCCTATGGTCTGAGGAGAACTCGAAGCGTGATAGAACACTGTAGTCCTTCACCACTGCACGTTCGTTTATGAGGCAGTGGTCTATTTCGTTTTTGACTTTCTCATTGGGTGCAGTCCACGTCCACCTGCGGGCTTCTCTCTTCTTAAAGAAGGTGTTAATTATCTTTAGATTGTTGGATTCTGCAAAACCTAGTAGCCTTTCTCCTTCTTTGTTTTTAACGCCGAACCCAAAGGGACCCGTACATTTTTGATTTCTTGCTGTACCACTCGGGTCGTGGCCTATTTTAGCGTTAAAGTCACCCATAACTAACGTGTAGAATTCTCTTTACTTTCTTTTTCAACCACCTCTTGTAGTGTTTCGTAGAACTCTTCCTTGCAAGTTTCGCTTGCCTCCGAGGTAGGCGCGTAGCACTGGACCACCGCTATTTTTGTGTTCTTACCGACTAGCAACTTCAACACCGCGATTCTCTCTGACACCGCCTTAACCTCTACCACATGCTTCCAAGTTTCTTTTTTAATTAGAAAACCCACCCCTTTTTGCCCCTTTGTTTCTCCAAAAAAGTAGAAATAGTTACCCGATTTTCTTAGCGTTAGTCCCCCCCCCCTCTGCATCTGACCTCAGCAAGTCCGAGAATATCCCACGAAATTTTGGTGAGAGCAGATTCAAACTCTAAGAACCGTACCTCGCCTGCCAAGCCCCTGCAGTTATAATTTAGAATGTTGATGCCAAAATTTTTTATGTTATTTATTTTACTTTTGATACATTGTTTTGATTTTGTTCGGTACGGCTCGTCTTCACTTACCTTTAGAGGGTTTACAGCCTTACTTCCCCGCGATGGCTGCCTTCGTCTTGGGGAAGGAAACGACAGATTAAGGGTCACTCAAATTTCTTTGAGAAAACTCCTCAATAATAACGATTCTCATTCTACTCTGCATTACTTACAAGACTATTTTGAAACTCAAACTCAATAGACTTACTCGATTTCTATGATAAAACCAATTCGGATAGGTGTGTACTTGGTGCATACATTAGACTCTAATAAGACCTATACTCGGATTCTGTCATGACTACAATTTAGGGCTCAGTTCAATGCCACTAAAAGTAAACTCCTTATAACACGATGTGACTCATCTAGACCCCCTGAGAACTTTTTAAGACTAATTAGGATTACGATAGGGCTCATTATTACTCTGATAGAACTATTATTCAAGTTCTGTAGTGACTTGTTAAGCCTTACTCAGACTCTCCTAAGACTTAAGAAATCATCATCATCATCATCATCACCATCACGGTCTCAGTCGCAAGTGGCTGTCCAGACTTCCGAAGACATCCCTCCACGCTTCTCGGTCCTGAGCTACGGACAACTGCCTTTGCAACTGATCTCAGCTGGATCCGGATACAGTCCGTCCATCTTGTTGGTGATCTACCTCTGCTTCTCCTGCATGAGACTTTTCCGAGCATGATGTTCCATTCCAAGTTCTCGCTGTGTCTTCGTGCTATATGTCCGAAATAGCTCGGGATTCCTTTTTCAATCAGAACACTCAGCCTTTGCGGTTCATTCAGCTCTGCTACTAAAAACGCATTCGTCCGCCGCGCTGTCCATGGTATCCGTAGCATTTTATGCGCCAGGTCCACATTTCCAATGTATCTATCCTTCTTTTGTCTTTTTTCTCAAGTGTCCGTGTTTCTGCGGCGTACAGAAACACTGGAAAAACGAGCGTTTCCACAAGTTTTATATGTAGCCCCTTGAGATCTTGCGGCTACAAGTAACATTTCGTCGTCGTACCATTGCTGATTTTCCTAGCGCTATTCTGCGCCGAATTTCGCCAAACGAACCGCCGCATGTCTCTACCAGGGAGCCCAAGTAGAAAAAACTCTACTTTTTCGAATTCGTTTAGCACGTTGCCTTGAGGCAGACAGCCACTCCGATCAGTGACCATCACTTCGATTTTGGCTGCGTTGACGTATAAACTAAGTTGCTCACTGAAAACATAATATCGAGATGATCGCGAAAATGCGTGGAATATGAGCATACCTAATGTTTATTATTAATGTCCTCAACGAAAACTGACGCTTTTCAAGTACTTATGTTTTCTTACTCACACGAGTAACATAACCACTTATTCGGTATATGTTTTTCTTCATCTCATCGTCCAGGTGAACACATGCAGAGGTGTTTGCGATTGTTACAGCTTGTTGGTCTCACCCTAGTGATAAACAATTTGTGAAAGAGCCTAAAATTGAAACGTTAATTAGGTATCGATGAGCCATAAGTAATTCTAAATTCAATGATTGAAGAAAACCAAACTTTGCGATCTAGGGTTAACGACTTGTTTTTATTGAAACTTGAGCATTCTAAGATTCCGGTGAAGACTTGGTGGACTTGAGATGATGTATATCAACAATAGGAAACAGCGGTTTGCGTGTATAGGAAATGACCCTGAATTCTGAGAACACAAGATTGTTCCTTAACAGCACAATGTTATATCTTACGCGCAAAAATTGTTGACCATTATTGATACATAATCCGAGGTCTACTCTATGGGTAATTCTCCGAAAAATGGACAATTCATGTAAATAGGCTGTAACTCTGCCACTTATTATCAGAATGCTATGCGCAATATATCAAAATTGAGGAAATGAACTCTTCTGATGGAGACAGTGGTAAAAGCTCTCCCTAGTTCAGCAGAACATCATTAGAAAATCGAAAATGCACCTGAAATGTCCATCAGCGTGGGTGTCAACCTGGCCTAGTTCCGTTTTTTTCTTGTTTTGCTTGCTGGAAGGGTTTAATACATCATTTTCAGGAACTACTGTTTCTCATTGTTGAAGAGGTAAGTTGAGGCAACACGGTATAGGTCTTACAATCTTTTTCTAACCAAGTTAAGTAACCTTTAGAATACCTCAAAGTTGTGTCTAGGAAGAGATATGTCCTTCAACGTGGATAATTTTCAAACCTCTCTGTAGGCTTCCACTATAAGCATAAACTTCTCTCAAATGCTCATATAACTTCCTCATAACTTCCTCTAGAAGGCTGTGTAAGAACTTCTGTGAAATAATGATAATTTGTATGCTAAAATACTCATTTATTGCTGAGATCCTGGTTTCTAAAAAAAAAAGTGTCCTTCATCGTGGACATCAACAGCCATATTGAATTTATAGCTCCGAATTTGTAAAAACGTAATAATATAACTAATGTTGGCCACATTACATTCAGCAACATGTATCAAATATTTTCCGCATATTTACCCAATGGGAAAAGGGAAAAGGCGATTTTGTCCTTAAACGTGGACATAAAATATTATTCAACGTGGCTACTCACGTATTTCTTGTATCCACGCTGAAGGACGTGAATCTTTCGACACTTAGAAGCAGTCTGTAGAAACAGCCTTTAAATCTTCTTCGTGCAGAGACTACTTTCCTAGATGAATTTTTGGTACTTCGTAAAACCGTGATCCGTGAGATTGTAACCCACGGTGCCACTGTGTGATCGTACAGCCTCATCTTATCACACTATGTAAACTTGAAAAATTTGTCTTTCAACGTGGACAACAATTTTTTTTTTTACAACCTTCCAAAATCAAATTTAAGCCCGGCCGGTACCGGAATATGATTTTTCAATACCCCTAGTATCGATTTCAACGAAAAAAATTTGAAAAGTGAACCTCATTTTTTTTGGTTTTTGTCCACGTTGAATTGTCCATTTTTCGGAGAATCACCCCTATAGTAGGTACCAAACAAACTGTCATGGGCGTAGCCAGGTGGGGGAGGGGGCAAACTGGGGCGCTTGCCCCAGTAGACAAAAACTGAAGTTATATTGTATTGTGCATTACCCGACATTAATAAATATTTCAGCCGTAAAATAATAAAAAAGCCTATGTTTTTCGAAAATTCCACGCATTTTAGGGATAATTATCTCGATAAATATTTTCCTACAGAAAAGTTGTATGGAACCTTTTTATAGAAAATTTGACAAGGAGCATTTTATGTTATTTGCAATTTAATTCAAAAGTTACCTTTGTTTTTTTTTTGTCTTTTTTCTCTCGAAAACTGCGATTTAGCTAATAAAGATCAGTTTTATGAAAGAAAAAATAACAAAAGTCACGTTCTTCGAAACTTTTACACATTTTTGCCATCATCTCGGTAAATATATGTTCTAGAGAAAAGTTGTACAGAATTTTTTTAATAGAAAATTTAACAAGAAACATTGTATGTTACACGCATTTTGGTCCTGAAGTTGATATGTTCCGAGACATTTGCTGTTTGTAAAATCTCAGTATTGCACCTAACTTCAAAGTCAAAGCGCCACGGGTGAATGACCTCAGATTGAGCTCAAATTTTTTATGACAAGTTTCTAGGTCCATTAGAAAAAATTTCAGTGCGCACTCAATCGATTGGCAAAAACTTGTAAAATAAGGGACACCCTACCCTCCAACCTTCCCAAAGAAAAAAACCTTGGTAAAATTATTCAAAGTCTTTTTCAGAAAGCCATACAACTTTTTATTTGGAGGACTCTCATTTCAGTTCTATATGCAGGGTTTTTTTAGTAAGTTTTTGGCAAAACAGTGGGAATTTCAGCAAAAAATATCTTGATTCCTTTAATAAAAGAAATATGCCGGATCGTCATACACCCGCCGCTTTCATTTTCATTCACTTTCTTTTGCCTTTCCACCCACGCAAAAAAGAAGCGCAACAACTTGGAATGATTCTTCGTCTTTGATTTGGAAAAAAAAAACAAAAAAAAAACATAAGAACCGCGCAAAAAATCGAAAAGTAAATCTGTAAAAATCGGGCTATTTCAACAGTCTACCTTAGTAAAATAACTTATCGTACGTAAAGTCACTGTAATTCATATAAAGTTACCACAATTTACGGACTTGAATGTGCTGGAAATCTCTTTTCTTATGTTTTTATGTACATATTTTGATATAAGTGGGGAAAGGTAACTTTTTGCAACGGGATTAACTAATGCTTGAAAAAATAATAATAATAATTTTGAGCCATTCAAAATGTGAATCAGGTACCGAGTAAACGTAGTTAGCTTTTGTAGCTCATACAGACACATTAGAGGTACCTACGTTTAGATGCAGCTGAAAACTAGATGATAAGTAATTTGTGACCAACTCTCGATTCAAGTCGTTATTTTTTCGCAACTGTTGAGTCATATTACGCATGATTTCACTTGTTTTCACACTAGTCGAACCGCGGGTAAATGAGTCAAAGACTGTATAAAAAATTTACGCATGCCACTGTTCTTTTATTCACAGTTGGACACTTTACGCACGGCTTGAGTATTTTTCACATCGTTTTAGAAAAAGTACCAAAAAAAACAACACATTTTGTATCTTTTTTACGTACGAAAAATCGTATTTCTTACACATCAAAGCATTTTCGCATTTGTATCGCAATGTTTACTATTTCCTTACTGCCTATCTTTCATTCCTAAAATGGCAAAGCGCTTAGTCATCAAAACCTGCGAAATTAATATCTGATATTTGTTTGGAAAGTCTCTTATTTAGAAACAGGAAAAAGGTATTTGAACTGAGGCTTGGCGACCCCACACCCACGTAGGTCTAAGAGCCCCAATAATCTTAACCCAGTCCTGCACTGGTCTGCTACCAGAGCATATTTTAAGCAATTTTCACTGGGCGGTAAATAATTTTATGCGACCATTTCTTCTTGTGCCATATTTTTCTACATACATAATGCTTCTTTTCCTGAAATACCTTTCCTAATTTTTCTTCCCCCCCCCCCACCCAGCTAAACCAATTTTTAGTGATGAAAATACCGTTCAATTTCCGTTTTATTTAAATTAATACCATTCAATGTTGACATCATGACCAGAGTATTTAATTTAAATTTTAATCAATTACATGAAACTAGATACAATAAAAACAAGTAATAACTCCAATATACTGTATTGAATGTAATATTTATTTCATTATTTTTTAGATTGAGGAAGTAAGCGAATTTTGCTATTTAGGGAGGAAAATAACAAAAGATGGAAAAAGTAAAAGGGATATTGGTAGTAGAATAGCACACGCCAAATTAGCATTTTGTCAAAAAAGTAGGTAATCTTTTCAAATCAAAAATAAATCGGGAAATCAAAAAATTGTTCTTATGTTTGGAGTGTACCTTGTTTATGGATGAGAAACGTGGACCATAGGAAAACCAGAGAAGAGAAGGATCGAAGCTTTTGAGATGTGGTGTTATAGGCGGATACTTAGAATCACATGGATGGATAAGGTAAGAAATGAGGAAGCACTTAACAGAGTGAGGTAAAATGGATATTCGGAATTGTCTGAAGAGAAGGAGAGATAAACTAATAGGGCATAACTTGAGGCACCAGGGAATACGAGTATCACTTCTGCTAGAAGGAAGAGTGGAAGGAAAGGATTAGGTAGGTCGGCAAAGATTCCAGTATGTTCAGCAGATAATCAAGAATGTCAAATTTAAGTGTTATTATAAAATGAAAGAACTTGCACAAGATAGGGAGAAATGGAGAGCTCTGCATCAAACCGACTAAGTAACTAACTATAATCAAATTATATGTAGTTTCAGTACCCATCGCTACCATAACGAGAGTAAAAAACAGACGAAAAAATCAACAAAAAAAAACCTAAAAACTGGATTTGGGTTTGGTTTTAGTACCTCAATGACAGTAACGTTTGTTGTTTGTTTTTTGTTTTTAGTAGGTACCACAATGAAAATAACAGCGAGCCAAAATCAACAACAAATATACTTTTAAAAATTTAGGCTTATCACTAAAAGAAAATTATTAATAATAATAAAATCAAAACTGTGATCAAATTTGGTTTTAGTACTAAGGAAAGTAACATCTGTGGTTGATTTTCTTCGACATATGGTAGATTTGTAGTGATAGCCCAGGGATAACACTTGACACAGTAAGACGTAAAAATAACATAAACTGAAAGAACTGTTACACATCACTTAAGATTTTCTGTAAATATCTACGCTCAGTACACTGTATAGACTAGACTAGGTACATACTTTGAAATGAAAAAAAGAGTCAGGCAAGGGGACCCCCTCTCACCTATCCATTTCAACTGTGCACTGGAGGAGGTTTTCGGCCAACTAGAGTGATAGAACAAGAGACCGAATATAAATGGTAAGAGAATCTCAAACTTCAGATTTGTAGATGACGTAATCCTAATATCAAAATCGCATTCGGAATTAAATTCAATGATTCAGTCTCTAAATGCAATAAGAAAAACAGCAGGTATAACTATGAACTTGGAAAATACCAAAATTATGTCAACAGAATCGTCCTCAACAATAATTAGCATAGATTGGAGAGAGATACAATCTGTAAAGTAAACAACTTACTTAGGTCAATTAATCGCTTTTGAAAATAAAATCAAGAAAGAAATTAACAGGCGAATTGGCTTGGCATGGAAAAAATACTGGGCACTGAGACATATCTTCAAAGGTAATTTTAAGTATAAACAAAAAGGGGAAATCTCTAATATGTGCGTGCTGCCAGTTCTAACGTACGGATGCCCAACCTGGACATCAACAGCAAAAATTCTAACAAAAATATCATCAACTCAAAACTCTATGCTACTTTATGCTTGGAAAGAGAAAATCGGACAGAATTCGCTCTGCTTCACTAAAAAAGAAAATCCCTAACATGTTAGATGCAATAGTTCAAATTAGGAATCAAAAGTGGGGGTGGGCGAGGCACGTTGCTAGACTTCCCCCTACAGATGAGCATGTCTGGCCACCTTTTGGATTTTCGCTTACAAAAAAAAAAAAGAAGAAGAAAGGGGGACAAGAGTGAAATGGAGGAATGAAATCGATCACTTCTTTTCCCGCAAAAAATACCAAAGAATTGCTACAAACAGGGAAGAATGGGAAAGGGTGAAGCGTACCTTTGTTCTTAAAGGGCCGTGGATATTTTCAGGGTAAATTAGAAATAGCTATAACGCACGTAATACCCCTCTAAATAAAGGTACCTATTAACTAACACTGTACAACTAGAAAGGAAAATTTAAACTACTTTATAGTGAAATAAAACATGGTTGGGGGAAAAAGTATTTTTATTTTCAAGAGTTATGTTATCAATTAGGCAGATTTTTTGTTCAGTGATATGTATTATGGACATTATGGTACTGGATGACAAGCGATTATGCCTATCGGCACAATCATACTGTACTGCGCGGCACTAATTTGCCACTAGGCGGCACTAGTGCCGCCCACTTTGTATGTTATTTTATGGCCTGTCTGCTACTCATACCTAGTCGATTCGACTGACCAAATTTATTCTTTAGAGAGATCAACAGAAGACGATTAGCATACATGTCCCTCTACTTATGGAGTAACTGACAGATTCGCTTTTGTTTTTTCAGAAGGAAAACAACATGGGAACTGAGCAGATTATCATTCTCGATGATGGGCATAGAAATCGTGTACTCGGTAGCTACATCCGTCATTTCTCCGTTACTGCTAATGTACGGAATGGGACGCGAACAAGTTGTACTGGTCTGGGCAATTTCGCCGATAATTGGCTTTCTATTCTCACCAGTACTTGGCTCATTAAGTGACAGATGCAGATTCTCAATCGGCCGTCGCCGACCATTCATCATTTTCCTAGCTGCGTTAAATTTCTTTGGTACGCGTGGTATTATTTTAAATTACTCGTATATGGTTATCAGCTTCAACTGAAAATCTGGAAAATATCTAGTGGCTGCGCAGTTTAATAACAAGAAAAAAAAGAAAAAAAAAAAGAAATAAACTTAGATTGGCAGAAATAGCCAAACAAATAATACATGAAAAAACTGCTCAAGTCATTCGTAATTAAACTCATCACGTGTAAAGGACTAGCACAAGTTACTCCATTCACATTCTATAATGAGTTTATGATTTCTGATTGTCTATATTAGGAGCTTTCCATTGTTTAGATACCTTCGTAAAAGAACGATTTAACAAAAGCAAGGTTCTTTCCAGGGTTGATGCTGGTCGCCAACAGTTACTTAATGGGAAGATTCTTCGGAGACAACGAAACGGATGTATTTTCGCTTAACGCTACCCAACCGATTACCGAATTCATCAGCGCCGAAGTTGAAAGCAATGACAAAAACTTAGAAAATTATTTTAGTACCATAATGTTCGTGATAGCAGGGACGATACTTATAGATTTTGGTTCGGACACGTTATTGAACCCCTGTCGAGCATACATACTAGATGTATGTGTTACAGGTAAATTGTTCACGGAACCCTCATTGCGTTCTTAGCTCCTGGCTAGGTACACTATTAATTGCGGTCGAAATAAAACACCAAAATATCATTTTGTAATGATCTTTTAGAATTTGCCATTGGAACGTTCTTATTACCGACTCATAATTACAAAAACGATACCTATCTATCCATTAAAGTATATGATCGTAATAAGGTGTGTGTCTCTAAGCGCGCATTTATAGCCCCCTCAGGAAGTTTTCTACCTGTTTTCTCACAAATATTGCTGAGAAATTGTCAGCGACCCACCCAGCTCACAAAACAGACCAAGACACAAAATAAGCTATCAGCTATATTCCATGAGCCAGCCAGATAGGCCAACAAATCCTTTCCAAGTTCAGTCGATGCAGTTTTTTTTTTTTTTTTTTTTTTTAAAGCTTAACGTCATCATTTTCATCCCCAGTGTCATACAGCATAGTTGTATCTTCCAATCTGTGTAATTAGTAGGTGTATCTAAAATAACTAGCGAGAAACTAATATATTGAAATATTTCATAATTTCAGAGGATCATCATGCTGGACTGAGCAGGAGCACGATAATGGCCGGAATCGGTGGTTTCATAGGTTACTTTATTGGATACATCAACTGGAATAACACGTTCCTGAGTAAGTCGAGTCTTACTTAGAAGATCTCATTTACTAAATTTATATGCCTCGACCCAACTGGAAAGGTATAGGTATTCTGCACATTATACAGCCGGCGGAATACGGGAAGAAGAATCAGAGAAGTTGCGCGTCATCTCTCGAATTTTCAACCTTTAGTATAATCAGGTGTTCGATTATAACAACCTTTTCAGTCTACATTTTTATAGATCGTACAAATTTTTCCTTTCTTCACTCCCTCCCTCCACAACAAAATACTTGTTGCCTCCCCGACTGCGAACATCTTTCACAGAAAAAAGTTCGTAAAATCTTATATGCAGCCACATTTTGAGCTTAGTTGTTTTGAGGAAACAGCGAGGATCAAATTTCCCCCCAATAAGTACCTAGCTAATTTATACTTTCGAGGGAAACAAGTTCATCAAACAAGAAACCCGTACGCTATCGTTTAGAAAATGTCAGCTACAAATTTCAGCAATCAAATTCTAGAATATAAAAACGCATTCGTATACTATAATTCCGCACTCGAAGACTGTTATGCGGAGGGGGGGGGGGAGGCTGTGGAAATATTTCCTCCTGCTGATTATAATCAAGATTTGGCGGTAATTATACAAATAATCCGTAAATTAAATTAATAGGTTGCTAGTTACACTAAGTTTATAAGTTACCTTTTTAAATTATGTATAACTTGACAGTTTTTACTCATGTAGATATCCCTCCAAAGTAATCCTCATCACGCATTTGTGCAGGTAACATAATTGGCAGCTACGTGAGAATCGTATTCAGTTTTGCGGCTATTTTGTTTATCATATGTATAGTGGCAACGATAACAACTTTTAGAGAGATACCGCTCCCAAAAAAATTAAAGAAGACGAGTTTGCAACTGCAAAATATTAGTGATTCCAATACCAGTTCGACGGTATGGTAACAAACGACAACAGTAATTATCTACTTAGGTACCTACTGATAATTAAGTATAATTAGCTACATTGATAAAAAGGTGCCTACTTATAATTAAGTACAATTTTAGCTATATTGATATGATAAAAGCCAAAACCCAAGAGCTGAAAAATACGAGAATCCATGACTGAGATTACATGAGACAAGACCACCGCAGGTTTACACAAAGGGTGGTCCAAAAGTCATTGCGCGACGCTGCCTATGGACTATGTGCGCGATCTAGCGGAGCGCGACCAAACTAGAAGTGAAGTTTATTCAATTTCCAGTCGAAAGAAACCAAAACGAGCGCGCTTGCGTACATAGTGGCCGAGCTACAGCTGTTTGAAGTTAACGTGTTTGTGTACACCGTCTACAAGCTGAACATGTGTAGTATAAAATGAGTTCGGAAATTGCGAATTTAAGAAAGGAACAACGGTGGGTGATCCTGTATTGTGTTCGTCGTAGTCTGACATCAGAGCAGACGTGTGATGAAATGGAAGGCGTGTATGGTACGAGTCTGATGCCGAAGAGAACAATTCAGCCGTGGCATAAGGAATATAGCAACAGCCATACATTAGCCTCGTCGATTCCGCAAACTGGGCAACCGCGAACAAGTGTAACGGAAACCGAAACACAGTGGCAAGCTTTGATTAATGAGGACTGAGGACCCACACATCTCGTAGCGGATGTCAGACCACGACGAACACCATACAGGATCACCCACCGTTGTTTCGTTCTTGAATCGCACTTTCCGAACTCATTTCATACTACACACGTTGAGCTTGTAGGGGGTACACGAACTCGTTGACTTCAAACAGCTGTAGCTCGGCCACTATGTACGCAAGCTCGCTCGTTTTGGTCGTCTGTTTCGACTGGAAATTGAATAAACTTCACTTATAGTTCGGTCGTGCTACACTAGATCGCGCATGTAGTCCGCAGGAAGCGCCGCGCAATGACTTTAGGGCCACCCTTTGTATTCGTACAACCTACCTAAATTCATTCAGCCTAATATGATTTTTCAAACCAGCAGCGAAGTACCTAATTCGCAGCAGTGGCTAGTTTGATAAATACCTATATACCAGGTGCAATGATACATTTAGGATGCAGAATGCCTGTCTAGCCAACTCAATCCATTTACTGTGTTATTAGCCATCGAAAGAGTTCACAATCTATACAAGTGAATTCGCATTCCTTCCTTCGGGGAATGGAATGAGAGGATCGAAACACCCACCCAGCTGTAAAGTTCAAATTTCAAAGTTATTTCTCAGTGGGAGTAAATGAGCTGATTTTACCTTGAGAAATAACAGTTTCAAGCGGGCATAATAATCATTTTCAAATTTTTCTATAGGTTCGGTCTAGCAAGATAAAACACTACTTGAAATCGACAGTATTAATGCCTCACCCACTGGCAACAGTTTATATCACGAATTTGTTATGTTGTATGTCACACGTCAATTTCTACTTGTACTTCACTCATTTTGTGGGGTCGGCAGTATTCAAAGGAGATCCGTCCGTAAGTAAGAAAATTATTGTTTGTAGATAGTCAAGTATTGGTAGCATTTTATGACTTTTGAGAAGTCACACGGAACAGAGGCTCCTTCGTTATGAGCAGATTATCATCTACCACCGCAAAACACGAAGTACTCTAAACGAACAAATAAATGAGCTAGACACAAATCATTGTTGAAATCTTTTCTTTGATTACATTCTACAACAAAATTAGGTAGCTTCAGTACCTAGTTGAAAGTTCTGTCTGTCGCATTCCAACGAACAGCTTGAGTAAAATGTGCGAACAATAATGTTTTCTTTTGTTGGCATTTCAGGCGCCTCCGAATTCGATTGAATACACCATGTACTTGCAGGGGGTTCGTTTTGGATGTTTGGCGTTAAGTGGAAATTCTGTAATCAGCGTTTTGTATTCCCTAGTGTCCGGAAAAGTTATCAAATATATTGGGTAGCTATGAGTATTCATTCAAATATTTCAAATGCAACTAAATTTGTCGCAAATTCAGACTAATGTTATTTGAATATTTAGATTAAAGTACGTTTACACCTGTACCATATTCTTGGATGCGGTCAGCTTACTCATTATGGCAATATTGAGAACAAGAACCTCGGTGATCGTTGCGAGTGTTGTCAGCGGTATCATGTACTGTTCTTTATTCACCATTCCGTACATGTTGGTTGCTCGCTATCACTCGGAAAATTTGGTTAGTCCATTTTCCACCTCAAATATATATATTATAAGTAACCAGAACTAGGTAGTACACCACATACCTAAGAAAGAGAGACAGAGGGGTGACATTAGGAGACTTGCCTGACACGTATTACTCGTAGTAATCAAAATTGCTAGGGACATTTGTTCACAAGTCGGTCAAACTAGGAAAACATTATTTTTGCTACTTACACGATGTTGAAAAGTTCTATTAGTTAACATGACCACACTCTCAATTACTGATAAAATTTAAACGATAATTTTTTTTCCCCGCTCGTCAATCACAATATTTTTTAGTTGGCAAAATCGAGGATATACCGAAAAGAATTTCGGTTATTAGGCAATGTTAGAAAAGCAGAGGAGCATAACTTGACAAAACTAAATCAGCATTTTTTTTTGTTTTGTTTTTTGTATTTTGATTCTGAGAATTTCCGTAATTTAGCGGAATCAAATTTTCAGTAGACAACATGTACGAAGGAAATGCAGACTTCGATACGTCTCTGCACCTACGTAATGAAATAATGACAGGCAGCTACCATAGGTTCCACCAGTTTAGTCTAGGAGGAGGAAGCATGACACTTCCGTGGGTATAGGGCAAGACTCTCGTTCATCCTCCGAAACATATATAGTTCTCTTAGTTCAAATTAGGCATTTTCTGAAAATGTACGGGTAAACAACCCGTTTGTCTCTTCCCCCTCGCTGCTACACAATTTCTAGCAAACAAACGTGAGTTACAGTTCATAACTTCTATGGAATCATGAACATAACGTGTTTTTTCAGTTCATGGACAAAAATCAACCTAACAAACGAACACGAGGCCTGGGTACCGATATTTCCATAGTTGGCTCCTGTATCTGCGTGGCCCAGTTGCTGACTTCTCTATGCATAGGCAAACTCATGACATTATGTGGTGTTACATTCGCCATCATTGGTACGTCTTCTATACTCGGATTCATTGCTGTTATAACCGCATCCAAAATTAATTATTTGGATTTGTAAGTACAACGTTTACCAACAGAGGCGATTGCGTAAAATCAAATCGTCCCACGAGATTTGGAACAGGATTGTACGTAATTGAATCTCCGAGCACAGGCTACACAGTGTACTCACGCAAATACTGCATCAGTCACCATTGTTTCGGTTGAGTTGATACCTAGTTACCCACACAAGCGCTACATCAAGATTTCCGTTAACGCATGCATAACACGTATTTGTACGCGAACTATCAGTTTTAAGTCATGGATATAATGTATTTCAAGTACATACCTTATAAATAAAAGGAATAACAAAACATCATCACTCGAAATATACCTATTCATTGCCAGTGTCGTCAACATGCGAAAGTTACAAAAATATCAAAAGTTGTATCAGAATCAGGAAGTAGGTACCTAATTTCACTTGACTCTCGCACCATATCAAAGACTTTCGAATTATTTTCAAGTTCTGTAAATTAAAAAGTTGAGAAAACACAACTGGAATATTGCTCCTGGAAGAATACTTTTGGATACTTGGTAGATAGCCTTTTCATCGTCAGGAAATTTGATTCGAACATTATTAGAGAACTGTCACGCGCGAATGATATTTTATCTTTGTATTTCAAAATCATAAACGCAAATAGCCGACCAGGAGCGAGGGAGGGTTATGGGGGGAGGGAATTTTTAGAGAACTCGGGGGTTCTGCGCCTAGTTTAAAATTTAATTTTTGTCCTTCGAGAAAAGTGTAAATCTGCAAAGCAGGTATTTAAAACGCTATTACCTATACAGTTTGATGCGACTAAAGACTAGATAAGTAGATAGGTACACAGGTATGTACAATCGTTATACTTATACCCGTTTTGCCTTGAAATAATAACGAAGAAAAATTGGGAAATTACTCTAGAAATAATGGATTTTCTGTACAGACATGTCAGTTACCTCTGACACCATCGAAACTTGTTCTGTACGTATAGTTACGAAGATTTCTATTGAGAACAAAATATAGACATAATATACATACATATAATAATAATAAGAATAAGAAGAAGAAGAATAGGCTATTATTATTATTAATAATAAAAACGTAGGTCCTTCTACCTGTCTATACTGGGGTTAATGAAATTGTGTAATATTAGCCTTCCAGTATCTACAAACAAAGTAGATACATATATACACTCCATAAGTTTGTGGATGACTCGTCAGAGTTCAGGAAAGCTTATGAAGAACAGGAATTTTGAGAAAATCTCTGGCAATTTCAATAATGTTTCCTACCAACTTTTATCCTATATAATCATCTCCGAGGATTCACATTTAGGTAAAGTACACTCATCCCCCCTCCCCGTCGAGTATTCGTCCGCAATATATAGTTTCATTTGCGGAAGCAGAACTTCTTATCATAATAAGTACTTATTTATACAAGTCAACAGTTACTTCAAATAAACGATGATGAATTATTATGTACATACGTAAGAAAACGTAGCCTGGTAAAAATACGAATTGAAAGAAATTAGAAGTGTAAGCCTTAGGGAAACAGATTGATAATCATGTTTGAATATAGCACTACATGTCTAAATACATTACTTTTCTTGCCGATAAGAAACCACCAATTGCTAAAATTGAGCCAACAACTATGACCACAGTGGATGAGGCGGTGAAATTAGTAATAACGGTCATTAACACAGAGAGAGTAAACTGTGCCACAAACGCACATGATCCGATGAGAGATACGTCAGTGCCTAGTCCGCGATGCTGTTTGTGTGAAATAACGTCTCCAAAACGATTTATTTCAAACTGAAATTACAATACAAACTCTTATTTTTTGCACGTATAAGTGAATGCAATAATTTGAAATTCCGTCCGGAGAATTTTACTGCGGAATCCACCGGACAACACCCTGCACACTAGTACCGCTGAAGAAATCCTAAATACTCGTACTTACATAAATATAGTTAACGCGGGACAACTATAAGATTTTTGAAAGAGGAAGGGGGGAGATGGGTGAAATTCTGAACACCTATACTTTCACCATGCGTTGTAATTGGATAGGTAGTAGGTACTACATTCGGATAAATATGCCGGCTGTCAAAGTACAAGTACACAACAACTGAATTACTAACCACGTTACTAGTGTGATAGTGAGCGATCAGAATGTACGGGACTGTGAATATGGTCGAGTAAAGTATTCCGCAACTGGCAGACAGTAAAATCACAGCTACCTTATTGCGAAGAATAGCCATTAACAGCAGTGACACAGAGTCGATTAGAATATTGAACATATACACGCGTTTCAACCTGGAAAATTAACACATTTTAGTATGTATTTCGATGTTGCTGCAGCGTAAAACATGCATACATTATGGTCCTGACGAGACGCTGAGGGATAAAGACAGTTTTCCAAGATCTACAGTTTCCCATGAACAAAGATTACGAGTATTTTACGGTTTGAAATGAGCGATTATACTTCGAATGAAAATATAGTAGCGTAGCCAGGATTCTAACCACGAAAGGGGCAAGAAAATAAAAGTTAAATAGGTAGGTATGCCCTTTTTGTTTCATCAAGTTGCCCTAAATTTACTATAGCAAAAGAAGAAAAAAGTAGCGAGGTTAGGATGCTCATGGGGGAGGGGCATGGCCCCCTTGGCTTCGCCACTGTGAAAATAGGCACTTATACGAAATATGAAAATCATTTCCAACAGCAAACGAAACAGTCTGTATGTTGAAACATATACTTCTTCATGATTACTCATGGCTACCGTGTACTATTGCGGCATATTGTATGAAAGTGCGCGTGTTGAGGTTCTAAAAATTTAACTACGATTCACGAACCCGAATCGTTTTATCAAATTTTCAACGACTAAAGAATACATAGTACAGGATAACGAGTAAACGGCCATTCCCCAACAGCCAAATTTCACTCCATCTTCGTATAATGTCTTTGCAGGAGACCCACTCACAGCCTGCGAACATATTTAAGACGAAGTGTAGATCTAGTAATTCAGTCTGAATATGAAATGCTAAACGACAATTGAAAGATTTAACGCGATATGATATAACGACAAAAGATTTTATGATATCGAATAAAAATAATAATAATAATAATAATAATAATAATGCTGATAATACTAATAATAATTGTAATTATATTATTATAGACCATCTTACTCCTGGATCACCACCATATACGGCAATTCCAACAAAATCGGTGAAATATAATGCGTATGATTGATTCGCCATCCAGCAAAATAAATTTGATATACATAAGATTCTTACAGAATATGGCGAGAACAGTATAGACTTCAAATAATTTCTCAAACCAGGATACTCATTCTGCGAACGAAAAAGAAGCACTCATACAGTCATAAAATTTCTTTAAAAAGGCAAAACCCACAAAAAATTTCAAGAAGTCATATACCTACTATCAATAAAGAGGCACAAGCATGAGCAAGCAGAAAAAGGCAAAGAGAAGAAGCAGAAGAAGAAAAAGGAAAAGGAAGAAAAAGAAGAGAAGAAGCGGAGGAGGTGGAGGAAGAAAAGGAAGAGAAAAGGAAGAAGAAAGATAGCAGAAAAAATAAAAACAAATATATGGAGTATGCACACCACCGTACCATTACTAGTAACTATCTAAGTACTTTCAAAAAAATAATTCAGGAGAATATACACCCGATGCGCAAAATCACGCCAGTTACCCGGGTAACTAAAGGGGAACCAAGGGTAACTGATGGGTTTCTGGGTAATCTGAGGGTAACCAAGGGTTGCAAATGGGTAACTTTTCCGCATGTAACTATAGAGGTTAACTGATTGCGCATCGGGTAGGAGTTATCACAGCCGACTACAGGCGGAGTATTATACGTATTTACACCACTTTTTTCGAAAAGAGTTGGGATGTTACATTGAGATGAAATTCTTCACTGCGCGTGAGTATAGTAGAGGTAATTTGCGTGCATAAATACAACTTTTTGATGCCTACTTTATCTGAAGTATTGGTATATTCCCCTATAGTTCCGTAACAAGGTTTTTCTTCAGTGATTAGAGCGATTTCTTGAACTTGACATTCCATTTCAGTATCGCTGTTGTCCTAGAAGGAATGACAACGTTTTTGAAGAACATAAGTCACCCGATAAAAGCGCTATGAAATATGATCGAAATCCAGGTAAGACTCTTTACATTTCGAAAACAATCGAAAAGTTCTGTACTTACGAGCATAAAATCATTTGCATTTAAATCCATACTTTCAATCAATGGTAGCGGAACTTCTTTAAAAGTTGTAATCGATACGCAGATGCAAACTACGAATAATACAGCAGTGATTGTGAAAAGCATTTGTACGTGACCTTCAAAGACATTACCGTGAAACAGATTTCCTGCAAATATCGAAGCATGCTGGTTTCTGAGCTAGTAAAACTTTCTATAGAAGTACTCTTACTAGTTTTTCTGCCGCTACATTGGTTCATTCGCTCCCGAATTGCTTAGGTACCTAGTAAAAGGTTTCCTTTTGCTTCATTTTCCAGCCAGGAGACAAACTGGATGAATGAACGCTGAATACCACTGATGTGTGTTATAATATGTTCGCGGCTATTACATTAGTCATAAGCGCGTGCTTAAAATTTATTGGTCGTTCCTACAGGATTTGTCATTATTCTCAACTCACAACTGAAGAGTTGAATTCTTACATAATTCATTATATTTACCAAATATGCTTTTATTTTTCCAGTCAATGGAACCTAGTAAATAACCAAAACCGCCGCCAAGACCTGCCATCACTGTGAATGTCGACAAGCCCCGCACATGATCATCTGTGAAGGAAGAAAAAGAGAATAAATAAAAATCATGCGATACTAATTTAATTTTCTAAGTTCGAAGAACCAACATAATAGGTATATGCTTTCAACCATCAACGGTGATAATCCATCATTTTATTAGGTGGGGAAGTAAAAGTTGCAGGTAGTGGTGAAAATTTTCAATCCTATTCTGAGAAATTTATTAATCTCCTGATGAGGTTATAATGATCAATTTTCTTCCAGGGTGGAGAATTTATCCTACCCCAAACCTTCTCAGGTAAATTTCCACCATGGCAGCAGCAAAATCTGCAAATTCTATGGTAATAAAAAGGGCAGTGTATGGCCAGGTGAAGAGAAAAAAGAGGGTTCGAGATTGAAAAAGGATTGAAAAACAGTGTTCCAATTGCAAGATCTACAGCAAATTTAAACAAACAAAAAATATTTCTGTGGCTTCTAAAGTAATGCTTTAACCCACCTTCCCCTCACCTCATAAGTACGGCTTTGCAATGCGTTGAAATGCAGGATATCGAAGCGTATTATGTCCGAATTTTACTACACGAGGTGCACAGAAGAAATGCAAGGGAAAGAAAAAGTATCCCCCAATTTTCTCAAGGATTTCAAAATTGTATAACTATTTTTCGACGTTAACAGAGGTACCTGTACGACATGAGTCTAACAGATATGCTCTCGTAGGATTCTGCACCGCATCAGAAGTATAATCTGCAATCACAACGCCAACAATGGTCACTAGAACAGGTATAGTGTCATAGGTCTGTTCTGCTAAGAGTATTTTTCTGTTCATTCCTCCTTCCACATGCTTCTCATGATGTCTTTGCAAAGCATTGGAAAGCAATTCTCCAAAAGGAATTAACAGCAGACCTGTAAGTAAATTACCCATGTGTTATATTGGGCGTGTAACGAGGTTGACATATTTCAGAGTTTATGATCGAAGTGCAACTTAATACCATATTTTTGTTCGTAGTGCCGGGGTGAAAAATAACGTACTTAGAAAACCAACCACCGCAGCTTGAAGGAGTGAATGTTCACTGTCGTAATTTTCTGAGGGCAAGAGTGCCAATGATCTAGGACCTTTGGAAATGCATTTTTTGCATAATTTTTTCTTTTCAAATTTCGAAAAATGTTTGCTCGCTTTCCTCGGGAATCAATTCTGTTACCTAACTTTTTTTCCTAGTTGGCTCGTTCCCTTTTAGAATATTCAATCTACGAGTAAGTAATTGGAGGGGGCAAACAATTATTCATTAAATAACAAGAGAAGAAAGCAGAGAACCGACGTTGAGCGAATATTTTGAGGTTTCACTTCAGAAGGATGAAACCTTTTCTCAGAAGAGAGGTTCTGGTTACTCATATAATTTCAAGGAACCTATAATAATAATGAAGCTAGAAAAGAAATGAAATGATAGGTACGTCATACTTATTGCTAAAAAAAATGTTAATGAAAAACTGAAGAAAACAACGCTTGGCAAAACATAAAAATTGAATATTAGTTTATTCAAACTGCTAATACTTATGGATAGGAGATAGTAGGTTATTACGAGGTATTTACCGATCAGATTAAAAACAGCGAATATTAATATGAACGGGCGTCGCCTGCCAAAGCCGGATCGACAACGATCACTAAGGGATCCCATGACTGGAGACAGAAAAAAACCAATCATGGGTGACAGAGCCCATACTATCGTTAACTTATTGTAGTTGATTCCCATTTCCAGTAAAATCGGCGAGACATATGAATTAATAGCTGAAGTCGAACATTCTATTCCAATCACTGCTACCGACAATCGAATTAACTCGAATATTGTTTTCCGCCTACAAAGATGCAAACAAAAGTTACCAGTAATTCTCTACAGGGGGAAAAAACATTAGTAACAGTCCTACACAACCTATCATGCGTCAGTAAAAAGAATAATCGTTACGGCGGTCTGCAAGAAAGAAGAAAAAGGCTTAGCACTCGAACGGACTAGCCAATTTGGCACTAAAACAAGCACAGGAAAAAAGCTCGACACTTTGCCAATTAACAAGAAAAAAAAAGAGGTATTATGTAACACACCGGAATACCTTTTCTGCGACAGTGTCTGCTTATACAGTCATTCTCTAAAATGTAACTAAAATCTTGATACGAAACAGAGTACGGTTAGTGGTTCCAAAACGACTAAATCCAAATACCTCGATAACTACTCACGCTACCTACACAAAACTTATGCAGCCTACCCATATGCTCGGTGGATATAACTGATGTCAGCGACAGATCTTCATATTCTGAAAGGAGAATGTTTCCAGCTACCAAAAACAAAAAAAATTCGAATTAGGTATTTTCGAACTATGAATTTTAATTTGGTGTTGCTGGTAAGTGGTTTGTGGACACGTTATAGAGTTTGAATTCCTCTATCGAATGCTGTGTATTCTCTTTTCTAACTTTACTGTCAACCCGAGCCCTGGAATCTGCCCTTTCGAGCTGGAATCCGCCCTTTCGAGCATTACCTCAAAGACGTCGGGGAGGCTGTTGGGATGTCTTATAGCCCTTTTTTCATCTTGCCGAAAAATCGACTTGAAAGCATAACTTTGTCTAGGTAAGAATATGAAGCATTCATCGGTTAGATCGTGACCAATTCCAAGATGACAATTCGTTGTGATTTCAAGATAAGACGTAATAAATTGTCAATAATTTTGTAGGCATGGGCCGACGATGACGTTTGAACCTGCGGATATGAAGAAAGCCGTCTTCTTGATATTAGAAGTTACTCATTCTTATCAAACGGCAGCGGATAAATTTAAACACATTAGCCAGAAAACACTATGGCGGTGAGCATCATGTCCTGTTTACTATCATCAGTGGTAGGTCCTAAGTAGAGAGAATGAAACGCTCGCTGTATTACAGGTACCTACGTGCAGGAAGAACGGCGAGGTGCCAACCAGAGTGGCATGGTCGCAACATATAATTTCAAGAAAGTCTCAAGAGCTGAAGCAGAAACGGCGTTGGTTGAATACATAAAAGTGCGGGCGAGGATGGCTTATAGATCGACTCGCCGGGATATAAGAAAAGCAACATACGACTTTGCTATTATAAGTTCCAGGTACCAGAGAAATGGAGAACTCGGAAAAGTGCAGGTGAGGATTGATTAGAGCTCTTCCGAAGAAGACACCGGAGACTTGTTCTGAAGACGCCGGAAGCGTGCAGCTTGTCGCGAGCAACTTCCTTTAACCCGCATAATGTGAATACCTACGTTTTTTGACAATTTAAGAACCCTGCTTGCCAGACATTCTGAATTCGCTGATGGAACACGAGTTCTGAGTATCGTGCATTCACCAAGAAAAGTTATAGCGAGAAGTGATACGAAGCGACTGAACAAGGTCACCAGTGGAGAGAAAGGTACGTTGGTCACAGGACGCTGTATCATACGAGCTGATAGAACCATACCTCCCCTACCTCTGGTGTTTCTACGGGAAAAATTCAAATAGCACATGGTGAAAATCTTGGTTTGGCCAATCCAAATAGATAGATGAATGGGGATCGGTTTCTCGAGGTGTTACGGCACTTTATTTGTCATTCGCAATCAGACAAAGAAACGAAATCACTCTTAATTCTCGATAACCAAGAGTCGCAAGACACTCCTGAAGTAGTCCATCTTGCAAAAGAAAATGGAGTAGAGCTGTTGACGCTGCCGTCGCGCTGCAGCGATCGGCTATAACCCTCGGACGTCGCTGTGTACAGTGGTTTAAAAGGGTCGTTCAATACAGTATCCGACGATTGAATGACAACGTACCCCAGACTCACGACTACAATTTATGAGATATCAGAACTTTTCGGTACTACGTTGGAGAGGTCGATGACACCTAAAAACATAAAATCTAGGTTCCGAGCCACGGGATCTTTCCATACAACCGTGATATAATTGATGAGAACGATTTTCTAAAAGTGTAAAGTAACAAACCGTCCACCGCCAGAAATAGAAATGAAAACACAGAAGAGGCAATCGACGATGTTGATGAGCGGAGTATGATTCCTGCGGATGATGAGACAGAAAATATAATGACAGCAACTCATTCATTCCCCCTGAAGATTGTATTTTGTTACCAAAGGCTCGACCGCGAAAGGCAGGTATTCAGCGGGAAAAAAGGGAAACGTAGAATTTTCACTGGAACTCCAGGAATGACGCGTATTCGAGAGGAAGCTGCAGTCAAAGCTCAGAAACAACAATTAAAAACAAAGAGAACTCTGTTTCGGGGCTCAAAAGCGACTAAAAGAAGTAGACGTCAGAGCAAGTTGCACTGCCAACGGCTGAAGCAAGGTGATGAATCAGAACCAGAAGCACAACCTTTTCTCTCTGAATCCGATCCTGATTCCTTCGGCTCCCTGGAAGGGGAAGATTGTAATTTAGACGATGACACCCGGGAAATTTTATCTCGTTAAATTTGCGACAGAACACGCGGTGTTGAGAAACAATAATACGCTGGCGAACTCCTTGATTTTAAGGAAAAGCTAGACGTCTACCTACTCGCTTTCCTCTCTGCGATTCAGGGGATACAAGTTTCATTATCTTGAGATATCAGACATTGCAAAAGAGGGAAAAAAAAGCGTTATAAAGGAAGTAGAAGGCTACCGTCTTGGGACAACTTCGCGGTAGCAACGTGATTTTTCTTTGTATATTATAAAGTACACTTTGCATTAGGCCTAGGTGTACTGTTATTCGGATTAAAGTTTGGACTTTTTTTCAGGTGTTGAATTTAATTTTTCCTCTTGTGTCATCTTATACCACTAGTGTCCAAAATTACTCGAACTTTATGCCTTCACTTCTTTATTTTTACGGTAACTAAAATAGCAGATAGCGCATCCGTTCTTAATTCATCATGTTACGCCCTTCTTACCTACCTTCTTTTCGTGTAAATTTCAAGATTGTTGAAGGAAAACTGTAGGAGTTAGAGCAGAAAATATTTTTACTCTAGTCATCTTGAAACCACTAACCCTACATACGTACCTCGTTATCCCCACCCCCACCCCACCAACACACGAATAAAGATTATCGATTGTGGCTTACGAAGACACGAACTATTTCATTTTCCCATAGATTTTTGATTTTTGTGGGCAACGACGTAACGAGATATGCAACTATAGCAGACAGTGTTGACTCCGGCAGCTATTTTGAACAATATTATGCATTGAGTGAGAAATCGAAATTTTCATAACAATATTAAATACGAAGTTCAAATAAAAACTGGTTCTACAAAAACAAAAAAATAAAAATAAATAAATAAAAGTCCGACCATTGCATGGAAGGATATGGATATATCATCCCAGGCGACCTCGTTGACGCGCCTATCCGCATATCCACAGTCTAATGCATTCTCTAGTCGTTCATTCTCACCATCGCTCGGCATTCTCCGTGTCGGCCGGTTAAAACGTGATGGAACAAATGACCGAGTATAAAAAGAAAAATGCACAACTACATCACGATTGTGACGATTTTCTTAGGAACTTTTCTGCGAAAGTTTTCTGTGGAACATTTTCTGTGGAGTCTTTTCGACAGAATTTTTCTCTTTGGCGTGGCAAACCATTAGACATATCCATGTCAACTACTTCCAAGTCAATATTCAATGTCTACGCACAGGTCGAAAAATGTGACATGTGAATGAAAGTCTCGACATAATAATTCGATATTTCCATCAATTATACATCCTACGTGCTCTAATCAGTGCGAACAAAACGGATTCAAAATATGAGACAAGACTTGCTAAAACCCATCCAAATAATGCCCTTCTCTTCTGAGAAAGTGAGTTCATGCTATGCACTTGTTCACACTATGAAATTTGAAAAATTATGCCCTCTGATCCTATAAGCATAACTCTTTTCATCTCTGTTTCTTATTTGATGTAGAGTCGACTTGTCGTCACTAACGGTGAGCACGGCGAACCAAATCATATTTGCTTTTGCACTGATGGTCACAGGAGGGAACAAAACGCAGGTCTCGTATTACAGATGATGAAACGACCCAGACATTATCCGACAAGCATAAGTCAAAATGTCATACACCAACAGTCCTGGAGGCCCCGGAAACGAGAACTCGGAAGAACAACTGATAACGAATTCTAAATTTCAGTTTGAACCAGAGAATTTCTGCACATCTTAATTTCTAAACTAAAGGCGGAAATAAGACGAAAAACACTTATACCTGTAAATATAACTGTATTCGTTTTTCGACATTGATAACGACAGTCTTTTTTTTTTGAACATGTTTCTTCAAAGATCCCATCAGATTACTCGAAAAATATTGCGGATATGACGGAAGTTTCTTTATTCTTCGAAATTCAACACAGTCTGTAAATCCATACATAATAGTTGTGGTAAGTATGGCGAGTATAAAATGATACCTACAACTCGGGCATAAAAAGTACCCTTTTATATAGGTACTCGAGTAGCAGAATGTACATGCTTGGTGAACAGGTATACGTTTATCACCAGTTTATAAACTGTAACGTTATCCAGTGCCGTGAAAAGAGAAACACAAAGATCAGCTCAACTTCAATAAAATCAAAATATGTAAATTACAGATTTCTCTTCAACTTCTTTTCTACCTGTAGGCTGTAGCGTTATAGGCATTCGGCTTCTCTTACATTCAAACGTAATTCATTTTACGAGCATCAAACCCGTGCGATGATCGAGCCTCAACTTTTCCGGATTCAAATTTAATATGAAAAAAATTGTGGGTAAGTATTTCTCTGTCATGAAAAAAGTTACCAATATAGCGTCGAAAATGGCAAGACAAACCCTTCAAATTAAATAAAAATACAGTACACTCCCGATTATCTGGCACTCGGTTATCCGGCACTCTCAATTATCCAGTTTTTCTCCCTATGCAGCGGATCATGGTGTGGTGGAACGTATGGCGATGCACGCATGCCAAAGTGGCCCCTATGACACCGCACCCCCGGCCACAGAAACTACCCTTTCGAGTATCGCATCAGTGACCAGAGGGACATCTCTTAACCCGAGCCCTGGAATCCGCTTTTTCGAGTATTACTTCAGAGACGTCGGGGAGGCTGTTAGGGCTGTTTGAGACCTCTTCCCTTCAGGTTGGAAAACCGGCCTAGGTCGAAATCTGGCGTGTTGCTGCGCGGGCTCGAACCCGGGACCTCCGAATTCCGAGACCAACGCGCTATCCACTCGGACAACCAGATATGGTACGACCGTATTCGTCTAATGTTTTTACAAAAATGATGAGCGCTCTGTCTCTCAATTCCAATAATAAAAAAAACTATGTAGAGTGATGAATGTACTGTACTTACTGTACTACGTACATGTACTAAAGCCAAACAATCTAAATAGGATATGTTTTTGAGAAAATAATTTGTTTTCATTGCATTTTTGCTGATTTTTCCTGTATTGGATATTGAATAACCATTCCGGCGCCTTTTGATTTTTCATAGAGTACATATACAGACCTTCATATTAATTGATAGTTACAGAAAAAACTCCGCCTTATCCTGGATCTTTAATTATCCGGCACCTCTATCCGCCCGTTTGTGCTAGATAATCGGAAGTGTACCTCTACTGTATATCTGAAACTGAAAGAGTGAAAAAGACTAGCATTTCACATCTGAGTATGAGCTAATATACCTAGATAGGTACATACATCTTCATTCGCTCTATACCTACTCTACCTTCATAGACTAGATCGAGCCGATTACTATATCAGTTGATCCATCTGCAGTTACGATAATTTCTTAAAAGGTATAAAATGAAACCACAATCAGTGTGTTCCCCAGATAACACGAGCTTCCTGCTCGTGAAAGTTGTTCCGTCTAAATTATTAAATATACGCGTTAAATGATAACCTTTGAAACAAAAATATTCACATCGAAGGTAATTTTTTTTTGTATAATTAATAGAATACCGCAATATCTTTACCTGATAATTTGTAGTTACTTAGCACGAAAAATCTACGGACTGACGCTTTTTGACAAAACAAAAAGGAAATCGAAAATTATCAAAAAATGGCTCGGTATAGCAAAACACAAAAAAAAAAGAGGAAGAAAAAAAACCTAAGTACGATTGATCACTAATTTTGGTAAACGACTTGCAACAAACTACTTACAGAGAAACTGGTCGAATCACTATATCCAGCAATTTCATATGGAAACGACGACCAAATACCGGTTTTATTTTCGTTGGAGCATCGTTCCAAGGTTTACCTTCGAATGAAAACGAATAAGAATATAGGTACTAGGTTATTTATGTGCGGCAGTAGAAATACCCTATTTCTAATGAAAAGGTGGATATTAAAATAAGTTAACCGATTAACATTAGTACCTGAGTTTCTAAGCTTATCAACAAATAAAACGTATTTTTGGGTACGGGAAGTTAATTTTCAGATAACTTTTCAGTTCTCTTCCCAGTAGGTACCATGTACTTTTACTATGTAAAATACATTCAAAAAGACCAGATAGGTAGTCGATAAAAACTGTTCGGAATTTCATAAAATTAATTACAGTAATTCCCAAGAGCTTTATGCAGTACAGAATTATTGGTAAACCAAAGAAGACAATTCACGAAAAAAAAAGTGCTAACATCTAACAAATCACATTATTTGGCGAATTATTTTGCGATCTAGATAGAATACACAGGGTACCTATCTAGTGAAGTAGGCTCTCCCCGTGTTTATTTTTAACCGCGAAGTGGAATCGCGGCAGGGCCGCCAAGAGCCAAACTGGGCCTCGGGGAAAAAATTTGCGGGCCTACACTGAAATTATTTGCTCGTAAAAAGGCATATTTTCTATTTGATAATTATAATTTCTGTTACTCTGCGGGCCCTCTCAAAAAAATCGGGCCCGGGGAGACAGTACCATTCCCCCTCTCGGCGGCCCTGAATCGCGGTGAGACAAAGTAGGATTCCAGTTCGGCAATGTTTAGTTTCCTTCTAAGTGAAAAAACTGTCAACCCATCAAAGGGTAAGGGGGCCGGAACCCCACACCAACTTTAAATTTTTTAATGAGAACGTACTAAACAAGGTATCGAAAAAGAAAATTTTTGGGTGGCTAATTTCAAATATCCGTGAAATCAACTCTTTCATTAAAAAAAATAAATAAATAAAATTGTAAATAACATAAAAATAGAATAAAGTATTAAAAAGGTGTTTTCCGGTTTACTGATTTTGAAAATTTCATCAGATTTTTGATTTTGAAAAACTGAACAAATTATTGAGAAGGGTATTTTCCAGGCCGCGCTGATTTCGAAAATTTCATCAAATTTTAGGTTCGGTCCTTGTAGCTCTTTACTCCATTTCAACTGAGAAATCTGAACTTAAGACAGAAATCGAGTCGAACCAGAAATCTAACACCCATTTTTGAATCAGTGACCCAGAGAACGCCATTTCAAGATTTTGTTCAATTAAAAAAACAACAAAAAAACAGTCTATTTTGCTTGTTTTATGAATAAAATGTGGATTTTGAACAAAAAGATCGGAGTTGGACCAAAATCTAATTGAGCGACCCAAAGTTCCCTATATTTCGATACTTTGTTCGATATGTTCTCCAATGAAAATCCAAAGTCGGTGAAACATTCCCGCTCCCCTCTTAAGGAAGATGAAGTTTATTCATTCAAAAGTAAACTAAGTGGACATTATTACCAAAAGAAGATCCGGCTTTTATCGCAACACGATCCGACTTCCCGTTCAAAATAAAGATGGGGTGCATTTCAAAGCACTTTGTACGTTCAGCCCCTTCCAATATTTTTGTCTTTTCTAGCTACCAATACGCATTATACTAGTTACTTGATAATATGGTACCTATACGAGATACGTGAAAACCAGGATTGATTTGGACTAGCCGCTTCGCGCCTCGTCCAACCGCACCAGTCCTCAGTGTTTGGTCTGAAACTTTTGTTCCTGAGTTGAGATTTGCTTTGTGCTTCTTTTGCTCCCCCTCTATCCGCGGTCCTCAATCATCCACCATGAACCCCCTTCCATTCTTTCTTCATCACGAGCCTCCTCCTCCTCCATCACGACCCCATCGTTGACCATGGTTGCTCTCCGCCTCCACGGTCACACCCCAACAGTCGCAACCCTCCTCAGCCACAAACTCGTCACCCACAATGGCCATAGTCCTCCACCTAGTCTCCCCTGATCACCCTCTACCACCACGAGTGCCCTCCATTAGGGCCACGTCCTTCGACCACCCCACACCACTGTGGCCTTCATTTTCGTTCACGTACAACACCCCCCCCCCACTAAGACCTCTTCACCCATCACTATGACCTCCCCAATGACGGCCTTAGTCCCTCTCTACAGCCTTCCTCTTCTGCGGCTCCATCGCCCTACGGCCTCCTCGCTCAACCACCATGAAGATCCCCTGGTCCTCCAACCAGGAGCTTCCATCACCATGACCAACCCTCCCTCACGAGAACCCTTCCCTTCAAGACCACCTGCTCGGGACCAGAACCTTCCGCACCATGGCCTTCATTCGCCTTCCCGGCCGCCTCTCTCACCTAAGACTTCCTCCTCCACCAGGACCTCTTACCCAACATTACCCCCTCCCCACTCGAGGCCTTTACCTCCCACTACAGTCCCCGCCACCACCGTGGTTTTCCTCCCCTTTAGGAGCTCCCTCCTCTATCATGAGTACCTCTTACACCCCCGGGCCTTTATCTACCAAAATTTTACTGCCCCTCTAGGATCCTCACCCACCACTACCTTCTCCTTCCTCAATGGCCACCCTCTCCTACCAAGGATTTCCTCTGCCACAAGGACCTCTCACCCACCACTGCCCCCTGGACTTCATCTCCCATCAGAGTCCCTGTCCTCACTATGGCCCTCCAACCCCCTTGAAGATCCCTGACCATCCACCTAGGAGCTCTCACAACCATGACCACCCCTCCCCGAGCGCCCCTCCCCTCAAGACCGCACCCCGCCACCAGCCCCTCCCGCACCACGGTCATTTCTCTCCAAGGTCCCCTCTCTTACCAAGAACTTTCTCCTCCACCAGGTCCTCTTACTCCCGCCCCACCCAGGGCCTTCATCTTCGTCCACAGCCCACGCCCCCACATGGGCCCTCCTCCCCCTTCAGGAGCTCCCTTCTCAACCACGAACCTCCTCCTGTGGGTAGGCTACCCCTGGAAAATTGAGCAATTAAGGGGCTGCGTAGGCAACCAGCAATGACTTGTGATCTTGAAGATTCTGGGTAATTATGACAACTTTGAGATCTATTATGTTAGAACTTAGTATGTCCTCGAAAGTAGTTGATCTGCCCCTGCAATTTTCCAGGGGCCCTCCTCCCCCTTCAGGAGCTTCCTCCACAACCGCTACCCCTGGAAAATTGAGTAATTAAGGGGCCGGGTAGGCAACCTGCAGCGACTTTTGATCTTGAAGATTATGGCTAATTATGTCATTTTATGTCTTATTATGTCGGTTATGTCTTAAAACTTGGAGATCTTTTATATTAGAATGTCTTTGAAAATAGCTGATCTGCCCCTGCAATTTCTTGGATTTTTAGATAGGCAACCCGCAGTGCGTTTTCCCCCCGGAGGTGGCGGCGGCGGTGGCGACGGCGGCGGATTTTACTTTTTTAGTATATAGAGAGATTATCAGCATTTTGCAAAAATTCCTATTCCAACTATTAATGCGATTTTCGGAGTCGGATTAATTTTGTTCATTTGAAGAAAGCAAATTATGGAGTTCAAATAGAGATCTGATCGATTAATTTAATTCAATTTTCAATGAATAACATGATACAATTTGGTACCTTCAAAGGAATGGTGATGAGGTCAAATTTGGGGCTCAAACCACGGTCGAATCAAGAACCTAATTGAATTTTCGAATTTGACGATCTAAAACTCACTGGACTGCTTCTATCCACTTGAAGATAGCAAACATAGATAGGAGACTGAATCGGGATTGAACCGAAAATCTGATGAATTTTCAAAATCAGTGAACTAAGAAAGGAAAGAAATCTATTCCAATAATTTGTTCAGTTCTTTTGACATATAGATATGTTCGAAAATCTGATGTGATGTTCGAAGTTCACGGCTTAAAAAACTCTACTAATAATAGCTCGCGTTCAAATTTTCAAGTCACGTCAACTTTGTCCATTTTGGTTCGAAATTTAGATTTTTTGGCCCAAGTCGGGACTGAATCGAAAATCTAATATGACACATTCGAAGTTAGCGACCCAAAAGACGAGGCAAACCGCTAGAGTCAAGTAGAAAGTATGTAATAATTTTATCAACTTTTCAAAATTGATGAAAAATTTTTATTTCCAAACTTGAATCAGATTTTTTGGGGAAGTCAAAGTGGTCGTTTCATAGAAGGAGGGGAGGTCAAACTTAAGGTCCAAATCTAATTTGAATAAAAAATTTCATGCGTAGAATTTTTAAACTCAGTGACCAAAAAACCCGTATTCTAGTACTTCGTTCGATTTTCAAAGTTGGACTACTTTTACCCATTTGAATAAGAAATTAAAATTGAAAACTGTGTATTCGTTTTCCTACGGATCATCTTTTTGTACATAAAGCAGATATAATGAAATTCTTGTTTTCCCTGGAGGTGGAAGCTCGGTCAGACTTGTTTCATATGGTATCCAAGATCCTCTAAATGTGCAAGTACCTAGCTTCTGAGAGGCAATTTGGATTTAATAACTTAACGAGTTATTTAGGTTTAAGCTAGTCGAAGCCAGCGCTGAGTTTATATAAAGGATGAAAAAGGCCATTGCCTCCAGCGTCTAGGGGACGCCTACAAAAATAAAGTGAAAATAAAGGAAAAAGGAAAGTGAGAAGAAGGAAAACAGAAAGAAAAAACGCGAGAAAAGAGAATAAAGGTTCTCTAAAATTTTCTCAGTATCTTTGAGAAGTATCGTCAGCAAACCCGATGACACTCGCCCTCGCAGAAAGCTGAGACAAATCGTTTATATATTCGTACATGTTGAATGATATTGGGACTAGAAAACTACCTTGTGGCACTTCCCATGTCTTCTGACCATTGATTCCCTTAAGGTTTCCTTTAATTTGAGGCAGTGTTTTCTGTCTTTTAGTAGATATGTATTAGATAGCAAACTGTTTCCAGAGGAGGACCTTAGATACCAGAGAATTTCAAGACAGAAAAATTCGGATTAAAGGCACTAATCAAGGCTGGATCGAAAATCTGATGTATTCAAATCAGAGACTCAAACAACTTCAGTTCCGATACTTCGTTCAATTTGCTCAATCAGGTCAATTTTGCTCATTTTGGGTTCGAAATTCGATTTTCTGGACTCTAATCGAGACCGGATCGAAATCCTGATACTATATTCAAAAAATTCAACCCCCCCCCCCCCAAAAAAAAAAACCCTATTTTAATACTTTATTCGATACATTTTTATTTAATACCTATTTTGAAATTGGTGTTGTTATTTTCGAGGAAGAGCAAATTTTTTCACTTAAGAAAAAGAAAGAAAAAAACAACAACAAAAAACTAGACTTCTGTCATATAAAGATCCTCGTTTGCTCTGGGTGAATCCGACTTCGTGTTTAAAGAAGAATATTGGTGAAGAGGGAGGGGATATCTTTTTCAGCTATTTTTTCTTGCGAATAAAAAAACGTAATTTTAAAGGGCATGTGAACTACATATATTCTCGTGTAACTACAAAAAAGAGGCTAATATCTACATATTCTTTTTCAAATTTCGAACATCGAGTATAAAGAAAATATGATCAAGGATCTAGCCATAATTCTAATATTCGTTCGCCATCTTTCATAATAATTCTCAAGTTTTTAAATTTTAAATAACCGTACGTTTCCGTGATGATATGTAGATTGGTATATCTTATATCGTTAGAGATAAGTTGCGATAAAGATTATGTAAGTGAATCCTTGTAACTGATTTTCACTTCACCAGTACGCGCGAAAGGAAGAAGGGTGAAACATACATTTTACAGCCAGTCGAGAATTAACCGCGTATTCGAATCAATAAGTTCGAGGGAATTTTTCGTTACGAGTTTTATAAACGGCTAAAGTTCGAGAATTAAGTATCTATTGCCATTTTATAGTTTAAATTCATCGAGTAGTCGGTATCGATAATAATGTGGAAACGGGGATGCGTAACTGCGGGATAAAATCTAATATGGTGACAAATCGAAAGATGTGGATTAGCCTATTTTAGGATACAGTCGGCCAGATTGGAGATAAGTTAAAGTTTAATATCAACGTTTCGCATACTCTGGCTAGAATGGTTGATAAACTACATGAGTATGAAGGGCCGATTGGACGACTTCACAAGATTCGGGATAACGTCAAATCGAACTACTCAGATTGGAAAGAAAATCACGCAGATTTTAAGCAGAAAATCATAGCCGACATTTTTCACAAGAAAGAAGAGCCAGATGGTGTTATCTCAGAAACGAACGTTAATCTACTCGCTAACATACGCAGGTAAGACAGGAAAGTAAATCGAATCACATGGTGCGAGTTTGCCTGTATGAATTTCGAAAATTTCTTCACTTAAATAAGGGAATCCTGCGAGGTTTAGAGGGTTTAGAGGGTTTACTAACTTTGAAATTTCAAGCACAGCGCATTAGAGATAACGAAACTTAAAGTGTGTTCGATGAAGTGAGTTAGATATATAGGAATTAGGAACACAGGTATTCAGCTCTGCATCTCGAAGCACAATAAATGATTACGGATCAGATGAAGTATTTGGTGTACAATTTCCTTCACATTTGATATCCAGACTTGAGACTGACTACACATTACTTTACTCGAGCATGTTAAAAATAATGTAGATTTACGAAAATGTAATGTGTGTGAATGAGCGTAGTATATATTATGTTATACAAATCTTTCTCTATTAGGTAATCTACATTACTTGGACTGAGGAAAGAAGGCTTTAACGAATAAAAATAAAATATTCCCCATGAGTATAGGTATATTCATGTTTCAAATTCGCTGGTAAGATAGTAAATTACGACCGAAGAGCTTCTGGATAAATAATAAGACTGTGTGTTCACCTGATGCCAAAACAAATAGGTATCTACTACCTATATAACCCATTTGAACTACTGTCTTCCATCAGGACGCGACTACCTCTACTAGCAAACTCGAAAACACCGAGATTTTGGGAAGAAAAATGTAGCGGAAACAGTTTGAATGGGCTTAGGTACATGTATTCAAATGTAGCTTGTAAATTTTCTGGAAATGTCAGTCATTTAACATAATGAATTTAAATAGGTCAATGGATTGTTTTTACTAATGAGTATTGCAGAGATGATAAATTAAAAAAATATTAAAAAAGTAGAAGAAAAAGCGCTCCATTATACTTTGGTTAGGTACTGAAATGTTCATTATTGTAACCGAAAGTGTAGATACCTGCTTAACGCAGGGTAGATACATGTTTCTTTAGGATGGGTAGGTAAACTTTTGATGAGTAGTAATGTGTGTATTATGACAATGAATGATATTTGTAGCTGTAGTTATTTCATAGTTTCATATTTCATACTTTAATACATGAAACACACGATACCCCCCTCAGTGCTGGTTAGAACCCTTCTCCCCTTAATGCTGTCAAAAAGAACACTTCAGAATATATTTTAGCGCATTAATTACGGCAATAAAGATCACGGGATATGCTCTAGCGATCATTAATCTCCCCCAAGACTGATACCGTCCTACCCCGATGCGTGTGTTGATGATGGATGGGTAGTGGTGTAGCGCGTAGTTGCTAGGAGGTCCCCTGCGCAACGTTACTGAAACCTGCGAAAGTTTATAACAGAAAATAGCTTCAACTCGCCGCGTTCAATCAGATGAGGGTCCTGGTCTATTTACAGTTTATCACTTCATGTTTGTGTTATTCAGACAAAGATGTTGGTGTTTTCAAAAATTCAATCGGATAATTAGAAGAAATGCTGAACATAGTTTCTAACAAAAAACTGAAATTTTATTGGCATGGGGTTGAAACGAGTACGAAACAATATTCAAGTATAGGTCACATTAAGATCAAATGTAATTATGAGGTATTTTGAGCTCGTTCTGGAAATTTCAGATTTTCAACCCCTTAATAATTTCTGAAGGGAGACAATTACGCCATCAAATCTTAACATAATGTGAAGAGGTTCAATGTAAAAGACTTCCGAAAAGTCCAAGTCGAAAAAAATAGGGGTCCAGGGAGGGAAAAATTTCATGACTCCCTTGTAATAAGGGTACCAAAAATCTTAGCTTAAAACCTTTGTAGAGTTCATACGAAAAATACGAAATCCCAGGGCTCTAACGGTTCATCCGCCAACCTTGAACAAATACATACAACGAACACTTTTTTCTATACTCGTATAATATTAGAGACTTCACGTTTTGAACGATTATTCCGTTACGTGCAACTGCAACAAAATATAATTTTTTAGATTCGTTGTCGTTACCATTACCTACCCTTATTTTTACGTTATAAATCAGATAGGAATCAAATAAAAGGGTTCTAACTGGAAATACCTCCACTTATTTTATTTTAAACTGTATTTCTTGTTAGTCATTAGAAAACGTGTTCTAATTTAAAAAATAAAATTCGTCCAAAAAATACTGAAAAACAGGATACCTACCAAAAAATTTCGTCTGTCTGATGCGTAATGATTCCAACACTAACGCGCAGAATTTGAAATAGAACTAAAATTTAAAAGGACTATAAATATAAACAGTGGAGTAAGTACGAATATAAGCGTAACGTGACGGAGCTGAGGAGCAAGTGTTCCTCGGTGTTTTTTTTTTTTTAATGTAAAACATTTTTAAAATAATTCTCACCTATTCGCTTAATGTAATATTAAGTACTATGGTTCCTAAATTATAGCTATGTACTCGTATTTGGGTAATAGGAAAATACTGGGAGCAAATAGGGGAGCTGAAAATTTTTCATGTCCATTGTGTTCTCTGCCCAAATTCTTTGGCCTACGCTATCCACCCTTTGAGAGTAAGATCCTTCATCAGCTTTATAATTCTCAAATTGTTTACTCTGTATCAAATATTTATTTCATTCCTGATTCCTTGTCACTCTGCCACGAAATTAACCGTAAAATAACGGTTTTTGCTGCCGAATTACCCCGATGACATCAGCGCGTAAATTACCTGGCAAGTGGCCCCGTCTATGTAGTCAACTACCTTTGGGAAAAAGTGCCCTAGAAAGTTACCAACAACTTAATAAAAGCAAAATCCAAGCTGATTCATTCGTTTATGTAGACAACGAAGTCTTTAAAGAAATCTAAAATACTTCCACATTCGTATTTCGGCCGCGAGATTTTACAACAATTAATGAACTTCGAATTTTCTTCACTCGCTTCTCCGATCGACAATCTACTTTTTGTAATCTCTCACTGTCTAATGTTTTTATCTATCTCACGAGATTTTACAACAATTAATGAACTTCGAATTTTCTTCACTCGCTTCTCCGATCGACAATCTATTTTTGTAATCTCTCACTGTCTAATGTCTTTATCTATCTGCACTGCCTCCTTTAACAAGGCCTGTATATATCGCTGAATGTAATTACCAATTACAGTGCAATTCATACATCTATGTGTATAGGAATGAACAGAGAACTGAATTTTGAACACGGACAGATAAAGAAATAAACAGACAAGCAGGCACATTCTTTATCACCAGATAACATGCTCGTCACATTATGTTGTGGAAAGCGAAATAGATATCGACTCGCGGATCCTAAATCTTGGCCTTGAACTTCATGTTTTCCCAGGAAAGAGAGATAGGTACTTTGTAAGGTTTTCAAAAGATGTATATCACATACGTACAGATTTTTCCCTTCAATTTCTCTTATTCGAATTATCCCTCCGATGTAGAAGCTTCTTGCTGAATATGTGAAAGCAAGAAATTGAAAGTACACATTCATACTGAAAAAATGCTATAAATAATGATAATTTACTATAGCTCTTTTTTCCAGACCGAAGACTCGATGGGAATTACTGCGACTGTGCGCAGTGGTAATGGGAATAGAATTTGCTTACGCGGCAATAACCGCTTTTTCGGGTCCAATCCTGCTGGAAATCGGGATTCCTCCGAGGTACATGTCGTTCGTGTTCTCATTAGCTCCAATACTCGGGTTCTTTCTTTCACCCCTCTCCGGATCGCTCAGTGACCGCTGCACTTTCCGGTACGGCCGTCGGCGTATATTCATAGTCGTATACGCCATTTTCGAAATTATTGGTACGTCATCTACAGTATTTATGAGAAATAGAGATCGTATTTCCACGCAGGTGTATCAAAACCTTCTTATTGGCTACCTAGATGAACTATGTTATTATCAGCAAGTCGCCGTCGACAGTGACCTAAAAGTCCTCGCAGTATAGCGAGTTATTTGTTCGAAATTATATGCACAGTATTCGCAAGCAAATGATGGTAATCTAATCACCCTTTGACTGATGCTGCTTCATTTTTGTAGGACTCTTATTAATGTCATGGGGAGCGACAAAACTGAATATCCAACAATCAATAAAATCCTCGTTACTGTCGGCTGGAAATCATTATTCTCCATCAGTTTCAAACGTTACTTCGGAAATCGGCGAAAGTCAATCCAATAACCAGCTATTGAGGACATCGACCGCTGTGTTGTTTTTAACAGTGATAGCAATAGTGATATCTGATTTTTGTTCCGATGGCCTGCAGAGCCCAAGCAGAGCGTATTTACTGGACGTCTGCAACGAAGGTATTTAAATTTGAATACCTGTACAACAGTCACGCGAACCTGATGTATTCAGATGTTGAATTCGAGTAACCTTTATCCACCCCCTACCCCACACCACAAAATAAAAGTATACTGGTAAAATATTTCAGATGACCATACGCGTGGACTTAGCACATTTACCATTTTAGCTGGTCTCGGAGGCACTATAGGTTACTACCTAGGCTCCATTGACTGGGATAACTCCACCGTAGGTAAGATTTCTTTCTCTATTTATTACCAGTTCGATGGCAGTCCAACAGCTGAATAATAATATTGTACCTGAAGAGTGATTCGGAAAGATGTACACAGATTTTTACTCGAATTTAATTAAAGAGAAATGGGCACAGAGCTCCCTAACTCATCCTGTAAATTGTGCCAGGGTACCATTTTTCTGTTTCTTTTTTTCTTCAATAGTATTTAAGAATCTTCGTTTTTGTAGTTCGTATACAATGCACTTGAAAAGCCCTCTCATTTTTCACTGAGACAAATACCCGACTGACGAAGAAAGGCTGACAAAGTCTCTTGTGGTGGAAATGAGTTTAATAAACACGAGCTCCAGCCAAGCATTATAACATGTGGCTGACATGCGAACGGAAATTTGCTTTATCAACTTCCATTTAAATATGTCTCGAATTGTCTCCAATTCTTTGGTCATATTCTGTATTATCTTAGTCGCCAAACGCGTCAATCAGGAAGCAGTCACATAGCATGTGATTGGCTGTTATGTTTTTGCAAGCAGGTATTCATAAGGATTTCTTATACATGCAGGGACGAAACTATAGGGGGTGTAGAGGGGAGGGGGTTGATAATCCCCACCAATAATTTGTCAGCCGGCAAATTTTGAAACTGTTCATTTGAATTCTTCCCAATTTAAGAACGTTTGTTTGTTTGCTTGTCCATTGTTTTTCTTCAATTAAAATACTTATACATATTTTGATTGAAAAATCGGCAAATTTTCAATTTTTTTTTAAATTTTGTCAGTGAGTTTGAATCGGTTAGAACCAAAAGGGGTTAAGTCCAAAAATCGCGCTTTTCAGGAAGCGAAAAGAACTGTTTTATTATAAAACTTGAAAATCATGGAATACGTCCTTCAGGATGGGGTTGGAGGGTCACAAGACACAACTCTTAAGCCCGGTTCCATAGAATAAAATTTTGATGCCGAAGCGGAGGGGGGGGGGGCTCAAAGTTTTTGAACTTGACCCCTTTTGGTTCTGAACGATTTTTTCAGTTTTACGGCTCGAAATTGCCCCCCCCCCCATTTTGTAGCCAAACATAAAGGTCACTTAAGTCTTTTTCCCATTCCAATCGAGTAAAATCCCTGCTTGTAAGAAAAAAGTTCTGAAGCTGTATCGGAAAATGCGATTTCATTTTTGAAAACAGCACTTTTCAGTTATAAAAAATACAAAAAGAGGGGGGTGGGCCGGAATTTTTTATTTATTTCAATTTTTTACACTAAAATACACCATTTTTAAACAATGTCTGGAAAAAAATCAATATTTTGAAAACATTTTATTATAAAAAAATGAAAGAAAGCGATGTAGCCAAAAAGCACTTTCCCAGCTGTTTCACGAAATTTCGACCACACCAACAGATCCGCGATACTTCAATACCCCATAATCCGTGAAAGAAGCAAAAACGACAAAAGTGGACGTAACCACTTTTGGTTCTAACCAATTTATTTTCAGTTTCAAAAAGTATTTGTCAGCAAATTTTTCTTCTTCACCCCCCCCCCCCCACTGAAAGTAAAATTTTGTCTCTGTAATACAGATATATATCTCTTTAACAGAAAATGATACTGACTTCAAGTAGTACCTATGTAGTCTAAAAGTCCAGCAGTAAATAGTTTATTTTTTTCTTTTATAAGTAAACGCGTAAAATTATAGGTCACATTTTCGGCGGCCATATCAGAACTGTATTCGGCCTAACAACAATCTTGTTCACGGTCTGCGTAATTCTAACTATCACAACGTTTTCGGAAGTGCCTTTAACAGTTCTGCTCGAAATTCAGCACCGGGAGGAACAAGAAGTGAGCATTTGTGTTGACGGTGTAAATGGAGATCTTTATGAAGGAACTAGAAATCATGATAAATTCAGATTTAACAACCCTAACTTGATTTTTCATTGTCACTCAGGAGAACAGCAACGTGGAATCGTCCGGAACAGGAGAAAAATACTCCGAAATGCCCGAAGGAGAAATGAAGAATCCGAACAAGAAAACACACGATTCAGAATGGGAGGCTGACGATGACCTACCGGATCAGTTTTCTCAGAGAAAACGTTTCTCCATAAAGGAAGTGCGGAGTGCAAGTCTGAGATCAGCCTGCAGTGCGATGTATCACATGAATAAAGTGAATATAAGCTAATATTACCTATTCTAAATCCATCGACTGAAAACATTTGAGAACAAGACCGTTTCTGGCCCTCACCTCTTCAAAAGTTCTGGGACTTTTCGTACTTTTTGCTTACAATTTCGGTTTTGGAGTTTTGAAATCCAACCACATTGTAACACTAAGAACTGAGGCATGTGGCAGGGCTAGAGTGTTCGAGACAGCTCGGTAGGTAAATAATTTCATTTTACTGGAAGACCTTATTTTAAAATCAGAGATAGGCTTTTAAAACTAAAAAAGAAAGTTACAGGGATATCCATTTGGAATCATAGCTTATGTATAAACTCAGTGTAAGATAAGTTATTTTGGCCACATTATAAGTGACAAGAACATAAGCGCAAATAGCCGACCTGAGGAGGGCTCATGATGACGGTTGACTATCAAAATAATAATAAAAAATTCTTTCACTCGTATAATTTTTCAGTCTTTTAGGGGCGGCTTTCGGGAAATTCGGGAGTGCTAAACCCCCAATCCCCCTTCACCAATATTTGCACCCATGAACAAGAAATGACTATGTCGGTAACTAATTCAAAAATAAAAAAAAAAGAAACTTCTGATTTACAGGAATCAGTGCCGAGTTTAAGAGAGTATCTAAATTCAGTAGTACAGCTTCCGTACTCGCTGAAAATATTACTTCTTACAAACGTGTTCTGTTGGATGTCACACGTATCTTACTCCTTGTATTTCACCGATTACGTAGGAGAAAGAATTTTCGGCGGGGACCCGCAAGTAAGTCAGGTTTTCCTTACATAGTTTTGATTTCACCAATAACACGGAACAGTTAGCGTTAACTCAAATTCACTAAACGAACAGCATGAAAATAAGAGATTGGGTATACCGGTAGGTTACTGTAGAGACTTCAGATGAATAATATGAATATTCCGTAGCAATTACTTGAAATTAAGAAGTACTAGCCTAAGTAATATCGATGAATTTATTGGAAATCTGTCACACAGGCACCTTTACATTCACCAAAGAGAAACGCCTATGAAGAAGGCATTCGTTTTGCTTGTTTGGGCATGACAGTTTATTCATTCTCTTGCTTGGTGTGGTCGCTAATATTGGAAAAAATAATTGAAAAATTTGGGTAAGGAAAAATGTCGAATTTTATTACTCTTTGATACGATATTCCCCCATTGAAGATTCGTTCTGAAAGTTATGAAACTGATCACAATTTTGTCAACAACCGTGACAATAATTTTTCAATATACCTATGTAACAGAAAAGTGGTTATGAATTTTCTCCATTAATTACGTTCACATCACACGAGTGGAAAATTACTGTCTCAGATTTTCAACCTATTATAGTCATAAGTCACTTTACATAATTATATCAATCGAGTCAACTTTCGAATATTATGATAATTCGGCCATCCAGTGGCGTAGCCAATAGGGAGCGAAGGGACCGAATGCCCCTCCAATGGCACCTGAAACTGAATGTAAAATATGCAAAAGTGAGCGATTTTTCGTCTTTAAAACACGTTTTTTCGAGCAATAATTTTACCTTCATTTTTATAAAATAGTCCTCTAATATCGGCGATTTTTAAAAAATACCTCAATTTTCGACTTTTTCTTCCTTGAAAATCTTACTTCGCCCCCCTCCCGTTTTGGAAAAATCTTATGCGTGACCAATACACCATCATCGTATTAGGGGGTATTATAAGTGGGAACCAGCTTATAATAACGTTTGTTATACCATGCACACGCGCGGCGCACGGGTATACGAAAAGTCGTCGCGCGAAACTCGTCAGGGTATTTTACATCGCGCAGAAATTTCGTCGCTACGAAATTTTAAAGTGGTTAATGTTATCGCGGGGAAGACGATGACGAATAAATGCAGTACCAGCATATATGCATGGAGTGTTGAGCAGGTATACGCACGGTTTGAAATGAGAAGAGAAAAGTTGAAATGAGTAACGATAAGAGAGAACAGGCAAGTAAGTGACGTCATTATGAAATAGGTAAACTGAAAACTTAGTAAAATGTCCGTGAAGTAAGTACATTCCTAGCCAACGAGGGCAAGGAAGAGAGACATTAGACAAAGGATAAGCAAATCTCGAGGCACACAACGCCGAACAAGGAACTGACAGGGACCAGGAGGTGCCAGTTCAGCAGGATGAGTAGACTGAGCCTGCAAGATGCAAAGGAATCAGATTAAGTCAAAGGTTTGGAGCAAAATCAGTCATCATAAGATGGTTCGTCCCTTATGAGAGGTAGTTCATACGTTTTCAGCAATTTGTTATAAAGTTTCATGAAGAACTGACTCAGTTTGCAGTGGGTGGTGAGTTGAAAATGTTCTAGAGCTGTGTTTCACCCTGTTCGACTCCAGCCCTACTTCTAACTCGAAAATAACAATTTTGACGGTTTTGACGACAATAATAATATTGTAGAGTTTGTACGCGGTATAGCCCATCACAATATCTCTCTATATACTAAAAAAGTAAAATCCGCCGCCGCCACCGCCTCCGCGGGAAAAAAAACGGACTGCGGGTTGCCTATCTAAAAATCTGAAAAATTGCAGGGGCAGATCAGCTACTTTCAAGGACATAATCTGTTCTAATATAAAAGATCTCCAAGTTTTAAGACATAACCGACATAATAAGACATAAAAAGACATAAAATGACATAATTACCCATAATCTTCAAGATAACAAGTCGCTGCAGGTTGCCTACCCGGCCCCTTAATCACTCAATTTTCCAGGGGTAGCGGTTGCGGAGGAAGATCCTGAAGGTGGAGGAGAGCCCTTGGAAAATTGCAGGGGCAGATCAACTACTTTCAAGGACATACTCGGTTCTAACATAAAAAATCTCCAAGTTGTAAGACATAACTGACATAATAAGACATAAAAAGACATAAAATGACATAATTACCCATAATCTTCAAGATCACAATTCGTTGCAGGTTGCCTACCCAGCCCCTTAATTGCTCAATTTTCCAGGGGTAGCCTACCCTCAGGAGGGGGTTTATGGTTGAGAAGGGAACTCCTGAAGGGGGAGGAGGGCCCATGTAATAGCGTGGGCTGTGGACGAAGATGAAGGCCCTGGGTGGGGCGGGAGAAAGAGGACCTGGTGGAGGAGAAAGTCCTTGGTGAGAGAGGGGACCTTGGAGAGAAATGGCCGTGGTGCGGGAGGGGCTGGTGGCGGGGTGGGGTCTTGAGGGGAAAGGGCGCTCGGGGGAAGGGTGGTCATGGTTGTGAGAGCTCCTAGGTGGATAGTCAGGGATCTTCAAGGGGGTTGGTGGGCCATAGTGAGGACAGGGGCTCTGACTACAGACGAAGCCCAGGGGGTAGTGGTGGGTGAGAGGTCCTTGTGGCGGAGGAAATCCTTGATAGGAGAGGGTGGTCATTGATGAAGGAGGAGGTAGTGGTGGGTGAGGATCCTAAAGGGGCAGTAAAATTTTGGTAGATAAAGGCCTGGGGTGTAAGAGGTACTCATGGTAGAGGAGGGAGCTCCTAAAGGGGAGGAAAACGACGATGGTGGTGGGGACTGTAGAGGGACGTAAAGGCCACGAGTTGGGAGGGGGTAATAGTGAGGAAGGGGTCCTGGTGGAGGAGGAAATTCTTGGTGAGAGAGGCGGCCAGGAAGGCGAATTAAGGCCATGGTGCGGAAGGTTCTGGTCCCAGAGAAGGGGTCTTGAGGGGAAGGGTTCTTGAGCGGGAGGGGAGATCATGGTGGTGGAAGCTCCTGTTTGGAGGACAAGGGGATCTTCGAGGTGGTTCAGCGAGGAGGCCGAAGGGTGATAGAGCCGCGGAAGGGATCGCTGTGGAGAGGGACTAAGGCCGCCATTGGGAGGGAGTAGAGACTGCGGACCGCCTACCCTGAGCCACTAATTACTTATTTCTCCATGGGTAGCCTACCCCTAGGAGGTGGTTCATGGTGGAGGGAGCTTCAGAATGGGAAGGAGATCCATGGGTGGCGTGACCTCAGGAGGGGATAAAGGCCCTGGGTGGTGTGGGGCATAATGGTGAATAAGAGGTCCTGGTAGAGGAGGAAGTCCTTGGTGAGAGAGGCGGCCGGGAAGGCAAATGAAGGAAATGGTGCGGAAGTTTCTGGTCCCGGGCAGGTAGTCTTGAAGGGAAGGATTCTTGTGGGGGAGTGGTGGTCATGGTGGTGAAAGCTCCTGGTTGGAGGACCAGGGGATCTTCGCGGTGGTTGAGCGAGGAGGCCGTAGGGTGATGGAGCCGCAGAAGGGGAAGGCTGTAGAGAGGAACTAAGGCCGCCATTATGGAGGTTGTAGTGATGGGTGAGGAGGTCTTGGTGGGGGTGTGGTATGTGAACAGAAATGAAGGCCATAGTGGTGTGGGATGGTCGAAGGTCTTGGTCCTAATTGAGGGCACTCGGGGCGGAAGTGGGTGATCGGGGAGACACTAGGTGGAGGACTATGGACATTGTGGGGGAGGAGTTTGTGGATGATGAGGGCTGCGACTGTTGTGGTATGACCGTGGAGGCGGAGAGCAACCATGGTCAACGAGGGGGTCGTGGTGGAGGAGGAGGGGGGTCGTGGTGGTAGAAGAGGAGGGGAGGAGGCTTGTGATGAAGAAAGGATGGAAGGGGGTTCATGGTGGAAGATTGAGGACCGCTGATAGAGGGAGAGTAAAAGAAGCACAAAGCAACCCTCAACTCAGGAACAAAAGTTTCAGAACAAACACTGAGGACTGTGACGGCGGGGGGGTTGGGCCGCGAAGCGGCCAGGGGGCGAAGCCCCCTAGTTTCTTCCTAATTATTAAGTAGCCTAATTCAAATTGTAAATAACTAACATACTCGTAATTTACTATACTCGTACACGCGGTTTACGCCCTTAAAAAGAAATTTTTCCTCAATTGCGGTCAATTTTCCCCGCAATCAAATTGCCGTTATTCTAATTTCGCAGCGCCAAATTTTCGGCTTTCAGTTTTCGCGCGACGAATTTTCCTGCACCCGCGGCACACACACACAGGGAATAGTCTTCTGTCTTTTCGCTCTTGTACCTATGTGTTTATAATGGCGGGTGAGGGTGGTATGTCAACCCTTGGTACAAGATGCACAAAATGCAAATCTAAGAAAGTGAACTACCTTTACCTCATATTAATTTCTAGTTTCTTTGTCATACAGACTACGCCCAGTGTACATTGTGAACATTTTGACTGATTCCATCGCGATGTTCCTCATGTATCAATTCAGATCAAAGTTCGCGGTTATTGTTCTCTCATTTGCAAGCGGTATCATTTATTGCACACTGTTCACTGTTCCGTACATCATAATAGCTCATTACCACACTTTGAACGTCGTAAGTATCAAAAATATCAACACTACAGAGTATACACGCTGCACTTATTACGTTTATATACGCATTTCTAGACTATTCGAGAATGTAAAAAACTGCATCTTACTCAAACATACGAACCTAACATCAAAATATTACATATTATAGTTTGCAGAGACACCAGATGGAAAATTTATACAGTCAACTCAAGTGCGAGGCTTGGGAACGGATGTGTCTGTAATAGGAAGTTCCGTATTCATCGCACAGTTCTTCCTTTCGTTGTTCATGGGCCCTTTGGAAGTTTTTTACGGATCAACAGAAGTAGTTCCATTGGTCTGTTGCGTGCTATCTCTATTCGCTGCTCTGGCAGCCAGTCGAGTTGTGTACTTGGATTTATAATTACATGTTTTTCTGGTTATAAGACAGGCATACCTATTTTACTATACTTATCATCGAGTCGTCGATTTGTGGGTATTAGACTACATATACAGGGTTAGTCAGTTTTCGACGCAGCATAGAAAAACTCCGTTAGCTGCGTGCAAATGTGACTCAACGTGTTGGTAGCGTATTGTACTTAGTCAGAATTCGATGCAGCATACCAAAAAGTATCATTAAATTCGTTGAGAAAATTTTCCGATAATTTTTGAAGAATTTCCTAGGAAATATTCGGGGAAAAACGCCGATGGTTTGTGAAGGATTTTATCAAAAATCTTCAGAAAAAATGTTCGATAATGTCCGAAGAATTTCATTGTAAATCTTCGGAAAAATCTCCTATAATTTTTAAAGAATCTCATCAGAAAGTTTTAGAAAGAATTTTGATAATTTCTGCATTGTTATGCAGGTTAAAATTCCATCAGAGATTTTTCCCGGATATTTCTTGTGAAATTCTTCAAAAGTTATCGGAAAAAACTCCCCGATCCATTTTTCGTTCCACTAACAGCGATTTCTTCTGCTGCATCGAATTCTGACTAAGTACAATACGCTACCAACACGTTGAGTCACATTTGCACGCAGCTAACGGAGTTTTTCTATGCTGCGTCGAAAACTGACTAACCCTGTATAGGAAACAATAATTAGGTATTATATTAATGAGAACTCAGAATAAAGTTTCTACTCGGTGCCGCAAATCATCGCGATTCGAAATTCAAAAATGAATGCAGGCTTAGGCATACATTTTCATACACGCAAGTTTCTCGATTTCCCATCACAGATTGGATAACCTACTGCAAAGACCGGTACGGAGCTCCATTCATGATATCCGAACCTGAACTATAAATTAATACAGCGAAGCTTCCTTAAAATGTACTTTTCACGCAGCATACACAAGTAAAAATGTGTAAATAAATGTTATACCTGTATCAATTAAAACAACTGAAGTCATAGCTGGGAGTTTGGGTTAAGGGCCAACACCATGAAATGCACACCCATAAAAGAATGGGTACTGGACCTGCGAAGCATTTCTTTATAAAGTGTATGTATCAATCACCGAACTTGTTAGTTCAAAAGTAACTCGAAAACATACATATATTTTACTCCATGCTGGAAACTGAATTGAATACTGCGTACTATCGTTGGCAAATTTCATCACAATATCCGCACATGAGGGCTGATCGAGCGAGCAAAGTGAACTTAGAACTTTTCCCCGAATTACGGTAGGATCTGATAGCCGAAATGAAAGGTATTTTGTAAGAGAAAGCGAAGGAAAATCTACCATAAAAATCATAATTAGAGTTTAGGACAACCAGTCAAGAAAGTACTTTGAATTTTCAATCGAGTCAGCGAGAAGGAGGTTCATGAAAATAATACAAAATCGTGTATTTGCGAGCAAAGGGAGCGAAAATTTCTGAAACATTGGTCGAAAACTGCATAAGAAAATACAATTTTTTGACTTGAAGAAGCAGCTTTCCTGTTAGTAAGGCGGCTCTAAGGGAAGGTATAATAGACAGCCATTTTGATTGCAAGAAATAAACAAACTTCCGTGTTGAGAATGAGAAATCGTGTACATGCTCTTTTTGCAATCAAAATGGAGAAATATAAATGAGTTGAAAAATATAAGGAAGACCAACGATCAAAAAGAGAAGGAGTAAAGGAACAAAAGAACCCTAGAACAGTGTGCAACCTACAGGATAAAACAGCCAGAGGTAAGAAAATTCAGACAACGAGTAAGGAGGGAAGAAATGCAACACAACATCGGCATCAGCCGACAACATTGGAAAAGTTTCCAATGTTCTCCAAAACCAACTGAATGGAAGCAGCACTAGGGAGATCAACAATGGCATAGAGGACAGCATCACCACAAAGAGCAGCAACAAGGAAAGAGTAGCATGTAAGTGTCACGGACCATCGGTACCTATTGCAAGCCTATAACTCCCAACATTTCTCGAATACAGGTAGCAGCAAAGGGGGGAAGGGGACGGTACAGAAACTCTCAGTACCCCATAAAATAAGTACCGTACAACGGGGTTACTTTGTAATTGGCGGGTAACTTTGTGACAAAGCTGCCGCGCAGTCTTTACAACGCGTCAGCCAGCGAACAGGAATGACTCACGCTCTCTGTAGGGACAATCGGTAACCGAGGTATAGCGTGTGAAGTCATTCCTGTTCAGTGTTCACTGGCTGACGCGTTGTAAAGACTGCGCGCGCGGCAGCTTTGTCACAAAGTTACCCGCCAGTTACAAAGTAACCCCGTTGTACGGTATTTTGAATGAGCAAGAATGTGGACAAAAATCAAATTCCAACTCAACCTTCTATGCATACTTTAATTGCAGGAGACTGACTAATAAGAAAAGAGTATATCGTCGCTTTTCAATACAACTATGCTATGTCCAAATTACAACTTTTCGAGTAAACTGATAAAGAAGTTTTCAACTACCAACAAAATTAATTTGGTTTCAGTTTCTATTACTCGGGCTGATAATACTGTATCTTGTTCTGTACCATCCTGATATGGAATCTCGATAATAATGCTATTAATATCAATTAAAAATGACATTTTAATCACGAATTACCATCAAACAAGCTACGATCAGTGTGATTACAATCAAGCTGCTTCAATTCATCAATTCACACAGTAGTTGTATTGTACGAAAAGGTTTACGTTTGGACATAGCACAATTGTATTTTAGGGTTTAATTTTTTCATGTTTGAGTTTTTGGCTTTCAGACTACTACCTACTTAAAGATCTTTTTAAACCCTACCCGAAACTGCAAAAATCCAAACATAGAAAAATTTGGACATAACATGGTTGTATTGAAAAGCGACGATATGAACCCAACAAGCAATAGAGGGAATCAAAAGGGACATAATCGGACTTTCAGAAATTAGAAAATAAAGGGATGTATTAATAGATGAAAAAATCCGGCTATCTTGTATATCAATATGAACAAACGAAGGGTTATGGGGGAGGGGGTCACAATTCTGAAGTTAAAAAAGACATCATACTCGTAGAACTGAAAACGATCTCGGAAAGAATTTATATGCCTGCTGTAAATACATATTATATATATATTTTTTTTAATGAAAATATTAATATGTAATCCAAATTTATGTTCCAACAGTGAGGGCGAAAGATTAGGACACCGAAAAATTCTACAAAGCGCTGGAAGAAACAATAACAAAGAGAAGAAGTACTATCATATAATAACGAGAGATCAAAATTTCAAGGTGTAGGGGATGGAGAATATTAATCAGGACGCATTGGGAAATGGGGTCACCAAAAATGAAGGTAAATGATATAAATATAAGTAAAAGACGTAACAAGCCTGCGAGAATTCGAATTAAGCCGAACCACAGATTGTGTAGAGGGAGAATATAGTTAAGAGGTGAAAAAAAGAATAAATATAAAAACTATAGAAGGAAGGAAACTACCAACAGTAAAATCATCTCAGTCCACGAAATGTAGGAAGCTAAGGCAAGGTTGAAAGCAGAGATAGGATACATTCATGAACAACAATCCAAATACTCGATACAAAAACTATATAATAAAAACAGTAGAAATGAGCAGAGAGATTGTAAATCAGTTCAGTGGGAAGTAACCACAGATTACCTACAAACGGATGATAAACCAAAGAAACAAAAAAATTAATAGAAGACAGACAAAAATTATTTATACAAGTAATAAATTAGTGAAAGAAAATATTGAACATCTACGAAATAAAAGGGACCGAAGTCAAAAATAAAATAAGGGAAAATATCAACAAGTTCGAACTAAACGATGTAGCGGAGATCCTGAGGGACACAGCTTGTCAACTCAAAAGGTGAGGACAAGAACTGAGTACAAGGAAGAGTTTAACAACAAACCTGGAAAATTATTCGGGGGAAAACATACACCAGAGAGGGGGGGGGGGTTAATGGAGGTGCCTACTCAGTTCAACAGGAATCTGTATAAAAGAGCAGGAAAGAAAGTAAGGGCCAGCATCAACACCCCACAAACATTACACAGCACAGGAAAAAGGAATTCGGATGGTAAGAAAAACTTTGGTCGAAGTGAAAACAGAACAGAGCTCCAAGGCTGACAAAAAGGTAAATAGTGTCGTCCCGCGAAAAGGCACTTGTCGCATGGAGTAAGCCAGGCTATATTAGGATAAATTTCGGTCAAATGACCAAACCTGGAAAATTTTTAGGTCGAAAATTCGAATTCTTAGGAGATTTTTGAAATCAAAGTTAGAAAAATTGTAGTTTCGAGAAAAACGCGTTTAAAGTTTCCCGCCTGACAATTGCCGACAGAAATCCGAACATGCGCAGAAGCAATTCTGACATTAAAACGACACAAAGACAATTGCTTCAGCCAAACAGAACGTGCATGCAATTTTGACGCAAAAATGGTTCTATAAGCCGACAAAATACTGGCAAAGTTAGGCGGGGCATGCTTCCTTTGTCAGAAATTTGACGGTCCGACAGTGTCATTATTGTCGGCCGACAGAAATTTTGTCAGACGGGTTGAGTCAGAATTTTTTTTTGAAAAAACGATATTTTATGAACATTTTACGTTTACATGAAAAGTTTGAACTTATTTCGATGTAAACTGGTACAGAGAAGGTGTCTACCCAAAAATGCAGCAATGTGCAGTGATTTATGTGCATCAACGAGTGCAAGACAAAGCGGGCCTTTTTACATTGAAATCAATGTAAAACGAGTATCGACAAAGTGGTCCCTTCTATATTTCGGCCGTACGGAGGGAAAAAACGTTGAAAAACTGGGTATCGACAAAGTGGGCCCTTTCTTATTCACAACGTTTTGCGCGCTATCTCTCGGAAAAACTGCGAAATCGAAAAGATCTCTATGCCAGCTGATAGACCATGCTTCCAAGTATACAAAACACTAGAAACCCTATTTTTCGTTTTTTTTTCATAATTTTTCTATAAAAATGGCTGTATCTCCTAAACTAAGATCGACACTGTGGGCCCTTTCGATGAGGACACATAATACTGAAAAATTTCAGTAGAAACTCTCACCACAATTTCCAATAGAATACCAGAAGGAGAAACTATCTCAAACCAGTGGAAGAGGCAGCAGAAATTCATGAAAACAATAAAAAATAAGACATATAATCAGCTCGACTTCTGCCAAGATTCAAGAAACAGGCAGGGTTCAGGAAAAAAAAACCACTCGACCATCGATCAAACATTCATTTTAAATCAACTGGCAGACGAGGCAAAGAAGTATAATTTGGGATTTTAAACCTGTTGTTCATCGAATTTAATAAGGCCTTCGACACAGTAAGGCATACATTCTATAGAAGGCACGGCGGGACAGGCAAGGGATCGATTAGAAGATAATTAGAATATTAATTAAAAAAACTTTACAACAATAACAGAACATACGTAAAACAGGACAAAATTGAGAATGAATTCCAGACCCACAGAGGAGTCCGATAGGGGGACCCGTCACTGCCTAATTAGTTCAACAACGTACTCCAAGAAATTTTTTGTAGTCTAAATCGGGAGAAAAAAGGAATCAAAATTAACGAGAAATACTTGAACAACCTCAAGATTTGCAGACGACAAGATCATTATTCCAACAGATAACATAGAGGAATTCATAAACATGACAGAAGACTTTAGAGTTAAGAGTGAGGAGGCAGGACTCATTACGAATGGGGCAAAAATGAACTTTTCTCGATTGAGATCAACGGCGGAAAGAGCCATAAATACGGAAGTGATACACCTAGGGCGAGTATCATTTAGGAATAGAAGGGAAAAACAAGTATCTAGGATTAAAAATGGTTGGAAAAGCTTTTCAAGTATGTCTGATGGGACGTATGGCGATGCACGCATGCCAAAGTGAACCCTGAGACACCGCAACCCCGGCCCCGGAAACTACCCTTTTGAGTATCGCATCAGTGACAGGAGGGACGCTTTGAGGCCGGCCGAGCTCCCATTTCGCCGTTCCGCTTCCGGTGCGCACTGTCCTGCAAAGACCACCATGGCACCCCTTACTAACCGAGGTTAACGCTCACCCAGCACTAACCTGTAATTTTAGCTACACCACAACCGGACGCGCTTCCTCTTCACTCATACCTCACCTCATCGTCTTGGTACGTATGGCGACGCAGGTGACGGGAAGTTTGGCGTCTTCCTGTAATCCGAGCTAAAGAGGTCTGATCATAGTAAAGCCTGAAGCACTATGAACCCGTGTAACAGCTCACCCGGCATCCCTCCCCGAGTATCGTTAGGCGCTAGTGCTGTCTCTGGAAGGTTGGCTACACTATCGTGAACGTAGGCGATCGGATACGTAACGGAGGCTCTCGTGTAAGGCCGTACGTTACGTTACGCACGGTGAGTATAACGCAGCTGAGGAAGCCGCTTCGGAATATCTTGAGGGAGTCAGCATAAAAAGCATTATGTATAAGGGGAAATTACCAATTCAGGTCAAAGCCAAAGTATGGGGAAAATACACTTTATCAACTACATACCCGCAAAAAATAATATGGAGAGGCTGAGATCCACACAGAAAGTAATAAAGAGAAAAGTATACGGGGATCAAGAAAAGTGACAAAAAAGAATTATAGAAACAAGAAAGAGAACGAACCTATAAGATACTGGGTACAGAATAAAAAAATCGAAATGGCAATATGCCGGTCACATAGACAGGGGGAAGACAGGTGAAGAAAAATTGGAGAAATGGACAACTTATAACCACAAAACACACGTGGGTAGACTCATAACAAGGGGGAGGGAGGAATTTACGAAAGAAGTGAGGATAAACTGGAAAAGGATAGCCAGAAACTGAAGAAATTGGGTAGAAAATGGAGAGGCACATGCCCAAAAAATGGCGTTCGGAGGCGGCTCGCTAACTGGGGCCGGACACCACACAGCATGAGGAAAATATGTAGACAACATGTAACTCAATAACATGCTGTAATAAATAAATGAAAATAGTCATAAGCCATCCTTAAGAATCCCCCCCTCCCCCCTCTATAAAAAAAAACTATATTATTATTATAATTTTTTTGTTTAACTTGAACTAATAGGACTTCCTTGAAATCCGGTAAGTACGCAAATTATATAGTAGTGTAAGTATTTTCCACCTTGACATTTAATACGTGTATTTTAAACTGATGGTCTCATTTTGTGAAATAAACGTATATTTTTGTAAAACGTAAAGCCGATACCGTACAATCATAAATGTATGAAATATGTACATTAGTTATACAACAGACTGAATGAAATTTGATAATTTTATACAGGAGAAATAACTATAATAGCCAAATACTAACAAATTTATAGCTATTGGAGGTTCAGGAGAGAAGTAATATTAAAATACAGTACAATGATTGATGAAAGTTGAAGTACGTAACTCCTAATTTTCAACGAAATAATATGGAAACTGTGAAGATTTAAGGAACTAGATCGACTATCTACTGAGGAATCGTCTGATTTATACTCAGAAACGACGGTATTTTCAAGGATGAACAATAGCTCATACAAAACCAGTAAGGAAAAGAGATAGACGACTCCTAGACCAAATCATAATATGATTTAGCAACACAGAAAGATGATTTATTTGAAATATTTCCACCTCGTTATCATTAAGTATCTCTGATATTATGATTTAGCAATACAGACAGAAGATTCATTTGAAACATTTCCACCTCGTTATCATTAAGTATCTCCAACGAGTAGAGGATTTACTAAGACTTACAAACAGTCGAACATCTTTGTTCCTGTAATTAATTCGTCTCACGAATACAAAATTCTACGATAACATTCCCTAGAACGTCTCAGATCTTCCTCTCCTTCCAGTAGAACATCATTCCTTGAACGCTGGAAAAATACTAATCGTAAAATATGTGAAAGTTATGCGACGTTTACTCGACACTTGTCTCCATTTTCTCAGCGAGAGCATCACCGCTTGGGTTGTTTGTCGCTTCGGGGGGAGCTTCGGATGCTGTAAGATTATAGTACCATTAAAATTTCATTTTATAAATTATAGGGCTACTTGAAACAGCCTCTCGGTCAATGACTTTGAGGGATCTCATGATAATAAAGACGGTAATAATAATAATAAATATTTATTAAACTAAGGAGATGAACTCACTTGGAGCACTTCCATCGGGGGATGGTTCAACAGGTGCAGCCACACTGGAAGGGCTACGTCGATCAAGAACAGGAGGTGGATGAGGAACTACACCCGACGCTTGGGCATAATTCTCATCGGCTGGGATAACCTACATGAAGAATCATTAACGACATTTATAATTTAACCCAAAAACGATTAAAAACAAGCTAACTTGTAGAAGCAAGATATTACTTACCTGTGGTGCCGGGGGTGGATGTTGTTCAATACCGCCTGGCGGCATATGAGACGGAGATGGATAATGCGCATGCGGACGTGCTGGCTGCATATGACCAGCAGCGTTATAAGGAGCTGGAGGATATGGGTTCTGATAGTAAGACGCGTGAGGAGGATACTGAGGATATGGAGTTTGAGGATAGTTGTACGGATGAGGAGGTCGTGGTGGTAATGGCTGAGTAGCACCCGGGTACTGATATGGAGCGCCGTAAGAGTTTTGTCCTTGTTGCGAAGGTGGCGGTGGTGGTGTCGGTGCGGGAGGACCGACTATAGGTGGGTGGGGATGAATAGGTGAAGGGTGAATAGGCTGCGACGGTGGTGTTTGTCCAGACCCAGGATGCATGGGTGACACAGGAGCCGGTGGCATTGTTGGAATGGGACTATGTATAGGCGGAGCATGCGGATGTCCAGCATACGCAGGACCCGTATGGCCAGCTAGCGGATAGGTATGTCCGGTTTGCGGCGCCATGGAGCCTGAGGTTGGTTGTTGAGGATGGAATGATGGCTGCGGTGGAATGAAGGCCTGCCCCATCGGTGGAGGCGCAGCAACCGTGGTCACAGGGGCAGATTCAACTTTCGTACTAACTGAAGCAGGTACAGTTGATTCTGTTGATGTTACAGAATCCACCGGCGCGGGCTCGGATTCTGGTTCAATTTCCTGATTTTCGGAAGAAGTTAACGCAGCAGCTGGCGCACTGGTGTCCGGTGTCTTAAAAAAAAAGAAAAAAAGTGGGCGTTACTGGTTCTCTAACAATGATGTTCTCAAATCATCTATTAAAATATAACTTTCACGCGAAGTTCATTAGTCGCATTATACCTGTTCATCCGACATCACCGCAGGTGCCTCGACTTCCGCTGGTGGTGGAGTAACATTGTTCACAACAGTCGACTGGGCTGCTGGTGGTCCTGGAACTGGAGGAGGCGTTGATTTCTCGTCAAGTGTACTAGAAACAGTCACCGGTACTGAAGTATTTGGAGAAGGAACGCTTGGAGCTGACTCACGGTTACGCTCTTTTCGGATTGCTTCCATTTGCTGTTGAACCATACGTTCGAACATTTCATCATCGATTACCTTTTCACAGTGCTGTAACACACGATAGGACATTAATTTGAGGTCATATGAGTACCGAATATAATCATACGTTTTCATGAAAAGAGATTCATATTAGTCATGCAGTATTCAGCTGCAGAAAGTTGATTATTTCAGTTAGTGACAGGACATAGAAATCGAACACATTGTGTGATGAGTTTTCTTTCTAAATAGCTAGAAGTCATTTATTTACTTTTTCACTAGAAGAATGCTGTGTTCAGCACATAAGCGACAAGATGAAAACGGGATAGTGATTAAAAAGTCTCAAAAGATGTCGGAAATAGAGCCAAATAGCACACAGTGATTTCATAAAACGGTAAAAGGAATATTAACAAACGCATACAGTGCAGGGTTTTGATGAAATATTCAAATTAATAGCTTTTCATGTACTTCAGATATTTTCTCGCTATTGTAAAATATAGAACTCTTGTTTCGCAGATCTCGAGTTTTTTTCGACCGAAGGAGCGGAAGAAATGAGGTTTTCAGCAGGCAGGAGGATAGGTTCTACTTTCTACATACAACGAAAAGAATATACTTACCATAAAAATTCAAACTTCAGAACATGTTACTGGATTAACTGATTTCTGTGTTAGGACTCAATTCACATACTCACACTCAAATGAACTTCGCCAAGGTTAACTGAATTTTTTTCAGGACTTATTCAGATTATATTCGGTCTTACTGAATTTTGTTAAGACTCATTTGAACTTTTCTTAGATTCTTTCTAAGACTAACGTATTCAAACTTACTGTGACTTCTAATGCTGATTTGTATTAGGAGACTCATACTAGTTTTTTTTCAATTCCTCAAAACTCGTGAGGACTCTGTTAAACCTTAAGAGCACTGCCTGTCACGACTCATTTAGTCTGTTCCGACTCATTAGAACTATATCACTCTCTTAGGATTCTTTCAAACTCGTTTCGACTATGTTAATTCATTCAGATTCTCTGATTGATTCGAGCCGAAATGTGTCATTTTGACTCTACCAAAATTTTTTCCACTCTCATTTCGATTTCATCAACGTCAAGATTTGCTAAGACTCGTTCGAATTTTTAAAATTCATTCAATACTATCCGGACAAATGAAATTTATTCAGAATCAGTTGAGATCCAAAAACGTGTTAAATCTCTCTCTTGCAAAACTGCAAACAACCGACCTGGAGTGGGGCTTATTGAAAAGGGGGAGGGGGCTAACAAATACATAATATGTAATATAACAATGTTGAACATTTTCCCGATCGTATAATTTTCAATTTTTGGAGGTTTTGTGCGTACGCTCTCTTAATTCAGGATATCAAATTCATTTTCATAGTACCTTTATAAAAGGACTGCATTTAAAATAAATGATATAAAAAAAAAAAAGAAAAAAAGAAAACACTACCTTCTTCAGTTCAACGTTGAAAGTTTCGCTACTTTCGATAAACTTTCGTTTCTTGATTTCAAATTTATCTTCTATCATTTGTAATTCTCCTTCTAATTTTTTCTGTAAATGATAAAAAATCACGCAATTAAGAAACTACCAATATAAAATGCGTACAAAACTTGTTAACTTTCAATCAATTCCAACCTGATGCATGGTCAAACTTTGAACTTGACGTTTCAGCACCTGCATACGTGTGGTGGTAACCACTGATCTTACGTCGGGAACCACTGAATCCGAAAATATTTCACTTATCAGACGATGATTACGTATGTACCTAGCATACGCTATGTGTTTAGCACTTAATCCATCATCCATATCTGGAATGAAAAACCATGTTCAGCAACATTCAACGGTGGGTCCACAGTAACCCGAATGATCGAATACTTCACAAACCTTCTTCATCTTCAGCTGGTTGTATGTCGATTCGACGATCAGCAGCCGACTGCTTCCCACTGGCAGATGACCGTTCATGTCCGTCTCTTTCATCTGCAACTTGAGCTGTTTTAATATTTCGGATTAGTTAACAAATAATGCTAAATTCAATAAAGAATAGTATTTTTCAAGAAATGTAGAGCCATTAATTTGACTGAATGGTGATAGATTGGTCAAACTAACAAAATTAATGAAAAAAAGTAAGTCATCTTTTCAACAACGAACATCCTGCGTCTTCATTTGATGATACTTAAGAAATACTGTAGAAAAAAAGTAAATGGACGACGAATATAAATTATAAATGGAAAAGTATCAAAAACTCACCATCCTTAAGTTTCCCTTTAGTTTTTGTAGCCAAATAAGCTAAGTACGCTGGAGAATTTTCGTATATTTTCAACTTTTTTTCATATTCCAGCTGCGGGCCAAACAAATGTGCATAAATGAGTAGTGAGCGAGAAAAATAACCAAATTAAAGATTTGAATTCCAACTGTAAATAATTGCGGTTTATTATATCCTACCTTTTCAGCTTCGTATTCTTCGCAATATTCAGTTCGTATTTCATCCGGCAGTTCTCTCCACATCTGACCGATAATGCGACCGATTTCCCATATTTTCTTATCCGGATTTTCAGTTTTTACTTGATCCCACATTTTCCGACTGTACCTCATGTATGGCATAAGAGGTTTTTCTGGCGGCTTTGGAGGTTTCGGACCTCTCTGATCTCCCTGAACATCCAATTATTACAAATAATCTAATTAATCCAATTTAAAAACCCAACACAAATTCGATATTTACTCTTTTTTTATCTTTAACATACCGCATTTTTTGAGAGCTTTTGCGGATGAAATGAAGGATTCCCATGCGGATGGATTATGAAAGGATTTGAACTCGGTGATTCTTTCTGTAAAACAGCGTAGAATAAGGACTGCTTATGGTAACGAAAACAACAAAATCACGACGTGTTTACAAATATGTTTAGAAACTCACCGATGAACTGGACCCTGAACCCCCAGCTGCTCTTAATCGCTCTGAAAAAAAAGAAAAAATAGTTATCGATTATCAATAACTGGTAAAGTAAATTTAAGAAGTATTACAATACAACTTGGATACGGGACAATCGGATGAACGACGAACTGTTCATCAGTAAGACATTCGTCATTCCCGTAACATCCCTCTTGCCTACTTTAAGCTTCATCAAATGAAAAACCTGGTGAAATATTGCGAAAATTGTGCTAACGACTCCACTTATCCAAGTTTTACTGTAACAAGTATTTTTAGGCGCGCAGTTCATTTTGAAACACTTCTTCACTCACCTGTTCTTCGGGTAGAAAAATTCTGACTTCCAAAATGAAGTCAGAATAGAGTCAAAATATTAAAAATGAAAGCAATGATACGGGATTAAAGCTGATCCGAGGATGTTATAAAGATAATAAGCTTATTGAAAACAGAAAGAAAGGAAAGCCCGGATCAGAAGAAACAGTACAAAACATTAGACAGGCTAAAGCATGCTAAGTTAAGTCAATCTCAAGCAGATTGATAAGTCATGATTCTTTCTCCCTCTTTCTCCCCCCTTTTTATCCCTGCATGTGATCGCCGCAATCCGGTATCACACCTTTCTGGTATTCTTTTCGGGCGCAGCAACAGGACTGCGATCCAGCGGTCGATTTCGTCCGAGGGGAGGGGGAGAAGACGTGCTCAATTGCTTGCTACGACCTACTTACTGCATGGGTAATGTGGCAGATTGCAAGCGTTGTCGCTCACGCTCAACGTTCTCTTTAGCCTGCATGGCCAACTGGCAAATATGTTACCGCCATTCAGTTCCGCGGGCTAGTCAGCATCACCGCCGCAAGTGTCTCCGGAGTGATGCGACTTCCTGTGAACGCTTCGAGCTCCGCTCGCTCAATGTCCCACGCAGTGCAGCTGAAAATGGTGCGATGCGCATCATCGACCTCGGCTGGGTACTTTCTCCCATCGATTCAGGTACTCGTTGAAGCACCAAGGCCTGGTCAGCGTTTCCGTTAGATGGAATGTCAGCTCGCCATGCCGTCGCGCCAGCCATGTATCGAAGTCTCGTACTAGGTTCTTTGTTCAGGGGCTGTTAGTAGACTTTTGGAGGCGGGTCACCCATTCTTGCGTCGTCTGCCGCCGGACCACTTCCTTTATTGTTTGCCAGTCTTGCTAGTATAATGTTCTCTATCCCATTTTTTTCTTTTTTTCTTTCTTTTTTTCATGCACAACAACAGCCAACGCTGTCCCATTCGCGGCCGCACGATCGTCATCATGTCCGTGTCTTTTTCCTCACTGTTGCCGTATCTTGATATCACCTTTCGGTATTCTCGAGTACGACAACGAGGTTCGGTTGCAGAGCCGACCGTCCAGTGGAGGAGTTTTCTCTACTTATGAGGGGTCGTCGCTCAAGAGCTGCAGCGTGGATTGTGTGAACTGCGTGATGCTGTCCGCTGTCTCATGCGATCAACGTCCTCCTTGGCCCGCATTACTGTGCCAGCGAATTCGATCATCGCTGACCAATTCTGCCGGCTAGCCAGTAATGCAGCTGCCTACAGACGCCTCGGGCGCTGCTCATGCGTCGTTCCACACAGGGCAGTGAAAGATGGTATGCAGCACGTTATCGACCCCTGCTGGACAATATGAGCACTGATTGGGAGGTACTTCGTTTCAACGGTTAAGAAAAACCGCTGAAACACCCATGCACGGTGCGCCTTTGCGTAAGATTGGCATGCCATCTCACCGTGCCGCTGTGAAAGCACCAGCTTCGAGGTCGTGTATTCGTCTCAAGGTCCAGCAGCCATAGGTGGGCTTTTAGAAGAGAGCCACCCTCTCTTTTACTGTTTGCCGCCGGATTTCTCTCTTTACCTTCTCCTTTGCTTCTTTCTCTTTTCTGTCAGCTGGAGGGAGCTTCTCTCCGTTTCTCAACCGAAACGGAACTTCCAAACAAACCATATTCTGATGGTCTGTTTGTTTTTCTAAGTCAAGTTGTGAACGCTTCTCCCTGACAGTCTTTGAACTCGACGTAGGAGACAAATTCTAATTTTTTGTACGGATATAAATTGAGGCTCTTTTACTACTTTCACGAAAAAAGAAGAAGAAGAAGAAATCACTACCAATACAAATACACTGAATTAAAGAGGTTGAACAATATACGAGTAACTACGTTTTCCAAAGCTTCAATACTTAATAGCTTGTTAAGGTACATGTACGCATTCACCATATTAGTACCAAATTCAAACAAATCATTACATCCCTAATTAATAACACAGAATACTTTACCTTCGACATCGGAAGAATTCGCTTTGTACATGTTTCCATCAGACGTAAATTACTCGTGTTTTATTTTAATACATCCCGGTTTCAAACAACAAGGACGATATAACACAGACATCCCTATCATTGCTCGTACAAATGGAGTATCGGGTTTAAAGGTATGAACTATCTCACAAGAGGATCCCCTTAAGCTACAGGATTTTCTTCAAAACAGATACTCAATCGTTACTTTCTAACGTGCCTCATTAAAAAATTATTGTTCATCGTGTTCTAACGAATTTGGATCACTGGCTGACTAACCGGATAACACAGTACATGGATTTGGCAGAAGAAGTTTTTTACCGGTTGGAATAGAACACAGTGAAACCATTTTCAAGAAAAAACATGAAACCCACAAGCTGAACGGCGAATTCTTCCCAATTCAAATTAAGTAAGAAATTACGCCTTCAACCATCCGTATGAAAAGTGCAAACTAAAAAGTAGCTCACCTTTCAGAATGTTGAACGATGGAGAAGGACCCGCGTAATGCGATTCTAAAAAATTGCAAAATTCAAATCACAAAAAATAAAACAAAACTAAAGCAAAAGCAATTGTCATTCTCAAGCATATATTATTTGTTTATACAATACGCGCAAGAACTGAATGATACGTTGGATCATAAACGCACTACGATGCATAAGGCTATAAAATTTGTATTTTCAGTCAATGCAAGTACAACTAAAAGGACAAGTAGTTTGTTATTTCATTCACCAAACAACAATTTTACACCAAGGTAATCCCATCAGTTTCAAATAACGTCCATATTTCGCTATTTCCGTAACCGAGCACCGGCAGATTCAGGGACGTACCAATGGGGAGGGGGGTGATGGTCGAAACGTCTTCTCACATTGACAAATTCAATAAAAATTGACTAACAGTTGGTAAAATCGGATCGACAGTTGTCTGCGGGGGATGATGGTCCAAACGTCTTTTCATATTGACAAATTTAATAAAAATTGACTAACTGTTGGTAAAATCGGATCGGCAGTTGCTTAATTTTTAGAAGCACTGACATTTTTCGCCTGTCTATTTTTAAAATGTTCATCAGACAGCTAAATAGGATTTTCAGTTGATAAAATCACGTTCCCCATTGAAATAAGTCACTTCGGTACGTCCCTGGGCAGATTGTAAAGTAATCGAGAAACTGGGGCAAGATGGTATACACGTAACCTTATCATTTTAGCAATCGACCTACGCAATATCAAGTTTTCCAAGCATTTATAAAAAGGAAAGGGAAGAAAATAATAGAAAGGTAAAGGTACTAACAGAAAAATTAACTTACGAGTCGGGGTATTCGGAATAATCTGCTTATAGTTTTGTGGTAGAGCCATGTCTGCAACAAAAACCAAAATTTTATTGGAGTGCTGCACGGATGATTCATTGATCAATTTGTACAAATTTCATTATCTCGCTTCGCACTTCTCCACTGAATGTAGATCAAGTCGGGCAACAATCAATGCCAGCATATTCAATAAGACTTGCTGGTAAATATGCACACGGATCTATTCCGAGTCTCAAATCATCTGTTCGCGAGTAAGAACATTCAATTCCTGAAAATTCTGCTTACGAGCCTTTTCACTTCCGATTTACAGAATGATCAAACATGTAAATGAGAAAATACAACCCAAACTGGACCCATACCAATGATCCGTTTCCAGTGAATTTATTCTTACCGACCGATTATTGATTGTTCAAAGACATCGACATACAATGAGCTCGATTCAGTAATGCAAGATTTTGTAACATTCAACATACGGGTGAAAAATACTCCTTTCGCCCAAGAACGAACCTAAATCTTCTCATCTTGTCACTATGGTTTAAAATTGAAAGCAGCCATTATACCTCTCCGGGACAACACCACACGGTCAAAAATCAACTATGGTCAGTAAAAAGGATAGTTTCAAACACCAAACTAGAACAAAACCGGTATCCAACTTACTGTGTATTTGTATTTATTCGACAATATCACAATTTATTTCGAATTTATTCCGAATACATTTCGAACGCATCCACAGTACCATAAAACACCTCATGAACTCAATAGAACTCAAACGCCGAAGCGGTATCCAAAAAATCAAATGCGAGTGCTCAAGCAAACCTCCGCGTCACAGTCGCAGTAACGACAGCCGGTGCAGCAACCAGTAAGATTCCAAGGAAGCCTCCGAGTCAACAATACAGACCTTGGCTGCGTTTGCTATACGCACTAATAAAAAACAGCCTTAACTAAAGAGAACGGATGTCCCTTTTTCTTTTTTACATTGTGGATGAAATCCAGTGGAAGGCTCTGTAGGAGCGCTACAGTCGTTTAGCGAATCAACGGGAACTGCACAGAAGTATGGAGTCTATGGAGTCTCGTGATCAGTCGTGATACTGATAACATGGCGCATATCACATAATCAACAAGCAACAACATCAAAATTTAAAAAAAGTGTTGTAACTGTATACAAATGTGAAAATTTCGTGAAAATATATTCAAAGTTTGATCAGATTTCTTTTCCAGTTCGATTCATCAATTCTAATTCATTGTTATAGCATGTGTTCGAATACCTAATACTCTCGTTCAGCTTACTTGTTTTGTTCTTTTTACTGAAGTTATCAACGAGAAGTCAGGACTTAGTCAGGAGTTGAACGTAACGCTATCGAAACTGGGTATTATCCGCTATCTACGGACATAAATTACACAATATTATAACCAGTATCAATTCCCGGAATCAAATTCGGTAACTGCATCATCTGTTTACTAATTTTCTCTGCTAAGCGCTTTAATAAGATTTCTTTCTGCTACTCAGTTACTCATCGAATCTCGTAGGAGTTACTGTTTTCAAAACTGTACTAATTATCTCCGAATGTTTCGACATTACAATATAAGATCTCCTATCTGCGAGCTTAATATTAACCCGATTCTGGATTTCAGGATAATGGAAGAATACAAAGCACTAGATTCTCTTGAGGACCGGATTGAAAAGATGATGTCGATAGTCAGCGGCAAAACACCAATCGATGAAATCAATGTCAATAAAACAAAGCCTATAATCGATGCTGTGCACGAAGTCGATACTGTTTTGATTTCAACGTTATCGGGACGAGAAAAAATTACATCCTTATTGAAGAAAACTGATGTTTTGGAGAAGGTTTTAAATCCTTCATATTTAGAAATTACTAGTAATTTAGACTCGAAAGTTGAAGCCATTTTAGAATCGGAACCGAATATAAAATGTGTTAGTCAGAGTTTAACTCGATTTGACGAACTAGAACCTGCTTTAAATAGCGACGTCAAAGAACTTTCGTCGATGTCTGATAGACTAATTAATTTAATGTCAAATTTAGCCAATATTAAAAGAGAATGCAATAGTCAAACCGTTGCGATACAACGACTTATTGTAGAGTACAATGAAGCCATGATGTTTTTAACTAAACTATTCGTTCAATTAGAGTCTTCGATTACAGAGTTAGAAAATGATTCTAAGTCTAAACCGCTTCTAAATTAGCTGTTGATGGTAACTTTCAACTTTATCGAAGCTGAATTGTTATTATAAGATGAACTGTCGCTGAATTTAACTTAGTATTCGTGTAATCAAACCCATCTACCTTACATATATACGTTTTTTCAAGTTACTAGGTCTATTCGTTGTGGAAAAAACAATTAGGTATAAGTCACATCCTGTGTACTTGGAAATTAAATGCTTGTTCTGAATAACTACATCTCGTGCTGATGAGGAATGCTCCTTTGTACAAAATCAAAAGTATCAAAAACTGGTGAAAGTATTGAACGAGTAAATGGGTTCTTTGGTATGATTTGTTTTGAGCTGTGTACGTACTATGAAAACTGTAGTCAGGATATTTTTGGAAAAGTGCGACTTTATAATTTACATTTGATGTTTTGAAGATGTAAACGAGCCAGCGATTACAGGCCACCACGATTAATTTACATGTCAAAAATATTTATTGATAAAATGTTTTCTGTACTTAATGAGCGAAAATTAAAATATTGTGTTTTTTATACGGACGTTATCTTATAATTTTTTGTATTTCTTTTCGTACCCCTCCCCCCTTCCTGAATCACTTTTGTTTGTATTCATTTGATCATGTTTGTAAATTAGTCCCCTCTTCTCAGTTTCCCGGTCCAGCTGTGAAGAGAGATAGAGAGCCCCGACAAAATTTTCAATAAACGCATTCTGCGCTTATTCAGAATGACCTTACATTTGATAGGGGCATATTATGTTCCATTTCATCTCATTTAAACTATTTTTATTTTTTATTTTTCATCTATCCTCGTTCGAAATGATATCACAATGAAGCTTGAAGCAGGCTGGAATTAAATAGACCAGTGTACAATTCAGTTTTTACTTCGACCATTGCATCTGTAGCAGAGTGACTGGTTATCTGTATGTCTACCTACCTGCCTGTTTGATCGGATGGCTCGCTGGCTGATTAACCGGCTGTATCAACCCAGTTCTCCATTTTTTAATCTTATAACCACAAAGAAACGGCAGTTCTTCATGTAACTTTTTGTCTATTGTACTGGTTTGTTGTGCAATGAATTCGAATATTTTGAATCGTTCTGCACATTTAAATTTTATAATGTACTTCGGTATTTTTTTCAAATTTTCCGCGGATTTTTCATTTCCTCTGCATAAAATTTTGGCCTCCCCCATCCTACCATCAAAGAAAAATACTGCACGGGTTAGCTACCGCAAAAATACATTTTTTTCCCCTACATGCTCGAAAAGCGTCTTATTTGTAACCACTTTTCAGTGCAAGAAGTAAAATTTCTGAATCGACAATGTAGTGCATAAACAATACACCAAAAAAAATGCAAAAATAATCCAGTATTGCACTAGAGCAAGAAAGTGACGTCAAAACCGTATGTTTACTACTCGGCAGTTGGCAGTAGAAGGAAGGATTCACACTAGACGGACTGGCGCGTCGTTTTCGTTGCTTATGCGTGTTTTGATACCTAAGCGTTACAGTAACTCCTATAAACTACTGCTTTTCGAGCATGTATTTAAAAATATATATTTACTCGGAAATTCAGACAATCAGAAAAACAAGCCGATAACTAGTCAGGTTGAGAGATAGTCCACAAATCTTTCCGAATGAGCAAACAGACTGAAAAACGAGCAATAGGTACAGGGTTTTCTGAAGAGGGAGGGGGCGCAGACAGCAAAAGTGCCGACTAAAATATAACAATTTCAGCTGAGATTTGAAAGTATCAAACAGAAATCCTTACTTTTTAATTTTGTCAATTTCTACAAAAAATTTTCGAGTGCCAGCATTGAATACAATTGGAGGTGTGATACCTCTTTACCACTTCTTCCCCCAGTCGTCATGACTCTACCAATAGTCCGACTTATCAACAGAAAAATCTGAGCGAAGACTGAAGAAGGAAGCATGTTCATTGCAAGATTACAGACTGAAAAATATTGAGCATCTTCAAAAACAAGCTTTAATCCAACCATTTTTAATTATTTCTGATGGGAAAAATATAGAATGCTGGAACATGAGTAGGTACCAATGAAGAGAAGTATCAATACTACAAACTTAGGGGGAAAAAAAAACTGATCAACGTTGAAAAGTACCTCACGTATGCACGTTTTTGGATTTCCTGTTAAATTTATAAAAAGTAGATGGAGCTAGTCTTGATACTAAACGCTTCCTAAGGAAATTGTCATAATTCGACTAATTTTAAAATAAGGTGTGTTTAGCTGAATCATTTACTCGATTATTTCGAAAATTTGGCCATAATTTTACATGCGGACATCATTCATTATTCAACTGTCACGAGGACCCGAAGAGTGGAAGCAAACGAATTATTTACCCTTTCTTGATTTTCAGAGAAGCATTAATTTCATAAACTGAGTTTTTCCTCCTAACACCCCTTCCCTTCCAAGAAAAATAACTCCAGCTGATATGACACATCCACTTTCGAAAAAAGAAACTATAGTCCATTTCACGAAAGAAGAACCCGAGTTATCAGTGAAACAAGATTCACGAGAGTGCTCGTCGTTCGTCTACCGCAGGACCTCTTATTTCTCAAACATCCTTGTTCGAGTACTGAAAAGTTCAAAAAGAAACTACTGAAAACTTTGGCTGATATGTAGGATCCTTTGTGTAGGATATTTAACTCTGTTTAATTTTAATTATATACGCGTGTACAGAATGCAAAGATCGGTGCGTTTGTTTAGTGAACGACGATGCCCGTTCTCCCGTCACTGAACACTGATATAACTCGGGCGTTTTTTTCATGAAATGGACGCTGTTAAGCGTAACAGAACCAACCGACCACTTGTTCTTTGATGACACAATGAGTTATTAGTATTGATATGGAAAGAGCGTAGAAAGTAGAATTTTACTAAATTGGGCCCCTGATTCAAAAATGTGTACTCACGTTGAAAAAAGCTTATCAGTTATCAGTAAACGCTGTGTCATATAGTTTCTACACGGCTCTTGCAAATGGAGTACAGCTGATCCCAAAAATAAAAGGGAAAAAAAGGGGGGAAATTGTAATGTTATAGGTGTAAACTGTTACGTTCATTTCTGATGAAATTTTTTGAAAATCTTTATCCAGACACCAATTGTGTCAGCCGGCCAATGAGGTTTTTTTTTTTGTTTAAAACTTAAGGATTTAAAAACCTTGCCGTGCTCAGATTTTTTCTTTTTAACCCCACGCTTCCTTGCGCTCGCCTAGTTACAGCTCTGACATCCTTAAGGAGCAATTTTATTGGACAACATCACAAGTAAATCGGCCGTCTAATATCTGAATTTCTGATTCTCATATACAGGGTATTTATAGGCATGTAGATGACGCTGAAAAGATTTTTCATGTATCTCCGCATTGATAAGTAATTATTTAAATTTGACATCGTTCAGATAGCGACGTAATCCACGATTCGATAGCTGGGATAAGTTGCTCAAAAAGCTCAACCTTCGGGCGGAAAGGGCCTCGTAATGCATTTCAGATTCCTCGAATTTGTTGTATATTTACATAAAACTTCGATTTGAATTGAATTTTCACTCGTGAAGAGAAAGTGGGGACGTAAATACGTATCCGAGTGAACCGTATTAGTATAGAACAATGTCTGTTCAATTATGACTGACCTAAATCACGAGGATTATTCATTAAGTCTATCATTATATCTATCCGGTTAAGCGAGACAAAATTCCTGAAGAAAAAAAAAAAGTGGAAACCTACATCGGATATCAGTTGTCATGAAATGCTCGAGAACGATTATTTATTGCATCCAGGCTAGAAAGCTTCAAAAGCTTCATGGGCGTGGACAGGCAGCATCATCGAAATGTCATCTTAATGGTGAAGACTGTTTTCGGAGTTTACAGTAATTCACATTCTCTTACACTGTAGTGGTAACGAATCTATATTCGTGTAAAGACGACGGAGTTTAAACATCAGGACATAACTTTATTTTATTTGTTCATCGGCAAGCTTCTAAGTGCGGAATATAAAATTAGGACGGTTGTGCACGCGTACTTTATATTTGCTCCGAAGTATGGAGTGGGGTGTAAGTATTCTGCACGACTGGTTGAAACTTGCACAGCACATTAAAACACGGGTACAGTACGAGTTTCGAATTTGAGAGCAGACCTAAAATACAGTGTTCCGAGGAAATTTAATACCCAATCCGGATTTTCGAAAATGGCATTTGGACGTAAAAGATTTTGAAGTCGAAACTAAAAACAGCCTACGAGTAGGCTGTACATGTATACATTGTTTGTACGAGGTACCTAAGTCGAGATACGTCGATTCGAATCGAAAATTTGGCGTAAGCGTAAAGCGAAAGACTATAATATGTATACGATGGCCCCGACGCTAGTACGCTTGCGTCGACTGGCATTTTCATTCAGGGAATCAGAAATCCAGTACCCCCCCGTATGCCGTGCACCTTTTACCATGTACGTATGTATATACAGATATATATACTTTTCTCGCGCGAATTAATCGATACGTTCGAAAGCGAATGACGTCAAACGTTTTTCACCACTTTTCATTGGTCGCGAAACCATCGCACTGTTCGGACGAATTCAATGAATGAACAAAAATCGTGTCACAATGTTAAAATAATATTTTCAATCTTACAAACGTATTTAACGCTAAAATTAATAATCGTTTTCGCGATTAAATATTTATTCTCTACCGTATCGTGTAGGACAGAGGCCTAATTAAAATCGGAAAGCAAGAAGAAGAAAAAGGAAAAAAAGTAGAGTAGGATTGGTGCGCGCGATCGTCCTATCGTTCGTTGTCGTCATACACGTTTCACGTCGTGTGCTGCAGAATATTTTTCCTCTTTTTTGAAAAATAAAAAGAAAAAATAAAGCGGTATTCGTTTAACTCGAAGTGTATTTTCACATTTTAGCTGTTTTTCTCTTCGGCTGAATCGCGGAATCTATCTTCGTTTCTCGAATTCTCGGTGGCAAGTCGCGTGATTCGCCTCGAAAATGTAGCGCGATCAGCCGCGCGTTCAAACAAAATGGTAGACGTTTTGCTTTATTATGTTCATTATTATCGGTAATCTGTCGCTTGAATTAGTACTATACAGTGTCGAATATGATTTGTCCCGTCGCGTCGAGTGCATCATTATCGCTGCTCTACTCACTACACGCCGAAAAATACTAATCTGCGAACGTTCGTCGTTGGCGACCGACACTTCGCCACGCGGCCAGCCAACCAGTATGGAAACTGAAATGCCTGATTTGTCGAATTTGACACCAGAAGAACGACAGATCATCGAGAGCGTGCTGATGAGACAGAGGCAGGAAGAAGAACAGGAGAGACTTATTGTCGAGTAAGTTGACAATGACAGTTCGTAATATAGTAGGTAGTGGCTATTCTACCTATGCAAACACCTCCACCCCCAGTACACACTAATATATCGATTTGTACTTCTATTTCGTCTGATTCTAATCAAACATGTCGTACAACTGTGACCTTAAGCTCGCTATTTAAATAGCCTACTTCAGTTTCAACATCTCCACATCTTACGTTTTACCCACGATAACGTGTTCAGTAACACGCAATTAGCGACGGCGTCGTATTTAAAAATGTGTTTTTTATTTATTCGAAACAATGTATGCTTAACTGTATGCAGACTACACTTTCGAATACCCATCAATACGCGCGAGTATCGACGAGCTAAATACGTACACCTACTATGCAGTGATAAATGTACGCCTAATATAGGTGTGTGTATTCCGCGGGTACGGCGTCGCATCTACTCTTCAAACTACTCACAAATTCCTGACGAATGAAGTCTGCATAAGTTGCGATTTTATATAGTCGTATAAAATTTAAAACCTTACGGTATTTGTATTCCGGGATCTAGGGTCGGTCCTGTACAGCATACTGAAAATGAGGGGTAACTCTCAGCAGCGAACTTCTAACTTAGCCAAAAGTTCTTTATACAGGTATTGAGAAAATGCGTAATGAACATCCAACTAGCTGAGTTAGAACAGAATTCAGTCATAGAGACCAATGATGACCTAAAAGCCAAAATCCACCTCATTCGCATCCCAAAGATGTATTACACTCCTAACATCATATTATTATGTTCACAATGCTCAAAGGCATTCTCCCGCGGAGGGACCAATGGCAGGCAACTATAATCATAACAACGGACTAATGAATGGCACTTCGTAATCGAGTATTTTTGGAATTGAACCGAGAATTGAAAAGAGGCTGCGAGAGCACTGCTAATATTTGCTCAATTATCCTAATAGTAGATAATAACTGAATAGTTTTAAAAGGAAAAAGTCAAATGTAATGCAGTATCGACAATATATCTTGAATGTGCCGAGGTACACGACAGCTTCACCTTAGTCTTCAATTGATAAATTCACGTTACATACCACCCACCTGAAACAAAACGAAACACTAGTTAATATTATTAACACCTAATTCTATTTCTTTTTCACTGTTAAACTAGAAGTCATAATTTACAAATACATATACATACCTCATTATACGCTTTCATTTTGCGTACCATCTTTGATATTACAATCAAATAATTCTCAGTTAACCTACAGGGTTTTTGCTATAATATTACTATCCATGAGAAGAGAAAGCTTGCAACACTCACTCGCTACGAGTTTGCAATTACGGGGTAAGCCACTAAAAGATAACGAAGTGTTTCACGATGATCTAAGACCTCGAAAATGCGAGTAAGTTCTAAGTGTACTTTTAAGACCTTCTACAGTCATTCAATTGACACACTTTTCGAGGTCTCGAACCACTGTAAGGCGACTCATTGCATTTTTGCCCTCCTTGAAATTTTTGATACTACAATCAAATTGATTTCGCTAAATAGCTGAATAGGTTGTCAACGAACTAAATCAGTTGAATAAACTAGAATAAAACCTTCATCTCGAAGCTTCATTTGGAATCCGGACTAAAAACTCAGCTTGAAAATAGTCTAAATTCAAAATTTTAGGTGCTGTACTCAAAATCTTGTCTAAAAAAACTGGTCCGAAAATCGAATCTAAGGTTCCTATGGTTTTTCTAAAAGTAATCGTGAAAACTAGTTTTAAAATACTCTAAACACTAAATGCCGTTTCCAAGGGGGGGGGGGACAAACTGAACAATTATATTTTGAAAATCCTAGAAAAATCTATTATCTGACCTGAAAAAAGTAAGATAAGCAAAATCACTAGCAATAATCAGGAGTTCGTATGAGAATTAGATTCAGCCAACTGAATTCGTACATTCTTGAGCATTTTAAAAGGTATTCATTGCTCCCTTAAGGATAGCGTTAAATAAAATAAGATCTGAGCTAAAAGCTCGGTGCAAAAGGGTCTCTGAGACAGCTGAGCTCGTGTTTCTGTTCAGAGGCGGCAAGATTAATTTCAAAATAAGTTAACTCCGAGCTAACTCTTTGACTCATACAATAATGATAATTCCATTCACAGTCAACTCATGTATACCTAGGTATAAGAAATTAACTCAATAACTCGATGAATTCTAAACTTACTGAACGAACTTAGTGAGCTACGAGTATCAACTCGACAAATAAATTGATGAGTTGAAATGACTTGATGCGTCATCTTACCAAATGACTAAGTAAATTACAAGTTAATAAGGGTGAAATGTGTTTCACGGATTACTAACTCGCCAAACGAGCTCACATCGCTTAAAGTATAACAGACAGCGCTAAGCTATCTTAATACGAGTTATGTGTAAATTATGCAACATGGTAGAAAATTAGCTATCTCTTAGCATACTTCATCGGTTCATATCAATAACGCTTAGACATCCATCATGTAAGCGACTTTTAATCAGTTATCAACTCAGTAAATCAGTCGAAATGAGTCACAACTGAGATAATTTCAATTCAATATGGGAAAAAGAACTGAAACCAAATCACGTACATTTACTTCTGAAAGGAGTTACACTTCAACTGAAGCAATACGATATGTAAAGTAGTGATATAAAAACCTAGCTTTCTCTTCCGTCCCTCCGGGAGGAGAAAATCTCCATGAAACTATCAATTAATGAGCCCATGAGCGTAAAGAGGAGAGGCTTGGGGCGCTCAGCCCCACACCCTCAGAAATGTTCTAAAAGCGAGTTTTCCCATATATTTGCCCTCTCCAAAACGAATTTCGAGGTGTGCGTCTGAATGCTAATAACTCAGCATGGCTAATAAAAATAGCCTGGGTATGCGAGCCCAGAATACCCTGAATATTTTTCATACATATACATATATTATGATGTATACATTGCACCTTAGTTTCAGCTTTCCTACTGACTAAAATCATTTCCAGTTCATTTCAGAAGCAAGCAGAAATGAATAGAGACCTTTTGAATTTTACAATCTAGGACCTTTTCCAATACTCGTCTAATCGGCGCGCATTCATATTTCTACTGTCTTGTTACGGACCCAAAACAGGATTATCATTTTGACAGTTTTAAATACGAAAATAATTTCTTTAATAACAAATATTCATGCTCTTATTCAACTTGTCGACCTCTTAGACACAATACCAACTGACTTAAAAACAACAGCGTTTGAAGGATTTTTTTTAGAAGGAACAAAAATTGAAAATTTGAATCAACAAAAAAAAAAAAAAAAAAAGAAAATAGGCTTACCGTCTTAAATTAGCTGAATTAATAAGCGAAAAATCTATCATCTAGTAAATCTCCGAAAACATCGTGTAAGCCTGGTCTCAATCTCTGAAGGCGCCTGTTCATCAGCTTGCCGAAAAGTTTTTTAATAATTTTCATTTTGTTTTTACAATTGGCGTATAATTAATTTACTATTGCATACCCCATTCCGACGTTACTGCTAAAAAAACGTAAACTACTACCAAACTGAGATTAAGACGCAGTCCTGCTAGAAATGGACTAACTCACAACTTAAAATTTCATCCGAGCTTTACATTTTTTAAAATACGAAACGTTTTTTTTATGTAACGTAAAATTGAGTTTCAGCATCCGGTTACGTGATATTCATTTAAACGATCGAATATCGGGGCTTGGTGCACAAATAGGCAAAAGTCACATTTCGGTTTCTGCATATATTTCTTGCACTAATGGGTCATGAAGGTAGTGATGGATTGTGCCAACTGAAATGTAATTTAACTAGGTACTTCTGGCACAGAGTCCTGCTTTTCTACAATCTTGCGTTAAGCAAACATCAGCTCGAACCCGATTATGTATCATGTTTTTGCTACACTACCTCCTTCATAGCACAACCTCCTCCATTAACTAAATGTCATATATTCCGATCAGAGCGAATTCCACTAGCTTCAATGGGTTAAGATTCGTCCATATTCGGCTAAAACTCGTTCAGATACTTTTGGGATTCGTTATAGGGTAAGCGCACTAGTTTGTGACAAGTTTAGCCAAACCGCCACTTCAATATTCTCTCGAATGGCTATTATTCATTATAATTTTTTGAAACCTGTTTTTTTCAAAAGCTAGATCTATCAAAATTGTTGTAATGTAATTAATTTGCTCTCGTGGACTTTTTTTTTTTAATTTTTCAGTTTTTTGAAAAAAAAGTACAAATTTGCTAGATTGTGACAACCAATGCACTAATTAATTTGACAATTTGTACTAGTTTGTGACAACCAATGTACTAATTAATTGACAATTGTACATTTGTGAACAATGTACTACTATTGACAATTGTACTTTGTGACAACCAATGCACTAATTTATTTGACAATTTGTACTAGTTTGTGATAACGTTTTATTATTCGAACTTATAAATCTTTACGATGGATTACAAATTGTTTTAAACTATTAGAGCCGTCTGTAGCTTCCTCGGTGAATAATTCAGCCGTTTTATCTTTGTTATAGGTTTTTGTCCTTCCTTATCTGAAATGAAAAGTTGAAAAATATTGCAGATAAGCGGTGTCACAAACTAGTCCTGTCAGTATTTTTAAAATGGGCTAGTTTGTGACAGTTTATCACAAACCAGTGTTTTGAACTTTTGATTGTACTAGTTCAGACAAATGCGAAAAAATAATATTTATCATTTATTAAATCATTTGATACTTACTGTTCTTCATACTTTGCATCTTCTTAAATAAAAATCAACAATTGCTTGTAAATCTTAACCAAAAATAAAGGAGAACTCAGAATCGCAAATTGTCACACCAAAGTGGAGGTCTAACTAGAAACACCGGCAATTTTATTAACTTTGTGGAGCGGAAATTTCAACTGACAATCTCTCCTACAGAGTATACCACAGATCAAATATTGAGATATTTACAAATTGCCAAGTTTGCATGGATCACAAGAAAAATAGATATTCCATTTCTAGACTGATAAAAACCTTAACATTGATTGTTGAAAATAGGTATGTCACAAACTAGTGCGCTTACCCTAACTCGTCACCATTTTCTTGAAACGCATTTGCACTCTATTACGCCTCATTCCGATTTAATCAGATACTATCAAAACTTGTTTACATTAATTGAACTACCATCACTTCTTAAAATGATTGAAACTACGGTCAAAACTCCTTCTGTCTTGGTTAATACTAAAGTTAAACATCAAGTTTTCGTCCTTGTTTTTCACGATGTTGGGAAGAAAAAATCGGCAAGCGAACAATCCATTTTTACGGCGAAACTTGGAGCGAAATCATACTCACATATGCGCGGACAGTTGCGTATTTCCAGGGTGCAGGAAATATCTCACATCATATAGCGAATAACACCTGCATCCTGGAAATATGCAACTGTCCGCGCATATGTGAGTATGATTTTGCTCAAAGTTTCGCCGTAAAAGTGAATTGTTCGCTTGCCGATTTTTTCCCCATAGCAAAAAACGACAAACACTCGAAGTCTGATTTTAATCTTCGCCAAGTCAGAAGGAGGTTTGACAGTCGTCTCAGTGACTTTATAAGGAGTCTTAATATAGTTTAATGAATGTGAACAAATTCTGATAGAATCTGATTAAGTAAGTCTTAATCGTGGGCAAATTGGGTTTCAAAAAAGGGTGACGAGTTGTAACGAATCTCGAGAGCATCTGAACGAGTTTTAACTGAATACGAATGAATCTTAATCAGTCGCAGTAGAGCCTGGATGAGTCCTAATTGGGTCTAAATGAATTTCATCTCATTCTAATGAGTCTTACGAATCTTGATCAAGTCTGAGTGAATCTCAAAAGAATCCAAATGAACTTAGGATGGAGTGAGTTTTAATGATATGTGATGTTATCTAGCAAGTTGTGAACTAGTTTGAATGAGCCTAATCCGAGTTAATTAAATCTTAACAGAACATGAATGAGCCTCAATGAGTTATAACTAAATATTAACAAGTTGTAAGAAATACTGCTCTCTAATGCCTTCGTACGACTACCTGCCGTCACTATCTAGTCTTCTTACGTATTTTTATCGGAATTCCGAGCTTAGGTCGCGTAAAGCGTTGTAGGTGCCCGTACTATCAACCGCACTTCAAGAACGTATTACTGGACAAACAATTAGGACCGCCAAGAGCCAAATTATTGTCTATTTGATAATTATAATTTCTGTAACTCTGCGGGCCCGAAAGAGTACCTCCCCCCCCTCTCGGCGGCCCTGTCGACAATACTTTTAATCGGCGAATTAGTAGAAGGCCCACCTAAACGTATCAGTACTTAAATATAATAAACACTGTCTACTCTACATTTTAGCTTCAAGATTTATGTGACACGAGGAAACCAGACAGTCACAGAAATGCAGAAACAAGTACAAACCATAAAATTACGGTTTTCAGACCAGCCGACTTTCATACCTCTCAATGTTGATACTAGTTACGTTATAGTACCTCGAAATAGGGTGTATCATCTGTCATCGAGTACACATTTTCACGTAATTTTCTCGAGCAAGAACAAAGCTAGCCAAGTGGCGCATCGACGCAGGACACGCGGCGCGGTTGCGTCTTTCGTGTCGACGGAATTCTTATTTTCAAAACGAAACGAAGTGCCGAGCTACGAAGCAGCGACTTCACGGGATATCGACCATATCAAAATTTTTACAATTCTGATAATTAGAAGTTCTCCAAACATGCAGAACCTACTACCCTATTTAGAAATACTACGATCTACTGTGTGACCTACGTTAACGAACAAGTTTGGGCTTGTTCATTTCCAAATCACGCTTGCATCTTCCTTTTCGAGTTCCCTTTGCGGTACTGATCCTTCTTTTTATGGAAAGTTCCGAGGTATCACTCGTGTAGACTGCTACAGTCGCTGAATTTTGTACAGTAACGTAGAATTTTAAATAATTTCTATTCCGATACGACGTAATCATTGCAGGCCAACGTCGTAAGATGTGTTCTTACAACATACTTGGTCTGTTCTTCCTTCAACGTACCCATATACTTAACAGAGCACCACTTCTCTCCTAGCAAAAATATTCCCGTTTTGTTTCAGCCCTTTCTTCTAATCTTAAACGAATAGAATCGGAATAGGTACATTGCCGGCCGCAACAAAACCACAAAAAAATGGCGTCTCATTAAGAATAATTCAGTCACTTGAGAAACTGAACGGTGGAGTAACAACGAGGCAATTTTAGCCTTTGACTGGCACCATTTCCAGACGCTCCACAGCATATTTTACAAATGTGCCAGGAATCATTCAAATGTTTTCAAATTCAGAATTCATTTTCAGTATCTTACGAGTATTAAGCATTTTATACTCTAATCAACTTTATCCTTTGACAGTGTAGCGTTTCTCGCATTAAGTAATTCTTTCCGTTGTCACTTTTAGGAAAAAGAAAGAAGAAATGAAAATTCTAGAAGAAACGATACAGAAACAACGAAACGAAATGCACAAAAAGGCTGGCTCAGAAATGGAAGCGACCTGTCATATCTGCATGAAGACCAAATTTGCCGACGGAGTTGGCCACATTTGTAATTACTGCAATATACGTTGTTGTGCCAGATGTGGTGGTAAAGTTACGTTACGATCGACTAAGGTGAGTTTTATGCACTTTCTGAAAACAACCTTCGCGTTTGTAACTAAACAGACTTTTGAGATCGGTGGAGAATACTCTTTAACTTAAAAAAAAAACACACTATAATATAACGGAGTCCTATGCAAGTTTACCTATCGTATCTCTCAAAAACACCTAATACAGCAGTTGTAACACAGAGTGTTTTAATAAGCTTTCAGAGCAATGTCATTCTTTATGATGGAAAAGGAGTCAGCACAAAATGATAGGAGAATACTCCGAACTACATACGAGAATTCTAGAAAAAATTCATTCGACTCTGCCATATAATTTCGCATGTAATCAGGGCTAAATTAAGCTTCTGGAACAATCGGATCGGTGTGTGTATAAGGTACTTTGTCTATGTCTAGATTTATAAGAAAAACAAATTCGTTCATTTTGTTCGTGATCCGAGACTCATGGAAAGGTTCTAAAACTTCACATTGAAATTCTTAATATTACTTACTACTCGAAAAAGGGATCTAAAACAAACACATGGTTAGCTCCATATTTCAGAACATTTTCTACTATACATACACTTGGGTGAACCGTTCTTGAAGATACTGAACGCAATAGTGAAATACACAGAAATCTTATTTTATTTTTCACCCTCGAACCCTCTACCGTACACTCAATTTTTCCAAAAATGTCTCTTGGAAGTTCGACAATCTACGTAGTTATCGTGATTCTGAAAGTCCCCGAACGAAACAGTTTGATGGCCAAGAACGCCACATTTAAAAAAGATTGAAGATTTGCTAGAGTCCTCACGACTACATCCGAGTATAAAAATAAAATGAATATGTTATTACTTCGCTCAAAATCTACTTTTATCCCTATATTATGTTTTAAAACTCAAATTAAAAATGTTTGAAACTTGTCACATTTTTACACAAATTAAAGGTCTACTAAAGGGCACAACACTTGATACGAAAAATAAAATATCGGCATTACGACTCGATACAGTACTTGTCGTTTTCCAGTATCATACTTTCAAATTCAAACTTACGATCTTTCGGGACACCTTTGCGTGCACGCACGCAGTTACTTTCAATTTTGAGACGATTAGGGTCGAGTTTATACAAGTAAATAGGACCAGCTATTTTCGTTTTTACAAATTCTAAATTTTTAACATATTATTATGTTAAATTAATAATGTTTTTTATTTTTTCACATTTCAAAAAATGAAATGAAGAGACAGAGACTCGATTTGCGTTCTGCCCTTAAACACCGGCCCAGTGGACTAATGGGGTTGATACAGCGCTGTATGTAATATAACGTAACAAAAAGGAGAGACAAAAAAAAAGACTTAAGAATACTACTCGTGCATAGAATTTTGTTCTATTTATCTATAATACGTATTTTATTTTACCATGGCCTTTAGGCTACAAGGCTCTCGGTTAATTCTGGTGCATGACATCTACACAGACTTACGCATAAGATGAAGTTGTATAAAACAATATTAACTTCCTCCCCTTCTGTTAGGGCAGAAACGAGAGAAGTATAACCCCTTCCCTTCCACCATATTTGAAGATTTTGCTAGGAAGTTGAAATATTTTAGTAACCAAGCCGGTGAACTAAAAAGGTAGGGACCTTCTTTTTCTTCTGGTTAAACATAGGCAATGAAATCGGAGTGTCTTGAACTTTAGATTTGAGAAAAAAACTCTTAGGTCCTACTTTAAAGAAATTATGACATTCTTGTCTGAAAAAGTTATACCCAATCCCCCCCTCCCCATTTTGTTCGAGTATAACTTTAAACCTTGGTTGTGCTGTGGCCTTTCTTGAGCCCTGAATAAATATCTTAAGAATCTTGGATGAAATAAATGTAGACTGACTGGATGAAAGTTCGAGGAAAATGAACAGTTCAGTAATTTAAGTAGTTATAAGAGAGCTTGTCGCCATATAACAAAGAAGTTGGCAATTTACGACTAGGTAACCAAATATACTGATTTGTTACGCAGGGGGTATTCGAAAAAATCTTGATAGAGCTGATTAGTTGTTATTTCATTCATTCCATAGCATTGGTCTGATCTCCTCAAATCTTCCAGAGACATCTTGGGCTATCACCCAGCTAAAAGTAATTAAACTAGTTAACATAGGTGAAATAATGGTGAACAAAACGTGATTCTATAGCTGAAAGATCGTCTTTATCTGTATTTTGTACTTTCCCAAAGTCCAAAAAATGTTATGCCCGATAAGTAATAGAAATTAAAACTCGGAACACCAAGATTCACAGTCAGATTGATACACTGTCCACCATAGAATCCTATCAGACGGATTAACTGATAAAATAGTCGGCCATTTCGAGAAAAAGAAGAAATACTCACTCTCAATTTAACGCGCACAAACAAAAGCAATTATAGTTTTCGCAACAAATATAAATCATAATTGAGTATCGTTCGTAATGCATCGCCACATCAAGATAAATATTTGACCAAACTTTCGTTTTTCACTTAGCTATACCAATAAGCCGTGAGAATACAGCAACTCAAATTAAGTACTTAAGTAAACAATTTGCCTTGACCCTGGGCACAATTGATTATTTATAAAAGTTGTCTCTATCGTTACTGCTGACTTATTCTCGAGCGACTTCTTATTTAGAAACCTTAGGGTAGTATCGAATAAGTGTTATATTGTCTACCTACTTGAGCAAGCACAATGTTTATTGTAATTAAACGGATGTAATATTATATATTCACACTGATGAAGGAAAATATTAAAATCAACTAGAATGACTTTTCGACCAAAGCTAGTAGCCACTGTATCCGTGCGCGATAGTGTTGTGCAAAAGCAGAGCTTTTCCATTTTTGACAAAAAACGTATTATACAGGGTGTCCGAGTTTCGGTTGCTAAGCGGGGAGGAATGAATAGCACTTGAGTAGACAAAGCAAAAGTGTTATTATCACCTTTTGCCTAATCACAAAATTGACGGCGCCGCATCTTTGTAAAAATCGAAAAATTCACCAATTTTGACCCATTATAAAAATCACTAGTAATGATGTTGCCTAGTCTACAATGATGCCATTTTACAGCACTCACTTAGAGTAACAAAACAAGTTATTACGAAATCCGGCCTGCTCTGAAAATTTAAGCAGGTAAATGGCATCCAAAATTCAGAAATTTCAATTTTTTACAAAATTGTGCAAAAAGCCTACTTTTACTGAATCCCAACATGAATAACCAAAGGCCGGCGTTTCTCATTATCAAAACTGGTAGCCCTGATTCAGATGAACAAAAAATCATACCACTATCTCCTTCCAGTTTTTAGAATTTAAAAAGTTATGTCGCGTTGAAGTTCATGAAGCTTCTGAAATGATCGAAAAATGAACCTTATGATCAAAGAAGAAAAAGAAAAAAAAGAAAAATAACAAACGCTTCTAATTTATTGTAACTTTCAATAGTCGTTATGCCTGAATGAATGACTGGCGTTACATGAAGACTCCTCCATCTGTTGAACTAGTTGTCTAACCACCATAAAATAGGCACTGGAATACAAATTTTTGTTTCTGCCTACGAATTTAGGGAAACTTACTTTTGAGCGGAGCCTAGAAACCAAATAGCATTCCCTCTAACCGTTTAATTTTTAGGGCGAGTTAAATTTTCTGTTTTTTTGAAATTTGAAAGTACTTCAACGCGTCTTAACTTTTTAAATTCTGAAAACTGGAAGGAGATAGTGGTATGATTTTTTGTTCATCTGAATCAGGGCTACCAGTTTTGATAATGAGAAACGCCGGCCTTTGGTTATTCATGTTAGGGTTCAGTAAAAGTAGGCTTTTTGCACAATTTTGTAAAAAATTGAAATTTTTGCATTTTGGATACCATTTACCTGCTTAAATTTTCAGAGCAGGTCGGACATCGTAATAACTTGTTTTGTTACTCTAAGTGAGTGCTGTACCATGGCATCATTGTAGACTGGGCAACATCATTACTCGTGATTTTTGTAATAGGTCAAAATTAGTGAATTTTTCGATTTTTACAAAGATGCGGCGCTTTCAATTTTGTGATTGGGCAAAAGGTGATAATAACACTTTTGCTTTGTCTATTCAAGTACTATTCATTCCTCCCCGCTTAGCAACCGAAACTCAGACACCCTGTATATTATCGGGCGCCTGCAACGAGGTTTAGAAGAATAACTCGACTTTCTCGATATTTCCAGTAATCGATTACCGAAATTTGTACTTCAATTTATTAATTAAACGAGGCACGGGAAAATGCGACTTGTGACCTCCCTAACCGTTGCGCAACGCTCTAGTCTATTGTAATTGAACTAGCGTGCTAAAATTTTCTTGGCCACCTCGTGCAACCCTACTGTGCATATGAACTACGTTCGAAATTGAGCACAATGGATTCCCAATTTTAAGGGTGAAAAGTACTTAAAGTGGGAAAGCTTCACTCTTATCCTTAATCTTTGTCCTCTTATCGAGAAAACCATAAATAGATTGTATTTTTTGACCGCATAATACGGAAAGTACTTTTTTGAGATCTACAATAATGGCCACGGAATCACCCACGTATTATAGTAGATTTTCTTTTCTTGTAAATATAGAAAAAGTTATTCCAAAAACTTGTAGAATGCGAATGAAGCATACTTCAAGATAACAGTTTCTTGATAGGTGAGAATAATATATGTGTAATTTGAGAGGTACGAAAGAGTACTCTCTTGCCTAATGTTTTTTTTTAAATTTTTATTTTTTCTCCTTCTTCTTTGTGTACAATTGAAGAATCGTCAATGAGATTTCAGCTTCTGTCATATTTACAAAATAAAAAAATATGTAAAGTTAATTTCAGGGTCCCCAGAAAACAGGTACAGGTACTCGTATGTTTATAGTATTTTAGCGACGAAATTCAAATAAATTTTCTCCAAAACATTTTCATGAAATTACGCTCACGGAAACAGCGGATTTCATTGGGCGATCTCGCGATATCTACACGTATACACATTCGTGTAACTTCAATTGTCTTTTATAAGCCGAATAACGGGAATTAACTCGATGATTGATACTCGTAATTCGTTCAGTAAATGGAATGGTGATTAAAAAAGAAAGTGAACCGTATTTGCTTGTTTGAGCGTACTAAGTCACAAGATACGAGCATAGAGGACAGGGACGCTGGTTACGCTTTTTCGATATTTAATGACCAACCGGTAACAGATGAGGAGGCATCATTCGCGTTAGAAATGAGGTCATCGCGAACGGGAAAAACAAAAATTTCGCCGGGAAAGCAACGAAAAGTTAGGGTGCGGTTACGTACGGTATTTTACTCGTAGCATCGACGAAGGCGAACCTTCGCCGTTTCATCCAGCTCGAGCGAAGAGAGTAAAACGGGATAAAATGAAAATTTGTAAAGGAGCAAGTGTGACTGGGGAATGTAAGTTCGTGCCCTGAATACGGCTCGGGTCGATCAATAACTACGTCATTATTTCTAGTCTAACTGTGACGTCATACCATCCTCACACTACGATTCTTGTCGGCCGACCCGTATTGCCGTCCCACCCCTCAGTTATCGTCGTGTCATTTTACTCCGTCTTTACTCTTTTGCTCACTCTCAATCGGATCCGCCCGGTTATCAGAGGTCGTTACTCCGAGTAACATTGCTTCCGGCGAAATTTTTCTTCCTTCAATTTTTTTTCTTCATCTTCAATTGTACACTGACGTACACAGCCTACATGTTTTCATCGTTGAACTAGTGTCTCGTCTTATTTTCTCACTTTCAAAACGCTTTTCCTCCCTCTGCAGCGACAAAGCCGATATTATTTATTTCACCAACGACGCACAGTGTAATGAAATGCTAAAAAAGCGCTCATAATTCTTGAAGAGAATCTGATCCAAAAAAGAAAAACAGAGTTCCTTCTAAATTGTATTTTAAATGTAAATTTTGAGTTTTGATTCAGTTTTTCAGTTGGCGGTTCTGGGGGGGGGCTGTGTAGTGGGGGGGGGACAAAAATTAATGTTTACCAAAAAATCAACATTGGTATTGAAATTATATAATTCTGACATGCTGAATCCAATTTTTTGATTGTTTTGACGATTGGGTCCTTTGGGGAAGAGATAGGAGAGGGAAAAGTGAAAAATTTTCTGAAAAAACTGTGTTGGGTATTGAAACTAACTAATTCTGGAATGTTAAATCCAAATATTTGATTGTTTTGACAATTAGATACTTTTATGAGAAGATAGGTAAAGAGGAAACTGAAAATTGTATGATGAAATATGAGTTGGATAATGAAACCGACTAATTTTAGTATTCTGAATCCAAATATTAAAGTGTTTAGATAATTTTATGCAATATAAAGGTGTATATAGAATAGGGAGGGGCTTAAATCATACAGTACTGGATAGTCAGCGGTAAATCCTTTCCTTAACAATCGGGTATGTCTACATTAAAGTGGTACTAAATGGAGGTTAAGTCCTATGCATGCGCACTTGAATTATTCCTGTCAGATTTTCTTAGATTTTTGATAGACTTAACCCCGATTTAATTTTCTCATATATACAATCTACGATTTGGACCACTTTTAGATAAGTGCACATGTGCGGAACTTGACCATATGCACCGTTCCAAATTTTGACACTTTGAAAATGGCTTGCTGTCTATCCTGTGCTATATGATTCAAGGGGAGGGGTAAACAAGTCATATAAAAATATGAAGATATATAAAATCAAAAATTTATTTTTAATAAAATTAAAAATAACACGTACACATTAATTAAAAATATCATCATCAGTATCATCATTGCTACTTTCATTTACCTCTTGAGATAGAGATTTAAATCCCTCTTCAGCAGTCAGTCTTGTTAAGCCTAAATCAAAAACATCATTTACGATTAAATAACCTAATGATATAACAATGTGACAAAATAGGCCTGCAACTTTGATGTAGGTAGCTGGAGTTATTTTCAGACGAAGAAGTTACATTTTATTCAAACCTATAGAATAAAACTAAATTTTATTTCACTTATGTGATGCACAACTAAACGTAGAAAATTTAGCAGAAAATTTTGTCATTTATTTGTCTTAAAACCTACTAATACCTAACTATTAGATACATTTTTTTTTAAAGATTTCAAGAGTTGAAATATTTTATATTTCTATTACCTGCCATATTTCCTACCAAAAAAATTTGAAAAATCTCTTTAAATTTTTTTAAACCTCCTTTTTGAGTCCGAGGTGGAGAGTAGCTAAAAATTAATACCATGTTTAGATCAACGTCCTAATAACTGGGTATGTGCAATGATGTATCACACACTAAAATTACTAACTTTATTTTAAAGCTATCTTTCAAGTTCATTTTTGAGTCATGGGTAGGAGCTGACTAAAAATTAATGGCAAATTTGAATTCAGCATCTCAAAAACTATAGGTAATGATATATCATCTAAAAAAATTAGTTACTCTGTTTTTTAGTCCCCTTTTGAGCCCACTTTTAGGTCATGGGGGGGGGCTAGCTACAATTTGATGCTAAATTTGGATTCAGCTCCCCAAGAATTGTGGGCATTGATGTAGCATTCATCAAGATTGATTAATTACTAGTCTATCTATTTATTTTTTTACTAATTTTGTTTTTCACCTGTTTTTTAATGATTGAAAATTTTTTCTAACTTTTTAGGCAAGTTCTGGCAAGTATTTTTTTTTTAAATTTGTAGCTTAAGATGCACTCTAAATGATGGTACTAAATTCAAAACCGGCCAGGACCTGCCAAAAAAGTTGCAGTCCTAAATGCACCATTTTGCTGTTAAATTTTAGTGTCTAGTAATTATTTTTGTATGCCCAAAGAAATTAATTTGGAAAAATACATTCAAAATTATTGGAATGGACTTACCTTCAGGTTCCATCATGATTTTTTTCAAAGAAAAAAACTCAGTACAACCAAAATTAATTTAACACGTGAAGCGCACAAAACAGAAAGGTCAATGATTGTGACACACGATTAATGTTTGTCTTGTCTTTGGTTATGTCTAGGAGTTGAAAGAGTGGGGTGATGAATATGTGGAGTACGAAAATGTTGCCTCCTGACTGTCTATAACACACTCCTTTTGTTGTTGTTTGTTTTTTTTTCGTTTTCGTTTTCTCCTATTATGAGCGGTTTTTTTGTGTTTCGTTACACTGTGCGACGGTAGTCTCCAATATATTTTTTAACGGGTTCGTACGCAATCCAGACTTAAACCAAATGAAATTTGAAAAACCTAAATAAATAAAATTTAATAAGAACATACAGCCATTATAGCCAACTACTGAAATGCAGGTAGTTACCAAGCGAACGAAAAATTTTCGAGATGAAAAATTTTACTACCAATTGCTCCGAATGATTAGTACATGGGCTGCCTTTTTATGAATGAGAAATCTCGCTTCTGTTATCTTTTTTTCCTCCAGCAGTAAGAAAGGCCGAGTATATTGCTCAAATGAAATCCGAAAAATTGCTGGAGCAGATCTTTCGATTCGTTACTTCGATATCCAACTAGCGAGTCGATCAGTCGGCAGTCAAGCAGGCAGACAGACAGACAGATAGACAATTACGTAAATAAATAAATCAACAAATAGACAGACAAATACACTCAAAGACAAAAGGCAAGTCGACCGACAAATAGCTTTCCACCCGCAAGTAACGTCGGAGCTAAGATGTAGAACTCAGAGGCTCAAATTATTTCAGCTTAACGAATTTATAAAATATTTACGAGTTTCAAAAACTCTGTCTTTCTGTCTGCCTGCCCGTCTACTCTTTCCATCATCCTCTAGTACATAAGGATCTGGTCTGCGTCTGACATCTCACGAACTGCCATGTTTTCAAGACAAAATGGAGCCAGAAACCTAAATCTCTTTCTCTTCTCCCCATTTCGAAAACTATAAATGCTTTAAAGAGTTCTAAACAGATTTGAAAACAAATTTTCGCACATCTAAGCATCTCTTTTTCATTTTTTGCTCTCAACTCGAGCTCTGGAATCCACCCTTTCGAGCATTACCTCAGAGACGTCGGGGAGACTGTTAGGGCTGTCTTAGTCCTCTTCTCTTCTCGTCGAAAAATCGGCCTAGGTCGAAATGCGGCGAGCTGCTACGTAGGATCGAACCCGGGACCTCCAGATTCCGAGTCCAGCGCGCTATCTACACGGCCAACCAGACCCCTCCTAAGCATATTCCTATACGTAATAAGAGTTTAATTAATGTTGGCGAATCTCAATAAGTCTTCACAGTCTCGAGCAAGCCACTATTACCACACATTCAGGAGCCTACCGGATTTTAGAAAGTTTAACAAAGTTGCGAAGAATTAAATGAATTTTAGAAGAGCTCCAGAAACCCGAATAAGTCACCGTTAATTTCACAAATTTTAATAGTCAAGTTTAAAAGTATATTCATAATCCCAATATCAAACTCGCCTCATCAGCTCGCGGAGTTACTGAAGACATACTTCTCGAGCGCAAACATTTACAAATCATTTCCTTATTAAAAATTGTTCCCCATCAACGAGGGCCCAAAGTTTGGCCAGTCGACTCTGAACGATCTTCACTAATTCCAAATGTTTGCTATTCTCGATACAAGTAATATTTGGTGTCCTACCTTTCCTACCCCCCGAGAAAACTCTACAAGAATCGAAACAAACTCATAAATAATACAGATAAAACAACCGGACAGACAGACAAAAACTGGGACAGCAAAGAAGGGGCCAAAATGAAACAAGTAACGAGTATCAGTGAGGAGGTCGAACTGTAAACCGGCCAGAGAATGGGATCGTTCAATTTTTATATAACAGTGCACTGAAACCCTAACCCCGACTGCTATCGCCACCATCACCTTCCGAGAATCCGAGGAATATGTACAGTCAGCGAACTTACTAGGCTAACATACTAACATTTAGAAAGACCTACAAATAGATCAACAGTCAGCCAGCCAGTTCGATAGATCTACAAATACACAATATACGTATAGACAGAGAAAAAAGTGAGGCGAGCAGCCCTGAGCTGGTGGCCGGTACAAGCAAAGTTGAGTCCCGGTGAGAGGAGATGTAGATGACGACGCAACCAGAAAGAGGATATGAGGTGCGCGATGCCAAGTTTGCGCCGTGAAGCAGCCTACCTACGCGTTAAAATTAAGAAAATATCGATATGATCCTTGTAAAAAAGCCTAGGTGAATTCGAATACAACTGTGCGATGTTCATTTCTCTGCGCAGGTGATATGGGTGTGTATACTGTGTCGCAAAAAGCAAGAGCTTCTGAGTAAAACTGGCCAGTGGATAAATCAACGAATGTCTTCCAACGACCCGGTATCCAAACAAGATCAAGATCGCGAGATAGCCATGCTGTCGGACAAACGAGCGAAGCTAGAACGAACGCAGAGCGCGGCCGAAAAAGAAAACCACCCGTTGGAGCGAAGTGGAAGTCTACTGCGGCGACAATACTCGCACCAAGAGCAAAGTCGATCCGGCGATTCGATGCGTTTAGAAAAAAGTCGCATTGCTCGCGAAGAAGAAATGCGACAGCACCGCAAAGACATGGAGGCCAAGCAGTCCGGCATGCGGTACGGTCGCAGAGGAGAGATGAGCGGTTACAAAAGCGACTCGTACACTTCGGAAAAATCGTTAGACCGTTTAGAAAATCCTCCCCAACGATCGGGATCCTCTACTGTGATATATCCCTCTCCTTCCAGAAAATCTCGAAGAAGTTCGAAAGGAGAACAGCTTATGAAAAAAGAAATTCACATGGTTTCTAAAATTCAAAAAAGCTTACCGCGCCAGTCTTTCTCGAGTTCAGACGATGAACTGAAGTCGTTATCCGAGTGCACCAGCGAAGAACGCGACTACGATAGAAGTAAGATTTATCTTTTCTCTAATATTTTATACCTACAAAAAATTAATATAGGTACCTTACTGTAGGCTACCGTACTGTAATGTACAATAGTTACATCTTCAATATGCAGTCTACACATTACTGTACCGTACTTGGTAGGATAAAATACCTAGGTACTCGTCGTCAATCGTCGAAAAAGTTAGAAGTTACTCGTTACCCACGTCCGACTTTCTAACACACGGACAATATTTAGGCTACTGTCACAAATCTTGACTCGTATATTAACGCGTGCCAATAGTTCATTTGAAATCTTCGCAAAGTAGGTAACGTAAGTTCAAAGTGTAAATACACACATGGCATCTACAGTTTAGCTGAACGTAAATAACATCGATTGTTCTGATAACTTGATAGATAGTTTGTAAAAGAGCATCAGACTGCGCGAGGATGCAGATTAGACGATGGCTGGCTAACGAAATACTCGTAAATCAGCCAATTTATTTGTGTACACCCTTTACCTCAGAAAGTTGAGAAAAGTAGTTACGTTCACTTTTTTCGAGAAGAGAAATGAGACTTACGAGCAACAGCTTAGGTGCACAACATTATTAGGGATAACCTAACGAAGGATAAACTCCAGCCTATGCTATATTTGTTAAATAAGTTTGCTTTAACCTCTGTCATCCAAGAAATATGTATGTAATTTTCCGTCTGCACCTCGTTAACCGTAAACTGTTATAAACTAAAGTTCGAATAGAAATTACTGGTTATTAAAACAGTTACGGACAATTAATTGATATACGCCCATAAAAATTCGTAAACTGCTGAAGAGGAACTCCAGATAACGCCTAGACTTGGATATTACCGATTTATCTTCATCACGTTAAAATCTTTCCTCACATTAAGGGCACAAGACGGCGTCTATTGAGCTACTTCTACTCTTCATCCTTCTGATACATGTATTAAAAACCTATCCCCCTCCTCCATGAAGACAGAACGCCTGGGTAGTGAACCTGAAATTGGAAAAAAAAAATTTTATTTTATTTTATTTTATTATAATGCTTAGCCCAATAAGGAGCCATATACACACTATACATAGGTATATATATTCAATTTTACATCTTAGTTATTTAGGTGGGTGAACCCACCCCACACTGACTCCTCCTTCGGCTACCCTTTTCCGGGTATAGCTCTCCGTCGCATCCCTCCATTTCACTCTGTCCTTTGCTACCGACGGCCAATGACCTCCGATTTCTTGGACCAACTCGTCGGCCCACCGCTTGACCGGTCTCCCCTTGTTTCTATAGCCCTGGTGCGGGACCCACATCGTTAGAATTCTATTCCATTTCATTACGTTTTCCCTAGCCAAGTGTCCCGCATAATTCCATTTTAGTTTTTTAATGGTTGCCCAGATATTTTTGGCTTTAGTTTGACTGACTATTTCTTCTAGGCCAGACACTCTGAATAGATAACAAAACAGAAAAAGAAATAAAAATTCGTAGGGCAAACGCTTGGAGGGCCTTTTGGGCGCAAAGCAAAATATTGAAAAGCAAGATGAAGTTAGACACGAAAATCAGAATATGGGAGAGTACTATCGCACCTGCCCTTACCTACGGGGCCCAGACTTGGGCAACCACCCAAAAACAAGAAAAAAAGATTCAAACGACACAAAATTCCATGCTTAGAAGCATTCTGAAATTAAAAATTAAAGAAATTGGAAAAATAGCAGATTGTTAATCCAAAATCAAGTTCAACTGAAAGATAAAGAGTCGGTCAGACTACTCAGTATTTACAAACTGGAAAAACACAACATTTGCATACAGAAGTATGGAGTACATCCAGAGCTTCTCAAACGTACTAGGTACAGCGTTTGTCGAATATACTAAGTAAAATTAATAAAAACTACTCAAATTAGGTGGTTTTGATTAGTTTTATAACACACTAAGGAGAATGTCGTAGTAAAGATTACGATAATTTTGACACGTCTCAGACATTTAACGATTTCACGTAACCAAAACTAGAAATTCGGATGATTTTTGCTAAAATTTCAGGTAATGATTAAAGAGTGATTTTCAAAACAATTGGTCATGTCCAAAATTCAATTTCTTATTGAACTTAATATATCGGTTACTATTCCTGATAGCGATATGATAATCTGACAGCGTTGTTGAAACCTGTCCGCTGAATTTAATAACGCTGATAACTCAAAATATCAATTTTCAACATAGCCATTTTTGGAAAATTACTTTTCAATTATTATGATTCTATCAAAATTTAGCGAATTTATTAAAAATCTTCGGAACTTTCGGTTACAGAGTGCGTGAAATCGCTAACCGAATGAAACTTACCGCAATTTGTACTTAATACCATAACATGTTTCTTAGAATAGTATTTTCGACAAACTCTAAATATCTAGTAGTTTTTTTTTTTTTTTAATGCGGGCAGTTCACATTTAAACTTTTTTTTCTCTATTCGTAGACCTTTGAAAAGTTTTATTATTACAGTCCTTCCAGAGGCGTACAAACCCAAAAATCTCCCTTCATCTACAAACTCATACCAAAACCTAGAACCCAGCTTCTCTCCCTCTCCCGATGTGATGAAAAACCACCGCACTGATTACTGAATACTGAAAACATTGTAGTAGATATCGTTACAGCGAGAGACTGCTCAACGAACATACAAACACCATTTTCCTCTTGCCGGAAAAACATAATGGAGCTAAGAACGAACATCCAAGATCTGGAACATAAATTCTTCCAGTTGTCTGTATTCTATATTCCATCATAGTCCATGTGGCCGACGAACATTAATCCGACAGCCGGAGGTTTAAAATTCGTAGGTCAAAATCTCCTGACTCGAAGAAACCTGCACTTATGGGTGTTTGCTTGGTTAGATCTTGAGGTATCGGATTTACTAGAGGGATTCTTGGGATTTTATTTCGAATCAGGGTATTCCGGGAGTGGACGATAAAACTTCGCCTGGTTATATACCAGACTTAGTACATCGATGTTATAAGGGTTGCATCGCTCCGCAACACAAAGGCGCAGCAGTGTTGAAAAATAAAGTTTAATTTTCGTGTATCGAAAAATCGAATAAAATATGATGAATTTTTGTTTATTAAAATTCTGAATTAAGAGATAACCTATCATATTTGGTATCAAATTGAAGAAGAGATTCTAGCGAACAAATTATGACTATAACGAACAATTTTTATTCATCTAGGATCAAGTAAAATAAAAAAGAAGTGATGAAAAAAAAAATCAAAAATTGACGCGAAACACTGTTTTTCATTGTAATTTGAGAAACTGACCTATCAACACCATGATATTTTCAGCTGAACGATAGCAGAAGGTTGCGCTCTTTCAAAACAGCTCAGTACTTCTGGTCTCCAAGTCGCTTCGTTTTAGAGTTATTTACAAAGAAAGAAATTAGGATTTCGAAAATTTCATCCAAAAATTGAACGAAATGTAAAACATTTTAATTTATTAAAATTTAGAATCCAGAGAAAATCCATCAAATTTGGTATCAATTTATAGAGGAGATTTCCGCGGACAAATTCAGAGTCTTTGTTCGTTAGGAATCAAGGAAAATGAAAAAGAAGTTATAATACAGCCTGTTTCTACATGGACGCAAATGACTTTTGAAAAAAATAAATACAAAAATTATGATTATCACATATTTATGGGTATGACAAAATTATTACGAATGTGTTCGAATTGGCTCCCAGGGTGAAGCCTCTACCTATTAGCAGTGTGGCCACTCGTCAAAATTCCTGTTTTGATTTTTCACAAACGTTCACGTCTTCATTTGCGTTTACTTTGAGAGCATACTTATTGTGTAGCGCATTACATCAGGGTTTTTTTTTTTTTTTTTTTTTCCCTAAATTGCTAAGGAAAGAAAATGTAACACATGTAGATGCGACAAATTTCAGAGAAACTGGGAAGATCCCAGTTGTGCGTTATTTGAAGGATGAGCCGCATGAGCAGGATTGAGAAAGTTTTGGTCACTGAAAATAAAGCTAATATGGGCTGTAAACTGTGGTCCAAATGCAGAATTTCTTTTTCCATCATTTTAAAATGTTACGTTGAAAATTCATTGTTTTCATCACTTGGTCGACTTCCATTTTATGTTCCTCAGTCCTTACAATTTAGGAGAATAGCTCATTACAGTCCTAATTTACTCGGTAGAATCTTCTCTTCAATTAGAAATTAGATTTTGTGAATTTATTTCATTTCTAGAGATTTTATAAAAGAATATGTACATTGGTTTTACTTTGTTAAAATCAGGTGATGGAAATTCAGCCTTTTACTTTCTTTGCAAAGAACTCTAAAACGAAGTGACTTAGAGACTAGAAGTACTGAGCTGTTTTGAAAGACCGCAATCTTCTACTATTGTTTAGCTTTAAGTATCATGGTGTTGATAGGTCAGCTTCTCAAATTACAATGAAAAACAGTGTTTCGCGTCAATTTTTGATTTTTTTTTTCATCACTTCTTTTTTATTTTACTTGGTCCCTGATAAATAAAAATTGTTCGTTATAGTCTTGATTTGTCCGCTAGGATCTCTTCTTTAATTTGATACCAAATATGATAGGTTATCTCTTAATTCAGAATTTTAATAAACCAAAACTCATCATATTTTATTCGATTTTTCGATACACGAAAATTAAATTTTAATTTTCAACGCCGCAGCGCCTTCAAGTTGCGGAGCGATGCAACCCTTATAACATCAATGTGCTAAGTCTGGTGTATAACCAGGCGAAGTTTTATCGTCCACTCCCGAAACACCCTGTATAACTGAATTTCACTAATGATTTCAGGAACTGTTATTACAAATCATTTTATAGGAGATTCTAAAATTGCAATTGTAAATCGCAAATTACGTGAGAATGGATTTTTTGGAATAACTATTCGTCACAAAGAAATTCAGGAACTATTATTGTAAATGGTTTTTCGAACCGGAATCTCAGACAATCAAGAAACTTTTTTTCTCGGAACTCTGCAGGCCTGCCTTACACACTGTTCCCCATCAGCCAAAGATAGATAATACATCAGGGAAACAGTCTGTCGGTTATTTAGACAAACAGACAGGGAAACAAACAAACAAACAAACAAAAACCAATAAATAAATAAATAAAACAAATAAGCAAACAAAGAGACAGCATAGGGTAATTACGGGGTGCGGAGGTAAAAATAAAATAATTGCCTGAGAGTTGGAAAGCTATGATAGTAGAGATACAGTTCTGTAGGACACTTGAACAGGGCCGTGCAGAGGAAATCCGGGCCCTGGAGGGGGGGGTGTAAAAAGTAGGTAAGAGCAAAAAAAACACATGTTTTTAGGGCCCTTTTTATATTTATAAAAGCAGTTTTTTAGCCCTAGCGGGCCCTCAGAAAAAGTCGGGCCCGGGGGAAACCCTCCTCCCCCCTGTACAGGCCTGCACTTTAATTCCGGCGGACAACAAGGAACTCGTCGTAAAATTGTGTTTACTGTCACAGGATAAAGTTTCCATTTATGATACTTCTGGCGCGTATATACGAAAAAATTGTGAACTGTCATTTTTATTAGAAATCGAGTTTGGAATACCTAGCGTTGATTATAAAATTATTCGATGGTTAAGTATATACCAGTACGCACGGTTAACGAGTGGAAGACGAAACTCCAAATTTAGGAGGTGAGAGTCACTTGTTGTGAGAAATTTAACACTGGACAAGATGATGGATTTCTAGGATGCTTTTTACGGGATGACTTCCAACAATTTTTCGAAATATGACAATCGAATGGTTGCTGGAAAAAGAGCAGACATGATCTACAGAATCGAGCAGTGAACATTAAACCAAAGTAATCTGTAAGCCGCTTCGCAGCATGAAGGAGATGACGCGAGCGCATCTGTAGTATTTTGTATTACTGTAGGATTTCGTTTTTTGGTTTTTTTGGAGGGGGGGGGGCTCTCCCGTAAAATTACAGTAATATCAGATTGATTCTTTTCCCGCCAACCATTCGATTGTTTGCGACAAATGTTTTCTTCTCGTCAATATATCTCAGAATTTCTCAATTTCGGAGACTATTTTCCCTAGGTACGGTGTGACTGTAATTACCGATTACACAAAATCGACTTCACCATTGAAATTGACATAGTACTCGTAATAGTGCGAAAATAAACGATAAACTATAGGCACCGAAACACCAGTTTTTCTGATTGTGACGATAGGTTTCGTTTTATTTTCCAATTGAATGGTAAAAAGAAAAGTCGAGTTACGAAACGGACCATTTTTGCGGATGTTGTGGGAATTTTTCTTCTCGGAGTACATTATTACATTATCTCGAAAATACGATTTCGAAATTTCATTTCAGATTATAATGCCCCCGAAGCCGATCTAACATTGTTCGGGATTCGCATATATTTCGTATAGTTTATTTTTGATTTTTCCCTAATTAATATTCTCGGGCCATCTTAACCTCATTTCGTTATTTTATTATCCCTGCTAACATTTCAAACTTCACTCTGGTCTAACGTGCGTTTATGTACAGCGCAGAGGTTGCTTGGAGGACCCTACATAGGCCTCTTGGTTTATTGACAACTTATTTATGTATACGTCGGTAGACAGATATACTCGACTTAAACTTACTGTACACCAATGGTATCTAAATATCTATCTACGAGTACTAGCTTATTAATATCGATTAATAAACTAGTTAATTTTTCATCACACTCGTCGATCTCGTGGTAATTCTGGGGAGTTTCTTTATGTTAATTACACCATCGAAGAATCGTTAGCCAATCAATCTTACTCTGAAATTAGTTGTTCCATTTTCAAAGGCAGTCAACTCTGCGTTACTTACGCACATCACATCATCAGTGTCCACATGTAAACGTATTTTCAATACTAATTGTCGAAAAAATGAGGCGTTGAAATCTAACTGTATCCCTAGCTGCATATAATGAATTCGCAAGGAAGCTGCACCCTTCGGAAAATTTCTCATTATACAACTTTCGAGTAAATCAGTACCTAGTTCGGATTAGATTTTTACTTTTACTAGACCGTTGTGTATTGTGCCGCGTAGTCATAGCTCAAATAGAAAATACGTCGAATGTATTTGCGTATTATTAGTTTCATTATTTTAAGACGATAGGTTTATTTGTGATTAGTTGTAGCGAATACACACAATATATACTCCACCCCCGCGTGGATGCCTTAGGCTATAATAATGCGAGGTAAGTAAATGCGGCATTACATAGGTAATATTATTCTGTATGTATTTTTATTTGTATTTCATATTCTATCTCTCACGACCAGGTGCAATTGATCGTTCCGTAACCGATGATACTCGTAAGAAAGATGCGAGAGTTAGAAAGTTCTTAGCGGTACGTTTAAGAGTTATAATCGTTTCATTCCTTTTTCTCATAGTTTTTTCTTTTCTTTTTTCTTGGTGTTGGTGACAAAAGCATGTTTCTTGAATCCTTTTTTTTCTTTTTTTTGTTCTTTCTTCGTTTGTTTAAGTATATATTTTCTTTGGCTACGACCTTTCCACTTTTCGAACTATAGGTAATAAACTAAGTTATATTTAACCACATTTTGATAAATAAATTATAAATAATAACTTGAGAACTCAATTTTACTCGTTAAAATATCGACGCTAAAATTAGGCTGCTGAAAAAACAAAAACAAAAACCTAAGAAACTATACCGCGGCTAACGTGCGCCAGAAAAGTTGTAACTCATTTTCGAAAATTTGTTAGAACTAATAAAATGATAAAGAGCAACCACCGATCTTATGTAGAGAAGATTTTAAATACATTGTTGGAAAGCTAAAATCCTCCTTCACAAATTTCATGTTTTTATCGTATCTTAGCATTAATCCCAGATAAAATCATATAAAAACCAACTAGAATGATGTTCTAGCTTCCTCAATTGGCATCCGGGGATTCGAAACAAAAAGTAATACCAAATACAGATTCACAGACCTAGAAAACCGATAAATCGACTACTGTCTCAAAATATGATCTGTATGGGATTTCAGGTGACACCTCGCGGGGTCGACAACTAAAATTAACCTGAAAAAATGGTTCAGCGATCTTGAAAATTGTCTACCAAATTTTATATCGAAATACGTGTAATTAGTTGCATATTTTTGGATCCTCTTTTCTAGTTCCTATCATCTCGATCCCATCATCACAAAATATGTCGTAAAAAATTGTGTTCAAAGAGTACCGAAACTCCTTATCTTGCAACTGAATATCGTGTCCTAGTTCTACAAAATGCACACGTCACCCGGGTAACATGGCTACGGCTTCGAGATATTCCTCAGGAGAATCTTGACTTAGTAGAACATAACAAGTACCTCGAGTGTTCGGAGTAAGCTTTCTTAGACATTTTTTAAGTGAAAAAAATAATAAATCGGATAAAATACGAAAATTGGAAGTCTACAAGGTATTCCGGGAGTGGACGATAAAACTTCGCCTGGTTATACACCAGACTTAGTACATCGATGTTATAAGGGTTGCATCGCTCCGTAACTTGAAGGCGCTGCGGTGTTGAAACATAAATTTCAATCTTCGTGTATCGAAAAATCGAATAAAATATGATGAATTTTGGTTTATTAAAATTCTGAGTTAAGAGATAACCTATCATATTTGGTATCATATTAAAGAAAAGATCCTAGCGGACAAATTAAGACTATAACGAACAATTTTTATTCATCTGGGACCAAGTAAAATAAAAAAGAAGTGATGAAAAAAAAAATCAAAAATTGACGCAAAACACTTTTTCATTGTAATTTGAGAAACTGACCAATCAACACCATGATATTTTAAGCTAAACAATAGCAGAAGGTTGCGCTCTTTCAAAACAGCTCAGTACTTCTGGTCTCCAAGTCGCTTCGTTTTAGAGTTATTTACAAAGAAAGAAATTAGGATTTCGAAAATTTCATCCAAAAATCGAACGAAATGTAAAACATTTCAATTTATTAAAATTTAGAATCCAGAGAAAATCCATCAAATTTGGTATCAATTCAAAGAGGAGACTTCCGCGGACAAATTCAGAGTTTTCGTTCGTTAGGAATTAAGAAAAATGAAAAAGAAGCGATAATACAGCCTGTTTCTACATGGATGCAAATGACCTTTTGAAAAAAATAAATACAAAAATTATGATTATCACGTATTTTTTACTTTGAGAGCATACTTATTGTGTAGCGCATTATATCAGTTTTTTTTTTCTTGTTTTTTTTTTCCTCCTAAATTGCTAAGGAAAGAAAATGTAACACATTTAGATGCGACAAATTTCAGAGAAACTGGGAAGATCGCAGTTGTGCGTTATTTGAATGATGAGCCGCATGAGCAGGATTGAGAAAGTTTTGGTAACTGAAAATAAAGCTAACATATGCTGTAAACTGTGGTCCAAATGCAGAATTATTTTTTCCATCATTTTAAAATGTTACGTTGAAAATTCATTGTTTTCATCACTTTGTCGACTTCCATTTTATGTTCCTCAGTCCTTACAATTTAGGAGAATAGCTCATTACAGTCCTAATTTACTCGGTAGAATCTTCTCTTCAATTAGAAATTAGATTTTGTGAATTTATTTCATTTCTAGAGGTTTTATAAAAGAAAATGTACGTTGGTTTTACTTTGTTAAAATCAGGTGATGGAAATTCAGCCTTTTATTTTCTTTGCGAAGAACTCTAAAACGAAGCGACTTAGAGACTAGAAGTACTGAGTTGTTTTGAAAGACCGCAATCTTCTGCTATTGTTTAGCTTAAAATATCATAGTGTTGATAGGTCAGTTTCTCAAATTACAATACAAAACAGTGTTTCGTGTCAATTTTTGATTTTTTTTTCATCACTTCTTTTTTATTTTTCTTGGTCCCAGATGAACAAAAATTGTTCTTTATAGTCTCAATTTATCCGCTAGGATCGCTTCTTTAATTTGATACCAAATATGATAAGTTATCTCTTAATTCAGAATTTTAATAAACCAAAATTCATCATATTTTATTCGACTTTTCGATACACGAAAATTGAGTTTTAATTTTCAACGCCGCAGCGCCTTCAAGTTACGGAGCGATGCAACCCTTATAACATCAATGTACTAAGTCTGGTGTATAACCAGGCGAAGTTTTATCGTCCACTCCCGGAACACCCTGATACTCGTATGAAAAAGAACACGCGCCGCATCTTTACAAAGACAGCTAGGAAAGTAGTTACTCTACTTGGCCTATGTCATAAATGTTATCATCCGAGTCTGAGAATAATTTTTGAGCAATAGGAGGCGGTCTAATTACTTTAACTACTCTTTTGTGAAAATCAAAAATTTCTGGCATTCATCACCCCCCCCCCTCCCCCGAAAGGTTAAAATTATAGTTTATCTGCCCTCTTCGCATATTCGGATTAAGAGAGAACATCAGGCAAAAGGCACACACCGATATTTTAATAAATGTGTATGAAGTTTCTTTTCTGAATTCCTAAGAAAGGGGGAGATGAATTTATTCGTAGATTCTAGTTACTAATAATTTTTTCGTTAATGAATAGAGTCAGGGTTATGCAGCCACATGCCACTAAACATTAGGGGATTCAATGGGGTTAGTGCAAAATCTCCGAATTCTGATCCGTCTTTATTCTCACAAATTTTACAGTTCAGTTAACCGAATGTGTGAGGATAAATTTGGACTTCGTAAATGAAATTATATGGAGTTTTAATCGTACAAAAATTACCAAATTTTTTCAACTACTTAAATAGAAAAATAAAAAGTTCTGCAATGTTCTCTTTAGGGAATGAAAAATTTTACAAACTATCGGGTCAAAATTATAACAAATTCGTTTACTAATATGAGAACAGTAGTAGCATGGAATTGTCTCGATATCTTCATAATACGAGCATATCGGCGGATTTTCAACAAGTAATTTGAGTTGGTTTGTGATAAGTAGGTACATTCGGTAGAATAGGTAAATTTAAGTCTACATCTAATAAATGAGAATAAGTAAGTAGAGTACCTAATGTAAATGGGGTAACAATACCCAAATCATATCATTTTCCTCTTCGATTATCAACAAATTCGTCAGTTATAGGCTTCCCCTGGTGGTAAAATTGGAACGTATAAGTAACCTAGTTTTCGATTTTACTAGTGGGAAAACTTAACAACTCGCAGATTTTGCTGATATGATCGAAAGAAAAAGATATATGATTTGGGCACCATTACCCGACCTATCAATTTTCATAATTAGCGATACGATAGAATAATACGTATATCTTCTGTTTATGTTCTGTATTTGTTTGAGTGTGAACTGGGATGCTGGGATGTACTCGTATTATTTAAAAATTTTCTCCGTACAGAATGTGTCTTGTCGTAGCCTACCACAAGTATTCTACGGTACATCAGTAACTGCATGAACTATTAATCTATGTACTTCTTTTTCACACAGCTGTATTTTTCAATTTTTTTTATTTATTTTTTCTACCAGCATATTTCTATTATTTTGTTTTTCTTGTTGTGCGATCGTTTCGCAGATTTACCTTTCCAAAATAGTATATCCCAAGACAGTGACGTCAGTTTGCATATGATTTCTTCCGATCAGTCGAAAATTAGTGAAAATTTGCGAAGGGAAGCGAAAACAGCTTTCGTAGCTTTAGCAGAGGCGCGCAGATTGAAGAAAATGGTTAGGTTCGATGGGTCCAGACAATCTACCAAAGACTCTGGTATTGATATGGGATGTTCTATTTGTACGTCTATTGAAGACTCTTACACCTTTGTTAAGGTATTAGCTTGCATTTAAAATAAACTTTATGTAAATTATTAATGTAATATTTATACGAGTACAACGATAAGAAAAAAGTTTAGCGAGTCAGTTATCGTTTAAAAAAGGAAAAAAAAAAAAGTTTACTATACCGTAGTGTTTGTGACTTTCTAATGCTAGTATATCCACAAACATATAGATGTTGCTGAAATTCAGTTTACGTATCTATTTTCCAAATTTGAGAAAACTAATACGCTTAAATCGAGGGATCAAATTTGATTTTCTACAAAGAAAAAAGAACAAATAATAAAAAAATAATACGCAATTGCCAAACTAATAATATAAAGAGGTTCGTAATTTCTCCTCTGCGAGTCGTTTGGAATTAAAAATACGCCAGTGTAACTTATTAGGAGGTCGGAGAAATATTTGCAAGTACGGAAACTCGAGAGAAAATCGAACAGAAAAGTAGCGAGTATATGATATTCGTAGGCCACATTAGTCTAGTTTTTAACGAATTCAATTAGTTTAATTTTGAATGGAGAGTGACAATTTTCATAAAATCTAGCCGTTATAATTGAAGATTTCATTTTTTTTCTCTCACGTGAACACATTTCACGGGCACAGTTTTGTCATTTACACTTTATACCATGTGAATCTTAGCAACATCTCTTACAGATTTTAACACATACTTCGTAAATAAGACAATGTACCATACAAATACCGAGTAATAAGTGGTACGAAATAATTAACACTGTACAAATTCGAATGTTCGAAGAAACTGTGAGGCTTTTAAATACTTCAAAACTCTCTTTCCATCCGATTTTCCCCATACGTTTCGTATCTTCCTTCATTGTTCTCTTCCATTTTACCCTCTCTCTTTAGTAAAGTTAATTTTGATTACGGATCACCGTAAGTACCTCAGTAAGATAGTGTTCTAGTAGAAAACATAAGATTTGATGTTTCAAAGTGCGAATCCAGGAAAAATAAGCAGGTTTCGAATAAAGAGCCCCTATACGGGGGCGTGAACGTTTAGACGAAGAATCGTGACAAAGAAATATTATAAATCTATTTTTTAAAAAATAGCCAAGTCGATGTTTTACGCAAAAAGAGAAATTCTCACTGCAAGTAGAGGAAAGTCAGACGTTACATTAATCGATTCTGGGTTGATAATTTGTATTAGAATGAATAATTGAAAAAGTAAAATAAGGAAGATCGCATGTAATACACGATAGTGTAACAATGAAACAGAAATTCTTAATGGGGAATTGAATAATAATTTATGTGGAAAAATTCCATCTATTCGCTTTAGAAACTAAGGCCATATACTACGAATTTTCCGAAACAAGGTTTTGGTAATAAGATCGAATGTGTTTAACTGCTGAAATGCAAGCGGTATCGGTGTACTTTGTAGAATGGATAGAAGTCATAAGTACATTTAATCTATACATTTTAGTTGAAATTCTGCGCTTTAGAAGCGTACAATTTGTTGTTGGTTGTTGTACAATTTTTAGATTCTAAATTCAGCAAATTATCTATTCGCATGCAAGCTGTCTCGACCATGTTCTTAGTTCCTCCAGGAGGCAATATTCGCTGAGTCGACTGTTTGTTTTCATCTCCAAACAGATTTTATTTTGTCTCGACCAAAATTTGCACTCAAATACTAAAACAAGAGATTCTTGTTTTTTTGTTTTTGTTTTTTGAATTTTTCCGTTGCTAATATTTGGAAGCTACGTGTATAATTGTTACCCTTCTGTGGAAAGGCGTTCACACCACGAGGTACGAGAAGGTATTGACCGGTAACTTACCGCGTTAATTTCTTCAGAAAAATTACCGGTAAATTATTTATTTAAATTATCGATCACTTACCCGCGCAACATCATGTTTTTATCAATACGTAACTCTTATCAGCAAGCTCGACAGCTTGTTGCACATTTGCCTGTGTGTTGTTTAAGGGAATGTGCTGAGAACTTACCGGTAAATTACCGTTAAAATACCGCTCGTTTTCAAAATTACCGGTAAAGTCAATCCCTAGCTCCGAATTTGGCCTCGACAAGAATGACCATTTCTACACTACAAGGGTCGTACAACCAGTATTATGTGCTTACACGAGTAATTGTTTTCCAGCCCTATAACATTATTCGTACAGGAGAATATGGAAATTTAGAGGAAAACTAGGTAATTAGCGGGACTTTTCAGAAAATTACCCAGGCTGGTGCCCTCACTACTCATTAACAAACAGGAGATCTCATCCAGTTAAACTGGTACCAACAATCGCGTAAATAGGAAGTTTTTGAAGGCGGGATAAGTTGTAATTTATTTTATAATAAATCAGAGCCTAATTCTTGAAGGTAATCCAAGCGGAATGAGGAAAACATTTCCGCGTTCTATAACGATTTGATCAGTAAAATAGAAATTAGGAATTTTCTTCCGTTTAGAAGAATATATCCCTCCCTCTCCTCCCCCTCTTCGCGCCAATTTATAGTTCGAAACATTAAAAATCCCAAATTCGAGATTCTGTTGTTATTTTTTTAATCTTGACAACATCCGCCATGACAGCCTCTTCTTAAACCATTAGGACATGAAAGAACAGTAAATCTCACATGTGTGGTATCTGCAGGGTAAGGGTTAAGGGACAACAACTCTCCAGGAATAGAAAGTTATAAACGCAGGGATTCGATAAATTCCTCTTAGTGCTTTATGCGGAGGTCAAATAGACGAACAACGAAGCAAGGTCCTTCTATTTTCCTTTCCTCTTCAAAATTTCAATAGATTCTTTTTTCATTTTGTTCTTCTTAAAAAGGGCTTAAACGAGCTTCCAACGTTATGATTTCCAGAGAAATAGCATCGAACAAACGATCAAAATATGGACGGTCCGAATACTTCATTAGACTTTCAATTCGGTCTCGATTGGGGTCCCGCAATTCAAAGTTTTCATGGTACACAGGCACAAAGGCCCAAATTGTAACTGCAATACTCGAAAGCAGAGACTTAGAAACATCTGTTTAGGCGGGTAGTTAGTTTCTTCCGTTGGCGGAGTGGTAGGTAGCAAAAGATACCGACTAAAAAATATTTAAAAAAAACTACTGTAAACCTAAAAGAATCGAAATTTAAAAAATACATTTTACCGATTGGTAGTTATAATTTGCAAATGATAATTTTTTTAACACCATGGTGATGGAAGGAAGAGTGCAATACCTTCCTAACCTCCCTGCTTCCATTTCGATATTTTGTCCTACTTTTTACTGATTGCCCACGGCGGTGTAGTACATGGCATTTAAAGAAGTTTACAGCACGTCAAACTGATTTTTCTTTTAATTTTATAAAATGATCGTTATTATTACTTACCAATTCATACTTTTTCGGCATTTTTGAAATTCACTTGCCGCATACACGCGTTTGCTGATAACCCACGGCAGTGGAGGTGAATAATTGTAAACAACAGAATTTTCATAGACTTTTAATCCACAACTGGATAGTATTATTCAGATACAAAATCCTATCTGTGGACGAGATTCTTGTGATGTACATGGAGCAGTGTAACCGTTTTTAAACGTCAAAAAGGTAAAACCGTGAGTCATACGAGAGAAACAAAAACTGACCACGGCGGTGGAGCTGAAACTATACTACGCAGGTTTGAGGTCACCTCAGAGTCCACCAGAGTGACGTAACTAAATTTTATGAGTAACCTTTTCTGAGTGAACATCTACAACACGGAAAATTGTATTCACTTCTGCAGAACTTCACCTCATTTCTGTGGTTATAAAGATGAAAATTTCAAACCAAGGTGTACTATAGCCACGGCGGTGGAAAATTCGCTTATAAAGGGGGCTCTATAGGTGGATGCAGGGGTGAAGAGTACTTGACAATACTGTGAAATGATAGAGAGGCTCACTATAATTGACCTCCGCATACAAAATTTTTCATCTGTGCATTATACATACAAATTTTTTTACTAGAACTCAAAAAAGTGTAAAATTGGGAGAATTACCCAGGTACGTGATTATTTGCGTTGAGAGTTCGAATTCGATGGCTACCATATTTTGACTAAATGTTCCGTTTACGAACAAACCACTACAGGGAACTATTTTTATATAGTAAACCCGGAGTAGAATAAAATATTTTTGTTTGAAAATTTTTTTCGTACGTACGATAATTCTCTTTTTTTTTTTAAATTTCAGTTTTTGGGAAGTTTAATGCTTGTAACATGTTTGTAGAACCGGTGAGACTAGAGCTTTCCGTATTGTCACTAGGACACCACCCTCAAATTTTCACAAAGTACCGCTTGTTACCTCGTATTTTCTCTAAACTTTCGTTTGCCTTATACGCCCAGAACAGGTTTCCAGGAAACAATAAACGATAGTCACGTCGACTACTAAAATACTAAATCGAAACTGGTTTAGGAACTACAGACTAAAGAGGTAAATTTAAAAAGAAAAAAAACACTCGCAATACGACGACGTTTTGCGGGTAGATTTCCTCAATTTATTTTCACTCTTACGATTACTTCTTCGTCCCTTCTCTCGTTTATTGTCTAAAGTATCTCTGCTCTCGTTAATATTCATTCTGTAAGGTTAAAAGCTTATTCAGTCACTTGAAAATTGGTATGCAATATCGGGAGTGGCCAATAAGGTTCTAATTAAATACTCGTACAGCCGAGTTCGTATTAACCGAGTTGAATAGCGATTAAGGAAAATATAGCCCCGCAATTTTCCTGTTTTTCCTAACATCCGAGTGTACGCGTCATTCCTTTTTCCTCGATGACACATTTCTGATGTCCGACGGTATGCTTTTTGCTTATTACGCTGATACTTAAAAATAGGCTGGCTTTCGACTTTCGTACTAGAGTGTATCCGCTTATCAAACAGCTTTACCTAGAATTTCAGCGTACGTGCAGCTTTTCGCACCCACCAACCACTTTTTTCTACGTACACAGAAATTCGCTATCACGGTGTATTGTATCGCAAATAACAATGTTTTGTAGCCTACCTTAGTTCAAATTTCAGGGCAAAATTCCTGAAAGTGGGTAGCTTATGAGGTAAGTAATAATGAGATAACGTACCAATTTTACCTATATCGAGTCGACTTGCCGCGGCTACATGTTGTGTCACCTTTGTGTTTTCACGACACGTTATAGCGACCAATAGTAGCTCGAGTAACTTTTTTTTTTTTTTTTTATTGAACTTGATTTGTGCTCCAAATTCACCCTTCGTTCCGACATAATGCTGGTTCGATTTCCGTTTTCATATACCTTCTTTCACGTTTCGTCTTCATTTTCGCAATTTTTATTCTAAACTCGACGAAACATCGTGTTCTATCTAAACCTACTTTTATTTTTCAAATCAAAACGACCTCTTCGCGGACGTCTCGCAGGTTCAGAATGTAATTTGAACAATAGTGTCTCAAATGAGAAAATTCAGAATTTTACACGATATGAATTCGTAATTAGAACGAGTAGATCGCACATTCACTCGTGTAGTGAAAGAGCGGACACGAAGTGTCGCAACTTTCAGTCTCAATTGTCGAAATATTAACGTTACGTCGATAGTTTATTCGATTTCCGAACCGAGGTCCGTTCTACTTATTCCCAAGGAAAGGTCCATGTTCGATTTGTCTTTTTAAGTGCGAATTTTGGACGATATCGGCGTTTCAAGGATACGCGTAAAAACAAAATTCCATTTTTCAAATTCTGTAGAAACTAGACTTTTATCATTTTATTGCTACTTCTTCGTCGCATGTAGATCCGATCACTTGTTCGAGAATACAAGTTGGCGTTATATTTTGTAGCCGGTAGAATATTTTACGACCGGATTCGATTCGGACACGATTTTGTGATAATTTCGCACTCTTCGAGGTGGTATGTTTCCGAAAGGGGGGGGGGGCGAGAGATCACTACGGAAAATAATCGAGACATTATGCGAAACATACTAAATAGAGTAACGAATCAGATTGAATAATTCAGCGAGGTTTAAATACACCTATCATACACCCAACAGAACTCGATAGAATGATAAATCAACGCCAAATCGTAGATACTAGATATAGTAAAATGAAAAGTTGTCAACGGTTGAGTGATACAAACAGAGACTATAAGTTTCGACGGACCAATTTTTCATTTTGATATATCTACTGAGATAAGATTTGGCAACGAATTCGAAAAAATTGTGCTCTAAGTACACGCGTTGTTAACAACTTAGTCCTTCGACTTTCGTTTACCTATAGGTACCGGGTGTCCCTGCATAGATTACGATTATTTCAACAGTGTGTAGAACTCACCGAGACAAAAAAAAAGTTTAAATACCATTTTCTCGAATTCTCAAATGGGAGGAATTTAAGTGTACCTGAAAGTGTACCCGTACAATTTTTGAGATAGGGTAATATGTTATCAATGAAACTTGAAGTACTTTTAATTTCCAACAAAAGAGTGCTGAAACATTTTTGCCTATCGTTGAAATTGAAGGCGCTACACAACATCAAAAATATGAAAAATTTGAAAATTCTCCCCTAATTTAGGGGGGAGGGAGTAATTTACATCAGGTGGAATGTTGAGCTAGGAGACTTCAACAAACTATTTGAATTTAGTTCAGTGTATCCAAAGTTGATAATTTGAAAATCGTTACTGTATTAAGTTGCTGTACAAAATTTAAAACAAGTCTAATGTAGGCAAAATTACAAAAAATGTTCAAATCGTCCGCCATTTACATTTTTACATAGTTGCGCGCGATAGGATATTGATAAAATGGCAGCTTCAATTTTTTGTGGCTGACTTTTTATGTCCGCAGCAACCTGGTAAATTTTGGGAAGTATTAAATAGCACGAAATAAAAAATGTGATTGAACGAAATGTGAAGCCACGAAAAAAAAAGTTTAAATTACGAGTTTTAAAATCGATATCACGAAATGACTTGCATACGGTATATTATGTTGTTTAAACACAAAAATTATACGTCATCGCGGAATAGGAGATCCATGAGTTTAAGAGGGATCCAATTTTCTATAAAAATGATCATTAAGAATTTTTTCTTAAGTACTCTAGAAACGCCATAGAGGGGAGCTCTGAGGTAATGCTCGAGAGGGCGGATTTCAGGGCTTCGGTTGAGAGAACAAAAAAGAGTGGGTGTGTAAAAATTACCCTTTATTACAGTACATTAGAAATTTTTAGACCTATTATTTATGCGAATTACCACATCGAGATCATCGAGGGGTTTCGAACTCAACGAATTCGTTTTTGATATCGGTTTGGCTCTTAATCTAAATTTGTTGCTCCTGAGGATGGGGAGAATCGATTCGTAGATTTTTATCGCTCCAAAATTTGATTTTGACATTAATTTGTGCGCAATTGTAAATTTGTGGCAAGTATGATGGAGGCCGAGAATTTGAACTTTTTATTTCGGGCGCAGTAATATCGTGTCTCTTTTTTTCATTGTGTGTAGAAGGTATTAAAATTCCGGGCGTATTTTATTTTATCGTGTAAGTGAATTATACTGCGTTCTGAAGTTTAATTTTTTCTTCAAACTCTTTCTTTTTCTGTTTCGTACTTGTTACTGCGCTTGTCATTTATATATTTCGTGCAAATAGCATATTTCTTTCGTGAATTCAACATTACCATTGTGGGCCGATAAATGGGTCCCGTAAATTTTTATCTGCGTACTCTTGGATGATGTACATGGTGTATGTAGGACGCGCAGGTCCCGCTCTCCTCTGTTGAGCCATTGTGAAAAATTGTTTGAAAGATGAGAATGTAATGAGCCAAACCATAATTATTTTCCACCCAGGTACAGCATTTCAAAAATTTTGCATAGCAAGCCATTGTAAACAAAAAAAAACGCAACCCCCAAGCCATGTAGCTGCGCGCTGCAACAAGGACGCGCCTTAGCAGCACCACACGTGGTACGCGTAGTGCCTAGTCTATGTCTATCTACTGCGTATAATTTATTATCGCAGCGGAGGAAACGTAAACTCTTCGTAAACAATACTTGCTTATCATTGGGAATGTTGGTATTCACTCTAGGAATACAAATTTTTATTGTTTTGTCTTATAATCGTTAAAACTCCTATCGAAAAGTGAGAAGTGAGTTCGCGAAGAAATATTCGAATGTCCGGATCAAAGTCATATGGATACACCAAGTCGTTCGACTCTCCATTTAACCAATGTTAAACTTCGTATGTTACGATAATTTATCCCGATAGCAGCGCTGGCAGCGTTCGACTGCCGTGAATTCAGTGTAAACGTTGGGAGCCCTAACAAGGTTTTGCGTTTATCTCAATAACGGTCGAGTTTTATGAAAAAGTGAAAAGAACAAAATTTATTCTACTGTTATTTTCTATCAGGTAAGATCAGTTTCAAAATTTTACCCATAAAAATTTCGAATTTACTCGCATTCGATGGGAAATTCCAAGGTGAACAAATTTAGCTCTTTCCAATTTTTCATCAAAATTGATAGTTTTTGAGCTAATCCGCAAAAACGTAAAAATGTCCATATAAGTGCAATGCAACCAAAGGAGTTCAGCGATAGCAGCGCGCTGGCATGACGGCAGAACGCGGAAACGCGCTAGTCGTCTAACTTGGTGTATCTATATGACTTTGGTCCGGATGCCGAACAAGAGTTGTATTATGCGTATGCATTCAGAGTTTCAAAAAACTGGTTGTATTGGGATCCAAAAATACGTTCGTTAACATACAGTTCTGTCCGGGGCAAAGGAAGCGAAGTTGAAACGGTTAATGAATGAAGCTCGACAAGAGGTCAATCTATCGCATGGAAGCATGTATCGAGCTGCACAACTGTTATCGATGAGACGATATCGTTTCCTTCACGAACTTAAGCCAGTTGATTTCGCGATACGAGTTCGGTACTAAATGGTTCCTTCGCTTCACACGTAGAATGAATATCCTGAACTCCGTATTCTTCAGCGATAAAAACTGGTTTCAATTGAACGGTTACATCAATTCCCAGAATACGCGTTGGTGCAACTAATGTTGGAAACCCGTTGCATTCTGCGAAAATTGGAGTATGGTGCGGAATTTCACGCGGCAAAATTATCGGTTCTCTGAACGACTGATCTCGAAAGGTCTATCATCGTTCGCCCGATTTGAACCCGCTAGATTTTTTTCTTTGGGGCTACCTCAAGGATCGATCGAGTTTACCACAACCCGCAAACAATAGGTGAATTTAGAAAGAACGTTGAAGACGTCATTCACTCGATTCCAAATTCGATACTGTTAAAAGTAGTCCGTAACAGGATTCGTTGAACAAAATGCTGCTTGAAAGCTATTGTAAAGATTATTTAATAATATGGTGTAATTTTTCTTTTTTTATACTCTGCTCAAATATTAAACGAGATCTGCGCTTGTTTTTTTTTTCACTTTTTCAATTTTGGCTTGCGTTTTCAATGGTTGACCCTGTAGATGTGTAGATAACGATTTTCAAATATTGATAACTTCGGATATACTGAATCAAATTCAATCAATGATGGTTCGTTGAAGTTCCCTAGCTCAACATTCCGCCTGACCCAAATTACTCTCTCCTCCCTAAATTAAAGGAGAATTTTCAAAGTTTTGTTATTTTTTGATGTTGTGTGGCGCCTTCAATTTCAATGATAGGCAAAAATGTTTCAGCACTTTTTTTGTTGGAAATTAAAAGTTCTTCAAGTTTTATTGATAACATTTTACTCTATCTCAAAAATTGTACAAGTACACTTTCAGGTACACTTTATTTCCTCCTATTTGAGAATTCGAGAAAATGGTATTTGAACTTTTTTTTGTCTCGACGAGTTCTACACACTGTTGAAATATTCGTAATCTATGCAGGGACACCCGGTATATCGATTTTGGTTCTTCTTACACACGTACGTGGCGGACACACCACCGTTTGAAAATGAACTTATTTTTGAAATCATTTTCCCACTCAACACACTTTTCGTACGCACTCACTACTCCGCGATGCAACCTATAGCCTATATACGCGGTAGATTTGTACGATATTTGTATCTACGCCTACGATGTCTACAAGGCTCGTAGAAAAGAACGAACACGCTTATTAATCGTATATTTTGCGAAAAATACGCCGCCGCGATTCTCGTAAGTAACACTGTTTATGATATTTGAATTGTAGAATCCGATACAGTGGAAACCTACGGCGGACGGATATAAAGTTGGTCATATGATACTGAAGAAATCTGGCTGGGACGCGGATGGTGGTAGTTCCAGCGCTACCATGTTAGGTTTGAAAATCGTTGGTGGAAAGAGATTACAAAATGGCCAACGGGGTGCGATTATAGAACGAGTTAAAAAAGGTAGCGTTGCCGAACTCGAAGGAGGACTTAGACCGGGTAATTGAGATAAACTTTCGACGCTGTGGATTGTGGTCATTCGGAAGGCTTATTTCAAAAAATGCATTTCCGCAAGTCCAAAGGAGGGCGGGCATAATATTTCTCTGACGCTCGTATTATGCGGACGGCTTTACACACGCTCTACATATTCGTACTTGTTTGTCGAAAACATTCGAGTGTTTGGCGTTGATCGTCGGACCTGTTATACGTGCGTAGTGCCAACGACTGACTGACTGATTGATGAAACTCGTAAAAATTATACGCTTCTTCGTGAAAACGAAATATTCGGCGAGCGACTTACGAAAGGCATGGGGATCAATTTTCAGACCACGGGAGTCACCCCGCCGAGTAGCGCTCCACAAAAGCGAGACTACAATCCGCAGTCGTAACATTCGTTATTGCCTACGATTTTGACGGCGATAAAACTGATCGGGGATACCTTTTTTCTAGGTGACGAAGTGGTAGAGTGGAATGGGCGTCCGTTACGGCAGCTATCTTACCAAGCCGTTCACGATATAATAGCCGAGTCGAAACAGGAACCGCAAGTCGAACTGATCGTGTATCGAAAAATACCGCCCGAAAAATGCGTGCCAAAAGCAAACTCCCGTCGCCGAGGTAATGAGGGATATTTTACTCGATTCCGAACCGACTGAACGTTTTATTTTGAAAAATTGTTTTTACCGAGAAAGATTTTTAGTTTCCTGAAATTGCGTCGACGTTTTCGCATCCAGATCAATGTAACAACTGACAATCAATACCGTTAGTATGGTAAATCGAAAACTCCTAAGTACTCGTAACACAACCATCAACCATAGATTTCAAATAACTGCACATTCCATAGACCTTATATTTTATTAGATTAGCTACGTAGTTGCTGGTAGGCTTATATGTATACAACATACTCGTACAATATTCCTAATTACGATACTGTATCATAAAAGAACGCTTGCAAAACTGTGTCGTTCATTTCATTACTCAGCGGAAAAAATTAACCTCTGTCGACGAAATTTTCCAGTTTTCTTCTCTTCCTGTTTCCATCTTTTTCTTAATTCATTTAGCCCTCGCAGTCTCATTTCCATTTGTACTTCAAAAAATGTATCGGTACAATGAATGAAAGAAAGAAAACTGAGTTAACTGTAAACTCGAATTGGACCTCTTATGTGCGCTCTATACGCAGTGTTTTAAAATAAATGAGTGTCGTCCAGCTGTGTAGACGAGCAACTTATTTTGACACGAGGAAATGTTTTCTTACCCTTAAATCCGAGCGAGTTACGATATGGTCATTGGTCAAGCTTTCCTCGTAACTGCAAAAATAGACTGAATGGTTGAACTTTCTGACTTAATACAAAGGAATGGCGCTGACCAACGAGAACATCGTAGGAAGTTGTCTAGCAGAAAGAGAGGTCACACGGTCACACAATTTACTTTCATGCTCATTTTGAGGAAAATAATTTTGCAAAATTATAAAATGTCACTTTTTTTCTATTGCGAATTTCAAACTGAAAAACTATACGAGATAGAGGCGAGGCCAATGGGTAATTGCAGAATTACGCACGCGGGATACATTTTCCGTAAGAAATTGTTTGATAAAAAGGATAATTTTTGAAAATATTTACGCAAGATGTTTACCAAAATCCATTTTATTAATACCTTATTGGTCTATGTAATCGACAGTAAAACCTCCACTAACGAACAGTCCTCTACAGCGGATAATTCTTTCGGTCCCAAAACTCTGAACAGCGGACATTCTCTATAACAAACAGAAGTTGAACGCAGATAAGGGAAAAGAGACGATATAATTCGTGAACTGAATAGATTCTCCTTATAAAAGAGACACAACAAACAAAAATCGTAGATTTTTTTCCATCAACGTCCAACTAAATTGTCCATTTATACGTATATTCCGTGCGAGTACACAGTCATTTTTGTCATTTCAGAATAAATTTTCTCAAAATTCTCTATAACGGACAATAAATTTCTGAATTGACCTCTTTTTACGGACACTCTCCCTAGCCGGACACTTTCTACGGTCCCGTCCGCGCCTGCTGCATGGTGGTTTTACTGTATTATTATTTCTGCGGTCGCCGACACTATTCTCCATTTCTATCAGAAAATGACACCATTGCATCTGTATTTTAATGATGAAAAACAAGGTTTCATAGAAATGAGCGATACTGACCATACCTTAACTTCCTCACAAGTAAGAAGAATAGATTAATTTACACGTCATTGTGATAAGTGTGTTCGATTATCTACGTGTTAGAAAGTGGATCATACACCCTGACATTCTAGAAAACCTCGAACACGTTAAATTTATCAATTTGCCATACAGACTGAAATTTCAGAATTTCACCTTCTAGGTATTTAAAAGTCTTACTTAACATTTAAGAGCAGCAGAAAATAAGTATTTATACGTAATCATAGAACGTAGCCTATTAAATTTGATAGAAGTTAATTAAAACAAACTAATCCTACGTATACTTACAACTCATACAGCCTAATCTAGTATACTATGAATAGCATTTATGACCGTACTTTCCCGCCGAAATTTGGTGTTTTGAAAAACTAAGCTTACTTGTTCTTATTGTAAAACTATGGAATTAAGATAAAATACAATTTATTGAGCCGATCCTACAAACTTATATAGACAGAATAATCCAAGTTCCAATCGAAGTTACAGCGAGGGTTTTACACTATCCTCATATTCGTATTTAATTCTAAAACTGGAATACAACATTTATTATTATCTCGTATTTTAAAGACTATAATACTAATTTCTTATAAATAATATTCGTGAAATAATTAGCATCAAGTCCCATCTGCTAAACTACATAGAAACAAGGTATAAATTAGTTAACATGTATGGCGATAAGTGCGAAAAAATGATTTTTCACACGCAAAACAGAGACAAAACGTGACACGAGTTTTGAAAACTCTGTGAAATCAAGCGTAAGATTTCTAAGTGTCAAAAAAAGAATCAAGGTGTGAGTAAAAATTTTTGGGCAGGTTCAAATCTCTTATGACTCGTTTTTTGGTCGAATTTTCGAGAACCATCGCACGAATGAAAAATATCACGCGGAACAACTAATATCTGAATCATTCAATTTGAACCTATCCCTTCTCTTCCTCCACCAAACTTTGCAGATTGGGTGGAGGAGTCAATTTTACATACATATATACGTTGATTAGAGAATCTCTCGATAATATTGCATTGAAAAAAATTCGATCTCATATTATTTCAGTTTCACTGCACTTGGACTCTGCCTTGTTTTATTGGACTCCCTTATCGAGAATCCATATATTTTTTTTGTCATTTTCATATTATTTCGCTTAGGAAGCTATTTGTATAATTTTAAAAACTTTCAAAGCAGTCGCTAATAATAAAAATTGATACTCGACATTTCAATTATACCCCCCTCCCCCCTCAGAAAAAATGCGATCCAAGCTTTTTTCCGCCTACTCCACCTAGTGATCTCGATCTTTCAAAAAATATCGATTTGATCGAAATTTTCGATCATACGACTTCCGATATTCGATTCGATCCGATCTTATGTAAAAAGATCGATTTTTGATAAGATCGATCTTAATCAATCAGAGAATTTTTTTACTGGTGTAAGTTTATCTGCATCTGCAAATCTGCAAAATCCAAATGAATTTTGGTTATTTCTCGCTGTCAATGAGTAAAAAATCTAGAAAATTTATTGAAGTTGAAAATTTTGTTAAATTTGTCACAAAAGCACATCTCCCAACATTAATAACTGATAACTGAACCTGCGAGCTGCAACCTGGAATAAAAAACATATTAAGGCTTGCTGTACAAAGAGATTATTTTTCTTTATTCTCCATCTTGAAGAGCTCAACAATACATTTTTTCTATGAATCCTATTGCATATATTTTGGTCAGTTGATTTGCCTTTGCATTCTTATATTTTACTTGATTTTTGCAGCTGGAGTTTGAAAACAGGATTTTTTTTAAATTTTTTTTTTTTTTTTTAAAGTACATGTGTGATTTGTATTGACCCGAGGACTACTTTTACCAATCTTGGTTTTTCCGTAGTCATCGGGTCATCACAGGAACATTATATAACCGACAAAACTATTCAACTTAAATTAAAACTTAATGTAATCTATCCTCTAAAACTACATGCTTTGAAAATTATAATATGAACATCGAAGGAAGGGTCGGATTAACGGTTGGGTTTTTCTTTATTTTTTATTTTTCATAATTTTGCCTACATAATTTATTGTATTTATTGTTTTTGTTTTGTTTATGAACCATTGGTCATAACTGTTTTTTATTCCAAACTTTTTCCGTATTTCTTTGAATGCTGGACAGCTCAAAAATGTGTGATCTGGCGAGTCGGTTTTTTTTTTTTTTGCAGTTTAGATATTTATCAATTTCATTAATTTTGAATCTTTTCAGATATTCGCCAAAGTTTCTGTGACCTGTTAGAAATTGTGTGAGATAAAAGTTTGGTTTCAGATCTTTGTTTTTATTTCTGTACTCTATATTTGGGATTAATTTGAAGGTTCTCCTACCAGTTTGGTCTGTTTCATATTGTTTTTGCCAAACGTCAATACATCTTTTATTAATATCCCTGATTTTTATTTTTTTCTCCTTTTCACCAGTCATGTGAATTATATAATACAAAAAATTAAAAAATACTGTAGCAGGATAACAGCTTTATACAACAATACTTTCGGACTAAATTTCACGGACAGAAAAATCTTATATACGGCACTATTTAGATCTATTGTAGAATATGGCAGCACAATATACTACCCTAAACTGAGCAAAAGCAACAAAAATAAAATCAAAAAGGAACAGAGGAAAATATTATTAAACGTCATATCAGCCTATAGAACAGTATCTTATTCGGCAACTAATGTCATTGCAGGAATTCTGCCTATTGAACTACAAATTGAAAACAGGATTAGTCTCACATAATTAAAAACGACTACCCTTTCATGTTTCGTTATTGTTATCACATATCAATATCACTTAACTTATCACAGATGAAGTTTACATTACACCTAGGCCGCAGCTAGCTGCCGCCGGCTGTGGAACAATATGACGTCACACTAAACAGGTCTGTTGTTACTTTGTGAAAGATCGAAATTTCGATCATGACCAAAATGATCGATCATCGATCTTGATCGAGAATTTTAAATGATCGATAAGATCGATTAAAAGATAGATCTTATCGATCGATCTTTACAGATCGATCTTGAGATCGAGATCACTAACTCCACCGCATGAAACTTACATATTTTTAACTTTCAAATCACGTTTTATCAACTTTTGTACGAGACTCCGAATGCGGCGAGTTTGGCTCGAAACCAAAACCACTGCCCTCACCGAAATTTTTTCGGAGGAATATACCTCCAAAAGAATTGTTCTAGTAAATGCCCCAACACATGAAGAAAATCTGAAGTAAACAAAAAATTTGAAGTCAAAAATTTTTATTTTTCATCAAATTTTATATAGAATGAAATAAAAGCTAATACATTAGTCTTTTCCCCTTCAACGTCTTAGGTCTTCTTAAAATCAGCGCGTTGGTGCGCTTTAATTCTTGTTGATATTTACTGAATAATTTGATAATGCGATTTAATATAAAATTCATAGAATATTTTTAGGTATTGTTCTACTAGAAAGTATTCCCCATGAACTAGTTAGCCGCAGTACTCAACGTTTTTCGAGTGAAATGGTTTTTCATAATCATAAAATTTGTGGCGTTGCACTCTACGTACATTCGTCAAATTGTACGAAATATTTATTAGGCTCGTTTGTACATTCTTTCAACCCCTATTCTGAGCGAGGCTCAGAGAAAGTGGAAAACTACAACCTCCGTTTTTGGCTATTATTAACCTTAAATTTGGATTTTGACTATTCTAGCTCCTTCACTTCCAACACGCGTGTATTTCCGGGTAATAAATTCGAGTCCACGATAACGTTTCAATATTTGTTGAACTACGCAAGATCAAACATGTAGGAATCGCCTCGTGTAACTTGTCTTTGATGGAATAGGTAACTCGGAGAGAAAATATGATAGTGGTTAATCTAGTATCTTCGTAAGTTGGAAACATTTCGACTAGTCCTCCAGTGCACGTCACTCCACGTTTCAGTTTACCGCATTTTATTGTTTTGGTTTCCTAAAATTCCACCACGGAATTTTCAATCAAATGTTCCTTCCTAAATAGAGGTCGATGAAAAAAGTATTTTATCAAACATTGTCCGTTCGACCAGCGTTCTCCAGAAGTGCGTACATTTACACGCTGGTAGCAAATAAATCTGTCACCATCACACTGCACTTCTTGAGCTACATCTCATCTGTAAATCCTAACACCTAACATAGTCGAAACTTCGGAGCTGATTTCATGAGACAGGTGTCAGTAATCTTCCTCAAAATATGACCATTTCGATTGAAGAAGGAATGATTCACGAGAGGAATTCCCACATATCCGCAAAAAACAAAGTAAAAAAAAAAAGAGATTAGGCACGCCGAATTGGAAGATAATAAAAGTTCTGCTACTCAGCAAAATAAGATACACGCTCTCGACGAGATAAGCAGTTGTAATTTTGGTAGTTACTTTTAATATAAAACTATAGTGGTTTGTTAGTCAAACGTGTAACTGGTAGACAAAACGAGCATTCTAAGACAATATAGGGTCCTTCTGTAGGTATTTATCTAAAATGGAGTCGAGTTTTACGTTAGAAAGTTCCGGTTCTTTAAAGCCAAATGTCCGGCTATCGGTAATAACTGGAAAAATCTACGTTTCTGTTGCAGATTCGTTGGACAGAAGAGATAGAATGAAACCTAGCGTTATGGTTACATCGCCAGGAAGTCCAGACTTGAATACTATCTACAGATCTCGTACTTCTAGAATTATGCAGGCTTCTGCAAATTCCAGTATTGGTGGAAGAATACAGGTCAGTTTGACGTGGGTTTTGTCCAAAATTATGGCGTGTGGGCATATAATTAGACGCGCGAATGATATTCCTCTTCGTTAATTTTATCTTGATGCAAAATTAGGTCAGAATGTGGTTCGATTCCGGTTCGTTAACTTTGTCGATTACCTTAGTTTGCGCCGTTGACTTAATCCCTCGTAGTAATGGCGAAGCGAGAAGTTCGTACGCTAAGCTGTGTTTACTACCAGACCCTAGGTAAGTCTAATAGTGTTTAGTAGAAAAAAGTTTTTTCCGCGTATGTGTTAAATTTCAACGATCAATTATCGGCAATAGCTTCTGTTTTCCGAGCTTCACTTGTCGACAGGCAATGCAAAGAATTGCGCGTGCAAGTTGATACTTGGAAAATAAAGAAGTGACTCGACTATATCGAAGTCCCCCATTGAGTCAACGAGGTTTATAATCGACAGACGAAGGCGGTATGCAGGTCTGTAGTCTGCTTGTGCAGAATCTTATGGGTAAATTGCAATTCGAATGAGTTCAGTACTTATCTACAGAGTACTCGATGAAGGACTCCGACTTGTACGGGTATAACGTATTTTTCGAGCAGGTCTCTCGAATTCTATTACAAATACTCCGTACTTTTTTCGGATGCTTATTGATCAACCCATTTCGAATCTCTCGAATATTTAATCATTAGAACAAGCGCCGTCTGGTTGGCTGAGTGGATAGCGCGTTGATCTCGCATTCTGGAGGTCTCGGGTTCGAGCCCGCACGTAGCAACTTGCCAGATTTTGACCTAGGCCGATTTTTCGGCCAGAAGGGAAGAGGGCTAAAACAGCCTTAACAGCCTTCCCGACGTCTCTGAAGTAATACTCGAAAGGGTGGATTCCAGGGCTCGGGTTGAGGACAAATTAGGAAAAGAAGACCAACAGATTTCCCCGTGAGAAAAAAGAATCAAGCGCCGCGATCATATATCTTCGATATTTGTGAAGCGCAAAATTGGAAATAACAGGTTTTTCTGTTTTTACAGTGATAAGTCCAAAAAACGTACGAAAATGATCCCGAATACGAACGAGCCTAAGTGGAATCAAACTTTCAACTACAGCGGTATAAGACGATCGGATTTAAAAGAAAAGAATATCGAAATTTCGGTATGGGATTACCTGCGAAATACTACGAATGATTTTCTTGGTGAAGTGAGTTCGACCCGCCTTTCTAATTCGTATTTAGTCGTGTAGTCGAACTTTGCGATAATAAAGATCAAGTATTATGCTGTAATTTGTTCTTTTATTACGCGCGCATAGGCCATAATAAATTTATCAATCGCCCCCCTCAGCGACGAACTCGAATGGATTCATCTAGGCCCGCATGAAGAAATGATCCCAGTGAGAGTAAGCTTTATATATTTTACTATTTCATCGGTTGTAGGTTTTAGCAAATTCGTATCATTTTAATTAAGTAGTGCTTCTTACAGATGGTACTACATTGACGTACCTTAACTTTTGTAAACTGAGTCCGTCGCCGCAGAAGTAGCGTTTTTAACGGAGAATAAGCGTAGCCTTCACGCGGCGATGGATTCGAAAAGGCAAGAGCATCAACGACGGGTGGAATAATAAATTTCGCATTACAGATTGATTATGGATCTTACACGCCGTCGGACCATCTTTCGCCTCCCTCAACCACATCACGTCACTCTGACTCGGATACCTCAGATTTCGACGATAACAACCGAAGAGTTGCCGATGGCGCTTCCATTAGCAGTTTGGGTAGTTCGACCAGGTACATTCCACTATTCCATCTAACCATTCAAACAGTACGCTATTATGTAGGCTTATGAAGTAAAAGTCGCACCCGGAACAACCCAACACAATCTGCAAACTTCCGAAAGAAATAAAAATTTAACGTCTGTTGGAGAAGTATAGCATTGCACACTAAAATTAGGTTCTATTTCAGTCCACCCCCTGATTATGAGAGGATGGAAAAAAGAAGATCGAGAAGAGATACCGTCTCGCCGCAAGAATATAAACCATCCGCCTACAAAGGTACTTTGTACAAACACCAGTCCCTGGAAAGGGATGTCTACCCAAAGGTACGTACCGGTCGTTTCACCCTAATAATACGAGTATAATACCTAATCAATAATCACGAATACGAGTAGGAAGGTTATAAAAATTTAAATGCTGACAAAGTCGCGTGTATTTAATTTTAATACAGACTAGTTACGGCGGATATCCTCAGAGGTCGCGATCTGCCGCCCCCACAGATACACCCAGTCTGCATTTTAGATCAAGATCCAAAAGTCCAACGCGAGTGTATGAAGGAAGTCTCTCACCAACCAGTCATAGGTAATGTATCAGTGTTTTCGAGCCAATTATATTATACTGTCAGCTTTATACCTACCTAATATATTCCACATTTTTACATTCGAGTAATGTACTCGGTTTTTGTTGTACGGCGACCGATTAATTCGAGTTCCAGCTTAGAGCATTGAACTGTTCTCAGTTTCGCGATTCCAAGCTGATAAGTTTGCAAAGTTTGGCTGCATTTCAAAAGAAGACGAGAATCCCACGATTTGGTTTCTAGTAAATGTTACTTTTTCAGTAGTGTTCGAAGTTTGGTGAAAGTGGTGCAGTCACACCTCTTCTCGGAAGGGATGAATATTTGTTAAGAATGGGATAAAAAGAAAAGAAAGCGAATAAAGTCCGGAAAACTACATTTTTGATTTTATAGCGGATGGGGGAGAGACACTTGTAAAATCGAGAATATATGTGTATAGTTTGGCGGGGGCAGGTCATGTAGCTCACGGTGTTCAAGCTCGCACCATCTTTAAAGAAATAAAAAATAAAATACTTTGTTTTCTACTGCTCGTTGTTTTATCGATTTTTCTTCCGCTGAAGGAAGTTTATCAGTTTGCTACTACTGACAGGATATGTAGGTATGACAATTGGAGAGACAAACGAAACCATAAGAGATTCTAACTTGCCCCATTGAAAATAGGAATCTCTTTTCGGCAGTGTTTCGTTTTTAAGAACGATTCCCAAGCTAGAATCTTTAGCCCAACAAATTCGACGACTTACAAGTTTGCACAATTAACAACTAAGCTTCTGTAATATCGACTTCACTGCAGAATAAGAATAAACATGGGGACCCAATGTCTCCAACTCTCTTTTTATGCGCACTCGAAGAAATGTTCAAAAATTTAAAACGGGAAAGTAAAGATGTAAACATCAATGAAAAAAAAATAATAACAATCCTACGGTTCGCAGACGATATTCTACTGTTTCCAAAACTCTGAACACGAACCCGAAGAAAACGAACAAGACTAAAATAATAGAAAACAAATTAAATCCTCTTCCAAGAAACGAAATAACAATAGGCGAACAAACCATAGAATCAATCGAAACTGCAACCTATCTATGACAACAGTAACCTTTAATAACAATAGAGCAAAAATCGAGATGAGCAATAACTAAAGCATGGGCTAAATATTATAGTCGCTTCACAAGATCTTCAAGGGATCCTTCACGAACCACCAAAACAGCATCGTTTATAATAATATATGCATCTTTCCGAAACTATGCTACGGGTGCCAAACCTAGACGCTTAAATGGAAGGGGAAAAAAAACCTTAACCTTTTAAAAATGCCCAAAATTTAATGAAAATATCAATATTTGGAACAAGACTGGTGTATAAAATTGACCAAAACAAAATTCATAACAAAAACTACCTCTTACTGGAAACACTGAAACGTAAGGCAACAAAAAAGGAATTTGGGTGGGCAGTACGTAGAATGAAAATTGACTGATGGGCCTATAGGACCACCTTCGGCAAATTTCATATCTTAATATAAAAAACCTGGTAAGCATCCCACTCATGATGATACAACTTAGTCAATTTCTAGGCGGAAACAACTTTAAATATGTTGTACTTGGAATTTGAATGCAGCAGCAACATAGCTGAAGTGTTAATATAATTGCATAAGTACAACGCCGTGAATATTCCAGGAATACCCAAAAACTACCCCATGTTAATAAAATTGCATACTCAAAACGCCGTAAATTGGTTATAACGTTGCTTCGGTTCATTCGATATGTGAATGGAGCAGGAGCGTGATGAACGCTTTCAGGATGCACCGCGGATGTTGAATCCCATTGATTTTTATCAACAACTGTTTTTGGGTGTACACGGTTCGACTGCACTTGGGTTTTTGAAGATCGAGCAAGGATTCGGGGCGAAGTTCGAGCTTGGTTTTGGACTCAGATTTTTGAGATTTATTAGGTTCCCTCAGGTGTTTACTCGTAAATCCGAATCCGAAATATACTTGCCCAGCAAAATGCAACTAGGAAGTTCCATAAACTTATTATTGCGCTGGTAAATTACTAGGATAAATCAGCTACGCCATGGGTATAATGTACGTGTCGAGATTTTCTCAAGTAAAGGAAACGAATCAACACAACTCTAACCTAAATTTTTATGTTATCGGGAAGGGAAGAAAAAAAAAACAAGAAAAAAAAACAGATAAACTACACTGCATGCAGACACGTCGATGGATATGTCTTATGGCTATGGGACATGTTCCACGAATTCAGTCAACATAGGAATGTCGACGTCGATTAAACCTTGGCAGTAACTGAAAATGAATTCGAGAAAATCTACAAGAAATCAAAACCCTGCCGTATGGCTGGCTATACGCTTATCTTATTTCGCTTGGCAGTATTTTGCGAATATTTTTGCGAGAAACTGACGGAACATGAAAACACTCTCTGTAGAACTACCTCCTTTTCATCAGTTTTGGTATTTCGTGATTTGGCGATAAAGTGAGCGAAAAACGACGGAAAACTGCGCACTTTTCGTTTCTTGCATTTTCGTAGTATTTTTAGTCTGGGCAATATAGGAAGTCGTGATGGAAAAAATTGGGGGCAAAACGAAAGTTGTTGGATCGGGTTTGTATTGGTGCCCTTTACGAATATAACCATCCCCCACTCCGAAATCGATGAGGCTCCACCCCCCCGGGGAATGTCTATTTGAAAATCACAGTTTTTTTTTACATTTTTGCCTAATAACGCAAAAAGGATGAGAGATAGGATGAAAATATCTCTATACAAAATTATTCTACGTAAAATTTCCTATAAAATGGCATATTACATGATTACTTTCGGTTACATGGCAGCGTCACACGACGCAATCAAGTTTTTGTCGATTTCATGAAACTACACTTTTTCACGAGAAACTCGAGAAACGCTACATATGATATAACAAAATTGTTCCCATGTTTGGATAGTTACCATATAATTGTAAAATACACGATCTGTACATATATACATAACCTCTATCAGTGCCGTAGTAAGCTTAAAAACATAGTTATACAAAAAATAAAAATTAACATTTTACAAATCAAAGTCTTCATCTTCTGAATCGTGATCCACCGCATTCAGGCACATCCCAGAACTTGATGAGCAGTTAGAGCTACACTTCAAACCTGTGAAAAAACATGAATTTATTAATTATTATGTATGAAGCAGTAGAATTGATAGGTTCCCATTCTAGTGTAAGTAATTGTGTAGGTACCTAATTTTCGACATGTACACCGCATACTACAACCTTTGATACACCGGCAGAATATATTTTTCAGGAGGATGGCAGGTGCCGGAGGTCGTTCCATTTGAACAGGTACAGCTTGATTCTCCTTGATTATCCAACCCCATTCCTCCAGATTCCAGAAGATACCGCGCCATGTTTGAATTTGTACGTAAACACGTTTAAAGTGTTGCATGGCAGCATCATCAGTCGGACATAACGACTTCAACTCGACTTTCTTATTTGACGACGCACCCCGTTCATACATAGTATACCGCCATTTATTCATAGATTCGACACTACGCGGAGCTCCGTAGAGCGCCAGGAGAATTGTGGTCTCTGCAGTTCGTATTTCCGCTTCTGTTGAATTGGGCGCATTGAAAGGTTTTACAACATTTCGTAGTTTACTATCTTTGCTCATAAGTCTATACACTGATGTTTTCCCTTTTCCATACAAGGCTGAGGTACTGTCACAGCCAGTGAACGCATGTATAAACAGGATGGACGACTTGTACTTTCTGTCCAGACTTCGGCAAGAAGAAAAGTATTGGTCCCTTCCACCTTTTTTCCCAGGTTTAAGGAAGTATATTTCTCGATTCTTTGGCGAAAAGGCAGTGAGGAGTACGATCAAGTCAGTGTCCTCTCCAACAATCAGAACTCTTGACTTAGTTTTCGACCTCTGAATGGCCATATGGACAATGACATTATCCGCATCATCCACAGCGGAACTGACTTCAATTCCGTGTACTCTGAAATACTCAGACAACATTCTTATGAAGGCTTTTTTATTCTCTTCATTGGCCAAGAATAATGTTTGGTTGAATGTCACTGGCGTTTCTTTATGAAATATGACTTGTGGGCAAGTTTTCACATAACGGCGGCCGTGTTCAGCATTTTTTAAAGAAATAGGAGCGTATCCGTCAAAAATTATGTGAACATTATTCCCATAATGGTCTGTCACATACTTTAAATAACGTTCGCAAAGTGATTGAAAGTTTTGATTTGATGGCCATGGTACGCGGTGCAAAAGAAAACTACCATCTATCACGTAGTAGTCCGTCTTGTTTTTACTACACTCTACCTCAGCGAATATTTCATAAAGTGCCGACTTCGTACTCTTCCTCATTAGTCCTCCATCTTCAAACAGAGCAAGAGGATATGGTGCCAGCTCATAATTGAAAAACTCCTGCAATTCTTTGCTGGTGGTATTCAGAATTGTCATTCGTTGGAATAAAGCTAAGGGCTCTATAACTCGTGAGGTCTTGCGTACTGTTATTGAGCTGGACATCGTGGATAGAGTTACCACCTTATCTTTTTTTCTTAATTTCACGTCAGAATATTTTACATTAAAAATTTCTGTCATTGCTGTGTGTCCTATTTCATACGCGCGATGACCATTGACCGCAATTCCCACCAGTCCAGTACTTATTGACCTCATTTGGTCACATTCAATAAATGGTGAATTATTTTTTAAATAATTCACCAATTTTTCTACGTCTGTTTTATCACGTGCAATTCTTGAATCGTAACTATCGTGGTGTTGTTCAGAGGTTACCCTCTTCACGCCAGAAAAATTTTCTAAATGTTCACAAATTTTCGACGTTATAGGAAGGCCTAAAATCCACTGATTCTTGACGCTCTTTGTCACTGAGCGACCATGGATTACACCGCCAACTTTTTTCATATTCCTCATGAGCGTTTGCTCTATGGTCATATCCGTCCAAACTCCGCACCAGAAATGATCAGTCCTTCGAATCGTAAAGAATTGCGAGACAGTAAATTGCTGGAATTCCGCAGCGGGCATGGTATTTTGTAAATTCAGCATTTCTTGAATATACAAATGGGCGCTTTTTGCATAATGTATATGACCAACAGCGTGGAAAAACGGAATCATATTCTTAACGCACTGCAAGTGTAATGTCCAATTTCCGGACCTTTCCGCATCAATGAAACGTTTCACAATTGTGACCATTCTAAAATATTGGCACCACAATTCCGCTGTAGGCCCATAAGAAGCTTTTCTTAATACTGTGTTCTCAATTTCATCAAAGAAACGTCTTAAAGGCATACTTTCTTCAATTGCAGTTAAGGTAGGTCTTTCCAATAAGCGTTGAATTTCATCCTGGTCATTTTCACTGATTGTGAACTCATCAAACATTACTTTTGCGAGAGCTTCTTGCATTAAGAAATGAGCCCGGATGGAACGAGAATATGAGTGGCCACCTAGAAGTTTTTCCAATGAATTTGGAGCGTAAATTAGTGTAAGAGCTTCTCTCAGACCACTGCCAGCCATTAAATGTCCAATAGCTCCTAAAAATGACATTAACAAATGAAAACCCCCCAAACGAATGACGACATCTTTTAAAGACAAACTCTTCACAATATCTATTGCTTTTATGTACACAAAGGCTGGTCAAAGGTAACCAGCGTAATTGTCTGATTCAAGCTCCGCGTTTTTTCTTGTGCCAGTTTCACTGCAATATAAATACAGTCTAAATTGCTTGATGGCAAGTCAATGAATGGTAAATAACTTATGTACGTCCTCTTGCACTCCATGTTTTTCTTCAGCGTTTGCATAAATCCCCGTTCGCCAGAGAGGAACACCTGCAAAACCTGTTAGATTATTTCGCATTCAGCCGTCTCCAATGCCAACCGAACGTTTGGTACATATGTACTAATACAATGTACCTGGAACACTACTACTGTCGAAGGGCTCGCATATAACATTCATAATATCATTATACTGGGCATTTTACGATGTATATTTAAACTGGGGTCAATTTCATTATACTATATGTAGCGTTTCTCGAGTTTTTCGTGAAAAAGTGTAGTTTCTTGAAATCGACAAAAACTTGATTGCGTCGTGTGACGCTGCCATGTAACCGAAAGTAATCATATAATATGCCATTTTATAGGAAATTTTACGTAGAATAATTTTGTATAGAGGTATTTTCATCATATCTCTCATCCTTTTTGCGTTATTAGGCAAAAATGTAAAAAAACTGTGATTTTCAAATAGACATGCCCCGGGGGGTGGAGCCTCATCGATTTCGGAGTGGGGGGATGGTTATATTCGTAAAGGGCATCAATACAAATCCGATCCGACAACTTTCGTTTTGCCCCCAATTTTTTCCATCATACCCCTGTTTTGAATCCTATATTGCCCAGACTATTTGTATTATTTTGTGATAAGTGCGTAGCCGGCCATTACAAAAACGCGCACATTGAAGTACTGCGATAATACAAAACGAAAAACGTTTCCTGCATTCAGTCGACGTACAACAGGAACGAGTAAAATATTCAGCAAGAGTTGGACATTCTCGACATCCGTCGGCATTCCTGGTGTCTGTCATGTCGTTCGATCATGTTGGTCAGCAAAGCGTGGCATACATTTTTCGTAGCAGACACATCCGTGTCACAAAACTGAATACCATCTTGGCTTCATGTTGGCTTTGTAACGCAACACAGTCGACGGTGTATTACAAAAGCCACTCGAATTTTACGAATTGCCCTACCTGAAAATTGGAAAATGGGTTCGTTAAATACTGATTATCAACGTCTTACGAGCGCCAGTATACTGATAACGTCGTACGAACGAATAATTTTACAGAGCTCAGTCGTATGGATCGGTGTATCCGGTACCTGTACCTGTATATGGACCACCAAAAATGTATACGCGTTCGGCTACGTCTACTCCAATATCATCGCCTAGACGAAGACAGCTTCCAAAAATACCAGTCAGCGTTTCACCTGCCTTAAGAGAAAGAATTGCTCACGTAAGATGATCGAGTCCGCATTTACCGATGTACATACCGTCGAGTCGCTGACGTGGACACCGATAAAAAAATAATGAACATCTTTAACGTCCGATAAGAGTTCAACGATTTAGCGACTAACAGCGGATAGAAAATCTAAATAAAGGGTCCACCCTGTCTGCGTTTGATTAAAATTCATGATCTACTCGTACGCGCTAGCAACAAGGAGACAACTACAGTACGAAACTTTCCTCAAAGGCACACTGTTCCACGTGGAAGCTAGACTCTCATATTTCATCTTGACCTCGTTTCATTCATTTTTATCTTACGGCTCCCTTATCTCAGCAATGTTGGACTGGCCACGTCATTTACAGTCGTGCTTAGCCGACCGATCTGATAAGTCATCAAAGAGAATTTAATAAACTCAAAATTGTACTCGTAGGTTCGCCAAAAAAATGGTCTGCGAGGAGGCGAGGGAAAAGAGGTTATATGACTCGAGGACCAGCTCAATATTTGGCTCACTCCAACTATTTGCATTAGAAACGCAATTGGCGACTTGTAATCGATCCTCGCATCGGTTCTGTTTATTAAATTCCTCGAACTTTTTGAATTCCGTTTACTTCTCGAATTTTCAATTTATCGGTGTCGGTATTCGCGTCAGTCGACGAAGGTAATTAGGTACGCTCGTTTGTTTCCGTTAATTAATGTTTATTCGTTCGACTCGTGAAACACCAACAGGACTTGGAGAACAGAGGACTATATTTTAAGAACCGCATGAGACAGCCCCGACAAGGAGGTGGGCGATTTTCATGCTGGAATCGCCACCACTACAGCGGTCTCAGCGATGGTGATCTTCCACACCAGCACAGGTCGCTATCGCCACCCAGTGCTCGTGAGCTGGGGTTTTTTTGTGGACCAAAAAAGGAGGGCGATGTTGAAGACAGTTATAGTATAGACAGCAGCACGTTTTCTACCCAGTCTGAACAACCGCAAAAAACTCACTTCGAGTAAAACACTTTATTTTAATTAGCGCGAACCTGTAATTCGTAGCTTACCGACTTCGAAGACGAAAATAATATTTTCGTTAACGAATCCAATTTTTCAGTGATTACGGGGCCAGACGGGGTAGTTCGCAACAATCTCCTTCTGCTTCGGGACCACAGATGGAATCTTTAGAGCGCAGTTTGTCTCACAGCGACATGCCAAGTGATAAAAATATAGGTAAGATGCAGCGCTTTATCTAATTCTTATCAACCAGTAGATCGGTACTCGACAATTTAATTTACATCTACCGAACGGAATTTCGGTTTACAGAAAGCAGCCTAAGTGATCTGACATTGCACAGTTTACCACCGTCGAACGAAAATCAACGAAGTAAATGTAGTCCGAACACTAGTGAGAGAGGAAGCGTTAAAAGTATTCCTGGGGCCAGAGGAAGTCCCGACTCATACAGTAATTTACCTAAAAAGAGCAACTCGACCTCTCAACTTTCAGCCACCGGTAAGTTTCGTAAATTATACCGATGTTAGAACAACGGCATCTAATAACATAATTTACCGACGCACAGTGTAATGAAATGCTAAAAAAGCGCTCATAATTAATTCTTGAAGTGAATCTGATCCAAAAAAGAAAAACAGAGTTCCTTCTAAATTGTATTTTAAATGTAAATTTTGAGTTTGATTCAGTTTTTCAGTTGGCGGTTCTGGGGGGGGGGATGTGTAGTGGGGGGAGGGGGCAAAATTAATGTTTACCAAAAAATCAACATTGGTATTGAAATCCAATTTTTTGATTGTTTTGACGATTGGGTCCTTTGGGGAAGAGATAGGAGAGGGAAAAGTGAAAAATTTTCTGAAAAAACTGTGTTGGGTATTGAAACTAACTAATTCTGGAATGTTAAATCCAAATATTCGATTGTTTTGACAATTAGCTACTTTTATGAGAAGATAGGTAAAGAGGAAACTGAAAATTGTATGATAAAATATGAGTTGGATAATGAAACCGACTAATTTTAGTATTCTGAATCCAAATATTAAAGTGTTTAGATAATTTTATGCAATATAAAGGTGTATATAGAATAGGGAGGGGCTTAAATCATACAGTACTGGATAGTCAGCGGTAAATCCTTTCCTTAACAATCGGGTATGTCTACATTAAAGTGGTACTAAATGGAGGTAAAGTCCTATGCATGCGCACTTGAATTATTCCTGTCAGATTTTCTTAGATTTTTGATAAACTTAACCCCGATTTAATTTTATCTCATATATACAATCTACGATTTGGACCACTTTTAGATAAGTGCACATGTGCGGAACTTGACCATATGCACCGTTCCAAATCTTGACACTTTGAAAATGGCTTGCTGTCTATCCTGTACTACTAGATTCAAGGAGAGGGGTAAACAAGTCATATAAAAATATGAAGGTATATAAAATCAAAAATTTATATTTAATAAAATTAAAAATAACACGTACAAATTAATTAAAAATATCATCATCAGTATCATCATGGCTACTTTCATTTACCTCTTGAGATAGAGTTTTAAATCCCTCTTCAGCAGTCAGTCTTGTTAAGCCTAAATCAAAAACATCATTTACGATTAAATAACCTAATGATATAACAATGTGACAAAATAGGCCTGCAACTTTGATGTAGGTAGCTGGAGTTATTTTCAGACGAAAAAGTTACATTTTATTCAAACCTATAGAATAAAACTAAATTTTATTTCACTTATGTGATGCACAACTAAACGTAGAAAATTTAGCAGAAAATTTTGTCATTTATTTGTCTTAAGACCTACTAATACCTAACTATTAAATACATTTTTTTTTTAAGATTTCAAGAGTTGAAATATTTTATATTTCTATTACCTGCCATATTTCCTACCAAAAAATTTGAAAAATCTCTTTAATTTTTTTTTAAACCTCCTTTTTGAGTCCGAGGTGGAGAGTAGCTAAAAATTAATACCATGTTTAGATTCAACGTCCTAATAACTGGGTATGTGCAATGATGTATCACACACTAAAATTACTAACTTTATTTTAAAGCTGTCTTTCAAGTTTATTTTTGAGTCATGGGTAGGAGCTGACTAAAAATTAATGGCAAATTTGAATTCAGCATCTCAAAAACTATAGGTAATGATATATCATCTACAAAAATTAGTTACTCTGTTTTTTAGTCTCCTTTTGAGCCCACTTTTGGGTCATAGGGGGGGGGGCTAGCTAAAATTGGATGCTAAATTTAGATTCAGCTCCCCAAGAATTGTGGGCATTGATGTATCATTCATCAAGATTGATTACTTACTAGTCTATCTATTTATTTTTTTACTAATTTTGTTTTTCACCTGTTTTTTAATGATTGAAAATTTTTTCTAATTTTGTAGGCAAGTTCTGGCAACTATTTTTTTTTTAATTTGTAGCTTAAGATGCACTCTAAATGATGGTACTAAATTCAAGACCGGCCAGGACCTGCCAAAAAAGTTGCAGTCCTAAATGCACCATTTTGCTGTTAAATTTTAGTGTCTAGTAATTATTTTTGTAGGCCCAAAGAAATTAATTTGGAAAAATACATTCAAAATTATTGGAATGGACTTACCTTCAGGTTCCATCATGATTTTTTTCAAAGAAAAAAACTCAGTACAACCAAAATTAATTTAACACGTGAAGCGCACAAAACAGAAAGGTCAATGATTGTGACACACGATTAATGTTTGTCTTGTCTTTGGTTATGTCTAGGAGTTGAAACAGTGGGGTGATGAATATGTGGAGTACGAAAACGTTGCCTCCAGACTGTCTATAACACACTCCTTTTGTTGTTGTTTTCTTTTTTTCGTATTCGTTTTCTCCTATTATGAGCGGTTTTTTTGTGTTTCGTTACACTGTGCGACGTTAGTTTACCTACGCTTATTAACCAAACCATTCGTCGTGTCCTTGATGTCAGTCGTCGAGCATAATCAGTCCTGTCCTCGGATCAGGCTAAATTGTATGAATTCCAAGCCTTACTATCCATAATCTAAGCTTAGGCCCAACTTTTTGGACGGAGAGTCAAAGAAATTCAAAAGAATTCTCACGACAGACTAGTAATTTGGAAGAAACGCATCTCGGTATCCAACAGATGATTATTTGGAAATCGGCTGTTTCGGTAGAAGAAAATTCCAACTTGTTTTTTTTTTCATTTTTACTCGCTATTCGTAGCTGCGCAGCACTTTGGAAATGAAAAAATTTGACAAGGCACTCGATTTCGGGGAAAAGAAAAAAATACTAAAAAAATGTCGATAATCCGAGCGACAGACAGACACATCCAGATAAATTCTCACGGACCGAAAAAAATGTTAGTCGAATTTTCGTTTATACGGGTATTTTCACCTACCCCATTCTTCTATTAATCCAAATACGAATACCGCGACAATTACACCTATTTTCTTGCCAACAATTAAATAGAAAGGCTGTACCTTCGAAATTCTTTAGAATTGAAAAAGTTGTTTGAATTTGAAAAAATCGTAGGTAGGTCTCGTGCATTATAACCATGTAACAGCAGTGCCATCAATTTTACAACTTGTAGACGGAGATTTATGATTTAATAAGATCTTCGAGCAAGAGGACCCTTCAGCTATACTTCGACTATGCGATAGTATTTGGACGACTTAAAAATGACACACACGAATGAAACAATTTTGAAACGTAATTACGTTAACTTTTAAGAACCGGTATCTTTCTTTCAATTTTTTTATTTCGTTTTAAATCAACACCTCATCATCAGGTCATCGTACGCTGAATTGAAAATCTTTTCGAAATATTTAGCGAACTAAGTAGCCCGTTGTAGTTGTATCTTGTAGATTTCAAAAACGCGTTTATTTTGTAAATTAACGAAAATAAAGTTAGATTTTTTGTAGGCAACGAATTAGATATCGTTCGCGTAATCTTTTCAGGTACCTAGATAGTTACGAATTTTTAAAACTGTCGTGTGTATGTGTGCACTGTACATGGTTTTATTTGGTTACGTGGAAAATTTTCGCCTAAAACCGTCGTTGTTTCTAAAAGTCCATTTTGTGTGTACAGTATCTCGGATGTCGATAGAATTTGTATCTAACCATGTTGCTTGGGTAAAATTTCTATATCTGCGAAATAGAGCGTTTCATTTTTCGCTCAAATCATTCGTTGCTAAAATTTTTGCTTGGCTCCCGCGTTTTCGTTGAATTTTTCGTATTTCAAAACGGCCGAGTGTATATTTTCTTTGGGTGTAGTGGTGTGCAATTACATCGATTCCGAATACGTATATTATATTATTATTATCTTCGAATTCAAAATAACTTTGACCGTATAAATAACAGGTTTTTCCAACAAAAAAAAAGTCATTTTTATAGTCGTCTGAAAACTAAAAAGACATCACTTTTTCTGCTTTTGATGAGAAAACAAAAAATTACGCCGATAATAATTCGTAGTCTTCCAAATTATCCGTTGCACAATAGTCGTTTCGGCCTGCAAATTTAGAAGGAGCGTCCTAAATTTATTTTAAAATGCCTGATGATGAGGTATCCTATATAATATTGAAATCAACTAAGCGCTAAAATTGCACGCCACTCGAGAATTAAATCGAGTGTTACACAGTTGTGCCACTTTTCACTAATTTATTCTAATTCCGGCTCTTCGCAATATTTTTCATATAGATAGAATGCAACGAAGGAAGAAATGAGTATTTTGGAAAAATCAGGGCCCCGCGCTGCAGACTGAGAAAATTACGAATGATAGAGGAAACGAAAGGCTCTATTTCCTGATATTTATCGCTTTGCTTTAATTGTTACGTTATCATTTAACTATTTCCGTTGTTCCCGTTCAAATCTAACGGGTCAGTTTCGAATCGTTTGAATATTTTATGTATCTATCCATCTATCTATCTTATCTACATAATATAATTTATCTATTTCTGCTTAAAAATGAATTCGCTGTAAGTTTAAATTTACAAGGATATTAAGTTTTATCGTTACCTTCCTTTTTTTTTTTTTGATTCGTTTATTACCAATGTTTTATGCGACTGTAATAATTTTTTTAAATCATATTTTTGATATTTCTCTTATTCGTTTCATTTCTTCACCTTTGTTTTCTCGTTTATTCCCTTCATTCTAGATAATTACTTACGTTCAGGCATCCACTAATCGTTTATTTTATTTACTTATTAAGGCTACTCGAATTGATTATTCTCATTCGTTGTTAATCTATTTATTATTTTTCCATTTCTTTTTTATTGTTGTAAAATCATAATTTCTCTTCTTGTTATTATCTGTTTGAATTTAATATTTTCTCCTCTAATTCATCTCCTGGAACTTAAGCTATCGCTTTTATAAAAACACATATCATGCCAATAAATCGAATGTTACCCACGGGATTTGTCCATTTTCGTTGAACTTTTCAATTTTTTAATGGACTCGATGTACTTACACGACAACGGCGGACCTGTGTTCATCATCAAAGGGGTAGAGTGTTATATTTTTAAGACCGGTCTAATTTAGAAATTTTGAATTGGGGAAACGAACTCGTGGCCTAGTCAGCCACAAGACATTATTACTTTTTTAAAAGTGTACCGAAGGTTGTAAATATTTTATTTTTCAACTTCTCAGCTTTCTACTTGCTCTTCCTCCCCCTTCTCCATCCCGCTTAGGTACATAGAAGTTATTCTGAAAGTACTTTAACGAGTAAACTACCATTTTATACATATCAAACGGGAAAAAAGTTTTCTACGTAAAATTCATCAATTTATAGCTTTGATAAGTATATAAATACATAAAAGCCCCTGCATTGTTAAGCTACTTTTCTAAGTCACTCACCTCTATTTCTCTCGTTCCCCGTCCACAGAGTGCTCCCATATTCAATCGCATATCTACGGCATAAATGATGTTCAATCCACTATGAGCCACTGGTGCAGTGAATTGCCCTCTTCGTGTCAGGATGAGATTAATACATTGTTTTTCAAAAGTACTGGTATAAACTTCACCTAAGAATACCGCTTTAAGGACAATAAAACATTAAGAAAGAATATATTGCCTACATCAAAAAACAAAGTGTTCTCACTTAAATTATGACATGTAAAAGGTACGTTCCATACAATAAAGCTTTACTAGAGTTCTAGAATAAGGAAACTTGTAAATGTAGAACAAGAAAACTACACCAAGCAACCGGATGACAGACTTTTATACTCTCAAGCAGTAGTACACGATGCAGCATTAGTAACAACTGCTCTATTTTGTTTAGAGAAAAAAATAAAGGAGACTCAAATACAAGTTCCCATAGCTCCTTCAATTTACACAGTTTGTAATACGAATTCTAGAAAATAAGCTTCAATACTGCCGGGGGTGTGTTCCGAACATGACATAATATTTCTCGCCATTTGGTGAATGATGCAACGTTTACCCCTTCGTGTATTTGAAACAGGTCTCATAAAGTCGAATGTACCCAAATGGATATTTTAAATATAACAAATAAAATATTTATTTTTATTTACTTCAGTTGCAAAAATAATGGGCGAACGTTTTTATATAATATTTTTATTCGTTTGTGAATTTAATATTTACTTTCTTAGTTTCAGTATTGTTTAAATTTAATTAAATTTTTTTATTAGACAGGCACCTACCTGAAAATACCGGACTGGCACCCACGACTTACAAGTATTTAAAAAAATATTGATAAGACTTTATTTTTCGTAATTTTCAAATATTATCTTAAATTCGACTGATTGGATAAATTGCAAAATTATATCCAATAATTTTCAAAAATAAGTTTTATATTTTACCAAAAAATTCGCACAGTTTAAAGTTTTGTTACTTCTGTTTTTGTTGTTGTTTTTTTTAAGTTTCGAATTCCTTAAATTAATGGTTTTTTATTTTTAAAATGAATTTCAGTAATAATTTTTAAAAGAAATTTCAAATTCTTTCAAGCTTTTACAAATATCGAATGATTCATCCAAATTATTCGATAAAAATCAATTTTCTTCAATAAGAATTATTTCGAATATTAATTTCTCTTTGATATTTTTGTTCTACGATTTTGTAAAAGTTTTATTTTAAATTTTTAGCAAGTTTCGTAATTTACTGCGAATTTTAACAAAGTCTCGGGTTGCATTACGTTTAGGTCACAGTGTACCAGGTGGTAGACATGCCGTGATTTTAGCCTCAACGTCTTTAGATCATTGAGACTGTGATCCTATGATGTTATGATGCTAGAGGTGGTCAGAGATGCAGTATCGTGTGCTGACTTTAGTAGTGACCTCAGATTATCCTTTAAATTTTCTCAACGTTATACCGAAGGACTGTTTTTGAAAAAAATGAGAGGGATAAACTCTAAATTTTTCCAACAAACAAATAAGGTACCTGTCTTAAATAACGCCATGCTAAGAGAAAACGACAATGGTTGGCAAAGCAATTAATCGGTGAGATTTTTAACTAGGAGGGGAGAAAGAGGAAAGATTAAAGTACGTGCTCTTTGACCTCACTTATGAGATACTTGATTCAGAGTCGAGCTTTAAGCTCACAAAGTTGGCTCTGGCAGTATTGGGAGCCTCTCTCGATGTGTTCCTAATAACGCCAGCTCGTGTTTTTGTTTTTTCAAGGATATTTTAGGAACGTTTTGGAGTGCTTTGAGGAGTAAATCAGAGACAGGTATAACAAGAAGGCCAGGGGACAATTTACTACACAATAATAACAGAATTCAATTTTTAATCGGAAGTTTTATTGAGGTGATTCCTTTCGAAATACAATCTCGTAAAGTCCGACGCGGTAAGTTATACTGAACAGGGGCAGCATTTCTGTAGGCAACTTTCCTTAACGAAGTTTATTCGGTGCATTTAATAGTACTAATTCACTCCATATTCGTCGCTTATTTTCCTTTCTGAAACAAAAAACAACAGTTTGCGTTACTAAGAGCAAGTACTACTGAAATTTAGTCGCATAATTTAGTTCGAAGAAATCATTATTTTGAAAATTCTACGAGTGCATTATGTAGAAAAAGGGGTAAATTTACGATATAACAAAAGAACTTACTCGAGAGCTTTTTCCCACTAAGATTTCACTTTGCACAACAACTTTTTAAAACTGAAACAACAGATAAGAATTCCAAATCACTTTTTTTGGATTTCAACGTGCAAGATTTTTACGACATCGAGTCACAAAAAATGATAACATATTCAGCGTACCTGGATGACGTTTCGGCCCAGTATCTGTATTACTTATCGAAAAATGAGTAGGTGGCTTTGTTAGGAACTGGGCGTATTTCGGGGAAGGTATCTTATTACAATAATTCTGCAGTTAGAAAAATGTCGAGATGGATAAGAAATTTACAAAAGTTTAATCCTTGAAATTAGACAACTGAAATTTTTAGAATCGACGCTTCTTCAATTTTGCAGCCAATCTACCCAACTAAAGACAGTTTTCCTAGCGGGAGAATGTATCGAAGAGGGGCTCTTTATTCGTCCCTCCGAGGTAACAGGATGGTCTCTTTCATATATAGGGTATTAACAGATTATAGCCAAATAGCTGAAGTATTTCTGTGATTCAAAATAATAAATAATAAAATCGAATTAGTGCACTCTGGACCATTAGACCTCCTACAAGCCCGTCTTGAAAATTAATCTAAGAAGTAAACGTCGACGAAACGAAGATCATTAGCATCAAGATCAGTCCATCTGAAGGCTACATACCGGCTCGAAATCGATTTTCAGCCACTGATACTGATGACCTGAGATCATGTTTCACGTGATCGTGTGACCTTCTCCATCACTGCTTAACGTGAAGATAAACGTGGGTTGATAATTTGAATTCGAATAGCCGCGGTGTAGACAATCGAATTATAAATGCTTTTTTCATTCACCGAGGCATGTGATACTGTTTTATGTCATTCGTGAAAAGTAATAATAATAATAATTTAATAAAGAAATTGCCCTTTTGGTTATTTGAGGTAGATAACACCACCAATGTTTTCACGACCTCATTACGTGAAGTTGAGATAATACTTATTCTTTATTAATACAGTTCTTAGTGATACCTATGCCACCGAATATAACTATCATTGAACGTGTAATTTTTAGACGCTCGCGCTACCTGAAACAAAAATTAATTCTGTAAATATCTACTCGTAATATTTTTATAGATAACATCTTTCATTATGTTAATGGATTTTAGGTGTTAAGAGTACCGGCTATATGTGATCATTCGGGATAAGTTACTCGTACAAAAAGCGGTACCTCCTCTCGAAATGTAGCGAAGGTAGTCCGTGTAACGTACACTGTACACATTATAGTGCAATACTGCGTGTAATTCTTAGTTCAACTTTTTCACTAACTATTGTACTTGTAAGAGAATTCGTTTTGTGCCAGAAATCAAGAGATATGCTGATGGCGACTGTGTTTGTCCGTAAGTGATAAGAAAGAAATATTTTTGCGTACCTACGGAAGAAATTACAGTTTCACAGCCTCTGAAGAACGTGGTGATCACGCAGACCTTTGTTGCAAAATCAGTTTGGAGAAATTAGAAATCCTCATCACGACCTTTCGAAGAGCGTTAAACGGCAACACCAAATAAAACGAAGCGGCGCGCAGAGGTTCTAGGACCACTGTGCGGCTCTTCCTTTCATTAACGCTAGGTACCATTTATCCGCTAGCGGCACCATATTTTTGAAATATTTTTTACACATGTAACTACGTATACCTACATGATATGTACACCACGAACAGTGCACACGTACTTGTTACGATTTCTTCGACCTGTAATGTTTTTCCGATCTTATTCGAATACTAGTATTTAGCGAGTAGTTACTCGGCCGCTTTAGGATTTCAAGATTGAAGATACATTACAAACAGCGGTGAGATAGAACGGAACATGACACGATATTAGAAAATTGAAAACCTAACTGCATACTCGCGTACCTCGATCTTTATTTCTGATTTATCTGTTCACTTATTTCTTCTTCTTTTTTTTGTTATTTTGTTGTTACTGTTCTCTTGTTGTTGTCGTCGTCGTCGTTGACATCATCGATCAGGTCGCAAACGTAGATTAGGTTTCGGTTCAAGCATGAAAAGTTCGTTCACGATACAAAGAAGTGAGGAAATATTTCCAGATGAAGTTCGTCATTTGGTTAAGCAACCATCCAGTATATCTAGTGACGGAGATATTCCGCATCTTCCGCCGGAGGGAGACAGGTTCTCGTTCTCATTCTTTTAATTCGCATTCGCCGTTCAGTAATGGAATTACGTTTTTTCGAGTCTATATTATTTTTTCATTTTTTAAATACCTAACCAATTTTGAAGACCAAATATGACGAAAAGCGTTTATTAAAATTTGAGATCGGCGACTCGCGACGCGCAACTACTTTCTCCAGTATTCTTACCAACACCAAGATTGACGATTCTTCTTATACGTATGCGCGTAGTTATTGCTATAGTCAGACGAAGTACCTGCTTTGGTATCACCGGCAGCTGTATTACGTAATGTAAGCTATACGATCACTAATATTTGCCCGTCTACTTGCAAAAGGTAGTGCGTACTAAGTAGGTCATATTTCAGTTTCGGACCTTTAACAATGATTTCTAGATCAGGTCAGCTCGTTATACTTCTGCAAACAACTAGAATATGGACCATAAGAGCTCGGCTTTGTGCAACTAGAAAACGCAGATAGTCTGCGGATAGTTCGTAGACTTTCAAAATGTAACACGCTACCTTCTGCAATTAGACCTATGATTCACTGTGCATTGTGTAACCACTCGCTATTTCAATATCTTCCGTTGGTACAATCACTATTCGAATATCAAATAGGCCTGCAAAGTTTCCATCCGTGCCTAAGGTGTTTAAAATGTCACGCACGCTCCTAGCATTTTTGAGCTGCACGGTTAGAACGAAAATAGATTTTAAAAAGAGCCGAGAATAGTTTCCTCGGAAATGCTCTTCCTAGGAGGGCCTTGATGTCCATGTACTACTAACTTTCAAATTTCAAATGGAAAGGTATGCAGCTTAAGGGAGGGCAAGAGTCACCAGCGATTCTAAATCGATAAAACGAAAATAAAAACTCCTCCCGTTTAGGTGTACATGTCGAATTAGGAAAAAACGACTTGGAAATGTGAATTATATTTAAAAGGCAAACAAATTGTAGAATTATTGTACTTTTGTCGCTAATTGCGGTAGATATTTAAGTCGGTTCCAGATTGGATTTTTAAAACGCGAATTTTAAAATTATTTATTATTTATTTATTTATTATTATTTATTTTGCAGCCCATTTTTACATCTTAAAATATTAGCAATTACTGAAAGATTGAGCCTATTGAAAATCAACATAGGGAAAAACATTAAACTTTTGATCATGCAAGTATATGCACCTACACTGAAGGCAAACACAAAAGAAAACGTAAAATTTTACGATCAACTGCAAAAAACTTATGACGAAGAAAAAGAATACTATAATATAATAATGGGCGATTTTAATGCCAAGTTAGGAAGCCAACTTGACCCAGACTGCTTTAACAGTATTGGTAGATTCTGCTCGGGAGAAACTTTGAACAAAAATGGTGTCAGCATGTTGAACTTTACCGAAAATAATTCATTGAAAATTGCTAATACATTTTTTGAAAAAAGAAAAAACAAAAAGTGGACATGGCTGGCACCAGATGGGACTACAAGGAACGAAATTGATTCAAATCAAATCAAAATCAAAATACCTTTATTAAGGACTTAAAGTCCTCGGCCCGTAGAGAGCAAAGGTTTCCTGCAACCTTTCTCATTCGACCCTATTTTGCGCTATGCGTTGGAAATTTTTGCATTGTAGAAAGCCGTTGATGTCGTCCTTCCATCTAGTGCGTGGGTGCCCTCTTTTCCTTTTAAACTGTGACAAGAACCAGAACGTTGCTAGATAGGTCCATCGGTCGTCTTTCATTCGGGCTACGTGACCCGCCCACCTCCATTTCTGACGTCTGATAAATCTGGCTACGTTAACGTTGTATTTTAATTTCTTTTTTATATCGCTTGTCCTGATGCGGTCTTTCTTTTTGATGATTACTTTATAGTAAACGATTTGAGAATAGTGTCTGATGTAGCTAGATGTGATCAATTTGAATTTCCTTCGGACCACAGACTTTTGAGAATGAAAATTGAAATAGAAAAAAGAATAAAAATTAAAAACTATAACAAAACACAAAGGATAGGAAAAAGAATGATTCCCACTTGCAGAATACCAGAAGCAAAAAAACGCTTAGTAAATGAACTCCAAAAAATTAATCAAGAAGAAACCTCTAGTGTTCAAGAAAGTTACGATAAAATGGAGAAGGTAATTAAAGCAGTTACTGGAAAATTTAGCGAAACAACAACTTTGAACTCTATCAAAACCAAAATTTCTGAAAAAACTAGAATACTCTGTGAAAGGAGGAACTCGCTGGCAAATAAAATTCATAAAAATTTAAAAGAAAAAATTGAATTAACTGAACTGAAGAAAACTGTTAAAAAAGCAATTAAAAATGATATTTATACTTACGATACGAATACGATGCTTGAAATCATAAAGCGGACAGGATCAGTGAAAAAAGCAAAACGTGAAATTTTTCAGGATCAAACCATTATTCCAAAAATTAAAAATAACGAAGACAGATTTGTTTACGACAGGAATAAAATCGTCCAAGTGGCAACAGACTTTTATAGTAAGCTATACAGTAAAAATCAAAACGAACAAACTGTAGAGGTTACTATAGGACTGAACAACAAGGAGGAAGTTCCCTCTTTCATGGACAGCGAGATTTTGTCCGTCCTGGGAAAGTTGAAACCTGGTAAAGCAGTAGGCCCGGACAAAATATGCAATTATGAGCTGAGGCTATTTGCGGATGAATTAACGCCAAATTTGACAAACATTTTTAATCGTATTCTAAAAGAAGGAACGATCCCATCCCAATGGAGCTATTCAGAAATAATACTTCTCTTCAAAAAAAGAGATATAAATGAAATAAACAACTACAGACTTATAAGCTTGAGTTCTAATTTGGGACAAGTTTTTGGCAAATTAATAAAAGAACGGATCTATCCACAATCAGACCAATGCCAAGGACCTGAACAAGCAGGTTTCCGCAAAAATCGTTCCACCATCGACCAACTATTTATAATCAATCAATTAATAGAGAAAACGGAAGAATATAACCAACCGTTATACTTACTATTCATTGATTTCCAAAAAGCCTTCGATTCCATTTACCTATCCAAACTTTGGAGAGCCTTAAGCCGACAAGGTATCCCCGAGAAAATCATAAAAATCATAAGAGAAATGTACAAAAACAACAGCGGAAAAATCCGTCTGGACAAAACAGGCAAAAATTTTAAAATCGAAAGGGGAGTGAAACAAGGGGACCCCCTATCTCCCAACTTATTTAATTGTCTACTGGAAGATATATTTCAAAACTTAAACTGGAAACAAAAAGGTATAATAATAAATGGGGAAAGGCTCAACAACTTGAGATTTGCGGACGATGTGGCTTTAATTTCTCAGGACGGACAAGAAATGCAAACCATGGCAAACGAATTAGCAGAACAATGTAACAAAGCAGGCCTGATTATAAATACCAGTAAAACAGTGTTATTATCAAACAGTAAGTCTAACAAAGAAATAGTTATCGGTAACAATCAAATTATAGCAGAAGATAGCACGATATATTTAGGTCAAATTATTTCACTTAAAAATAAATCAGAAAAGGAAATTTCAAAAAGAAGATCACAGGCATGGAAAAGTTTCTGGTCCCTAAAAAATATCTACAAAAGTGAAATGCATTTGGCAATGAAAAAGAAAATATGGGAGTCAGCACACTACCGGTGCTAATGTACGGCGCACAGACATGGGCCGCCACACAAGGCCAAACTCTGAAGCTGGCTAGGACCCAGATTGCAATGGAGAGGGCTATAATCGGAGTAAAAAGAAAAGACAGACTAACCAATAGATGGGTAAGGGATACATCAAAAGTCAAGGACTGTAGATTTGTCATGAAAAAACTGAAATTTGATTACGCGGGTCATGTTGCAAGAGGGGGGACAGACAGGTGGGAAAGAAAAATTTTGGAATGGGTACCCAGGGGAACACAAAGAAATGTAGGGAGACCTACTACCCGATGGGCTGATGAAATCAGGCAAAATGCCGGGGTCGCCTGGGGAAGAGACGCCAGGGAAAGGGGCCGATGGAAAAGAGTGGGGGAGGCCTATGCCCGTCAAAATTATACGTAATATTTTTCATCTAAACATAGTAAGTTATATTTTGACGCGCATACAAAAGAAACTTACTATATCAAACGGAATACAAACGTACTACGTGCTGAGTTTACAGTAGAAGAGGGGATCTATTTTATTAAAATGTAAATCAATTTCGTGAAATGGAAAAATTTTGAAATCGATAGCCGCAAGACATAAAACAAAAAGAAGACGGGTCTTCTACTTTTAAATTTCCCTAACTGTCACGTTAGTGGAAAAATTTAGGTTACGAAAATAAAATTACTCGATTCTTTAATCTGTCAAATTACCATCTCAATTCTTTTAGCTTACCCTACGCACCATAATTTTTGCAATTCTATTAACTACGAGCGTATACAACTCTATAATGATGACCATAGGGCGCTTTCACTTCCAGACACCTTTTACAGTTCGTATGTTTTTTCTGTCATAAAATAACTATTTCTATCCCCCAAACTGACTTAATATTTTGAAAGATGGAAACGAAAACAAAAGTATGTTTCATCTCGCCTGAAATTCAAGTACTGATAAAAATGTGAGCCCTTCTCGAAAGGAGGGACATTCCACTTGAGGATATTCCTTCATCGCGAAAATGGACTTCGCATTTAACACCTCATTTAATATTTTCGAAAAGAAGTTCGCAGACTCTATTTGACGAGTGTCTTTCCAAAACGCAGAAAGTGTATTTATTTGTTTTTATTTTCTTCCCCGGAATCGACTGATGAAACTTCCTGCTCATTAACATCTCTTTGTCGAATTGAAAAAAGAAAAAACACATTTTTCTTCATCTTATCACTTTACTTTTTACTGATACAGTTAATTTTCAAAAAGCAGTCAGCCCACTCGCGATGTATTTCAATTTCAAAACGTAGTAGGTACAGCTTTTGGAGTTTTATCCGCTTATATTTTCGCGGGAAAACAAAAACCAATTTAGAGACGTACCATTTCCAGCTCGTTGGAAAAATACTGCTCATTTAGTCTCAACTTCCGAAGAAACGCATTTTTATTTTTTAATGTTCACTCTAACTTACTATACGTAATCCGAATCTCTTCTCAGACCTTTATCATATATCTGCTCCCATTGAAACACTTAACTGAGGGGGGAAATCTTCAATTGCCCTCACTGGTCTGGCCTGTTGATCTGTTGATGTTTGCCTGCGTAGGTACAATACTGAACGAATTCGCTTTTGTACATAGCTAATGTATTTTTTTATTCGTTTTAATCACGATTAGCACGTACAGTATTTATGAAATGGAACAGCCGGCTTTGGTTTGTGTTTGAATCTTTGTATTATTGCTAAAAATTATGGTGAAAGGGTGAATGAACATGATAAAGTGAATACTCTTGTCAGGAGGCTACCAGTCGCTACTGGGAAAAGGGTCAATGCGAGCCTCCTGAATCAGTCAGCTCTGCAGTGCAGTTGGTGTGTAAGACTGACTGGACGCACACGAGGTTTGCGAGGTTTGCGAGTCTCATTAGGTAGCTGTATATTCTGGAAGGGATACAAGTGTGGTGCGTGGGAATTGCAAGCGTCATCTGATCCTAGGGAATGAAACACTATTAGTCTAACAATCATACAATCACCGAACAATTTTGTAAACCATTAAGCTATCGAGCATTTCAGATTTCCGAAGATTTCTGATAATCATATTTCTAACAGTTACCGTGTTCGAAAGTGCATGCGTTATCACCTAGGCGAATTCGCCACGAAACAGCGATAGTAGTGTCAGCAGAACATGCAAGTTGTTCGGCTGATGTTGACACAAACAAAAAGTTCGATAGGCGTCATTTCATTTCTCAATTGCCAAAAAGTGAAATATTTCATTTTCAAGAATTGCACACGACCATCCGACTGACGAAGAAAACAGTGGTCTGCCTGCGACTAAAAGTTGACCAAAAAATTAGTTCGTAACTACGTTGCGATGCAATTTTATAGCGCTCGCTCATACTGAAATGAAGATCCGTGATTGGCCGAAGCTTACAGTCACAGGTATGCGAGTGGTCTCAAAAGTGACTGATTTTGCGACTAAATCCAAACGTGTCAGTCGGCAGTTTCTCTCACTTTTGATAACATAAATTTAGACGAGTTTCTAGGGGGAAAAAAAAATCTACGGTAACCCATGTAACCATTGAAGTGACTTCGTAAGAGCTCGTCGAATTTGCTTGGATAGGCAAATGCAAAAATTGTAAGCGGACTGTTGCTAACACGCTGTCTCCTGTAGAACTGCCAGTACGACGTTAATTGCTGGTGATGTACGCAACATCAGCTTTTAAATGTACATACTATCGAATGCAATATACAGCCTAAGAAAGAGAAAACAGCTAAATATGCTGATAGGCGTTCTGCGCAGGTATCGTGTATTCATTAGACGTACGAAGATTCGAGAATTTGGAACAGTTTAGCAGCATTCTGACTACAGGTTCCGTCTGATTCTCGGCTCTTCGTATCCTATAATAATATTGTATTCTATCGTTCGTGTGTCGTTTATTGTACCATATTATTGAACCACGATTGTAACACCAGAATGTATATGTGCGAATATTATTAAATGAATTAGGTTTATTGGCCTTCTTAGATGACCGTAGTGGCACATCACGTAGAAAACGTAGTTCACCTTGCAGTATAACTACGATTGTAAGATCTCAAGAAGTAAATCCGACATTATCAGGCAGTAACAGCAGCATTAATTCCGAGATAACCCGGTCGTAAGTAACGACTATTCTAAAAAGAAATTATTTCTTTTCTTTCGCGATATTACGTCTAGAAATTTTAAAACCCCTGCACGTATAAGGCATGAGACATACGGCATGGAGCATGAGGCATGAATCACTCCACTACCTTGTTCTTAATTTCTGTTTTCACTGTATTTTGATTACGAGTATTTTAGAAAATGGCTTTTTCTCATACATTTTATCGATTACATTTTTCTTTTCGCCATAGCCACCGCGTACTTTGCTCTTATGCTATTAGGCCTACTGCCCTTTATTTTAGTACGCTGTAATCTCTAGCCATATACGTATAATCTTCGAGTATCTAATGCTGGGGATAGGTATTGGGCGCGATCGCTCGATATTTAGTTTCTCGGATAAATTGGCGGAAAATATAAAAATTCGGGGAATAATCACACCGCGCACAAAAATTAGCGGATTTCGAAAATCGCAAACGCTGTCTCTACGCACGTAGCCCCCCCCCCCCCATCGGAAAGATACCGAGTAAGGTACCAAGCTACCAACCTGTACAATACGAAACACTGTAGAGACCGATCATTCACGTCGATGAAATTCACCTGGACAGAGAGAAATAAATAAAAAGCCTAGGTAAGGAATTGCTACTGTAAGATAAGGCACTCATAGTTGGTTCCACCGCTACATTCAATTGCTTTCTAATATCAACGGACCTAATACTTGTGTGTATCGATACGAGGCTGTTTTATCAAGTGATATTACGAGTTTAAACGGACGAAATGCATATATCAGGAGAAGAAGAAATTAACAAAATTTCACAGAAGGTTTTTTGATATTCTCGCATTTGAGAATTCCAAATTTCAAAATTTCACACTAGAAAACAAGACATTTCAACATTTTAAACGAATTTTGGTTGCTAATGTTGGATGGATTGAATCAATTGTCAGTAACCGTTTGAAGATCCTGTTCAGCTTCGGATTGTTCTTCTTTCCTCGAGGAAGGAGAACATCGTCCCTTCCATTTCGTGAATGTAAAATTGTGTTTCTCACACCGAGAAAAAGAATCAGTTTCTTTTTCTCAGAGGCAATGAGAAACCCTTCCATTATTACAGTGAGATGACTTTAAGACTATCATAATTTTCTTTTCAAGACTAAAATAAAAGAAGAAAATAATTCCTCGAATGTGGGGGCTTAGTCCGCGTTAAATTGGAAATCCGATTGAAATTTTGAACTCAGCGACTCAAAAAAAGTACTCTATTTAGACACTTTATTCAGTTTTTTTAAAGGAGTTAATTTTGCCCATTTGGCGGGGTTAAATTTGAATTTTGGGAACCCAGATCGGAGTTTGACCTGAAATTTGATCGCATTTTCGAAAATAGCGATACAAAAATCTCTATTTCGGTACTTGGTTGAATTTTTTTCTAATCAAAGTCAAACTGGCCCCTTGTAAGAGGGACCCAAACTGTGATCAGGTGAAAGATCTAATTGCATTTTGGAACTAAACAAACCAAAATATTCCGATTCTGACGATGTGTTCAATTTAAGTTGGAATAATTTTACTTACTACATAGAATTCATCAAATTTGGATTTCGGAGCCTAAATCGATTTGATAGATCTTATTTTTAAACTCATCAACGCACAAAACTGTTACTTCGATACTCTGTTCAATTTGTTGCCCCCTTTTAGGGGGAAAAGTCTGATTTCAGGATAAAGTCGTGATCGGATCGAAAATGTGATCCCGTTTTCAAATTTAGTGACCCAAAATACTTCTATTTCTATATTCTTTTTGATAAGTTTCCGTTAGAAATTCCAAAGTTGGCGGTACCTTCTTCTCTTCCCTCCTTGGGAGAGAAAATTTTTTCACTCGAAAATAAATTAGATCGTATTCCGTAAAGATGCCCGTTTGTCCCAGTTCGATCTGATTTCGCTACAAAAATGAAATAGGAAGAAGCATTTCAAGACACATCTTGTATAAGAAAGTAATAAAACAGCCATCGTACGGACGAATATGAAAAAAAAAAAAATGTTCGACATATTCCCTCCGCCCTACCGAGTAAGTAAGCTTTTCCTGTGAAACAATAAGCGCAGAGAGAGGAAATAACTTCTAAAATTGTTATCCCACTCCACCGATGTTCCAAGCATTACAACCGAAAATAAAGTAAACAGTGGGAATGTATTATACAGGGTGTCCGAGTTTCGGTTGCTAAGCGGGGAAGAATGAATAGCACTTGAGTAGACAAAGCAAAAGTATTATTATCACCTTTTGCCTAATCACAAAATTGAGGGCGCCGCATCTTTGTAAAAATCGAAAAATTCACTAATTTTGACCCATTATAAAAATCGCGAGTAATGATGTTGCCCAGTCTACAATGATGCCATGTTACAGCACTCACTTAGAGTAACAAAACAAGTTATTACGATATCCGGCCTGCTCTGAAAATTTAAGCAGGTAAATGGCATCCAAAGTTCAGAAATTTCAATTTTTTACAAAATTGTGCAAAAAGCCTACTTTTCCTGAACCCCAACATGAATAACCAAAGGCCGGCGTTTCTCATTATCAAAACTGGTAGCCCTGATTCAGATGAACAAAAAATCATACCACTATCTCCTTCCAGTTTTCAGAATTTAAAAAGTTAAGACGCGTTGAAGTACTTTCAGATTTCAAAAAAACAGAAAATTTAACTCGCCCTAAAAATTAAACTGTTAGGGGGAATGCTATTTGGTTTCTAGGCTCTGCTCAAAAGTAAGTTTCCCGAAATTCGTAGGCAGAAACAAAAATTTGTATTCCAGTGCCTATTTTATGGTGGTTAGACAACTAGTTCAACAGATGGAGGAGTCTTCATGTAACGCCAGTCATTCATTCAGGCATAACGACTATTGAAAGTTACAATAAATTAGAAGCGTTTGTTATTTTTCTTTTTTTTCTTTTTCTTCTTTAATCATAAGGTTCATTTTTCGATCATTTCAGAAGCTTCATGAACTTCAACGCGACATAACTTTTTAAATTCTAAAAACTGGAAGGAGATAGTGGTATGATTTTTTGTTCATCTTATCAGGGCTACCAGTTTTGATAATGAGAAACGCCGGCCTTTGGTTATTCATGTTGGGATTCAGTAAAAGTAGGCTTTTTGCACAATTTTGTAAAAAATTGAAATTTCTGAATTTTGGATGCCATTTACCTGCTTAAATTTTCAGAGCAGGCCGGACATCGTAATAACTTGTTTTGTTGCTCTAAGTGAGTGCTGTACCATGGCATCATTGTAAACTGGGCAACATCATTACTCGTGATTTTTGTAATAGGTCAAAATTAGTGAATTTTTCGATTTTTACAAAGATGCGGCGCCTTCAATTTTGTGATTAGGCAAAAGGTGATAATAACACTTTTGCTTTGTCTATTCAAGTACTATTCATTCCTCCCCGCTTAGCAACCGAAACTCAGACACCCTGTAGAAGTCAACACATTCTGAAAAACACTCAACTGAGGCACCAAGTCTGCGCACACATTTGTTTACACTCGAGCAGTTCACCAGTTAACTTGTACACGCTGTCCGCACTGCTGAAGTACGCCGAATAGTGGTCTCAAGTGTATCGATACTATCGATAAAATATCGATATAAAAAATTATCGAAAATATTGATAGGTTTTCTAATGTATCGATATTTTTGATAATGTTGTTATCAGTTTGCTTTAGGAGAAAGAAACGAGAAACGAAAAGGACGCGAGCACGCGGCACGAGGGAAAAATGAAAAATACTGTGGTTTTCATTGTTCGTTCTTGTATTCTTCTATAATCTAATTTTGTCTTAATATTCGTTATTTAAGGCGTTTTTAACACTACAGGTTTCCAGTTTCTATGATGAGAATAACGCGTCTGATGCTGTTACAAAAAAACGGGCTATCAATTTGTATAATAGAAGATTAGGCGAACTTAGATTCACAATTTTTAGCTTCATAACTCATTTTTAAAAATTGTACAGCCTTTTAAAAAATATCAATAATTATCGATATTTAAAAAAAAAATCGATAAATATCGATATGAAAAATGACCTTTATTTGAGACCACTAACGCCGAATCATTTTTACAATATTATAATATTACTAATAGAATACCGGCACCCTAAACGTTAGGGCAGCGTGGTTCGGATTTACGGCGTTTCAAGTAGGCAATTATTTCAACGTACGCGCGCGAGCGCGAGGCATTTCTCTGGAGCCAGGGGCAGGGATGGTGTTTACTATGTACTTTGCAATCGCGTACGCGGATTTGTGATTTAATTTTTGCGATCTGACCGAGTCTCCGCGAAGATAGCTAGAACCTCTAAAAAAACGCTTGAAGAGGAAAGAGGTATATTTGTTCGGTACATTTCTCCGGCTACCGCAATTTCGCTTTATTTTCGTTTACTTCGTTTATCGCAGAGTATGATGGACGATAAGACAGAGAAAATGGTTGTATAATTCGGTTGTAAATCACGAGTTCAGTCGACGCGATTAGAAATTTAGTTTTACATACTAGTAATCACGTAGAGGAGAAGTGCCGGACAAATACACTTTCTTTTGAGATACATTCGACTGTAGATAGCTGCTGACACTTAGTTCACTTCGTGTACTCGTACCTCATGCGTTCATTTCTACCGTACGGATAGGCGTACTCATGCATGTGCTTTTATTGCACTTTCCGAAATATAGTGAAAGTCGCTTATTTCCGCTTATTTCGACCGACACTCCCGCTTCTTCAAAATGTTCCGAGTGAATTTTCACATTTCTTCTTCTTTATTATAAACGATTTTCACCGTATCTCTTCTTCCGCTTTCTTTTACACCAACCTCGCTGATTTCCACTATTATATTATACGACACTTACTACCTTACTACCATTTAGAAATAGATAAATAGTAAACTGAATTTCTGTTTTCTACTCTATCTCTATCATATTTGGTCTTCAAGATTTTTATAGCGATTTCTTTAATCCGAACGCTGTAGAATTAAATCTTTCATTCTCTCTACTCGTAATTAGTACTCTACGTAATTTCATTATCTCATCCGCAAACTTCAATAAACAACCGAAGCTTCCAAGTTTTGGCTTCGTACATAGCCCGTACAAAAAAAAATGCTATTTTCTTTTCAAACTGCATTACCAGCCGAAAAGAACAAAAATTCAGAATATTTGGATTCTTACTTTTGACCTGCGTAAATGCCGAATCTTGCCGAAACAATGACGAAGCACACGCGGAAGTTGAGGTTATAAATTGAAGTATGGGGTATTAGCGTTGTACCGACTACCAAATTTACTTCTATGAAAATCCGTTCACACGTTAACCTTTGCTCGTGTTTTGCGATTAAATAGCGCAACGGCGTTGAAAACGATCGACGACGAGCAATACCAAAAGTTTCTCGGCACCTTGGGACCAGGTCAGTTATTTTATCGTCAACTGCTCGGCACTCCGACGCAGGGTGACGTGCAACTCACCATTGTACAACAAAAGGGAAAATTGTTGGTCGAAATTATCAGAGTGAAAGATATCGCGCCGAATCCGACTTATAAAAATGTTCCAAGTGAGTCGAATTATAAGATTAATTTTGATCGCATTTATTCTAATCTGCTTGAGTTCGAAATCTTCTCTCATAGAATATCGTTCCACGAGTTTCGTCTGTTTTGAGAACGAAGTAATCGATAATACGTGTACCTTCGTCAGTAAGGAGTGCTCGTACATCTATTCGAGAGACTTTCGGTTTTCAATAAGCTACGAATAATATAATAGGCATATAAGTGTTTTTTTTTTTGTTTTTTTCATTTCAGTTCCGTACATGAAGGTGTATTTGACCAAAGGTAGAAAGTTGCACGAAAAACTGAAATGTAAATCCACTCAACCGACCTTGAATCCTATTTACCAAACACGTATGGTTTTCAGAACCAATGTCGATGGCTGTCTATTGCAGGTAAATGTGAAATCTATTTTGCTCTCTCGTACAGCATTAATTGTTCTCGCCGTCGGTCTATAGTGTACTCGCTCGCTTTTAGCGACTTAAAGACGACTCGAAAATTGAGGCTGAATTCGAACTCTCGGTCGATTATTAAAATACAGACGCGCGAATACGCAATCGAACTGTCTGTTTTCTATCCGTATAAGACGTGACTTCCACCTCCTATTCCTAATGTAAGAATGCACGATTGGGTACTTACCTAAAATTCATAATTACGGGGTGAATTCTGTAGCTCGCTAAAGAAATAGACATTTCGCTAGATCAAAGAACACCCTGCGAGTGAGCCTACTCACGGAGCAGACAGACAAACGGCTGTCCGGTCAGCCAAACCACCCAACAGAGGTAGGCGAACAGGCAGGTACGCAGGACAGACAAATAGGCAAACACTTCCCCACCTGAGCAAGATCGAACTTGAGAGCGAAGTTCATAAACTCGAAAGCCTAGTTCTTATTATGTTCCGTTCCTGTAATTTCTCGATTTTTATTTAGACAACCCGACAGACAGAAAAACAGACAAACGATCAGATTCAGATAGACAGGCCGGCAGGAACACTCCTCCTCCTCCTCCTCCCGCATACACACATAGACCAGAAAAATTGAACCTAGAGTACAGATTCAGAACCCAGAAGTCGCGATCTCTTCTATACTCGTTTGATCTTAGTTTTTTCAAATTTTGAACAGGTGAATGGATAAACAGACACGAGGCACGAGAGCAATCTCTTTCTCCAACACCAGCAAAAATGACACCAAAAGCCAAGCTTTAAGATTAGGGAACCAATATTTAGGTGGCTCTCTTCTGTCCCGGTAATTTTTCGTATTTTAGGTAGATCCGATATGCGAACCACAGGTAAAATCAACGACATTTCAATCAACACTAGTTCACTGTCAGACCATTCAACAATTATATTTACGTACAAAGACCCCCCACAGATAACGGAAATGAAAACCTTACGTCTTGACAGTCACCTTTTAAGTAAAAACGTCAGCAGCAACCATGATAAACTCAACAGGATTGTTGAAAAAATCAAACAAACAAATGAAGTCAGCTCATTGAATGAGCTGGTCACCAACTTTAACAAACTGTTAACTAGCATGGTGGAACTTAGCATGACAGAAATAAAACAAAATAAGAATGACTGGTGGACACCCGAGTTAAACATGATAAAAGACATCCTCAAAAAACAGCGCAATAAACTGACACATCTAAAAAATTCCAGCACTGAGCGGAATCAAACTAAATATGTAATACTCAAGAAAATTACAAATCTCTTGCATAGGTATTATAAACAACAAATAAAAAAAGCAAAAAATGACGCATGGAATAAAAAATGAATCCTCAGTCTGGGTAGACCATACAAAATAATACTAGGGAAATACAAAAAATTAATAATGCCAGTGTTTGAAGTAAATAATAACCTAATAGTCAGTGAAAAAGATAAATATGCGTATTTACTAAACGCAATATTCCCTACCACCGCTGTAAATTTACCCACATATAAAGAAGATATAAAATTAAAATTAAAAACCGAGGAACTAAGTGACATAATTAAGAACCTACAGAATAAGAAGGCTTGTGGTTACGATCGAATAACAAATATATTCGTAAAATGGTTACACAACAAAGACAGAAAAATTCTTGAAACAATATACCAAAAATGCCTCGATTTGATGTGCTTTTCAGCGGTCTGGAAACAAGGTAAAATAAAATTTTTAAATAAACCAGACAAAGAACCAAACAACCACAAAGCATTTCGACCAATAACACTACTCCCAACCTTAGGTAAAATAATGGAGAAAATAATCAAAAACAAACTTCAAAAAGAGCTAAATTCTAACAACATCTTACACACGAATCAGTTCGCCTACAGACCATCACGATGCACTGAAACCGCTACAAACAAACTTATGTTCTACATCGACCAACTTAAAATTACCCAAAGACACATATTGTTAATTAGTTTTGACATTTCTGGTGCGTTTGACAACATAGATTGGCTGGCTATCTTAAGTAAACTTGAGCAGGGAAATATTTCAAAGACGATAATAAACCTGATTAAATCCTTCCTAACTAATAGATCAGTTTGTCACTACGATGACGAAGGTAGAATAATCACCAAGAGAGAACTAACCGCGGGGGTGCCTCAAGGTTCTGTATTAGGACCCATCCTATTCAACACTGTCATCAGTCAGGTCCATGGGTACGACATTCCAGGTAAAATCCATTCGATAAGTTATGCGGACGACATATTGCTGATCTGTGGGATAAATGACACAAAGGATATGGATTTGTTAAACATCGTGATTGAGAAAGTAAATGGTAAAATAAGGTCATTTGGACTTCGTTTTAATAGTGCTAAAACTAATATGATACTCATCTCTAGAAGGCAGGACAAAGAGGAAATAAGAAACAAAATTCAAAACGTAGTAAAAGTTGATAACGAAAAAATTAAAATGTGCAATGAAATTAAATATTTAGGTTTAATAATCGATGACAAGCTCAAGTTCTGTAAACATATAGATTACATCTCCTCAAAAATAAAAAAGTATTTCAACCTGTTTAGAGCACTGTATGGAAATACCTACGGATTTGATTTCAATAAGAGAAAAGCACTTTATAATGCAATCTTTAGATCAATTACTAAATACTGTTCCCCAGTATACTACCCGAAGTTGAATAGAACACAAAAAGATAAATTAAAATCACTTCAAAGAAGCCTTTTGATAAATATCGCCTCCGCGTATCGAACAGTAAGCTACACATCTATACACGGGATCACTGGAATTATTCCCATCGATTACCAAATGAACTTAACAAATACAATCAAACGCGAAAAACTCAAAAATAGGTTATTAATAGATAATAAAGAATACCCCGATAAAGGTAATAAACAAAAAATATAATTAAGGAAACCTTACAAATATGGCAAAATGAATACGAAAATAGTCTCACTTGAAGAATCACCCATCAGTTACTACCTCGAATTAACATCACCTACAAAAACAAGAACTGGTATACTAACTATTTCATCACTCAATGTCTCTGTGGACACGGAAATTTTGGACAATATTTGGAACGGTTCAAAAGAAAACAGACTGTCGGGAATGTCATCTATGTGGCTCTGGTGTGGAGGAGGATGTGCTTCATACCCTACTGAAATGTGATTTCTTTATGAAACTACGTACGGAAATGGGAATCAAGGGAAACAGTCCATCAGATCTGGCACCAACAAAAAATAATTTAACGATTAAAATATTTCTGGATTATCTGCACAGGGTTATGAAAATAAAACCAGAGTATAATAGTTAAGATTAACCCAAATAGAACTAATTAATTTCATTTATAGACTAGATAATTAAGCAATTAATATTAACCGTAATAATAACTTAGTGCGAGGGACTGGGCTAAGACATGCGTCAATCCCGCCTCCACCTAAGATGTTAATCTTTGTAAAAAGTAATAAAATAATATGTATAATTTAAAAAAAAAAAAGAAAAAAAAAGACAAGCAAACAAGACAGACCGTACCAATAGAGCTGGGAGCCAAGATCTCTCCAGTTTTCTCCGTCCTACTTAGCCCGTCTCTGTCTTCGCACCCGATAGGTACACTGACGAAAGCAAAGTTCTATCTGGCATTCTAAATGTCTCTAAACAGGGTGTATAAAGATAATCCTCTCTTTCATATTTCTAATACAAGAACTTCCAATGCTGAATTTGATTCTGAAATGACGGTTATTCTAACGCATTAATCGATATTTTCCTGACTTAAATGTAGGTATCGCTGTGGGGAGACTACGGTAGCAGACATAGAATGTTTTTGGGTATCGCTCAAATAGATTTGGATTGCTTAGATTTGAATCATGTTACGTCGGGATGGTACAAACTCTTCAAAATGCCGCAACCATGACTAGTAAGTATCGATCTCTCCACGTATTTAAATTTGGATTGCGCTCTGATATTAAAATCGCAGATTTCGAAACTAAACTCCGTAGCTGTAGTACGTAAATATAGAAGTTCAGTCATCGCAAAGAGTACAATTTAAGAGGTAAACGTAAGGGCCAGCGAAGTTGTTTCATCCATACGTGTCATACTGGTGTAAGATAGGGTAACGAGACAAGAAGTTGAAGACTAACAGAAAATCATGACTGTGAGACAGCACTTGGGTTTAGCAATATTATTATTATTATCATCATTATTTTTTAATATACGTACATGTATGTAACAACTAATGAAACCACAAACCAATTTCACGCGTAAATCTATGTATCTAGAATACAATGGGATATACTTAATTAGACAGTGCATCTACACATACTTTCTGAAGGGGCATCGAATTCATCATTTTTTCACAGTCGGAATTCTATCGGCGAGAACACCAACCGCAAAGCTAGTTTCGAATAAATTAAGAAACTTTACACATATTTGGTCTCTCTCGTGTAACTAAGCAGTGCCCCAAGGGGTCAAATTTGAGTTTTCTACATAATTTTAATGATTGGTTTTCTAGGACTAGAGAAGAAGTGTCTGACGGTAACGTAAAAGGTATTTATGCGGAAGGTTACAACTTCGAGAAGAATCGATTTTTCCAGAGTGTTAGTGCTCCAAGTTCAGTATCAGCATCTGGTAAATGAGCTGCTACCGTTTCAGAAATCTTCTTCTTTCTATGTACATCGCGATATCGAAAATCGTCGTCTTTGTAAATGTTGTACATTCTTACGAATACGCTTTACACTGAACTTTCAAACACCCGTGAAGATCTGCAATATGCAGAATACACGGCGACAGTGTTCGCAGCCTAGTCGCACTCGCATCTTGCGGTGTGGATCTCTTGTCTGTTTTTTGCCCGTTGTTTCGCATCATTTTCATCATTGCGTCTCGTTTTTCGCATTTCCATATTCGTATGTCTGTATCTCTCTCTTTCTCTCTTCCTCTCTCTCACTCTCTCTCTCTCTCCCCTTTTCTTTCTCTCTCCTAATCGTATACGTCTTATCTATACCATGATAAAGTATGGTAACGTAATTAAATTACGTCTACTTGTACTCGTACGTCTATAAATCGCCACCTTATCGTGTACTTACATAACGTTATTTACTTTTATATTCGAATTTTTTAGCCATTTGTTTATCGTCGAAATTAAAAAGTTTAATCGATGGGGAATTCGCGATTTTAAAGAAGATAAAACTTATTATAGTTGATCACGTGTACTTTATATTAAAGATTAAATAAGTAGCATTAAATTGCGGAAAGTGGGCGCTTCTTAAAAACAACTCCCATGTGCGTGATTCAATTCGAGTCTACTCGCCTTGTCTACATTCACAAGCTTTCGCAATATGGAAATGAAATCAATAGGGTCGCGCAGTTTTACGAGGACAGTGTTGCAGACAGAATCGTACCTATTTGTCAGCTCAACTTCCTTCAGGAAACGAACTCGACTAGTAATTGCACTCCAGTTATGCAACGTCAGGTCTCCCGGTTTGCCACAGTCGGCAAGTATTTATCATCAGGCGCGAGTGCAATTGCTAATCTGTAAGAGAGAAAATTTAGTATCGAAGATGAGGAAAATTCAGCTGATCGGACAATCACATACCGATCCAGTTATTTTTCGAGATTTTAACATAACACGATCGGCACAAATCGTTGCAAAGACTTAATTTAAAGTCAACCAAAAATTTTCCCCATCCCCTTTTAAATTAGCGCAGCAACGAAAAAATTTCTCATCCCTTCCCAAAATGGCTTTATGTTTATTTTACCTTATTGAAGAATAATCCTTTCACGTTTCCTTTTGGTTGGCTCTGAGGAAGAAAATTTTCTGAGCCGTATTTTCTATCTTGGTTTGCTCCCTCCAGCTGTCATGATTGGTAAATGTTCACATATTTGATTTTATTATGCTAACTGCAAATTAGTGCCAGAATTCTACGCCATTCTGCGAAGAGATCGAATTTATACTTCCGAGGGAACAGGAAAATTTATCGCGATGAATTTATCGCGCGGAAAATATGAATGCCGTACGCTAGTGCACACTTTTGATGCAGGATTAGGTTCAATTTTCAATCTTGTCCAATTTGTGAATTTCGAAATTTTTTAAACATTTTTTCACTACTCTTTGATCATTTTTCCAAGGTTACCACAATTTTCCATTAATCTGGCCGAGTTTCATAAATACGAGCTGGTTGAAGGTTCGTGATATAGAATTCAGTTCAATTCCACAAATTACGGTCACCTGGAGAAAATGATCAAAAAGTTATGACTGGCGTCCTTGAAGAATTCTCAAAATTTGAAAATTCTACGTATAGTTTGAAATTTAGTCTTATTTCGTAGCAGAAGTCTTCCCTACTTTCAACTGTCGAGGTGAGTCTTATCATCCGAGAAAGATTTTTACAGTTGAAAAGTATTTTTCTACAAACAATTATGCCCAAAAAATTAGTTTTTCAGTAAACACGAAGAACTTAAGAAAATACATTATCTTCATGGGTAACAGCGATCTCTGAATCTGAATACCTATCTCGGTTGCTCTGCCTGAAAACGATTGTCCCGACTTGTCTGCTGCATCCAATGACATTGTTAAGGAGGACTAAAAATTGAAATTTTGGACATAACTGCTTTTGGGAAATTTCCCTTTAATCGGATCGAGCCATCCAGCGGTACGCAGACAGCAGCTGCTTTAAAATAACTTTAGAAGACTATTGCATTCATTCGGCATGTCAGTACTGGAGAGCAAAAATTAAACTATGTCCGAACAATGGTCGGTGTTTTGTCTCACGTACCTATCTAATACCTAGTAATTAGATCCAGGTGCGAATCGAACTGACAAAAGAATACAGGGTGTCTGAGTTTCGGTTGCTAAGCGGGAAGGAATGAATAGTACTTGAATAGACAAAGCAAAAGTGTTATTATCACCTTTTGCCTAATCACAAAATTGAAGGCGCCGCATCTTTGTAAAAATCGAAAAATTCACTAATTTTGACCTATTACAAAAATCACGAGTAATGATGTTGCCCAGTCTACAATGATGCCATGGTACAGCACTCACTTAGAGTAACAAAACAAGTTATTACGAAATCCGGCCTGCTCTGAAAATTTAAGCAGGTAAATGGCATCCAAAATACAGAAATTTCTATTTTTTACAAAATTGTGCAAAAAGCCTACTTTTACTGAATCCCAACATGAATAACCAAAGGCCGGCGTACAGTTCTCATTATCAAAACTGGTAGCCCTGATTCAGATGAACAAAAAATCATACCACTATCTCCTTCCAGTTTTCAGAATTTAAAAAGTTAAGACACGTTGAAGTACTTTCAAATGTCAAAAAAACAGAAAATTTAACTCGCCCTAAAAATTAAACTGTTAGGGGGAAAGCTATTTGGTTTCTAGGCTCCGCTCAAAAGTAAATTTCCCTAAATTCGTAAGCAGAAACAAAAATAAAATAAAACAAAATGAAAGGGAAATGTAAATCTTGAGTTTTGCACACTCTGGAATAGAACTGGAGTTGCTATCAGTGCTACAAAAATGAGCCAACATTTCGACGTGCGTTGCTTGTGAATTACGAAGTGTAAAACATTTCTACACCGCGTAACCGACGTTCGACGGAAATTCATGAGAAATTATGTCATACAGTCAATGGCGCAGCTAGGGGTTGGGGGGGCACAATAAGGTTTTCAAGGGAGAAAAAGTCGAAAATTGTAGGTTTTGTTTTTAAATCGCTGTTATTAGAGGACTATGTAAAAATATTGAGAGGGGATGACCCCCCCCGACGCTACACCACTGCATACAGTGGCGAATTTCAGAAGAAAAGCCAAGTCTCTTGCTTCCAGGTTTCAAATTTTTGCAAGAAAACGTCGAGTTTGCAGACATCCTAACAGAAGATAAAAAGTAAAGCGCACTTTTAATCGGAGGGATAACTGGTACATTCAGTAAGAGCTGATAAATTTTTTGAAATAATTTACTTAAAAAATTTATTCTCAATCTGGTAACGTCTCAAATTATTAGATTTCTTTTATAATGTGGGAAAATCAGTTAGTGTACAGAAGACAAATGCTGCTAAAAAACTGAATAGAATTAAAGCCTGTTGTTAATTTGCAGCTAAAGTGCACAAACCATGACAATGGCTTGTCATAAAATGAATCAAGTTTCATTCATCTACTTTCAGCGAGAGGTCTTCTTGTATTCCAGTGCCTATTTGATGGTGGTTAGACAACTAGTTCAACAGATGGAGTCTTCATGTAACGCTAGTCATTCATTCAGACATAACGACTATTGAAAGTTACAATAAATTAGAAGCGTTTGTTATTTTTCTTTTTTTTCTTTTTCTTCTTTAATCATAAGGTTCATTTTTTTTCGATCATTTCAGAAGCTTCATGAACTTCAACGCGACATAACTTTTTAAATTCTGAAAACTGGAAGGAGATAGTGGTATGATTTTTGTTCAATCTGAATCAGGGCTACCAGTTTTGATAATGAAACTGTACGCCGGCCTTTGTTATTCATGTTGGGATTCAGTAAGAGTCAGGCTTTTTGCACAATTTTGTAAAAAATAGAAATTTCTGAATTTTGGATGCCATTTACCTGCTTAAATTTTCAGAGCAGGCCGGATATCGTAATAACTTGTTTTGTTACTCTAAGTGAGTGCTGTAACATGGCATCATTGTAGACTGGGCAACATCATTACTCGTGATTTTTATAATGGGTCAAAATTGGTGAATTTTTCGATTTTTACAAAGATGCGGCGCCTTCAATTTTGTGATTAGGCAAAAGGTGATAATAACACTTTTGCTTTGTCTACTCAAGTGCTATTCATTCCTCCCCGCTTAGCAACTGAAACTCGGACACCCTGTATATACGGATTTTCAACGAAGTTTACGAAAAGGTCAGTTGTTCCCAATTCCACATACTCAACAGACGTATGACCTAATGATAATAGACCAGATATTTTCCCGCCTAAACCTCAACAATTTTTTTTCCAATTTTCATCAATAAAAACATGACCCACACGTTTTTCGGCCTGTTAAAGGAACTTCAACGACTGTTTTGTATCAACAATATCGGTACCAAAACCACTGATAACAATTTCGGTTATAAATACGTAATTTCTCTGTCTCATGAGTCACGAGGTCTCAATAACCAATAACAACAGCGAGCAGCTGTATGGTTTCAAATCCGGTATTTTTTCCTCTCTCGTTGACCCATTTTCCGACATTCGCTACGTCATGATAACTTCGTCGAAAAATAATGTTGAAAATAAAATCGACAACGTAATTTTTCTCATGCTCATGCTAGAAAGTTTTGAAAAGAGATTCGTCTTTTCCCTGTAGCAACAACTAAAGATATAACTACCTGTTGTTAATACATCAATCGGCAATGATGTCATCGTGCATTATTGAAGCGAAGAAGGGTTAGCACAGGTCAAACTTTGTGAGTATTCTGATATAAAATATTATAACTAATGAGAATACTAAAAAAATCAACAAAATTAATTAATTCCTTTCCCCCCTCCCTTCATTGAATCACGTCAGCGACGACAAGACATTGAGCTAGAGCATTAAGGGAATCCTCTTTAGAAATTTGCTCCGCAATTTGACTTTAAACTAAATAATTATATGTATTGTAGCAATATTATCATACAGCTGCAAATACCAAATTTCTACGAATAAGTGCTAAACTTTGATTTGAAAATTATAAAACTCATCGTGTATAAATATTCAAAACTTTTGATTTGCTATTGAAAATTCCTCTAGCTATCTACAATACGCTTCATTATATTACTTCTGTCCAAGTTCGTAAAATTATTTCAAAAAAGATTTTACATATTTCAAAGCGACTGGGAAATGCTCAATACGTATACATCGTTGAAAAGAAAAAGTCGAAAAAAACAGATCGAAATTCGTAAGTATTGGTTCAGTAACGGATTTCAAGCGTTAACTACTGACTATTATCGCATAATTTCAAGTTACTCGAAGCTTCGAATCAAAATAATGAAGGAAACAATAAGATCGATACTGAATATTGTTCCGGCTATCATTAAGTCAAAATATTAAAATCATCGAATTTTTTAATCGATTAATTAAATACTCGATACTTCGATACACGATATCATCGAAAACTTTTGACGAATACTTTAGGCCAACTTACTAATTCAAGTTGCAGTCTCTCCTCTTCCTCCGTAAACCGAAATACTTCGGCATTTTTCTCTATTCTAAACTCAGTGGAACCGACTAAAAGTAAATAGGCACCTATCACTTTTACCCTCAGCTGCGAATTCGAACTGGGAGGGGGAGCGGAGAGATTCAAAAAATATTAAATGAGAACGATTATTATTTTTAAATCCAGTTAGTAAGTTTTTAATTTCTAATTATGGTTTCAATGAAGAACTCTTCGGCTATATGCATAAAGTTCCCATAAATGGCAAGCTCATTTTTGACCATTTTTTCCCTAAATATTTGAAAATTTTAAAAGGTATTGGATGACGTATACCTACAATCATGAAAAAGAAGAGTAGGCCTACATAAATAACATGCAGGAATAAATTACATGTACTCTTATAGTTCCTATCTCAGTGTCAGAGTAGACTCAATCAGAAGCACCCTTTGCTGAATGCGTATCTAGCAAACAGACTACCGTATTCTGAACTTCCACCTGCGCGCATTTCTTGGGAGATCCGAAATGAAGCGATAACCCCGAATAATTGTGAATTTCGTTTATTGTCGTTGTTTCGATTACTACCAAAAATATTATACCTATCTCGTACTAAATTGTTCGTATATACAAGTTTCGAACAACCTATAACATTCTGCGCTTGGGGTAATTTTTATACAACATTTATATTCTTTATGTACATGTTGTAATTAGTCTTTTATATATAATAATGTTATACTCTGTTGTGTTGCATCGGACTTGATATTCGTATTGAGACTGCGAGTTATTTATACCCATGTGAGAATTTATGTTATAGAACACTGTGAATATATAAACGGAAAATATAACATTCTAATTCGTGCTACTGAAATTTCCTCAGGTAAACACGAAAATCAAAATGATTTTGGCGGTAGAGATATCGCATCTAGGAGTTCGAAAAAAAAAGAGAAAAAAAAAGACGAACCAATTCACGCCGAGAAATTTTCTGGAAAAACGTCGGGCATTGAGAATCATTTCTCGGAGTGGTTTTCAGTGCTGCTATATGTGTACGATGAAAACATCGATACGATATCGAAGTTCATTTTCCATTCAGAATTTTTTCGGCAGGATTCGTGATTTCCCAATCTCAAACAGGAAACTGAAAATAGTTTTTCGTCCTCTCCCTCTCCACATCCGTTGAACCTCTGAAAATGAAAAAATGTCAATCAGGTTTTGCCAACTTTTCGTCTACGGTAAATCCTAAAATAGAATGAAGTCCGAAAGCAAATCCATTGACCCAAGTTTCAGCCAAACCGAGAGACAGCCAGTAGTAGTATCCTTATGTTGTTACAAGCTGAATCACCCGTCCTTCGGACGGGTTGAAACATATGCATTAGTACATATGAAACGAAATAACATGTATAATTCCCATACAGAAAAAAAAAACTGGCTTTTGGAAAAACAAAAATAAAGAAAATGAAGTATGAAATTGTTTTTTCCTAAAATGGATAAGCTTTGTAATCTTTGGAAATTAACTAGAATTACCCATTCTTCTCTGTTTCCGAAATGAGAAATGATCGAAATCCTATACATTTCACGTCCTCAATAGAAGTACTGAGCGGCACTTTTGCCCAAACATATGCAATAGTATGAAACGAAATTACATGTAAATTCCCATATGAATATAAATAGGCTTATACTTATAAGCTCTGATTATTTTCTTTAATGAAAGAAAATGAAGCATGAAATTGTTTTTTCATAAATGTGTAAGCTTTGTAATCTTTAAAAATTAAATCGAATTACCCGTTCTTCTCTATCTAAAAAATTTTTCAGGCCCTCAATAGGAATACTGAGGGTGCTTTCGTTCATTGTCACGCCCTGCTTCAATAGTAATAAATATTACCAATCATAAAGAACTTATTACTACTTGTGACAGTTACTTTTCAGTTTTAAGCATTTTTGGATTTTTGGTGAGTTTTTTTCCAAAAGTTCTCGAAACCCAAGATTGAGTGCTGCTCCCAATTATGGGTATTTTCTGATTCTCCGACAATTCGCTATAAAATATCCTCGCAAATGACACTGAGGCCTTCTAAGTTGTACGCTAGAAAATTCCAGGTGGAATTTTTTCGATCCGAACAACTTTTGAAAATACCAATTATGGGTCAACCCATGATTGGCAACGACCTACAATTGATACGAAATTTTTTGATATACCCACAATTGGTAAGTAGGTATAATAAATCAAATGAAAAATGATGTAGTTTACTTAAGTAAGTATTTCAAATTTATTTTAAAAACACGTTGACTCGCCTTCTTTGACTTCAAGTGTTTTAAAAACACATTCAACTCGAGTAAATTCACAGTACCAATAATGGGTCTGAAAAAGGGTAGTACCAATTGTGGGTCGGGCTAAAATTTAATTTAAAAAAGTAACTGTAAAAACGGGAAATTTGGTCTTATAAGTTAAAGTATCATTTGTACTACACTTTTAATTTGATTACCCGATCATTCACTTTGATTTTTCGCGATTTTTGCAAATTTTCCCCCCATTTTTTGAATTCTTTTATTCTTTCCGCACACACACATATGTGGACCGAAATCGAAAACTCAAGCAGAAAAATGTTCCCTAGACTCTCCTCTGTACAACCATATTTAATACGCTGAGAAAATATTGAAATTTCACACACATGAAAAATACGGCATGTTTTGATAACAACTTTGAAAAAAAATTTGATCACAACAAACACATTGAGTTATGAACTTGAAACCAACATGGATAGTGTAAAACATGTTGGTCCTCCGAATAGAAGAGGTTTCGCGGTTGTTCGATGCCTCGATCTAGCGAGAAAACGCGTTTTTGAAAAAAGGACTCACAAACTCACAATTGATGCTAGGCTCAGAATTGGTAGTTTACCTTACTATTTTTATTTTTAATGAGATATTTCAGAATAGATCTCAGAGGATAAAAGTTCGAATGATGATGGTTTACATTATAACCTCCTGTCTGAAAAGTAGTGCCTCTCAGGCAATTTAAAAATTTCCTGAACAGGCAATTATTTGGTAACTTAGTAGTGCTGTGTTCTGATTGGTCGAAGCGGTCGAAGAATTGCCAGCTTAAATACTTTTTAATACCAGAATTAGCAACTTTTGTCAATGCCATTTTTTTGCCACATTTTTGCAGACGGGCTATTCGCCGCTGGCGATTCTACAATTTACACAGTCCCAGTCAGAGACTCTCAAAAACATTAAAGATATCGGCTTTGATAACAGTTTGTATGTTTGTGTCACAGGTCGCGCTATATGTTCTTCTTATCATTGTATGTAGTACGATTATAATTTCGCACATTGAAAATGCCAAGCCGGTATAATAATCGTCTAAATCTCTTAATCTCTTCAATAAATGAAAAACGAAGCAAAAAAGTATTTGTAAAATAAAAGTTTGATAGTAAAAAAAAAAAAAAAAAAAAAAAAAAAACCACTAAAAGATTTGACGCTAGCGCTTCTACAGTTTGCACAGTCCCAGTCAGAGGCTCTAAAAAACATTAAAGATATCGGATTTCGCAAAATATGAACTGTGTTTTGAACTTGGTATATCTGTCTCCCAACCGGATGCGCAATCAGTTACCCTAGTTACCCGAGGAATAGTTACCCATTTCCAACCCTCAATTGGACGCTGTTAAGCGTAAGATAACCAATCGACATTTGTAAGCAAAATGAGTTATTAGTATTGTTGGAAAGAGTATAAAAAGTATAATTTTTTTAAATTAAGCCCCCGATTCAAAAATGTTACATACTGCCATATGAGACATTTTTTATAAGATTTCATTCAGTAATACCTGAGAACACCGATGAGGAAAAATCGAGACTTGTCATTATATTCTAGATTAATCTCTTTAATAAACGAAAAATTAAGCAAAAAAGTCTTTGTGAAATGAAAATTCGATAATGAAAAAACGACGCATGGCCCAAGTCTTGAACTCATGAAGCCCTAAAGATGTTTCGAATCAATCGAATCAAAAAATAAATAAATAGAATCGGTTTTCTTTCTAGTGGATGACTATTGTTATTGTGTACGTTATCTATACCAAAGGCTAAATCAAACATGAGATGTATTCTTGCTGCTTCGATGAGTCATGAAAAGGAACGGCCAGAGGAGACTTGTGTCGGTCGGCAGTATTACAAATGATGATGAAAAGGAATGTACTCAAAATAAAGATTTCTTACTATTCGTATATGTTCGTGCTTTCTCGTGCAAATTTGTTTTCGATTTTTTGCTCGCAATAGTATAAATACTTTCAATCAAACCTGAGAACACCGATGAGGAAAAATCGAGACTTGTCTTTATACATTAGATTAATCTCTTTAATATATGAAAAATGAAGCAAAAAAGTATTTGTAAAATGAAAATTCGATAGTAAAAAAACGACACATGGACCAAGTCTCGAACTCATGAAACCCTAAAACAGGATTTGTAAAGTAAAAGTTCAATAATAAACAAACGCAACATGGCCTGATCCACCACAGTATGTACACTGAGACGCTTTTAGATGAAAGAAATTAAGATTGTCTTTATAATGTAGATATCGCATGGCCACCCTGATCGTTCTACATATCTACAATGTGTCTACTGGTCACACTGATCACTCTAACACGCGTTTACAATGACGGGGTAAGCGCGCGGAACACTCACACATAGACACACATGCAAGGCCACTTTGAAGCTTTATTACAACTTTATGAATGGATATTTCAAATCTGTTTCACGCCACAATCCTCTTCGGAAATACATGCTTTCATTTGAGACATTACATGAACAATTTCATGCGGTAACGACGGAGAATAAGGAAGTCAAAATTTCGCAACTTGTCTTTATATATTATAAATAAAAAAAATAAATAAATAAATAAGATAAGATAAGAAGAAAGAAGAAGAAGATAGAAGAAGAAGAAGATGTATGTAGAGGATGGTACAGAGACCGTACTGGACTGACAGCCGTTGGCGTATGCCCTGACTGTTCCATAGCTCCGGGCGAGGTAGAGGAAGAGGAGGGGTATGTAGCTGTCTAAGTGGGTGATATCACCGTTTACAGCTGTTACTTCTCCCCGAACACAAGATTGGAAGAGTTTAAGGCCTACCTCGCCTCTTTCGAGAAGAGCATCGCGAGGAAGAGAGTAATCTCGCCGGAGACTTCAATGCCAAGTCCGAAGAACGGCTCTCCGGCAAGACCGACCCCCGAGGATACGCCCTGAGGGAGCTCGCCGCCCGGCTGGATCTGGTTCCGATAAACACGGGTGGCACTCAAACCTAATTCCATCGAAGGTAGGGGTCGGTCACAGACGTCACCTTCACGTCAGCTGGACTGGCCTATTGGATTAAGGGCTGGTCCGTGCTGTATGAGGAGTCAGGAGTGACCACAAATACATCACGTTTAGGCCGGATGAAGAAACCGAGGTCGCGGCTCCAAAAAAAGCTGGGAAGATGGGCGATCAGGAAGCTCCAGGCCGATCGATTGGAGGCGAGCTTCCTGACTCTCACCTGGGGAACGGGAGAGGAGAGTGTCGGGCAGAAGAGCGCGCGGAGGCCGAGGCCGCGAAGACCATAAAGATGTTGTAGCAGCCTGCGGTAGCGTAATATCCAGAGTCGGTCCATCGCGAAAGAGACAATCGCTGAGCTGCGGAGGAAGTGTAACCAACTTCGTCGTCGATACCAGAAGATGAGAAGAGACGACGAAGGGGTGGCAGCAGCTTCGCAGCGGTGCCAGCAAGCTCGTCGCACTCTCAAGTGAACTGGACAGCACGATCGACCTGGTCAGGACAAAGAAGAGAGAGGCGCTTGGTCCGGACATGATTTCCAATTTTATCTGAGAAGTGGTCCACAGGGCAGACTCGTCCCTCCTGAGTAACATTTTGAATTACACGTTGTAGAAGGGGACATTCCCAAGCGAAGAATACTTCTGGATGACCAAAAAATCAAAATAAATGTTGAAAAATAATAGGATTTCCATTTCCTAGTGGATTAAAAAATATTGTTGATAAATTATGGTCTAAAATAATTATAGTAATAGCTCTAGCTAATACTGGAATAGATAAAATTAATGGCGCGGCTGGCACTGACCAATAAGCCCGGAAAGCCAGATGGCCAGCCGTCCTCGTACTGGTCTATATGCTTGCTCGACATCGTAGAAAATGTGTCCGAATTCAGAAATGGACGATCGACTGCGGACACAGCGCTCAAGATGAAGAGCACGGCGGAGAAGGCGATCCGCAAGCAGCAGTTCTGCGCAGCGGTCAGCTTCGACATCAAGAACGCGTTCAACTCGATACCATCGTGGAGGCGTTGGAGGTGGCACAGGTGCCTAATTATCTCAAGCGCATCATTCGGAATTACTTTGACGGCCGCCGAATAGAGGTCCTATTACCAGAAAGATGACTTGCGGCCGTTCCACAGGGATCAGTACACGGACTTACTCTGTGAAACGTCGCCTTCACGGACTGCTGAGGCAGGCACTACCACCAAACGTCAAGCTCATCTGCTACGCTGACGACACGCACGTGGTGTGCCAAGCCGAGACGACAGCTGAAGTCAGGTGACGAGTTAACCAGGCGTTGGAGATGCTGACCCGCTGGATCGAGTCGGCGAGGCTGTGCGTGGCAATACAGAAGACGAAAGCGGAACTGTTTACGACGCGACACAAATACAGCCCACCCACCTTCGTCCTAAAAGATGTGGAAATTGGGCTCTGTACAACCCTGAAGTACCTGGGGCTATGGTTTACGGGAAGTTGCTATTCTGAGAGAACTTTAGGCGGGTAGCTGAGAAGGCAGATCGAGTAGCCGGACAGCTGTCCCGTTTAATATCGAACCTAGGAAGACCGAGAGAGAAGAAGAGAAAGACATACGCGAGTGTCATCGTGTCGGTTTTCCTGTACGGGGTACCAGTATTTGCCGACGCCATTAAGATTCCCTACTGGAGAGCGAAGATAGAGAAAATTCAGCGAAAATCTGCGATGAGATATGTCAGTGCGTACCGCATTATTTCTTCGGAGGCAGTAGGCGTGTTGGCGAATGAACTCAAGGTGGGGGACATAGCGAAGGTACGAGGACATGGTGCAAAGAAGAGAGCGAAGACGAAACGAGGGGCACTCTGGATCAAGTGAGACATCCAATAGTCCACGATTCGTAAGCGGAAGGACGCACTCGCCCAGTCGACCACGGGTGAGTGGACCTGAGCGCTGATACGCGACCTCGATATACGGGCTGGCATGGCAATAGCGCCGAGCTTCGTGTGCGCATACTGTAACAGAGGTGTGGAAAACAACCCGTGGCACATCCTGTTCGAGTGTGCGGCCTGGGAGCAGAAAAGGCGCGAGACGGCAACAGAGATCGACCCCGGTGACAACACGAGCGACAGCAACGGCGTGATCAGCCGTCTCGCGCCGGACACCTTTGTTTCGGAAATAATGAAAAGCGGGAGCGGATGGAGTCGAGTTTCGGCCTTCGTCTCGCCCATTGTGAAGAAGAGCATGCAAACAGAGTGATCGAGGCAAAGAGCCTACGGACAAAGCTCGGCTCACACCGGACACAACCGCTCTGTTGTACCACCTTAGAGCTGCTGCAGACCCCCCCCCCCCCCGGCAAGGCTCACCTCGTCGTCACCACCATCCAGCGTCGCCACACGGATCAAGACAAGGTGGTAAGGGGCGAAGGCAAAGAGAGCGCTGTCTGTGGTGCATCCGAATTCCAGTTTAACGCTAGGTGAGCGTTGTCTCGGACAGTAGGGTGTCCCATAGTGGCCCTGGCAGGACAGCGCGAATCCGAAGCAAAGAGGCGAAAGGGGGCACGGGCCAGCCTCAATGGGTTTTTCTGGTTACTGATGCGATACTCGAAAGGGTAGTTCTCGGGGCCGGTGGTGTTGTGTCTGTGAAGCCACGTTGGCAGGCGTGCATCGCCACACGCTCCACCATGTGATGTATGGTTTAGCGCCACCCATCAATTATTCATGTTTTTTTTTTGTTTTTTTTTTTTCATTTTTCAGCATTCTAAAAAATCTGAAAAATTACAATATTTTCATAACGAAAATTAACTAAATAATACAGATTATTTTTATATAATATACAGGGTGTCTGAGTTTCGGTTGCTAAGCGGGGAGGAATGAATAGTACTTGAATAGACAAAGCTAAAGTGTTATTATCACCTTTTGCCTAATCACAAAATTGAAGGCGCCGCATCTTTGTAAAAATCGAAAAATTCGCTAATTTTGACCTATTACAAAAATCACGAGTAATGATGTTGCCCAGTCTACAATGATGCCATGGTACAGCACTCACTTAGAGTAACAAAACAAGTTATTACGATATCCGGCCTGCTCTGAAAATTTAAGCAGGTAAATGGCATCCAAAATTCAGAAATTTCTATTTTTTACAAAATTGTGCAAAAGCCTACTTTTACTGAATCCCAACATGAATAACCAAAGGCCGGCATACAGTTCTCATTATCAAAACTGGTAGCCCTGATTCAGATGAACAAAAAATCATACCACTATCTCCTTCCAGTTTTCAGAATTTAAAAAGTTAAGACGCGTTGAAGTACTTTCAAATTTCAAAAAAACAGAAAATTTAACTCGCCCTAAAAATTAAACTGTTAGGGGGATGCTATTTGGTTTCTAGGCTCCGCTCAAAAGTAAGTTTCCCGAAATTCGTAGGCAGAAACAAAAATTTGTATTCCAGTGCCTATTTTATGGTGGTTAGACAACTAGTTCAACAGATGGAGTCTTCATGTAACGCCAGTCATTCATTCAGGCATAACGACTATTGAAAGTTACAATAAATTAGAAACGTTTGTTATTTTTCTTTTTTTTCTTTTTCTTCTTTAATCATAAGGTTCATTTTTCGATCATTTCAGAAGCTTCATGAACTTCAACGCGACATAACTTTTTAAATTCCAAAAACTGGAAGGAGATAGTGGTATGATTTTTTGTTCATCTGAATCAGGGCTACCAGTTTTGATAATGAGAAACGCCGGCCTTTGGTTATTCATGTTGGGGTTCAGTAAAAGTAGGCTTTTTGCACAATTTTGTAAAAAAATTGAAATTTCTGAATTTTGGATGCCATTTACCTGCTTAAATTTTCAGAGCAGGCCGGATATCGTAATAACTTGTTTTGTTACTCTATGTGAGTGCTGTAACATAGCATCATTGTAGACTGGGCAACATCATTACTCGTGATTTTTATAATGGGTCAAAATTGGTGAATTTTTCGATTTTTACAAAGATGCGGCGCCCTCAATTTTGTGATTAGGCAAAAGGTGATAATAACACTTTTGCTTTGTCTACTCAAGTGCTATTCATTCCTCCCCGCTTAGCAACCGAAACTCGGGCACCCTGTATATTCTTACAACACATTCAAAAAATTTGTAACTTTTTTATCCAACTTTCGGGAATTTTTTATATATATTTTTTAAGTTTTTTTCAATCTCATAAATAGATAGGTAATAATTTTCTTTAATTTATCAAAGAGAATGGTAAAAAATAATCTTCAATATGTTCTACGTCACTTATCATTTAATCAAAGTTTTAAAAGCACCACTTTTCCTTCTACAGAAAATCGAAATAATTATCAAATACCTAATAATGAATTCTTTATACACTTGAAGCGCTTCAAATCGAGTGTTTTGACTAGGAGAACAACCAATCACAAAGCGCTCCAACTCACGCGTTTTATTTTTTATCATTCCTAAGTTTTAAAAAATACCTAAAGAATCCATACTGAAGTATAAACACAGCACAAAAATTTTCCATGGAAACCATAATAATACAATATTTGCAAAATAAAATACAAAACATGCTACTGGCTTCAACTTTCATCTGAAAATTTATCAGTGCTCTACAACATTTAAAAAAAAATCGATGCTATAATCAATACTAAAATCATAATATTAAATTGAGAAAAAAAAAAACTGAAAATTTACCAATTTTCCTTTGCTTTACGAAGGTAAATAAAATATATCACAATGTTACATGCAACACAGTCTGTCCTCTTCAGTCTATGCTCAAACAAGCAGAAGACGGGAGAGGAACAAACGTTAATTTAATCGATAAAAATCTGTGAGCCTTGGTACATCCCAACTTGTATGTACGTGAAAAATACAGAGGGAAAGGTGTCACGAAAGCTCGATACAAAAGTTGTCAATTTTTATCTTGTTGTAAGGATACATTGTGGGGAAATAATCTGTGAGTAGAAAATACGGTGAAAAGTGAAATATTCGTTATGAAAATATTGTAATTTTTAAGATTTTCTAGGATTCTGAAGAATGATAGAAAACATAATATGATGAGTGGCGCAGAACATATTACATAAGGATACTATCGTTAGTTTAGCCAGCCAACCCGCCAATCATCAGTCGAAAGATCCAGGACTTTTTCACGACTGCGTGATATGTAAAAAAGTCAGTAAGCGCTTTTCATCACTCCTTTCGATAACCAGTGATTTTTTCATAACTTCCCCGATCTGTAAACAGCTTTTGTTTCAGCAAAGTAAACAAAACCAGAAGGCCCTATGAACGAAGCGAATAAAGTTACTGGAGATTTTTGAGCCGCGAAGCGGAACAAGACCAAGTGCTCTAGGTCAAGATTATTTGACCACAGAAGGTTGGCCGGACGAGTAAGGCGCAAAGACGAAAATGACGTCACTGAAGTGCAAATCATACACGCCGCTTACGGGAATACACTTTTTTTCGATTTTTACTCATAATTGATGCCCTCAACATATTTTTCTTTTATTTTTATGATATACAACATTCAACTGGCTACCATTAAAGAAAAAACAACAATAGCCCACTACCACAAAAATTCAATTTTTCCATTACTTTCTCATGAAGTGAATTCCGGCACGGGTGAGACGGGAAAGAATTGTTGCGGGTTGCATAGGAGTCTGACCAACCTTCTAGTTCTATTAATCTTGGCTCTAGGTCTTCTTTTTCGAGGGGGAAAAAATCAATATGCAACTACAAGTAGATTACTTGTCTATATTAATGAATCAGTTTAAAAATTTTGTTTAAAACGTGTTCGAACAAATAATTGGACACAGAAAACAATAAGGACTGTTCTTCATTCTCGAACGTAGGGACACTCTCCGAAGTAAGAATCAAAGATGATTTCGGACGCATTGTGAATCCAGGAGTGCCCTTCCGGAATACGCTCCTGAAAAGAAACAATGCGTACACGTTATTAACATGTACTTGAATGCGGTTTACGACCAATTTTAGTACCTATACGTACAACTGTAGGTTTTTTCAGTAAAAATATGAAGTTCTAAAGGCGATAAAAATAAAATTCGGTCATATTCTTAATTTTACCCGACTTCGTGTTCAGAGTTTACGCTACAAGTATGCGCTACTAAAACATCTGGTACGTTTTTGATTTGATTTGATAGAGTGACAGTTTCTTCTTCCGATCCAATATTAACAACCACTACTATCGTATCGTAGTCTTCCAGCTCTCTAAACAGAAAAAATCTGTTAGACTTCTCGATCTCTCAACTGGAATGATGATTGAGCATCGTTTCAAACCTCGTGAACACTAGCACCCAATCACCGAAAGTGAAAATATTCAAACTTCCGTATTGAAATGCAGGATGCGAACGAAGCTGCACCAAACGTCTGTAAATGTTGTAATGACTTCTGAAGTTTTTTCTTTGAGCCTGCAGATTCAACTCCCAATAGTTGGGATTCACTGGCAGCCATGGTTTTGAATTGGTTGTAAATCCTGCGCATACGAATATGACATTTTATTGCGCGTGAATATTTTTTACCGAAAAATCAAGTTGGAAGTACCGAGAGAAGAGGTCGATTTACCCGAACTAGTTGACGCATCCCATTGGAACGGTGTCCTTGCCGGATCTCTGCTGAATTCTCTAAAATTCTCGGGCCCCGAATTTCTAGCGCAAGGATCTAATGTTTGATCCCATCGGACAATACCATCAACCATACCTATTTCTTCGCCAGAATAAGTGAACGCCGTACCCGGCAGCAATAAATTAATCATGTTCATACCATCCGATAACTCGCAACCAAATCTGGAGGCAACTCTACTGTTGTCATGGTTGCCGATCTACAGTTGAAACGAACAAAACAATTATGTAGGTAGCCAAAAACACTATAAAGAAAACGTCCGAACATGTAAGTAAAAAGCTTGCAAAATTATACTTACCCCGGAAAAACTCAGTAAGTAATAAGTATTATGGGCTTAACTTTACAAGATACGTACCACCCAATTGGGCCAACCGTTCTTTGGCGTACCATTCATCCACTGGCGAATTACTCGTGCAAAATCGTGAGCATTAGAGCTGAAGTTGACATCGGTTATTAGAAGAAAGTTGAACGGCATATTGCGGCCGCCTGAATCGTCGTAGAATTGCACCGTCTTTTCGAATGATGTGTACGCTTCGTTTACAACAACCCTGAAAAAATAACAACAAATTACATACGATGAAGAAGGAGGCCCTCGACTTTTGAAAGAAAGAAAAAAAGTACCAGAGTAGCAGAAGATATGGAAGTAGCTTTTCTGTTGGGGGAGGGGGTGGATTCTACTGTTTCAAACTATAAAATGCCAATTTTGTGAACCAGACATATTTACAGGTCGACGAGCATGTAGATAAAAGTCTTCATCTCTTCAGTTTTACTAACCAAAAGTCGGAGGTTACTATCTGTGGGCTACTGTTCCAACAAACGGATATTTTGGCGTGAACCCTGCAACCATCCTCCTCTCGACAAGTCCCTATAATGGGCAGTCATACCTTAACTTCTGATCTTTCTCCGAGTATGATTCAACGATGTTGTGAAAATGTTGTACGAGCCTGTAGTTCTCGATCCAATCTTTAGAATAAATATGAAGCAACGAGTTGTGATGAAACATGGCAGATGAACTCGCAAACTGATCATTTTTCGGTTCATCGGGAAAATCCGGATGCTCTAATAGGTAGGCAACCGAATCCATTCGGAATCCATCTACTCCTTGGTCTAACCAGTACGTCAAAATATTCTGGGTAACATGGTAAACGAATAAAGATTCACTCGTATAATCGATCTAAGTCATATACAATTAGTTCTGCTATCTCGGCTTTGAAAAACTAACTTCGATTTCACGCAAGACGTTTTCATTCCGAAAATTCAAATCAGGCTGTTCGGCTGAAAATTGATGCAAATAGAACTGCTTACGTAAGTCGCTGTACTTCCACGCAGAGCCGTGAAACACGCTAACCTGAAATAAATTAAATTCAAAATAATAAGACAAAATTGGCGATGGATTAAATAGAGAGAAAATAATAATAAGACGACCTATAACCAGCAATGGAAACAAGGAATCGATGAAGAAATAAAAATTCATTTCTTTGTTGCCCAAATTAGAGAAAAACAATCAGCGCTCATATTACATCTCGCAGAGTAAAAATTTGATTCTTCAATTTCGGAAATTTTGTATAACGAATTTGAATTATTAACCCAAATGCTAGATTAATGAAATTTACGAGCTGATGTCGAGGCCACCCGCAATCATTTTCATTAGGTATTAATTTCTTCCAACATGCTCGCGTTTCAAAGGTCTCGAATGTACATAAGCGCATCTAGAGGTAAAGGGTTTAGCCTCCCAATACATGCTGAGCCCAACCCTTCGAAAAAATTGAAAAGTACATACATACAATGATCAGAAGGGGTGGAGAGCTCCACTACGCAAATTCCGCAAGCAAAGCTTGTGAAAAAATTACGAGCCTATCCCTCCCCAATCTTGAAAAACTACGTATTTGCACCTATGGTGATGCTTCGACTGTTTCTTCCTATTTCGGTTTCTTCTTTCACTTTTACGGGACTTCGCCTTCAAGCCTCCTCGTGGTTCATTCGAGTTGACAGACAGTTTAAGGAACCGGATACGAACGAACAGCTGGAGGAAAAACAGCCTTAGAAGACAAAAAATCGTAGAAAATATGTAAATTAAATAAAAAATTTAGAGAGCTGGAGAGATCTTGACTCAGGACTTTTGCGTTTTGGTTTTCAATTCAGTTTTTTCATGATCGTGGCCTACTGTCTTACTGACTCAGTGATATTGGCTGCTTGCCCATTTGCCTCGGTTGCTGTCTGGCTTGCTCATTGGCTGTATTTCGTTCAGCCGCCCATCTGTCTCTTCATCTGGTTGTATCTTGTGATATCATATCTGCTCGGTAATCCCTCGTATTTGAGGTAAGCAATGCACGAGACATTTTGCTCTATAAGAGGGAAGGGGAAGTCAAAGTCTGAATTTCTAGTACTTGCATGAAGAGACAATCGGCCAAACAAAGAATCTAAATTTTTGATTTACATCATCTTGCGTATCGTAGAGTTCAACACATGCATCATCAATTCATACGCGTGCCGATGCAGTGTTTTATAATAAGGATGGTGGCTTACCCAATTATTCGGTGGAATCGGATCTGAACCATTCCATCCAGCTGGATCTTTCCAAATATAAAAATCAGTATACGGTTCTATCCTCTTTTCGGAATTTTTGAACCACTGGCACCGATCACTAGTATGGTTGGGCACAAAATCCAATATCAATTTAATATCTAAACAGGAAGGCGTATTTACAAGTTAAGCTACGGCATTAAATTGTTTTCTTTCCCTGTGACGACCTTCTTCAAACGTGAAGGTGATTTTGAAAGCCTCGCCATTAGTACTTACTTAAAGAATCTAGACTCCGTTTCAGCGATCTAAAATCTTCTAATGTTCCGAAGACAGCGGCTATATCGTAAAAGTCACTCACGTCGTAGCCGAAGTCGACCATCGGTGATTCAAAAATCGGTGACAACCAAACTGCGGATACGCCCAGCTCTTTGAGATACGCGGCTTTTTCTTCAATCCCTGAATTCGAAAACAGCAACAGAGACAAATAAACAAGCAGATAAGTTTTAAGAATATTTTGCGAATGACCGCTGCTTGAATCTTAGATTTGTTCAAATGGTATCGAATAGTGATAGTTTTACCTTTCAAATCTCCGATTCCATCTCCATCGCTGTCCTTGAAGGAGCGCGGAAATATCTGGTATATAACTCCGTATTGCCACCATTCTAACGGTTTACGAATTTTAGCTGACAGATGGAAGCTAAAAAGTGCAATATTCAAGAAAGGAACGAGTAAAACTATTGTTAATTTCATTACGTTACGCAGATAGTTTTATACTTGCTTGTGCAGAATTCGAACTTCGCGTTTGATTTCGTGAATATTATCGTTAACTGTTCGGCCGACTACAGTAGGTAGTAGGCACTCATACGTTACCATGGATATATTTACAAGTACTCGACCTTATCTACGTTAGTAATTTTAAATTGTTTGCATTTGCAACAGGTAGTATTTATTTTCGTACACTTACTCGCTTCAATAAACTGTTACCAAAATATCATCAAAATAGGTACCTATAACATACGACCAGGTTATTTCTATTTATAACATACTAGCTGAATTACCCGTCCTTTGGACGGGCTCAAACATATGCATTAGTACATATGAAACGAAATAACATGTAAATTCCCATACAGAAAAAAAAAACAGGCGTTAGGAAAAAAATAAAGAAAATGAAACATAACATTGTTTTTTCCTAAAATGGATAAGCTTTGTAACCTTTGGAAATTAAATAGAATTGCCCATTCTTCTCTATCTCCAAAATGAGATATGATCGAATTATCCTGTACATTTCACGTTCTCAATAGCTTATACTTATACGTTTTGATAATTTTCTTTAATGAAAGAAAATGAAGCATGAAATTGTTTTTTCATAAATGTGTAAGCTTCGTAATCTTTGAAAATTGAATCGGATTACCCGTTCTTCTCTATCTAAAAAAATAAGAAGTGATCAAATTATCCTGTACACATTTCACGACCTCAATAGAAGTACTGAGGGTGTTTTTGTTCATTGTCACGCCCTGCTTCAACAGTAATAAATATTACCTATCATAAAGAACTTATTACTACTGGTGACAGGTACTTTTGAGTTTTAAGCATTTTTGGATTTTTGGTGAATTTTTTCCCAGAAGTTCTCGAAACCCAAGATTGAGTGCTGCTCTCAATTATGGTATTTTCTGATTCTCCAGCAATTCACTATAAAATATCCTCGCAAATGACACTGAGGCCTTCTAAGTTGTTCCAAATTCCAGGTGGAATTTTCTGGATCCGAACAACTTTTATATTAATTGGCAACGACTCACAATTGATACGAAATTTTTTGATATACCCACAACTGGTAAGTAGATATAATAAATCAAATGAAAAATGATGTAGTTTACTTAAGTAAGCATTTCAAATTTATTTTAAAAACACGTGGAATCGTCTTATTTGACATTTTTAAGTATTTTAAAAACACATTAAAGTCGAGTAAATCCACAGTACCAATAATGGGTCTGAAAAAAGGTAGTACCAATTGTGGTTCGGGCTAAAGTTTGATTTGAAAAAGTAACTGAAAAAACGTGAAATTTGGTCTTATAAGTTAAAGTATCATTTACACTACACTTTTCATTCGATTACCCGATCATTCACTTTGATTTTTCGCGATTTTTGCAAACTTCCTCCCCCCCCCCATTTTTTGAATTCCTTTATTCTTTCCGCACACACATATATGTGGGCCGAAATCGAAAACTCAAGCGGGAAAATGTTCCCTAGACTCTCCTCTACACAACCATATATGTATAATACGTTGAGAAAATATTAATTTAAAGTACTTATCGATCGTTTTTCACAGAATTGATATTTCACACACATGAAAAATAAGGCATGTTTTGATAACAATATAGAAAAAAAAAATCCATCACAACAAACACATTGAGTTATGAACTTGAAACCAACATGGATAGTGTAAAACATGTTGGTCCTTCGAATGGAAGAGGTTTCACGGTTGCCTCGATCTAGCGAGAAAACGCGTTTTCAAAAAAAGGACTCACAATTGATGCTAGGCTCAGAATAGGTAGCTTACCCTACTATTATATTATTTCTAATAAAATATTTCAGAATAGGCCTCAAGAGGATAAAAGTTCGAATGGTGATGGTTTACATTATAACCTATTCGACGCTGGCGCTTCTATAATTTGCACAGTCCCAGTCAGAGGCTTTCAAAAACATTAATTATAGATAACAACTTTGATAACAGTTTGTATGTTTGTGTCACAGGTCGCGCTAAACGTTCTTCTTATCATTGTATGCAGTACGATTGTAATTTCGCACTTTGAAAATGCCTAGCCGGTATACTTATCATCTAAATCTTTTTAATCTCTTCAATAAATGAAAATTGAAGCAAAAAAGTATTTGTAAAATAAAAGTTTTATAGTAAAAAAAAAAAAAAAAAAAAAAAGATACGACGCTAGCGCTACTACAATTTGCCCAGTCCCAGTCAGATGAAATTAAAAAAAGTATTATTTGTAAAATATAAAAGTTCGATAGTAAAAAAACGCAACATGAAACATCTACTTACATCTCTTTAATCTTCTCAATAAATGAAAAATGAAGCAAAAAAATGTTTGTAAAATGAAAGATCTATAGTAAATAAACGCAACATGAACTGAGTTTTGAACTTGGTATATCTGTCTCCCAACCGGATGCGCAATCAGTTACCCTAGTTACCCGCAGAAAATCCACCCATTTGCAACCGTCAATTGGATGCTGTTGAGCGCAAAGGAACCAGCTGACATTTGTAAGCAGAATGATTTATTAGTATTGTTATTGGTAAGTGCATAAAAAGCATAATTTTTCAAAATTTGCCCCCGATTCAAAAATGCGCACTCACGTTGAAACAATCTTATCCGTAAATGCTATGTCACATACAGTGGCGTAGCCAGAATCTTCCCAAAGGGGGGGAGGGAAGGGAGACGAAGTAAGATTTTCAAGGGAGAAAAAGTCGAAAATGGAGGTATTTTTTAAAAATTGCCGATATTAGAGGACTATTTTATAAAAAATGAAGGTAAAATAAATTATTGTTCGAGCAAAAATTTTCGAAAAAACGTGTTTTAAATGCGAAAATTTGCTCATTTTTGCATATTTTACATTCAATTTCAGGTGCCTTGGGGGAGGCATTCGCCCCTTCGCCCCCCCCCCTTGGCTACGCCACTGGTCACATAGTTTCTACATGGCTCGTGAACTTCGAGTCATGTATTCTTAAAAAACAGATTTTACTGGTTGGTTCCCTTATGCTTAACAGCGTCCAGTTACCCTCAGATTACCCAGAAACCTGTCAGTTACCCTTGGTTCCCTTTCAGTTACTTGGGTAACTGGCGGGATTCTGCGCATCAGAAAGTCAGTACGTATTACGTCAAAGTTGTCAAAAAATTTTCACGCCATAAGCCTGCTAGGGAATAGATGAGACATTTTTAAAAAGATTTCCTTCAGTAATACCTGAGAACACTGGTGAGGAAAAATCGAGACTTGTCTTTACATATTACATTAATCTCTTTAATAAATGAAAAATGAAGCAAAAAAGTATTTGTAAAATGAAAATTCGATAGTAAAAAAACAACACATGGCCTAAGTTTTGAACACATGAAGCCCTACAAAAGGATTTGTGAAGTAAAAGTTCAATAATAAAAAAACGCAACATATCCTGATCAACCGCAGTATGTACACTGAGACGCTTTTAGATGAAAGAAACCCTGATCGTTCTATATTCACGATGTGTTATATAAAATACTTCCTGCTGGTCACACTGATCACTCTAACACGCGTTTACAATGACGGGGTAAGCGCCCGGAACACTCACACATAGACACAGATGCAAAACAACTTTAAAGCTTTTATTACAGCTGAAGGAATGAACTTTTCCGCAATATTGTTTGTCATAAACCTTCTCGGGAACACTAACTTTCATTTGAGACATTTTGCAAAACGATACGTTCAGCGTATCGAGCATGATGCCATCACATCGATTCATTTATAATATAGAGATGTAACAGGTTTACCGAAATTTTATCCCTCTCCCCCGCGACTACCGTTCAATATCAGGCAGTTTTACATTCCCTCGAATCGACAGCCATTGGAGAGTCTTGTCCTATATGATAAGAATCAATAACTATTTAGTCCGGACGCTAATTGAATGTATCCCGTATTTTTTGAAAAGAAGATGCCTCTACATAAGTTATTCAGTCTTTAGACTGGATTCATAATAACATTACAAACGGATTTGGTATTTCCGATAACCTACTATTCGATATCCACATTGTATTTCTTAGTATTTTTCATCTTGACCCCTCTGCAACCGAGTATGTCATCCCAGTTTTCACCGCAGGGTCAAAGTTACATCAAAAATGGAATCAGTGGCATCAAAAACCTATACTACTATTTTGTTCCCGTATTATATTTATATTTTGGTTATTTTAATCATCGCCCCCGCCTCCGATGTCCCAATATTCTACTTTGGGTCAAGTCTACACCCAAAAATGAATTTGGCGACTTCGAAGCCTCCAAAATGGATATATCGATTGTCCTTGTAAAAAGTTCAAAATATCCGTCGTTACAATTCGTTCCAGTGTATACTAACAAAACGCAATCTCATTTGAGCGGTACAGGAAAGGGCGGGGGCAGGGACTATGAAAAAATTTCCATGGACGAAAAGCTAAGGTGTTAGGGGAGCAATTCCGTGCAAAATATTCTTCCGTACCGTTAGCTAATCTCTGTAGAATAATACGGAAACCTTTAAAAAAGACGTTACGCCCCATGAGGCTTAATAAGTATATGTTTATTTAAATATTGCATTATGCAAAGTTATTTTGGACCAACTGTTTTCGGAGTTTTTAAAACAGATGCGAGAAAATTACAGGAGATTATTTTCGTCGAAAATTCAGCCTAGACCGATTCTGCGGTTAACACTTTTAATGTAGGATTTGCGGTTGAGGAATTATTGCGGAAAATTTGAAGAAGGAGAGTCCCAACATGACCTTCGGTGGTGGCTACTGGTTTGAAAATGTTCGTGGCACCTTTCTTCGAAAAATGCGGGAACCCCCTCGCAGGGTTTGATATTAACATCCGGATTAATATTTGATTTTGGAGAATAGAGAATAGGGCAAAGAAGGGGGAATAGTTCCCAGAAATAAGACGGTAAGGCGAGAAGCTGTTTTGAAAGTGTGTTCGTAAAACTCGGTGAAGAAGGAAAGATGTGCAAAACTTTTTACACCTGTGGTACATTCTGATTTCACCAGTTGAGAAAGCAGCATTCATACGTAACGGTGTGGAAAGTTTTCTGCTCCCTTTTCCCTCCGTTTTCCGGTCAAAATTGTAGCAAGTAGGAATTTACAAAATGCGGAGTGTATTAGTACTTTTATGCGGAGCATTCTTTCTGCCAAGGTAAATTCCTTCTATGTATATCATCAAAAATCTGAGAGGTTTTGCCACCTTTATTCAAAGTAAACATAGGGTTAAGCAATTGTACTGGAAGAAATTGCGGATTTTAGTTAAATACATTGATATACCAGAAGCAGGTGTCACCTCTTCGCCCTCTTTTTCTTTTTCTTTTTTTCATGATTAGTACATTTCAACTTTTAGAATTACAAGGCGGAGAGATATTTCATCCGAGCCAATATATACACATTGTACATAATGTGTTTATTTATAACGATATTGTAAAGGACTCACAAATACTAATGCATTTATTTACAATAGTTCTCTTAATTATGAATATCACTTTCAAGTTCCCGATCACAATACATCAGGTGGTCCACGACAAGTCAATAATTTCTTAAAACTGGTTGATACTTACTTTAATTATGCATTAAATATGAAATTTTTACATCTATAACGAGATACCTAGGATGAAAAATTAACTTACTTTCGAATTATAAATTACATATTTAAAACTTGAGGACAACCCCGAGAGGCAAATGTACAATAATTAGATCGCTGGTGTATGCGCACGCGTACGCCTGTAAATATAAATAACGGCAACTCATACATGAACTAAAAAAGTGCTTTAGATGTTAGTAAAATTGAGGAACTTTTCCTTCACTAAATGAACGCTCACAGACGTATTTGTGGACAAGTGTACTAGGTAAATAAAAGTCCAACGGATGGTTACGATATCGACTGAGATACAAAAAAATCATAAGTCCGAACATAAATCAAGGAGACAATGAATTTTGAAGTGCGCAAAGACAGAGTTTCTTAGAGTCGAACCAAGTTCAAGATTCTTCTGAAAATGATTGAAAATTCTAGCGGTAAAAGTTGTACCAACGTTCCTCTTCTTCACTAGTCTAATAAGATAAAAACTCTCACGAGAACATAGACGCAACCAGGAATTAATTACCTCTGGGAGGGACTGAACCAGAGAAACGTGGGAGGAGGGGTAAATTTTATACGAAAAAGTGAAATACTTGACTTGAAGTTTTTAGCTTAAAGATTTAAAAAAAAAAAAAACTCAGGGCTTTTGGAGAAGGCTATTGCCTCTTCACAGCCCCCTTGCTGCTGGTTGCGCCTATGCGCGAGGAACAGCCAACCCATTCGATATATTTTCTATCTTAAAATAATAATAAAAATACTCGCAAGAGGTAACATTAAAGGTAACGTTTGAATTCATTCTTAAGCGCTAACATGCTTATTTTTCAAAACTGGTAACTTAAAATGGCTGTAACCTTAGACTTAGACCATATCATGTAACTTTTTTAAATTTTTTTCTTTTTTTTCTTTTTGTTTTCAAATTCTGTCAGGTTAAAGCCCCAAGTCGTAATTGGCCATTTTGGCTGTGACCGGAGGGCTTCAAATAAATAAATATTATATTATTATTATATTGAAAATTTCTTGACTCTACGTTGAACAGGTAGATATATATACATTTGTCTATCTAATACCGGCTTATTCTTTCAAGATTTCCCCGCCATCACTGTTACGCTACAATGATTTCAGGCAGTACGAGAGAAAATTTTTAAAAAACTAAACAACAATCACGTAAAATCAATATTCGTATAATGTAGGTACAAAAAAAAAATTTAAAAAAAACCTAAGAATAAAAAAGGAACCAGACTGCAGCGAGCAAAAACTATTAGTTCGAATTACGATCGGCAATCCCAAAAATGTCTCGAAGACCGATACTAATCCATTCAACTTAGGTACATACGCGAATTCTATCCATTATTTTAGAAATTTCCGAAGCTAAATCGTCAGAAATTCAAAATAACCGCAAATAACGCAAAATGGTAACAGAAAGCTGGAAACGAAATACACGTTGCCCGAATTTCGGTGGTCGGCTTTCGTTTCTTTTCTCACAATCGCTTGCAATACTAATGCAGAACTTGGTCTCATCTTGAATCCAATATTCTCCGTGTCCAATTTATCCCTAGATAATACAAAAGTGAAAATTACTGAAAAATAAAAAGAAGACGCGTCGATAATGTCCCGATATCTTCGGACTGTTTCCGAACTAAAATCGAATTGGACAGTTCACAGTCTTTTAGTCAGCAATGAAATAGGAAATGATGAAACAAAGGGATGACCTCCCACACCCACCCCATGAACAAATGCTTGTAAGCCCGCAGGCTTAGCTTCATTTTGAGCAAAGATTACAAATGATGAACGAGACCAACAGTTAGCGGAGTATTAAAAATTGGGGCTAACTATGGATCACGAGTCGGGAGAGCCTATGCCCGAACGGTAAATTAATTTCAAGTCTCCCTGCAGGAACATTGCTCCATGTTGGTCACAATGTTTCACCGGAGAAGGAACAACATCTCAAAGGGGACAAATTTTTCGCCGCAGACGCGACGAGTATGAATTTGCAAAAATTGGAATAATCGAGTCTTCAATTTAAGAGGTCACGTACCCTGTGTGCTCGTAAGTTTTTGAAGGGCGCAATGCCAACAGCTCGCTGAAAGACAAGCCGGGAGTAATAACTGAAGGACACAAAATTGTGTCGGGGACTATTCTCTCAGCTTTGACCCATCTACCGATGTTAGGATACAGCACCACTACAGTCTACGTAGCGTGTGACTGATTATTATTCGGCTATAGCGCTTGGCTCGGTAACAATAATTACCCGGGCGGTTAGAACGCAAAATACTAAAATCATCGATCATCTGGCTACTTTCTGCGGTGTGGATAATAAGTTAGTAACATCGTGTCCACCGCTACCTCTGAAAAATACGTAGGGTAAGGATCTGTAAGACAGCGTACCCAGTGGAGAAGTTCGTAACTTTTCCCCTAATTATTGAAAACACTTCGTTATAAGATATGTTGTAATTTGAAGCTTCACACGTAACATATCTGAGTCTCAGCTAGAAATTAACATTTTCCAAAGAAATGTCATTTTTGATCTCTCGAAATATGAGTCTGTAAGAGTGCGCAACCTAAAAAATGCCAGTATGCATTTATTCGCAGATTTCGCATACGTAAAACTCCTGGCCTTTTTCGACACGCGCACATGCCACCACATGCGCCCATTTCTGGCATATTCTTAACAACAAATCCATTCGTCATCACGTTTGGAACTTTGCCTCGCAAATATTTCGTTCGATATTCAGCCCACAGGCTGTGTGTGATTATAATTGTAATAAATTGACGTTCGATTAATAATACCCATTTATTCGCACAACAGTCACAACAAGGGCGTAGATAGGAAGGACTAAATATGGGGGTCTGGACCCCTTTGAAAAAAATAGCGTTCTTTCAGGAGTTCTATATGAGGTAAATCATGGGAGAGGGCGTAAAGGGTCAGGTAGGACAGAGAAAAAAAATTGATTAGACCCCCTTCTCTCCTATGACGGAGCTATCTACGCTCTTGAATTATAAAAGGATTTTTAAATTTTATTTTGTGCTCATAGGCTCAGTGAGGCATACTATTACTACATACATATATTTTAGGTAAGTGATGTACCTTGTTCACGTCCCTCACCCAGCCACCCATTTCTGGGTATAAGCGTAGGTCAGATCAACCCACATCTTCCTGTTGGCGGCTTTGTTCGCCCAGTTAGGGCCCGCCACCTCGACCACCTCATCGCTCTACCTTTTCCGTGGCCTCCCGACTTTTCTTTTACCGTTCACTGGAGTCCAGAAGGTGGCGACCTTATTCCATTTATTTCTGGATTCCCTCGCAACATGCCCTGTATAGTTAAGTTTTAGTTTTCTAATGGCCAAGACTATGTTTTTTGTTTTTGATCTTTTGAAAATTTCCGGAATATGGACTTTATCCTTGAGTTTTATACCCAAAATACTCCTAAGCATGGCATGTTGCGTGGTCTCCATTTTTCGGACTTGTTTTGTAGTGCAGGCCCAAGTTTGCGCCCCGTAAGTCAGAACAGGGTAGACAGTACTCTCGAGGATTTTTATTTTTGAGCTCAGATTGAGCTTCCCTTTGAAGATGGGTCTTTGAGCCCAGAAAGCCTTCCAGGCATTGGCTCTTCGGATTTTTAGTTCCTTTTTTATTCTGTTTTCTAGTGACATTATCTGACCCAAATATTTATATTCCTCGACTACCTCGATTTTGTTACCATCTACGAAGATATCCTTAAATTGATTAATATTTGTTATAATTTTGGTTTTGTCATAATTGATTGAAAGACCCATCTCCTTGCTTTCTCTCCTCAAGTCCTCCGCCATTGCTTCGAGTTCCCCACTATTTTTCCCAATTAGGACAATATCATCTGCAAATCTTAGATTGTTTAGGTATTTATATTCGCCGAAAGTGCTATTTTGCCCCATTACTAGTCCCTTCCCTCTCCAATCAACTTTTCTAAAAATTTCCTCCAAAACCGCATTGAAGATATTGGGTGATAGTCGGTCCCCCTGTTTGACCCCTCTCCTGATTTTAAACTTCTCCTCATTCCCTTCTAGTTTGATTATGGCTTCCGATTTAGCATATAGTTCTTTCAGTAACCTAACAATTTTGAAGTGTATTCCTTGTCTTATAAGACTAACCCAGATTTTATCATGATATAAAGAATCGAAAGCTTTATGAAAGTCAATGAACATCACTGCTATTTTTGATTGAAATTCGGTAGTTTTTTCGAAAATTTGCCCTAAAGTGTGAATATGGTCAATAGTACTAAAGTTTTTTCTAAAGTCGGCCTGCTCGTTTGGTTGTTGTGCATCCAGCACAGGGTAAATCTTTTGTTTTAGGATTTTCATAAATGCCTTACAAACATTAGAAGACAAGCTGATAGGACGGTAATTGTTAATCACTGCTCTATCACCCTTTTTATGGAAAAGAATAATCCCGGAGAGATGCCACTGCTCTGGGGACAGACCCGAGGAGAGCACGCAGTTAAATATTGAAGCAAGTGGCCTTGACAGAATTTTTGCAAATGTTTTCAATGTTGTGTTGTCTACCCCATCCGGCCCCGGCGCGCAGTTGGCCGTAAGGGCCTTGAGTGTTTCGTATACTTCTTTTTCTTGAATATTCGAGGTATAGAATTGGTCATCTCGGTGGCCAGCCTCTAACCAATGATCGAATTGAACATTTTGGGTGGCTTCATCCGATCTATCATCATCGTAAAGTTTTACGAAAATCTTTGTAGCAGTGCTAGCGATCGCCTCTCTATTCCGGATTATTACTCCCTCCTCTGATATAATTTTTGGCAATAGCCACTTTCCTTTAGAGAGTGCTTTCCTTGCTTGTCTTGTTGACCAGGTAGATTCCATTATTTCCTTAATAAGTTCTTGGTCAAATGAGTGCACATCGTTTTTAATTTTCTTCTTGATGAGTTTTTTGATTTCTGCTAATTCTATCAATTCCAGTTTACTTAGGTTAATTTTTTGATATAATTTAGTGCGCCTGGCTATGAGATTTATTGTATCAGATGAGAGTTTATGATCGGTTCTAATCTGTTTGATATTAATGCCAAATTTAGTGAGAACGTTTGCTAATGTCGAAAACAAAGTATTATAGCTAGTTTGGAGGTTATTCACATTTAGGGAATTCCAGTCGACCTGGTTCATGTTTTTGGCTATGCACTTTTCGGCTGCTTCCCTGGCATTTAGTGGTATGATTTTCTTGGGAAACGACTCCTTTTTTATTTTCCTGGCGGCATTTTCGTTAATCTTAATTGTACATAGACCTGGTCTATGGTCGGATGAAAATTTGAAGTTTGGAATGATCCTAATATTTTTAAATTATAAAGGGATACTCTTTTCTAATTTTGCTCTCAACCCGAGCCCTGGAATACGCCCTTTCGAGCATTGATAAAATCCATCACGCAACATCAAATGAATTGCGCAGTCTTACGGAACCTTCCGTTCTAAGATTCATCTCAAATTTTATCACCGTTCCGTGAACGTAATACTAGAATCATTTAGTCATTCAAAAGCTGAAGAAATGTACTTCCATGTGATATAAAATACTGAACGTCAACGTTCGAAAAAAACTGCTGTTAAATAATCCTGGTACGTTTCGCGAAAATATTCGAATTTCATTGTTCAAAAACTTTGAATTTCAATATACATGGTGTCTACAAGAATGGAAAAATAAAAATTCCTGACTTTTTCCAAACTTTTTTCCCCTTCTTTAAACCTTTACAGTATAGACAGTATATATTTATGTTTATACTATTAGACGCTATGGTTAAAATGAACAGAAATTTGAAGTAGATTTTTGGGTGAAAGCATTAGGAAGGTGTTCACAGATATATGTTACAGTCAAAGTAAATAATCGGTCATTTTACATATTGCCCGGCCAATCTATATAATGTCTAGGAGAAATTGACATTGTGTAGAATCCCTTTGTCAATCTACACAATGACCACAGTCATTTTATAGAACATCCAGTAAAAATTGGTCAATGTACACGTAAAAATTGAATGAAATTGAAATCAGAAAACACTGATGTACAAAAGTAAACAAAAAATCAAGTAAGTCTACTCTCCTGTCCAGCAATGTTCACGACGTTGTACTTCTTCACTAATGAATAATGTGCAGGCTCTTTTTTACAGGTCGCATTTCGCAAATTCTCTTTGGCTTTCTTAACCTCACATAGGGGAGACCTGGGAACAGTGTAACACTCTCCGTCCATTTCGATCTTTGGACTACAAATTAATTTTGGATTCAGACTTTAACACCTCACCTGAAAGATACAGCCTTTGGCTACATTTTGGTGTTATTACCGCCTGAAAATATTAAAACCTAAAGAATCTAGAAATTATTTTATCCATGTACTTTTTTGTTACACTGTACCCTAGTACCTGGGCACAGTGTAACACTGCCAAAAAGTTGATAGGGTAATCATTTAGCTTGGAAAAATCCAGAATTTTTTAAATAATGGACCCAAAAATCTTTTGGTACAACGTATAAACTACAGTTTTATCAAAATTAGCGGATACCGGGCATATCAAAATGTAAACATATCAGACATGGCAGTACACAGACGTATGGAAAAAAGAAATACCTGCTCTTATACAGACATATGGAAGAAAAAAAATACTGTTACACTATTCCCCATCACTAGGGCTGCCAATTTCATGTAAAAACATATTTTCTTGTATGGAACCTGATTCTGTATGAAATAACTTGCACTGATTCATCACAATGACCGTTAGGTCTCGGGCATTATACAGAATATCCAAAAAAAGGTGGGCATTATGCAGAATGACCGGGCAGTATGTAAAATGTCGCAATTATCTACTTTGACCATAACATATACATATAAATAAACAAAGCGATGAACTAAGTTATGAATTATATTTCTCCAAGTGTACGAGATGAAAAATTCCAAACTTCTTAAAAATATTGTTGAATTTCCTGACTATTTACAAACTTCCTGACCTACTTTCCAAATTCCTGACTTTTTCCAAACTTTCCAAATTTTCCAAACCTGTAGACACCTTGATATAGCGAGAAATAAATCGGGACGAATTACAAGTTTTCCCGCATTGATAATGGGTTTCACAAGGTAATGTTACCGTCATAGAGTCAGATTCACGCGACGTCCTTTCAGTTTTGGGAAATCGCCACTCTGCAATCTTAGGAACCGCGCAGTCTCACAGATCCTTACCCTACCCTGTGTTTTTGTTTTTATTTCTATTTTGGCTCATTTATGGTTTCCAACTACGCATTCGGCCAAAGACAGTGACCACGTGGACTTTATATTATATTTATATAATTATTTTGAAAACTGCGGACTCCCGTTTAAATGGTTTGCAATAGACAGATACTCCGCATGTTGATGTTCAGTTGCGTTTGTCAAATCAAGTATCGGTTGAAGTTCGATTTACTATATTAATCGAATGAAACTATTTCGTTATTGCAAACCGAGTGGGCTACAAGCTGATGAGACTCACCCAGGGTTATGTTCGGAATTTTGACTCACGATGTGCACGTTCATTGTTGGTGGCAGACCGGGTATGCTCACATTCAAATTCACGTACTCTTCCTCATTGTTTAAATTAATTATAACAATGTACATTTCTTCTCCAGGTAAACTCCTGAAATAAAACAGGTGCCGTGATTTACTTGTCGTATATCTTAGAAAATAATGCGCTAGGTAACAATACATCGAACCAAAAGAAGCTACGCTACAAATTCCCTCGTGTGAACGAAAAGGAAGTAAATAATCGTGGAAGGGGGATGAAAATTATACCAATCGGAAGCTCCTTATTAGCGAGCGGAAAACTTTTTTCTTTTTGTTCCACTAATTTGAGTTGTAAAACGGGCAAAAGCGAGCTTCTGATTCTCCAACAGGAGCCAACTGTCAAACCTTTGGCAAGAGACTCCACTTTTTGTACGTCCCTGCAAATGTCACTGACGATTCACCCCCAGTAGTAATTTATGGAAGGAAAACAATCAGTTATGGTTTCCAATTTGCTGTAGATGAGTGGAAAAGAACTGTCTATTTGCTTACCTCTTGAAAGCAAAGACCCATTCTGATATCGCGTACATATGGAAGTCGCCGTGACGAATAACATCGTTCTTCCTCAGCTTAAGCAAATTTTTGTACACGTTATAATGACTTCTTGGATCCTTCTTTTCGAATTCGACGTTCGTCTTGTAATAATTCGGGTTCACAGGCAGCCAAGTATTGCCGTTAATCCGAGAGAAACCTAATCAATAAATCGTAATTTATAAAAAGTAGAATTTTTCTTCATTTTCTGCCTTCAAAGGTGAAACGATTTACATAAACGAGCTTACACTATACATGCGGTGCATCTCTTCAAAACCTAACATTAACGCACTATCTTGCAGCTATACGATCTCAAATTCCCATTCCATTTCAGTTATGAACTGAAAAACTCCGTCATCTCCCGGCGATAAGGTAAAACTTAAGAACAAGAAACATAGGTCTTTCGTATTTTGTTCAAGATCCGCCCACCTCCCAGTTCGCAATTTTGGTGTACTAATTTTGCATAGCTTTCCTCTCCTATTACCCAGCATCCCCCTCCCCGAGTAAAACTGCTTCCGTTAGTAATTTTCTTCGATTTTTCACTCTTACTTTCAGATTTAATATTCAAGCTCTTCCCGAGCTCTGTTAACAAAATCAGTTGCAGGACTGAGATATGCTATTTCCAAGGTGGAATTTCGAGTCCAGATTAGGGTCATAATTTTATACTCACATCTGAGCATATTCCTCCAGTCCCCCTATTCCCGCGCAACAGAATTAATATCTCAAAGCGAGGTTACAGTACAATATTTGAAAATTATAAAAAATAAGTACAAAATTATAATACTAATTTCGCCCCGAATCCCCAACTGAGAGAAGCAGCGCTTCTCCAGCAACGGAATTGTATCTTCAGAATTAAGGGATGCTAAATAAAATCACAAAATAGGAACGCCAGATTATAATACACATTTCAACCAGAAATTTCAGCTCGTAGGACTTGCAAAATGGATATACACGAGTATCTTCAATAAGGTAATCACTTATCGAGTGAAAATTTTTTCTCCTTCTCGGGGGAAGTACGGCGCTTTACCAATTTTTAAATTTCACAAGAAAAGGTTCCGTGCAAACCATGGAAATTGGAGTTTTATGAGTCATCGAGTTCAAATATTTCATCGAATTTTCGATGTGGTACCGATTTGACGTCAAAAACCTCATATTTCATTAAAACAGGCAAAACTGATACAACTTTGAAAACTAGAAAGATGGGAGTTCTACACATCGCTGATTTCAAATATTCCATCACATTTTAATCTGGCAATTATATTGGCTCCCAAAATTGAAATTTCACTCTTGATAATGACAAAATAGGCTTTACTTGGAAAGTCGAACAAAGAAACCAAAAAGGGGGTTCCTTTGAGGTCAATCATTCAGTTACGTATTCCATCAGATTTTGTATCCGACTCCACTCGGTCATGAAAATCGAAATTTCTCCCATGAAATGCACACGTGAGGTCCCAATCGCGATCGGCCCGAGATTCCGATAAAATACTCGAAATTAAGTAAGGATCCGAAATCCATTATCTTCATACGTTGTTTAAGTTTTCAGAAAATCTTGCTCGAGACACCTTTTTATAAATGTTTTTGAAATTTTTAATCCTTAGGGGGTACAAATGATGCTCTGAACGTCTATTTTTGGAGAAGGGGAGTTGGGATACAATGTAATCTCGTATCCATCCCATCTCGATTCCAACGCCATTGCAAGGAACTATTATTTTTACCATTTTCTTGGTATACCACCCCATTTTGGATCACATAGTAGATGAAGACGTCCTAGTTCCCCATTTTAAGGCAACTAATGCTTTCCACTGGAGAGGAAATTAGATCTTTCTACTTGAAAATTCTCGCATATCCAGCATCGCAATTCAACGTCACGTCCAAAAGTAGTCGAACAGAGACATGGGATTCGTTGTCTGCATGAGGTTGGAGGATGGCACGAGTAGACTTGATTAATAATCGCCAGACAGAGCGCCCTCATAGCGCAAAATCAGAGATTTAATCATTTCTGCGTTTATTGAATAATTCGACTCTATTGAGAAAATTTATTTCCCTGATTTCGAGCACTTCTTCCTGGGCTGTTTCGCATATTAAAAATCCAATGACCTCATGCATAATACGGGTTCTCGGCCAACACAAAAAAAATGTACAATAATTATTTTAATGAAGAATGCTGTCTAGAACAATATTTTTTATTGATAATATTTCTCGCTCATGAGATTATTCTCAAAATATTTGAAGAGAAAAACTCGAATACTTTTAAGAGGGTTCGAGCCCCCTCCTCCCACGTCAAATTCGTAGAAGAGATGATGATTGAACTTGTAACGTGTTAGCTAGAGCATCGCCCTTGGTAAATTTTCTTTCGATCCAACTTGTTACCTCATTTCCTTCGAATTCTTCATCTAATTGACCTGTGCGTGAACTAGGGGACTACATGATCAAATGTAGGCCAGATGATACCGGTAAATGAGCGTATGTTATACATTGTACATACAAACGCAAGTCCAGGAAACGCTATGCTATCACCATTTTCCGAACTAAGAAAAAATGCATCAACGTATCCAAGAAGTAGGTACCCTTCTGCCAGTAAAATGTAAGTCAACGACGAGCAACCGAAAGTACATACCCGCGTGAAGAGTAGAATTCCACTGGAATGGTGTTCTTTCTGGATCTCGAGAGAAAGTCGTATACAATAAAGGCCCTACAGTTAGTGCTTGTACATCGGTGGTCTGATCCCAACGAATTCTAGTATCAGTCATTCCGATTTCTTCGCCTTGATAAGTGACACCGGTACCCGGTAACAGAAGTATTAGCATATTCAAACCATCTACGAGTTGTTCGTTGAACCTGTCAGCCACTCGACTGTTATCGTGGTTGCCGAGCTGTAATACAAAATAAGTTCACAACTATCTATGAAGAATAAGGTGAATAGGGACAAAACTATGGGGGACGGAGGCACCCCCAATATATTTGGCAGTCGGTAAATTTTGAAACTGTTCATTTGAATTTTTCTTTTTTTAAGAACTTTTTTTTTTCAATTAAAAAAATATTTTAATTGAAAAATCGACAAATTTTCAATTTTTTACAAATTTTGTCGGCGAATTTTTAGTTTAAAAAAAAAATTTGTCGGAAAATTCTTCTTTTATTCCTCTCCCTCCCCCCCCCCTGAAAGTCAAGTTTCGTCTTTGGAGGTGAAGAAGCAATCATTGTCTCAGGTAATCATAAATTTACGAAACTTGAATCGCAATACAATTCGTTATTATTACTATAAATACCTGTCACCACATTGGTATCATCCGCCATCTTAATTGAAAATACGGTTTCCAAACTGCCCTTAGTCCAAAAAAAATCGAAATGCGGTTTTCAGCGCTATCTAGTGGCCAATGCGAGCACTACAAAAGTAACTTTATAGAATCTCGATACCTCGTTCGATGGTCGAATTACGCGCATTCAAAGAGCAGCGGTGAGCTGACAGGAAGAAAGGGACCTTCATGTATTACGTCCAGTGCCAAACTGCCCTTTGTCCACGACTTTCGATCACTTTTCCTTCAATAATTCTAGATAGGCTATATTCTCATTTTTGTGCGTCTTTGGTAGTATGGTAGAGGATTCAGGCTACTCGGTTGTACCATTTACAGAAGTTTTAAATGAACTGGTACAGTGTAGCACAGTTTTTATCGATTTCCCCCAAAAATAATTTTTGGACTAAGGGCAGTTTGGAAACCGTATCTTCAATTACAAGAGTGATCAGATCCATTTAAGGAGACCCGGGAAAAGGACTTGGTTATGCAACACTTTCAATTTGAAGTGGAGATATCGCAAACGATGTTCTAGATTTCGGTGTGTACTACTACACACGTACATGAGCATACTTGACTAAGTAGTAAGTACAAAGCGAACCTTAAAGCTCGTGGCTTCGAACATAATTTGTTTCGAGCAATACGGAATACGTGAAAACTTGGGCTATGCGTGGCTTTACGTACCAGCCAGTTTGGCCATTGGCCTGCGGGCATGTTTTGAATCCATTCATTGATAGTCTTAGCGAAAATGCTTGCATTCGACGTGTAATTCAAGTTAGATAACAAGAAGAAATTGAGTGGCACATGCGCGATGGGTGCGGAGGAATTACCATAATATCTCATCACGTTTGGTAACGTAGTGTATCCTTCCGACATTAAAAGTCTGAAATAAGAAAAATCGTTACACAGTGTGGGAGAGTTCGATGACCTGCAGGATACTTTCTGATCAGCAGTCAAGCACTCTCGTAGCTTCGAATGTAGGTAGTCAAGTACATACCTAGTACGTCCATCTTTTTTAGCATAAGAATCCAAAAGTTCTCGAAACTCAGCCGACAGCTGATAGGTTTCGGGCTGGTTAATAGTGTACGTGTGGTTCAACGACGTGTAGGCAAGCACACCATTAATCGTATCATTTGATATTACCGGCTCATCCAGCATATTAATGTCTTCGTAGAGAAATGGTATCGAATCTATACGAAAACCATCGACTCCTTTTTCCAACCAAAATTGAAGTACGCGCTAAAAAAGGGCAAATAAATGTGAAAGACGAACATATAAGCAATGCCAAATTCAAGATCAGTATGCTCAAAACAGTGTTGCCAGATGTGGTCCTTTCCGGAGGTAGTAATCCTGGTGGTCCTTTTGTGGTCCTTTCTCCTTGAAATAACTATTATTGAATAAGTATATAATGCAGTTTGGACTTATGAATAACAACAATCATTTTTTAACGCTGGCTGTTGTCTGCACTGATTGTCAACTGCGATGTAGAGTTTGTAATAAAATAAGGCTACGCCTAATAGCGTCGACAACTCATGATGTCAAGAACCTAGAAATGTCACAGATCAATACATAAACATAGACATTTTAGGATCATTGAAATATTGAAACGTTTGTGAAATCATGTGAAACACTTGATCTTCAGTGATTCCTAACAGTTTCCTTTCAAATCCTCGCACTCCTACTTTTACCACCTTGTAACATATATAATACTAGCTGAATTACCCGTCCTTTGTACGGGCTCAAACACATGCATTAGTACATATGAAACGAAATAACATGTAAATTCCCATACAGAAAAAAAAAACAGGCGTTAGGAAAAAAATAAAGAAAATGAAACATAACATTGTTTTTTCCTAAAATGGATAAGCTTTGTAACCTTTGGAAATTAAATAGAATTGCCCATTCTTCTCTATCTCCAAAATGAGATATGATCGAATTATCCTGTACATTTCACGTTCTCAATAGCTTATACTTATACGTTTTGATAATTTTCTTTAATGAAAGAAAATGAAGCATGAAATTGTTTTTTCATAAATGTGTAAGCTTCGTAATCTTTGAAAATTGAATCGGATTACCCGTTCTTCTCTATCTAAAAAATAAGAAGTGATCAAATTATCCTGTACACATTTCACGACCTCAATAGAAGTACTGAGGGTGTTTTTGTTCATTGTCACGCCCTGCTTCAACAGTAATAAATATTACCTATCATAAAGAACTTATTACTACTTGTGACAGTTACTTTTGAGTTTTAAGCATTTTTGGATTTTTGGTGAATTTTTTCCCAGAAGTTCTCGAAACCCAAGATTGAGTGCTGCTCCCAATTATGGTATTTTCTGATTCTCCAGCAATGCACTATAAAATATCCTCGCAAATGATACTGAGGCCTTCTAAGTTGTTCAAAATTCCAGGTGGAATTTTCTGGATCCGAACAACTTTTATATTAATTGGCAACGACCCACAATTGATACGAAATTTTTTGATATACCCACAACTGGTAAGTAGATATAATAAATCAAATGAAAAATGATGTAGTTTACTTAAGTAAGCATTTCAAATTTATTTTAAAAACACGTGGAATCGTCTTATTTGACTTTTTTAAGTATTTTAAAAACACATTAAAGTCGAGTAAATCCACAGTACCAATAATGGGTCTGAAAAAAGGTAGTACCAATTGTGGTTCGGGCTAAAGTTTGATTAGAAAAAGTAACTGAAAAAACGTGAAATTTGGTCTTATAAGTTAAAGTATCACTTACACTACACTTTTCATTCGATTACCCGATCATTCACTTTGATTTTTCGCGATTTTTGCAAACTTCCCCCCCCCCATTTTTTGAATTCCTTTATTCTTTCCGCACACACATATATGTGGGCCGAAATCGAAAACTCAAGCGGAAAAATGTTCCCTAGACTCTCCTCTACACAACCATATATGTATAATACGTTGAGAAAATATTAATTTAAAGTACTTATCGATCGTTTTTCACAGAATTGATATTTCACACACATGAAAAATAAGGCATGTTTTGATAACAACTTAGAAAAAAAAATTCCATCACAACAAACACATTGAGTTATGAACTTGAAACCAACATGGATAGTGTAAAACATGTTGGTCCTTCGAATGGAAGAGGTTTCACGGTTGCCTCGATCTAGCGAGAAAACGCGTTTTCAAAAAAAGGACTCACAATTGATGCTAGGCTCAGAATAGGTAGCTTACCTTACTATTATATTATTTCTAATAAAATATTTCAGAATAGACCTCAAGAGGATAAAAGTTCGAATGGTGATGGTTTACATTATAACCTATTCGACGCTGGCGCTTCTATAATTTGCACAGTCCCAGTCAGAGGCTTTCAAAAACATTAATTATAGATAACTACTTTGATAACAGTTTGTATGTTTGTGTCACAGGTCGCGCTATACGTTCTTCTTATCATTGTATGCAGTACGATTGTAATTTCGCACTTTGAAAATGCCTAGCCGGTATACTTATCATCTAAATCTTTTTAATCTCTTCAATAAATGAAAATTGAAGCAAAAAAGTATTTGTAAAATAAAAGTTTTATAGTAAAAAAAAAAAAAAAAAAAAAAAAAACTAAAAGATACGACGCTAGCGCTACTACAATTTGCCCAGTCCCAGTCAGATGAAATAAAAAAAAGTATTATTTGTAAAATATAAAAGTTCGATAGTAAAAAACGCAACATGAAACATCTACTTACATTCTTTAATCTTCTCAATAAATGAAAAATGAAGCAAAAAAATGTTTGTAAAATGAAAGATCTATAGTAAATAAACGCAACATGAACTGAGTTTTGAACTTGGTATATCTGTCTCCCAACCGGATGCGCAATCAGTTACCCTAGTTACCCGCAGAAAAGTCACCCATTTGCAACCGTCAATTGGATGCTGTTGAGCGCAAGGGAACCAGCTGACATTTGTAAGCAGAATGATTTATTAGTATCGTTATTGGTAAGTGCATAAAAAGCATAATTTTTCAAAATTTGCCCCCGATTCAAAAATGCGCACTCACGTTGAAACAATCTTATCCGTAAATGCTATGTCACATAGTTTCTACATGGCTCGTGAACTTCGAGTCATGTATTCTTAAAAAACAGATTTTACTGGTTGGTTCCCTTATGCTTAACAGCGTCCAGTTACCCTCAGATTACCCAGAAACCTGTCAGTTACCCTTGGTTCCCTTTCAGTTACTTGGGTAACTGGCGGGATTCTGCGCATCAGAAAGTCAGTACGTTTTACGTCAAAGTTGTCAAAAAATTTTCACGCCATAAGCCTGCTAGGGAATAGATGAGACATTTTTAAAAAGATTTCCTTCAGTAATACCTGAAAACACTGGTGAGGAAAAATCGAGACTTGTCTTTACATATTACATTAATCTCTTTAATAAATGAAAAATGAAGCAAAAAAGTATTTGTAAAATGAAAATTCGATAGTAAAAAAACAACACATGGCCTAAGTTTTGAACACATGAAGCCCTACAAAAGGATTTGTAAGTAAAAGTTCAATAATAAAAAAAACGCAACATATCCTGATCAACCGCAGTATGTACACTGAGACGCTTTTAGATGAAAGAAACCCTGATCGTTCTATATTCACGATGTGTTATATAAAATACTTCCTGCTGGTCACACTGATCACTCTAACACGCGTTTACAATGACGGGGTAAGCGCGCGGAACACTCACACATAGACACAGATGCAAAACAACTTTAAAGCTTTTATTACAGCTGAAGGAATGAACTTTTCCGCAATATTGTTTGTCATAAACCTTCTCGGGAACACTAACTTTCATTTGAGACATTTTGCAAAACGATACGTTCAGCGTATCGAGCATGATGCCATCACATCGATTCATTTATAATATAGATAGCTATTTTAGGGAGGTGGTCCTTTCTTGTGTTGTGTGGTCCTTTTTTTTTTGAGCGAGTGGGCCCTTTTCACAGCTCTCATCTGGCAACACTGGCTCAAAAGCAGATCTCCAAATAAGGCTAGTTCCTTTATTATAATTATTTTATTTTATTATTATTTTTCTATTTCCATTTCCGTTTTGTTTCATTTTTTTTTCCTCTCTAATTGTCATGCGCTCTTTATTGCCTACGTACGGCTCCGTTAAGAATGAGCACCTAGTTAGGGCCACCACTCGAGAAGAAAATGTTTATCCTATGTTCAGAATTAAAATTTGTGATATCGTAAGTGCCAGGACTTTTGGACTCTCTTTCAGTTATAAGCGAACAAACTTACCTTCATTTCATCGATCATTTCAGGACAGCGGAAATTGAAATCGGGCTGTTTTACAGCAAATTCGTGAAGGTAGTATTGCTTTCTGTCTTGATTATATTCCCAAGCGGATCCTTCGAATCTGCTAATCTGAACATTCAATCGAAAATTAAAATTAATAATTCGAGAATTTCGTTCAAACCCTCAACAAACTCTCTTTCGTTCATCTTGTACGAATGGTCGTTTCTCTTTTCTCTAATTTAAAAGTCGTTTTTAATCGAGTCAATAAGTATTACAGCTCTCGTCCACTATTAAGTCTTGCTACTGACAACGCCTCTTCAGATGCCTACAGTCACGTTCGCAAAGATTAAAGCCTAAATTCTACGCTTAAGTAAGTAAGATTGCTGACGATGTCTATACAGCAGCTTCAAACTGTAAATTCGACGTAAAGGGAGCTGTACGCGGGTGGAATTCCGAATGTAATGAAAATCAAGTACAAAATTTCAAGGTGACGGTACGTACAGCAGCCGCAAATTTGCATTAAAATAGGAACCAATATTCCGGACGTATGACAGCTCGCCGAGTTTATCGCTGAACACGCTCTGAAAAGCGTTGTACAAACGTGAATGCGAATTTAATGAGGAAATGAGACGATAACTACATCACAAACCCAAATTTACAGTCGTAATTGATTCAAGTACGAGCTACATGTTAGATATCACGAAAATTTATGAACGGTACTTCAGGTTTACCACGTGTATGACGACTTCTCATTACAACAGCCTCCGAGCGAGAAAGAAGTTGATCTACGTTCTGAGGAAAGAGTAGGCCTTTTGATTGTCTGCGTTGCTCGATAGTTTCTCGAACTTCTTCAGGAGCAGCAGTGGCGAATTGAATGGGAAGTTGAGGCGAGAGGGAGACTGAGTATAGAATTCGCGAACCTGACAGGGGCGTCTTCGGATTGAGTCCCGTCTGCGGAGATCATTAATATTTGTGTTCGGATTGAGTCCCACGGGTGCGGCGGTAATTAATGAACGTATTCGGATTGAGTCCCGTTCTTGCGGGGTACTCAAGGTGAAGTAGCGGCGCTTCCGCTTCGGATTGAGTCCCGTCGGAAGAAGCGTACCTTCTTCGCCCGAGTTATTCATGGTAGGCAATTTACAGTACCTAATAATACGACTCGTGCATTTCTTCTAACGAACGAAGATAAGCCACCATCGCCAACAGCTGATTGTTATTGTTCAGGCTTATCTGCTGTTAATTGCATGACCTTACTGCCGAACAAGACTACTGATTCTTACGAAGCCGTGCTGAGACACGTACTTGCTGAGATTGTAGATTTAGGCCGAACCTACGAACCTGAACAAGTTTATGCCTACGAAGGAGCTATCCACGCAGCTGTGAGGCGCGTCTGGCCGAATGCACTGATTCACGGTTTTCGATTTCATCTCGGGCAGAGTTGGTGGCGTCGTATCCAGCAGGCCAAACTCTCAGAACATTATAAGGACAAGGAAAGTGAAGTAGGTTCATTCCTCAAATTATTCTTCGGCCTATCCTGCTTACACCCGGACGACGTCTTAGATTGTTTCACTGATGACATCATGCCTATTCAACCTGACAATCCTGACGTACGCAACTTCACTGACTACGTATTCGACAATTATATTGCGCCTGTTTGCCCCTTTCCTCCTCATACATGGGCCGAGTATTCATCTTCACTCTCACGGACGACAAACTCTTGCGAATCATTTCACGCTCATTTCAACGCATCCTTCTATTCATCTCACCCTCATATTTTTCTTCTCACCGACACATTGCTGCAGGTACAGTGTGAAGTATACGCAAAAATACTTGACGTGCATCGACAAAAAAACGCGCAGCTGCGGTGAAGAAAGAGACTAGCTTAGCGACATTAATGACTCGTTGTGACTTGGTGGAATTGGATAGATTAGAATTTGTAAAGAGAGTTAGTTTCAAATTCCTTCCCAGTCCGACGTAAATTACTCTTTTCAACTACTATTTTGGACGATGATTCTTTCTAAAATCACATATTAACGATGCTTTCCGCTGATTCGCATTTTTAATCACACCGATGGTACGCACTTCATTGCGTACATCGACAGTCCTAAGTCTGTTAAAGTGAGAAGGGAAATGTGAATTGCTGAGCGCAAACTTGGGACTGAATACGAGTAGGGTACGGGACTCAATCCGAACACGAATAATAATTACCACCGCACCCGGGGAACTCAATCCGAACATACATAATAATGACCACCGCTGCCGAGGGACTCAATCCGGTAAAAAATGTGGTTTTGGGACTCAATATGGAACCGCCGCCGGACAGAACCTCGACATCAATGTACAAGCGGAGTGCTACAACTTATTTCCTCTAGAAACCATTCTTACGAGGTCAATAATTTTGGAAGTTCGAGGGTAAACATTAAATAATATGCGAAGAACGTACAGAACGTTCCAATGTTACAAGTAGACAGGCTAATGTCTTTTAAGTCATCCCACTGACCATACGAGTGACGAAGTGAACCGACACACGTTTCCTTGACCAAGTCAAATTAAACCCTACCGTGGCAAAGGCTAATGACCAAGTTCATCCGTGATGAAAAAGCGAGAAAAATCGAGGAAAAACTGCACCGTTTAGTGAAATAGAGAGAGTCCTGACGAGAATGCTGAACAGCAACTAATGTCAAAAAAATAAAATAAATATGTACTTCGTGCACAAATATGACGCGTTCTCAACATTAAAAGAACTTCACGGCTCTGTGGTTGGAGAGAAAGTGAATTTTCGTTGAGAATTTGATCGCAACATTCTTATTCAGAATATTTTCTAAATGTGGCAACGAATAAAACAGTAAAAATTTAATAAAATTTTACATAACCAGTGAATACTTATCTTCAACACTGAAAGGCTACACACGAGTTCAAAAACTTGAGTCATAAAATTTGAGGTGTATGAATTCAGATTTTGATAATCCCTTCGAAACAAAAAATAGGTTACCTGTAATGTTAATAATTTTTATTCCACTTTCCAGGTTATTGGAAACTGCAATTAATACATTTTGCTGGGTAAAGTTTTACTTCAAGTTTCCGAATTTTGTTAAATTTTTTTGAAATTTTAAAATCGAATTTTGTTAATGACTGTTTCTTCGCAGCATTTTCCCAAAGATAATTCCGAGCAGTAGGTATAGTGAAAATGGAACAAAATGAGTCAACACTACTTGTTCCCTATCTTCAATCTTGAAGGGGTTATTTAAGGGTGAATTTACATTACATCAATTTTCTCTCAGAACTTATGACCTCAATTTTTAAAGTAGTATAGCCCCTTCAATATTGAAGATCAGTGGCGTAGCCAGGATTTTTCCAAGGAAGGAGATGAACAAAATTTTGAGCGGGGGGGGGAGGGTACACCTAACATGAACTGTATGTTTTTACATTGACGTATCAGTATGTTGTGCTTTTCAACTTCAGTTATGTATCTGGATTTAAATTTCATTTCGCGCATTCACTGTGATACTGCCAGCATATAAAAAAATTCTCATCTCAAGGGGGGATTCATCCCCTAATCTCCCTCCTTGGCTATGCCACTGTTGAAGATAGACAATAACTAATTATGCAAGTTTTGATGGTAGTTCCGCGATCGTTTGAAGAAGATTACGTCCTTAAAATTTCAGCCCTTAATATAACTTCGGTAGAATTGCAGACATGATTTGTTTTCATCAAGATTTTGACTCAAATTATACGTTACGGTATTCTTTATTTTCATTTCTATGTCAAAAGGCATCCATTTCAAAGAAAAGTTTCGTATTGGACGAAGTACGTAGTATTATACAATATAACAATGACATGTTACAGGTATTTGTTACATATGCGAACTCTTCTAGTCTAAACATCAAGTGCGAAGTAACAGACATTCTACGCTCACATCTGTTATCAATTACATTCGTACGAGAGTGAGGAACAAGCGACGATGCAAACGCAAATAATTAAAACGAAAAGTGTTTTCGAATATTTTCCTAGCACACAGCGTAGTAAAATAATTTCGTTATTTTTCAGCGATTCAAACGACGTGTCTACAAATTTATACGCAGAAAAGAAGACGATATTTTGAAATTATGCGCGTCATTATTTGCAAAACTTGGATGAGGCCACGCGAGTGATGTGTTTCCATTGCAAATTTGATTCGTTTTAAAGTACAATCACAAATCAGGGACCTTAAGGGCGCTTATTCAAGTACCCTTAGTATAATAAAATTAATACAGCGATAGAACATCTATCGTATTTAGAGAAATGAAACGCTGGATTCGGTGTAATTAAGTGAAGATAGAAGATCAAATGAAAGAGATCAATAAAATTTCTGGTTTCTCAGAGTATAGTGAGGCTGACTAGACAGTTTTCAAACGAAGTGAACGAAGCTATGAGGGGGGGGGGGTCCATTCTTCCACCAATAATGTCAGCCAATAGAAACAAGTTGAGAAATTATGACCATGAAAGTGCGTAATGTACCGATTTTTGCCAGTTCTCACTACTCAAATTAGAACAAAAAATACTTACAAATATTTTGGAGAAAATCATCGCAGTATTTAATCTCTAATCCCGAATTATATTCACTTCACTATTTTCCATTCGAGTCATAACTGAACAATATAATTAAGAAGAAAACTTTTTCCAAAACTGCTTTCGATTCGCAAATGGCCATATATAATCTCCACAAAATTTCAACGCAATGTCTTCAACATTTGCTGGGATTCATTCTTTTGAGGGCAGCACTCGCAAGTTTATACCGCCATTGTTACTGAATGCAATTTCATCGGGTGGGTTCACTACTTACGCAACCTGTTCCAGCCAAGAATTTAGAACTGCAGGACTGAACTTTTGACTATCAAGGGAGAAGAGCTTGTTCTTGTAACTTTTTGATAATTTTAAGAGATTTTTCTTTCTTTTTAATAGATTTGACCGAAAATCCTCAACTTTGGTGCCTCGATGGCGAAGATTAGAAATTTTTATCAACCTCGGATTTTGTGGATAGTTTCTAAGCCTCTAAAATAACCTCGGCAGATCAATCCTTGAATCAGGGGAAAAAACTGAAAATAAGAACCACCACAATAATAAAAATATAAGACTCGAATTAAATGGCAACGCGATTTTCTCTTTTAATCTATTCTCAAAATATTTTCCAATAATTCTACTGAAAATGCCAAAAAATCTCTATGAAGTGAAGATTTAAGGAACTAGTTCTCCTACAAAACTAAAGCAAGCGTACCTTAGGATGCTCTAGATTTCTTCAAATTTTCGATTTAAGCTGATTTACTTTTTCAGATCGCTAGTTTCCCTTTTTAGAGTACTTTATCTTGTACACCTTCAGGAGATTAAACTTTTTTTCGATATTGTATTTTATTTGCAGATTGTCAAAATAACTGAACTTGACAGAGAGTGATTATTGTACTTAACAGATCGGGTGTCATCAGTTGGAATCGAAACAAATAATCATAGATTTTTAGATGTGATAACCGTACAAATCAAATAGCTTCTTAAAATACTGATCATCATTTAACATTCACTCCCGCTGAATGAACCTGATGAGTCGGATCCAAGAATTACTTTCAGAATCGAAATCAGTGAATTGGAATACCATCTCGAAAAAAGACAAATATTTAGTCTCAGCGCGGGAAGAAAAAATTCTGAATCGAATTCAGTGACTTAGAAAAACTATAAATGCAACCATATTTCGAATTTCGTTTTTTCATCCTGCCCTTTTGAAGTCATACACAGCGGGACTATTAACCACCGTTTCGGTGAACAAATTGCCATCGCCATTCGAGACCGAGAAATAATCTGTTGGGTTCAGAAAAAATCAAATCTTTACTCATTCTTCCGTAAGAAGGAGAGAGGGGTTGTGACACGTATTCCCCTCATCCAATAGATCACAAAATTTCATGGGAGACTTTTCCATCACCCCCAATGGTCAAATCAAGGATCTGAGAAAGATGCCGAAATGAAAAGTAGTTCAACGCAGATTTAGAAGAAAAGAGAAACCAGATATGTGTACAAAAAAAAGTCGAAAATGTAGAATTTATACCTTTCCATGTAATTGTAATGTCGACGATTTGGACTTCACGACCCAATATAGGCCTATCTATGTGTACATGTCTACAAAATCGATATGACCGCAGATGAGTGTGTCTTTAAATCAGCTAAGAAATTCGACTCAACAAACCAAAATAACCGCGAACTGATTTATAGCCTGCAGAGTATGTGAATAAGGACGGCCCTCAACATGAGGTCCAAGTGGACCATTAAAATGAGGAAAACATTTTATAATTTTTCTAACACTTAATACTCGTACTTCGTGCGTAATTGTGTCATAACGTTATCTGGAATACTAATTTTTTTCTCGTTCATATTGCAATGCGTACTCCAACAAAAAAAATTATTTTCCAGGATTGAAATTTGATTATTTAGCGTAGGGGAGGGAGAATTATTATTTACATTAAGTGTTGGAGCATAATCAAAACAGTCTAACGTATTTTGACCCATTTATGTACACATGAGAAAAGAAATTTTCATTCATTTTTTTCCATTTCCCACAACTTTTTACCAATGCATACGATTTATTATAAGTTCGAATATAAGACTAAGAAATGGAAACTCTGACGTTCCCTGCACCCTGCAGGTATCTTGAGTTACTCAAGTAAGAATCATAAAATTTATAAGTTGATTTTCATGAAATAAGTTTTAAAAGTCATAACTTTCTTTGAACCAAGGTATTCTTGTTTTCTCAAAGCAACAAAATGTCTTTCAATTCTTTATACTGCCAGATGGTTTTAAAGTAGGATACCTCAAAATGAAACCTGTGATCAAGCTCGAACATACTTTTAGTGGTATGGTTGACCTTTGACACAGTAAGAAAATTAACTTCAACAAGGATTTTTGCAGGCAGCGCCAAAGTTGTCATCCTGTAGAACTCACTGTGGATTGCCAGCTTCTCCAATAAAGGGTCCATATTATGAAAAGGACCATTGTATATTTTGAAATTTTGACTTTGCAGTCAGGTAGCGCTGTATCTGCAGCCATTGCAAAGAAATACTATTGCGCCACAGTAAAACAAGAGAAATATCTTTTTACAAACACAATTGGTAGTTCATCCAGCAGCGCTATTTGACGGTAAAGTTAGAATTTCAAAATTTACTGCGATCGTTTCCACAATGAATCTCTCAGTTTTATTCGCGAGAGAATTTTATGAATTAATGTTCTCCATCAACTGGCAAAGACCTCGAGTGGTGTTTCTGGAGGCACCACGGAAAAATACGTACACTTACAAATCATTAGTACAGTATACGCACCCAATTATTAGGAGGTACCGGCGTAGTCCCATTGTTAGTCCACGCTTTCGGATCCTTCCACACGTAGTAATTGGTGTATGGATCGATCTTTTTTATAGAATTTTGAAACCACTCGCATTCGTCACTCGAATGATTGGGTACAAAATCCAAAATTATCTTCATATCTAGAGAACATAAATACGAATCAGTGGCAGTGTCCTATGGTAATACTTTTCTGATAGTGAGCGACAAATAGGACGTGCTAGAGAGAACGAGTCCCAAGCCATAAAAGATTACAAAATACGTCATAAATGGTCCATGTAGTTATGTAAGTTGTGTATCCAAGACTTTAGAAGGATGCCGAATATGCCGCGTGTTGCGCTTGAGATTATAGAAGCTTCCGCTCGTAAATCCCTGAGGACACACGAACTAAGGATCTACAGCAATAATTATTCTTTCGATCGCGTACGACATTGAATGTTTGCAATTCGTGGCTTTCACAAGGTTAAGGTTGTCCATCTCGTCTATTCCGCACCTGTCCCAATTAAATTATTTTTGCCGGCTTCACGCTCGAAGAATTCTAATTGCAGGGCTTCGTTCATAAACCGTGTGACAACGTAAAAAATGTGTAATTTGCTCCTTTAATGAGCGAATGTATGCCGCACGAAATGCATACAGAGTTTTACCTGTTAACACCTGCATGTCCACTCACCCATTGCTTTTAAGTTTCTGACTAAAGAATCGAAGTCTTCCATAGTACCGAATAAGGGATCAATTTCGGTGAAGTTCGCTATGTCGTATCCCATGTCCAACATTGGCGATTTGAATATCGGTGAAAGCCATATCGCGTCGATGCCGAGATCTTTGAAGTAACTCAGTTGTTGCTCGATGCCTGCAAAACAGAAGCGAGTATCGACGGATGCAGAATCAGATTTAAGAAATTCGTACCTAGCATATTTACTCCACCCAGTCATTTCTCATTTTGTATGAAAGTTAATACTGACACAGGTATCCACATTTTCAGCCAGAGTTTCGGCGTTACATTTAGAGAAATTTAGAACGAGAAACTTTCTAGTGTAAATAATTTTGGGGCTCTATCGAGAGCTACTGGGTATAGTATATCTATCCATCCGCTATCATAGATAACCATACGGGAACGATTTTCAAGGTTGAAAAATTAACGGTCGAAGAAAAATTGTTTCGAATAAGTAGGTGCGGTTAAAATGAGTCGCTTTATCAAAAACATGTTCGTAGTTTTCTTTACAGTTTTGCCTGCTACAATCGTGCCGTAAAATGGTTTTGAAAGTAATAATTTTGATAAATTATTACAACAAACTATTTTTCAAAATCGTAAATTTCGAATAACTGTTTGGTGTATCGAGAATCTTCCATTTTGAACGGGTTTTATTATGCGAGATAGAAAATAAGGACAATTATGCCCCAGCACCGCGATGGTAAAAACCTCAGAGCATCATTATTTACCTAATGAAAAATGGTCCCCAAAAAATTTTGAAGTTTCTAATTTGAATGCGAACTGAACGACATTTTATTCCACTCGGTGAAAAGGTAAGTCTCTGAAAATTTCAGCTCGCGGTCAGATACAACTAATAAAACTGGCCACTCGACTCACCCCCTCTTTTTTTATGACAAAACATTCGGTTTTGATATTTTTTAAAGAAATAATTTTTCTTCGACCCTCAAGGTCCTTAGAAAATGATAAGTTTAGATATTGATAGCGATAGGTTACATGATGTTAATTAAATAGATTTTCTAATTTCATTAATTTCGAGGATGATTTTTGGATCCGATTAATTGTGATTTCACCAAAGGAAGTTCTGGTCCCACCGCGGTAGATTATGGCTAAATAATATTCATTATATCGAGCTTGTATTCAATTTATAGGTTTTCCAGGTTACTAAATTCAATTTTTGGAGCAGACGGTCCGGTTAAAGGAGTTTCAGGTCCCACCAAAGGGTATTTATATTTCGACTAAGTAATAATAATTTTATCAAGATGGCGTTCAACTTCTGCGTTTTCTAGGTCGCTGGCTTTGATTTTGAGGTATTTTAATCCGTCCCATTAGGGTTCTACCAAAGGGCGCTCCAACTAAATAATTACGAAATTATTTTCCCTTCGTACGATGTTTAAAATTTCTCAATTCCATTTTACGAGTAAATTTTAGATCTAATGCCCTGATACGTCACTAGAAAATGTGAAAATCATGTAATAGTCCAGTGTCTTACTTTTAAAAGACTTATCGCCAAATAGACTGTTGGCTTTGTCTTTCTTGTGATACGATATTCCATACACAGATTAACTGTATACATCCAAAACAAAACCATTTTCTGACTTTCGTTCCTTTTGGTGGCACATCACTGGATCAGATCACTTACAGACTTGAATTTAGCCACCTTAAATGCTTATAAATAGAAAACTAGCACAGAACAATGACCGTTATTTTTTACCCGAGCTTCCTCTGGTGAGAATCCAATGAGTCAAATCTATAATTAATTTGTCTAATAAGTTACATTCGACGACAAATACAATTTCGATATACTGACCAATATTTAGCCAGAACCCTCTTTGAGGGGACTAGAATCTCATTTAGAGTGTTCAGAATCTCATTTGATGGTCCAGAATTACATTTGAGAGGACCCCAATGGGCCAGTTCTGAGAGTTATCTTTCAAATTGAACTTATCAGCGACCTCGAAAACCTATAAATCGAATACAGTCTCAATCGAATGTTATTTAGCCCTAACCCCGTCTGGTGAAAAAAGGAACCCTACGGTGGGCCCAGAACCTCATTTAATAAGACTCCAATAGACTGAGTCTAAAAGTTATCCTTAACATTGAATTCAGCAACTTCGAAAACCTACTATAAATATTGACTACTTCGTTGAATTTCACTTCCATCACCTCTAAAAGGAAGCACCCCTCCTAAAGTCACTGATTTATATCGCAAAGTCAGTCTATGTATTATTGTGAGGATATTGGTACAGAAAACGCATAATTTTTGGGGGGACTCACGCCAGTGGTACGTAATGTGACATGTGATACACGATATGCAACTAGGTATAGTGATTCTACAGCATACATACTGAAAAGATATCGCATCGTCCACCCAGTGGCGACTCTTGTTTTGGTGATGGCTTGATAATTCAATAACAGTTATGTTTTGAGGTCGTTAGTGATAAGAAAGAAAGCTTCTTCTAGTTTTTATAAATGTAGTCTTGAATTTTCAAATTGACAATTTCGATAGGAGAAATTGTCTTCCCCTTCTTCAGATGAAGATCAGTGCTGTCCCGAGGGGGAGGGGTCAAAGGGACATTTTGCCTGAGGCCTGGCACCTATCAAGGTCTCACGCGGCCTTGAAAATGTGCTCAGAAATATTATCGCGAGGCCTTAATAATTGCACCATAGTTGGATTTTTGCCTTAGACCTCGCAAAGTCACAGGACGGCACTGATGAAGATACTGTTTATTATTAGCGGCTTCGACGAAAGAAGAAGAAATAGAGGTCCTGCTGGATTTGAGAATCGACAGAAGAACTAGGAGTGCGAGGGCAGCGCAGTTGATATGTTCAAGCCGGTAGAAAATACTGATAACGTACGCGATGTATCTCAGAGCATCAGCCTACCGGATACCGTATCACTTGCCACACATATCATTGCGTTGCATCGGTGTGCACAGACACTCAGATTCCCAAACACGTCATGTTTTCCCTCAAGGTCGGATTGACTTTAGGGAATACCGGGAAAATTTCCGGTGAGCCGGTCGAGTAAGTAGACTGATGGGCCGGTAAGAAAATGTCTTCTCATCTCTGCATCGGACCGGTGCCCAGCTACATTTTCCCGATAAGTTTTTAAGACCCAATCCGACCCTGTTTTTCCTGAGCGATAACATCGCATGTTACACGTCGTTTATTGTTAGTGTGAGTCCTTGCGACGACACAACACAAATAAGAACAGTAGTTAATATCGCTTTAAATTTGCAAACAATTATCGCATTTCAAAACTGGACTGTGTGGGACTGCATCTCCTTATCTTCTTTCGTTATCGCTCTTCGACGCAGCTACTGAAATTATTCATTTCTCTCGAATATTTAGGAACATTCGCCAAATTATAAATAATTGGTATTGTAGAAACTATGACATCTAAATTTATACATTCCTACCACCCAAAAGGATCGAGAAAAAACATTTTCTTTAAAAAATATCGAAATCTAACGTATTTTTCCACGAGAAAAGTAAGGAAGGGGTTGAGTGGCCACCTGTTGATAGTTCTGATTGAGCTGAAATTTTCAGATGTTTACGTTTCCATCAAGTGGAAGAAAATCCGCCTCGCAATCCTAAAAGTCAAAATGATCCTCAGTATCAATACGGCTGACACCCTAAAGAAGTGTGTCGTGATGGACGTCAGGGTCGTAATCAAAGGCAGGGGACCAAGCCTCAAATCACCCTTTCTTCTGATAAAAATACTCCCCCCCCCCCGAACCTGCAAAATATTTATACAACCCGGAGGCAGGGATCCAAAACACGAGCGAAAGAGAAAAAATTAATGTATGATAAAAAAATTATTAAGGAAAAGGAAAACTTGTTGAAGAAAAAAGTTATAACAAATTGGCCAGTATAAATTTAGTGAAAATTCATACTTTCTCAGTGGTCAGTACGTTTGAGTCATCACAAATCAATACAAAAAAAAAGCTTCAGTGTATTTTGGTGGTCGGGAGAGAGTACGGACGTGAAAAAGAGGTCGAGGAGTGAAATAATGTATGTTTAGTTCAAAATTTTAAAATTTTATCCCTGGAGAAAATAAGCTCACTACGACCCTTGTATTGATATCAATCGCCCGCTCCCCCTTTAAAATGAAATTCCACCGACGTCCCTACTTTTCGATATTGAGGATACCACCTCACCCAGACGCAAAAATGGTGTTACTTCGAGTCCCCTTGAACACGTCTTCGAATTTTGTGCGAAATTTCATCCTTTTACAGATAATAATGCATTTTAGGTTCACATATTGTTAACATACATTCCACTGCTCAGACCACGAGTACTACGGATTGATTTCAAAATTTTCATAATACGAAAAGCGTACCTTTCAAATCACCGATACCATCGTCGTTGCTATCCTTAAACGATCTAGGATAATATCTGGTATATCACGGAAGTCTGCCACCAATCTAACTTTTGAGGTGTAGTAAGCTCGGCATTGCCCGTAAAGAGCGCGCATAGGCTGATTACAAAAATTTTAACGAACATGATGTCACAATTGCCGAATTTGAATATACTAAGCATCGTCGATGGTGCGAGTGTCCAAAACACGACGAAAAATACGAATAGTCAGAAAAGTTGGGCTATCTATCGCCTGCGAGCTTTCAGAAAACACCTGATCAAATAACAGGCGGCAACGAAATGTTCGCGAACGAGTCACACGTTGAGTCACTGCTTTGTTGACATAACTGAACGGTTCGTTTCGTAACTGACTCATCGACATTCGACTGCAGTCGTAAATCGTAAATATTTATGGTAATTCCCAAATCCTAATTCATGCTACCAAACGGCCCTAACACACTTTCGAGGGTACAAGAAGAGAGTACCCTACACCTAACAGGGGTACTTCTTACAAAAAGCTTTCGCAGCAGCGAAAGCAGAACCGACTTTTCGAGCTACTTATCATTTAAGCAAAATATATTCTGACGAATTAATGAAATAATGAAAGTTAAGTACTCTGGATGTAACCCATATAACACAAACTTATGAAATCATATATTAATCATGAAAGAAGCAGTTGAAGAAGTAAATAAATTTTTATAATAGAAATATGAATTTTTAAGTCTATTCGACTTATTATATATTTACATGATTTGAGTTTAAACCGATGTAAATTAGGTTGGATTTTATCTTTTACATTTTAATAATTAAATTTAGTACAAAAGGATTTATTTAGGTTTTTTATAAAAATTTAATTAATTTAGGTTATAGTTTTTAGTTTTAAATTAATTTTTTTTAAATTATTTTCAAAATAATTTTTTATTAATTTAAAAAAAAATTTTAAATTTGTTAATTAAATTTATTAAATTAATTATTAAGAAAAATATAATAATTAAAATTAAATTAATTAAATTAAAAGGGAATTCTATAATCTTTGTTCCTAAATATCTAATAGAAATAACGATATTCAAAAAAATTCATAAAATAATTTTTATTATAGGAATAAATTTATTTGATTGAAATTTAATAATCCCAACTTTAGGTATGAATAGACTAAAAATAAACTAAACAACTTCAAGTTATTTATACTAATTATAAAATAGATTAAAAATTAATATCTCAGTTCAATATTTTGTTATTATATAAAATAATTATTATATAATAATGATACTAATTATAAATAATTCAATCTAACTTAGAACTAAAAATAAATTACTACTCAAACACTAATGAAAAAAAACAAACCTCTTTTAATCTCAAAATTGGGTTTAAAAAATAAAAATTCAATTCAGGTTAATTATTTTTTCTAAATGTTGTATTTATTAAAATGTCAAATTATTAAATGAAATTGATTAATTAGAATTAAATAATAAATTATTTAATAAAATGAATAAAAAAAATGATTTTAATATGCGTGTGGGTTTAATTAATAAATCTTATTATTGATCTAAATGATATATCAAATGAAATTAATTATGTTATACTTAAACACTTGATTGTATACTAAGAAAAATCGATTATTGCATGCTGTGTTTGTCATTGTTTTGCATCGTACTCGATACTACTTACTTATGATATCTGCTTGTCTCGTTTTCTATTCTGTTATTGTTTTGTTCTGTTTTTATCTGTATCTGTATGTTTGTATGTTTTTTTTTGTCTGTTTTTGTTTATTCGTTCTGTAGTTTTTACTTTTTTGTTCTGTCTTACGTCTTGTTCTGTTCCTTCTCTGGTTTGGTTTCTTTCTGTTTTACGTTTCTCTTGTTTACTAATTCCTAAATAAAAAATAAATAAATAAATTTCATCTTATTTATTTTTCCATTTTTATTTCCTTTTTTCTTATTTCCTATATCTTTCCATGGTTTCGTATTAACTGTTTCATTTCTTTATGGTTTATTATTTACAATTTATTGATTTTTGTTTTTTTTGTTCTACTTAGTTATATATTTTTTTTCCTTTGCTTTTGTTCTTATTTTTGAGCAGTATTCTTATGTTTTGTAATATTCATGTTTTTATTCTTGGTTTATCCCGATTTGTTATAATTATTATTTTTTTATCTCAAGTTTTGCTTTTTTTTGATTTTTTTTAAATTTAGGTTACTCATTATTTTTTGATGCCTCATTTCTCTATTTTTCTATAGCATAATTTTAAGATAATCCCCCTCGCCGCATCGTGAAAGTTGGCAGTGGAGGGTTACCAGAGTGAGTTTGTACTTTTCAATAATTTAATAAAAATTTCTAAAATTTCCTTAAATTATTTCTAATAAAGGATTTCTAAGATAAAAATTGATAAAAATTTATGTCAAGCGATTTATGTCTGAGCAAATGTCTAAATGTAAACTGGAGCCAACGAATGGCATTTAACGGCGCACACGGGAACTTTGTATGGGGCCGGTTAACGAAGAAAGGGCGACAGGGACAGTTAAGAAGGGCAGTTTTAAAGCATTTTCCTTTAAAGGCATTACAGCATTTTTACGCGTTATAACGTTTTTTTCACAATTTTTATAAATTTTTTGATAAATTTATAAGCCGTAACCAATTCTAATTCTGATTGGAAAAAATTCGCACAAAAGGTCTGACTGCTGAAAGATGTTGGGAAAGGTGTTTATAATTAGTGGTGAAAACCCACCCCAACTACACTGAGAACTTCCATCATTATTTTTATACGGTTTTCTTGATTTTTCTCAAAATTATAATATTCTAGGAAGAAAATATCTCAGTAAAAAAATGTTCCGTGTAAAATTTTCTACAAAGCAGCCTATTATAAGAATTTACTCACAAGTCATACTTGAGGAGTTATAGGCTTAGAAAATTTTATTGTTTTAATACAAAATACTACATGTACGTGTAATCATTCATCATTATCATTAGATTCGTCTACATCATCTAACTGTGAATAGCGTGACCCGGCATTGGGGCAGGACGGGCTGTGACAGGACTTTTGCAACCGTTTGCACAAGGTTTTCCTAGAAAAAGAAGGGAGGCAGCACACTTTCAAGTATTTTTTAGTTAAAGTTTGTCTGAATGCAATGAGTGCAAACCTAAAGAATGACAGAGTCACATTTATGCCCACATACTTTCTTACAGCTGCAGAAGATTCTCGCCATCAGTTTCTGTGGAGCCATTTGAGATTTTGTTTTGACTGGCTGTAAACCTGATTCAGTTTCCATTCAGCCCCATTCCAGTGGGGAGTCTTCACGATCCAGTGAAGACTGAATTTGAGTGTACACTCGGTAAAAGTGCTCTTCAGTTGCGACCTCAGTCGGTGGAAGCAAACGTAATTCCACCTTCATTCTCCCACTCATACTGCAAAACTTCTCAAATCAAAGCGCGCTCAAAGTGTCATCCTCATTTTTTGCTCCATACAATATTTTCATGGCCTTTTCACTCGCTGCGACAACATCTTCTTTTCTACTGTCGGGACAGTCGAAGACTTGTGATATGTGCGTTATCGTGGCAGTCAAGTTCAATGTTGCCCAAGCTGGTAATTTTACTTTTATTCAAGGAGCCAGGGTTGTATTACAGCCTGTAAAGACGTGTAAAAAATGCTTTGTCACGATATATTTGATTGTTCAAGCTAGAGAATCTTTTCTGGGCCACTTCACCTCTACTGGGTTTCATAAATAATAGCTCCTTGATGTATGGATTTGCCAAGGCTGTTACTAAAATAAGAATGTCGATGTCCTCAACAACAACAGTTGTCAACTGCCCACTTTCTCGTAGCCTCACGGCTTCCCGAACAATGAGGCTGTCAGCGTCATCTGGAGCAACTAGACCTGGCATTTCGTTTGCTGTCAAATGTGCTCTCAGCATTTCAACGAATTGACTTTTATTCATGTTGTTAGCGAAAACTAACTCTTGCTTGAATGTGAAAAGAGTTGTTTCTCCTGTCAAAATGTCTGGAGCCCTTGCAGTGTAACACCTGCTTCATTCCGAATCTTTGAGACAAGCCTGTCGGTACTCACCAAATACTTACTATCACAGCATTTTTACCAAAATGCTTGAGAATGTATTTATGGTATGAGTCCAGGAGACTGAAATATCTTATGTGACGACCATACAGTTTTATGTAGGAGATAACCTCCATCAACAACAAACAAGTACTTTCCGCTTTTCGTCCAATTTTTTTTTTGTATCAGAAAAAATCTTATACAGTTGAGACTTATTATTTGGTTTTCGCATAGGTACCAGTTTCATCGAATAAAGGAATTGGATACGGCGCCGATACTTCCTTCAAGTAATTCAGTTTTCAATTCAATTGTTCCTTCTTAAAGGATGCAAATACGATGAAATAGAGAGAAGAGGTCAGAGAGTGGAGTTTTTGCCTTGTTAATAACAACAGAACTGGTTATTGCTGCTAACGACTTCACTTTTCTAGATATTTTGAATTTTATATCTGTGAACTTTTTTCCCTCATTTTCTCTTAAAATAGTGGTCCCAATTTCGTAAGCTTTGGGCGAGTTCATACCAACTCCTACCAAGCCTGTGCTTATAGATATTATTTTGTCTCTCTCAATAAACGGCATTTTACTTTGGAGCCAGATGTAGATAATGTTGATATCTCTATCATTGCATATTCCTCGAGCGTCACACCAGTCAACGTGTTTTGCTCCCCTGTAGCCGATTGTATGTCGCCGCAGTCTTCTAATAATGACCAAGTTTTTCGGCAGCTTCATATGTGGCGTTACCGTACCGACATCGTCTTAATATGGACGCTGTCAAGCAAAAAGGGACCAAGCGACAAAATCTGTTTCTCGAGAACATGTGATTCCAAGTTCAAGAGCCATGTAGGTAGAAACTATATGGCATAGCGTTTATCGATAAGCCTTTTTCAAAATGGGTACGCATTCTTGATTTGGGAACCCTGTATTTAAAAACATAATTTTTGTGCGCTTTCCACCGATATCAATAACTCATTTTATCCAAAATGTCGGTTGGTCGCTTTATGCTTAACCACGTCCATATATAGTCCGACGTATTCGTATTGGTCAGTACGCGGTAAGAATAACGCTTGAAGAATTTATTCCGGATTTAAGAATGCATAAAAAATTATTCCGAATTTCGACAAGGCTATAGCTCCTCAAATATGACTTGTGAGTAAATTCTTGTAATAGGCTTTTTCGTAGAAAATTTTACAAGGAACATTCTCTTACTGAGGTATTTTCTTTTTATAATGTCATAAATTTGAGAAAAATCAAGGGTGGAAGTTCCCAGTGTGAGGGCGGTGGCTTTTCATAACTTATCATAGACACCTTCTTCAACATTTTTCAGCAGTCAAACCTTTTGTGCGAACTTTTTCTAATCGAACCTGTTTCTTGATTGTAATTCTCCAGGGCTATTACGTTTAAACAAATTGAGATTTATGAATTTGGGGCGCAAGAAAGCACTGGGGCGCACCAGGAGATTTCCTCGGTTTCCCGCTTAGCCAGTCCGTGTGTGCATGGAAGAGCAGTTGTGTCGAGATTTATCGCAAAGGAGGTGCGAGAAGTAGCGATAGTGAAAATCGCACAAGTGTAAAACCTGAGAACTAGATGATGTCATGATTGCAAAACATTTCTCGCAAAAGTTGACGAGCGCTCTACTTTTCTCTCAGACAGTTCACTCTCTTCAATATTCTTCTGTCTACTTGTGTCTCTTTCTCTTTTTGTTTTCCCTAATTTTTCAACTGTTTTTGAATTTTGCGGCTTGTTAACATTTTTTGAATTGAATAAAATTAATAACATTAAAAAAACGTGGTCGAGAAACGAAATAGATGATTTAATTTCACGTTGTAAAAATTTTGAGGAATTGTGGAACGTGCGGTGTGTATCGCATTAAAAAAAGAGACGCTCTAAAGAGCTTTACAAGGCACTTTGCCACCACTGTTGATGAAGTAACCCAGACGATACATAATCTGCGGAATCAATTTCAATCCAAAATTTAAAAAATGGGAACAAAAAGTGGTCAAGATACAGTAGATGATCAAGGGAAAATGGGAATATTTTTATGCTTTCACAACTGTTTGTGAATTGCACAACATGTTCCATTTTCAGTTCTTGTAGTAGTTGATGATATGCCCCAAATTGCATACGGCGTGAAATCTACTTTTCCACCCAAACTGATCGTTTCTTTCTTTTTTGGGGAACTCAGGGACGTACCGATAGGAGAGCACCCCCCCCCCGTCCGTAGGAATTTTTCACTCAGCAGTTGGGAAAATTTACCATTTCAGTCAGGCGAGTTGAAAAATCCAACAAGTTTAAAAGTTTTTATTTATTTATTTATTTTTGGCTTTTATATTAGGGAGTTGAGTTGAGAACAAGTCAAAAGGTTTTTTCTTCTTTTGCTTTGATACTTGGGAATTTTGAGTTGAGTCAGTTGGAAAAATCCAACAAGTCAAAAGGTTTTCTTTTTTTTTGCTTTGATACCCGGGAATTTAGAGTTGAGTCAGTTGGAACTTTCACGATTTTTACACCCCCCCCCCCCCAGGAAAAATTCTTCGATACGTCTCTGGTGGAGCTTCAACTTGCTCCATCAGTAAACACAGTGCTTTAATTCGTTTTCTTTTCATCGCGATACACGTTTACGCACGGCCTATAATTTTTTTCTCAAAAGCGGTCTATCAAATGTAAACTCTCTATCCATTTTTCTCGCAGAAGTTCTGACACTTTTCTGTCAGAGAGAGAAACTATCGGAATTTCTCGCGTAGTATAAACTGTTTACGATTTTACTCGCAGGATGATGCAACTTATATGTAAACGTAGCTTAATGTGTTCATTAAAGAACGACATTCCATGGTGAAAACTGCGCAGATATTTTCCAATGCCTACAATTTACTCTATCTTATGGCAAATTATGTTCATTTTCTTTTAATTCGTTTAAATAATTGCAGGGTTAAATAAACTAATACGAATGGGACTAGCTTCATGTACTGATAATTTTACTAAAACAGCGTTGTTTACCTTAGGATATTACCATTACCGCCGATTCACACGAGCGCTCTAAATTAAAGCCCCCTTCGGTATGTCAGGATCGAGTATGCCTCGGAATTCTGAGAAAAAATTGTCGAATACGGTATAGTTAATGGATAGTAAACAATGCAAAATCATTATTGAAAAATTGTGAAACATCAAACATCTTCATTTTGTTTTTAAAGAAAAAATCAGGTATTACACTTAATTTGATAGCGAAGGGCGAAAGTGGGTGGAAGGTAAACTTTTCTCGACGTTTCATCACGAGAGAAATCGAATGATACTAAATTTCCATTTTTAGGTATAACTCGAGAAAGAATGACGGTATGTGAAAAGTTGTTGTGTGATTCCATAGAGCATAGCTAGAAATAGAAAGCTATTTATCTGATGCAAAATCTATCGAATAGGAAGGGAGATTTTCCCCTCCTTTTTCCGTCGAACGAGGCATGAAGTAAGTGGTGACGAGTCGTTAGAACCGAAAGGAATGCTCGATCTTGCAAAAGCTTACTCTGAGACACAACTCTCGGGTGTTTGAAATATACACATTAAGGTATCCTTTTCTTTTCGATTTTCGCTACCACACATGCGCTCCAAGCTGACAGTAGGTAGGATTGAAAATGATGCAAAAAGTATACAGTAATAGGGGGGGGAACTTTTGATCGCTTAGCATGCGATTAATTGATGCATGCAACTAATGTCCTGTAAGCCTTCACTTCGAGCACATTTTCTGGCAATACCGTAACCGTTACGAAGAAAAGGACACAAGAGCCGACAGACGAAGCAGAAAGCATTTTTTTACATCAGCTTTTCTCTTGTGGGCCCGTTCGCGTGAGTTTTTTCAATTCTAAAACGTGATGCCAGCGAACAACTGAATTACAATCGGCCCTTAATATCTCGATAAATATTTAAATAGAGTAAAGGATTTTGAGAAGAAAATTAAATTTCAAACCAGATTAAAAGCTTTGCCCAGTAATCCCTTACTAATCTAGCTCCTCAGCTATCACGCGCTTCCCTCACGTTGGCATGCTCGGTACTGCACGCCCTTCACTTTCTATCTATGAGTCAGCCAGTTGATCAGTTCTCTTGGTCCGTTTATCTAGCTATATCGGTTCTTGTATTTCAAAAGCGAAAGTGAGATTCTCTACATAGCATAATATCGTCATCTTAATTATAAAACCTTCTAAGTGCTATTATGCACATTTTACAGGAGAGACAATGAGGAGGGCCATTTATTCAAATGTTACACATTTTTTTCATTTATTCTTAAAAATTTTTAAGTCGTTGTAAAATGTTTTGGCTATTACCATAAGGTGCGGTACAATCACTTCTATTTCATGAACGAAAATAAAATTCAAGACCTGAACAACTTTATGCACTTCCATAGCCTAGTCTCGTAGAACAGGGTCCCTAATAAATACGGCAAAACTTTAGACCTAGTCCTGAGCAATATCACTTAACGGTCAATCTAGGTCATCCCTTGTCAACACCTTCCGATAGCTATCACCCTCCTTTGGAAATAGATTTATCACTCGCTCGAATTTTTCATAAGATGAACCCCCCCACACCTCCAGTCGCTTCTCCAGCCTATAACTTCGCCAAAGCAGACTTCTTTAACATGTATCTGCTGTTGAAAGAGACATCCTGGGAAGAATTGTATGAAATTACTGACAGCAATGAAGCCGCGAGCTATTATCAAAAAGCGCTACACGATATTATAAAGAGAACCGTTCCCCTTAGAACCTATCGAAAAAAAATCAAGTATCCTTCTTGGTTCTCAAAAGAAATAATCAATAATCTTAAAATAAAAGGGAAATTGCACTCTAAATTTAAGAAAACACAATGTTCCAGTGTACATCAACAGTTCGCCACGTGCAGGAAAGAAACTAAGAAGTTAATCAAAGAGGCATGGGAGAGGCATAATCGTAATGTAGAAGGACTACTCAAATCCAACCCGTCACAGTTTTGGAGATACGCAAATAACTCGCGTAAAAATATGGGCTCAAACACTACTAGCATTGAGTTTAAAGGGCAAATACTTAGCTCACCGAATGAAATCTCAGAGGCATTTGCCTCACATTTTGCCTCAGTGTTCCTCGCTGATGAGGAACTCACTACCAATCAGAAACTACAAACGAGTTTAACCCGTGCTTCAAATTTAAATTTAACTTTAAATCTAAATACTGTGCATATTAAAACTGTCACTGTAGACGAAGTGAAAGGTGTCATGGGTTCCCTGAAACCTAAACTATCAAGCGGACCAGATGGTATCCCATCATACATTTTTAAGGCTTGTAAAGATCTCTTGGCTCCGCCGTTGACACACATTTTCAATATCTCCCTTCTAAACTCGCAATTCCCTGAAACATGGAAAATATCTGAAGTAATACCAGTGCCTAAAAATGACAACAGGAAAGACTTGACTAATTACCGGCCCATATCCCTTATACCTGCCTCAGCTAAAATATTTGAAACTGTGGTTTATAATAAGCTTTATCCAAAGATAAAAAACTACTTGGTTTCTTCTCAACATGGTTTTATGGAAGGCAGATCTGTCCAGACCAACTTAATTCAATTTACTCAATACGTCCTGAAAGCCCTCGATGAAAGAACACAAGTAGACGTTATATATACAGATTTCAGTAAAGCCTTTGATAAAGTACACCATCGTATACTCATAACAAGAATGCAGGAGCTTGGCTTTTCGACAAATTTGGTTAACTTTTTCAACGCGTATTTGGGAAATAGGAAACAGTTTATCTCGTTCAGAGGAGCCGAGTCTACATACTTTGACTGTACCTCGGGGGTACCACAAGGATCCATTTTGGGGCCCTTATTATTCTTGATATTCATTAACTCTGCCGCAACGGTCCTCCGCGATTCAGAAATTCTACTCTATGCAGACGACATTAAAATTTTCAGACAAATAAAATCAGCTGCGGACTGCGATCTCTTACAACAAGATATAAATCGACTAGCCACTTGGAGTCTACAAAACGGACTACCGTTCAATCTGAGCAAATGCGAAAAAATTACATTCAGAAGAATACTAAAAAGAATCGAGCATGACTATCATATAGATGGAGCCACGTTACGGGAAGTTGACAGGGTGAGGGATTTGGGGGTGATTCTAGATGCAAAACTTACGTATAAGGACCATCTATCTAACATCGCATTGAAATCAAACAAAATGGTGGGTTTTATAATCAAGAGTGGACGAAATTACATTGATGTTGATACGCTCAAAGTACTATATTTCTCACTTGTGAGATCCCATTTAGAATTTGCATCATTAGTCTGGAACCCAACAACGCAAAAGGGAGTGAAATTGATAGAGAAAATCCAAAACCGTTTTCTGAAATACTTATACTTCAAACTATTCTCTTACTACCCTACTGATGTAAGCCACACAGAATTAAGAACAGGTTTCGGGGTCATCAGCCTAGAAAAACGCAGACTAATAACCTCCCAATTACTGCTATATGACATTGTTCATAGTAAAATATGCGATGAAAATCTACTGCGACAAATCTGCTTTCGGGTACCCTCGTTCCAAGCGCTCTCAAAAGATCTATTCGAAACAATAACTGCCCACACAAATGGACACAGGGAGTCCGCTATGAATAGGGCGGCACGTCTGTATAATAACATAGTATCTAAAAATCCCCACGTCGATATATTTTTCTTAAAACGTTATAATTTCAAGAATATAATAACCAAAATCATAGCGGCTCCAAATTTTAAATTTTAAAATAACCAGACGCGTGCTCCGAGCTCCTTACTGGAGGGGGGGGGGGCAAGTGGTAACCCTGCGTGCACTTTTTTTCCTCTCTCTTTTTTTTATGTTTTTATTTTCGATATACTTTTAAAATATTTTAATTACTTTACTTTCCTATTAGGTACTTATTATTTTGTATTTTTTTTTTTTTCATTTATCATATAAATTTATTGTATCTCTGCCTTGCTCCTCCTGTAATTGGCCGAAAGGCTGTTGGAGGAAAATACATTATTATTAACAAAAAAGTAATTTTACCAAAATTGAAACATAGAAGGTTTTATAATTAAGCTGACGATATGTCATAAAATGCGCCCCATATTTTTTATTACGAAGTCGGTTCGATACGGAGCATACAAAAATGTTTGAATTGTGAGTTCTAATTTCTTTTCAAGTTCGTTCCTCCCCTTGCCACCATGTACCACCAACCTTAAAATTTAGCGTTAAAATATTGGTTATTTCACTCGCTAATTACGGATATCGCATCTCAGTTCTTTATTTATTCCCAACTCGGGCCCAGAAAACCAAGGTTCGGACTTGAGATGGGCAAAGTTTCCTTCAAGTATTGAAATGGGGACTTTTTCGATCCCTGATCAGGAATATCGCGGGAATGTTTTGATCTGGTCCCAGTTTGAACCCAAAAGATCAAATTTTGGACCCGAAACGAGCAAAAGTAATTTGATTTGAAAATTCGAACAAAGTATTGAAATGGGCGTTTTATAGCATTAGATTTCGTATTCCGTCTCATTTTGGGGCTCAAAAAATTCCATTCTTGAAATGGACAAATTCAAGTCGATTGAAAAAATGGAACGATGTACTGAAATGAGATTGCGAGTATTACATGTGATTTTGGATATAGTTACAGATGAGGTCCGGAAATTAAAAGTCCTTATAAATGGATGAAATTGACTTGGCTTAAAATATCGAATGAAGTGTCTGAATAGAAGCTATTGTATATAGTTGATTCCGAAAATTATATCAGATTTTGATTCCGGTCGGGTCCCATTGTGAGCCTCAACATCCGAATTTAACACACTGACTCGAATTAGAAAATTAAAAGAATTATCGAGATAGCTTCTCTTTCTGAATTGCTGAATCTGAATACTTGATCAGATTTTTTTCATCAAGTCCAATTTGAGCTCCGAAATTAAAATTACAACCCAGGAAAAAGATTCCCCTTACTCAGAAAAGAGAAAGGATGATTTTCCTCTCTCTTCGTGGAAAGAAACAAGTTCATTTTACCTAGAACGATTGTTTTCCACATTTAAGTAAGGACATGAAAGGAACAACGTTCTTTTCGCTTAATAAAGGAAAGAGATAATTTCCTTCTCTTTTCTCGAAGAAAAAAAAATTACACTAATCTAAAAAGGGAAGGGATAAGTTTTTTCTTTCATCGAAAAAACAAGCGTGTTTCGACATCCTAGAAGAATGAAGTTACTTTAATGCGCGATAGCAACAATGTGATTTTCTTCTCTTCCATCGAAGGAAAATGAATAGAGGTTTTCTCATTTAGGAAAGGGAAGGGACGATTTTCTTCCTTTTTCGCAAGGAAGAAAACAAATTTTCGTTTCTCAAGGAAAGGAATAAGATTCTTCTCCTTTGAGAAAATAAATATACGATTCTATTCTGTTTCTCCAAGGAAATGAAGTTCCTCTCAGTTAGGTATAGAAAGAGCTGATGTGTTTTTCTATTTTATCAAAGAAAGAAACAAGTTTGCTATTTCTCAAGAAATAGAACAATCTTTTTCTCGTTACTCAAAAAGAGGAACCACGTTACTCTCATCTACCCCAAGCGAATGGAAAAACTCAGATATAATTTTGATCTATAAAAAGGGAGAAAGACATAAAATTTCTAACTACCGTCCTATTAGCCTAAGCCCAACAACCTCAAAAAAGTTTTCGCAGATCCTGGTAAACAGACTAAAAAACTTACTGACCTTCCAACAACCCAAAGAACAGGCTGGCTTTAGATCGGGTTTCTCTACGTCTGATCATCTACACGTCATTAGACAACGTATAGAAAAATGCAACGAATATCAGATCGAGCTCAACCTGACCTTTATCGACTTCACCAAAGCTTTTGACCTGCTACTGCACGGTTTCCTGCTATCAGCAATGAAAAACCAAGGTATACCAAAAGTATACGTAGATATAATCGAAGAAATGCTATCAAAATTAAAGGGGAGAATAATTACAGATGTAACAGGGAAATACTTTGAAATACAAAGAGGAGTGAGACAGGGAGACCCCCTGTCCCCGTTCGAATTTAACTGTGCTTTGGAGGAAATATTTAGAAATTTAAAATGGGAAAAAAAGGTATTAAAATAAATGGGGAATTTCTTAATAATCTAAAATTCGTGGATGACGTAGTACTGATAGCGGGTGACCGCGCAACATTAGACAACATGATACGTGAACTAAATGAAAAAGGAACTACAGCAGGATTTTCAATGAACCTGACAAAAACTAAACTGATGAACAACAGAAACGAAATATACGACATAGCGATAGGAAAGAATTTAGTGAGTTGGACGGAGAGAACCACCTATCTGGGGCAACTCATAACATGTGAAAATAATTGGAAAGAAGAGGTCGAGAGGAGAATTACCTTGGCATGGAATAAATTCTGATCGCTAAAATTCATCTTAAAAGGACCGTTCCCACTAAACGCAAAAAGCTAAATTTTTAATACTTGTATTCTTCCCACCTTAGCATATGGATCAGAAACTTGGGCTTTAACAAAAAATCTTGAGCAAAAAATTAGGACCACGCAAAACACAATGGAGCGTTCGATAATGAATATTAGGAAAAAGGATCGAATAAAAATTACAAAAATCAAAGATACAATAAAAAATAACATGGATGCGGTAAAAATAATAAAAATGAAAAAATGGAAATGGGGAGGACACGTTGCGCGGATAGGTGAAAATCGATGAACAAACAAAATCACTTTTTGGTTCAACACGGGAACTAGAAAGCGTGGTGGACAGAGGACCAGGTGGAGAGATGATTTTAGAAAACTTCTGAGGCATGAAAACTGGCAAAGAGTCGCCCAAGACCGGGCGGAATAGAAAAGGTTGGAGGAGGCTTTTGCCCAAACCTAGGGCCACGTGACGCGATGTTCCATGTTCTTAGCAATTATACCGTGTACACATAGAGAAAATTTATTATAGAACTAAGACCATGCGCCATGTAAATAAAAGCTTTGATTGACTCTCATCTACAAAGGTGTTGTGAAGATTCACCGTAACGCCAAGTGAGGTCCGCTGAGGTGGACCCAGCGGCTAAGAAGAATCGTTAGCTCTACGTTATAAAGCTCGCAGCTTCCTACAATAATAAGGTAATAATTTTATTGTCAGCAAATAATTGCGACGGAACCGATGCAGTTACTGAGCACGTAAAAGCGATTTCGAAGTTACTTTTTTTTAAATCACAAATAGTATGATAGATATTGTTATTAGGCATTTTAGCGTACGACACAACAATGGCTCTCAACAGTGAAAAATTATTTAAAAATTTCCAAGGTCAATTTCTAGAACAGAGTAGCGTAAAGACGTTTCCACTTGACAACTGGTATACAGATAATGAGCGTGCGCCTTCCGCAGGGCGAATTTTTCGACTTGCTTCCGCTTAATCAATATGGCGGATTCTGATAAATCCGCGACTGTGGGCGTATGCCGAATTTGTTGGGCAATCATCGAGGAAGTATGAGTCTGAAGGGCAAAGGTGAGGGGTCAGCGATCAGCTGAGATATTCGACCCGCAAGTGGGGCCGGTGATTTTAAAACATCGAGAACGTAATGATTCTAGTTGGTCATGATTTAGACGATGCTGCAAAAGTGTCACATATGGCCCCGAATGACCGCATGCGAAATTTTAAACAAATTGGAGATAGCCCTATGCTACTTGTAACTATTTTTCTTTCTGAACAACAAAATACACGAAGGTTTAGGGTTTCGAATGAAATATTTTTTCCTAGTCTCTCATTATGTTGGAGACACCTTCCGTCCATTTTGATGATTCTTGTAACATTTTCAGCGGCGGTTTTAGGAAGTAATTCTAAGAAGGGCAATTCAGAATGTATCGCAATTGAAGGTATTAATTTCACTTCAACTAAATTTGCGCTGGTCCGTTCACTCTATTTATTCGTTGTCCAACATTTACCAGTTGGTTCTCCGGACTGGATTTTGTGAAAAACATGGAAAACAATAAAATTAAAAACGATTTGCAGTAAATTCTGCAGACGTTATGGTATCAAGTAATTTATAGGAATTTCATCATTTTCTAACCATCTAGTGAAACTGATCCTCCAGTCCAGATCTAGAGGCATCTTGCAGTACAAAACACAGTGGCACATTTCAGGAACAATTTCAAAGAGGAAATTCAAAATTTATAGTAATTGAATGGGTTTCACCTCTTTCCACTCCCTCCCTAGAGCGTTTATATGATTTTGATGTCCTCAATGAAGTATCTACTTGGCTAGAAGGAAAATACATGTGTAGTCTTAAACGATCTACCGATTGTCTACCAATTTTTGAAGTATTTCAGCATCAAATTTTTCACGTAAAGAGCATCTAACTCCTTCCCCGAATATGGGCTTTCTTCGCTCTAGAATTTCTTTAAGGATGGAATATACTCGTACTGTTACAGTTTAGGTTCGTCTCTTCCATCAAAACGATCCAACTGTAGGAGTCATTTCTTGGACATAATGCTTGATATATAAGTTTTCTTTGCCATTAAATCCCACTAGAAATAATATTTTTATACTCCCTTCCTCATCCCGACTCCACAGAGTGGCACTATACAGGGCTGGCACGAACGTTGACTTCTTCTTTGATATACAAATAGTATTCGGTTTACAGGTACATATTTTTTAGATTACTGAATTCGATTTGGAGGTGAATGTGGTTTTTACTTCTCTCCAGCACTGTACAACGATGGACTTTTCATCCTCTAGTGTGTTCTGTGAGTTTAGATCCAACCGTTACAGTCAATATCGAATTCAGTAACGTAAAATATCTATAAATCGAAAAATTCACCGAAATAATGAGTCAAATTTTGTTTTAACACTCCCTCCTGTACAACTCTGATGGATCAGTGGTACAATCCTCGTCGAAATTATACTCAGGAACTAGGAAAAATTGGAAAAACGTACATATTAAAAAATACTCGCTTTTGTTGGACCCTTTTTCGAAACCACCCAGTGAAAACATTACATCAGTGAACGCCTACCGTAAAATATACATAGTGTTATTTTTAAAGAGAGTTGGAGCAGCTATCCAAAATAAGACCAGGATTGTTTCCAATGCAGTTAGATAGGATTCGAGAAAGAAATACCCAGTGTAAAATTTCAAAACTCATTTTACCACAGAAAAAGGTATGCTAGCCAGTGTTTTTCCTGCTCGAGAGGAAGGGGGAAGAGAGACAGACAGACAGAGAAGGGTGGACCAGGCATCTAGTTTGTAGAAAGGAAGCTAATTTTAATGAGGATGTCACCGATACGAGTTCCCAGCGTAGTCGAGACAGTATCTTGTTTCTACGTCTCTACAAAGTGCAAATAGGTAAGTAGGAAAAAAGTAAAACATTTCAGCGGCAGGTATAAAAAATACTTTTTACGTTGAACTTTCCGTTCTGACTCCAAAACATTATTTTCAGGGATCAGGAACAATTTTTTAATGGTTCAACATAATAAACCATCTCCCACCATTGGCCAGTGTGAATGTATTTCTGCGCATTCGCTCCAAAAATTGATGGGCACATTTTAGAAGCCCTTCAGATTAAAGGGCGAATGTGGGTGTTCGATCTTAATTTAACAAAGACGACATCGGTAACGTGACGTAATCATATTACCGAGTGCGAATTAATTTTCAACATTTTGGGAGTAGGTCGGTCTGCGAAAATTGTCAATCAGCTGTGCGCAAAATGACCTTGAAATTGATGAATATGAAGAAGAAAACATTTTTCTTTCGACTACTCCGCTCCTTCAATGTTCTTGGCGGCAACCAAAATACCACACTTCACATTACACGAAAAAGCTTAGAAGTTTCTACAGTTCACCGACTACAAACGTTAGTAAATTTATATTAAGTAAGAGAAATTTTACTAAATAACACACGAGTGCAGCAGTCGTATGCAGTTTTCTGTTCTTCTATTTTCAATATTGATTCTAGCAACTACTATAGAGCATAATCTTTTCACTGTCGAATATTCTGCTATTTGGCAGGAGTTGATAACTTTTGTTTTTTCATACATTATATTCCGACTTTTAGGATATCGATTTCATATTTCTTAGGAAAATGAGGTCGGCTTTCCTTTTTCTCGCTTTCCTTTTCCTCATTTCCCCTCATTTCCTTTCCATACTCAATACTGCGTGAGTGGTCAGTCCCACGATTCATTTTAATCTAATCGCACCAATAATACTTAAATAATGACAAACAGTGGTTGCCAGAGCAATATGACCAGATAAGTAGACGAAACCGTGAACTCAACATGCGAGTGAGGTAATGAAGTGTAATTCGTAGAAAAGGCCGGATTAATTACAGTCAAAAAATTTCTTCGCCCTAATCAAAAGTACTATGTAGTTTAAAATTTCAAGTTGAGAATATCAATAACCTCTTCCAATTTACATTGACCCTTTATGATAAATTTTATATACATCGTTCGAAATTAGGAATACTATATGCATACTCACACACAAACATGATATCTTCTGGCACACATACGAAGATTATGAAGTAAGCATTTGTGTCAATGTAATTTTGAAAGACTCGCGTTAGACGTTTAACTTTAAGCAAAACGCAGTAAGAAAATCAGAATTTTTTTATATTCATCACATTTCAAAATGCATATTAACAAGACTCTTTAAATTTTTATTTTAAAATGATAATAATAATAGTAGTAAATAAATAAATACGGTCCTTTAAAAATAATATATGACTTTATCCACCATAAAAAGAAATGGAAACCAAAATATTGTCTAGAAAAAGTGGTAAGTCAAGGTTACAGATTGAAAATCGTTGAGACTGCTACGAGTCAACAAGATAGGCTTCAACTCGGTCAAGGAACTAAGTGTATGAAGATTTGTCAAGGCCCTATAAAGAATCACTAAGCTTCGTTAGGATCATTTTAAGACTTATTTAAAATCACTAGGATTTTTATATAAGTTATTATAACTCATAAACTCACTAAGTCTCTCTTAAAGGTCAGTATGATTCGTAATATTCTAGTACGATTTTAAATATACTGCTAAGGATTATTGGAAATCGTTAAAACCTCGTTAAAAGTCCGATAAGAATCATTACGATTCGTTATGCCTGTATTATAACTCATAATTTGCACTCCGCTAAGAATTTTAGAGCTCGTTAGAGTCCCCTTAAGACTCGCACGAAGTCTGGATTATTACTTTTCATTTCAATTAAAAGAGATTATTTTGGATTTCTACAATTCCCCCAATCCTGGAAAGCGAGGTAGAAAACGCTATCAATGGACTGAAAAAAGAAAAAGCTCCAGGCCCGGATGGAATAAGAGGAAAGACAATTAAAGCCATGAAAACATCCTTAACACCAATCATAACACAACTGCTAAATGGGATAATCGAGAGGAAAGAGACACCAAGGAGATGGGAGACAGCGGAAATAAGGATACTATTTAAGAAGGGAGAGAGAACAAACATAGCAAATTACCGACCAATTAGCTTGACATCAGTCATGGACAAAATATTTGCAAAAATAATCAAAAGCAGACTATACAAAAAGCTAGATCATAACCAAGGAGCAGAACAGGCGGGATTCAGGAAAAACTATTCAACCATAGATCATATATTTACATTAGAACAGCTAATAGAAAAGGTAAACGAGTACGACATAGAAGCCAATCTACTATTCATAGACTTTAGCAAAGCATTCGACTCAGTAAAACACAACTATCTATGGCAAGCTATGGCGAATCAGGGGGTAACCAAAAACTGGATCGAAATTATAAAAAAGGGATATGAGAAAGCAAAAGCATACGTGAAAACGGATGTTAAGGGACAAACGTTTGATATAAAAAGAGGGGTAAAACAGGGGGACCCGCTATCGCCGAACCTATTTAACTGCGTACTAGAGGAAATATTTCGAAAAATGGACTGGGAGGAAGAGGGAAGAGGAATAAAAATTAATGAAAAATACTTGAGCAATTTAAGATTCGCAGACGATGTAGTTTTAATAGGAAAAACAAAAGAGGAACTACAAAAAATGGCAGAAAAGTTTGTAGAATGTAGTAGAGGGGCGGGGCTGGAATGCAATATAGAGAAAACAAAATTAATGAGTAACAGAAAGGGAGAGGAGGGGGAGAGAACAAAAATAAAAATAGGAAAGAATGAGATAGAGGAGGTCGATAGCTACAAATACTTGGGGAAAAGATTGTCGTTTGAAGAGGGGATGGAGAAGGAACTGAAGGAGAGAAGGAAAGCAGCATGGAACTCCTACTGGGGACTGAAAAACGTATACAAAAACAAAAAGATCCCAATAAGAATAAAGATAGAAACTTTGGAAACCTGCACACTACCGGTCTTAACATATGGTGCACAGACGTGGGCCCTCACGAGTAACCAACTGGATAAAATAAGAATAACCCAGAGAGCAATGGAAAGAAGCATCTTGAACATCAGAAAGGTCGAAAAAATCAAAAATAATAGGATTAGAGCGAGAACGAAAACGAAAGACATAGGGTATATCATTAAGAAAGCCAAGTTCAAATACGCGGGACATATGATAAGGTCAGAGGAAGGGAGGTGGAGCTATATGAATGGACACCATATGGGGAAACAAGGAAAAGAGGCAGACCAAAAACCAGATGGAGAGACGAAATTGGAAATAGGGCCGGAGTGCTATGGGTAAGGAGCGCGCAAGATCGGAGTACTTGGAGAAAAATAGGGGAGGCTTATGCCCAAGAGTGGGCGGGAAACGGTGGTACCAACTGGCGGCAGAAAAAAGCATGTATTATGTAAAAATCCCATAAAGCTGTAATAATATATATTTTGGATTTCTACAGCATTTCGAAATCTATAGTTCGAAGCTTTTAGCTCAAGTTCTTTTTAAATAGAGAAGGGTGTACCTCGGGGAGGTCATCTTTCCCAAGTCGATAGAATACCCGGCAGATTTTACGTTAGTTAGCTAAACAAAATTTGAAACATAAGACCGAAGCAAAGATTTTTTCGTATGGTTATATAATAAAGATTATGATTTTTCATATATCCCTTTCCTAATCACAGAAGAAAAGAAATGAAAGAAACATTGGAACAGCAGAACAAGCAACATACCTACGACAACAAATAGCCTTCAATAGTCGCAATGAAAGAGAAGTAAATGCAAGAATAACGAAAACATGGAACAAATATTGCTCGTTGAAAGAAATATTCAAGGGCTCTTAAATAGCCACCGCAGAAGTGAGATTTTTAATATTTGTATAGTACCCATCATGACATACGGATGCCAAACGTGGACGTTAATTCAAAAATTATTATCACATGTCAAGCAACACAGAACTCCGTCAATGCTAAACATAAAAAAGAGGGACCACGTCAAAATAACGTTTCTAAAACAAAAACTGAAACATAACACGAACGTGACACATTACATTAGAAGACAGAAATGGAGATGGGCGGGCCATGTAGCCAGGCTAACAGATGAAAGATGGACTTACAAGACAACCTTTTGATTCCTAGCCCACCACAAGAGAAAAGAAAGGGGCCAACTAGCAAGATGGGAGGACGACTTCAAAGCACTTATGGGGGGGAGGATTTTCAGAGGAATAGCGGAAAACAGGCAAGAATGGTTGTTCACTTGGGGCCGAGGATATGGAAATATGAACACTTAAAGGCTAAGAGAATCTAAACGGTCAATTATCCTCAATAAAATTTTATTATTATTATTAGGTAGATACTTCTTAATATCTAATCGATCTGCAAAAAACATCGATTTTTTATTCGGAATTCGGCGCTTCCAACACTTTCCTCGGACTTCTCATGTACATGCGATGAAAACGGTAACACGCGCAAAGCATTCTAAAGCCAACCAAAATGGAACGACTAAATCAAAAATAGATTTTATTATTTTTTGTTTCTTTGTTTTTCTAATTTTAATAAAAGAATTTACAATTTTACAATTCAAGAACTAACGTAAAATACAACAGCTATGTACGTTGACGGTAAGCTTAGAAATACGGCACAGCGGATTGTCGAGTTTGTACAGTGAACTGCTTTCGGGGATCCACGCTAACAAAGCGAAATAATTAGCGCCTTTTCAAACACAGAGGAAACCTGATAAACGAGAGTAATATTTTTTAATCACAAGTCGAATTTCGTAATATAAAAACATAGTTCTACGTGTTTAGTCAAATTAAAGACATTTGATAAATAATAATTTGATAAATTTAATTGAGTTTCAAATATTAAGACAAAGATCATTTGTTGAATCAAGTCACCATGTGAATGCGGAACCACCAAGTCAATGTATGTATGTATACACAGTACACACACACTTATAGGTAGTTCACTGTACTATAAGTCTACAATGAGAAAGTTATACATTTTAGTTCTGCACGCCATGTACATACAAGTGCGCCTTCTCTAAAACAAAAAATAACGTTTTAATTGAAATACGAACTAATGAAAAAAGAAAGAAAAAAAAACAATCGACATTAAAAAAAAAAAAAAAAAAAAAAGACGAAATAATTAGAGAAAAGGCAAAATGTTTTCAATTTATTTGAATGGTACGTACTGTATACTAAGGCTAGATATTGAACTAACTGAAAGTAATAAGGTGGCAAAAATAGGCTATTCAGGAGCGAGAGTTCGAGTGACGCTGTACTGGAACACGAGTAGAATATTTCGTCGTATACCTCGTCCGTCGAAATCTACCTCCTTCGCCTTCATATACTTCCATATTCGAACTTAATTTTGATTTTTCGACCCAACGTTTCCTTCGTCAGCTCGATGTGAAGAAGAATTTAAGTTTATGAACAATTGTGTTGAAGACTATTCGAACGTAGTGATGAAATAAGAGATATTGGCTGGAAGCATGTAAACCAGATTGACCATTACAGGACTGGTAACACAGAAACAAAATGCTGAGCAGTATCTACTCGAATCGAATTTGAACAATAAGATGGCAATAGATAACTAAAGTTGAGCAAAAAGTTGACTTTATCGTGGACTAGACAATTTTATTCAATTTCGAAATCGAGTCATAAATTAAGAAAGAACTCATATTTGTGCTTGTTAGGGGAGGATGGTACACAGTTAGACAGGCCGAATAACTCGAGGGGAATTTATTATTTCTAAATGGTGGTAACACTGGTAGCATCGTCTAGTAGGTGGTAACACTGGTAGCATCGTCTTGTAATAGCGCACCTGCATGCCCAATACAAACGTTTTTGGTTGAGTGGAAGTACTTTAACTTTTTAGTTTGTGTAAATTTTCATTAACAGTAAATTTCCCTGAAATTTCAATTTATTATTTCCCTGTCAAGAAATACATAAAAAAAGTCACGATGAGTTAAAACATAATTATTAATCTTCCTTTTTCATCTTATTGTGACAAATCTGGGATTATTTCACTAGACACTTATTCAGAATTAAGTATGATGACCCGAAAGAAAAAATAACGCCAAATTGGTGCCATATCGGCCAAAACTATGACAGAGGCTGTCCATAAGGTGATAAAAGGTAAATACAGTATCAGACATTCGGGTCATGTCTACAGTATTTCATTTGTACTCTTACGAGATACCTGTCAAAAAAAAAAAAAAGATCTTAATGCTCAAATGGACCCAAACTACGTACGCAGACAGTTTTCACCATTGATCAAGAATGGGATTTAGCTCAGTACCTGATTGCACGTCGTAGTAAAATAGCATACGGCTTGTCTACAAAAGAACTTCGCGCGATGACTTTCGAAATGGCTAAGGGTGATTCTCCGAAAAATGGACAATTCAACGTGGACAAAAACCAAAAAAAATGAGGTTCACTTTTTAAATTTTTTTCGTTGAAATCGATACTAGGGGTGTTGAGAAATCATATTCCGGTACCGGCCGGGCTTAAATTTGATTTTGGAGGGTTGTAAAAAACAATTGTTGTCCACGTTGAAAGACAAATTTTTCAAGTTTACATAGTGTGATAAGATGAGGCTGTACGATCACACAGCGGCACCGTGGGTTACAATATCACGGATCACGGTTTTATGAAGTACCAAAAATTCATATAGGAAAGTAGTCTCTGCACGAAGAAGATTTAAAGGCTGTTTCTACAGACTGCTTCTAAGTGTCGAAAGATTCACGTCCTTCAGCGTGGATACAAGAAATACGTGAGTAGCCACGTTGAATAATATTTTATGTCCACGTTTAAGGACAAAATCGCCTTTTCCCTTTTCCCATTGGGTAAATATGCGGAAAATATTTGATACATGTTGCTGAATGTAATGTGGCCAACATTAGTTATATTATTACGTTTTTACAAATTCGGAGCTATAAATTCAATATGGCTGTTGATGTCCACGATGAAGGACACTTTTTTTTTTAGAAACCAGGATCTCAGCAATAAATGAGTATTTTAGCATACAAATTATCATTATTTCACAGAAGTTCTTACACAGCCTTCTAGAGGAAGTTATGAGGAAGTTATATGAGCATTTGAGAGAAGTTTATGCTTATAGTGGAACCCTACAGAGAGGTTTGAAAATTATCCACGTTGAAGGACATATCTCTTCCTAGACACAACTTTGAGGTATTCTAAAGGTTACTTAACTTGGTTAGAAAAAGATTGTAAGACCTATACCGTGTTGCCTCAACTTACCTCTTCAACAATGGGAAACAGTAGTTCCTGAAAATGATGTATTAAACCCTTCCAGCAAGCAAAAAAAAAACGGAATTAGGCCAGGTTGACACCCACGCTGATGGACATTTCAGGTGCATTTTCGATTTTCTAATGATGTTCTGCTGAACTAGGGAGAGCTTTTACCACTGTCTCCATCAGAAGAGTTCATTTCCTCAATTTTGATATATTGCGCATAGCATTCTGATAATAAGTGGCAGAGTTACAGCCTATTTACATGAATTGTCCATTTTTCGGAGAATTACCCCTAAACTAAACAAGTTGAAAAATTTTTAATCGTGGAAGGAGTTTAAAAGACATCGCAGTGACTCTTCCGCATTGTGAGATAATGAAAATGAAGAGATTACAAGGATTCTTGAAATTTTCGTATGATTTTAAAGATATTGATGTTCGTTAATTTCTCTTTGCAAGCTGTAATTTGAGTTCGAGTTTTTTTTTAAATCAGTAAACTTTTGAGGCGTGCCTATCCTACGTGATAAATAAATGAATGTTTTTTCACGCATTTTCAGGAGTTTTCTTTCAATTTATTTGAAAAATTGGAAGAATAATAATTACTGTCTCATAGTGTACCACGCCTGGTACATAGTGAGGCTATTTTTAACTTTTTTTTTTTGAAGAAAAAGAAAAAAAGTAGAAATAAAAGACCTAAAAAAGTATGTGAGAAGTTCATCAGATACAGAAAAATGAGCTCCGTCCCGTTGAGGTTTCAAAAATTTTAGACGAAAAAAAAATTGTGATTGTCTCACTGTGTTTCACCCCCCACTTCAGTTAATCGAATGACTGCCGCGTAATTTTGTGTTTTTAATTGAGAGCATTTTACTAAAATGTTTAACCACCATACGCGGTGATATTGCCTTCTGGCAACAGTCACAAAATACCGGGCTATTCGACTTTTCGGATCCTTTCGTCCTTTTTTTTCAAAAATCGAAATATAGGAAAATTTTCAAGCGGTTTAATTTTTCTCTGCCGACGCCGCCAGCTTAACCCTTCGGCGCTGGATCTGCTAAATCCTCCCTGGGCGAGATATCGTCAGCTTCGGAGCAGACGCTTTCGGACCTAGTCTAATCTTCCTAGCTTCTTCTAGTCTCGTACTCGCACTTGAGTCACTTCATTACTGCCGAAATCTGCGCCAGTAGCAATTCTCGCCCGTGTTTCCCTGTGCTCCATTTATTTCTAGGTACAACACTGTGGTTTAAATAAATCCTTTTGGGGGAGAGAAAAAAAATTAGTTTAATGCATTTTGGGCGAATAGCTCAGCTTGATTGCATAAAGTATTGATTCCTCGGAAAACACTCCATTCGTCAAAATTGAAAATAGGACATAAAATAAGTTATCTTCGGGATTTGCGATATTTTTCAACCTTCGAGCAAGTGAGAACGTTGCGTGCTGGTAATAGACATAAACAGCGAACGAGACGTTTACAGCCCGAGTACATTGCGTTTTGGCGCACAGACGCAACCTAATTATTTTCATAAAATTTTTAAGCCCACTAATAATCGCCTTCCCAGGGATAAGCGTGTAATTACTGAATTTGACACGAATACCGTATGGAGTTTTGTGAGTAATTCGTCATCTAAAAACAATCTGATAAACTAATTTTCTGGTTTTCAAATCTATACGATAAACAAGATGCCGGACGGGAAAAAAATTAGATTTTGCGATATCACCGAAATTCACAATACTTAAATGCAGTATAAGTACGAGATAAGAAGTTGCTATTCTGTAACATGTACGAGTAAGTTAATCGAAAACATCAATTTTCGTATTTTAACCGATGACCCGAGCGCAGACCTAAGTAGCGCACCTCTCAAATTTTACATATTTAGGTTTTCAAGGCAACAATACGTCGAATTCTCTAGTTTGGAAACTGTATTTTTTAACTGATGAATAAAAAACGCGATTTTTCGCCCGCAGAAGTCATAAAACGCGGCGCTTTTGGTACACTTTTGAAGACTGTACGAAAAACACTCGAGTCGTGCATAAAATTTCCAGCTGTGAAAAAAAGAATAAAAGCGATCGTGAAATTTTTTTCTTTTTACATAGATGTACGTACTAGTGCAAAAACGCGTGTAACCGGACGATAAATGACTCGAAACGTGCGAAAAAATAATAGTTCATTTACTCGGTGTTTGCTTTCTTCAAGACGTTTTAAAAGTGGTCAGAATCGCGTATTCTTTGTACATTATTTAAAAAGAAAAAAAATAGAGTTTCATACGCGTACAAAATGGAATTAGAACCACGTGAAGCATCAGTATACTTGTCCCAATGTTCTAAGATGTGAATTTAATGAAAAAGAGAAAACAAATCTTAGTTTGAATTTGAAATGTAAAGTAAAAATTCGGCTTCAAGCTCAAAAATATACAAAACTTCACGTTCAGGTTCGAAATATTAAGGGGGAAAAAACCAATTAGGAGCTTTCTGAATTAACATTTCCGGGGAAGAAGGAAATAAATACAGGAAATGACGAGCACGTGAAAAATTCGCCCCGATACATCACGAGATGGAAATCTGATTTCGAACTCAGTCAAAGTATCCGAATTCGATTAGAGTTTCAGTATTTCTTAAATTTCAATCAAAATTCGAATTTGAATAGAAATAAATGAAATTCCTAAGCTGAATTCTTATTTTTCTCTTTCGTTAAATTCAGCCCATTCTTCGATTTCAGGAATAAAATTTTTAATCTGGACTTTTTTCGCCACTTTCAATAAAATTAAGTGTTTTTAAAATTACAAATTTGACTATGAAACATCTTTTAGAAGATCAAATTTTTACTAATTTTTTTCTAGTTCTTGGGACCTTCCTGATCTCGAGTTGGCAACGCTGTCACCAATCTCGACTCTCAGATCTGGAGCTATCACTCTTGGTTCCGAGTTCGTTTATTTAGCTTAGAGGCCGGAGACTATGGTATTGCAAGAATAAAAAATTTCTCATTCATAAGTAGCGAAATATTCATCAATGTTCGAGGAGTGCCTTTTCAAAAGTCAGTAAGAGAATATTTCGAAATTGTTATAGAAACACGAAACACTGCCTACAAATCTAAATTTTGATTTTATTCCCCTCCAATTATACGAACGAGAAATTTTAAAAAGTAAAATATTTCCTGAAATGCAAGCTGATGAAAACTCCAAAAACTCTTAATATAAGAATTCTATACCGAATAATTTCACGAATTTTATTTTGAAATCCTTATGAAAAGTTCCAGGATACTGGATGTGAAAACAATAGGATACAGCTGAAAAAATTTTCCTTCCCGGATCAGGAATCTTGGCTTTCGGTTCCATTTTCTCTAAAGAAGGAGTGAAGAAATGACGCTACATGTCTACCCCTTATCTGCCTTCTTGCTTACTGACTGTCATTTTCTGCTTCTCATAGTGATTAGGCTGATTGCCAGTTTCTCCGTTTAACCATTTTTTTAGGTAACAGATCTTCCCCCATAGTTTCTCAGAGTACAGGCAGGCAACACACTATTTCTTTTCACTAGTGCAGAAGGGAGAAGTTCAGGCGCCAAGTTTTCTATATCATGTAAATGAAATATTTCAAAATTTATTAGGAGACAGAATCTAACCCCGTTAAAGAACCGTATCGGCAAAACTTTATACACATCAATACTTAAAGTTGCATACTCAGCAATTACAAGGAGAAACGTATTCGATTTTTTCAAACCGCACGAATATCACTCGTCAGTTCGGATACACCAAAATTTTTAGAAATCTAATCAGTATTTATAAGCAACCATTACTATGTTCGTGAGAGGTAGCTTTCGGTGAACCTCCAGATTTACAAAGAGCCACTCGGCTGAAATTCAAAATGCGCTACGGTGAAACAACCGAGAAAGTATCTCTTTCAATCCCTCACCATTATGGCCCAAAGTTCGAATAGTTTGATGATTACGGGCCAGTACACGCTTGGCGTTTTTACGGTCACATTCAAATAAACGTGCTCCCATCTTCTCGTAAAAACGCCAAGTGTGTACCGGCCCTAACGTTGTCCACCTCGGTAATATAATGGTCAGTATACCAATCCTGCGTGCTAATAGTGGTCGATTTTCTCGAAAATCTGAAATAGACTGCCAGAAAATGATCGAGGACCTAAGTTCGAATAGTTTAATATAGTGGTTAGTTCGCCAGCCCTGCGTCTAAAGGCCGATACAGACTAGCGCGCATCAACTGCAATGCAACATGCAATGTAACATGTAACGAACAAAATTCGGGCGAATGCGTGCATGTATGGACGTCCATACATGCGCGCATTCGCCCGAATTTTATTCGTTATGCTACATTACACGTTGCATTGCAGTTTATGCGCGCTAGTCTGTACCGGCCTTACGTGTTGCATTGCAGTTTATGCGCGCTAGTCTGTACCGGCCTTTACGTGTTGCATTGCAGTTGATGCGCGCTAGTCTGTACTGGCCTTAACTATGGTGTCTATATTCCTGAAAAAAAGATCGAGGCGGTATTACCCCAACCTCATTGTCATCATCGACTCACTGATTCGCGTTAGGGTACAGCGCCGACTAGACTCTTCGTAACACTCGAAGCTTCAAACGATTTTACACGAAATTGATAAGCATACAAAATATACATACATGACTAATTTTATCTACATCATACGAAAACCCCCGCTTCACATATTTTGTAAAATGACTAAGTTTCCCAACCGGGGTGCTCATTCGCCATACACAGCGCTGAGATCGTAGCATGCGAGCTGACCAAGAAAAAATTGAAAATCTCTCTTGAAAACTGACAGAAACTCCTCCTCAGTGCTTGCTTCTACTAAACTGAAACACGCACAAAACAGCCTCGGAATTGGGTTCTCGGTGCTCGGTGCCAGTCTCAGCTACAATTTGTTATAGCGGTCTCCACGGAACGGAAAGAAAATGGTTTTGCGAAGCGGGGGAGTTTTCTCAGTACGCGGCTGTAGCCCCGTGGTGATGGCTGTGCATCAGATGGTGATGATGACTCAGGGCATGGTGGTGGTAGTCGAGGCTCGGAGGCGGAGGCATGCCCGAGGGCGGATTATACCAATCCGGCAGATTGGTGGACGGCGGTGGCCCTGTGATACCCAAGGTCGTTATCGAATTCGGCGACTGAACGGTCGCTCCGGACGGAATACCACCGGCATTGGTAACCTGAACCTGTTGATTGGCGTCTGCGACGTTCGTCGAACACGTCGACGAACTATTCGAATCCTCCGTATCATCGTAGCCAACCGGTGACGTTTTACCATTAGTGTGTACCTGCGCAAAACCAGAAAACAAGGACTCGTTAAAAACTTGCAATTAGAAAAACTCGAATTCATTGGAATACACCGAAGGAGCTTCCGCTTTCTTGAAAATTAATTCGTAATTTCGTAGTCGTAACCACACGGAAGTTCTCCAGATTACCCCAAAATTAATTTAGGAAAAGAGTTGCGAACTTACCATCGAGGTTTAAATCTCTCAGATTTCTTAATACGCTTCGGCGTCGAATTCTTTCTGCCACTCCCCCCCCCCTCCTTCCCCCACCATACTCCTAACCTCCGATTCAAGAAAATAAGTCGAAAGAAAGGAATGGAATCCGCGAGGCTTCATTCGAATCGATTTAGCCAATTCACGAATTTAGTCTTCGTAGTAAAGTACCCGTAACATCTACACTGTAAATTATCTTTATTAGCTTTCTTTTCTGTTCCATTAATTTCTTTCTCCTTTGATGCTGAACATTAGCTCAGAAATGACTATTCCGCGAATTTCTTGCCCCAGTGTTTATACGAAATACTACGAGTAATGAATTATGAATACATATTATGGGTGTGATCGCATGTATTCGGGGTGACAGTTGTTGTCGAGTACATGTAGAAAAAGGGGGAAGTGAGTTTTCATTTTGAATGTTGTAGGGTGCGGTGCCTTTCAGGAAATTTGTGTGGGTGTTCGAGTCAAGCCCACAGCGCTATTGTTTTATGAAACGATTACAATATCGACGCTTTCGTCGTAAGTAACAGTGCAAGAACATTAAATCAAGGTGTCTGCAAGAATGGGAAAATATAAATTCCTGACTTTTTCCAAACTTTTTCTTTATCTTCTTCAAACCTTTACAGTATCTAGACAGTATATATGTATTTATGTTTATATTACTAGACGCTATATGGTTAAAATAAACTGAAATTTGAAGTTGATTTTTGGGTGAAAACATTAGGAAGGTGTTCACAGATATACATATACAGGGTATTCCGGGAAGATTTCAAAAATTGTCCATTTGCTAAACTCCAAAATTTAAAAAAAATAACTTATTCCATCTTAGAGGGGATTATTATTTTTCTATTTACAAGGTGTCTACAGGTTTGGAAAATTTGGAAAGTTTGGAAAAGTCAGGAAGTTTGTAAGTAGTCAGGAAATTCAACAATATTTTTAAGAAGTTTGGAAAAAAAAACAAAGAATGAACTCACGGAAAATTATTTTCGTCGTTTAATTTTACTTCAGCACTCTACAGGGTGTTCCGGGAGTGGACGATAAAACTTCGCCTGGTTATACACCAGACTTAGTACATCGATGTTATAAGGGTTGCATCGCTCCGCAACTTGAAGGCGCTGCGGTGTTGAAAAATAAATTTCAATTTTCGTGTATCGAAAAATCGAATAAAATATGATGAATTTTGGTTTATTAAAATTCTGAGTTAAGAGATAACCTATCATATTTGGTATCAAATTAAAGAAAATATCCTAGCGGACAAATTAAGACTATAACGAACAATTTTTATTCATCTGGGACCAAGTAAAATGAAAAAGAAGTGATGAAAAAAAGAAATAAAAAATTGACGCAAAACGCTGTTTTTTATTGTAATTTGAGAAACTGGCCAATCAACACCATGATATTTTAAGCTAAACAATAGCAGAAGGTTGCGCTCTTTCAAAACAGCTCAGTACTTCTGATCTCTAAGTCACGTCGTTTTAGAGTTATTTCCAAAGAAAGAAATTAGGATTTCGAAAATTTCATCCAAAAATTGAACGAAATGTAAAACATTTCAATTTATTAAAATTTAGAATCCAGAGAAAATACTTCAAATTTGGTATCAATTTAAAGAGGAGATTTCCGCGGACAAATTCAGAGTTTTCGTTCGTTAGGAATCAAGAAAAATGAAAAAGAAGCGATAATACAGCCTGTTTCTACACGGATGCAAATGACTTTTGAAAAAAATAAATACAAAAATTATGATTATCATGTATTTATGGGTATGACAAAATTATTACGATGTCTTCGAATTGGCTCCCAGGGTTAGAGCACCTGGGAACATCCGAGTACTGACATCCGCCATTTTGAGTCGTTTGGTGCCCGACGACTCACAGTTCACTACGCGGGACGTTCCGCCTTCCTTTGGTATATCGAATTGTGAATCATCGGGCACCAAGCGACTCAAAATGGCGGATGTCAGTACTCGAGTGTTTCCAGGTGCTCTACCAGGGTGAAGCCTCTACCTATTAGCTGTGTGGCCACTCGTCAAAATTCCCTTTTCGATTTTTCACAAACGTTCACATCTTCATTTGCGTTTACTTTAAAAGCATACTTATTGGGCAGCGCATTACATCAGTTTTTTTTCTTCTTTTTTTTTCTCCTAAATTGCTAAGGAAAGAAAATGTAACACATGTAGATGCGACAAATTTCAGAGAAACTGGGAAGATCGCAATTGTGCGTTATTTGAAGGATGAGCCGCATGAGCAGGATTGAGAAAGTTTTGGTCACTGAAAATAAAGCTAACATAGGCTGTAAGCTGTGGTCCAAATGCAAAATTATTTTTTCCATCATTTTAAAATGTTACGTTGAAAATTCATTGTTTTCATCACTTTGTCGACTTCTTACAATTTAGGAGAATAGCTCATTACAGTCCTAATTTACTCGGTAGAATCTTCTCTTCAATTAGAAATTAGATTTTGTGAATTTATTTCATTTCTAGAGATTTTATAAAAGAAAATGTACATTGGTTTTACTTTGTTAAAATCAGGTGATGGAAATTCAGCCTTTTATTTTCTTTGCGAAGAACTCTAAAACGAAGCGACTTAGAGACTAGAAGTACTGAGCTGTTTTGAAAGACCGCAATCTTCTGCTATTGTTCAGCCTAAAATATCATGGTGTTGATAGGTCAGTTTCTCAAATTACAATAAAAAACAGTGTTTCGAGTCAATTTTTAATTTTTTTTTTCCATCACTTCTTTTTTATTTTTCTTGGTCCCAGATGAACAAAAAGTGTTCGCTATAGTCTCAATTTATCCGCTAGGATCGCTTCTTTAATTTGTTACCAAATATGGTAAGTTATATCTTAATTCAGAATTTTAATAAACCAAAATTCATCATATTTTATTCGACTTTTCGATACAAGAAAATTGAATTTTAATTTTCAACGCCGCAGCGCCTTTAAGTTACGGAGCGATGCAACCCTTATAACGTCAATGTACTAAGTCTGGTGTATAACCAGGCGAAGTTTTATCGTCCACTCCCGGAACACCCTGTAGAGTGCTGAAGTAAAATTAAACGACGAAAATAATTTTCCGTGAGTTCATTCTTTGTTTTTTTTTTCCAAACTTCTTAAAAATATTGTTGAATTTCCTGACTACTTACAAACTTCCTGACTTTTCCAAACTTTCCAAATTTTCCAAACCTGTAGACACCTTGTAAATAGAAAAATAATAATCCCCTCTAAGATGGAATAAGTTATTTTTTTTAAATTTTGGAGTTTAGCAAATGGACAATTTTTGAAATCTTCGAATGGGTGCTCAGCCAATGAAACTCTAACAGGAAATCGATCATCGATAAAAATCACGAAGACTAGCGGCGGGTTTCATCCCTCTGTCATACTGCGACAGGAAATCCTCGCTGATACGGCCACCAGATCACAAAATAGACACGAATGTGTAGAAATACCAAAGTAAATGAAAAAAATATTTGTGGGATAAACGGCTGTCCACTAGCGAAGAAGTAGTAATGGGATGGGCTAGAAATAGATATACTCACCGAAATAATCATTGACTTCGAGTTAGCCTGTCCAAAAATTCCCCACTGTCCGAAAGAAAGGGACCCAGGGCATTTAGTAACAAAAAATTTCTCGGATTTACTATCGCACCTGGAGAGTGCATTATTCGGAGGAGGAAGAGGAAAGGGGGAAAAATGTAGACAGTAGGCAAACTTACAAAGATGACCATAGATGAAGTTGCCTATATGTCAGATTCAAGGGAAAATACTGGCGACACAACTTTTATACAGATTACAACTTAATCGTTACACTTCATCACTTGACAATTTTGCTTACCTTCATATGTTTCCTTAAAGAACTAGGGTGGGTATATGATTTTTCACAGCCATTTACTCTACAATTGTACGGTTTATCCGAAGTATGTACGTGAGAATGTTTTTTTCTGTCCGAACTATTGGCGAACCTTCGTTCACAACCGGCATATTCGCATCGAAAGGGTTTCTCTCCTGAAACAGAAAATGCGCCAGAAAATCAGTTATCAAATATCGACGAATTTAATTCGATGACACGTTGTTATATAACATCTGTAATTGATAATTTTATTTTTAATTTCAACTACATAACTTTTACCAGCAGCTGACGGAACTTTTCAAATCGCGAGACAATTATTGCCCTGTCACTGTAAAATCGGAACGACTGAGAATAAAAAAAGTAACATCGGAAAGAATCGACCAAGTGGACGAGAAAAGAGGAAGAAAGAAACGTGTTTCTTGAAATCAAACTCGTGTTATAATGAACTGTCTACTTTTCGAATATTTGAAAATAAAGTGACTTTTTATTTCAAGCGTACGCATAATGTAAAAATGATAACCGATCGAGCAAGCTCTTGTAGATGTTTTCAGGTACTATGACTGCTGTAGTTCCATACAGTTGAGCTCGTATACTACGACTTGACGTGTTTAAAATAAAGTGGATAAAAAAATAAAATAAAATAAAAAAAGCGAACACATTTAACCGCGTGTAAAGGGCGTAAAAATAGGGCGAGGCGGGAGGAAAATGTTTTTATTCAAATCGATGCGAAGGCAATCAGAAGGTGTTGTCTGTCTGCGTGCGTTTGATAAGTTGTTCATTTTGTGACAATGTACTCGTGGAATTCGAATTTCGTCGAGCCTCGTTCACCAAAATACTCGAGCGAGAGCTTTCATAAACAAAATCTAAAGGGTTTATCGAATAACGATTTAATGTTTCTTCACCGCCACTCAACTCACAAACTCAGATTGCTGTACGAGATGTGAAACAAGGCGACATGCGACCAAAAAGGATCTTCAAATCGACTGATGTAGTTTTTTCAGAACACATCGGCACTCTCTACCCTCCAAGGGGAGCGAATTACGTCAAATAGAAAGCTACGTTCGAAAAACGAGTTCATATCACATGCAATTTAAATCTGCAAGAAGTTGGAAAATTTCCTCCTGCGCCTCACACAGTGGGTCAAAAGACACGTTGGAATAAATAAAATCGATTAGAATCAAGAATATCGAACACCAACCTATCGTTACGCGTTTTATTGGCTTAGCCCCTAGCATCGAGAATACTTATTATATTAGATTTTCGATTGAGCTCTGATTTGGGCCCTAAAAATACAAGTTTCTTAATAAAACCGACAATTTCTTCATTATGTGGCATGGAAACCCGTGAATACGCTTCAAAATTCGACGTCACGGAGTTCCGCAGGCATTAGTACGTCCTCTCCTCTCTCTTTTCCCACAACCCGCTTTTCCACCTTTCCTCTCTGTCCATCTAGCGATTTCTCTGTGCTCCACATACAAACGTTTATCTTCCTGCATGAAAACTCTTGCAGTTTTCCTCCCTCTACCCCTCCCGCACTGCTGGTATCGGCAGCTAATTGCAATCGAGGCCGTGTACTGTTAGTGAATCTGTCTTTGGACAGCGAACGTCTTTTTTTACACTTTTTTTTCTCTAAGACAGAGCTTTTCTGGTCGTTTTGATTTTCATTTTTTTGACTTATTTTTTTACGTTTTTAAGAGTGTTCTGGGTGTGGATCTTTTTCCCACCCGACACCGCGACCTCGAGTGTAATTTGGGTGCGATTTTCCGCGACCTACCGAGCTCCGCGACTTTTCTTTTTTCTTCAACCCGGGACCTGACCGCGTGTTCGCGAACTTTCTCGTGCGGCTCTTTTAGCCGCAGTTTCGTGACCGCCACCGCGTCCGTGGAGTTTTTTGGTTTCTTTATAAATAAATGTCTGTCCGCGATGTGTAACCTGCGTTATTCTTTTTTCTTTTTGAGGTGCACCGCGTGAACGACATGAGGTCGTAAGTACCTTTTTGTAAGAGAGAATGTAAGGGACCATGGCTTAGAGAGAGAGATGCTTTAATTTTCTTTTTACTTTTCTTGCTTCTGGCCCCGGAACTATAGAATATTCAACATGTGATCTGGATAACCGCCTTCCAAAGCCCTGGCACCTCCCACTCCCTGGGTGAGTCTCGTACGAGCTAGTCGTGGCTTTTCCCAGGCCCTTTCGGATGCCTGCATTTTTTGAGCGTTGACGCCGATTTTCTGACTTAAGCACGTACCCGCTGATAAACGGAAGGTATCAGCAGTACAATGTACACATGTTTATACCTTGGTTTTTCTTGGTTGGTCGTTCATAAAAATGCCACAATTATTACAAAGATTCGAAGTTTTCGTTTTGCACCTGGTTCAATACAGGGTCACAAAAATATAAGATTTGTTTAACCAGCGATCATCTTCTCTGTTCTTGACTGACCATGAATGAGGTCATGTTGGAGCAGCCAAGTAAATCTCCGAGTGGTACACAAGAGTGTCTTATTCTAAAACCAAAATTAGTTTTTCATTCGTTAAAGAAGTCAGATATTCGGTTCGACTGTTTTTCACGATCAGAAGTCAGGGCCGATGCGAAGGAGCCGACATCACCCCAGCATTCGGAAAATTATATTCTAAAGTGGGGAAATTCTGGCTCCTAGTCGGAAAAATTGGAAAGACAGAGAGTTTTTTTTTGCCTGTTATAGGATATTTGTAAAATTTTAGTTACCATTTAACAAATTTCTGTAATCTAATTAGAAAATTAGGAACATTAAGACTACGTGTAGCTTCTTCGTGTCCTAGTAAACTAAAATTTTATTCGGGATTTTAGGTGTCCGTACCTCCTTTCCCCTCTTTGCCAGACCATATTCTTCGTGCGGGTCCTGTCTACACTTCTCAACAGGGAATCAGTATCCCTCGAAAGTTTTCCCAAAATTACAATATTAAAAAGTCGATTTCCAAATCTTAATGGACAATTAAAACACATAATAACCTAATCATAAGCAGTGAGAAAAACAGCTTTTCGAGTTTCACATGAAAATTAATTATTTTCAGCTAAATATACGAGAAGCTAGGCCCCCTTCCGTATTTGCCACCCTGGACATAACTTCGAATTTTTGCCCAATTATGATATTCTGCAGCAAGAATACTTGTTCTAAAGTTGGTCTTGAATTTTCATTCTAAATTATTTATAGCGAAAACAATCAAAAATTTTCAATCAAGAAGATCCGTAGTCCAAAAATATAAATTTTCCACGAACTGAAAAAACAAAAATTTTAATTCATTTCTTTGGATTCGTTTTTCAACAAAATTCGCAGGTGTGTATACACGAGAGAAGCAAGGTAAGCAATCTCCCCTAGAAATTAAAACTGAAAATGCTTAAGAGCTGACAAAGTTTTAGGAATTTTCAAACAAGCCAGCTCGAGTCTGAATGAGTCTTATAACACACGTTCTAAGTGAGTATGAAAGAGTTTCAAAAGTTGTAAATGAGTTTTTGAAAAGTCGTTCCGAGTTTTGAATAGATTCAGAAAAGTCTTAGCGAGACTTGAACAAGTTCTTAAGAGTCATAACTGAATCTTAAAAAGAAGTACCTATGTAGAAAGCCTCCGAGAGTTCTAAAAAGTAATGTGACTAAATCTTACAGAGTCTTAATCTAGTCTGAGTGAGCAGGAAAAGTATTTCGCAAATCTGGCGTCATAGAGTCTCAAACAATTTTAGAAACGCCTGAGAGCAGATCCTCTGAATGTTCGGATGAACCTGAGAACACGTCTGCTTGTTTATTTCACGCGGTATGGAAGAATTTTTGTAAGTTTTAAAGTCTTAATAAAGTTTGGAAGAATTAACAGAGTTTGAAACGAGTTTTGAATAGTCAGCAAGCCTTAAACAAGAGCCTTAAGAAATCTTTGAGAGTTAGTTCTAATTATGTATTCTGGAAAAGTTACACAAAAAGTTGTAAGCGAGTTTTGTTTTATCTTACCGAAGGAACACCATAAAGTGATACTGGTAGGGAGAGAGAAGAGGGACTTGGGATTTTCATTCTCAGCGTCAATAATGGAAAACAATCGATAGTTCAGATTGTTCAATGAAGTATTCTCTCAGCATCTGCACCATTTTGGGGGCAAAAAATAATGATCCGAAGAAGACGGGAAGAGACAAAACGATTCACTTCTCCGGCATTTTGAGTTGCTCTTATCAGGATTGTTTCCCGGATTCGCCACTGCTTCTGATTTTAATTCTCTGTGAAACTGAATGCACCAAACTCATTCGCAGGTTCGCGTATACCTTTTCAACAGCATCGGGTTTTCCATTCGCGTTACACGTGGTTCTCAATTTTTCGCACAATAAGACTAAATACGACGGAAACTTAATTTCTGAAAATGTGTGTCTCTTTGAAACACAGAAGAAAATCACTGAAACGCCCGGAATTTTCGAACTCCAAAAGTTCAGCTACTTCAAAGAGACCGCAATTTATGAAACATAACTTCTATCTCATCTTGCCTAGATTGAGGCAGCCAGGATGACGTTTCTGAACTTACATACATCTGAGGGAAGTCGCGGTGAGAGTGGAGTATTTGTCCATTAAATTCGGAGAAAATACATTATTTTACAGGATTCATGTCTCTTCGCATAAAAAATTGATTGACTCCTCTGGAGTTTGTGTTGCCGCCTCCTTGGTAATAGTCTACCGGCGTTCCTGGTTGCATCAAACACAAGAAGTTGAATGCGCGCCATTTTCCGTAGTATGATTGTGGCCTAGGATAGCGGATCTATGTGCTCTTGCTGGATCTCTATTCATACTTCTGAGCATCGATCGATTCCACGAGGAACAAATTCGGGAATTGATGACGTACCGAAGTAGCACGCTATCACTCACCGTCATTCGATTAGTCAAGTTAGATAGGTATTGCGTTTATGTATCGATCGTTCGTCCTTTCTTTTTCTCTTCATTCTGCGGGTTATAGTATCTCCGCTTCCTCGGCCTTCCAGCGGGCATCTGCATACTTTCTTGCAAACCTTCTATCTGGTGGCATCTTCGGTTTTTCGGCACCAAAGATTCGAAGAAATCATTTGGCGTCGAATATTTCGAAAGTTTGCTTCATTCCGAGTGGTGCTAGAAGTGTGACGACGCCGCCACGAGATTGGTTTCAGTTTCCAATCGCCAATCGGCTGGTAGCAGAAATTCAAGCGGTACGGGTTTCTGCTCCGCCTCCATATTGCATCGATCTCGTACAATCCGAAGTGAAGTCTTTCTCTTCTTCTCATTCGCATTCGACGTACACTTCCCGTTCACATTTTAAAAAATGCCAAACACGTCGAGTTCGTGTAATTGGCCTGACAATGTTGTAATAAATTCAAAGATTTTGTGCACATTCACCGTGTGCAGCTCACGGTATATAAGGCAAACACTTATTCGGATGCTGGATACTCTCGCAGTGGTCGCATATTATTCTCGTATATTAACGGCGACTGCTTTTTTTTTTTCGCTCGGTATGCTGTCGAGAAGTCGTCAATGTGTTCGCCGTTCGTTGTCAGCGTATGCATGATATATCGTCTGTGATAAAACGGCGGTATACCCCTTCGGTTTGCAGTCCCAGCACCGGCAACTCCACGTTGAGAAACACCGTACCTTCGCACGACACCGACTATGTACCCGCGCCACGCCACGCCGCCTCACTCTGCGCTTTACTACTCTACTCTCTTTGCTCTGCTCTGCTTTACTCTACCTTCGAGTTTCGCATTCCCACGAACAAATTATTTCATTTCACCCGACCGACGACGACGGTATTTCATTTGAGTATATTTTATACCTAATCGTTTCCAGCTTATTTACTCGTACATCGATCGCGTGGTAACGTATCGACCGCAAGTCGAACATTCTCGAGTTGACTGCCACTTAAATACTTGTACCTCGATAAGTCATTTTATACAAAGATCGAGCCAGTTATCTGACCAAAAGTCGCACATTGTCGACCACACAAAATTACTTCGATACGAAAAGAAATATTCTAAATTTTCGAAACGTAAGCTTCCCAACAACATTGTTACCCAAAATAAAGTCTATTCAGTCTGATGAAAAATTGAAACGGGTCGCTAAAAAAATTCGAGTTAATCGACCCTTCTTTGCAGGGCTGCCAACTTGCTAGTTTTTATATCTTTCCATCTGCCGGTTGATTTGCCAACCGGAAATGTGAACTGCCGGGTTTTCAGCGAATACGTTTAAAAGTTGAAAATTTTTCGTTTTTCGTATAGAACATGAGCTTTTTGTAAAATTAACATCGAAACTCAGATTTCATCATCTGGAATTAGATAAACAAGAATTAAGAGAATTTAAAGAAAAGAAATCCAACGAACTGTAGTTTCAGGCCACTTCCTCTATGATAAGCCCACAAGCAACAATTTTTATAAATTGGTCGATTTTGAAAAATCAGTCTCTTTACAGAAGTTGTCGGCCTTGTCCACAGCCCTAGTTGACAGCTCTGCGAAGGGAGAATGACGAGACAATAAAACTAAGAATTGATACTAAGTCACATTCTTTGCAGCTAAGCGAGCAACAGTTTTTTTTATTAGAAACTCGAAGAAAATTTGGCTTTTAAAAACCAATGCAGTAAAGATTGGTTGACCAAAGAATTCAAAATCTAATTACAATAAATGACACAGACACACACAATTCAATTTAATATTGGTGTTTTGGAACGAAAAGGTACGAACGAGTTTCGCGGAGCTTTCTTTTTGAACCGATTCACCTTTAGAAGAACACTGTGACAATCTGCACGAATGCACATATATTAAGCAGAGACTGAAAGCTAGCCGAAAGCTGAAAGTTAAAAGCCGAAAGCTGATGTTTTTTCTAGAAGCTAAAAGCTAAAAGCTGAAGGTCAGAAAGAATGAAGAGGGCAAAAGCTAAAAGCGAAAGTTTTATTTTTTCAGCTTTTTGAAAAGATCTGTGAATGTCTGTGAATCTGTGATTATTTAGATGTTTGGGACTGAAAGGGGACATTGGAAGCTGAAAGTTGAAAGCTAAAAGTTAAAAGCCAAAGAATTTCTTGAAAGCTTAAAGCTAGAAGCTGAAGGTTAGAAAGAATTGAGAAGTTAAAAGCCGAAAGTGAAATCTGTATTATTAAAACTGGAAGCCGATAGCTGAAAGTTAAAGTTTTATCATTCGACTTTCAGTCTCTGATATTAAGTAGCTGACAATTTCTGCGCTACTCTGAAAAACCCAGAACGCGTACAAAATTCGCATTTGAAGGAGACCGGTAACATCGACGGGGAAGTGATCCACCAAACAAGCGACTTAGGTATCTGATTTGACCAAGACCTTGGAATAAGAGAACGATACTCGTAGAAGGAGATAAAGAGGAAGATACTCTCAGGATGAATCACAAACGTGTTCTCCCTAAAATACGGAAACGTATCATTCTACAAAATTAAGAAAACATGGCCGGATATCTCAATTTGAATGGATTTTCCTACGACGGGGGGAGGGGAGGGGGGGTAGATTATGACAAACGCATGTGGAGAATCTTGCATACCCTAAAAATTGAAACGGTACAGATATTTCATAAAATGTACTTTCAACTTTCGAACACGATTTTTTTTCTCCACTAGATTGAAAATGGATTATCGATAAAAAGGTAAGCAGGATTTCAAGAAACAATGGAAGACATTTACAACAATTCCTGAAAAAAAGGTTGAACCAGTAGTGTAGTTATGAAACTAAATTAAATAATGAAAAATAGATTTTAAAATTTCACGTTTTTCAAGATTTTGTTATAATTTGTCCGTCAACATATATGATGTATTGTTGATAAACTTTTTCTCAGTCTGTTCCTTTTCTAAATACCTAAAACAGTCCCCTTACCCTATCTCCGAAATTTTTTAGCGAAAAATAAATTGATTCCTCATAATCTTTTTTTTTATGAGAAATTTTTCTTCTCGATTTATCGCTAACTAAAAGTTAACTGAAAATCAATATCTCTAGATGGACACTTGAAACACATAGAATTACACGACAAAAATGTGGATCATTTAACAAATTAACAGATGATTTTTTAAATTAATGTCCCTACGCTGATAATAACGACTCCAGATTACAACATTTAAAAATTTTTTATCAGTGAGAAATTTATCAAAAATCAGTTAGATCACAGAAGGGTATGTTACGTCATACTTGACACGCATTCAAGGTAAACCACAATATATACCAATTTCAACGTGGTCGGCTTCAGCGTTGATTTTACACAATTTTTTCTCCTATGACAAGTCCGTGTCAATGTATCTTTGAAGATGTCATTGGGAAAAAATTGATATAAAGTCAGCGCTGCATTCGATGACGTTGAAATTGTAACACATTACTTTCAAGTATATTCCAATCTGCGCATAAGTTACCAGAAATGTATGAAGATTGTCCTGATCTTTCAAAAACGGTTCAATACAAAAGAAAGCAAGAATACACTAGGTAAATATTATAACGTATCTTTCTATCGTCATAAGTTGCAATAAATTTCTGATTAAATAAAAATCAAAAACATGGAAAATTTGTTTAAAGACAAGATAAATTTCATTTTCTCTTAATTTGTCACTAATCATAAATTATTAATTAACAATCGATCCAACCCAGAGCAAACTTGCAACAATTAAGGATTACATGTGATTTTTTTCACAATAATTTCTTTCTGTTTGGACGGGCAGTCAAGTTTCAATCAAGTTTTTGTGCTTGAAACGACAAATCTCTGAGGTACATTTTTTTCAATTTTCATCGATCACAATTTTATCAAAAATCTATCAAATCAGAAAAAGACATGATACTTGGTACATAACATTCTCATAATACGTCGTTGAGTTCGCTCTGATTTTATACTAGTTTCTTTCCAATGTCATCTCCAAAAATATGAAAAAGGAGTTATCATTGGCAAAAAATCTGGAAACACCGAGCAGTCGGTCGAGATTTTAAAAACGCGAACTTTCGGAGAATTTAAAGGTAAAATCGGAAAATGATGAAGCAATTTCGTAATTTTTCAATTTTATTTCTAATTTTTCGTCATTATTGCCTTTTTAAAATATTAATTTACTGCGAGGCGTCTTGTAGCATGTTTTCTTGTTCTTACGACTGTCTTATATAGGTTTTTACAGATCAACTTTAGTTTTGAAATTTCAAACATAACATGCCCTGACCAGTCAAACGCAGTTTATTCTCAACCAACTTGCTCAACAAGACATCACAATAGTATTAACGTGGATCCCGGGTCACCGTGATATTATAGGACAAGATCTTGTTGACGCTGCTGCTAAATCCAAACCAGAAACAACTATTCCACTTCTGAATAATCCAGACATCAAAGCCTACCTACACCAACAAATTATGGCCTTATGGAACGAAGAATGGATCCATACCACCGACAACAAACTCCGCAGCATCAAATCGGATATATCCAATTGGACCAACATCTTCAGCACCTTATGCGCTACTTCTCGATCAACCGAAACAACTATCAATAGAATCTTCCTTGGCCACTCACGTCTTACCCACGAATATACAGGGTGTCCGAGTTTCGGTTGCTAAGCGGGGAGGAATGAATAGCACTTGAGAAGACAAAGCAAAAGTGTTATTATCACCTTTTGCCTAATCACAAAATTGAGGGCGCCGCATCTTTGTAAAAATCGAAAAATTCACCAATTTTGACCCATTATAAAAATCACGAGTAATGATGTTGCCCAGTCTACAATGATGCTATGTTACAGCACTCACTTAGAGTAACAAAACAAGTTATTACGATATCCGGCCTGCTCTGAAAATGTAAGCAGGTAAATGGCATCCAAAATTCAGAAATTTCAATTTTTTTACAAAATTGTGCAAAAAGCCTACTTTTACTGAACCCCAACATGAATAACCAAAGGCCGGCGTTTCTCATTATCAAAACTGGTAGCCCTGATTCAGATGAACAAAAAATCATACCACTATCTCCTTCCAGTTTTCAGAATTTAAAAAGTTATGTCGCGTTGAAGTTCATGAAGCTTCTGACATGATCGAAAAATGAACCTTATGATCAAAGAAGAAAAAGAAAAAAAAGAAAAATTACAAACGCTTCTAATTTATTGTAACTTTCAATAGTCGTTATGCCTGAATGAATGACTGGCGTTACATAAAGACTCCATCTGTTGATCTAGTTGTCTGACCACCATAAAATAGGCACTGGAATACAAGAAGACCTCTCGCTGAAAGTAGATGAATGAAACTTGATTCATTTTATGACAAGCCATTGTTATGGTTTGTGCACTTTCGCTGCAAATTAACAACAGGCTTTAATTCTGTTCAGTTTTTTAGCAGCATTTGTCTTCTGTACACTAACTGATTTCCCCACATTATAAAAGAAATCTAAAAATTTGATACGTTACCAGATTGAGAATAAATTTTTTAAGTAAATTATTTCAAAAAATTTATCAACTCTTACTGAATGTACCAGTTATCCCTCCGATTAAAAGTGCGCTTTACTTTTATCTTCTGTTAGTAAGTCTGCAAACTCGACGTTTTCTTGCAAAAATTTGAAACCTGGAAGCAAGAGACTTGGCTTTTCTTCTGAAATTCGCCACTGTATGCAGTGGTGTAGCGTCGGGGGGGGGGGCGTGCCCTCTCAATATTTTTACATAGTCCTCTAATATCAGCGATTTAAAAAAAAAAACTACAATTTTCGACTTTTTCTCCCTTGAAAACCTTATTGTGCCCCCCCCCCCTTTGGGAAACCCCTAGCTGCGCCATTGACTGTATGACACAATTTCTCGTGAATTTCCGTCGAACGTCGGTTACGCGGTGTAGAAATGTATTACACTTCGTAATTCACAAGCAACGCACGTCGAAATGTTGGCTCATTTTTGTAGCACTGATATAGCAACTCCAGTTCTATTCCAGAGTGTGCAAAACTCAAGATTTACATGTCCCTTTCATTTCGTTTTATTTTATTTTTGTTTCTGCCTACGAATTTAGGGAAACTTACTTTTGAGCGGAGCCTAGAAACCAAATAGCTTTTCCCCTAACAGTTTAATTTTTAGGGCGAGTTAAATTTTCTGTTTTTTTGAAAATTGAAAGTACTTCAGCGCGTCTTAACTTTTTAAATTCTGAAAACTGGAAGGAGATAGTGGTATGATTTTTTGTTCATCTGAATCAGGGCTACCAGTTTTGATAATGAGAACTGTACGCCGGCCTTTGGTTATTCATGTTGGGATTCAGTAAAAGTAGGCTTTTTGCACAATTTTGTAAAAAAAAATAGAAATTTCTGAATTTTGGATGCCATTTACCTGCTTAAATTTTCAGAGTAGGCCGGATTTCGTAATAACTTGTTTTGTTACTCTAAGTGAGTGCTGTACCATGGCATCATTGTAGACTGGGCAACATCATTACTCGTGATTTTTGTAATAGGTCAAAATTAGTGAATTGTTCGATTTTTACAAAGATGCGGCGCCTTCAATTTTGTGATTAGGCAAAAGGTGATAATAACACTTTTGCTTTGTATATTCAAGTACTACTCATTCCTCCCCGCTTAGCAACCGAAATTCAGACATCCTGTATATTTCTTCACCAACCACCACCAATCTGTAACCTATGTTCTTCTCCTCTTACTATACTACATATCATCCAACACTGTAAATCATATAGCCGCAATCACCGCATTCAATACCTACAAATCGATAATGTACAACATCTGATTACCCTCATAAATCGCAACTATCTCTCACACCTTATCTAGTCTAATTTTAATAACTAATTTAATAAGTTAGATGTAATTTAACAAATAAGATGTAGATACCGAGATCATGGCCTACAGGCGTTACGTGTCTCGTTAAAATTAAAAAAAAACAAAACAAAAAAACTTGGTCAGTGTTATAATAAATGTGAATAAAAATTGCCCTTCATCAAATTTCCTCGTGCAGGAGGGAGGGGGTGTCGAGGATTCCTGGCTGTTCGTCAGGGAAAATTCTTCCCTAACCATCGGAAATTGTCACGATTGTGTATGCCGTTCCAAACTTCATAATTATACTCAACTAATTCGTATTACGCGAAGCAGGGTGACTTTCAATACGTACCTGATAAGCCGTAAAGATCATTGTACTCTTTCAGCCCCCCTCCCCTAGAGGCATAGTACATAGAGAGATTCCGAGCTACAACTGTAATTATGTCCATGAAAGTGCGAGCCCTGCTGGAAGTCGCGTTTGTTTTCACCGAAGGATTCGATAACGAACTCTTCGTGGTTTTCATCCTGGGTCATGTACCTCGAAAACCGCGATTGTAAGCTATACACGGCTGCGGCAAAATTTGAAACCATTTTCAAGAATACGTTTAGCGATCCACGACAGATACCGCAGGCCCGTAAGTAGGTAATACATTTTCGTTCGAAGTGTAAGTAGTCGATACAAAGGTCACAATTAAGAACCTCGATATGGTAAGCCTTATATTATATTCGAATCTACGATAACGAAGACTCGTAGGATAACGAACGAAATAATAATACAAAGAGGGATTCTGGATACCGATATAAGAATATTATAACAACGAAATAGATCGAAAGGTTAATCGGGTGAAATATCGCATGTCAAAACTTTAAAAATTGTCCAGTCATTGTATACCGTTAATTAAGTTACGCCTCCTTCGAAGCCCGGGTTACCCGGCCGCGTCCGTTTCAAAACAGAACGGATTCGATCACTCGATTCTGAAACTCTCTTTCGTCGAGTGATTCATTTTTGAAAAACATTTAACCGGCCAATTAGTTTGACACGCGGTTTCTACGTATACCAGATATTACCCGAATACCTGTAGTACTCGACTGGTACATGTAGATGCTTTAATAAGCGGTACTTAACAAGCACGAGTGAGTTACTTTCGATTCAGCTGTTGTCAGTGTCATTACAGCGCAACTTTTCTTAACACGAAATTCGACACGCAGGCGGGTCACTATAAATTCGATTATCCAGGTTGTTTTTCAATTCTTCCACTTACTCGCCTAAATTAGTACGTGTATAGTTTTGACAAATTAGTAGATGCGAGTTGTTTGAAGGGGAAAAGCGTGCACTTTGACATCCCCCTTTTCTGCTACAGTAGAAAAAGCTATCCTTTACGACGGTGTAATGCAATAATTAGAATGACGAGAGGGCGATTAAACGTATTTAAGAACGCAGAGGGGCTCCTGCCCCCCCCCCCTCTATCGCGACATGATTCCCAAGTAACTGGAAGGAACACATACTCATACATTAACAACAGAACAGTTCATCGTACATACCAGCAAACACATCACAGCGTGTAGACAGTCTTAATCTTCAATATTCAAGTCACCGACATAGAGTAACACCAAAAAGGTATCTGAGAAGAGTGACGTTGATATTTTTATTTCCTTCCGGTCTTAAGGTTCTTTTAGACACGATCATGATTTTTCAAAACGCTTCCATACCCGCTCAAAACTCCTAAATACTCGTGTAAAACTCTAAGCCTCTTTGAAACTAACACGCATTCAAGACTGTGTAATTCTCTTCTACACTTATTTAAGGTTTTGAGAGGCTCTCATTTAAAATCTGTTGACGGTTCAGGATTTGTTCGACCTTCTGAGACCCGTATAAACTCTTCCAAGTTCTTTCAAACAAACTCGCTCAAGACTGTTCAAGACTCGAAGACTGCCGAAGACTTGTTTACAGCTTTCAAGACTTCGCAAAGTTTTAAATTTCTTTAGACTTAAGGCTCTTACAGGGTTACTTCAGACCCTGCTATAGGACGTTTCCGCTGGTCAACTGCGTAGTTTTGAAACATTTTCATTCGAGTGTATCCTCTTCGGGCTGGCGATTCTCCCAATTGTTCTCACCGTGTAACCGCATCTGCATTTTAAGCACACTACGTGTAATATCGGGGAAAATTCTAAGTCGTCGATTTAGTCCAGATGTCTGTTAAATAACAGAATTGGAGGTGGAGAAGGGGGAAATGATACTTTCGTCTGAGGTCCCATTCTGTGCAATGCAAATCTACCTTTTGGCCTTTCTTTTTAACGCCTCTCCTAGAAGGTACAACAATAGAAAGGTTTCTACATAGAGTATGCTAGAGTCATTCATCAAGTACATTGTGTTTTATTACGAGTATTCCATCAAAAATCCAAATGAACCGTGTCCCATCAATACGGATATTTTTGGTTCGTGGAGCCCTATCTATGACATCATTTTGTGTGGCATTTGTATCTTCTCATAACAAAGGGTTGTTCCATGTGAGTAGATGACGATTTTTGGAAGAAATTACCTTCTTTTTTTACTCTCAGAGACTTACAAATATGATTGACAGCCATGGTTTCCAAACATAATTTCAATACAATTTCGCACAATCTCGTCGTGTAAAAATTCGTTCTCTGTATCGTTTTCCTGTAGTGGTGAAGACGTTTGAAAATGATTATATTCATACAATCTTCACTACACCATCTGACAAATTTAAAGTTTACTTTATACAGCCCTGACAGAGATACAGTAGTCAGTTAAGTGACGTTTCAGAATATGATTCTTTAACTCCGGAAATCCATCGACGCTGGTGGCAAGTTAAGCCTCCCAGCTCTCCATCGAATGGCTATATCCAAATTAATAATCTGGCCCTCTCGCGATCGTGCGGATATCGGTTTTATCTTTGAAACGATTAGATCAACCCGCTGGAATGTGTACGACAATAATCGTAAAACCAAATTCAGGTAAACCGATTAGAGTGAAGGAACCTACTTACAGACCCATAGGGTATCGCGAGGCGCTGTAATCAAATATACGTTTATTATTCGATTTTACTTTTCTCTTTCTCTCTACACATACAGCCAATCGTAAAAGAAAAGGATCCTTTTGATAATTATTTACGTAATCCGGCAGAACAAATGAAACTAGCTCCTCCCCCCCCCCCTATAATAAAATACATTTTTCCTTTTTCCTATATACATAAAAAGACCGGTGTATCGCATTGCCAATACGTGATTATGGTAGTCGCGTACGGGTATCCCAAGCTGGTTGTCGGTGACAAATCAGATATGTATACCAGCAGTTAAGATAACCATCGAAATCTTTTGGAAAGGCGCGCAGCTTAAAAGCGCGCGCACAGCGTACCGTATTAGATGAGAAATAACAAGATTAAAATGGAAGTAGTAACGTGACAGTCTTGGTCTTCCCAAACAGAGATGCTATCTTTCGGGTCAGACCTCTGCAAGATCTATTACAAATGACACCTCGAAAGCCTCCAGCGATGAAAATGATTCCGAATGATTTTGTAGTTTTGCGTTTACGAAAAGCTTCTCGGTCTTAGCATCGCAGCATCGACTAAAAAAGAAGCATTTACACGGATATAGTTTGCCCAAATCGCGTGAACTGAATTCAGCTGGGCCGGAAGACCAGTTCGCTGTAATTCACAAACTACGATTTTATCCGAAATTTTACTTCGACTACAACTGCTAGTACGAGTAATCAAGCTTATTGTCCCGATGATTTGGAATTTTCCGTTAAAATTTGCGTTAAAACTATAATAGAAATAGTATTGAAAATGCACAGAGGAACCCGTTCACATTGGAGAGAGGGCGTGTATACAGTGGCGTAGCCAAGGGGGGATTAGAGGATGGATCCCCCTCCTTGAGATAAGAATTTTTTAATACGCTGGCAGTATCACAGTGAATGCACGAAATGAAATTTAAATCCAGATACATAACTGAAGTTGAAAAGCACAACATGCTGATACGTCAATGTAAAAACATAGAGTTCATGGTGGGTGTACCCCCCCCCCCCGCCCAAAATTTTGCTGATCCTCTCCTTGGAAACATCCTGGCTACGCCACTGCGTGTATAGATAGATAAGACACACTGACTAATAGACAGACAGGCAAACAAACAGACAGAGAAACAGACAAATCAGTCAGACGTTTCAAGTCACCCTTTGTTAATTCTATGAAAGTAAAACTAAAATCTAGCTTCTGTCAGCCCGCCCACCGTCGGCCTTATAGGGGAAATTCCAGGGTTGGCAACAGGCAGATAGAAAGGTAACCAGCCAACCAACCATACAGACAAACAAACGACAGTCTGACAGAAAGTGAGATACACAGTACACACGTACACAGCGCTGAGCCGAAGTCCAACACAAGCCATACGAATGACCGTTTGGGGGCTAGGGCTAGGCCATAAGGGGGCAAAGTTTCCTCATTCATTTGAAGGAGACCGCTGTTCGCTGCTCAAGCTATAACTTAGCGATAATAATCGCGAAGAAGCAATATTCTATCCCTAACCGGTTGCCGTCATCGGAAATGGTATTGGCATCCACCTCCCCATAATTAGTTCCAATGTTTGTACTTACACCAATACAAATATGCTGTCATAGTACAGGTTCCTTCACTGTTCGAGGAATCTTTTTAGAAGATGTAGATAATACACGAGGAATCTACGTTCGCTTCCTAATTGAACCAACTTTGTCAAGTTAATGCTACTTCTTGAGCATATTTATTGCAACACGAAGCAAGATATAGTCGAAACTACCCATACTTCAACTTTGGTATAAGAATTACGATTATTTCTTATTCTATATACGTACTGTATAATGTATACATTACAATTTTAATATTATACGGAAATTTACGCTAATAAATGCGACAGTATTCAACGACTTTGTAAGAGCAATATTTTTACTTTCATCTCAGCCCGTTTTTCAAAATTTAATTAAAACGTCCGCCACGACGTTATTTATAATTCGAAATATCATTTTCAATTAATTAATTTCAACTCGAAATCTACGACGACAAAAATATCAAAATTATTTCTGAAAAACCAGTTTTACAACGTGTAAAAACCACCTGCCGTAGGTATCGCCTACAGCATATTATCATTTCTTTATTCGGACTGCAGGATAAGAAGGAAAGTTAAAAAAAAAAAAAAAAAAAAACCCTAAGCCATAACCTTATTATACGATTCTATTGTTCGACGAGTGATTCGCTTATCAAACCATTCGAGATCTTTACCGGAATGTATCTTCTTAACAGATGTATTTATTGCGTTACAAATTTATGGAATTCCTTTTCAAAGGAACCATTTATTAATAAACCAATCTATTTTACGAACGGGCTTAAGCTGTCTCGACCCATATTTTACTCTTTTTTCTCTCTCCGCGAGTAGAAAAACCAACAACGATAAAACAAATAACGGGCCATAAACGGTGACTATTGAAGTGGTGGAGATGACGAATTAAGTCTACCTATACGTGCATATGTAAGATAGGTGGAGCTCGATCAGGTATGTATTTGCGGCAATGTAATCGAATGCAGTTATAGATATTCGTCATAAACGGTCTTGGAGGAGGTTCCAAGGGCTTGGCGTCAACTTAGGATTCCATTAGAAGTATCTGATTAGGGTTTAGTAAATTCCTATTTGCTTCCGAATACTGTGATGAAGCTCACGAAATTAATTCAGAACTAATTCGTTCTATGCCATTGTAGCGCAACTAGCTGAAATTTAGGATACTTTTCTTACGGAGAGGTTTGAAAGAGTACCAGCCAGATGTAGGCTATAATGACCTGATTGACAATTAGTGATGTGTAGTTGTTGATAGTTTCGGACTATCAATTGTTTTGATAGTAACCTAAAGTACTATCAATACTATCAAATAGTGGTTTGATAGTTTTTTACATACTATCAATACTATCAAAGTTTATTTGATTGTTTTAACATTAATTATTAAAAATTTTAGGATCTATGAATAATTCATTTATTATCAGTTCTAACAAGATTTAATCACTATTTTGTTATTAATTATTATTAATTAGAAACTAGATTGAGAATTTTTTCAAATGAAATAATAAATACACTCTCTGTATTTTAGTATTTTACTATTGGCTTAGGCGTTAGGCCTGCTACTGTTTTGTGTTTTCTTCTTTCAAATCAGTTTAACAATTTTCGGTTCGCTGTGATTCGATTCCTGTATTTTGTTATTCTAGCTTCCCATCTCTCAACCTCCCCTGAGGCAGTCTGATGTCTGATCTCTCCAAATTCCTGATTCATGATGTCTGCTCGTTGCATTATTTATTTATGATGGTTATACAACGTTACAAGTCACAAGCTCTTCTGTATTCTGTCTTCTATTTTTTTTTTCATCTTCTCTGCTCTTCACTTCAGTTTCCTTAACCTTAAGGGATCGATCGATCGAACCCAGTTTCCACTCTGTTAAGAAGAACCTAACCCAACAACTTCGTATTTTATTTTACATTCTATAATTTTCTAATCAATAATCAAGTTTTGAGTCTTATGTGCTTGTTTAATCATGTGTGAAATCAAAAGGTCGCATATCGTGTTTTGTAAATCATAAATATGAAGAAATGAAGGAAAATTTATAATTGCTTGTTATATAATCAAAGAACTTTCTTACAAAAATGAGTGTGATACTGGTATCCGTATTCCGTACTAATGATAATAATTTTAAATAATCGGCAACTCAATAATCATAATCCAACAAATAACTTATTGATAAGAAATAACAATAACTTTTAAATGGTTTCAAGTTTCAGTAGGTATTCAGTAATATACATTACAGATTACACAAGCATAAGCCATAACATTAACTACCAAACCCAGAACCAGAAGAATTTAATTAATAATCAAATCATGGAATGAAAAATGAAACTGTCAAATACACATCGAGGATCGAGAAACGACTGGGAGAACGAACCTAAATCTAAGGAGCTTATGGTCTCTTTCCCAGCTTCCAAAATTCATCTGAATGGACGAAATCACAGTTCACAAAATCAGTAAATTAATACTAAATATTTAGTATTATTTACTATTTAGGTAACTATAATTAAATAAATTTAAAACAGTGTTGACAAATGACAATTATTCATTTTGATGATTTGATAGTTTTTATTAATTTGATAGTTTTTAAGAACTATCAATAGTGTTGATAGTCAATGAAGTAACTATCGATAGTTTGATAGTACTAAATTTACTAAAAACTATCAATACTATCAAAAATTCTATCAATTACTACACATCACTATTGACAATTTGGAGAGCACTCACATCACAAACCACTACCATTTTGAGACTTTTGGCCACTCGCATATTTTTGTGAGTGTTCAACGTCTCATCAATTTAAAATAATGTGTGCGAAGTCATCACTCAGCATTAGGTCACGTCGTGTGATTACTGAGTGACGTTCACAAATACACTCACAATTATTTGGATTGTGAGTAGCCTTATTGTCAATCGGGGAATGAGTGAAAAATTAGTTAGCTGTCCAGCTGTATAATACATCTCGAAAAGTTATAAACGATTTATTATTTTCCAGAATTCAAGAGCCAATACTGACAAATTTCCTAGGACACAGATGGACTCTTACTTGATTTTCTCAAAGGAGGAGGGCGGCTAGATCTGCAAATTTTCGAAATACGTCTCTGCGACACTTCTATCGAATCCCTTACATCGGAGATACATTTCTTTCTTCGAGCACAATTCAGTCAACGGAACACCTATACTACAGCCCACCCACACTCTTAACTCGCTTTTCTTACTCGTGTCAAATCGAGCAATACTCAAACTGTATTCATACACGTTACGAATAATCGCAGACTGGATTTTCAACCTCAGTAAGCAAAGAGAAACGAGCACGAAGGCGGAGCTGAAGGATAGAGCGAGCAGTATTTATGAACTCTTTAACACCGCGATGAGTATGAGGCAAATGGAGGAAACAAAAGTGAATAAGTTAACCATAACGAGTGGCGGAGCAGCCCCGGCTGATATTTAATTTCTTTACCCGCTCGAAGAGCAGGAGCAGGGGGAAGAGCTAGCCAGCGTAAAAACTCTACCACATATTTGTCGCCTCGTTTAAATTTCACATTTCCCCAGCTCCGAACACTCATTTTGGGCACGCTAGCGTGAAATTTTGCGCGACCATTCACAATATTTCAGGGGTCAAATTCGATGTTAGTTATCGTTTTAGAATTCAAGACCCCATTATTATTTGTTGGCCGGCGTACAAAATACTGTGTATAACCGAAAGAACGCGCGGCTCCCTCCGATGAACAATAAACCTCTTCAAGTGGAATTAGCGATGCTTCTCGCTTCCCGCTTGCTCACTCGGCCCTCGTCTCTCTTTCTATTCCTCTTTTTTTTTCCTACTTACTGGAGCGGCTGACACAAAGATACAATGATTTCGAGGCGGAACCGGTATATAGGTAGCACCATCACCACCATAACCACCTCCTCCCCTATCCAACAACCTAGCAATGAATATTTAAAAATCTTTTATTTATTTTTTTTTTTTCACTCCTATTCCTTCGAGTGTCGGGGGATGCGCAGGAGAGGGCGAGAGCAAAGGATAAATTTTGAATGCGATTTGCGACGGTTTTTCAGGGTTTGGGTTTCCACTAATCTGGTCTTATTACAAGCTGTCAAGTGTAAAAGTAATACTGTATTAATGGGAGCCGCAATGCCTTTTCAAAAGCTGGTTTATTTTCGCTTTGTTGTATTCGGCCTTTGCTGCTCGCTATTTTCCTACTCGTATACTTGTTGAGCGCGATCGCGATGGCGCACTCGGTATGTTTAATACATCGGGTACCGCCGCATGTGTATTCGCGCCCCTCGGTCCAGCCAGCTCCAGTAGCGACGACATCTCACCGCTCTAATTACGAGCGCGCTTTACGATGCTCCAGTGTTCTGATTTACGTTCTCACCCGTTGTCCTCGTTGTTGTCTCTAATCGGGCCATTTCTCAATGACAATGTTGTTTGCCCTTAAGTGGTTCCAACGGTGAGACGGTGACTGCTGAGCCTCACCTGTCTTCGACATACATAATATGTCGTCAAGTCGATGCGAGTCGTTTTTTGTGCCGGGGGGGGGGGAGCGAATATTGTTCGGAAAATAAATACTAGTTATATGGACTAGAATTCAAACATCGGCATAATCGGCATATCGGCATATCGACAAGACCAGTCAATGATAATCAGAAAGTCATGTGACATTTCAATAAGTCAATCATGAAATGGCCAAGTGATCATTTTAATCAATCTGGCTGGTTACAGCGAATATAATCGGCTAAGCTCGCGACGCCCGATTAAATGGTCAAATATCGGTATCGGGCCGAGCCCTTTATTTATATTCTGTGTGTAATGTTAGCAAGGGCGTATCGGTGAGGGAAACCCCCTCTTATCACTCTCAAAACGGTTGTTTGAATCTGTTGGGGAATTATGGGCTCTCAATTGGAAAGAAATTTCGGAATTTCTATTTTTCATTTTATTTTCTCGTTAATGATGATTAGAATTTTTGAGTTCTCGCAAAATCTTCCAAGCCTTAACATATTCTCGATGTTTTCAACAAACTTGTTATTGACTGCTCGCAGGCATGACTTAAAGAGTCTTCGAATAGTCTTAAGATTCTAAACATAATCTTGAAAATCTTGACGCGTCTCATAATAGCCTTAAGAAAATTCGTCCCGAGTCTGAATACGATTTCAGGAAGTCTTAACCTGGTCTAATAGCTTATACAAGTCTTAACGTTTTATCTAGTTCTAACCAGTTCTGGACCAGACCTAAGTTTCGAATTTAATTTTATAGTTTTACAGATTTTTGAAGCCCATCGAGACAAGCGTAGACGGAAGCTCACCTCAGCAAATGTCCTACTGTCGAACTCTACCTGCCCTTGCTCGTACGGTGTAGTGAGTACCTTTGTAGCACCCTGCTTATTTAGGTGCATACAACATTTGCCACACCCGCAACATGAAGGTCACCCCCGGTGCTCATGAAAAATTTTGACTAAAACTGTAAAAATTTATAACTCTTCAGGCGTATTGTTTTCCATAGTTACATACATGATCGTATTCGAGAACTGTTACCTATTAGTGAAAACCTCGAGTTCTATCGTTTTAAAATAGAAATTAAATCTCTGTCGATGCTTTTTGAATTTCTCACCTTAGTGCAATGTAGTGGGCGGAAGATGCAGCATGAAATGTGACTTCTCTCAAAATCTTTTAGAGACACAAATACGAAAATGTGTAAAAAATTATATCATTGTAAATTTCACGACTATAATGTATTGTTTAAACGTGATACAATGCTACGGAAAAATCTGTAACTTCATTCCGAGAGTCATGTTCTACTGGAAAACAGACTTGACAAATGTTTTTGACAGTGTAGCGAGCACGATTACTACGTTACCTACTTACTATATTCTTTTTCGAGTAAGGCGTGAAAATGAAAAACGTAGGAAATGACAAGATACAATGATGTGGAAAATAACAACCGAAATTTAAATCGCGTGTTAGAGCTCTTCTACATTGTAATCGAATATTCGCGCTTTTATTTTTTATTCGAAGTTCTGCTCGACAACTATAATAATTTTTAACGATATAGGTACGTTGGGTATGCTTACAGTAAGGTTACGTAGACTGAGGCAAAACGTAGGGGACCACATCTCTAGGCTGCTTGTACTTCAGTAAGATCATAACACCGTTCATAACCACAATTGAAAAATGATCGGAATGTATTGCCGTATTATTTTCGGTATTGAATAATTTTACGCCTATAATATTGTCTTAGCGACATGTTTCGTTTGTTAAATGCAATTACTCTACGAAGTATACGAATGTTACAATGATGGAAGAAAATTATTTCAAATGCTTATTGTTCTTCGCAATAATAGACTGTGACAGATCTGTAGAGAGCAGGGCGGGGGACGAGTATTATTTGGTCATGGTCTAACAATTTTTAAAGGGAAAACTGGTTTGAAAATAATGGGGTAATGGGTGAGAATACTATTTGCGTGCGAACACTCTTAAATTTTCCTAAAATGTACAGGGTGTTTCAAAAGAAATGTTAGTGAAAACATTAAGCACGCAGTAGAGAAAACGATAAAGGTTGGCAGCACTGCAAATGCCACAATGGCAACTCTGATCCTTCTCATACAAGGCTGTGCAGCCGTTTAGATGTAGCCTACGTGATCGATGTGTGCAGTGAAAGATTGTAGAAAGTCGTGATAATGCAGTTGACCAAAAAATTAAGTATCAGACGTGCTCGCGCCTATCTGGCCACCAATGGGCAACACTTTCAACATCTATTGAAAAAATGTAACATAACTTCGCCAAAATAAAGGAGCTCTTTCAGTTTTTGTACATCTTGGCTTCTCTTTTTTCTTTTTTTTTCTTTCTTTTCTTTCTTTTCTTTCTTTCTTTCTTCAGTGAGTCACTAACGTTTCTTTTGCAACACCCTGTATTTTAAACGTTGAATTCTGATCGGTCAACTTCCCCTCTCTCTCCTGCTCTTTTTTTTTAGTTTTGTAACTGTAATTTTACATGATAATGATGTCATTTTACAAAGTTTGAACAACATAATTATGTCTCAAAGTCATAAGCATTGTAAGTCTTCCCCCCCCCCCTAAATTTATATGTTGTGCTGACCTGGGGACCACTTTTGCTTCTTAAGCTTATCGGAGCTCCGCAGAGGTCATTACAATTTTTTATAGTCTTACCATAATTTTTTAATTTTGCAAATTGAAATATACATAATTTATTAATTTAATTAATAAATTTAGATTTTGAAAACTTTAAAGTAATAATAAAAGTTTTGTATAATATATTATTAAATTTATTCATTAGGATAGGTTATTTGTATATTAATAGAGGGAAAAGTTTTTAGGTTTTATTATTAATCAATTTGTTTGGTCCGAATAGAAAAATTTTGTTTTTGTAGCTGTAGCTATTGTACCTAATTATATACGTACTTCTCTTTATTATTCATAATTTCATTGACATAATTGATGGTTTTTGTGTGCTTTCTTTTTCTTTGAACAAGTTTTGATTGGTTTCTTTTATGTTGTATTTGGCCCTCATATGTTCGAATGTAGAACATTTTAAGAATGTGTGGTCAGGTGTATCTGTTTCGTCGCTTTTACAATTTATGCAAGTGTCTATATCTGTTATTTTGTACTTTTTGAGATATTCCCCGAAGTTCCCATGCCCCGTTAGAAACTGAGTTAGATAGAAATTTGGTATTAGTGCTTTGTTTTGAAGTCTTTCTTTTATAGTTGGTATTAGTCAGTTTTTCCATTTCGGTATTCCTCCTGCCATAGATTATTATATTTGTTATTTATTTCTTTTATGTTTTCCTTTTTTTGTTTTTCATCTATTTGAGACCATTTTATCGTTTTGATTTCGTTCACTTTTTGTAATTGTAGGTCTATAGTGGTATTTCAGCTATGATATTAGTTGCAATGTAGGATACTGTTCTATATGCTGCTATAATACCCAGTAGAATTTTCTTTTGTCCTTTTCTTATCTTTTTTTTTGTTTTTTATGCTCAGTTTTGGGAGTAAATTGTGCTGCCATATTCTATAGTAGATCTGAAAAGTGCCGAGTATAAAATTTTCCTATCTGCATATTTCATAAGAATCAATGTTCCATAAACGCCGATAAAGGGCGCAAATAAGGCAACATTTGCTTCTCGTGGATTTTCAAAAACTAAGCTATTTTACCTAGAATCTTGTTTTTTTTTTTTTCGAGAAAAGGGTCCGTTCTGAAAGAAAGTCCAACAGCACCAGCGCTGTCTATGTTCATATAGGTACCAAATCTGTTCAGTTGTGTTCATATATCGCTCCTCTATACGAACCTCGTCTAAGGAAAGTAAGCATGAAAGCCAAGGGAGGACAACTGGATTTTTAAAAAACGCGTTATTTCACAAAGAATGAAGTGTTACCCCCCCCCCCCCCCGGAAAATATTAAGGTTCTCTTTCCTTCCTTCCGAAAGAAGTTTTCCCGCTCCCATGGCAGCAGCCACCGCTTTACAAGTTGGCGGATTCTTACATTTTTATATTTTCTAATTGACTAGCATCGATTTACGTGACCCTCACGAGCAGAGATGGAATTTATGGGTGAATCGTTACAGAAACAGAACGAAGGATAGGTAAGAGCCATTAAGATTATTTTAAAAAATCATTCCGAGTCATGGATATTCTATTATAATATGTGTGTAAATATCATTGTGAATATTTGCTTAAGCTGTTCAGGCTATTCTTAAGAGTACTTAGTTTAAATCAACGGTATCGATTACATTTTTTTTTGGCCCGTCGGAGGAAAGGATTTCGCGCTGCAGAAAATGCACCATTTTTCGAAGTAAGGCTTCAGTATATATTCTAATTTTGGAGATCCGTGGTATCTGTTTACCGAAGGGACGTCAGTTGCAGTTTGGTTGTCTTTATTAAGAGGTGCTCGTTGACACTGATGATATATTCAGCATCCATGTTATGGAAGGTTAATTGAGGTCAGGTTCAGTCTAATGGGCTTAATATGGACGTTGAAGCATCGAACATCCGAGATCTACTCAACACTACGTATGCACGCATGATTAGTAAGAATACTTAGCGTACATCTGCATTGGATTTCAACAGATCTTGCGGTACCTTAGTTGGTTCAAGATTTGATAGAAATATAATTACATGTAAATAGTATTATTTGTCATTTCTGTTGAAGGAGATGTAGCTACCTGCCCAGTGTACCAGCTCATAACTCGCACCATAATCTCGAGCGAAGCTGAACATTCCAAGGTGCGGTTGGATTTCGATGGTTTCATTTCGGCACGAATACAATTTAGAAGTCGAATACGCGTGTATGTTTTTAAAATCGCCGATAAAGCGGCGTTTCGAAAATCTTTAAAATACATATTACATTATGTCAGGGTCAGTAGGTATTATTAATGATAGAGACGCGTATTTACTCGATATAACTTCTTTTATGATAATAACGAGTACGAGTGAGCGAAGGCGACGGTTACAAAAGGTAAGAGAAAGAAGGAAAAAAAAATTAAGGACTAAAATGAGATCGTAATCTGAAGAACAAAGTGTTTTTTCATCTCCATTGTGTGCGCAACTTTCGTTGTTTTTCTTTTCTCTTAACCTTTTTTTTTATCCGCGGAAGAAGGCGACGCGTTAGCTCAAAAAAAAAAAAAAAAAGCGTAACTTCGATTCAATATGGCGGGTCATTTTTCATTCCCGATTATTAATTATCGATCGATGACTGTGATGTACTATACCGGGCGCTGGCTGGTTTCCCATTTGTAGTCGGCTGGAACGACTCCGTCATGTGATGTTACCAAGGCAGGGGAAAAAAACTCGATCGTTGCCCTCAACAGATGAAAATGTAACGAAAACAACCGTCGATTACGTAGTTCAAATGTATACCTCGTTGATAAGAGATTATACATTGACTGTATAGTGAAAGCCAACAGAATACAGTGTGCACTTTCGATTGTCGCACTTTTCTCGCTATTTTTTCGCTTTTATCGAGGATCATTCAACGTGAACGCAATTAGGTAGTTTCAAGTGGACAGTGGCAGACCAAGGAAGATGGCGAGTCGGCCAGGGGCATACCTAGACGGTATGGTCCCAGCCCCTCCAGAAAAAAACAGAATCCTGGGCTACCTCCGAAATACCCTCTCATGTACCCCTCCGCATGCGCGCGCGTGACACACACATACACACACACAGTACCCCCTTCTCCTCCTCCGTCTGTGGAAACAAAATCCAAAAACATTCGAACAGAATAACAATGATAATTACGTTCAGTGCAACTGTAAGGTTATTTTTATGGAGTACAAAAATTTTAATGAGCGAACAAGAAAAAAAAAGAAACTCCAATCTTTGAAATTTGAGTTGACTAGCAAAATATCTCGTCTCTGAAATCTCTCATGGTCTTTTTATAAGCTTTTACTCAATATCGTTTGAATTAGCCATGGATGGAGGGAGTACAATATACCTCGGTACCACTTCATCCCCGGGCTTCTTGTTGAGCTCTTACTAAATCTTAACATACCCTAAAAGAATGCGAACGAGCATAGATATAAGACTAAAGACAGAAAGAATCTGTACCAGTTTTTTCAAAAGAGATCACGGGAAATGTCTCGGAAATAACAAAAACTGAAACAATCTTAACTAGTTATGACAGAATAGAAATGAAGCTTATCCTAGTGCAAATTGGTTGTAAAAGGCTCATGAATCTTAAAGAATCTTATGACGGTCGCGGAGAGCCTTAACACTATCCTAAAGAATCATAGATGAATTTTAGCATAGTCTGAATAACTCTTGCCTCATCGTAAGGGCATTTTTTGGATCATCATCTCAACATCGTCAGTACCATATCTGAATGAGTCTTCTAACCGAGTTGGAATGTACATTAAAAGTTCGAATAGGTCCTAAAATAATATTGATGAATCATAAAGAAATAGCCCGCAAGAAGGGGACAAATGAGGGTATTATTTCCCCCTGGATTTTACTTTCTAAATTTAGGTATCGAGCACAAAAATGGAATGAAAAGAGTTTTTGTGCTTCTTCCTTCGCCTCTGGACCTCATTTGGCCACATTGGAAAAATGACACCGCGAGGCTGCTGTACGGGAGCAAAATAAGAATGTAGAGTCTAAATGAGCCTCAGTTCAGTATAGATGATACTTCACAGTATAAGAATGAATTGTCACAGAACCAGAACGAGTGTCCATCGAATTTGAATACGTTGCTTTCTCCGTTGTATGTTCGAATTTTAGTAATTTTCTATTCTGGTGGTCTTTCGGAAGTAAACTCGTTTTTGAAGCAGTCCCCCCCCCCTCCCTTGAATTCAATCCTCTCGGACACAATATAAGGCTAATTTTTTGATTTATCGAACGTGGACGAAATACAAATGAATATGATCGCGATATTATCGCGCTTCGTTACCGATGATATGTCAACTCGGAGTAGTTACCATTGTGATCGGGCGCCTCGATATTTACTTTTGTACCTATAACGTATTGAATAATGATAATGCGAATCTGGATACGTGGATGCAAATAAGGTACAAATTGGCAACATACTCGCATTTAGGATACCTAAAATACGGTAGTAGGATATAAGTAAGCATAAGTTGCACAAAGCTACACAGTTTTCTACGCCGTGTATAGAGCCTTTTAGGCGCGTTCGTGGCCACAGTGTACGTGGTAGCTGTATGGGTACAGCCAGGTGGTTTGATCGGCAGAAGAATAGCTTTTATGAAAGAAACACCCCCGAATAATCCTCTTTTCATGGAAGTGGCGAATAACTGTGTCGAGAGCCCAGGGAAGGAGTGATTACTATGTTGACTATTGTGTACACGTACCGGCGTGTAAGATTTTCAAGTTCATTTTAAATAAACTTCTTATCCACGCTAACCTGTTCACGTGTTCACTCCGGCCGCCGCCACATCATCAGTTAATAAAGCTTTTCGACGCCGCCTGCGCTTGAAATGTACAAAAGTAGGCCGACCCGGCACTTACTCGCGTGAGTGCAAATGAACCTACAGCGGAGGGTACCTGGATAGGAACTGGCTAGCATGAGCGTAATGCAGTCACAATCATAGTCTCATATGATATGGTAAGTTGGCGACTTCCTTTTAGCGCTTCAGAATAATGTAAGGACGTGTCGCTTACTTGAGATTACTTAATTGGTAGCGTGTCACACAAAGTAGTCCGCCGCAGCATGAAATAGAAAAATGTGTACAACAACGAATAGGTTCGATGGGACAAAAAATGTTTTCTGTGTTCTGCACTTACACTCGCGTCTCGACTCGAATTTATTCCATTTTCCGACCAGCAAAGTGACGTTAAAACGTGTATGAAAATTTTCAATAAAGTAGAAAACGAGACGGTGCTCCTGCAAAACCGGATGTTCCAAGTCAAACTTCGAGTCAACAAGTCAACCATAAAGTCATTTGAAACGGGCACGTACTCGGCAGCTATACAATATTACGAGTAATTCTTTTAGTTTCACAGTTATCGCGTGTTTGCGCCAACTTGGTACCTGGAGCTGAGCAGAACACTTTAGAGCAAACCTATTTTTTTCTTCATGGTTGTATCTTAAATTTGATCGGATTTATCTTTTGCAGCCTATCTGTCGGTCAATTCATCTGGTGGACAGGATACTTGACTAACTGTTCCTCAGTTCATCTTTTTCGTGCACTGACCAACTTTTTCGCTAACTTCTCGTATTCTAAAAGGAATGAAACAATTTCATTCCGTAACCATTTTTCAAGCCCTTTAAACGACAAAATGGGCAAAGTCGCCGCGATACGCTGCCCTTATTTAGCTAAAAGCTGATCATTCAAACTAGATATTCTGCCCTATAATGAGCAATCAACTACAGAAGTATACGAAACATAAAACAGAGTTACTATGATTCGATGTGAAATGCCTAGAAATTTTTTTTTTGTACAACCGAAATCAAAGCTTTACACAATCCCTGCGATCGAGGAATGTTGACAAGGGCAGGGAATCGCATCATTCTTGAATTTGCCATAAGGAGACTCAAACATTTCCAATAAGCAGAAAAATAGCTGCACTTCCACATGATGAATTCATCAGATATGCTCGCTGAGAAAATGGCTGGGAACACGGCACTCCAGCGACACTTCATTTAGTAGACCAACTGATCAGAGCAACTGCCTCCAAGGGTACATGTTGCAGATTTATTAACAAAACCGTAGGTCAAGTTATCTAATCACCGAATTGAAGGAAAATATTAGCCCAATGTTCACGACACTGTCTAATTTAAAAGATCGATGATAGAGGGGCGTATGGCGATGCATGCATGCCAAATTGGCCCCGGGACACTCCACCCCCTATCCCGGAAACGCCCCGAATGGGCCTGCGTCAGAATAGGGGGGATATAAAAAGATGTAATAATAACAACGAACAAAAATCTTCGCTAAATAAGATGGTGTCGAGACAAGCAGTTTTCGATTTCCTTGAGCGTGATATAACTTCCACGTATTAGGAGTTTTCTCCCATTATCCATCCGTAATGAGATTCTTCTCATAGTACATCTACAAATGTTTCCATCAAATATTGAAATCACGGGAACGTCGTCACTGGCAATTGAAGCCGATGCGATCGAAAAGAGCGGTAGCTTGTAAACAACAAGTCATTGACCCTGTACCCGAACGATTTGAGGACAGTTTTAGATAATCGGAATCCACACCTTGCGAGTTGTCGTTGAGAATAATTTTGCACAGAATCTTCCAACAACTGAAACGCCAATCTGACTATATAAAGTAAGATTGAATCATTCGACAGATTTTTCGGAGAAACATTAGGCTAAGTCTACACGAGTTGAAATTAACGACTTTCTGTTTATTATTCACAAAAATGAGCAGTTTCTTTCAGCAGCTTCGAATATGAGATTCTTATTGAATTCTTATTCAGGGTCGTGCTAAGGCCTTCGCAATTTCATCAGTTAGAGGTCCTATTTCTTCGTTTCCCGAGACCTGGAGGTCCCCTTTATTTCGAGTTTTATCGTTTCTAACCTCTTCAAAATCGCAGAGCACCAGCTACTTGCTAAATTGAATAAGTGTAAGCAGGTAAGCGTCCCCCAGATTATATTGTTCTCTAACTTAACTTACTTCGTGCGACAATGGAAAAATTAACAATCCCATTTTCCTTTCTCTACTATCGTATCTTACTCTGATACCTAACCTTATTTGAAGTTGTGCTAGAGAAGTTGGTGACTCCGTTAGTTTTTCTTCAAGTAGTGTAATATCCTTACCGACTGGATTTTGAGGTTAGGCTACTTAATTTGTAATTGACTGAGTGTTCAATTCAAAGTGACCATGCGTTTGCTACCTACATGCTGCGGCGAAATATCTATATTTCCACGAACTTTATTCGTAACGCAAGCAGCTGGTCCGCAAGATTTCACGTTGAGAAGTCAAAACGACCAAGTCTTTCTTCTGCGAAATTTTTTGTTCGTTAAAAGGAGAGCCTGCGAGCAGTTAACGCCGAACAACTTACGGAATTGCGGTGTAGCAGAGCCCAGCACGGCCTTTAATAATTACATCGGGCCATTCATTAATACCAAAACCAATAAAAACGATAAAGAAATTAGAGAAAAAAAAGAAGAAGTTTAAATAGTCTAATACAAGAAAACGAGAGTAACGTAGGCTTCGGTGGATGGTACCTGGCTTGGTAGCCACGTTAACCCGATGGTTAGCGAGCAATAAAAACTTTAAAATGAACTGCCCACTGGGTAGAAAAGAACTCATCCTCCAGTTCATTTAGCATTTTGGAAAGCGATCTTCGAATTGGATGCGAGAGCGAGACGGATGCGCAGGAAATGAGTGAGACTGACACTGAGACGCCGTAGCGAGAATGAACGCATCCGAAGTAGACAAAACGCCAGATTGTATACATAAAATTCGATTTAACTCGAACAAACGAATTCCAGGAACGAATAAAATACGCTGGAGCTGGACAAGTAATAATTGGTTCGTGAAATCTTGAAATTCTTTGTCGAATAGTCGCATTGGCGTTGCGGAACGAACGACCAATACGCAGAAGACGAGAGAGATGAAAAAAAAAGGGGGTAACGAGCGAGCGAGATAGAGCGACACCACGGAGGCAGCGAAATAAAGGCCATTTCCTATATACGGACGAAAAAAGCGCTCTGACCACCCTCGTAAGATGATGGCATACCATACACCCTCGCGAATACACGTACGTATACACACGGGCACAAAGGGAAAAAGGTCGAAAAGTCATATATCTCGACTGTCAAAGAATAACGGCGTTGATGCCACCTGGAACTATTAACTAGCATTTTACAAATGCTATTCAATCCGAATTGTAAGATTGAATTATTAGATATATATAAAGTCGCCCCCTTTTTTCTTCACTCTTCCTCGATTTTCCTCCACTTCTTTAGCAGCGCCAAATAGATAAATCTCCGAATAGTTTTATGTTTTTATCGCGCTGCAATCGCAGCGGCGATCCGTTTTATATCCGACAGAATCTCTCCGACGAACTGATAAAAGTTTTTACTCGATTATCGCTTAGTTGCATGTAGAAAACAAGCACGTACAATACGCTAAATGTCTCGATCAGGAAAGTACAGTATATCGAATGTGAGCAGATCACCGTGCATAACATACATACGAAACCCGCCATTTTATGGTTATACAACTAGAAAATTTATCAACTGTGGATTGATACCAATATACTCGATGAAAATCGAGCAAATATCGAACTTTCTTTACGTCAGCCAAGTTTGGAAACAGGTTGACTGAATTCTCGGCGACAAATTTCTTTACAACAAGCCGATCGAGTGAAAGAAAGTATCTAGATCTACAATGTATTTAGCTACTCGGCCCGCGAAAAAGATTCGCGAATACCCCGGAAAGGCGAAACCTGAGCGAACAATACGAAAGACCAGCAACAGATACTTAACACCTTGGCAGAAGCCAGAACATAAACCATGATCAGCCTATGGGTATCAGAGGCAAGTCACAAGTGACGTCACTATAATTGTAGAGCGGACAAATATGATAACTTGCTGAACAACTTATCAGTTAACACGTTCTAGGGAATATATTTACTAGAATTTTATATTCCGTTCGCGGTTATTAAAACGAACTACGCGAAACGGGTTTGTAATCCATATTTTAAAACCATTTCATTTTGTGGAAGTTATAAAATTTATGTAAATCAAAGGCGACTAAATAGTCCCAACGCGACATCATCTTAAGCTGTCATAACAGTTTTAAATCATTGAAAACGTTCTAGATTTTACGATTAGTCTAGAACAGTTTATTTCGCACATGTACCTACTGAACTTTAGAAGGCATTTGTTATTTTTGGTCCCTTATGCACTTTCGTGGGGAACCCAACGGCAAACTACCCCGATTAACCCGCTCAGGCAAGTTGCGCGTCAGAAACCGCGATCGCCAACGTCCGGCATCGGACACAGCACCGAGATAATGATGCACTTCCAGTGCTGTTCAAGATATTCGGAAATAAACACAGAGATAGGATTAAAGGAAAACCCCAAGAAATTCTGGTTGTACATCAAGGAAAAAAGAAAACAGAATACTAATACAAACACATTTCAATATAAGGAAAAAGATTTACACTCTTCTCAAGACATTGCTGATGCATTCGCCCACCACTTTTTCTCAGTTTTTTCTGAGCCGTCTAGAGCTTCATTTCAGGATACCGCCGAAAACACTTTCGGAGATGTACATCTACTTGGAATAAACATGCGTGAAGTGAAAGAAGCCATAACCAAATTAAAACCAAAAAGGACTAGTGGGCCAGACGGTATTCCCCCATATATATACAGAGCATGCAATGAATTTTTCATACAACTAATTACAGACCAATTTCAATTATTACAGTCCCCTCCAAAGTCTTTGAATCCATTGTACATAAACGGATATACAAACAAGTTCAAAACCAAATCTCTGAAAATCAACACGGCTTCATGGAAGGCAGATCAGTAGAAACGAACCTGGTGTCTTTTGTTAATTACACATCCGGAAGTCTAAATCAAACCTCGCAGGTAGATACTATATACACTGATTTCCAGAAAGCTTTCGATAAGGTAGATCATAAGATAAGGGAAACCTGGGTATGTCCATCTACATCTACATCTACATAACATGTAACTAGAAATAGGTACCGATTATAAACACTGATCATTTATTACACTCTATTCATTATATTCACTCCATTGTTATTAGTGTTACCCTGTGTATAATTGTATAATTAATGTAAGAACTCCCGACTTCCTCGGCACGAGAAACTATGTAAAAGTACCGGGGGAGGAGGAATTGTTGTTAACAGCAGATTGAGGAATAAAAAAATTTTAAAAAAAAAGATAAAAAGATACTCTTAAGTAAATTAACCAAAATGGGATTTTCAGAACCACTAATTCGACTGTTTAAATCTTACTTAACCAATAGGCAGCAATATGTAATATACAGAGGGTCAACTTCCAAAAAATTCACTTGTACGTCTGGTGTTCCTCAAGGTTCTAACCTTGGCCCCTTACTATTTCTCCTGTTTATCAATGATATAACTAACCATATAAAGTACTCTAAAGTGTTATTGTATGCTGATGATTTAAAATTATTCAAACAGATTCGAGGGGGGAATGACGTACAACTCTTGCAAAAAGATATTGATACTCTTGTCAACTGGAGCCAAATGAATAATCTAGCTTTCAATGTGGGAAAATGCTGCTCAGTTACATACACGCGTAAAATTTTTCCTATTCACTCAGTATATACCATTAATAATCACTTGTTAACAAAATACAATGAAATCAAAGATCTTGGGGTAATACTTGACTCCAAACTAACATTCAAAAACCACGTTAATTTCATAGTTAATAAATCAAGAATGATGCTTGGGTTTCTAATGAGAAACTCAGTTAATTTTACTAATTTACAAACTATACAAACCTTGTATTATGCCCTAGTCCGATCCCACTTAGAATATGCATCTGTAGTATGGAACCCAATAACAGTAGAAGCAGTCAAGTCCATAGAGAAAGTACAAAAACGATTTTTAAGATATTTATACCATAAGCAGTTTTCCTACTACACATATACAATAACATACAAAGAATTACTTCAGGGTTACGAAATAAAAAGTCTTAAGGGGCGCAGGGACATTGCATCGTTGATCTTTCTCCATGACATAATACAGTACAAAAAGCGAGACTCAATACTGCTTGAAAAAATTACAGTTCGTATACCCAGTTTTAATAGTCGTTCCACAGATCTCTTCGCCCTGAGTCACTCTCGTACACTTCTTTTCTCGAACGCTCCAATAAACCGAGTCTTGAAACTTTATAACGAAGCCAGTAAAAAAGACAAGGAGCTTGACGTCCTTGACGCAGTAAATAAAGCTAGGTTCAGGCAACGGGTCTTCAAACTTTTTGAGTAACTGCATTTGCGAATCTCTGATCCTGAAAAACTTCACCCCATGAGAAACTAGACACTGACGGGGTAGCGATCGCAGTGCACGCGGGGAATGGGATACTTGGGCTTGGGATAGTTGGGCAAAAAGTGATCATTCCTCTTTCTTTCCTTCTTCTCTCTCCTCCCCTCTCTCTCTCTCTCACACCACACTCATTCACTCACTCACTCACTCACTCACCACTCTCTCTCTCTCTCTCTCTCTCTCTCTCTCTCTCTCTCTCTCTCTCTCACTTAGCGTTCTTTTTTTTTCTTTATTTTAAGTTTATTTTTTTGATTTGTCCGGTTTTATTTTTTAATTTTTTTTTCCTTTCTTATCTTTTATTGGGGTCCTTCGTTATTGGCCATTGTCGGCTGTGAAGGACCTCCCTCTCATATAAATAAATAAATAAATATTTCCACAGGATTATTCAAGGCTCGTTCACAACTCGTAAATTTGAAGGCTATATGAAACAATTATTATTCAAGAAATCCGGCTCCACTTTTGGCGGCCAACAGAACCACGAGCTCTTTTTCTGTTTCACTTTTTCGCAGTATGAAAACGGTTCAAAAGGCGAATACACGGGCAGTCCTGGCTAATTTTGTATCCCGATTCAGTAGACCAAAACCTTTTTTTTTTTTTTTTTTTCTTCTCCTGCACTCAAATTTTGTATCTTCCTAAAAAATTTCCAACACCACTGATCGATAAAAAGAAATTGTCCTCTAAATCTATTCCCCTACATTACTCTCTAGATCCACCCCCGTCCCGCGTAACATTGTGTCCGAAGGATCCTGATGCGCCCCGCACGAACAGTTTGTGAAGCAGACTCACAACCAACAGACGAACCAGCAATCAAAATAAGTATTTGCAGGAAAAACTGCGAGCGCACAAGCCATAGCCCATACATGTGAATCAGCTGCTGCTGCAGCCCGTGGTGAAATAAATTACCCGAATTCGTGCTGGAAAAGGAGAGAAGAGACTCGTGAACAAATCTACAAATAATCATACAGCAGTTGAGTAAGCTTTGTTGCGCTCGATAATCCGAACTTCTCTTCGGACGTAATTTATTATTTATTTACATTTTTATCCTTATTGCCGAGTACGAGTACAATGGCGTTTACCTACAACGTTTCAACGATGCTGCAGCGTGATAAATAAAATATTAAAAATGCAAATCTATTGGCTACGTATACGTATAGATGACAGGCGGGCAGGTGGATAGGACAACTCCAAGCAGCATATGTCGCATATTTCAGTAAGACAGAAGACCGTAAAGTAAGTCAGCACTTGTATTACTTATTGGATGGTGAAATTAAAGAAAACTCGACCGAGTCTATAATCTGACACGTGACACGTAATTTTACTATAGAGTATAATTAACGCGGTATAGATCTATCGAAAAGGACGAACGAATAAAGACCACAGAAATAAACGCAGACAGCATTTGAAATATTCATATTTTTCTGGGATACCCAAAATTAGGTACGTGAACAATAGACCCACATTTTAACACCAGTAATTTGATGCTTAGTTTGCGCTACCAGCTAATTTAATTCATCCATTACTCGATCGGGTACTCATTGAAAGGAAACGTCTCTAGAGTAATGCAAAACATTATTCATTAATTATTATAGTCTTCGATACGCGGAAGAAGACTGCAAATAACTATGTTTTGGATCCCCTGACTCGATAGTTAAAAACAATCGGACTCACTGCTGTTAGGTTTACGAAGCTCATATCGCTTGCAAATTTTCGATATCGAAGTTTGATTACATTTCTAAACGAAGAATAGATAGAGCATAATAAGGAAGATGCGCAAAATGAGGCCACAGTGTTAAATGTGGCTACTTTGATAACGCCGTAGAAAGATCCTATAGAAAAAAAGAAAACCAAGAACGGGAAGAGTGTTGCCGCGTGTCTTTAATTTTAAACTGACTTGTTGGCCCTGTTTTTTGTGATTATTATAGTGCATTGATTTCAAAAGTATTCGCAACAGGATCTTTACAGCTCGATTCTCTGAAATGAAAACCGGTCACGTGGTCTTTACCCGTACCCAATTTTCTTTCCACAAAACCTAGCTGAATAGAAATTGGCGTTTGTCTTCATTCGGGTGTTCCAGGGTTTCACTCGAGGGAGCTATATCTAGCGCATCTGTTTAATGGATTTTTAATAATTGAGACTACTTCGGCTTAGTTTTTACGAAAAACAGGATTTACTAAAATCGTTTTCAATTGACAACCTTCAAGTAGGTATATCCTAGTTTAGATAGTACCTTATCGGGTCAACTGAAGCATATCTTTGATTTACAGGTTATAATAATTATGACTTACTGGTATACGAAATAAAATGTCTTGAAATGTAAGGAATACAATTTGGGAAAACTTTAATTGCACTTTATAATCGATTGTACACACGATAGAGTAATAGCGATAAATGAGCAAGCCATGACGATAAGAAAGATCATGATTCACGTTGTATTCTGCACGATAATAGGAAGGGTGGGCGCGATGACAAATACGTACATGAAATTCACGTTTCATACTTCACTTTAATAGAATGTAGAATAACTGTTATTTCTACGTACGTTCATCTTCTACCACCGAACCGATCACAAAAAAGCTTCTAGCCGCTTACAAAAAGGAAGATTGGCGGACGTTTGATAACTACAAATGTTGCGACATTTACAAAATTTGCATCACAGAGAGTGAGTCCACATGTACCTGTCCTTCTTACTTGAAACGATTGCAGTGCAAACATGTGATTGGCATGAAAATTCGTCTGAAACTTCTTACCGTCCCCGCAGAAGCGAAATCTGTACTTTTAGGTCAGAAAAGAAAAAGAGGGCGACCGACAAGGGCACAAAAAGCATTAATTCTTCAATGATTTTTTTTTTTGTTGTAATTTACCGGTATGTGATAATATTGCTCAGTACTTATTTCTCGATGCGCGCTGTTCATCGCTACTGCCATTTTCATAATGTTGATGTATTTTTTTTATTTCCTGTAACTATTTTCGTATCGTGCATTTCACTATCTCTCAGTGCATTATAATTTTCATCGAAGTTCTTATTTTTCCATCGTTCGATTTATTTTACCTATCGTGCTGACTCTCTTTTTTATCTGACGATTAAATCACACCCATACAATTTGTTAGCAGTATATTTGAAGGGTAAAGAATCAAAACTCATATTTACCATTTTACTTCAAGGGCGCAAATAGGCAAAATACTGTACACGGGTGCAGGAATATCTTTGCTGCGCCTGTGAACGTGGAGTATGTTATACATATCGCACATTCACAGGCGCAGCAAAGATATTCCTGCACCAGTGTACAGTATTTCTATTTGCGCCCTTGAAGTAAGGTGGCAAATGTGAGTTTTGATTATTTACCCTTCATCTATTTCCATGTGATAATCTCCTCCCGCGACCATCCATAATGAAAAATTTCACAGAAATTCTCCAAAAAATTAAAAAAATCTTACTCGCTCGCTCGCAGAGTGGTAGGGGTTAACCTCATAAAATTCACTCCCATAAAAGAATTCTGGTACCGGACCTACTCTACGGTCCACGGAATGCGCTAATCGTAATTCCAGCCTATTCTCCAATACTATTACTCTATCAAGACGAGAAGAACTGTCGTTTCAATCATCATTCAGAACTTGTCGGTAGGTTTAGTTTTTGGTCACTATATAGCTATTGGTCACCAAAATTTCATCAGGCAGGATAAGTTTGCTCGCCATATTCAGTAGTTTTGATGTGCACACTGTATACTCATTTCATAACGTATTCGTAAATGTCGACAAATTGCAGGTCAAACTAAGCTGATCGTAAGTACATACCAGGAACCGATTGTCAGATAATATTCTTATTCGAGCTTAGCAATAATTCGTACCCTTTGGACGGAGCAGCAGTTGCATGGAAAGAGGTACTCGTACACCGCAAAATATGGCTATTACGTGTCTTTCAATATGGTGATGGAGAGATTCCGTTGATGAGCGCGCCCAAACCAACCCCTGCGTGAAGATAAATAGGGGCGAGACGCCATTACAGACAACCGATCTGTACCATCAGGTAGCGTCGTGTCGGTTGCATCCCCCCTCTCACCTTTTTAAAAATAAATTCAATCCACGCGGTACGCAACCGCACACGTTTGGCTGATAAAATATTCCCCAAAATATGAAGTAGGGTCGATGTACGAGGGTACGAGTATTTCTGCGCGACGCTACTCTACGTGTGATTATGAAATTCGTGTTTGTCTAGTCTCAACAACAAATCCTTTTATCGACGGGGGCTTCAAAAAGTATTTTCTGTTAATAAGGAACGTTTACGGACGCCTAATGTTTTGACAGACGTATTTTCGAGATGTCTTTCAAAGACTTTTGTCACAAATTTCACGAGAGAAAATTCAAGAAATTGAAAATACAGCCGAGCTATTCGAAAACATTAAGAGTACGACTTAAAGGCTTTGCTCAGCGCTATCGCCCCGCTATGTAATTACAGAATTAGGAAGTCGGTGAGACTTAGCTTAACAGGATTCTCGATTTTATTTTCAACTTTATGTATATTTAATACTAAGATGAAAACTCTTTAGCCCTGAGATACAACGAGCTAAAGTACTCTGTCAATTCCGAATCCTGAATATTAACCATCAACTTCACCCTTTCCAGCAAAAGAGCGTGTCCACTTGTTCATCTGCTTAGCGGCCTACTCAGTTGCCTGCCTGTTTCTGTATCAGTCTGTCCTCCTCACTTGGGTGACAATAATAGATCTACTGGCGCAATTTTCCAAATTTTAAGTAAATCAATTTACTAGAGTTTTCTTCCCGGTGAGGGAAGAATGTTGAAATAAGGTTTTTAGTGTACAGAGAGAAAATTCTTTAAAAAAAAAATAATTATAAATGAATAAAGTGATTGAATATCTTAACCAAATACATTATTTATAACTTCACAATTTTTTACCAGTTTTTATCAAAATTCGTTAAGAGTCATATTTCAAGGTCGAAAATGAAGATGTACGGGTAACGCGAGAATATTCAAGAAATTTTCACCTAGCAAAATCGATCGAGTTACCCACCAGAAATCCAAATTAATTGCAAAGATAGATCTGTTATCCCAAAATGCAGTAACCTGGCCAGACTAAGAAACGACCCAGCGAGCCTAACCATCCTGCAAGTAAACGAAACAAATTGACAGACAAGACCTCCAACAACTGTTCAAAAGTTAGGCAAATTCTATGAGAACCGCGGAACTGCTACAACGACAGTCTATATAGCAACATTCAGGGGTAAGTATTTCGTAAAACATCTTTGACCAGGAGACTGATACGCATGAGAACCAAATGCATGGATCCTCCTGAAAAAAGTTAAGAATCCGGAAACCACTCGTTCTAGATGCGATGTGGTAGGAACTTTTCTAAACCAACATATACGTGTACAGAGGTCACGAAAAACATCGATACTATAGGTTTCACATGACATCAAAACCAGGAATTCAAAACTAATACTTCACTTTCGACTAAGTGATTAAGACTTTCGCAATGTATTTAATCGATCGAGCCAAAAAGCTTCGAGGAGTTTATTCTGATACTTACAAAAATATTAAGTTCGTATAATTATCGCCATCTTGTCAAACGTATTCCAACTTACCTAAAACAAAAGAGAAATCAAAAAATTAAATTTAAAAAAAAATTGTATTTTCGCACAAAAATAAATATTATCAAAAGCCTAACTTTCTACAAATTGGAAACTTTCTTTTTACCCGCTCCCTTCTCATTGGCAAGGTAAAAGGTTCGTCGGATTGCCTAACTGAAACATGAAAAATTCAATGAACGCCTGACGCCCCAAGATTCAGCCAGAAAATCACGACGAAAGGACATAGACGGTGAGGAATCTGAGGGCACCAGCGCTTAGCTGAAGCTTACACGAATAAAGAGAATGCATAAAGTAAGAGAAAGGAGAGGATCACGAAACAGTTAGTGAATGAAGTTCCCTACTTACGATATAATTTGACCAATAAATGTGTGACCAAAGACTATGATCTACATCACATTTGTACAGGAACGCAATATATGTTTCAGGTAGCCTTCGTGACTTGACCCGTCCCTACTTGCGAAAGATTTGGATCTGTCCCGGTGGGCCAAGTAAGTTTCGTACATAAGATCTCAAAGAACAAAACCCACCTAGTCTCTGAAAATGAGCAGTGAATCAATGCAGTGATTTACAAGACTATCAAATCCATAATAGTTAAAGTACACTACATATTCTTACAGTAATCAGGGCCGGATTCAGACTCATGAGAGAGAGGAGCTAAAAGTTGTGGGGGGGGGGTCCAACTAAAAGTGTAAACATCCGACGTAAAAATAGAGAAATAAAAGCTTTTCATTTTTTACCGACAAGAAACACTAACGCAGCGCAGCCCTTCATTTTTTTCACATATAGTGTTATTCACTTTCCTTTGTGGGGGCCCCATTTTAAAGGGATACATGAGGGAGCCCTAGGCCATGCCCCCTCTGGCCCATCACTAAATAAGCGTTTGACAGCAATAATGCCAAATCAATTATTACTTGATCAAAATAATCGAGTATCGATCGAAATAATCATGAACAACAATCGATTATTTTCCGATCATTTACATGTCGGGGAAAAAAATCTACACGTCGAAGTCTCTTAGAATAAGTTCAACTTGGCTTTTCCGTTTTTAATATTGATTACCTAGTACTAAGAAAAGAGAGAAATGACTGCGGTAAGCAACTTTCACATGCACCTGTATCATTTTCTTCATGATATGATTGACCATTCATGAAATGATCGATTATGATCGAATGACCGGAAAAATTTACAATTTACCAAAATTTAATCGATCATTTTCTTTTTACTTGACTGACATCACTACCATACAGAATTCGAAATTATAGAGGAATACAAGAAGAGAAATCAGAGAAGAGAAAAGGAAAGTGATGTTCCTTTTCCAGTACATAAAGGAAAAAGTAAAACCCCAAGCGAACAAAAAATGTTCTATAATAAACCTATTCTTGTTGAGCTTTTTTTTTCACTGTTTTTGTTTTCATACGCAGTCCTTTTCTTTGGTACACCACAGAGAATAAAAACTTCAACTTGGGATGTTCTGGAGAGTCACTCAGTAAGAAGGGAAAAAAACGTAATAATAAGAATGAAGTAGAGGCCTACAGGTTTTTTTTTTACACCCACAGGAATGTGAAAAGGCGTTTTAGATGAGAATAAAACCTGCGTTGTTTGTTTTGGTTAGGTTAGAAAGCTGTGTGTGTACTTTTTTTTTTAAATATGTATTCGTTCGCTTTTAATGGAGACATGCTTGCAAAAACTTGACACAATGTAATGGCGTATACCATATTATGTACAGTTGTACAAGAAACTTAACAATGAAGTGAATTTAGGTAACAGACAGCTCGAGTAAGCATAGGAGAAGGAAACAATTTGTCCGTAAGCATTGTGTTCTTCTTATAAAGGCAGATTCCAACTGACATGAAAACTCTACACGATTTGGACATGAGGTATCTGCAGTGTAGTCTCTTGACAAGTTCAAAAATGAGACCGAAGAAACTAGGTACCGTAAGTATTTCGGTAGTCCGGCCGATAGTTTGGCTAAAGGGAGGACGGAGTTAGGACTTTTGATGGCATTTTGTTTCCACTCAAGTTTGTTGATTCAAAAAAATGATCACATGATCAGAGAATAGTATTTTCACCAAGTTGATACAGTTTTACAATTTCTGAAGTGGAAAACGGACAAAAAACGGTATTTTTTTAGATATGGCAGGCGTCTGATTCTCAGCGTAAATACCTACATACATCTATTCTGTTCATTTTATTCTCGAGATAAATCGGTAGCCAATCAAGTATTTCGAGAGTTGCTAGACCAATCGATACGCAAATCGAGCTAAAGTTTATACAGCAACCATATGCTATATAAAACTGGTTTTTGGTTTACAACTTATATTTAACGTGTTCGATCGCTCGCTTCTTTTTTACGTAGAAAATTCTCAATTTGTTTTGTTTATAAATAAAACCGATAGCATGTAGAAAGGATTTCAAAATACAAGCAGTCGGCCAATCGCTATTAAATTTTAACGATTTTTTCTACATTCGATAATCAGATTACTTAAATTAGTTGTTCGCAAGATGAACACGAACGACGACGCATTGCAATGCTCGATTTCTACACTTTTACACTTATTTCGGGGTACATTAATGTTACTGTACTAGATTTGAGGGAAGATTGGAAGAAAAAACGACATGTCAAATAACTTCGCTATATGACTATGATATAATGCGAAAAGTTTTCCACTTATTTCGAATAAATCAATTCGCATTGCTAACGAGAAGAATGCAAGGATTAAAGAAGATTTTTATTCGTCGAGTTAACACTGTATGTTTACGTTGCTTTTGTGTTCGAAACTCATCTGCTGATATCTTCATCCGTTTAGTAGTCTCATAAGATGCCCTGTTCAATTAACGCCATGACCAATTCTCGGAGGCTAAGTGGAAGAGGGCCTTTGAAGTTTTAACTTTTTCCTAAATTTCCATCACCCTTTCTGCAGAAGCGAGTATCCTAGAACACGAAAATCCCATCCCCAAAAGTATCGTGCAACCACCATCACAGAAATGACTGGAAGTACGGAAATGACAAAAACTTAGAAAAGATAAAAATGAAAAAACTGGCAGAAAATATAAGAATAGTAAAAATTAAAAACAAACCTGACTAGAGAAAAAAGGAGGAGGAGATTCCCTTCAATTCCCGGCTTTCCTGAAGGGCCCGGCCCAGACGTTTCCAGTGGAGGGGATTTTAAAATGCCTATTTCTCGATTTTATTATATTTTACTGGTTTTTATTCCGGACTCTACTCCCCTACCCCGGCTCTCAACGGTCCTGATTAAACAAACACAGGAAAGTAAAAATAAAACAAATGACAGAAATCCAGAGCAAACGAAAATGAAAGAACTGGAAGAAAGGATAATGTTTGCAAAAATGAAAGAAAAACAGAGATGCAAGAATGCCAGAAATAACTACCGCAGGATGGAAAAAATAGGAAAGATGAGGAAGGTAATGACAACAGAAATAGAAAAGACAGAAATGAAGAAAATCGAGGGATACAGAAACTATAAAAGTGACAATGATATCAGCGAGTACCATTCTGATTTCGTCAGAAAGGAGAGGAGGATTCTATGTTTTTTAATTAAAAAATTCCTAGTTCAACGTAAGAAGAATATAACGATACTCGACTTTTAAATATTCTAATAATAAACGATTCGATTTTGCCAACTAATGGAAATTTCTGAAGCTAACAAGCTATACAAATAGACGACTTTACCAACTACTGACTGGCGTGTTTGGGAATGTCTTCGCCTACCCCCCCCCCCCCCCAGGTATCAACCTGAGAAAAGGTAGTATCAAAGTGCCACTATTGACACAACGTTCTTTTTCTTCTCAACTGGAATATTGGAATGTAACAGCATTGAGCACAGGGCATTCTCACTGGTTAAGCATGGCTACAACTCGCGCGAGTAATGGCAAGCTCTTTTTTCCATTCATTCCGTTACCACACCAAAAGAAATTTGTAAATCGACTCGCCGTCAAATATGTACTCAGTAAAATAATTCGCGGTTCTCGTTCGAAAAGAAATAATATTGGACCCCTAATGAGACACCAATCCCAGGGGAGTGCCCCCGCCAGTTTGACGGAACTCAGCTGTACACTCTACGGTTGGAAAATTCGGACAGAACGACCGCTAGCTGGTTGTGTTTTTCATTCGAGAAAACGGTAGCAGAATTGATGGGTAGTTTTGGAATGGTAATTAGAGGCATTCGTGTTCGAATTAATTAACGTTATTAAGCTCGCTCTTCGTTCGAGACAGGACTGAACGAAACCGCTTTGATGCGCGGTCCACGATATCTAATTTCGAGAATTAAAAATATAATTTAGGCTGGGCGAGTGTGCTTATAAAAGAGGTATTAAGTTAATAACAAAATCAAATCAAATTAACGATAGAACGTCGGTTAATGCGTTTAAGTTAATAAATTGTATTTATATTCGCCGCGGTATTTGAAAGATTCCAAAAAATTATCTCAATGCTGGAAGCGATCTTATCGTATGACAAGATGACTCGTAAATTTTCGGTGGCACGTTTCGCGGCTTCACGTTCGCCAGCATTGCAGAGGGAAGTCGACGATGCGATACTTTGAAATGCGAAAGTTTACGGAGTGTGTACCATTTTGGACATGCTCGCAAAGCGTATTCTTTCTCAGAAAGAGCATAGCCAAACAAATCTCATTGGGAAAGAGGGTAGACGGAACTGCCCATCAACTGAAGAGTCTCAAATTTCACGAGAAAATCGAGCTAAAAATGTAAAAGATGTTTCTTGATGATTTGAGTCTTAAAAACAGGTAACAACGGGTGTTTTTCGCGCTTTTGAAATCGGTTTTTTAGAACTTAAAAAACATTTTTCCAACAGTCCGCAACTAGCCAACTTGCTACCATCCGGTAGCTATGCCCCTGTTTTCCAATACTTGGAAAAAGAACATTAATTTTCACCTGAAAGTACAGTGTATTGTGATAAATATCAGGGACTTTCGGTTTACATCATTTTAGTTATCTTATTCAGCCAAGATGTTTATTAAGTAGAATGAAAGAAAATAACGGGATCTGATTCAAAATTACAACTTTTTTAATTTAGAGGCACCCTACTGAACACAGAAGGACAGTACTTTCGTTTTACAAAGACGCGAGAGAAAATAGTTCATTTTTTGATAATAGAACTCCTTCTGCCCAATATTTAAGGAACGTCGTTTATCACTATAGCTTTTCAGATCGAAAACAAAAATCTTTTCAAAACGGGATGGGTTTTCTTCTAGATGTCTAAAGAAGCAAGCCAAAGAGAATAGTGAAAATCTCTGGGGAAAGATGTTCCGCTATTTCTAAGACTAGCTAAGTGTCCTTTTCTGAGTGTGAATGAACTTGGTAATATTCCGTGTGTAGGGTGTGCCAATTCACTTTTTCTTCTTCTGTATTCCAGAGCGCTTTCGGCTGTTATATGATCATCAGTGGAATACCCTGAATGAGACTTGTCTCTTGTGGTCCTGTAGTTATAATTGAGAGTAGTACCGTATGGTAAACCTGTTTAGTCTTGTGCTCCTATTGGTTGCCCGTGATTGTGCAGTCCGTCCAATCCGTGGGGGTTATATTATTAGTTGGAATAAGTTCTCACTTTGGAAGTTGGTTGTTGTGTTTATTAGGTTGCTTTGTTTTGTTTTGCTTTTATTATTTCTAGTTGTTCTTTTAATTTTCTTTTTCTTGTGTTATTTTCTACGTGTAGGATTTTATACTTTTCTGTCAGTTTGTCATTGTTATGTCCCTGGTCATTGCAGTGTTTTCCAAACAATGATTTGTCATACTGTGATTTTTCATAGCGCTCTGGAATACAGAAGAAGAAAAGGTGAATTGGCACACCCTACACACGGAATGAGACTAGCTAGATCTCTCGATGGAGTTTTATTCCAAACCAGTTGTTACTTTTGCGGTTTTAAGCTTTTCAACGGCATTTACTCGGTACAACATTTTCATGGAATGCAAATACTGCTGATGGATTGACAGCTATGACCAAGGTCAAATTTTACGAACGCGATTGGTACATATAGGCATTTTAAATCTAATTCCAATATTCTCTGAATGATGGTATGTAAATAGGACGAATGGGCTTGGGATAAAACTCTTTGTAAGAATATTTGAAATTTATACTGATTTTTGCGGGCCATTTTGCAGGCCGAACAGGCCGCACACCTGCCGAATAGGACGACGTTTGCCCCCTCGTTCCAGCTAGCAAATTCGTATCTGTAAATACATGTACGGTAAAACTATCAAGCTGATTTGTATGACGCCATGTGTATACAGTCTACACCAAGCTGCTACGCATGATTTACGAAGGTAATCAATTTAAGTTGTATAATTGGCCATAAAAACGTACTGAGCTATAAGTACACAATTCTTAGTTATATTGGAAGATTCGCTCGACCTTTGTAATAAGCGAATTATGTGAAAAGTAATTCGCCGCTTCACAAAAAGTGGCTACAGATATAACTATACTCATCGAAAGAAGAAAACAAATTTACGAGTAAGTATGGATAATGCGTGAGAAAAGTTCCCGCTGTTTTATTTCATTACAAAAATAGTCGATTTGAAATCTACGGGTTATTAATATTACATCAGCCATTTGAATTTGATATTATTTATTTATTTACTCGCTCACTTTTCCTCTCAACAATACGGGTGCACTGGAAACGAGGCATGTTCTTTTGTTGCACTGTTTCTGAACACAGTTAACATAGTAATTTTACTTATTACTGACTGATTCGTTTGACTTTTTTGTCGTCAACACGGTGTGTATTCGATCGCGTGGAAGTAAGTCTTAAATTGAAACATAATTGGGCGACGGTTTCCTCCATTTTTAAATATTCATCGCAAAATCCACCGATGATTCGCTTTCAGCTAATTAAGTGGTACAGAAATTTCGAGGTATAGGTAGGTAATAAAATTTACGTATTTATAGACGTTCTACTATATTACGGACGCAATAAAAAGTATGATGCAAATTCGTGAACGATCATCAGCGGAAAACATTTTCAGATTTCAAACATACGTCTATAGTCGAAATTTCTTGCGTAATTCAAATAATTAACGACACACCCGACCGGATCGAAGGGAAACGATGTCGAATTACCGTTTCCGGTAAACTTACATACTCGTATGCACGCAAATAGAAAATCTAGAAAAGGATACTCGCAACTCGACAATAACAAAATGAAAATCAAAAATCGGGCGAGTGCGGTTTCACGAACGCACGTTGGCAATTTCAGAAAAGAAACAAGTACATCGACAAAACTGAATTTGTTTTTCAAAAGTTATGAACAGAAAAATTGCTTTAAAAAAAAATTAATAGGGTAAATAGAAAATTGACTTAGTGGGAATTAAAGAGATTTTAGCGAGTAAAGTAATCGTGAACGAAAGAAGTTTGGGGGTTTCCGACGATTTGACCATTAAATTGCCATTTTCAACTTTTTTTTACTTGGGGGGGGGAGAGGTTACGCCATAGTTGAAAATACAACAAAATCAAATGGGTGAGCGTTGCCTCGGTCAGTAGCGAGTCTCATAGTGGCCCTGACAGGACAGCGCCAATCCGAAGCGGTGAGACGAAAAGGGGACTCAGGCCGGCTTCAATGCGTCTCTCTGGTCACTAATGCGATATTCGAAAGGGTAGTTTCCGTGGCCAGGGGTGCACTGTCTAGGGAGCCACGTTGGCATGCGTACATCGCCGTACGCTCCACCATGTGACCTCCTCCAATAATAACTCTAAATGTTCCTACAGGCAAAACTGACTAATTTTGAATATGTTCTTTTAAAAATCAAAATAACTATATTATGGCAATAACGGTTGCTTGGTTGCTGATTTCGAATGTTGCATCGCATCTTCCATTCGGTTTCAATTCGGACTCACAAAATCAAAATTCCAAAAAGTGACAAAGCCTACATTTTTTCATATTGACATCTCGAATAATCTTGAAGCACATCCTTAGAAAACTTCCGGGAGAAATCTAGATAAATTTCAAAATCCTTCCCTTCGTGGCGCAAGGCCTTAGAATATGACTTCAAACTTCATTCAACATAAAAGCTTTCTAATACGATGTCGAGATAAGAAAACTGTAAAAATTGTAACTCTATACATACTGGGGCCAAAGTCGACGATGGATCAAAATAATTATAATTTAATACTCGCGATTCGAAACCCAAAAACTGTTTCGATAGGTTTCGCAATGTTGTAAATTAACTCAATTTTTCCAATCAGAAGTCATTTCTCGATCCACACTGCTGCGGAAAAGAAAGGAATTTCAAATTTTGACTGCTGTACTTGATTTATACATTTTACTTCAGCCAAACTGTCCAGCATAGACACAGTATAGGTCAGTTAGATCTTTTCCCCGTCCTACTTTGGACTAAATAAGAGACAGTGATGGCAGAAAATTACCGTTCTTTCGTTCGTTTGTTCGCAACTTTTCATACTTTTTACGCTCGCTCCGCTCTTGAGCAAACTCTCTTTGTTCCCTTTTTCCCCTCCAAGTCTTGACTATACACGGGATGTATTCCTTAGTGATTCAATATTATGACTACACGTCATTTCCTACTAAGAAACTGAAATCGAAGAAATAATATTTTGAGAATTTTGAAAATGAATTTCTCATTTGCAACTAGATGTGAGAATTTTTCTGATGTCCTCCGAAACATAATAAGAACTTCGTGGCTCCCATTCGAAGGTTCACCATTGAATTACGTAAATAACTATTAATTCACTTCCTATTACAAAATTCGAATTACAGAAATACTTTTTGGAGAATTTTTAGCAAGAGCGCTCGGCCCGTCACTATATTGTGTAGTAGGGAATTCCTAGGCTCCGGACAGAATGATTCTGCAGTTCAATATGTAAGTACTCAAACCATTCTTACTTCAGAATTCTTAAGTTCGTAAAATATTTTTCTGAGAATTTTAACGGAGAAGGGCTGGCCTGCTGTTGGATGTAAAGACATTTCCTTTATTTTTATAACAACGTGAAGAAGCTTATTGCCCGCTGTCAGAAAATTTCAGATGTTCAATTTGTAATAACAGTCACTACTGGATCATTTCCTGCTACAATATCAAGGTTGAAAAAATGATTTTTTGAGAATTTTACACAAGAAGTTTTTACCTGCATCTTGTTCTAAAACTCTTACCAATATTTTCAGAAACTTTGTGAGAAATGTGTGGCTTTCTCACAGAGGGACTCCCTAACTATGCAATCACTGTACTATTTCCTGCAACAAAGTTTAATGAATATTTTTTCGAAAACTTCGAGAGACCGAGGGAGCAACACATTTTAAGTTGTAAGAATACTTTTCCGAGGATTTTGAAAGAGAGGGCCTGGCCCGCTGCTGGATGTTAAAATTTCGGAGACGACGTAGGAAAAATACATTGTCCCCTGACAAAAGGATTTTCAAATTCAATATTTAAGTAAAGACAATGACTACGCGGATGTTTCCTAAGATCTTTCTTTCAGAAAGCCATAAATTTTCTACTAAATTTCTGAAAACAGGAGAAAAATTTTATATGCAGTTAGAGAGGAGGTTTTTCTCTCAAAAATTTTCAAAAAAATGTCTTGAGCCTGCATACTGCAATAATGAATGTTTTAAAAAGTACATACTGAACTAAAAATTCCCTCTATTCGGAGGTACCAATTTTACACAGTGCTTTTCAAAATATCAGAAAAACGTTCTCATTAAGTTGCAAGTTATGGCCTGTTTCTGAAAATTCCCGAAAACAATCTGCATTTTGTGGTCGGAATGGTTGAGAGTACGTACACACGGATCCCGAAAGTCCTGACACATTTCATTTTCACGTTTTTCTTGTCATTATTTCTCATAACTGTCAACTGGTTGAAAGTAGTGCCGACGAGGATTTATATGAAGGGAAGAATTGTGAGACGAACAGTACAAATTAGTATTTTGCACAATCATCAACCCCCCCCCCCCAACTCTAAAATAAGTCAACGAATTTTTGAGCTTGTTCCCCTTAGAAAGAAGTATCTCGGCGGCATCCTTGACAAGAATACTCTCACGGGGTCTCAGCAAGTGAAGCACGTAGCAAAAGGGTTAGTGTTAAAGGCGTTAGTGCTGGATCGAGGAGGGAGTTGGAGCCGATGCTTTGATTTATAGATGTATTGCGTATCATTGGGCTGTAGAAGAAGTTTTGCGTCGGAATCGCTTGATTAAGGATTAAAGGCAGAACGAGCAACAACGTTCGAGAGGGCGAGGGTGTCACACCAATTGAATCGAAGACGGCGGGTATACAAGGTAATGTTGACATTGCGACAGGCCTCCGGGAGTGAAGGGGGCTCGCCGATATCTTTCTTCAGGCCGGCTATCTAAACATATTATAGAACACGATGAATCGCTTTCCCTACACATAAGGTGCCCGGTGGTACCCACACAATCAGCCGCCGCAGTGCAATACGCGGAAAACCGAAAACCACGATGCGGTGCGGTGCAGCCGCTACGCTAGTGATGGGCCGGCGCTGCATTATAAATAATACATACGCATGTATATAAAAACGCGACGACCGACGACGCGTTTATGAAGGCGCATTTAACGTAATATATCACGTATAATCCGTTTATTAAGAATAAGAAAACATACGCAGAATGCGAGCGTAATAAAAATATAATTTTATTAAGGGCGCAATTCATTTGGGAAGTTTACCACCGCCGTGGGCGCGCCGAAAGAAAAACGAAACGCGAACGAGGGCTGCGGCACCCGCCGCCGTAGTCGCTACATTACGCGCGTAAAAACATTAAGAGCACGGCCGCTAGAGGGAAGCGGGGCTGATGTTTAATTAATATACACGAATGAGGGGCCCGGTAATTTATTCGAATCGGGCGCGCGCGGTCGCAGGGTACGGATTGAAAACGTACACGCGACCGAGTGCGGCACCGCCACCGCCACCGTCACCGGCACCGTTTCATCCACGGCCTTTATCGCCGCGCCGTCTGCTTGTATGTTTACATTGGTCCGCGGTCCAATCGCCCAATCTGGCTCGGCGATACGACCAGACGTGTGCGTCGGTGAATTTTCAAAAAAGTAACTTACATACTAGATTGGGCCGCGCCGCCGCTGGTGTAGTTTGTATGCATTCGGATTAGCCGTGTTCGAGCACGTGAAGCGAAAGCGAAAAAAGTCACCGCACATAATAAACATCGAGTAAAGAGTAAACACAGTAGCGCACGACCCGACCGGAATGCCCTCTCGACAGTGTCGCCGCGCCGCGCCGTGTCGCCATTCACCGATCACCATTCACCCTCTCTAAGGCCACTTTGCCCGGCAACCGGCAATTTGGAACCGATGCGATGCGATGCGATGCGACGCAACGCGACGCGACCTGCCCGTTCTCGACCATTCATAAAAGTTGGTACGCGTACGTACATTCAGCTCGTACGTTGGTAAGTACGACTTATTTACACTACTTATACTCGGTCCATGGTCCATAACCAGTTGATGCGGTATAATACTCGTACTTGATAAACGACTTCATTGAGTTGTCACTGGACCGAATGGAAGTTAACATTACAATAATAATATACCTCGAATGATCTACACCGGCACATTACGCCATACAATCCGAAGTAACCCAACAATACGTACATGTTCAACCCAAAAATTACTCGGGCAACCGAATTTGAAAGTCTTATTACCAGGAATCCGTGTGTGTGATTCCACCCGTCAACTCGAAAAGTATTCAAAACAGATCATATAAAAGCCAATACTCAGATTTTTTTGCCCTCCGGAGCTACGTAGGATGTCTGGAGATTCTGGATCCCAACAAATCTGTGGGAAGAATATCGGGGCCAATTTGTCGCTGGGTAGCGGCGTGCTCCCGTTTATGGAAAGCCGGATCTCGAATCCAATTCTGAATCATTTTTTCGTGGATTCAAAAAGAAGGTAGTGAGGGCAACTACTTCTTTGATCGAACTTGCTTCCAAAAGTAGCAACCTGTAGAGAAAAGCCGTGCAGAATCTCCAAACAAGCCAGAACGAGTCCTGAAGACTTTCAAAGAACGTTCATCTCATAAAATCGTACACAAGTCTGCAGGAGTTTTGAAAAATTCGAAGAAATCTCGTACAAGTATTGAAATATCTTGAAAATCTTAACCGGGTTTTGAAAAATCATAACCAGGTTTTAATAAGTCTTCAATAATTCCTCATGTCCTGGAAAGTCTTCAGCTTTTCTCGAAAATTCCTATTCCCAATCAGAAAGAGTCATTAAGAGTGTCTTGATCTTTCTTAAAGAGTGTTCAACAAATTACAGACAGACTGTGAAAAGTCTTAAATAACGAGTTTCAAAAGGTCCTATAAATAAGCTTAAAACAATTTTTTAGAAGAGTTAGTCAAGTATCGGCAGATTTGAGCAATATGTCTAAAAGAGTCATAAAAACTCTCGAACGAGTCTCGGAAAGTCAGCTAGTTGTAACTCTACAAGTTTCACAGAATCTTTTAAGCCGAATCTGCGGTAGTCTCGAAAAATCAGCTATTTTTAACGAAATTTATAATCTCAAATGATTTTTCAAATCTTACACAATAACGAAGCATTAATTAAGTAGGTATAGAAGATACATAATACGAATTGTAAAAGTTTTGAACAGCTTCAGCAACTCTTAAACAAGCCCGAAAAAAGTCTACAAGCTACTTAAACGACCACGAGACTTGAAGACTGCCTTCCACATACCTCAGAAGGAAACAGATTAAGTACAGTGATGAATATTGAAAATTCTGCAATGTTGTCGCCCAGTCGACAGGTCAATAAAAATTTGACGACACACTGGAATCAAGGAAACAGTTGGCAGCTAAAATCGTTCTAAACGCCAAGTACAAATATTTCTCACTAATCTACTGACTCCGTCACCATCTTGAGGGCATAAAAATTATCCAAATACTCGAATACTGCGAGGGAGACCTACTTAGTTATTACAAGTCCCTCTGAGAATTGCTTCCAAGATGCGTCGCTACTCCAGATTCTTTGATTTTGAGTCCTTTTTTTGGTGGGTTTAAATTTTTTGATTCTGTTTTTTCACAACATCTGCATTGGGATTCTGAATCCAAATCAAAATTTTGTTTTTCCGCAGAATCCATGGTTTTAATGCAGATTCTTCCGTGAATTATTGAAGAATGCTCTTTTCTAGAAGAATCTGGATCTCTGAACAGAGACATACCGATAAAGGGGGGGGGTGTCGGAGGGCAACTTATCCACTTGTAGGAATTTTTCTTTCAGCAGTTGGGAAGATTTACCATTTCAGTCACGGCTAGTTGGGAAAATCCAACAAATTAAAAGGTGAGAAGTAGGGGAAACCCAAGTCAAAAGGTTTTTTCTTTCTTTTGCATTGATACTTGGGACTTTTGAGTTGAGTCAGTTGGAAAAATCCAACAGGTCACAAGGTTTTATTTTTTGCTTTGATACTTGGGAATTCTGAGTTCAGTCAGTTCGGACTTCCATAATTTTTACCCCCCCCCCCCCCCCAAAGGAAAACTCTTCGGTACGTCCTTATCTTTGAACTCCGATTCTAAGAACATTTTTTCTAAATTTGAACTTTGATTCTCAGATACAGAATCATTGTGGTACTGAATTCGAATTTTCCGATTTTGAACCACTTGAACATAGATTGGATTTTTTTTTTTGTTTATTCTTTCAAAGTCTGCTCGAGCTCCTTTGCGGAGGCTAAATGCAAGAACAAAGTTTCAAACTCCCTCCCTCATCTCGTCAGTAGTTACTCGATTGCAGCCTAACAAGGTGTTGCTTACAACAACATGTTTAGATTATTTTGGACTTATTCGTGCAAGACCTTTCAAGACTCATCCAGACGTGATGAAATCATGATTTTTTCAAACTCGTTCGAAACACTTCATAACGTCTTCGAGACTCTTCTGTTTCAGACTCTCCGCAAGACTCTTCTAAGCATATTTAACTCGCTTCAGACTATCCTGAAATTCCTTCAGACTCGTTGTCGACTGTTCTAGGCTTAACTGAGACATCATAACAATCATCCAAATTTGTTCAAGTCACTTTTACGACTCGCAAAAACTCTTTTCAGGCGCCTTCGCACCAATTATAGATCCTTTAAAATTTTTCAGAGCTTCAAAACTAAAACATACTTATGTCTTGAAGAGTCTTAAATTACTTTGGAAAAACATTTCAGTCTTAGATTCATCCGGGTAAGTTCTAAAATAGTTTCAACCAAGTTTAGAACAGTTTCGAAATGTTTACTCTGGAGGCCACCCAGGGTAAATTACTGTAAAAACGTCATGTAGCCTGGTGCTGAATAATATATGTATAGGAAGTAATGTAGTAGCAACGTGTAAGACTTGAAAAATGTTAATGACCGCAAACTCTGAAAATTGCTGGTCGACCGAATGAGTCCTTTAACACGCGAGATTGAGGTCCTAATTTTACAATTGATTCCTTAGGTAGGTATGCTCTGGTCAACAACGCACTCAGAATTCACTGAAGGAATGAGACAAGTATCAACTGTATCAACTAGACAGATAAATACAGTTAAATATTAGATTCGGGGTAAACGCGGTCGTACACCGGAATTTCTGGCTCGTTCGTATCTGTGGGCGTTTACGTAGTTCAACGAATAGCGGTGACTCGATCCAGTTTTCCTAATTAGGACGGATTCTTAATTAACATCGGCATCTGGAGAGGGTCGCCAATGAGAAAACGAAACTGGGCCATGTTTATGAACACTCCGATTGGCTTGTAACGACTTTATCGACGGAAATGAAAATACGCGCGCAAGCTGGTCTTCGAAATTATACGATAGAGGATAGACGATGGTATTACGATTCAACCAATCAATCTACGAGGTATTCGCAGACGTGAGAAAATTTTTATAAGAAACTGAGGCAAGATGAACGAATTGCATATAGTTTCTGAAACTAGACTATCACAACGAGAAGTGCAACGATAGCAAATAAGCATACAATGCTCGGATGAGTAGAAAATTTCTACATGATAAAAATTACATGGTTATAATCGATGTACGAGAGGACGAGAGCCCATATTATAACGATTTGATATAATTTGAATTAATTAAGCCTAATTAATCCGGCGACTTGGCCGCTAAAAATGAAGAAATCCTTGACTAGAATGAACCGGCAGTTTCCAACATATTTTGCATTGGACCCCAACTGAGATTGTCAATTGAATCTCATCCCGACAGACGACGTATGTCTCAAATAATTATTTCACAAAATTATAACGCAAAATTTGGGTTTCGCAAGGTAAATGCAGGCAACAGGCAACCTTATTATACGGTTTCGAGCCAATTAGATTATAAAATTCGTAACATATCCCCTGCAGAAATTAATCGGGCTAAAGGAAGGTGGTAATATTTTTGACGGTAATTCCAACGCCTACACACTATATTGGAGACAGGCTGTGTATACTAGCTTTAGAAAATTTGACAGCCGAAAGAAGGTTGCCATTTAAACGAGAGTATTCATTTTCACAGGCCAGGTGTAGAAACATAATATGTTTGCAGTTGCAAATTTAAAAATTTTTTGTGTGACGTAATTATCAAATATTTAGATTACGTAATCTTCCGGACTGATAATTAAGAAACATGTAAAATGGAAATTCACGATGAATAATATTGTAAATTATAACGTTCTGGCAAAATGGGGAATATCGGCGCATTCGAGGTAGTCGAAGCTAAAAAAGCACAACTTTGGTTTACTGGCTCGTATTTGCCCCGCTTATGCACCGGCCTTCCCCTAACTGCACTAGTATTTGTAAAACCACAAGTACACTCCTTATTGTCACTTGTATAATGTATAGTAATTGGCGTGTTTAGGCGAAATATGCCAGGGGACAAATTAATGGGAAGCATCAAGCTCCTCATTTGAAATAACAGCTCTTTTTACGCTCCCTTTTTCGTACTTTCCATTTTTCTGTAGTCTCTTTTCTATATTTACTTTGCTTTTTTAGATGCCACGTTTCGACTGAACGTCTCAAACATTTATTCTCAAAGTAAGACGTCTTCCCGCGAGTATTTCTCCCCATTTCTTCGTAGTACAAATGCAAAGAACTCAGTTAGTCTCGACTCTGTCTATTGTCCAGAAAACGGAGAAAGCTAGATTGGAATGTGACCGGTTTTTTAAGAGAGGGCATGAACAATAGGGGCTGCATCGACTCTGGTTGCTCGCTTGCTACCCTCGCGAATGCTGAAGACCACCGCTGACCAGACAGTCAGTTCAACTGTTTTAGTGCAAATCTTTGTATAAATCGTACGAGTATATCGCTTGCTATGTCTTTCTCGTGATTTTACCAGCATTATTTCGGTATTCGAGTGCCTGAGATTATCTTTATACCTGTTGTAAGGAACGCACTGTAACTACTGTACCCCCCCCCCATCTCCTTTTTCTAGATCCGCGCCTGTAAGGGGTACGACACGGAAGACCAAACTCTATAAACTCACTAATACAACCATAATATTACGAAATTACGGTTATGCCCTTATAATACACTAGCAACTTGATAACAGGACAGGCAAATAAATATGCAATATGGAATACTAGAAAAGCCCTATAGCGGCTATAGCAGGTCTTAAGCCGGCTGCACATTACGCTGACGTTTCGTGTTAGTAAGTCATACGACGTGTTAACACGACCCATGACGAAAACAAAATCATCTAGTTCAATTGAACTGTTCACACTATACTGATGTGTCGTCATAATGCGTCATCTGACGACACATCAGTGTAGTGTGAACGGTCCAATTGAACTAGATAGTTTTGTTTTCGTCATATGTCGTGTTAACACGTCGTATGACGTGTTAACACGAAAACGTCAGCGTAGTGTGCATCTAGCTTTACTGAATATCTACCTCCGATAGATTAGAGATTTGTTAATGAGTCTATAATTCTAGAATTTTTTCCTCCCATACAGAACGTAATGTCGGTTGACACGTCTTAATCCGGTATTCTCCTATGCGAGATGCCAAGGGGTGAAAGTTACTCAGGGGAGAGCGTCGAACAATGTTACCTTCGCTGAGATGCTGGAGTCAGCACCCCACATAACGTGCGATTTTGGTGAGACAATTGCACTATTTGAGTTGGGCTTGGTTGCTGACGGTATCTTGGCTCATGGATCCATACGTAAGGAGGAATACGGCCATACCCCTCCACTGGTCAGTTGGGGAGTTAACCGACGAGGAAACTTCTCACCACTCACCACTAGTCAGGTATAGGAAAGTGATACGAAGTCTGACCTTGACAGTTAACGTAGTATCATAACTAGTCAGGGAATTGAATACTCAGTCGTGCTTTTCTTTTTCGGTTGTAGGTACGAGTAGATGGATCCATCGGCCCGCCTGCTGTCCACCCGACGACATCCTATCACCGCCGTCAATTTTTGTATTTGTATTTTAAATAGTAAACCAATTATCGATTTTCTGTGTCATAATTATCAAAAAAGTTCGGTAAGGTTTTGAGAGCATTGATTCACATATGCCACTTTACTACAGCGAGTTCCCTTATTCTCAAAAACGCGCTTTCACTACTGTTCTTTGGTAGTTGTTATACATTTCATATAGGTATTATATATTTTTTCGCCTTCAAAACTCGTTCCGTCTCCATATAAGGCTCTTCCGGGCTTATTTAGGATCCTTTTTGACTACTCAGAATTTGTCTAGACTTCACTCAAAATTTTTCAGTCATCAATCCAATTATCGAACCTAATTCTTGACTTTTGAAATGACTGAATTCGTCTAGCGTATAGCTGCTGTCACCCAGTTCCTGTTTTGAATGATACATTAAAGACAATTAAACGATATTCGAGACAAATTATTTGGCTTTGTGACTTTATGATGACCAGCGTAAACAGTGGATTATACTCGTATATAAGTTTTAATAAAACAGATAATTCGCAAGAGGAACGAGCGAACATCAGTTTTTGAAGTACATGCTAAATGAACGCGGATAATGCCTTTTTTGACAACAAGCGGGAAGAGATCTGGGTAAATCATGTTCAAGATTAAAACGTTAACATACTCTGGAGCAAGCCCGGTGAGTGCATCTTCAAACACAGAGTTAGCCGAATATTTCCTCAAGTCATAAATTTTTATACTCGTCATAAGGGTAGAATGTAAAACGACGCAATAGTATATAAAATTTCCCGCTTGATCGGCTGAGAATTTTGAATTAGTAATTCGTAGTGAAAACGCATCGCAGGCAGGGAAGGGTAAGGTAGGGGTCGTTTAGGACACAGTAAGGTATAGACAGAGGGGACGGAGAGAGGCGTAGTGAGGAAAGTTGCGATATTCTGCAGCATTAAAACTGTCATTGTCAAACGTTAGTCATCTGCCGTTGTCAGCCGATAATAATGCAACCACGTTCGTCGCAGATACGCAGACAGGGTGACAGGGCGAGTAGTACCCACCCTTTGAAAATACAACGGCGATTGTCTGCTCCTATTTTTCGTACGGGGGCTCAACCATTTATTATTACATCCCACGGTGGTCTTTTACAAGTAAATGATCGCTTAATTTCGGAAAGAGGGTGTGTTTTTCGCTTGACTTTTCCATTTAATTGATAATCGAGTGTACGGCCGCGGTTCTCTACGTTCGGTCCATGTCTGTTTGCTTGTTTGTTTGTTTAAGTAACTTTTTCCTTTTTGATTTGTTTACCCACGCGTTTGAAAATCGCACGTCGATGTATTCGAGAAGCACGGCTCCGGGCTAGACTCTCTCGCGTTATAAGATTTACCACCAACCGGTTTAGCACATTCCACACATTCATTGTCCAGTCTAAAGCAAATCTGTTCTGAAACCTAAGATCTATAAAATAACCTTCTCTTAATAATAACGTTATTTTCGAGATTCTGCACGTATAAAACGTATTTTCGAAAAATACTGGAAAGTTGATTTTTACTTCAAAAACGCGTTGTTTCCAAGAAACATCCGGCATAGTTTACGTTCGTTCGCGAGTGCGCAGGTGAAAAGTAGAAACACTACAATGTTACCAGAATTTGCGTCTCATAAGGAATTCATTATATTAAAATTCCGAAATGGCTGACTGATGAATGAATAAAATCCGATAAATAAGAGCAAACATGATGGAGTCTCCATTCCGGTAGAAGTCGTTCCCCTATTAATTTCAGCCTAACAATACATCAATATTAATATTCGTATTTTTCCTTTCTGTCTTTCTATCTTTCATTCTTTTTATTTCTCCTTAATAATTTATTACTCGATGAAAATAATACTTGCAAGGGACGAAGTTTTCAAACAAATTTCTTCGAAAAATTTATACCATGCTTGATGAAGTCGGAAAATGAGTATTATCCTTCTTTGAACCCGTCTTCCATCACGATCCTGCGATGCTTGAATCAGTGCTAAGACTATATACACAAATAGCCGATTTGGTGTAGAAGGAGGCTCCTGAGGGGCTAGCTATCATATGAAATGTTCAAAATTCACTCGCTCTTGTAATTTTTCAGCCTTTTTTTTTTTAAGAAAGGAGGGCGTTTGCGGACCCAAGCTTCTCCCGATTTGCGGCTATGATTATGAGAAATCAGACAGATTAGGATTCAGCATTCAACAAACCTAGGATAGAGAAAAACGTGAAACAAACAAGTTCTACTGCTACAAGTTGTAAAAAAAAAAATAGTATTTTTGCATTCTTTGGAGTTGAATGGTAAAACTAGTGAAAACCAGGTCCATTTTAATTGAATAAAAAATAGAAAAGATTAAAATAATAAAAAGAGCCAAGAAACTGTTACAAATTAAATAGTGATAATAAGGAAATAAAACGTGAATGTAACAGAGTATTTTCTTCGCAAAAACCCTAAAAACGACGTAGAAAAAAAATTTGTATTTTTCCGTTAGTTAAATAGAAAAGAATTCGCACAATTTTTTGCATTTATGAACGTTAAATACCGAATAAATAACTTACACTAACAATGACTAGACTATAGTAACTAAAGAATGAAAATTTATTTTGTGACACTTGACCTCTACTGTAGATGTTTTCGTCGCAATTTTTTACTCAATGCTAACTATTACAAAATGGTAACCCAATAAAGAAAGCTCGATTGTACCTACAGAAGTAAATAATCGAATTATTGTCACGGTGTTGAGGAGGAAAGATTATAACAACAACGGGAAATAGTTTAGAACAGGGGTTTCCAACAAAAAATTTTCAAGGACCCCTGACAAAATCGCTATAATTTCAAGGACCTCTTATGTATATAATGCATTTAAATATACTTCAAATTCGCTAAAACTGTCAAATTCCTGAAGGTCCGCGGAACACCTGTTGGGAACCACTGGTTTAGAAGTACATATTAAACTTCCTGAGAAATGCTACACTTCCAAGGATTTAACGACATGGGAAACCTCTGAAAAGTCTTCCAGACTTTGCAACTTTACTGAAAATCGACTTTCAGTGCTGGCAAAATCGGATGTACAATAACCGAATTTCCAAGTGTTGACTTCTTTTTCCTGTTTTTTGGCTCGCTTTTGTCGATTTCAAAAATGTTTCTCAGTTGGCAAGATCAAGGTTTTTTATCTTCCCTTGCCCAAAATAAAGTCACTTTGGTACGTCCCTAGTTTTTCCGACAGCCTAGGTCGTTCTAAATTGTTCTACACACAATACTGACAATTTTCAAATTCATCTCTGTCTCGCGAACATTAGACCGTATCAAATTAATATTAAAGATAGATTCGTTATTGTGGCTAGTTAGTCCTTTAAAAACCATTTTTAGGATGAGAAAACACCATCAATATTTCGAGGTTGAATTATGAATTAGAAAAAAACAACAAAAACTGGAAAACTGAACAATATGAGAACCAGCGGCACAGTAAACTTGCAACGTGAGGCCATCAAAAACGGGCTTACTCAGAAAGAAGAATCATAAGAACCAACTAGGTCAGCGCTGGATTTACATAAGGAGTAGAAAGGGACAAATGTCTCAAGGCTCCCCCCTATCTAGACACGTGATTCGCGGGCGGGTGCACATCACGTAAGTTCAGTAATAGTTAGGACTCGTTAAAATTCTGTTAAAATCATTCGGGTTCTGATTCAAATTCTTCAAGATTACTACGATCTACTCGTTAAGACTCTATTAAGAGTCGTTGATATTCCGTTAAGACTTGTTAAAACCCTTCTGAGAGTCAGTACGAGCTTCTAAATTGTATTAAGACACCATGAAACCATTTTAAAACATCGTTACAATTTGTTAACTCTAGATTCATGAAGAATTTGGTAAAACTGATGGTTAAAATTCTGACATGATCCTGTGAAAACTATAGATTTTTTAAGACCATATTACGATTTACATTTAGGAAGACTAACAAAAACATCAATAAGATTCTTCGAGAAATCGTTTGAACTCTTTAAGGTTGCGTTAACTTTCTTCTCTTCTTTAACCTTAGCTAATAATAACATGCGCTGACATTTTAGGTATTTTAAGTTTGCATTAGATCTCAAAATCTGCATTCTTTAAATCAAGTATATTTACAAGAAAATCGTAGTCTGCATTTTAGGATTACCATCAATTTCTGATCATAGCATTATTTAAAATAAAGAAACACTTGAAAATATTGGAATAATATTATACTAGATCTGACATCCGAAGTCATAATCAGGACTCGCAGTTTTGAGCAAGGCTAAGTCTAAGTGTTACAAACATGAAAATTATGCAAAGTTTGATATTTTCAATTTCAAAAATTTGAAAGTATTTTTCTTTCATACGTATACACCGATCTCATGAAATAAAGCCTTCGTAAGAAAAAAGTAGATAGAAAATATAAGAAATCGAGGATGTGAAAGAGAAACAGCCTATACTCTTAGATTTTACATTTAATTCAGTTCGACCATATTTAGCGGTAAATTTACTTACACTACGTAAGTGTGTATTGAAATTCAGCTGAGATAGTATTTCCCCCGTTAGTCGTAATACGCAAATTTATCTATATAAATGTCAAGTAAATTTTAATGCTGGCTGGCGTTGAAAGTCGTAAATTTTATACTTAATTTCCTAGTGCATACGTTGACGTTTATGGGTTTAGAATGCGAATAAGTAATGGACTAAGGATTTTCTGAAAAACAAATACGTAAGTTATCCACACTACATACACGTTTTACTCGTTATTATACGAACTAATAAGCTTGTATTACTCTTTTGCAAATTGAGTTTCATATTTTAACAGTATTTTCCGTCAAATATTTCGAAAAAATTTAAGCGAAATAATTCACATTTTTGAGAAAATTTTCATATCCAAGTACTTTGTTTACCATGACCGAGTTTGATTACAATTTTTCTATCCTAAACAACTTATACGCAATTGCTTTAATTTACGGGTATTTCGATAATCAGCCTATAATATTTTGAAGTGATTCGTGAAATTAACTAAACTAGTTATCCGTACATCGGCGGTCTCGAGCGAACAACTGTACTCATCAAGAACCCGAAAGAGCCGAAATAAACTATCAAAGCTATTAATAACTATAAACTCATACATAAATACCGGTTTTCACGTCAACGGACACTCGAGCTGCAGAAAATCGCAATTTACAAGAAAATTCGGATTGATTTTCAACCTTATCTTGGTGAAACTAGTGCAGAAGATACATAAATTACTCAACCGGGAAGATGATTTTATGGTTACGGTGGTAGGTAGAGCTAATGTCGACCACCTACTCCGAAAGTGAGTAATAGGTCCAAAGACTGTTTCAAACAGAAGCCTTTCACCTTCGTCAGCGGAAACGAACTGATTACTTCGTCAAATTTTTAATATTTTACAACCCACCAAAATGGCAAACTGTTTTTCAAGAACAGCCAGCGATGCGTTTATTAGCGCATATCCGCTTTCATTTTTGAACGACAATGTCCGCAGTATCAAAAACAAAATGTTGAATATGCGCGCGCAGCAAACCTGTTTGTTAACATCTGATCATTGCAGAGCGTACCAACTTATTTATCATACTTCATAAAAATGTTCGTTACGTCATCGCGTTAATTAACTTGCGCTATAGTTTAAAGGAATATTGCTTCAAAATGTAACAAAGTATTTTTACCAAAATACGGAAAAATTCAAATTTGATGTCAGTAGGGATAAAGATTTTCACACCGGAAAAATTAAAAAAAAAAAAAAAAGAAGCGAAATAGAATGCACGCTGGAATCAAATTTTGAAAAAGGTTTCAAAGTACACGAGAATATACAGCACTTCGGACCCTTTTACAAAAAGCCATTCAGTTATATATAGTATGAATAAAAATTATAAACTCGAATCGATGGGCTAGACACGCGTCAAGTATACCTATAGCATCACTGTAGCACAGCATTGACGCGATGTTTAATAATTGGGTGTAGACCGACAAAAGATTAAAAATTAACCCGAGACTGAGACTTGTCATGTCTATACCTAGGATTACAACTTACAACCTACGAGTTCGTGCGCAGTCCGCGAGACCTCAGTCGCATTTACTACCGATTTGGGTGGCCTTTACTAAGCCTTTTTCGACATTTGAAATGAAACGCTGGCGACAGTCGGTGCCGCGTGGGGTAGGAAAAAAATCACTGTCAAACCAGGACATCGAACATTGTGTGACAATGAAAGGTGTCATATCGATCTTCGGAGTAAAGCTGAGATAATTTTTCTAATAGTACGTGAAACAACTTTGTACAACCTACAACATGTTTACTCTTACCCAGAACATAATTGTAACGCGAAATTTGTGCCCCCTATTCTACCGATTACACCTGGTCTATGAATGAATTCGCCCTTCGTTATTAGATACGCCGGCGTCCTAATATATTCAGTAATGTGGTAATGAAGAAACGTAAAATTGTTCGCGGTATTAGAAGAAACACAACGAAACGTCCGAAGTGTACCGTGCCTTCTTTTACACCGGGGGGAGGGGGAGTTAGACAATGATGTGAACCTCCATAGTCTGACAAAAAAAAATGATTGTTCTCAAGTTTGATTTCTGGAAATCACTAGGCAAAAGAAATCAGAATTGTTCCGAGTTCATCGCAATTTAAATTCCTCGACAATAAAGCCGATGTATTCACAGATCATTCAACTCCATAAATTTTCAGCTTAAAAAATTCAAGTCTCGCATATAGATTCTGGCAGTCTGATCCATAATTGGTACTTCAAAGTTGTTAGTTAGTTTTAGGTAGCCCAAATTCACCACAATCAAAATAGTAGAACAGAGCTATTCCGTGCAACAATCTATACCCCCTACAAGATCTAAAACTCGGCAACTGGTCCACTTGGGAATCAAACCGGGTTTTCCAGGGAAAACGAAATTGGGACTGAAAGCTGTCTGTCACACCCGCAATATGGCGTTGACTTACAAAATCAGTGCATCTCAGCAGGTCTAAAATAACCTTACAATTTCAGTTTGAACACAATTCTAAATCTAGTGATCTATACTTGGTACTGTACTCCAGATTAGCTACCGTAAAAACGTGGCAATAAATACACTAAAACTATCAGAATATTACCATCGGCCATAAAGAGGATCAAATGACTAATTCTAGTATACTCACGAAATTGGATTTTTAATAGCATATTATGGTCAAGTATGTTTTTGAACTTACCTGGAAAAAAGGAGAAAAATAAAATAAAAATATGTTTCAAAGTAGGTATTTCATTTTCAAACGAAAATAACTAGGTAACATCGAATTACCTCATTACATTACAATTTGCCTTCCTATCTTCCACAAAAAAACCACTGGGCGGATTGCTTACCTGAAAAATCTAATAAAAAAAAATAGCACCACCAACTAGCCACCACATAGATTTAGCAAAACGAAAAGACAATCGGTATTCAATAAAAAGACGCAAAGGGAAACAAATTGCCAGTCAGGCAAGCAAACAGCGAGGCAGCAAACTAAATAAGAAGACAAGGTGCGCTAACAGAAAGACAGGAAAAAGATCATACACCCCATCAAATATTATTTTAACAAGATGAAACTATAGAACAGTGGTGTAGCAGGGGGAGGGGGATTCTGAACACCCCACCCTCATCCTGGCATCGGCCGAAAAATGAAAAAAATTATAATTTATTCTGGTAATAGTACTAAGTATTACGCCTGTAATGTTGTAAAAGTGAAACATTTTGTTTTTTGATGAACGTGCAACACTGCGACAGTGGCCAGAATCGTACTTCGTACCCCCCCCCCCCCCAATATCATGCAATTAGTGAATTATTTTTTGTATAAACTGACACCCCCTCCCATTCATACCAAGTCTGGCTACGCCACTGCTATAGAATAAGTCAACGTCAAAGAGAGACATAAAAGCAAATTGAAGAAGAAACAGAGGAAAACTTATATACGAGGGAAACATTTGCGTTCCGTTTTTTCCACTTCTCAAAAAATTCTGCCAGGACTCATCAAGGCTTTTCAAGACTTTTCCAGATTTTTCAAGTTTTTTAAGCCATCCTGAGGGTATTTCATTTCGAACTGTGTATTACTTGGCCGGGTGATACAGTTCACCTCGATGATTGAACAAGTGCCCACGTCGCAGAAGTAACGTAGTAAAACTGAGAAGGCGACCATATCAACAGTAGTGATGAAAATTATAACTATACAAGAAAACCGACAAACTACAACAGATGTTTTCAGAATAACAGGATAGATAGGAAATAGTTCCAAGAGGGTAGAGGCAAGCGTGAGTTTTTTTGTAGAAGCCATAATCGCAAATAGAAGAAGGGAAGATATTTTCTAGGTTTCATCAATGATTAAAACTAAAGAGATCGGTCATTTTCAGTATTCTATCAAGCTTTACTTCCTATCTCTTCTTATTCAGGCAACTATCTCAAACCACAAAAACTAATTAAGACATGAAAGACGACAGTCCCTCAACTTGAAGAGTCAACTGAATTTACAAAGAATAACGCGGTGTGTTGGAAACTTATGCAGCACCTTCCATTATAAGTAAAATTTGGTTACCCAGAAATGCTTGAAAGTGCTACAAATTCGTGACAAAGTCTTGTACTTCTCTGTGGAAAAAAAATGTATCCCTTCGATTTGTCAAGGTAGGCAACATGCTCTCGCTGCTCCTTTCGATGTATTATACAGTAAATGCCGGGCCCCGGGTGGCATCGCTCAAACACCTTGTAACAAAAACCTGTTTTCTTCAGTAACGAGAAACATGTGGGGAAACTCTGGGAGAGCGATCTCCCTGCCAAATTCAGGATGGAAACCCCTTTCCCTCCTCTGCCCGGTGGAATTCAAATTTTTGCATGTTAGTAAACGTAAATAAAAAATAATAATTTGAATATAATAGACTGCTTAGCTAACTTTCAATATATAGATCATACTTTTTTTTTTTTACTTTTTCGCCTTCATTTCCTCCTCTGGGCCTTGTACCTGCTTCAAAAACGAGAAAAACCACACAGATGCGAAACAGAAAGCCCACCAACCTGTTAATTAGTCAGTCAATTAGAAAGAGGTAAATAAACAGGCAGATAAACAGGTAGGTAGACGTGCGGCCAGAAATTGAAGCGTAAGTAGCGACAAGCAGAGAGGACCGACACTAGGTTCTAAGGCCGCCCAGGGGGTGCAGTCGCCCCGCTAGGCGACTATTTTGAATTCTTCTAGCACCGCAGAAATGACTACACCGATCGCATTACGTATTATACAGATACAAATATCCGGACAATCGAAACAATGATTACATTTTACACTTCAGCTCCCATCTTTCTATGTCTCTGTATAGTCGAGTAGCCGGTCGAGTTTACACTTGATTCGAGCTCCCCCGGTGTTCACAAATACGCTATTTTTTTCACCGATATCGCCTAATCTTACCCAGTTTCCATGTGCGGTATTTGATAAAAATCACGTTTACTTTTACTAATGCGAACGGCTCTATCTTAGTTTCATTTTATAGTTACTCCATTAATTTTAAACGGCGTATACGAATCTATCTGTAAATCTTTCACCAAAATTTTAGCACGTGCCCACTCGCGTTTTCTCCTTACGACAGTAAAATTCAATTGAATTGCCGTCAATCGAGTACACCGACACTAAAGCTGGTCGTATATACATACACGCGGTGATTTGATACCGAGAAACAAATAACAGACCTTCAACGCCATTAACGCGCCTTATAAGAATGTAAAAAATGTTCGAATTGAACGACGATGCTATTCAAGTCTTCGGTAGGAACTGGCCTAAGTACATCAGGCCACCTATTAGGTAGAGAATTCCAGGATCATTCGTTTTATGCATGCTCGAATGCTCATCAGTAATACATATACCTATAGCCTATATCTACGTAAAGTTCCACTAGAGACTTTGATGATAATTTGATCGCCGTATCAAGACGAACAAAAAATGAGACGTAGGTACTATAGGTACTTTTATTTGAGAGTCGAGTACCTACATTTATTGGTATCCCAGTCGTACGCACAATACATCGGCCATAATTTCAAGAATCTCGTTATAGGAATTTATACCTATTTATGTACGTACTATTAAGACAAATAATAATTAACTTAGGCAGACTTAATCAACACTGCCAGTCCAGAGTTAGGTTAAGTATAGTTTACAGTTATTTTGTGCACGAATGCAATACAGAAAAACTGAACGTACATAAATGCGAGCGTAACAATAAAGAATACAGGATGTGGAGAGGGATGGATACACGAATATTCATTTGTACCCACACTGCAACCTGATCCGACATTGGAACAGAAATACCAAATAGAAAACCATAACTACATTATTCTAGTTAAGATCTGATCATACAGAACAAACAAGCTGTCATAAAGAAAACAGGATTTTAATTCAAATACAAGGGCGATAATCTTCCTGCGCTCTTCCACCAAGCACTACAGACTAGTCCAGACGTATATATGAAACACAAAAGCTCGTAAATTACCGGAGTTCCACGTTAAAACAACTTCTCGTGTAATTAAAACAGATACTCGTAAGTTATGTTTGATTTTAGCTCATAGTTACCTTAAAATTAATAAAATTTGTAGGACTATTTGGAAACCGATAAGTACGGATAAGGAGAACAAAATATTATTTTGTAATATCTACAATCAAAAAGTGGTTTGGCTAACCGTCTGTGATACGAAAATAGCTGTGTATCTATTGTATTTCTTGAGATGCACATACATGTACCGTCACCTTTTCCTCCGAAATCGGAAGAAAATGATTTTCCAAAGATGTTAACGCCCAACATTATCACTTGGCGGCTACTAAATAAACTGTTTCCCATCCTCAGAAGACCTGCGGTAGAAATCTGTTTTTGATCCTCTCTGGAGTACTGACAGCTAGAATGGTCTTTTTATCATTTAAAGCTTTCTTTAGCTTTGCCTTTTTCGATTCACAATTATTTGTTGCTTTGCACCGCAAGTCGTTACAGCTTTCCTCATGAGGTCCAAGGATCTGACAGCTAATGTCCCTGAAGCTAAGAGTTCATCCGACAACCTCAGTCACTAGATATCTCTGTGCCGTTCTGTCAGCCTCTCTGTTTCTGTTCTCGATCTACGAAAAACTCGACTTTTCCCTGAGTCCTCCATTACTAAAGCCCCACCCACACGATGCGCGAATGTATCCGAACATTTGCATTCGCAGACGTTCGCCGAGTCGTGTGGATGAAGAAACACTCGTCTACATTCGCCGAACGTTCGCCCAAGTTCGCTCAAGAAGCGGTATTCCTTGCACGAGTCAAAGACATTGCGAACTAGGACGAATTTACGAACGTCGATTTTGGGAAACATATTTCTCTCGTCCACACGATGCGCGAATGGATTCAGCGAACATTCTTTCAACTTTGTATTGAAACAGAAATTGAACTTTTCTCTTCGAAAGAACCAGAAGCTAAGTTCAAACTTTAAACAAAATCACATCTCCGTATATATTAATAACTAAAACTCCTCCTCCCCCCACCTCCTGGAGAAAAAACTCCAAGAAGCCTGATATCTAAATCCCGGCCTTCGTCCCTACCACCTCCTCCCTAAAAGATCTCAAGAGTTTTAAGACATAACTGACATAATAAGACATAAAAAGACATATAATGACATAATTACCCATAATTTCCAAGATCTCAAATTGCTGCGGGTTGCTCACCTTACCCCTTAATTGTTCAATTTTCCAGGGATAGCCTACCCTCAGGAGGGGGTTCATGGTTGAGGAGGGCCCCTGTGGGGGCGTGGGCTGTGGACCAAGATGGCGGCCCTGGGTGAGGCGGGGGGTTAAGATGAGCAAGAGAACCTGGTGGAGGAGAAAGTCCTTGGTGAGAGAGGGGCCGGGTAGGGAAGTGAAAGCCGTAGTGCGGGAGAGGCTGGTTGAGGTGGTCTGAAGGGGAAGGGTGGCCATGGTGGTGGGAGCTCCTGAGTGGAAGACCAGGGGATCTTCGAGGGAGTTGGGACGAGGTGGCCGCAGAGAAGGAGCAGTGGAAGGGGAAGGCTGTAGCGAGGGATTAAGGCCGCAACTGGGGAGCGCGTAGTGATGGGTAAGCAGCACGAAGCAAACCTCAACTCAGGAACAAAAGTTTTAGACCAAACTCTGAGGACTGCGGTGGTCGGATGAGGCGCGAAGCGAGTGACGGCGGGGGGTTGGGCTGCGAAACCCCCTAGTAGGCATTATAATCGACTGTATGCATACTTTTGTTGTTGGTATGAGTGAGGCTTAGACCTGATGCTAGAAATACATGGCGTTTATTGCAACAAAGGAGAGGCTCATGGCAAAAGGCCTTATAATTTCTTATTAGTTGTTAGACCTGTATTGGGACATAACAGTCGTCTCCTAGTGATGTTAAACGGAGCTCCGGTCTCCGGAGAAAACTCCGGAGATTTGGGGTAAATTACACCTTCGGAGATTTTTTTCTCCGGAGACACGGTCTTCGAAGAAAAATAAGAAACTCCGGAGCTCCGATGATACTTTTTCTGCTGACTGCTTAATGCTTCATGACTTCGTCCTAGTGGGCAAGAATACAGAGGAATACAGTCAATACACTGTTACTAACCTTAGTATTACAGTATTCGCCAGTCATTTTGTTATTTATCTTCATAAAATTAACGTTTCAATTGAAAATATACCAGTTTATCGAAGTTTAAGCCTGTAGACTATGTATGATACAATGTTTTAAAAATTCATAGTAAAAATTTCTTGGAGCTCCGGAGTTTTTCAAAAAGCTGCGGAGATGAAAATCTTCGCTCCTTTAACATCACTATCGTCTACCCAGCAAACTACTTGGTTTTATGGATACAGTGTTTCTTTCTGTTTGTCTCATTTACCTGGTCCAAATAAAACAAGCAGGTGGATATTTCCAAAGTTTGAAATTAAAGATATTTGCTGATAAATTCAAGATCATTCTCTCTCAAGCTTAAGTCAGCACTTGGCAAAATAGATTTGCGTAAGTCCACTTGAAACTTTCTGGGAGAAATGACACTCAGACGAAGAAACAAGATGAATTTCAGAGGCCTGAATTTGAAAACCTGTTATCGACGCCTTGGCTGTTATGATCAGTACTTGACTGACAGAAATGGACCTTTGATCAATGTGATGCATGGTCACTTATTCAAGTCGGATAAGCACCTACAACACAAATAGTGCTAGTAACAGTTTTTATTGATAATTATGGTTGGTAGTATCTGATTACACAGCTTGTAAGTGAATGTTGGCAGCGCTGGTCCTACTGGAAATCTGTTCAAAAGATCCACGACTAAAGACCAAAAATTAAGGGACAAGGTTCAGTGTTGGCTGCACTGACTTGCATTTATCCCAATGCAATCCCATAATTGCAAACTTATTCATTCATCTTTTTAATGACGTCCATTTTCCCAAAATGCAGCATAAAAATTCACAGAAAATAATGTTTTAAGAAGAATCATAATAAAGGACAGCCAGGCTGATGGACATTTCACCATAGTTGACCAATTTTTTACCAGTTGAATTTGAGTGGAATTTTTCTTCGAGAGCTAGGGAAGGAACCAACTAATACCTCAGTCTAAAATTTCGTTAGTAGTATTTATACTTTAGAGACTGAAATATCAAAATTTTAAGGAATGACCAATCGATATCAAATTTTGTTTTGATACCACACTACTAGAGCCTGTGTTCATGTAGTTCGCCTACATTCGCCTAAATTCGCCGAATACGCAAGGGATACTAGTAAACGAATTGTGTGTATGACTCTCGAATCGCGAGTCACTAAGATGTTCATCAATACCGGAACGTTCGGGGTAGTTCGGCATTCGTCTACATTCGCGAACATTCGCGCACCGTGTGGATGGGCCTTAAGAAATAGCACAACCTTCGAGCCACCGTAGAATTACCTCAACAACAAAACTCCTGCCTCGTTTTCCCCTTCACCAGTGTAAAAATGCGTTAAAACAATGAGAGAAATGTTACGTTAATAAAAGCTTGCAAAGTTTGCGAAGCTCGATTGTTTTACAATTTTTTTTCTTCTTTTCTGCGGAAACTCCGAACAGATTACGGTTCATGCGAAAACCATTCAAGCTCGGTGTAATTTAGTCGAGGTGGTAGAGCTGCTTTACAAAAATAGAAAATTCACATTCGAAGGAAAAGGGAGGCTCGGCGGCAAGTATCGCTCTGTTAATGAAGCGGGGAGGTGGTGAGTGAGGAACCGCAAAGGTTAACACCAGTGCACAGTACAAAGTTGGGCACGACACGTATTCAGTTAGTTGTATCGTTAGAACTGAAAATTAAATTGCATACGCCGCTGTACCTTTTTTTCCATGCAATGTGAACGTCTCCGCTTTTTGCCCCGGCATTCTTTCGTTCCATTCATCAGCTTCCTTTTTGTTTATCTTTTATAAATTGACGACTAATTATGACAATAATCGTTTGCTTTTCATTCTTAATATTCTATTTTTGCGACCCGGCCTTTATTTTGTAAACAGTGGTCTTTTTTGTTTGCGCGGTTGTTTCCTTTTGTTTTTTATCTCGTCGCTTCCTTTTCGCGCTTTTACCGCGGCAATTCCGGCCTATCTGCAGTAGAGACCGCGCGCCTCCTAATAACGGCTATTATTTAATTAAGCTAACAATGTAACGCCGACGAGTCTTAAAACGGCACCACGATTTAAAACGTTCGTTTAAATCACCCAGATCGAGGTTCAAAGAAGATTCGTCTCGCTTTTCCGAGAGTTTCATAATTTGGCTTCTTGCTTGCAAAAGAGGGGGCTCATAGCCATGTTTGATAGGTAGAGATAACTTTTCTAGAATCTTACGTTTTTCAAATTAAGAATGATAACTTCAACTATATTCCCTCCCTTCCTCGTCGGAAAAAAACGTCAGATAGATTGCCTATCTTAGATCGGATAAATTAAGAAGGAGAGACCTGTGACCAGAAGATCCCAGCCAGACAAACAGAGAGAACGTAAGCAAACCAGCCCGAGAGGCAGGCACAGGCAGACAGATAAATAGACAGTCGGTTAGCTATTTCGCCAGCATAAGATAGACAAGCAGGTAAACAGTCAAACAGGAAGATAAGCTGTCAGGTAGACTGACCAGAAAAAGAGAAAGCATCCAGATAAACAGTCAGACAGACAGACCGCAAATCAAACAGACACCTGAACAGACAGTTAATCAACTACCACACCAGTAAAATAAGTAGGATAACAAGCTGTCTAGCATACTGATACCATCTAGGCAGGTAGGTAAATTATAGATAAATGGCTGAAAGTCGAGCAGGCAACCCGACACAGCTACACGCAAGCAACAGCTACCTCTTCTCTAGGGAAAATAGAGCTAAGTGCTAAAACCTTTCTAGCTCTGGCTGTCTTTTTGTTTCATTGTAGATCCTTACGTCTCTTCATACCGTTCTCATTTTTATCATTATCTGTATTTTCGATTATTTGTGTCTCTTCTACGTTTCTTACAAGTTTTAGCTATAGTAAATATGACACAAAAATAGAATTGAAAAGGAAAAACAATGAGCTAGAAAGGATAAATAATATGATTAAAAGTTAACGAAAGCAAAATATACAAAACACTGGAAGGAGGAAACCCTGATTCATAACTATTTGTTTCTCGATAAGTCTCCGCCTACAAAATACGTGACAAAACTAGCCTTGTTCCAGAAGTTCGAATTTTAGGCATTAATAGGTGACTTCTGTTGTTTTCCCCGTTTCAATGGCTTCATCGCATTTTTTGTAATGTTTTCCAGTTTTGCAATTATGTACTTCATTTTCTGTATTTTCGGTAACTTCCGCTTTTTCTGTTCTTACTGTCCCTTCTATGATTCCTACGATGTTTGCGTCTGACCTTTCCTTCACTTTAAACGAAGTGTATGGAAATACAGGCATTTTATTTCTACATACTAAACTCCCTCATCCCCTCGAGACTCGTAGAAGTAAAACTGTACGATCCGAGACAGCAGGACAGACAGAAAGAAACCAGTTTACAGATCATCTGAATTCCAGACAGTCAGACCAATAGACTGAGAGGAGTAGATGAGAAGTAGGGCATGCAGCATCGAGTCGCGCGTGTCAGAGTTAGCGGCCAAATATGGAGGAATGTAAGGAGGTATACCTCCCAAAGGTAGAAAAAATACTGAAAATGATTAATTCTCCCAGTTCAAACGCGCTTGAGAAAACCAAAATTTCGCTCGCTTCGTTTGTGATACAAGTGGTCAGTGGCGGATCCAAGGGGGTGGGTATGGAGTACATGCCTCCCCCTTGGTTGAAATTTTCAACGCAATAATAGGAAAAAAGAAACAAAAATGATGATTTGTACCCTCATTATACGCCACAAATGTATAATAACGCATCTACGAGTATATATTCATCATTGTGTATCCCTTATTAGACAAAATATTTTTCCGAGAGCACCCCCGCCCCACACCCCTGCCAACATAAAAGCAACAGCTAATCAGTATGCATTGCCGCTACTGTACCACCCCCATCTCCTTTTTCTAAATCCGCGCCTGCAAGTGGTATAATTTTATTCGAAGAATTTTGATTTACCCTCGTCCTCAAAACAACTTTCGATTTACGTCACAATCAGCATGGAGGTTTGGTCAGAATGCACAACTCCTTTGTTTTCATTGAGGATCAAAAAATCTGCTGGCACAGGCCATGGACAAAATATTGTATAAATGTGTGATACCTAAGAGCCTGGAAACCCACGGAGTCCTAAATAAGTACACGACTGTACCCAAATGAATCTCTATGCACTCAAATTAACGTACGAATTACTATCGACATGTCTATGCAGATTTTAGTAATCCGAGAAAGAGTGAACAAGCTCAAACAGAATCTGCAGGTAAGAACTAAGAGACTATCACTCGCTTTAATCGCCTTTACATTTGATCGAGGCTGTACTCGTTACTGCTGACTGTAGTGCTAGGTGCTAGGTAAGGGAACGGAGGAATCTTAGGCGAAAAAAGTTTTCGAAAGAATTTCGGTATCGGTATCTGAAACCGGTTACGTAAGGAATATTAATTTTTAAGCAACACTAATAACCTAGGTATTTTTCATTTCTTTATTATAATTCTTATTCTGGTGTTCGGCAGAACAGCAAATTATATTTTTTAATCTATCGGATTAAGTCGAACAGACTATACAGCGAGCGGTTATTCAAATTATAGATACATATTTGCGGTACCGTCTTCTGCTCGTATCCAAGGTGGTCAAATGACCATGCGGTACAATCACGTAGTTTCGCCAAATTTCTTACACTAATCCGTTACTCTTTAGACAACACCGAAATATTTCGACGAATCGTTGTTTGTAAATTTTATATTATCATTGATTGGGCCGACTGAAATGCAACAACAGTGCTCGTCCAAACTCAATCGCAATCCCGGACTCCATGGTAAATTTAACGGAGAGTGAAGTACATAATATGTATACGAGTAGCTTACTCGTGTATGTTCGATTTGCCAGTATTATAACTTGCCGCGGTGATCGAGTACATGATTTACTATTTTGTCAGCCTTGAGATACAAGTCTGAAAAAAACCTGACGGAGGTTTCGCGAAATATTTCCTACAACATTTTTCCGAGGCGTACCCATGTATATGTGCGTGACTCATATCAGTCAAGTGGACCTATCGATGAAGAAAAAGGGGAAGAGGAGAAATTTTGAGAAGACCTCAATCAACTGAAACAAATTCTTGAAATTCGTATTTCGAAAAATTAGAATATCTCCCTCACACTGCTGCATTCGCACTCAATCTCTCCTTTGAATAAAATTTCTTCAAGTACATCTAACGCGTATTTCATGGCAAATAATGCGTGGTTTGAATTCTATAATGCAACTTCTCTCCACGCAATTTCTGCTGTTATCACTACACCTGACCATAGAAACGTAGAGTTGAAAGACAGTCCAGTTTTCACGTGAAAGTCCGATAAGAGGAATAACGTCTCAGAATGAAAAGTCGAATAAACTCTTGTTTTAGTACAGTTATTTTGGGGGTAGGTTTTCAAAATATAGCAACAACAGCAACTCGTGGTCTAATCCGCGGTTTATAACGCTTTATACGAAAGAGCTCGGTTCTCACTCTCCGCCCAAACGCAAGTTTCTCAAATGATTACAAAAACGAGCGAGAAAAAAAAATAGGTACCGTTTGTATTGTGTAATGTATAAACGTTTCGATAAGGACTCAATTACAAAAGGAATATCCACACAGATCCATCCACTTTAAACCGATATTTATATACATGGCGATTCGAAAGAGACGAAAACATTTCTGCTGATCGTAGGGGAAGTCCCACAATGGAGAGGTTTTTCTTTCTTCTATATCTGGCCCCGTCTTTCTCGGGTTCTATTTTTTCTGTCCTAAGTTGGCCAAAATTGAAACGCACACGACAAGAAGGTGTATTCGTGCGAGCGAGAAAGAGTGAGGAGAAGGAATAAGATGATATAAAGGATCGGTTGAATGAACAGCAAACGGATACGAATAAAGAAAAGGTATATGTATGTGAATACCTTTTCTCTATGCCTTTCAACGTTGTGGTAGACAAGTATAATCTTCGACCTATTCATTCACAATGAGAACAGTCATACCATATACCGCAATGTGTAATGATTAACCGTGCAATAGAAGAAGAAAAAATTAAATGATATCTATCTTATTTGCCAGATATTTATCGCTATTTACGAATCTGTTACAAGCCCGCTCAATTTTTCCTCTGTCACACGCATGCGTAAGCGTATTTTTATATCTGATGCGATCTGGGAAAAGGTACATTAAGTTGGAAAACGGAAGTTTTCAGTACCGCGATAATTAGATGACCAACTCGAATACCGATTTTCACGTTTCAATACCAGCGATAGTAAATACATTTTAGATATAATATTAACCTCATTCGCGGCGGGGTAATATTCACCTTTTGGGACAGATTTTGTAACGAGATTTTCATCTCAGAAAAAGGTAGATACCTACGAAAAGTCGGCGATGGTAATAATATATTGCCCGTACAGCTTTTACCACAACGTGCATAATGTACATTTTGCCTGAAATTTTATCTTCTTGAAAGTAAAAATGTTATCAGTTAAATTTTGAAAGAAGAATTGAAGGATAAAGAAGCACAACTCGCATTTGCCATTCAACTTCAAAGGCGCCAATAGGCAAAATACTGTACACGGATGCAGGAATATCTTTGCTGCGCCTGTGAATATGCGATATGTATAACATACTCCACGTTCACAGGCGCAGCAAAGATATTCCTGCACCCGTGTACAGTATTCTGCCTATTTGCGCCCTTGAAGTATAATGGCAAATGCGAGTTTTGATTCTTTACCCTTCAATTAGAGAAAATCTATCAAACAGTAGAGGTACAGAGTGTTTCAAAAAGAACGTTACTGACCCACTGACAGAAGAAAGAAGAAAAAAAAAACAGCATGCGTCAAAAACTGAAAGAACTTCTTTATTTTCGGCAAAGTTATGTTACATTTTTACAACAGATGTTGAAAATGTTGCCGATCGGCGGCGAGACATGCGCGAGCACGTCCAATATAACTCTACACATTACCATGACTGCAATGTGCATGCAATCATTGTCACTGCACACAATAAATCACATAGGCTACGACTACACGACTGCAGTGTACAACCTCTCTCAGGGTTGCCATTATGGCACTCGCAGTGCTGCCAACCTTTTCTGTTTTCCCTACCGCGTCTTTATGTTTTCAGACGTTTTCACTAACGTTTCTTTTGAAACACCCTGTAGATCTGATATAAATTGCAAAACTTTTCGCCATAATTTATGAAATACGAATTAACTACGCAGCATTCTACGTTCAGAATTTTACTGGTAACAATTTTCACCATCCATGAGATAAAATTACGAAACATGTAAATTATCCGCCCAATGGTAAAAGTCCTTCATTTTCTATTTATGCAGGTGCACAATCTGTCGTGCTGAGGTTAAAAACATTGTATTTTTGCTTTCCTCGCGTCACTCCAGCTTCCAGCAGATCATTTGTTTGATTGTAATTTCATTAATAACCTAGTAGAGTAGTTTCAATCACCCATTTTCTCTTCGAAAATCTCCAAGTTTACACTCATATGTTTCAAAATAGATTTTTCAACTCTCCAGAGACTATGTGTATCATATCAATCAATCTGCACGACCGAGCTGATTTTTTCTTCTAAATATTGCCGTATAAGAACCGATAAAGGTGAAAAATCAGTTTACCATTTCGCACATCGTATCGCGTGTTTTCATATACATGTGTACGTCCAAGCATAAAAGGACCATGTTGTCGATTTTAGTTTTCAAGTTGTATCCATTTTGCGAGCGTGGAGTCAAAATTACCGAAAATGGGATTTTGAGTGTTTCTGATAGAGGCAACCCTGCGATATCTCCCCCCGCTTACCCCACCTCTGGACCTTTCACGATTCCTCTGTAATATCGATTTGAATAAACAATGAGAAAGGGACCATGTTGTCGGTTGAAAACTTTTTCCACTTTTTTCGGCCTAAAAATCATGAAATTATTTTACCTATTCGGATTAATAAAATCTGTTTCATATATGCATATCATTATTATTATTATTATTATTTTTTTTTTAGTAAAGTAGGGCCGAAAAACGATTCGAAATTGAATATTATTGAAAATGGACCATCTTGTCGGTAATGGATTTCTCCAGCTGAAGTGGATGGAATTTTTCAATAATAGACTAGAGGGATTCCATTTAGTCATTTTCAAACGAAAAAAAGTGACCAGTTCACTTTTTCACTGTTTCATGCTTTTTTTTTCATTCATTTTTTCTTTGCTCTAATCTTTCAACGCTTTTTTCTGAAAAGCACCTTTTTTGGAATTTAATTTTCAAAGTTCTCTGGAAAAGTAAATCCTCCAGCTACTGACCTCCACTATGGCTCATTTTGTAGGGAATTTAATGTAGTTTCTGGAACTGGTCCTAACTCCATACCAACAACATGATCCCTTTATGCTTGGACGTACACATATGCTTGCATATTTAATTCTATTAATTTGGGTTCAAATATTAACGATGACGTTTACACATTATGTAATTAGAGCACTTTAATTTCGCGGTACAGCTTATCGAAACTCATTCGATATGAACCTCAGTCAGTTAGTGTGATTCGATTTATATCAATCCGAACAAATCTACCGAACTGATCTTTCAACCGAGTCGACGCTTTTATGAACTCAATGCCGGAAGACTCGGTCGCTATTTACGATATTTTTAAATATCGCTTAATGCTATCATCAGTAAATCGGATCAACCTTACGAAAGATTTACCTACCCAGTACAGTCCACAGAAAGGGCCCCGTGGTGCGGCATCGCTGATGAATTAAAATTAATGTAGACAAACAACGACTTATTTGATGACCTATCCCGATAAAAGAGCCTTAGCCATACAGAAACGCTCGCTCTTCAGGGAATTTTGTAAGTTTAATGGAGTCTATGTACCCTGGGAGCGAACTTCGCTAATTTTTAATTGCGTTTGACAACTGAAAAAGGTCCAAATCGATAACACACAATCAACTATGCCAAAAATCAACCTAATGCATGGTAGATGAAGATTTTGTCACATTTCTGGTGACCCACATTTTTTGACTTAGATTATACCAGGATCTACATATGCTGAATGCCGTTGAAAAATTTAAAAGAGCTGCTACTTAACTGATTAGGTACATACCTTGAAATAAGAATACGCATCGGCCACTGATGCGATGCCCGAAAGGGTAGTTTCCGGTGCCGGGGGTACGGTGTGATAGGGGCCACTTTGGCATGCGTGCATCGCCATACGTCCCACCATACCAAGTAAATCTTCATGATATCTTAAATAAGTTACAATGGTTCCGGAAAACGAGAAAATGCGTTATTTATGGCCAATAGAGAGAACACATTCAAATATCTCAAAGGAATCGCCACTAAAAGAATTAGCTAATCTGATCGACACGATTACAAAAAATTATGAACCCCATTATACAGGCCCGTAACCGGAGGAAAGGAGCAAATATTCTCCCCCACCATCAGAAAAATATTCTCCTCCCACCTGAAAAATGAAAAATCTATTAGCTCCTCCTTTGCCAAATCAGCTCTCCGAAACTGATTCGGACTGTACATGTTAACACTCTTGTTAAGATAATTTCAGACGCTATTAAAACTTCATGTCAGACAAGGAGAAACTCTTCAAGATCTTGATAACAGCTATCTAGAAACTCATCAAGGAATGTTGAGACTTGATGAAGACTTCTTTTAGATTCCTTAAGACTCCGTCAAGCCTCAGTCATTTTCAGACTCATTACAATTCTTTTACTTCCCGCTTAGACTAAAGACTCTTCTCAAGGCTAGGTCAAGATAAGGCTTCATTACAATTCTTCTACTTCCCGCTTAGACTGAAGACTCCTCTCGAAGCTAGGTCAAGATAAGGCTGTGCATATTCAGAATCGTCAATACCCTTTCAACATTCGTACGCTCATTGAGACTCTGTTAAGCTTCATATTCACCTTATACCGCGTTAAAATTTCTTGAAACCTTCATCTGGTAACTTGTTAAGAATCGTTAAGATTTCATTTAGATTCTTCCCTCGTTAAGGTTTTATAAATACTCTTCTAAGACGTCTACAGATTTGTTCTAACCCAATTGACAATTTGGAGAGCACTCAGAAAACATGTCACAAACCACTACCGTTTTGAGACTTTTGGCTATTCACATTTTCTTTATGAGTGTTCAACATCTCATTATTTTAAAATAGTGTTTGCGAAGTGATTCCTCAGCATTAGTATGATTACTGAGTGGTGTTCACAAATGTACTCACAGTTGGCCTCATTGTCAATCGGGTAGACTGTTTTTGGACTCGTTATAATTCAGTTAGACTAACTTGAAAAATATCAAGAGCATCGTTTGGTATTACTCCAACAAAAAATTGCGTGTTTCCTCGGACAACTAAATGGATCTTACATTTGCCACTAATATTCAGTATATTCAACTACTGACTGACTTCTTTTAAAACAACGTGCTTACTCGTACAACCGTTACTCTCTGTAACCCGCAGATCTATTTGATTGGTAACAAAAAATAACTTCTAATTTAAGGGTATTCGGTAGGTACTCCAACTTTTGTCATCATAATACGCGACATAATGAAAACGTTTTATAATCATGCAGTTCAGAACATCGAAGGTTATGTACTGTAACCCGCAGATCTATATAATGTATAAGGTGTTACGTTACTGTTTATTTGATGGTTCCTAGGGAGTCTAACAACACCAGCCCGCTTTTTGGTAACGGAATTTTTTTGATACGATTATGAGGTTTCATCTCTACAGTTTGGTTAGCCTTCTAACTGCATCATCGTGGACAACAGGATATTAGGAATACGGCCATAGAATTGAGGTAACTAAAAATTTACTCCGATTAATCGACGCATTTTATGCGGTCAGTCAATACCTTTTACAGTTCAAAACTGACCAATGTCTCTTTTCTAAATCGAAACAGGTCCGGTGTCTATATCGAACAATTCAACTTTTAACAACTCTCGATTTCCAGAATTTAAAAATGAGATAGCAAGCTGCGTCGCGAACTGATATGGAGGGCAGGGGCGATTCTCCTCAATTAAGTCGAAGCACTCGTATTTTTTATCACAAAATCTAAAGACATAGTATTCATCAGCACACGTAAGAAAAACACTCTTTTTACGATTTTAATCGACCATTCAGCGGTAGACGGATAGGTTGATTCGAGAAAAATACGCACTCTACTTTTTATGGAAGTATTAATACTTCCGGAATTTTTATTATTTTGAGGATTCAAAATGCATCCTGCAGTTGGATGGCATCGAGACTAATTAAAAACTGACTGAATTAAGAGCAAGGACTAGGTGCACTGGGAACGAAATTTTATAGAAAACCATATTTTTACCATCTCATCTTCATAGAACATGGCATAAAAACCAGTTACAACTGTTTTAAAAATTTTGAACGCACACTTCATTTCGTTAAATTTTATTCATTTTTTAAAATAAATTCATAACGTCACGACCATACACAAATCAGCGAACCCAGTACAATGTAGGCTATATGTTAAAACTTTCCAGCAATTCAGAATCCGGAATATTTAATCAGAAATTTTAATCAGTTAGCGGTTCATATTTTATATTAAATACCGGTATTTTATCTAAACATATACAAAAAACGCGACTCTTTAATGATAGCTACAATTTACCAGTTTTCTTCTCTACCAACGTACTCGGCTGTAACGAAGGAAGAAAAAAAAAAGGTAAGAAAAAACCTTCTTAAAAAATTAAATATCTACACTCGCCGTGCATGTCCACCGGAAATTAAAAGACGAATAATAAAATTCGTAGACGAGAATTATTTCATCTTTAATTTTCATTTTCTAGTTTTTCGAGATTCTAATTTTCCTTCCCCATCTAGTCATCTATTCATTTTTGATATAGTTGGCGGAAGAGCGAGAGCGAGAGACCATATACATATACGTCTTACATGGCATACATTTAATTCGATATAGATATGAAATCCAATTGTCTCGAGCTGACAGTATGTGTTACAATCTATATATTACGTACAAACGAGTATGTAAGGAGAAGAAAAGAAAAAGTATACGACTATACGAGCAGCACGACCAAGTGAGCGATGAAGTGAGGTATAGTAAATTCCGAAGACTGACCCTGGTGACCTGAAACTAGTCCTCATTTGGTATTCGGTTGATGAATTATGTTCCTGGGAATTAGAAGTAACGATTCTGGTTGCATCCCTCGAACTGGTCATTTCGAGATACTTCGCTATATTAAATAATATTAACGCACAAATCAACCGAACGGAATCCACGCCGAAACTGCTATACCGTCGCACGGCACATAGAAAATTTATGGCCAAACCGTGGTATCGCCCCGATCTGATTTTATTTGCGGTTTTGAATGTTACCTGGTAGCTACATTCGGATTCGTATACCAAATACGTACACATAAGCGTGAGTATAGCTCCCTCGTCTCCCTCCCTTCGATTACATGCAATGTACGACGAAAGAATCGAAAAGAGTTAGACATAATCATTAGAAAACTTCACTCCTCTCCCGCCAGTAAGAAAACTCTTTGCTATTTCCCCGGGTTTTCCTATTTCTATTCTCTTACTTTCTCATTTTCCAGACGTGCCTTGCCTTGCAGTTAACCCCTGCGCTCGAGTAAGTCTAACTCGATTCAGAAGACTCGGCCAGTGTTGTTCAGAATTCTATAAGACTCTTCCAGACTCGCTCGTGTCTTTTAAGACTCTTCGAATCTTGTTTAAGAATCGCTACGATTCCTCAAGACAGGGACCAGCGCAGCAAGTGTTCATTCTACACGAGTAACATGTAGCTGCTACAGAGCACCTCGAATTCAACTTGTTTTTATAGTCGCAGTTCAAGAGGAGGAGGTAAATTGCACACAATATATATGAAAAAAAAAAAATCAAATTCGCCAGATTTATTTAAGACCGTCACGCATATTAAAGAGCCTGCAAAACTTGTTCAAGACTTAGAACAACTCCCATACGCTCGTTAAAACTCTTCAAAGACTCTTCCAAATTAATCTAAGTTTCTATAAAACTGAATTAGATTTGATTGTGATTCATACTTAAATTTTTCAGGACTAGTCCAACACTTTTCAAGACCTATACAAAAATCACAAAGAGGCTCTTCTGCTGCTGGCTTAAACCTGTTAAACACTCTTTCAGATAGGTTTAAGTTTCAAGGAATGTTTACTAGGCTTAACTAGGAATCTTTAGGATTCATTAACCCTGCAGTTGTACACATATTCATCATAACATAAACGGTACACTCAGTGAAATTCACTAATAGGTTTTCAACACTAACTACCTTTAGTAAAAATATGATGAATATGGTGAAATCATTATTTTGAGCTAAAACAAACATATTTTGATTAAAAATGAAAATTTACAATAATTAAAAATTAGTGTTGTCAACGAAAAAAAAAATCAAAATTACCATTTGAAATTTGAACTTTATTAATTTGATCATTTAGATACGTTAAAAAAAATACAACCCTCGCATTAAAAAATTTTTCGGAACCCCTGTAATACACCCAACCCTATAATGCTGGTGGTTATCGAAGACCTAATCATCGGTAGTATTGAGCGCCCCATCAGTCGTTGATGTACCTTAATTCATACCGAGCTACGAGAACCGCGAACGGGAATTTTAGCGATTTTCACTAAGTGTACCATTGCAGGGTTAAAATTCATTTAGGTCTTTTGCAAAATACGTCGAGACTGTTTAAAATTCTTCCAAACCTATTCAAAATTTGCTAAGACTATATAATGCCTCTAGAAGTCTTTTAGGTTATTTTAGGGCACTGTTCAAGCACAATTTCAGCGGAATGCCTTCCGGAAAAAATCGACCTCTTTTCCTCATTTTCAACTTTCTCTTTTCCTTCTTTCATTCCTCGGTTCTTTACTTCCCAGGAAAGTGCCTCGAGACATGTACCCTCGTTTGCCTCTTATGTGAATCCAGAGCCGGCGCGGATATAGACGATCATTTCGAGTGGTGGGAGAGAGTGGCAAAAGGAGAAGTGCGCGAAGGGCACGAAAATTCTTTGGCTGCCCCCTCTCCCACAGATTTTTCTCTTTTTTTGGATGGAGGGGGGATTTCGCACACCCAGGATCCACGCCAGATCCAATGCTGCCAGTACCCTAACCGAATGTCTCAAATATCGAGAGCACAGCTGAACTGGAATCGCTCCCGAATGAAAGAAGTAGTTCTCTTGGCATAATCCGAATTAGCTCCCATTAGTGCCAGTTTCACTGGAAAGGCTTGCACGTAGAAATGATATGCGACGACCGGTAAACTGGCTTCCTTAATTACTCTAATCAGAAACAGAGCAGGAAACAAGTTCAACTTCAATTTTATTTGTATATTAATTGTATGACGCCTGTAGAACATTTCATAAACTGACTGAACTAACCTATCCTACAACGAGAATCTATAGAATTGTTGACAGACTCAAATTCAAAATTGAGAAAGAAGCTGAACTGGATGCAGCCATGAAAATTTTAAGAAAATTTGATGAGGAAATATGAAGGGTAAAATACCAAAACTCACATGTGCCATTTTACTTCAAGGGGCGCAAGTAGGCAAAATACTGTACACAGGTGCAGGAATAACTTTGCTGCCCCTGTGAACGTGGAGTATGTTATACATATCGCACATTCACAGGCGCAGCAAAGATATTCCTGCACCCGTGTGCAGTATTTTGCCTATTTGCGCTCTTGAAGTAAAATAGCAAATGTGAGTTTGGATTCTCTACCCTTCATATCTAGATATCTAGAAAGTATGTGTTTTAAATTTTTGCCGCACGATTTATGAATATTCTAATGAAATGATCCCGAATTAAGTTTTTATGCTAACTAACATATAAGAGTTGATTCTTATGATACTAATTACAAAGAGCGTGTAAGCAGTCAATTTTTAACCGTACCTACAACGAGAATCTATAGAATTGTAGACAGAGTTTGTGAAAATGGGAAGAAAAATCGCTGCATAGAGCTTGTGCTGTATGTGTATCGAAATGGGAACCTAACCTAAACTTTTTCTTAACCTTTTTTATGCATATATTTGGAATTTTGAATAAATAAGAGCCAAGAAGGTGGGTGCCATATTTCTACCGCTCCTGGCCCCGTCAGAAGGAGCCAAACCTAATCTGAACCTAACTTTAAGTAACTAGCCGTCTACAAATAAACAAGGTTTGGTCGGCGTAACAAGTGATATTGATGTTCAACATAGTTCGGTGCAGTGTTTCATAGGTATGGCTCCAGAGTCACTGAATGCGTTGCTTAGAAAAATTTACAGCAACTTTTCATCACTGCTCCGACTTGCGCGGTCCTACTCTTCGGAAGGACAGAAAACTCTCTCTATCATCCACAGTGCGGCCACCACTGGGTGGGTACGGACCATGTAGTGGGAACCTCGACGCTCCCACGGCGTCGGACCTACAACGAAAATCTGCATAATTGTACACAGTTCTAAGTCTGCAAAAATGGAAAAGAAAATCACTATATAGGGGTTGTGCCATATGTGTATTCAAAAGAGTATTTAATCGCGATATGAAGGAAACCTATCCGGTTATTAAATGTCAAAAATATCGGGAGCTAATTCGGATATTAAAATACATACTGAGAGCGAATTCGGATTCTACGGAGGGTAACAGTCTATCCTTCCTGAGCTCGTCGTTGTACAGTCGAACAAAAATTTGGAATTTTACATATTTGTTTATGAACAGTCGCTCAAAAGACTCCCCGAAGTCCCTGAGGTAATGCTCGAAGGGGCGGTTCCAGGGCTCGGGTGAAAGCAAATGAAAAGAGAGATCCTCTCAGTAAAGCACTGCAGTATTACAGTATTGAGTCTGTTTGCTTGTTATATCGTCTAATCATGTTTCACATTTTGTATTCATGTTCAGTTTTTTTAGATCCCCCTCCCCAACATTTCTCCATCAAAGTTTTCTTTTCTGTTTCGCATTACGCAAAAGTACATAATTTGTTATCTCAATATTATTATTTTTTTAATATTTATAATTTCGTATACTTGTAGAGTTACACTAACCTCTCGAGTTAGAAATAACTCATACTCTACTTGTACCCGGGGTCGCAAGGTGGCCGAATAGAGCCATCTACATATACTGAATTTCTACCCAACTAACCTATGTGCGTGCACACTCAAGCGCTGAAGACGAGCGGGAAAAATAGAAAAACATAACGAAAAATAGTTATTAGTATTAATTACCATTTTTATTACGATGAAACGTACGTTTCAAAAACGCGCTTTTTTTGTCGTAGCCGGTGATAATTTTCGAGAGCAGCAACCCCAAAGCGCATGTAAAAATGAGTTTCCCCATGTTTACAAGCGCAGACAGCCCTCCCTTTCAAGGTGCTATCAATCACAATTTCGAAATTTCCTGGTCGAGACGTGTATCATATCGGTTACACCCATTATTCCACGAATTTTCAAAGCCAACTCCCACCGCTCCGTATAGTAGTTTTTCGATCAACGAGCAGATAACTATTTTACCGAGTTAGTACAATTCAGTTCGAGCGGTTGGGTTTAGATTTTTAATTTAGTGCGTATATTATTATGTTTTAGTAAAAATCCGTAAGCGTTGGTAGGCAATCTACAGCACGTCGAAATTTTAGTTTTGCCAATAAATGAAAATTAGAAAAGAAAAAGGAGGGAAACTAGTTCCAGTTGAACAAGGTACATACGTTAACTGCCGACAGAAATACTGGGCAAGTGCAACGAGTATCAAGTGTCTAACTGTGTAGTAAATAGTGAGCAAAAGATAAAATTTCTAGTACAGGCAGCACACTATACAACCAGCCAGACTCGGTACCAGAACTCCTATATGGGGTCGGATTTCATGGTGTTGGGCACTAGCGAATGATACAAAGTATTCACTCGCGAGTAATGCGAAGAAAAACTTTTCAATTTTTAAGAGATTTATGCGAAAAATTTTATTGTAACTTTTTATCTATTCAAGGAAATGTCCTTCTACCCCTCTCCCCCCAAAAAAATTTGCAACTAACATCAAGTTGAAGATAGTTCTTTTTTACTGTCAGAAAAAAAGAAAGAAAAAAGTAAAAAAAAAGAGAGAGAACGAATAAATGAATTAAAATTTATAACTCTACACTAACAATTATATAGCAAATAACAATCGCAAAACGTTTGAATTTTCAATAAGTCAAGTAGGAAACAAAGATGTATTTCTCTTGCTCAATGAAAAAAAAAAAAACGTGTCAGCCATTCCGCTCTTTTTCCTTACACACTTACCCAACTAAAGCTCAGAGTAGGTAGGAAAGTATCAAGAAACATGATACCGCAATAAATGCACTTCTATGTATATCTCTTTATCTAAATGGTATGTATACAGAAGGATATAGACCAGTTTTGTGATGACGTCACATAGTGTGTTACTACTCTTAGTTACGGTTAGAAGAAGTACCCGTCTTTTTTCGTGCGAACGCATTGACTCCCATAAGAAAAATACACGGAGCAAAGATCATCATGTTATTACCTGAGAATAAGAAATTTGTTAGAAATCAGAAATTTATTTGCAAAAGCTAAGAACCTTCTAGATTAAAAATATATACCTCTGCTTATTAACAAATTTCTTAGTCTCAGGTAGTAATATAATGATCTTTGCTCCGTGTGTTTTTTTAATGGGAGTCAATACGTCCGCACGAAAAAATACGGGTACTTTTGCTAACAGTAACTCACTGGTGTGACGTCACACAAAACTGGTCTATTTGTATGCATGCAACAAACTAACTCCTGAAGTAGAAGCGCGAGAATAAGAATTTCATCAGTCCAGAGTGCATAAGTTTTAATCTATCAATCACCTCTGTAGCATAATCAAGAGGAAAATTTTCACATTGAACCATCTGAATGTAGCTTTACATTTGTTAATAAATTTTCATTAAAAATGACGTTAAAGAAATTGAAAATTGCCTAATAATCAATATTCCTTAAATAGATGGATGAAGTTGTATTAGTTTAGAGATGAATTTGAAAACTGTCAGGAATCATAATTATCTCCAACGACCTACAATTACCCAATTGAAATTTGTCTATAGTAATCAAACTACCCGAGAGAGAGTATAAAACTAAAGAGGAGGAATAATATTACAGGAACACCACATCGGGGAATCATAAAGAAATATCATGTATCGCGAAACCATACAGGGAATCTCATAGAAAAAACGTAAATAAGAATTGCCGAGGGAAAATGTATAGGGAAATGATACGGAAATATTACACAAGGAAATCATATGTGAAAATAGTAATGTTGTGCAGGGAAACTGTACAGGGAAAACAAACAAGGAAATTACACAATTTGGGAAATATTATAGAGAACTCGAGTAGAAAAAGTATACAGGAAATTCCCATAAGGGAATGATACCGGAAAAATATATCAGAGGATGATACATGGTAATCATATGAGCAGCGATGTTTCAAAATGATCGATGTCCATTTTTCTCGAAACTCGTTTTATAGCGTCATCTGGTAGAAGATAATTATGTATATGTACATTTCTACATCGTCAACCTACCAACCAATATTTAGGTTAGAGTTCTACTGGGCAACCTAAGTGTCACTGGTGGCACATACAAAATAAATATATAATATGCGCAAAAGTACCACGTCATTTCATTCTCCTGTAAAGTTTTGAAAAGAGGACAGAGGCCGTCCTGGGTATTAGGAAAGGCATAAATAGGGAATTCACACAGAAAAATTGCAGAAAACCATTAGGGTAACAATTGGTAGATAGTTATAGTACTGAAGAATCGTACACCAAATTCGTAAACAAGATACATTTAAAGTGAAAACATACTGGAAAACAATATACAGAGACAACGTACACGCGGATTTAGCAGCGTAATCGTATAGACAGGGAAATTATATAAAAATATCGAATAGGAAATTCCTAAATGGGAATTATACAAAGAGACAGTCGGTATATTTGACAGAATTTCTTCATAATATCATTAGGTTTATAAACCTATGGTTTTCAACGATATGTCCCCCTCCTTATTCGAAGAAACGCTGAGGATTGCTTACTTTAAATTTAAAAAACTGTCCAGTTTATCACTTACCCAAAGATCTAATCAGTCCGTAAGCAGGGGCTGATGAACCCTTTCTGGCGTAGGAAGCAAGATCAAAATTGGCGCTTTCAGCAAGCTCTATCGGCGCGCACACGCTTTGCGCCTCGTAAAGGGAATTTCTTAGGGATGAGGACTTTAAGGAATACGTAACCAATTAAATTGTTACCCTGCGTTTGCGTTGAAAAAAAAATTTCGCCCTCTAATGGCGCCCTTCTCTTCTCCGCGCCCCAGAGGCAAATGCTTCCCATGCTTACGTGTTAACCCGCCCCTGTCCGTAAGAAAAACAGTCACCCAGAAGCCGATACGAGCGAAGTGAGAGTTAACAAGGAAATGGGTCGCGAGGCGACTTATGCAGAGGTTTGTTGGAAAAGTGGAAGAACTGGTGAGGAAATTGAGTCTAATTACGCGCTGTCGGTGAATTCTAAAAATCTTTGAAGACTTTCTTTCGGATTTTTCATTTTTTGCGGCCCCTAATACGAGTTAGCAAACTTGAACATTCACCCTGTCTCTCAGCGGGAAAGTCTCGCAAGCCCCCGATGTTACAACGCCCATAGTCACATACAAATAAATAACTGTGGCTAGTTACAAACTCAATAAGACTGAACTGTTCAAGTATGGAACGAGTAGTACGTAAGTAAGATTCTCGACTAAACCGATGAACAGTAAACAGGCTGTCAACTGGAAAAATCTTTTGAAGCAGTATTAGGATTAGGGCTAATACTACACACGGGCAAATTTTAAAGGTGTACGTCAGTTTGACGAACAGCTGCGGTTCTTTGACAATTTTCTACAGGTATCCGAAATTTTCGAACAAAAAAAATTAATTTTGTCGATAAAGAAGGGACTAATAGAGCAGCTTATTTACGAGTACGAAAGCTACACAGTTTTACCATCTAGATGACAATTATTTTCGGTATGCGATAAATCCTGGAGAGTAAAGTTTTCAGTAATTTTACCGTTTTCGCTGTTTCACTTATAAGCGAATTCAAATGAGAAGATGCGTATTCAATTTATTTTGAGAACAGCAGCCTATTTCATTCGAGGTGATCACCCAACTTACGGACAAAATTTCCAGTCGTTGAGGCCAAAATAAAGTCGGAACACGACGTTATTTTTCCAACAGCTTTTCGATATATCTACCGTTTGTTGTGGCGACAATGTTGATAGTAAAGCTACCTACACATTAGCTTTTCGCGCTCATAACGTTCCCCTCCACTTGATAGATAAAGAGAACAATCGAAAAGCAGACGCTCAGGAAAGCAAATAGTAAAACGTCCTGTTTTATGGGCAAAAGGGATAAACGCCGATCAATAATAAGGGTGTAATGAGGGATGGTATATCATCATGTCCACCAATAGGGAAGCCGGAAACGCAACAGATACATACATACGGCGACAGAGGAAACAGTTTAAACTTCGAAACCGAATCCACACTACACTGCTGAACATGGCTCGCGAATCGTTCGGTCGCCTTTGTTATTTGTTCAGCATTTGTGACCATCAAATGCACGATCTCGTATGTAATAAGTTAGTTTTCATTTCCAATTCTATTTTATAACACAACAACAAATTAAAGCCACTGTAAAAGCAACACTGAAATTTCCTGACTTTGAAAACTGTAGCGCACCCACGTGCAAAAAGCTTTCTTCGCAAGATTATCGCAGTATTTTTTGAATGGAATGCGCAAAATGAGGGATATCGCTGGTTCGAGATCGGTTTGGAGTTAAGATGCGGTTTAGATTCGATTTGACTCCAGCTCAAATCCAGTACCAAATATAGTCGAGGCGAACGAGGAAATATTACTCGAACGCTTCCAATTCTCGCTCAGTTTTCGAAAGTGTTTGTGATAAAATAACTTCTTGTGCCTGTTTTCCATGGGATTTTTTTGCGCATGAATCATTAGTAAGAAAAAAGAAGAAGAAGATAAAAGCTAGGAAACTTATCAGGCGCAGTATTGGTAGGGTAAGCTGCCTTAGACAATTCTAGGTAGATCTACTCAGTTTTTTGCCCTTAGAAATGTTATTGCGGTTTCGCACTTTGGTATCACAGTAGGTACATGTGCTAGCCCCAGATTAAGTAAAGCAGATCGCAGATACAGATGATTTGCGAGCCGTACAATTTAATTTGAAACAAGACGTGAGCCATTCGTTGTGAACGCATACTCGTATAAATACTGCTGGTCTCCAATACTAACAATATGGCCGCCACCCCTTTACCGATACATATTCGTTGAATACAACCCTCCGTGCATGAATTATAACAACGCAGGTAATTAATCAGAAAATTTTAACGACCGAATAACTCGGAAAGTTGTAAATGTGGTGTGGTAAGGCGAGCAGGAAATAAATTTGTGTTTCGCGGTTCAGAGTCTGTGTGTTGCATTCATGTGGGGTTATACCAGTACATATATAAGTCGGTGATGTCGTGGCACCATAACTTGCTGAAAGTGTGTACTTCTAGACCGTTTGATTATGGTTGAAAAATACCCGTGCAATAATTATTTTCTAACAGTTCAGCATTTTGAAATGGTACCCGGAGAAACAAAAATGCGATGTTTCTTTCTCGATTCCGTTGACTTATGTCCAAAGATCGGATGACCAGAAAAAGATTCCTGTTTTCAGAGCACAAGAGAAGAAATAGGGTAGGAGGTGATGGATAGAAAATGGTCCCTTCCTTCTCATCAAAAAAGTTTTCTTTTAGTATTATGTCTGAAATAACAGTAAGTATAAGCTTGAGATGGAAAAATCCTAAGGCATGAATTAATAAGAAATCACCCCTTCCCCCTCCGAGGAGGGCTCACACATAATTCTAACATCGACATTTAAAATTGAAATACATCGAACGAATTATCGAATTAGGAATATTTTGCGTCGCTGATTACGAGTATAGATAGTATCCGATTTTTGATCTAACTCGGATTTGGGCCCAAAAATCCAAATTTCAAACTTGAGATTGGCAAATTGACTGGCTTGAAATATCATTCTCGCTTTTTGGGCTTAAATCAGGGTCCATACAAAAATCTGATACGGTATTCATAACAAACACTTGAAAATACCCCAACTGCGATACTAAATTTGATTTCTTCAATTAAGTCAATTTTGATAGTTTTGGATCGAATGTGACATTTTGTCCGCAAATTGGGGCTAGACTAGTTCAAAAATCTTGTACGATATTCTTAATCAGAGACCAGATATAGCCCTATTCCCATATTTAATTGAATGAATACCTTTCCTTTTTAAATTCTAAAACTGGTAGTCAGTATGAGCCATCCTCGGGAGGAAGGCGGGAATTTTTCTTCTTGAAATGAAACAAGATCTTGGCACTAGAAGATCCTTGTGTTTCCATATCTATCTGACTTTACGAGAAACAAAAAAAAACAACATCTAGTACAGAGACTTACTGTTCTTAACCTCATAAGCCTTGTTGGAACTCATTCAAACTTTTTACAACTCACCAGACTATGCAAATTCTTCCGAAACGTATTAAGGTTTTATAAGACAAAATTCTTCGGAATAATTACAACTCACTCGGAATGTGTCAAGACCTGTGTAGGTCAGCCAATCTTATTGAGTCAGACTATGGAGACTTATTAAAATTCATTTAGGCTATGTTGAGACTTATTCGCATTCTTGTAAAACTCATTCTGCCTATTAAAATTTGTTTCTTCCCTTTCATTACCTAAACTTTGCTCAGATCTTTTTGTGTTTATTCAGATTCTGAAATGTCATTTAGGCTCTGTTGAGGCGGGCTAAGGCATATTCAACCTCATATCATTCACACTCCCTTAGAACTTATGCGGACATTTTTCAAAAATCATTCACACTTTGCTACCACCAAGTAATTGGTCTGCTCTGAACCCGCTTACACATATCAGATTCATTAGAAACTCACTCAGATTATCTCAAGATCCCTCAGGTCTAGAGATGTGAGGAAAATGTGTTGTTAGGGAGAGAGGGTGTACAAGCACAAAAATTCCGATTATAATCTAAAGATTTTCAATTGATCTGTAAAATAACAATACTGATAATAAGAATAAATTACCGACTATTTAACTTTACCGATTGAAAGCCCGAATTTCCCGAGTGATGCAGCCTTCTAAAACCTCCATGCACTGGCGGTGAACATAGTGCTGCTCACATGCTCGAGCACCAGATGAAATTTTTTGTGTCAAAAAAACGAAAGGAAGAAGGAAAAGGTTTATTTATGAATTATGATAAAACCAAAAAATGAGCAGGATAGCAAGAAAACAATATAAACTTACAATGGGTTGACTTTCAACTTTAACTGATAGCTGCCAAGTCTCAATAGACAGATATCCCGTGACATCACACACTGAGTTACTATTAGCAAAAGTAACCGTCGTTGGATCGACAAATGTATTGACTCCCGTAAGAAAAACACGGAGCAAAGATCATTATGTAAATACTTCAAAATGAGAAATAATTACGAAATCAAAAGCATATACTTTTAATCCAGAAGGTTATTAGCCTTTGTTAATAAACTTCTGATTTCTAGCAAATTCCTTATTCTCAGGTAGTATCATAATGATCTTTGTTCCGTGCGTTTTTCTTACGGGAGTCATACCTGGTGGGACGTATGGCGATGCACACATGCCAAAGTGACCCCTGAGACATCGACCCTAAAAGCCGAGAGATTAAATCACATTTCGATCTTACATGTTCATAATGATCGTGCTGAATCATTAAATTTAAATCCATTAACACACGAATAGATAAAGGGTTATAACATAACAAAAATAAAAACGTTGAGTTGCGAGATGTTTAGACCTAACACTTACACATATTGTAAAATTTAAAATTTATTTTTCATAAACTTGTCTTCTCGTTGTCGTAGTTTATTATTTTATTTTTATATTAATCTCACTATTTTTAATTGTTGAGAAGGACAGAAAAAATTCTTGCACATGCCCATAAAAATAGATAAATAATTTACAAAATCTTGTATATTTAAAAAAAATAGACAGGAGCAATGAGCATCACTCGGCAAAATTTCTGGATGCTGCCGGTGCCTCCATGCGCCGGCCCTGGTCAGATCCATTTGTACAAAGCAAGACTTTTGTATCTAGCTTTTCCTTTATCACTACTGACAGATTAACTACTTGTCTTTGTTAGTGTTTAGAGCTACCCAATTTTCTACTATCCAACATAAATTTTGGTATTGATACATTAAACCTAGCTATGTTGGTGATAAATGAGAATACTCTCGTAGTCATTAATATTGAAATAGTATAATGAAATGTTGGACCAGTGGATTGAAAAAGGAAATTACGGCACTCGTCCGTCTAATCTTACAATAATATGATAACAATGGGGACAAAAGAGCTTTTAAAAGATTCGACGGCGACGGCCATCCTTACATTCTTTCTTTTTTTCTCTCTCCTTTTACTGTCACCGACATTGAACTTGGCTCCGATAAGACGCGTGCCACTTGGTAAAGAAGTTACTGGGAAAATGATAAACGAACATGGTGGCCACCATTGGTGAGTTTTCACTGGACATACTCTACCCTAAATTATTTAAGTTAGAATACATTAGGTCTTATTATTCTCAAAAGTATGAAGATAGCGAATTCGAATAGGGGAATGGCACTTTCGCTTTGTTTACATATTTCGCCCCCAAGTTTGATAAGATTGATAACAAAAATGAATAATTTTGCGCATTTTTCATCAAATTATAACCGAGGTTTTGGCAATCGGTGGTATAAAGTTGACTATAATATAATTAAATTTAATTAGAAATAACGTAAATCCGAAGTACATAATTCAAAATGTTGAGCTCCTTACTAGTATTGTCAATTTTCAGATTGTAATAATTTGTGAGAGAATGTTCGAAATTATACGGAAGCTGCTTTATACATAGAAATGTAAATACCGTTTCCTACACATTTCATTCTTATCATTTTTCACGTAATTCCACTTATTTTAGAGAAATTTTGACGTACATGGAAAAATTCGTCAACTTCCCAGGTTCTTTCCCCCAATACTGATAACGAGCGTTCCGGTGACGTCATGTGTCACTGCCTTATATGAAGCTTGACTGGAATTGTGAAAAGGAGATGACTTAGTAAATTGACATAGTTTTGTCAAGACTAGTGCACAACTTGCATGGTGCTTGAATGTTAAGAGCTTTGCCGACGATGTACTCTTGGACTGCAATTCAGTAGCACTATTGATGCCGTGACGTTCTGATATCGTCAGAGTTGCAGGCTGACGTATAGTCAGTATACATAATATGTAGAAGCTGTTGAACTAGTGACGGTCTCGTCCGCAAACCACAGGGTGTAGGGGTAGAGACCCTCTGATTAACTTAACGACTCTGTGGGGGAGTTATTCTGCATACATCTACTCTAGTAGGTTTCCAACCTACAGTTGGACTGCTAAGCTGACTTACTTGAAGCCAGGGTCGGGCTGCGATGTCAAATGTGCGCTGGTTCAGCTTATGAAGTCAACATATATAGTGCACCGTCAACAGAGCATGCCAACTCATTATACGTTGGGGCCGGTTATAAGCTAGTCCCTTGATGCTGGGATGCACTGGACGTGTTTTGCCAAAGACGCGGTCTTGCCATTGCACATGCTGCAGTTGGAAGTATCCGGAAATATTAACAAGAGTTGTTACTGATGCTACAGATGCCGTAGTGAAGCACAATAGTGGACCTGGCACCAGATGCATGAGTGTGTTGAATATCCCAAAGTATGAAAGGGTTGAGTATCCGGGAGTTGAAGTAACTAAGAGGGTGATTGGAGTGGAACCGACGATGAATTCAGTCTGTTAGTCGAGTGATGTTAAATAGTTATTGCTGGGAAAGTGCTGGTAACTGAACTGGAAGTGAAGATGGACTGAGTCTGTTTTTTCAGAGCCTTGGTTGAAGAAACTTAGGCCTAGCTTAGATTAGCGTCACCCTAGTTTTAGAAATTAGGTCGATGGAGATGTTCACACCATGTTTAAAAAATGTTCTACAGAATGTACTATGCTATCTACCATTTTGGTCGAAATACCTGACGGATTTGTTATTTATATGTACTTATTGTAAGTTTTTGTACAAACAGTTGAAGAAAAAGCGATCCAGAATTTCGTCTTACATGCGAGTATGTAATTTGTTTGATTTGATATCGCGTGATTAGTGATCGATGTATCAATGTTGATGTGATGGATCGTACGGTGGTACAGTAAACGGGAATAATTTACATATGGGCACGTCGCGTATGCGTATATGTACACAATGTACTCGCGATGTTGGAGTAATCAGCATCAGCGTACTGGTTGTCACGATGGCACGTTTAAATTGAGACAGCATCCGTTCATTAGTCATTGTCAAATTAAAAGTCGAGGTACTTAGGCAGACATACAACTCGATTTTAGGATGTAGGGAAAAAACATTTGTCTTCTTTAAAAGTTGTGTTCTATATATTATGCCTTGGGGAGACAGAGAAAGAGAGTACGTGAATTAAGTCTCAAAAAATTATGCACCCTTCGACATCCAGTTGATATTCTATACCCGCGAAATCGTCCATTCTAGTTCGAGTATTTTTGGCACACCGAAAAAAACGCGGCAACGAAAGGCGCGCCAACGGCTCCGTCCAAAATCTGTTGAAACGCGACGATGCGGCGAATTACAAGGAAAAAAAGACAGTGATCTATAGATCACGGTGGTCACTTAATTCTAGGCGAATAGGGTTCATCGTCCACTGTCGCCAGCTCTGTCAGAAATTCTACTTTCTTCAAACAACGTCTGCGAAATCTACATTTATCACTCTCACGTTTTTAGACCTTTTCAATAGACTATGAAATGACGGCTCGGCAGCGAAATTCATTCAACGATAGGCTCGTGTATTGTTCAAGTCGCAAGAAAATAGGATACGCAAATCTCGTACATCTACCTACAACTTTCCAAAAATTGCTAACTATTAAATACATTCTTCTTATTGTAACCACTGATAGGAGGGGAAAAAAGGTAAATAGAATCGAACAAGCTGGAGATCTTAAGCTAGATTTTTCGAAGACTTAAAAAGTGGTACACTACTCGCCAATTTAATTTACAAGCTAGTTGAATTTGACATTTCGGAGTTAAACGGACGACTTCTCTCCTCATGTAATCGACGGGTAAAGCCATATAAAATCTGCGGAGTTCGAAAAATTCGAATTTTTCTTCAAGAAAATAAATAGTCTCGTTGAAATATTATAGCTGTTCCCTAGCCGTCTCTCCACATTCTTGACACGAAAACGCCTCTCCCGCAAGGGAAAATTGAAAGAATTTACCTGAGTTCATAACTACAGGTTCATGTAAGTTAGGCCAAATCCCCTAAAACTACAGATTCGTTGATCGAGAAAGCATTTTATTTTTTACTGATCAAATTTTCCCTGTTTTCTTAGAACCACTGCTGGCTTTTCCCGCCCATTCCTCGCTCCAGTTCGTCACTTCATTTAGTCTTCAACATTGTTTTCACAAATGTTAAAAACGACAGGAGCAATTTAAAAAAAAAAATTTGCATCCATCCTGCTCACTTCCAGCACCCCATCCTGTTTCATACTAAATTAGACGAATTTTCGCTAGACCATAACTGAACACGAATTTAATGAAAACAGTTTACGCACCTCAAGACGAGCTGCAATTTGTTACCCAAATTCTCTACTTAGTATCGCCGTGAGAAAAGGGGTGATGGAAAAATATCATTTAAATAAAACTGTAAAGGTAAGCAGGTCGTGAATTTATCAACGAAGGCATCTTGCGCTTTTGCTTTCAGAAATACAAAAAATATATTCCTGCCTATTCTATTATCGATCTGAAAACTTTTATTAATAAGTTTCCAAATACGTACCAGTTCTGTCTGTGTACTAAAACCCTAGTCTGTTACCAATGGGCATGAAACGACGAGTGAATTTCCAATCTTATAAGCCTCCCCTATTTTTCTCCAAGTACTCCGATCTTGCGCGCTCCTTATCCATAGCACTCCGGCCCTATTTCCAATTTCGTCTCTCCATCTGGTTTTTGGTCTGCCTATTTTCCTTGTTTCCCCATATGGTGTCCATTCATATAGCTTCTTGTTCCACCTCCCTTCCTCTGACCTTATCATATGTCCCGCGTATTTGAACTTGGCTTTCTTAATGATATACCTATGTCTTTCGTTTTCGTTCTCGCTCTAATCCTATTATTTTTGATTTTTTCGACCTTTCTGATGTTCAAGATGCTTCTTTCCATTGCTCTCTGGGTTATTGTTATTTTATCCAGTTGGTTACTCGTGAGGGCCCACGTCTGTGCACCATATGTTAAGACCGGTAGTGTGCAGGTTTCCAAAGTTTCTATCTTTATTCTTATTGGGATCTTTTTGTTTTTGTATACGTTTTTCAGTCCCCAGTAGGAGTTCCATGCTGCTTTCCTTCTCTCCTTCAGTTCCTTCTCCATCCCCTCTTCAAACGACAATCTTTTCCCCAAGTATTTGTAGCTATCGACCTCCTCTATCTCATTCTTTCCTATTTTTATTTTTTTTTCTCTCCCCCTCCTCTCCCTTTCTGTTACTCATTAATTTTGTTTTCCCTATATTGCATTTCAGCCCCGCCTCTCTACTACATTCTACAAACTTTTCTGCCATTTTTTGTAGTTCCTCTTTTGTTTTTCCTATTAAAACTACATCGTCTGCGAATCTTAAATTGCTCAAGTATTTTCCATTAATTTTTATTCCTCTTCCCTCTTCCTTCCAGTCCATTTTTCGAAATATTTCCTCTAGTACGCAGTTAAATAGGTTCGGCGATAGCGGGTCCCCCTGTTTTACCCCTCTTTTTATATCAAACGTTTGTCCCTTAACATCCGTTTTCACGTATGCTTTTGCTTTCTCATATCCCTTTTTTATAATTTCGATCCAGTTTTTGGTTACCCCCTAATTCGCCATAGCTTGCCATAAATAGTTGTGTTTTACTGAGTCGAATGCTTTGCTAAAGTCTATGAATAGTAGATTGGCTTCTATGTCGTACTCATTTACCTTTTCTATTAGCTGTTCTAATGTAAATATATGATCTATGGTTGAATAATTTTTCCTGAATCCCGCCTGTTCTGCTCCTTGGTTATGATCTAGCTTTTTGTATAGTCTGCTTTTGATTATTTTTGCAAATATTTTGCCCATGACTGATGTCAAGCTAATTGGTCGGTAATTTGCTATGTTTGTTCTCTCTCCCTTCTTAAATAGTATCCTTATTTCCGCTGTCTCCCATCTCCTTGGTGTCTCTTTCCTCTCGATTATCCCATTTAGCAGTTCCTATACCTACAAAATAGTGGTGACAAATCTGATAAGTACAAGGTCTAGCTATACAAAGACACAGACCGAAATTTTCGTTGAGACAGTCAGCGAGCCAACACAGCCTATGAGGGAGGTTCAGATTTGCAGGTGCGTGTACACAGAGAAACAGTTTTAGTTCATCAGTTAGTCTGCCATCTCACCTAGCACACCAGATAGGTAACCCTCTCCTCTCAAAATATGGCGTTGAGGCGTGAAATTCAGAATCTAGAAGACAAGAATTCCCCGGATTTCTGTATCTTATATCCTCCAGTTAGACACAGAGCTTTAGGCCAAGATCCAGGATCCAAGATATAGATCTTTTCGGCTCTCCAAGTCCCATGTATCGGCGCAATAGTCACCAATTTAGCAACCTTCGTGTCAAATCTGGCAACTTTTTCGAGTTCTTAGGGTTATTATTATTATTATCATTATTATTATAATTTTTTAAATTTTATACTTTTTTTCTTCTTATACAAAATATGCCATTTTGAAAACAAATTTCGACAGTTTTCCTCAAACGTCTTGGACAATTACGATAATTATCTAGCGACTTTTTCTCTAGTATTTGGCACTTTCTTAAGTTCCGAGTAGGCTCTATGCCTTTCTGTCCGTTCACTGGTCACCTCTCAGTGAGGCGTACGGTGTGAAGCAGGAGGAGTGACACAATCAAAACATACGTCAGCGAGGCACCAAGTGATCACAGAATCAAACCTTTTAGTAAAAGTAATCTTTAAAAGTTGCGGGGGGAAGGGGGAAGAAACTGAAATTCGATAGGACTTCCAATTTAACCGGATCAAAGATATACTCGAAGCCTCGAAGAATACTATAAACATGTTAGTCGCCATATTGGTCGAATGGCGGTGCATAATGCATCACCAAGAATAACCGAGTAACCGAAAATGAGCTAGTAGACTTTAGAGTTAACATTTCCCCCAAAGTAACAAACAAATCGTTGAATTTTTGCCAGAAAAAATGTGCCAGCCAAGCGAGGAATGTCCTTCGTTCTCGTAAATTATCGACCAAAGAAGCGAATGCTGAAATGCGATATTTAGTCGCCCACTGGTTCTACATGTTGACGAATTTGGAAATTCTGCGATCCTGTGCTCAGACTGAATAAGTAGTGATGGTATCCCACTCGGACTAGTTCACATGCACGAACACTCTCTAATATTTCTTATGCCGGTGAAAAAGCTGCTTCAAGTTTACAGCCGCGGGCAGTGTGGTATAGTATCTCGCGAAAGTAATAATAATTCTGATTTCTCTCGAATAGCGAGTACGAGTATATCACCAGCCGACACACATTTAAGTCTTAACGGTTTCGTACATTTACATCTGGGCAATCGTAAATATTTGACGATGCGATTCCGATACAAATGTACGGGAGCAGCCGAGGAAGCGGGACGAAGCTGATATGTGGAGTAGCTCGCACAGCTACACGAAAGAACATCAATACAGCAAAAGCTGCCATCATCAAGAATATATCTGTACCAATAAAAATGTAGAAGAGGCGAAAAAGAAGAAAACCGATTACAACTTCGAAACGTAGATACCCGACTAGACAATAGACTAACAAGCGTCTTACAAATATCTCGAAATGAACATCTCTCTGGTTATCGTGTATACTGCGCGATGGTTCTCAACTTTGTAATTCAGTTTCCTTCAAAGACTATCTCCACGGAGGTCCCTACAACCGATCTACAGATTCTACTTCTAGCGAGTGAAAATCGTCCCGGTCCCGGTAAATAGTTCGCATCAAACCTTCGGAGAAGCAGGAATAGGTATAGGTATGTACTTTTGACTCCACGTACAAATATTTCCGACGCACCCGGGTCCGAAGAACGAAAATGGAAAACCGGAGCCTATAACGTGGTCGACCACCGATTACGAACCCCTCGCAGATGGAGATGGAGAAAAATCTTTTACCGAATGGCATTCGGCGACAATAACTCTTTTATGACGGCACACAGAGTATAAGTTTCATTTGTCACATACGAGTACTCGCATGGCCGTTCATCTGGTACAGTACCGGTTTTCGATAGTTACGCTTATGTACTCGTATATAAATACACCTCGTAAGCAGGCCTGTTTAGTCTACGTCTCATTACGATTTACTTCTTTGTTTGCTCGTTGAATGAACAATACGAGGACGAGAATACGAGTTACGTATAACAAGAGTACATACGAGTCTTACGAGTACGAAACACACCGAGCGTGTTTTCAAATGCGCTTCCCGCGAGTAATTTACCCAACAACGATCATTTTATCATATCTGCGTATCGAGACGTCGAGAGATGACATTTATGTACGAGTATAAGTATTTTAACCGTACAGAAGGATATTCTTCTGATTGATTTCTAAATGCCCGTTTTCGAGTCTCTCAATCAGTACTTTTCAATTCGACGAGTTATCGCTGCCAGTGAGCCGAGGTGACATCGACAACGTAAATGTGTTACAGAAAAGACTCGCACTGAGTTGAGAAAGTGCATCTTACAATTCCAGGAACTCGCTCCAAATAGTTTTGTTAAATGAAGTAAATTAACGTGCTATTCACTTTATTTAGTCAAATCGTACCTTCTGTAGAAAATAGGCTGGTTTTTCAACCAAAGCCAGCAGTCAAATATTCGAGAAGCCCCCCGCCCCACCCTTTCCTTCATCCATATGCTCCCAATTTTAATTGGATGCGCGACAATCGAAAACTTAGGAGCAAAATAGGCCCATTTTCCATACCAACTTTTTATAATCGTTCGTTTACGTTGTAGTACCTACGAAGGTATTTTCTTTCATAAACTGAGATAGTTCAAACATATCATAATAATGAACGTGAACGAGATCATGAATGAGTAAATTATGGTTTGAACTCGAATGAGCCAACAGAGAAGGTACAGCCCGTCAAAAATTTTAATTGTGACTCCATAATACTTTATCCAGAATCACCTTCTAAGGGGGTGTCTCATTTGCATGGATTTTCCTGCAACAGTAAGCGGGGCAACGAATTACTACGAGCGTATGTATACCCCCCCCCCCTCTCAAGGTAAAAAGGGCAACATCCAATCGATTTGTGTGCTCATCGATCAAATTGAAAGATTATGATTGACAAAATATGACGAATGGAAATGAGTAAGTTGCTCCATATTCCAGAGTCAGAGCTCGGAAATTCGGGAGATTCCATTTTTCAGTGGAGCTGGACCGCAATAAAATTTATTGCTAGAGCCGAAGTCGGAGACACGAAAAGAATATTCACTAGAGCGAGAGACGACGGAGTCAGTTTCAGCATTTTACTAGAGCCGGGGAGTTGATTTCTAGCTCCGGACTCAGTTTTGGTTCGGATCCTTCAACCTGTACCCTTACTTCTTCTCTCCTCCATTTAATTAGACATTATTTGCCACAGCCAGAGTCACTTGTCACTTTCAAAATTTCTAGCCGGACATGCAGCTAAATTGAAGTGTGCTGCAAGGCCGCATCCAACTTGGAACGCGCTCCGATTTTAATGTCGGCTCCAAGTTTGTGATTAGTGCATACAATCTGCTCTCATCAGAAGAGTGATGGGAACAATATGTACTGCACTAAAATAAGTTCTCAGTATTATGACCAAAAATTTTTAATTTCAGATTTTTGGAAGTACTTGTAATAAATAGGGGGGGGGGGAGAAAAGGAAAAAAAAACAAAAAAAAAACAAAAAAAAGAGAGTAAGACATGACATTAAAAAATTATGTCAATTTTTCACGTAACCAACAAACAGAATCGATGAGCCGCAACAATAATTTAATACTTCCAAAACCTTTCCCCTTCAACCGTAAGAACAGGCAAACCATTATACATCTACACATATCAAGCTCTGCCGCTACGTGTTATTGCAGGACAGTCCTTTTCAGTTGAAACACCCCGGTATAAATCTATGCAGGCGACGAACTGAAGTTACGCTAGCAATCAAATTTGACACAATCATAACACAGTTGGACTTAAAATTAGTCGTACAATCAGGGACACGAACTTACACTCTCTCAATAATGCGAAAGTTAACCAAAAACCAGACAAAATAAGTTGATCCGAAGTCAAGGCCGAAACCATGCACCCTCTCCTTCCCCAAAGGTTGAACTACAGTTTGGCTCGCGAATCAAAATCCAAAGGTAAGTAAACTTATTTTACTAAAAGCTGAAGCCGAAGTCAGGAGAACAATGCTGCCAGGAATAACTGAAGTCGTAGGTAAAGCACCACACTCTGCAATCCTGTACAGAATCGGGCTTAAGAAATCGATTCTTCAACTGATGAAATATATAAATGCAAAAAATCAACTCCGGAGGGCTACCATCAGAAAACCAGAAGAGAGGAAAACACCATCAGCAGATGTCGAAGGTCGATATGAAGACATCGGTGCAAAAATTGTTCGAGAAAGAGAGACAAGATCTGTGACATGGAAACAGATGCTATGGTCTACACCAGGGGTTCTCAAACTTCATATACTCCAGGACTCCCCATAATTATTTATGTAGTCAATGCGGACCCCTTTTTTTCACGTGACTCATAGCCGCAGGGTAGCCACCCGTCGAAAACAATATTGCCCAGCTCATAGGCATGGATTGAGCTAGCCATGTACACATTTCGTAATACAAACCAAAACTGTTATTTTCAGAAATAGGCGTTCTTGGTGCGAGTGATAAAAAAAAAATTAGATTAGAATATTTTTCGCGGACCCTTAAAAAACTGCTTGCAGACCCCCAGTCCGCGGACCCCACTTTGAGAAACTCTGGTCTACACTATACCCGAATAACTAAAGAGGAACAAAGGTAACTATAGGGAACCGAGGGGAACAAACGGGTAACTTTTCCGCCGCAGGTAACTAGTGGGGAACAAGGGTAATCTGAGGGTAATTCGAGGGTAACATATGGGTACCTAGAGGGGTAAGCTTAAGAAGTTTATCAAATCTCTCAAAACCCAAAAGTTCTCTATTGTAATGAATTTTTCAGGATTCTCTGCTCTCAAAGAACGAGTTGTAGGTAAGCTAATTTTCAACACGATGGACGGCTAATTTTGACCTGCGAGTCACATGGTATGCGACTGATCTTTCTACACAGCTTTCCAAGGCATGGCAAGTCGGAGACCGTTTATTACATGTAGGTTGTAAACTGCTCGTAAATCGCGTCGAAAGGAACTGGCCGGCTAATTAATTAATACGTGAGAGTGGCGATGTTTCACACTTATTAACACTCGCTCATAATACAACAAAGTCTGCCCAGCTATTTTAATTAGCTTCCATTTTTTTCCCTGGTAACGCGATACAAAGAAGAAAGCTTTGTAAAAATGCGTGCACGCCGGTCTGCTGTCCACCACCATTCGCCACTGCTTCTAGATCTACACGTCATTTTTTCTCTTCAAAAATTATGCTTGGTCGATGTTATGCGATCCGAAGAAATTCACGCAACCCATAAAATGATATTTCGTTTTCGGATGACAGGTTTTAGAAATACGGAAAATTTGTTTAATTTGATAGATCGGGTGTTGTGCTCCGGTATATTTTGGAAATAGGTAATTCAACAAGCCGTGCTCTGTACACGTACTATCGCGTTGATTTCCTAAACCGCCGATACTGTACCTAATTTTCACGTCGGAGTTCGAATTGTTCCGAGGTCCAAAATGTACTTACTATATCATAGGGCAAAATGTTCATTCGAGGCTCGAGGCAGAACCGTCCAAACATGCGTGCCAAACAGAGTGCTGTAGGCCAGTAGTGAAAAGAAAGCTCTGTTTTCGTGGTTCTAGTTAGATGTGACTGGTATCAGCAGGTACTGATACTTAGCTGTATTTTGGAGAACACCTACGGAAGGCAGTTAATAAAAGACATTTGTTTTCAAATCAAGAAGAGAAAAAATGAAAGGGTTCTGCACCCTGTTCTCAATGTGGATTAACCCCTCGCCAACACTCGCTTCCCATGTATCGGTACTACATATTTTGGTATTCTGTTTATCAGTCTGTCAATCTGTCTGTCTGACTGTCAACTTTTTAATCTGATAGCCTTTCCACCTTCTGTCTTCCTGATTAGTTGAATGCCTACAGTGGTTGGTAGCTTGATGATTGGTTAGCTGGTTGATGGTTAGAGGATTTTAGTATTACTCAAATATGAGACAGCATTAGCGGGACGGATATAGAGTAAGCCTTTGACTACAATAATTCTCAGTTTATTTTTCGAGTTGAAAATACCTCCTGTCTCGCAGGGTGATCTACATAACATTCTGATAACGAATTTCAACCCCCGTCCCCCACTGAAAGTGAATCAGTCAAATCCAAAGAGTTTAACTCCCCATAACTAATGCTAGCACATCAAGAAATCCGAAATAAGGCTGAATCTGTTCCACACTCCCTAATTTCGAACATACGAAACTCGACAAAAGTATCGAAAGTGGATCAACCCTTCAATGCCTACTTCTGTTACTAACCTGACTGAGTCACATAGATTGCTTTGTTTCAAATCAGAAAAATAAATTTGTTCATTTGGTCCAGAACTTGGCAGAATTCGAGACACAGGTTCACATAATAAATGAGCAAAAATTGATAAATTTCAGAAACAACAAACAAGAGTCGATACTGATTTACTAGATAGGCTAGGTACGATTCGAATTCAGTGACGTCACCAATACGAGTAGATAGAAACACTGATTCAGTTTTGGTACGTGCGAGCATATTTCGGTAGATTAGTCTAAGAATGTGAGAATTTCTCACTGTCTCGACGGGCCCTTGGAGATACTTTAGGAATCTTCGAAAAGTATGAGCCAGTAACCGAACTTGCAGTATATACACTCATCGTGTCATCGTAATTAATGCGTTAAAATTTTCCCGAATGTACGTTCGGATAATTCATGCTCTATGGAAAAAGGTGCCGAGAGCCGATCACACAAATGGAAAAAAAAAATCGCTTTATTTCCGCAATGCCCGTATACTGTGACTTACACGAGGAAAAATTCATGGCCTATCGCCGCTGAGTTCTGAAGAGCGTGTCCCATAAGTTCTTTCAGTGACAATAAAAACTTCATCCTTTTCAAATAGATCGATACACTCTCAACTGCAAAAAATTGCGACAATTTTTGTTCAATACCGGGAGCTATTTTTCGCACTCGGACCTAGCGGATAGACCAATGACGCTTAGGTGCAACATCTTTGGTGATCAATGTTCTAGCAAGATATCACACGGCTAGAAGGACGGAAACTGGCGCAAAAATTAGGAAGTTCGACATTACATTAACATAGACAGTCTCTATAATTGGTTTTAAGCTTCCGCAGTAATATATTTAACGTATTCACGAGCCCTTGTAACCCCGACAGCGGTTTATGAAAGAGAAAAGAATGGCCAAGTCGGAAGGACGAATTCATATTGCGAGTGGAGCTGCGAACAACACGAACGTTTTGAACAAAATATTTTCTAAAATTACGGCCGCGTTTTGTTATTTTCCTCGAACAACATCCCGTGTGACATAAAAAGAGATACACTCAAAATTCAGTCTCCTAGCGGGGTGTGTGAAGTATTGGAAATTCGCGCTGCTGACGATGGCTGGACATAATATACACAATGTATACTCGACTCGGTTGCACGGTGCGACTCTTGTGGCCAGATTAAAACTTTCGAGTCGCGAGAGGGAGAACGAAAGAAGTTTATTGAACGGATTTAGGGATGCGAGAAGCGGATAGAAATCCAGGCTTTGTAGTAATAGTCGGATAATACCCGCTCATCTTCTGGCGCTGCCCCCACTTTAATAACAAAGCCCAAAAATAACGCATAAATCTGGCTTTGTCTGGGTGTTAAAGGGGTGTCCGATGAAAAACAAACGTTCTGCCGCTCTTACGCATTCGATAAAATTCTATTTAACCCCGACGAATGCGCAAATACTTTAAAATTAGATTTTCCTTTTCGATTACACCGCGCCGGCAATGTCGTCGTTTGCTGCCCCGTATATTATTATTCGGTAGACGTGGTTTCTCCGAATACGAAACAAAATCCGCCGGAAAATCCGTTTTTCAAAATTCAAATATTCGCACCTTTTGACGTACTACGCTAACCAAGTTACAGGGATGAGATATTCTTGTATGTTGGCCAATTAATAGTAAGAATTATTTGATAATGGCTGAAAATTGAACACGATCTGGGAGCGAGTGGCCCGCCGCGCAGTCAGTCAAAAGGCCCGCTGATCTGGAGAGAACGCAGTCTGAAAAGAAAACTCGAGTTGGCGAATATCGGCTGATAAAGCCAATTTTGTCCGCCCACTCCTCCACCACCGCTACCCATCCTGAAAATATTAAAATACCCAGCAGTGCTCGGTAGAAATTTTGAGGTCTTACACTGTCCCCAGGCACCCTAAAGGATAGATTCTAAGGTGGCATACGTACATCGCCACACATACTGACAAACCACTGTCCCAGGACACGATATCGTATACCCAAGTATGAGATTAGATATTGTAGACGCCATCGGAGTAAGTCCAATTTTATTCGCCTTGATCGAGAATTTCCAGAACTGGCACATCTGAAAACACGATACGAGTGTAGCACAATATTATGTCCTCGAGACACTGACAAGGTCATTACACCGAACAAGTACCGCTGTTGCCCTACGCGCAAATTGCTTGCGGAATGTAATTTTGATATAGACGGGGCAGCAATTTGTACTCGAATACAAGCTGAAGAAAAATAATAAAGATTATTTATACACGTGCATGTAATGTTTCGAGTTTCTTTCCCTTCATATTTCTCATTTTGCTTACACTTATTTATTTTTTGAATGTTGCAATAATACAGAAATTATGCAAGTTTCTCATTCAATCTTAATTCACTTGAATCGTCCAATGGAGGGCAATGTAAGTATAGAAAAGCAACATTTCTTGCTACTCAACTAAGTGCATTTGTCAGGGCCGGTGAGAGAAAATTTGGGGCTGAGGGAAAAAAAGTGCGATTTTTCTCGAGAACACGTCTGAAAGTGTCTCAAGAAGTCTCAGTCAAACTTGGAATAGGCTTAATGAGTTCGAAGAGCCTTAAAGATAGTCTCAAACAGGTCTGAAAGAGTCTCGATTAAACATCTTAAACACAGCCGCAAGAGCAAAAGAGCTGAAAGGTTCGAGACCTTTTCGAATATACTGAAATTAAATTAGAAATGCCATAAGGAGCCTGGAACAATTCTGAAACATTTGAAACAAATCCGAGAGGGCCTTTCAATCAAACTCGAGAAGTCCTTAACAGCAGATACTACAATATTCCCATCCCAAAATTTCATCTTATATGCGAAGAGTAAACCTAAGTATCATTACGAAAATGCAATTTCCTACTTGAGCGTATTGTCAAAATTCAAAATATTTTACCGTAACTCTATTGGAATGGCGCTCTCATTACTGCTGTCACAGACTCGCGAGAGACCAACTTCACAAGAAATTCTGGTTTCCATATTGCAGAGGTAAACGAGTTCTACATAATTTGACACTGCAAATAGAGCTAAAATATTAGGCACAATTTCCAGTTGTATCAAGGTAAAAATCGTGTAATCGTGCGCGGGAGGGGGAACGTGAACCAAGTTCAGGCCTCTCGCTGGTTACACATTATTTACTTCTATGAGTTTCATCTCGTGGAATACTTCTGGCCAACTTCTTCAGTTCTCACACCGTTGATTTACGTTTCTCTCAGCTCTTATATCGGATTAGAAGATTATTTTTCTGTCGAAGAGGATTCCCTTCCAGTTTATACGATTTTGAAAGAGCTCTGTGCGTTCACGCCGGTGTTCATAAGCTGCCAATCATTTTTATTCATTATATTCCACTGAACATATATTTGTAATTCTCGTTTTAGATTTCTGGGTAGATGTACATAACAATATCAAATAATGTTCTGTGTTCGTATTCGTTTTGTTTTCCCTTATTGCCTCCTCTACATTTGTAGATTGTATAATACTGTATGAAATAGACATGTCCTGTCTATTTTTGATTCTTTTAATGGTCAAATACGTTCCGCATTAAAATAAAAAGAGTTCCTCGGCTTTTCTTTGGTTCGTTAGCCAAGAGGTATACTATTTTATATAGTCGACAATTTACCAACTTATGTATTATAAACCCGACTAATAAAAAATAACCGGTAGGGTAATATCTACCGCGCGTAAAACAGTACAAAGGGAATGTATAAAATCTCGCTTCAAAATGGTTTAGAGCACACTGAAGTTTTGTTTCAGAATCCCAGAAAACGACTGTACGAAACAGGCTCCTGAAAAAAGTTCACGTTGATGTTTATTGGAAGATACCAGGGCCGTATACAAGGGAGGGGTTTTAGGGGTCTGACCCCCCTAGGTACGGCCGTGCGCTTAAAAATTCAGGAAAATGCGGATCTCATAAACATTAGAAACCCCATATGTTAGGTCAACCCCCCCACGCCATATTCCTGGATACGGCACTGGAAGATACTTTTGCAGTTCTTGACCGAAGAGCATCATTTATTTAAATTCGGTCAGCCAGGATTAAAAGTATTTCGGGGGTTGCTTCCGGCACGCGTGCGACACGGATTTAATCATCACGTAACAAAAGTTATGATACGGCTGTATAAACATCATCGAAAAGTAACTTTACGTGCAACTAAAGTTGGTGAAAAAGAGGGCCAACGTGACGCCAAAGTAGCTCTATTACGAGCAAATTGAGATAAATTGTTTTGGCCGGATTACGACCGGATTAAGATGCATAAAGGAACGATTTGAACGCTGTGTCAACAAATTCGATACGCGTTATCGATAACGATTCAATGTGCAATGTAAATCGATACGCCGCCTTCCGGATTAACCCTTGTTTGTTTATTTATCGATGCTGGTAAACGAACCGATAAATCGATTGATAAAATTAATTTACAAGATCGGTCCAGCCTTACAAAGTATTAAATTACGGGGTTTCCCCATTTTTTATCGTTTTTTTTTTCTTTTCTTTTTCTTCCTTCTATGTACATTGATATACACCGTTCAGATTCTCGTTATACGGTAAATTAAGAGGTCAGGTGCCTACTCCACGGTAGGTGAGTAGGCTCACAGATTATCGATACAAACATAGGTAGTCTTCGTGGGTAAATTCGTAATCACGTTCGAGCGACAATCTCCAGGTTTACGAGACAATTTATTTCAGAACGCGCGGGTCTGACACTACGTGTTTCTTGTAAAACATACAAAACACTTCTTGTATAGATTCCTATCTCGATTGTTCATTCCAAAAGTAACAATCTTCGCCAACGCGTGTAAGCCGAATGAAAAAATTTTATCACGATCGTAAGCGAGTGCCGAAGACTGACAATTAAAGCAGATAATCATCTGACGCGGAAAAAACCGCCGAAATTATTTTCATAACTGGAGAAATTTTTTGTATCCGCAAATGTCGCGTTCTACAACCTTCTGGATTTGCTAGCTAGTACTGAATAGAAGATACACATCTCAACTTATATTCGACTACATATTTGCATCTAGGAGCGACACACGACAGTAGCCGGAATTTGGCTTCGGTTTGGCAAACTGTATACGCGCTAGCCAGATGATATTAAGCGAATACTTATTAGCAAAACAGGTACCTATAGGCATTTAAAAGAGGACACATTAAGAAAAACGGCGTGGGCGATAGTGGTCCTGGGTCAGCGGGACAGGAGTTATAGCAAGTGCCATCTTTGAATAGGTTTCGCCACTAAGCAGCTTGAAAAGGAAGTGAACCTGTTGAACAATTAAACCGAATTCTTCCAGTCTCGCAAGTTTTGTTCATTTCCAAAGGCCCCCCTAGAGGTTCCCATCATTTCTCGGCAGAAAGATGTATAAAGACTTAAAAGACCAGTATTACGGTATTTTCAACGCATATCTGCCTGACATTTTGCCTGTTTATCGCCTGAATCTGATAACCTAGTGAATTGGCGCATACAGGTCCCCCGCTAGAGGATGCATATGTGTGCGATAATGAAAAAAGATGAAACTATACCTTATTCTATTTCCCTGATAAGATGAAACGAGAATCAGCAGAATGCTTCGTTGATTTTGAATTATTTTTTGCTCTCCGAATCTACTCTTGCGATAATATATTAGGATGTCAAGTTGCTAGGGGAAAAATAAAATATTAGAAAGTGAAAAAGACGAAAGTACTGAAAAGGTAAGAACACTAAAACTAAAGAATTACTCAGATAACCAGAAAACATCAAGGAGACTGGGAAAATACTGAAGAAGACAGGGCCGACAATAAAGCTTGAGAAGCCTGGAAAAAGCATAAGACTGAGAAGAATAAAAATACTGCAGAAGAGAGAGAGAGAGAAAACAGTGAAGCCTGAATAAAATCGAAATTACTGAGAGAACTATGACGTCAGAAAAGACTAGCAGGGCAATAAGATGTAAATATAAAAACTGAGAAGACTACGAAAATCGAAAAGGCTTAGAATATTGACAAAGAAAGGAACGAGAGAAATAAGGAGAAAAGACCACAAAAAGTGACATTATATTATAAAAAGTCTAATAAGGCTAGACTAATGATAAAAATAATAAAAATATTTGTACTGAAGAAGACACCGAAGATTGAACACGATAGAAAAGACAGAAGGACTTGAAAGACTATACGATAAGTTGAAATTTTTAGAGTCTTCTTAGTTTTTGCGGTCCTCTCCAGTATTTCCATTTTCTTGTAACCAGTAAGTAGGCAATGTTCCCTTTTCTATTTTTTGGCTTTCTCGATATTTTCAGTCTCCTTTGTCTTTTTACTTTTTTGTGTTCGTAATCATTTAAATCTTTTTTTCACTTTTTTCAGTAATTCAAGGATCTTTCGCATTTTCATATTTTTATTCGTCATTCGTCATCTTTTCAGTCTACTCATCATTTCTTTCTATCAATCTTATCCGACTTCGACTTCCTAACAGTTTCAACTATATTCTACATTTTCAATTTTCCCACGAATTTATTTTCTTTTTTTTTGGTCAGTAGGCAGACCAATTTTTCATTTTTACTTTTCAGTTTTCTTACTTCATCCAGTCTTTTTTGATATTCGTGTTTTTTTCATTTTTTATGTATTCGCAAATCCTTGTTTTTTTACTCAGGCATTTCATCTTCTTCAATTTTTAGTGTCTTCTTGATCATTTTTAATTTCCTCAGGTTACTTTAGTCTTCTTGGCCTTTTCAATACTTGTTTTTGTAATGAATAATGATTTTCTTTTAATTCTTTTTATTCCTCGAAGAATTTTTTGCCTTCTTAGTCTTTTTGACATTCGTACCATTTTCAGTTTACATTTGCTTTTTATTGACCTTCCAGTCTTTCCAGACTTCTAGACTTTTTAGTTTCAGTACTCCTCTCAGACTTACAAAATGTTGACGTTCATTCTCGATTCATCCGCAGTCTTGTGACCAGCTCCTACCCCCGATAGTAAGGATAATTCTCATTATTTTACTTCTTAGCTTTTTGGTCGTCTTCTAATTTTCTTATTCTATCGACATTTTTTTCTTCAGCCTTTTTAGTCGTTTCGGTCTTCTTCGGTAAGTTTCTAAGTAGTTTTTCCGCTTGTCGTTTCTGTCTCCTTCGGCATTTTCCCGGTTTTCAGTTGTTTTTCTTTTTCAGTCTTCTGAGTTTTTAGTACAATATTATTGGTGTTTTCACCTATTAGTTGCACTTACTAATGTTTTTATGTATTCATAAAATTGCACGTTCACATCATGATGTGGTGGGACGTATGGCAATGTACGCATGCCAAAGTGGCCCCTGAGAAACCGCACCCCCGGCCCCAGAAACTACCCTGAGTATCGCATCAGTGGCCGGAGGAAACGTTCATACCATAAGCAGCACGAAAATACAAACGTAGAAACAGCCTTCTCTCCCCAAGCAAGTAGATACAATATTTGCAAATGAAAGCGATTCCGCAGATTTGATGTGAAGTAAAAATTATCAAACGAGAAACTGATTTAAGTGATGCAGAATGAAAATCTAGCGCGTTCGTTTACAAAACGCCCGATCTGTATAAATATTTATTCTCGGTAGCTTGTTAACACCCTATTATTAAATGCTTGAGGGTACTCGACACGATTTTAAAGGCTCTCCAAACACACCTCCAACAAATTAGGGGATTTTGTATACTGTGTAGCACGACTATGTTAAAACTTGTTTGGTGTTTACCCATATAGCGTACAATGTGGCTCGAAAAATTATAACGTGGGTTGCGCCGTTCACCGGTGTGTGTATGTGTGTGTGTTGTGGCGAACTAACATCACGTTCACATTGCGCCTCCTTTATTCATCCGGATATTCGGGTAAAATTAGTCTAAAAATTGTATAATTTTTACGGACCAGTTACCAACTTCTTAAATTCTTTCAAATTTTCCGCCTACTAAAGATTAACGGCGAAAGACGTAGCTGGAGGTTGTGATTTTGATTCTTCGAAATCGATCCGTAAGGTACTCAAGAGTTCGATATTCAATACCGGAAACATTTTGTTGAAATTCAGTCGAACCACTTTTCACTTTATCTCCTATAAAACAACGACAAAGTAGGTGCAATCAATAATACAGAGATGAGTGAATTATTGTGTTGTTGGAAATTAGTTCTTCCGATTTCATAACGAGTTTACTAACACTGCCCAAAATCGTAAAAATTTCACATTGAATATATAATGTTTTTATCCAAGACATTTACAGCTTTTATTTCGCAGACTTATCTAATTACTAACGCGTGCCGAAAATCGATATTCTCAACATCGAACTTACGAAATGTAATTAATCTTACTATCAAATAGATGACATCCGAGCTTTGCGAGTATATTCTCAGTTCACAAGCCTGCGCATAGTGCTTTCCCCTTTCCTCACAACAGAATCCATTAACCAGTAGGTACAGCATATGTATATACGACGAAAATTTATATCCCACAAAAAACCGATCAACCTTCCGTATCAAGAGGGGCAAAAATATATCGAGGTAACAAATCGTGACGGGAAGGGGATATAATAGATTTTCTTTTTATCTTGGGAGGGCAGAATTTTTCCCAGGGAGGACATAGCTCTCATTGGTAGCTTCTTAAATGAAAAGAGAACATTAATAATGGAAAAAATTACCTTAAAATAAGACCGAGCCTAAAATGACATACTAGAGAAGTTATTATCAGCAAAGTTGTCCAGTGTGTAATCTAATTACACTCATTATTTACCTATATGTGGTCACAATACAGTTTATCAAAATGAGGATGATGATGATAAGGTTATCAGTCTTACGACCGGTTTTATGCAGCTCTCCATTTCTCCCTATTCTGTGGAAGTTCTTTCTATTTCATAATAACACTTATTTGACATCCTTCATTATCTGCTGAACATACAGGAATCTTTCTCGACCTACCCGTTACGATATTCTATACTCAAAATCTGATCCATTCTATTAAAAAAATTTCCAAATCAATACTCCTTTCAGCTAATAAAACATTATCATATGCAAACCTGAGCATCTTTACTCACTCTCCATGGATAGTGACACCTGCTTCAAATTTTTCTTTGATTTCTTTTATGGCCTCACTCTATGTACAGATTAAATAATAATAGAGATAAGGAGCAGCTTTGCCTTACATCTTTTTTTGTATTTGCCTCCCCTTTTTCTCCTTTATGCTTAATGTGGCCTTCTGTCCTTTATGTAAGTCTAACATAACCTATCTTTCTTTAAATTTTATTCCTATCTTTTTCAGAATACCAAACATTTTGTTCCATTTGACATTGTCAAAAGCTTTTTCAATATCAACAAATGTCATACGTGTATCCTGCCGCTTTTTGAGTCTCCCACCTACAATTAATCTCAAAGTTAACACTGCTTCCCTAGTACCTCTATGTTTTCTATATCCAAACTGATCATCTTTTAATTCTGCATCTATTCCATTCTCAATTCTCCTGTAAATTCTCCTGGTTAATATTTTTGACGGGTGCGAAAGTATCTCATACACTCGTGAAGCTTTCCCTTTCTTTAAATCTCCCAAAGCTTTGTCGAATTCACCTCCTAAAATTGAGTCTCCCCTCTCATCTTCTTCCAATTCTTCCTCCTCCCCATTCTTATCTCTTCGTCCCAACTATTACTGTACAGTCCTTCTACATACTCTACCCACCTTTTCCCTTTTCCTTCACCTAAGTAAATAAGCTCTCCCTCCTTATTTGTTATAGTATCACCTGCTTTCTTTCTTCTTTCTCTCAACTCCATTTTTACTTTTCTATAGGCCAAGTCTCTATCTTATTTTTTTCTTTCAATCATTCCTCCTTTGCCTTTCTACACTCTCTCTTTATTTCATTCCTTAACTTTTAATAAGCTAATCTTACCTTCCCTATCGTTGGCATTCTGATGTTTTCTTCGTTCATCCATCTTTCTGAGGATTTCCTCCTTCATTCATGGCTTATTTTCTTTTCTCTGAGTTTTACCTAGATTTTCTTCTGCTGACTTTAATATTCCTTTCTTTATTTTACCGCATTCTTCCTCCACACTGTTAATTTTCTATATTTTTTCAACTTCTAATTCTAATACCCATTCCCCAGTAACGGCTTGTCACCAAGGGGAATTAGACTATAACCCTTGTATCAAAAATAATTGATCAAGGAGGCCTATGTCCCAGTGGGTGGACCGAAACATCTGTTTCAAGGCTGTATTTATTTATTCTAATACAATATCCTCTTGATATTTCCCACTAATATTAATATTTTCAAACTTTTTCAAATTCCATCTTTTTACCTCTTCTTTTCTACCAAGTTTCTTCAATTTAAGCCTGCATTTCATTACTACAGAGTTATGATCACTGTCAATATCGACTCTTGGATAAGTTTTACAGTCTAATATTTGATTCCTAAAACGTTGTTTTTGTAATAATAAGTGTAATCAATTTGATATCTACCTTCATTACCTGGACTCTTCCATGTACACCGTCTTCTAAAGTGATTTTTAAATTGAGTATTTCCTATAACTAAGTTATACTTCACACAAAACTGTCTCTTCAGGTTCTCTAATTTTCCAACTCCATTCAAACTTCTTACATTCCAAGTTCCTGTTTTAATTGCGCCTTTCTTTTTAAAACTTTCCGATGATGATCTTGCCTCAAGTAGCTCCAGCTTTTTATGTCCGGATAAATTATATACCAGTTGGGACGCCATCATCAGTAATTAATATTTGGAAAAGCTACATTTCCTGGAAAGAGATACTGTTGTAATTTTTCATTGCTTTCAATAGACCTCCTAGCAGCTTTTGGTCGCGATTTTAACAATATATAACCACATACAGAGTCTTTTTTTTTACGCCTAAGCCTCCTCACCACAACAAGGTATCACCCAAAAGGAGGTTATATCAACATAGCAACTTTCAAATATACTCGGCAATATTATTCGAATGGGTGTTCTAGGTGCTTTTGAATCATTTATTGTTTACATGATTTCTCAGGTTTATTAATATTCACGTCATTCAGTTTTACTTTGGAATTCTGTACTTAGAGCTCCTAAATTTCCTAAAATGATACGAAAGGATAGTTAGCTATTTCTTGGATCAATTACAAAAAATCCATTATCAACATATATTTCTACATGAGGATAACCCTTTTCTTAAACCGAATGCGCTGGCAAATTATCCTGACAACGAACCTACTTGTTTGCCTGCTTTTGGTTTTGAAGAAGCTGACTGCTAATACATGGTGTCCATAGAAGAACAATTTATCTTTCAGAGTATTTTCCATTCTCACAATGGAAAATAGATAGTTTTCATGTAACGAGAATCGATGCAACAGTATTTTAGGGGGAAAAATTATAAATTATTTTCAGAATATCGCAAATAAATTTGGTAATTATGACAGAATTATGTACTTGATTCGAAATTCCAAGATCATAATATTTTGTGTAACAATCTCATCGTCACAATTTTTTCTGTTTTATGTGCGACAAGGCAACTCAAATTTTTGCCCATTTTTTGACGATCTGAATAACGAAATATCTTACAGTAGAGAATTTAAATACTTATAGGGATTCCAAGATAATAGTTTGTAGAGAATTTTGCACATATTGGTATTTATTATTAATATGTAAACCATACAATTTAACAAGACAAGTTTACTGTATTATTAAAACCCGTCCTAACAATCGTCCTTCCTGCACAACAATTATTCCCCATTGATTTTAATTGTTTAATTTTGTTCCAAAATTCTTTGCTGGTCGAAAAAGCTGGAATTGAAAACAGAAAATAATTAAGCTATAGTAAAACTAGATACTGAGGACACCCTTTACATCAACAGAACCGATTTCGTGATTCTTATTTATTAGACATCAGAAGAAAGTTTTCTCCTGGCATGAAAAATAAGGATTCTATCGAAGCGGCGAAGAATATTTTCAACCGACTATATTACAGCTTTGCAAAATTGAGAGCGGGCAAACATACATTTATAAACTTATTATTCAGAATAACACTTTCCTGTTTAGGAGCTGAAATGGTATCATTAGTGCGAGACTCTCTGCATATTGTTTTCAAGCTACTTGAAGTAGACAGCTTAATGCGAAAACAAAATCGCTTTTTAGTGAGAACAATTCTGTGAATCCTCAATTTCAAAATTACTAGAAGCAAATGAGTAAGTGCATTGCTTATTGCTTTGGCACTATCTTCTTTTAGAAGTGAGCGAAAATCATGGATCTTATAAATAGCTTCTGCCATACTTGAAGAAACGGCAGATTCTGAAAAAGAAAAAACCTGGCGGGATAAAAAGATAACGATCAATACTTGTTCCTTCTCAGAAGTTGATTCTTAACATGTGGGAGTTCAATGCTATTGTTCTCTTAATCTTTAGAACTCGGTTATTTGGGACAAAAAAACTAATGGTATTTTTCGTCCTTAAAAGATTTTTATAAAACGAAGTTCTTCTCGAGTGCAGTTACTATAGAATGCCTACCAGTATTTTATGAATCCTGTTGTTTCTCAAATTTGAAAAACAGGATACCAACGTAGCTTAGATTTAAAAATCACTCCTGCAGACTGTTAACGCAAAGTTCAAGTCAGTTTAGGTCCCCACTCTAGAATAACGTTCTTTAATGTAATAATAATAGTAATAAGTTATTACTAATAACTGTGTAAATAGTTGGAACACTTCGAAGTAGCTTCCATACCTTACATGAGAAATTGAAAAAAAAAATAATAATAATATGTTTAATTCGCCTCTTCAGACAGAAGCGGTATACAGAAAACCTAAATTCGTATAAACCGATACGCCAAAATCTAATCAAAATGTTATCAGTCTTCGAAAAGAGCTCCCTCCATTCTCTCATTTTTGATTATAGAGCTGAACGAATCGTCAAAATATTTCGGTTAACATCTCGTCCGACACAAATGGCTACAGACTGGTTTTAGTTTTGAATATCGTACTTGAATTTCTTTTTCATATTAACTTCAAGCCGTCATACTCCTGCAAAGGCTTGGCAATTTCATTAGTCTGAATGATCTTAAGAGCTTCATTTCAAGGGCAGTGGAACGCCGCTCGCTGTTCTAGCACATTTATAACCATTGGCTTTATTGGGCCATTCCCCTGAAAATCAATTCTTTGTTACCATCATACCATCATTAGATAGTCAAGCGGAGTTGACTCATTCCAAGAAGATTTTTTTCACGTTTAAACGTACCCGTACAAACTATTTCTTTTACTTTTCTGGATGCTTAAGAAGCAGATAAGTCTTTATCTATAACATAACCCATTTGATGAAATATTTTTTCTCTCAAACTGGGCCGCGTGTGTAAAGAATACCAGTCTATTGAATTTCATCCATTAAATATTAAGGCTAAGTGATACAAACGTCAAATACGTTGCGAGGTAGGAAAAGTAGGTATTGGCAAAAACATGCAAATAGTAACGAATTCAAACATAAGGTAATGCGGGAAATACGCGCCTTATAGCCTCCACATGAAGAGAGAAAACTATTTACAGAACGAAGAATATATGAGGACATTTCAGGACTTACGACTACTCAATTTGGCATCAGCGTAAGAGGTGGTCTAGACTCTAGAGGTTGCAAATTACGAAACCTTTTCTGGGACTTTGAAGCCAGCGATCTATGGTTTAACCGCAAATAATGATAATCAACGTGGTATCGACTCACCCGTGTGCGTTCTTTTATGGATCTTCAAATTCTCGGACCTCGCGAACACTTTGCCGCAATTCGCGAACGGACACTTGAAAGGCTTCTCACCGGTATGCACTCTGATATGATTCACCAATTTGTACTTGGCCTTAAAAGGTCTGCCGTTACGCGGACACTGCTGCCAAAAGCAGGCGTGCGTGGTGCACTCTGGTCCACCGACATGGTCCATCGTCAGATGGCTAACGATGTCCTGCATCGATGTGAACATCTTGCCGCAAGTTTTGCGAGCACCCGCCGGCTGGTCAATCCACAGACAGGTCATCTCCATTTTATCCGTTCTGTTGGGAATGTATCGAAAAAACGCTCCGTGCGGAGGCGCCATGTGGTGGTGGTTGTACTGGAAGGCGTCTTGAGGATATGCTTCGGTTCGAGGATACGGATAGATGCTGTGGTGCGACTGGTGGTGATGGTGCATCAGCGTATCGTCCAGGTGATGCGGAATATTGGGGAAGAAAACCTCGCTTCCGCTACCCGGACTCGAGCCCATCGAGCTGAACTCGTTGTGGTCCCATCGTTTCAGCAGTTCACGAGGGTAGCTCGCTGGATGAGTATTCAGATGACTCATCGGATGGCCGTACGTATTCGGCGTGCCGTGGTGGTAGTGGTGGCCGTGATGAAAATGATCTTGAGCTAGCATTTGAGTGTCGTCTTGCGAAGACGGCGGAGGAGGACTCGATTTGATATTGATACCCATGCTGGCGGTCAAATTGGTATCCATAAACGGGTTTAACATTTTAGCGTTTTTCTGGTGCATTCCCCGCTAACTCTGTTCGGCTCTTCCGACCTTTGACAACGTTCATATCATGTATTTCAACGTAGATCGACGAGGACACAAATAATAGACGGGTTTGATTCGTTCGCCAGTGCGCGGGTTAATGTCACAACTTTTATAATTCACATATTTGTACTAACGAAAACACTATTCGTATTGACCGGTACAGAAACGATAACGACAAAACAAAATACGTGTTCATCGTGGAGCCTTCAAACTAAAATTCACAAATCGGCAAAAAATCGCGAGCAACAACTCGGTTGAAAAAGTGGCCCAATTTTCGAAACTATATATTTAACTTGGAAACGAAAATAAATAAATTATACCTTTAGGGCGCTTTTTGAAATTTAAGATGATAAGAAAAAGGAGAAGAAAAATTCGCGATATCCGTTAAGTTTATCACAGCAGGTCTTACGATCCGACGGCGTTATCACACTAGGGAACCCCGTACGACGACTAAAGCAAAAATATTCGGTACAAGAACTTGCCGGAGTGTCGACTTCATAGGAGGGATGAAACAACACCCATGTTTCTGTTGAACGCGAACAAGACCCCCTACTTCAGAAAGATTGTTGCCAACATGGCCTGCCATTGGCTCCTGCCGCGTTAACAAAACCAATGAGAAACTAGTATGCGGTGGGCGCCACCGGATTGCGTAGTCGACTTTCGCATCAGTTGTAGCAAACGCGCCTCGTATAACGCCTTTGCGCCGTACTCCACCGTTACACGCTACACCATTCACGATAATACACGAAATAATAACAAATTCGAGTAGAGGCAAAACACTAAACACCACTGATACTAACGTAAATTGTAAATTGTCCAGTATCTATATGCAAGGATAGTCTACAAGTAGGAGCATGCTGCGCTGTTGCTGCTGGTACGCTGTACCGAGCGCAAATGAACAAGCACGTCGCAGCCTGATCTCGTCCTCACAGTAATGAGTAGGAACTCGTGTATTTTCAAGTCCACATTAGGTATACAACAATTCGACGAAACCGATCGGCAAATTAAGCTTATCCATTATTTGCTTTTTACAAAATCTCACTCGAACAGGTGCTAACACGTGTTCAGCAGTCATACGTATCGACTGTATCCGGGGCCGGCGATCTTTCATTTTCTCTCACCAGGTGCGAATACAAAACTTCTAAATAAGAAACCCTGGACCCCCCCCCCCCCCGCTTAAGAAAATTGAAATACAAAACATGCAATAAGCACCAATAAGTTTTCGAAAATTGAATTCTTTGAAAAAATGTGGATTTTTCCACCTGGGGCACGTGCTTTAGTGCAATTGGACTTTAGCCGGCCATGACCGTATATCATTCCAAATTTCAACATTCAACACGCTGTAACTCGTATCCTCCTCCAAATAGATGTTTGCACAGTTAGGTATCGTACAACACATAGGCCAGCTTCAAAATTAATTTAAAAAATTTTTACCAGGTACCCTGTCATGTTGTTACTGCTAAAGAAAATTCCGCATTAAGATATTTCCGATTCTTATTAGTTTTAAGGGTCGCTTCCAAGGATGAAGTTTTATATGTAATTCTCGAGAAAAAAGACTGTAATTTGATCCCCCCTTCGGCAGTGGGTCCGATGGGGGGGGGGACGTGGATAACTTACTACAAATCTACTCCCATGTGGAATTTCATTATTTTCTTCCTTCTTTTCTGTTTTGGAACCACTCTATCTGAAACCAAGGGCGTCCAAAAATGTTTTTTGTGCTCTATGTCGATAAGGAAGACTCTTTAGGGCTAAATTGGAATATTTTTATTTTCAGCGTTAACTTTCACTAATGAGAGCTAAAACCAAGGCTGGTGTGAGAAGGACTTTTTTTTTGCTAGTCGTGTATAATTTTGCAACAGTTTAGTCATTATTTACTAATAAACCGGAAAAATCGGGAAATTCTGTGACCCAGTTGGAAAAATTCGTAAAACGAGTTTTTTCCCTTTCATTCGTTGCTTTTCAGCTGAAATTTGTAAAATATTAGATGAAATATTCTTTACTTCCTCCACCTTCTAGAAAAGAAGTTCGCACCAGCCCTGCCCAAAAACCTCATGTAAATTACATGAAAAATTTCACGCTTCGTTAGCGACCCTTAAAATGTAATTAAATTTCGAAATATATGAATGGGGATCGGTTTTTATTGAACGAAAATCAAAGATCATGTGCCCCTATATCGTGTAAATGTAAAACACGGAGATATGCATGAAGAATACAAAACAGATAAATTATAAATTTAACAAACTAAAGAGTAATTTTTCAAAAATGTTTGCGAAAAATTGGAAATTTTGAGTTATTAGCGTCACTGGATACAGCAAATCGGTTCCGAAATTTCTATCAAACTGCCATACAGGGACATACCGAAGAGTTTTCCTTGGGGGGGGGGGGTAAAAATTGTGAAAGTCACAGCTGACTCAACTCAAAATTCCCACGTGCCAAAGCAAAAAATAAAACCTTTTGACTTGTTGGATTTTTCCAACTGACTCAACTAAAAATCCCCAAATATCAAAACAAAACAAGAAAAAAACCTTTTGACTTATAGGATTTTTCCAACCCGGCTTGACTAAAATGGTAAATTTCTCCAACTGCTGAGTAAAAAATTCCTACCGGGGGCGGGAGGGGAGGGTTCCTCAAAATCTTTAATTTAAAAAAATATATGAATTTTAACATTTAAAATTATTAAATTAATTATTTATTTAATTAATCCACAAGAACCAATTTTTAATAATAAAGAAGAAAATAAAATTGGTGTAAGTTGTCCCCTAGCTCCCCTATTGGTACGTCTCTGCTGCCATATCGCTATCAGATACAGCAATCGGGATATTTAAGTTCAAATATATATTCCTCGTCCATATGGATAATCTTATTTTCCTAGTAAATTTTTCATTCTTTGGAGGGGAGGGGGCATAACAGTTTTTGGAAAATTACTCTTTAATTATTACAATACTACAATTGAGCGGCCGAGAAATAAATAAATTCTATTATTCTGTTGGCTTGCAGATCAATCACTCGTGTTTCAGTCTTGGTAGAGTAGCCAAAAAGTTTTTTAATATTGCCTCGTTTTAAGGGAAACAAAAATCTGTACGTAAGTTCATTGACCACTCCAAAAATTGAAGGGATATAAGGCTGCAAACTATGGAAACCAAGAACCAACAAATTTTCACCATGAATTTTAAAGCAAAGTTTAAGATATCGAGATAACTTTTTCAGGAATGATAATGGTTGATATATGAACAATGGCTACAGAAACTGACGAAACTATATTAACACAAATAGGAAATAGTATTTCAGTTTCGGTTCCAGTTTTAACGTAGTCCCTGCAGTCAGCCTTAAAAAATACTAGGAATACTTACAGATTACTTCAAAGAATTATATTTCAACATTTTAGAATTATGACAAAATTTCTTTAAAATTTTAAATGATTAAATCTTGAATACTTCGCAATCATTTTTCTAAGAGTACCAGTAAAGGATATTTTTAAAATCCAAGAAAGACCAGCCAACTTTCTTAGTTGTACAGTTTTAATATTGCAATTCTACCCAACTTTACGAATGTACATATGCGGTTAAAATGTTTCCTAAAATTCTATCACATTCTATAATTCGTCCATCAAGTTCCTCCAACACTGAAGTTAGGTAAGAAAGAGTTACGTGTGTTTCTGTTGCATTTTCCATATACTATCTCTTGTCACCCTTGAAAATAATTCCAAACTACAAATTTACCATCAAATTTATTATGCAAATTTCTCATTTATTAAAATTTGAAGCCTTGTATCCTTAACAGTTTTGAAAACATGCTATTAATACTAAAGTTTTTTTTTTCTCTCTCTCTCTCTCTCTTTCTCTCGAACGATAGCAACTTTTCGGTTTGACCCTGGACTTTTCAACACTATTCTGAAAAATAAGAGTTATAACTTGGGATGTTTTCTATTGAAAACATAGAGGCGGAATGATCACCAAAAATGCGTTCACAAACTGACGAGTTCAAAAGAGGCGGGCCAAAAGAAGAAGAAGAAAAACCTTTTTAAATGCTTGAAGTCATATTCCGATTAAAAAAAAACTGTGACGTCCGCGAATTTGAAAAGACAAGGAAGGACCTTTGCGGTGCATTATTCTTTGATTACTAAATTTTTCTAATAAATAGGGCAGAAAAACTCGCTTCGACGTATCCCTGTTTTCAGACAGCTTTTGTTGCTGCGGGCTTTCAATTAAGATTTTCTATGTGTTTTTGATTGCATGTTATACATAAAATGATGCTTACCTAGGAAAATTAGATGAGAAAAGTTTTTATACAAGTTTATGAAAATAAGAATATACGTTTGGTAAGTCAATAAAGTCCCAATATGTAGAGTAATTCGAAAACTTAGCGTTGAAACCTAGGTTATACTCCCAAGACCGCAGGTTCTCCAAATATTCATACCCTATCCATGGATCTGGAGAAGGAGGGGACTGTGAGTTGAACAACTCTGTACACGTATGATAAGTGCAATTTTTAAAATTAATTTGTAGATCTTAATGTTTCTACCCAAGTAAACTCTCCAGGACTCCCAGATCTTGACGTATCCTTAAGAGAATTAGACCCTTAGTACATAATATTTATAAAATTCTGCTTGATCTCATGTAAATCTGGTTATTTATTTTAAAGGGGGGAAAAAGTGGTTAACAAACCATTGGGCGGTTTGGGTTCAGAATGGCTCGACTGTATATTCTGTTATAAACCCTTAGACCAAAATTATCTGTATAAAGCCGCAACAAGTGTATCAGTTTGCAAAAATTGCCCAGTATTATGTCGACTGTAATAAAGTTAATTGTAACAGATAAATGATAAACTTATTAACGGCGATAATAATCAGAAAATAGAGAACTGTTCGTCGATAAACCGATAATGTATTCCGGATTTTCTTGGCTCAGCGGGATTTGGGTTTGTTTCAAACCAGCTCTCTTCCACCCAACTATAAAAATGACTTCTCGCTAGAGTCGCTACCACTGTACTGGCGCAGCCCCCACCACCGCTCTCTCGCGCACCACTTGTCATAAAATAACGCGTCTTTTTATTTATGACGGCTAGGTTTTTTTTCTTTTCCTCTCTTCTTCGTATGCCTCTTGCTCCTCCCCGCTGCTGCTTCCAGAGTTCCTCTCTCACGCCACGAAATGACGCACCCGTCTTTACTTCAATTTTTTGAAAGGTCTCGGATGCCCGAATATTAATTGGTCCATTTCAAAAAATGCTTTACGTTTTAATAAATGTTTAATGTTAAAAAGTCTATCTGCTTAACGACGTACTATAATATTTTTTATGCGGTCGTTCTTCTATCGGGGGATCGGTGATACCTATGTGGGTATCTACATATAGACTGCTGCACTGCATACAGGATAGGTACGGCAGTAGTTATACCTATACTTTTAACTAATACATATTTTATAATATATACCTTTGGCAGATGATGGGATATTTACTTTTAAAAACTGGTCGTGTAAAAGAATGAAAAAATAATAATAAACATCGAGAAAAAATTAAGCTACGTTAAACATTTGGCTATGAATTATTTTGAAATGTTCATTTTATATTTTGTATTTTTTCCCCCTCGTTCTCGTTATTATCATCGTTGCTATTGATATTAGTTTTATTATATTATTAATTTTGTTATAAATGAAAATAATTTCAACTTTTTTTAATAAATCTAATTTATAAAAGTTAGTATCGGTGTTTGATGGCGATTAATAAAATAACAGCAGCGCCTAGATAATTTTCCATAGGTTGGGTACAGAGCAGGTATACTTGATACGGACTGTACTTGACCATTGGAAAGAAGAATCCATGTACCTCGGCCTTAGTAAATCGCATAAGTTTATAGGAAAGAAAAAATGTGAATGAATTAAAGCGAAATTATTATAGTTCGTGTTATGTTACTAGTTTTTAACGTTCTTAATATTTTAAATCCAACTAACACTGGGCTCGAAAATAACAGACGAGCACTTTTGAAGCTCGTCTTGCGAAGTCCGAAGGCGTGAATTCATTTTCACCTGTCAAGGATTTAAATAGATTCGTTAAGAGTTTTACTAGATACACATTAGCGTTTTCAGTTTTATATGTGGTTCAATTTCGTAGTTCTCGGGATGCTGTACCTACTTCTCAACACGAGCCATCTACAAACTCGGTCTTTGAACAGCTATTATTATTTCTATTCTTGACAAGAAAAGAACACTTACGACATCTAACATCGAATCAGCAACGGATCTCAGAATCAGTTTTAGGAGGAAACTTCAGAATTTTATATTAATTCAACTTACCTCTCCCCCACACATCCTCTAAGTGTCAAAATGGCAGCTGAGTCTGTTCAACAGTTCATAATAGATAGTGACAACAGGAAGCCCAAAGAAGGACATTATAGGCAGTCACTCTTTAAATTTTAAATCAACACTGATTCAGTTGGAAACCACTTTCACCAATGGCGTCGGAGAGTTTTTTCAGGGGAACAGAAAAATTTGAGTCGACAGGCAGAGAAAATGTTTTCTTCTCTGAAATCAGAAAGACATTAAGAAACGAACAAACTCGTAAGTCTCGTTTTCTCGCCTCTGAGAAATCTCTCGAGGAGTATTTATCAACTAGCTAAATAATATTTCAGTATTTAATTTTATTCGAGTCGAACGGAGGGGAACAACGTACTCATGTACCCCCCTTCGACATCACTGATTTTTACTACTTTTTCAGCCCATATTTGCTGATTGGTTCAGTATACGATATGTCACTCACTCAATCGCCAGACATACGCGAAAAATAAGTGAAAATGGGTCACACGATTTTATTGGGGCTTTTTATATACAAAATAAAATCACACAATTCTGACAAGGGTTTCTGGGGGGGAGGGGGCCACATTGTTCAAAATAAGATCTGAAGATCTTGCTACCCCATACTGACAAATAATGATAAACTGATTTGTCAGGTATAAATTGTCAGGAAGGAGAGCCTAGTTAGCAAAAATGTCCGCCTACTACCATGTTAAATACACGTCACTAGACTATAAGATCAAGGCATACTTCATTGACACTTTCAAAATTCATCAAGACTTTGTGAAAATTCGTTATAAACCTGAGTAGAATTCACCAACATTAAGATTAGGATAAAATTCTTTCAAGACTCTTCCTAACTGGTGATTTTGGACTTACTCAGGATCCGGCTCTATTTTAAGACTCGATAAGGTTTATCCAGATTCTTTTAGGCTTGCTGAAACTTTGAAGATTCATTTTTACTCATTCAGGAATTAAGTCTCATACAGACTCCGTGAGCCTCAGACTAAGTTCAAATTCATCATACTCATTCGCAATAGCTAAAATCCCTCAAGTTCTTTCACATCGAGAGATGTAGCAACGATTGGAGAGACGGATACCCTTGCCGTACTCGTACTTAGTTCGCCGGTGGACTCTTTGACTAGATAATTATAAATTCTCAAGAATTTTTTCAATTTTTACTCTCGCAGAAGAGAGGGCAATAAAGGAGACAATGTAACACATTCAACTGCCCATTTTCATACCCCAAGCATAATAAAAGCTTCGATCACATTTTTCTAATTTATTAGATTTTTTCACGAGTCAACGTGAATTGCATTTCTCTCTCTGGGAGGGGCAGTTGCTTATACCCCCCCCCCCATTCGCCGATATTACCGCTGAGAGGCAGCTGGCTCAATAACCAACACAGTCTCGTCAGTTTCCAGTTTTACCCTCAACTTTATTTATCCCTAATGCAAGCGTTTTCAAAGTCTCGGATCATTGTACAGCGCTTTGTTGCAAATTTTCTTTCGTCCCTCCACTCTTCAGATTAGCCTCAGTCCTTGAGCATTAGAACCCAGTGAGTAAGTATTACAACGAGTGTGAATAAACGGAAGATCACTAGACTTATTTCTCCACCATTATAACTTTTGATTCCTGGGAACTTCATCTCTTCTACCGAAATGTACGATATAATACGGACTTGAAGCAACGTGCTTGCTTTGAAAATCGAACTCGACCAGACTTAGGATTGTTTGGAGCTGGTACACGATACACATATTATACATACACACAGCTATATATTATTCTTGTGACACCTCCATAGTTTCCGGTCAAATATTTTATTGTTATCCGACCAACAGCGAGCAGTTTAATACCTGTTTTTAATTAAAAATTAACTTACATATTCGTACGTAATTTATTAACGCGTTCTCTTCGTACATATTTTCTGATCTCAGCTCCCTCTTCCTTTTCCCCGCACCATAACGTGTGTCTGAATTTTCATAAATATAATATTTTGTCGTCAAATTATATATACATTCGAATTCGGGTCTATGTCTCTGCCATTTTATTATACACATTTTCATTAACATTAACATATTCGATATAATACCTGTACAGCTCGTTTCGAATAAACTGGTTTCGATCAGATGTTATACACTGAAGCATGTGCATTCGAAAATTGCTACCCTGAATCGTTTGACAAGAATTAATTAGTTGATCGATGAGATTTTCTGAACTCGAATTTATTCGGATTAGCTACGCCGATGGCGACATAAAAATGAGTAAGGACTTTGTTCTGCAATTTCGTGGGGCAAATATTATCATACAACAAAACTGGGGAGAAATTGTTATTTTTCACGACCTTGTACAACTTGGCAGGGATATGGCAAGGTTGCCCTTCAAGACAGGCTTTAGAAGCAAATAAGGGCAGAAAAAACTTTGAATCGTCATAAAATTGAAGTGAGAACAGGAGTACTTTTGCTGGCAATTGATGCATCTAGAGAGCATCTATAACCTTATTTTTCAATTACGTTACCGATTTTTCCGGTAATGCTCGCTTTTGTTTTCGAAGTCCCAAAACACCGTGTGCCATTTCGTTCCCTCAATTATGTAACCATTTAACAACTTCCAAACTTTCAAGGTTTTACTTAGACTTCAAACCACAACTTCTGAAAATCCCTATTTCAAGATTCTATAATTATTCGAAGGTTTTAAAATTGACTTCAGGTAGAAAATCATCGACCCTCAAGTAAAAATTTTAATACAGCGGGAACCTATTTTTATTCATTCTTTCTAATTCATTCCTAAAAAAAGTTAAGACCTCCCCCCCCCCCCGCCACAAGAAAGTCACTTTGCTATGTCCCTACTTATCACCACTTCGAGTTGCTAGACTCTCATCAACGATTTATATAAATACAGATTAGAATCATCAAATTCTTACTGAGTGATGTCTAATTTTGTACACATCGATCATCACATTAGTTGCCATCAGATAAGTTTGGCTACCTAACTGCTTTTCATTTGGAAGAGGGTTCCATAGGGTCCCATAGTTCCCCATTGGGTACATTGACGATAAAGTGAGCGGATCGTTTATTTGATAATAAGACTACAAAGCGTTTAGGGCAAATTCATAATTTCCAAAAACAAAAAAGTCATATAAGAAATAGGAATCTCTGAACGTTATTTCCCGTATCAATCACAAATCTTGGTCTCTTGGTCCAAAAAGATCCGCCAGTGTCAACCATGAAGCATTTAATTGTTAAATAGGTCCCTGGGTACTATTGCCGTACTCACTGGAAATTCTCGCGACATATGAAATTCAGAGAATTTGTCGCCTATGGTCGGATATGCCCTTAATGGTATACCAATATTTTTCCTCAAGATTAGCAGCTTAGCATTATTTCAACTAGCAGCCATTAGTACAGCGTATCGATAAAACGCATCGGACATTTAAATTTATAAAAAAAAGAGTGAAAGAAATCCAATAGGTATCTCTCTTTCAAGACGCATAATGATCAATTTTTAAGTTGGAGGCACTCATTTAGATCCATCGTTTTGTATCTCCAATTAATGAAAAATGGAAGTCTTAGATCGAGTTACGACTCTAGTAGCTTAGTATGGCCCATAAATGCAAGGTTACCCAAGATCTTTCGGGGCCCAGGGAAAATAAATCATAGAGGCCCTATCAACTGATGAAATCCACAATTTTATACCATTTGTTTTGAAACGTCCAGGAACACCAATTTTTGTAGAAAGGATCTTATTTTTCCGAGGCACATCAAGAATAAGTACGTCGATTTTCATTTCAGTCGGATCCCAATTATTGTGAAGCCTGGGGCATCCTGCGCCTTTGTTGTCCCTTTCAGTGGATGAGCCTACATAAATATGAAATATATGAAAGAAAAATTCCAGCTTCTGTGTTTTTAGTTTATTAAGTTTGGAGATTTGAAGGGATCATAAATACCCTGAGAACCTGATTTAGTACTTCCATACCGATCCAGTACATTTGCAGGGTAAAGAATCAAAACTCACCCTCGCCATTTTACTTCAAGGGCGCAAATAGGCAAAATACTGTACACGGGTGTAGGAATATCTTTGCTGCGCCTGTCAACGTGGAGTATGTTATACATATCGCACATTCACAGGCGCAACAAAGATATTCCTGCATTCGTGTACAGTATTTTGCCTATTTGCGCCCTTGAAGTAAAATGGCAAATGTGAGTTTTGATTCGTTACCCTTCATTTTATTACAGCGTATTTAGTTGTCCATCAATCCTACTCCCTTAGAAAACACACATGTAATGCTAGGAACTATTATGTCTCAACAGTATTGAAAAGCAGTGAGATTAGCCTGACGTTTTGGACTTTACGAATACATACAATAAATTGATAAAATAGACTACCTACGTTACCGAATGCTTTTCGGTGACAGGTTGATGTGTAGGACAAAATTACGATACCGGAGGAGAGGGATAAAATTCTCATGAAATACATTACACATATCAAGTGTGGGGTTTTCAGATAATTTTGACTTCAAGTCCAAAATTAATGGCACCTAGTGGCACGATATAGTACGATAAATATCATGGTTTCAGGGCTACTGAAGCCATTTTTTTTTTTTTTTTTTTTTTAATGTAATATAAGATCAGCTTTACCTTTTGAGGGAAAAATGTTTAACATTCGGTATATCAAAAAATATTAGATTTCCGAAGTCGTTGAAGTAGTTTTTCATACTATTCCGATTCAAAGTCGAAAACTGTGGCATCCAAAAAGGGAGAGAGATTTCACTTTCAAATTGCAAAAATAATATTAGACATTATATGGTGCGAATCAATAAATTTTGTAAAATATAATTTCTTGTGCCTTTTGATAGAACGGAAAAACCTTAAAAATTGGGGCTCAAGCCGCCACGCCCTCTCTCTCTCTCTCTCTCTCTCTCTCGTAGGAAAATTCATTGATTTTTCTTGGTTTGAACAAGAAACTTTTTTCAGCCCCAAATGGGGTTAACCTTTTGTTTTCACAGACTGCAATACTGCATTTGACAGTGATTAAATATCAAATAGTTTCAATTTACTACATCGCTTGATGTCCCGGAGGATAGGGCTCTGAAAGTAAGGAGAGAGGATGAAAAAATGAAATTCCCAATGAGAATCGATTTGCAGATCTTCAAGGTCACTGACTTCTGTTCCGAGAATAATTTTTGGATCCGGCCTCTCGAGGTCCCATGAAATGGAGCTGAGACTAAATAATAATTACTATATTTTCAGATGCTGGCCTTCGCGGCTACTGAATTCGATTTGAAGTCATTTTTTGATTCGACCTCAAAAAGACTACGGCTAAATAATAATCAATTTTCCATAATTTAGGCCTAAGCCTTTCGGGCTGCGCACATAAGGTCTCTGATCATGTACGACGTTTATGAGGTGGTTATAAAAAATTGTAAAATACCTTTTTTATAACGAATTCTGAAACTTAAAATTTTTGTTTTCAATTAATTTGTTTTTAAGCCACATCAGGCAAACTATATCCTTATATGAACCCATATTTTCTTTCTATTGTTGACTCAGACAGGTCTAATAGCGTCACCTCAAAGTTAAAAAAATGTATCCTTATCCCTATTAAAAGTGACGAAACGCCACTGAATTTCTTCCTCTTACAACAAAATGCATGCTTTCTTAGCGATCAGCCATTTACTGGATGGCCAATGCATAAGTCATGTGCATGGTTCCTCAGTTACCGCAGTCTCAAATTAACCAATGAATCACTTGAAGGGATACAAAGTGTAATATCTTGGATGTAGATTCAGTCGCTGACATTAACCTTTCGTCGCAATTTGTAGGACGTCTTTTCGATAATGCGAAGGGGAAATAAATGAAAAATCACACAGGGAAATCGTGTAACAATAAAAAATAAATTATAACTTTCCTTTACAGTATAAAATCGTAGACTGATAGTCATAATTATTTTTTATGACAAACCGAAAAAATCAAACCTGTTTCCGATATTAAGCGACCAACTATTATTCGTTCGCATTCCTATTAAGAATAAGTCTTTAATATTCATAACACGAGAAAGAAAAAAATAATAGAAATAAAAAAAAATAAAATAAAAAATAGACGGTAAGGATTTCAACCGGTTTTTGTTTACGGAGCTATTTTTTCGTTTTTCATTTTTTATCTTCTTATAATTTTCCTTTTATCGGTGTGACTGAAACTTATACATCATAAAGGTGGAAGTCAAAATATAACGTATCGTTTTATAACGTGTTCTCTACTCGCAACTAATGATGAAAACAGTAACGAAATCGTACGAAAAATTAATAACACAGCGTATTCGCCGGTAAGTTGGAATACCGAATCGAATAAATTGTTTCTACGCGAGTTTTTTCTCATTCGAATTCGTATAGTTTAATAACTTGAAATTTTTTAACTCGAAACTAGTTTTCATAAATTTCGAGATTTATGAATAGGTAAAAAAGTTTGTAAAACGAATTTATGGGCAACGCGTAAGAATATGCGCGCTGAAATTGCCCACTTAGTTGAAAGTGAGTTAAAGAGTTAAAACTGAAAATAAGATAAGGAATTTTGTCGTAATTTGTTGGCTGTTTCTGGCAATGTAACCAAAACGCAGCAAACTATGTATGGATAATCTAATAAGTTTACTTACGCGTTAGTGTTGGTTGTCATAATGCGAAGGTCTTGGTTTTACATCGAACGAATTCCTCGCTTATTAAAAAAAGTCATCGAAATATATACGTTCCAGCGAATTTCTGCGTTAAATTACTTTTCTAAATCCGGGATCGTATTTTTTTTTTCTTTCTTTCGCGATTTAAATGAGCAAGGAAAACTCGAATTTGCAGAAAGAGTTTTGGAAATCCAAAGTTCCAATTTTTTTTTCTCAATTTCTCGTAGGCACCAGTTCGTTTAAGTACCTTTTCTTTGATTTACATGTTAGAGCTAGAGGGTGATCTCGGCTGCTGAATCTATTTCTTCTTCGAAAAGTGCGGTCAAGTCGCAGATCAAATTCTTGAAAATATACAGTGAAATTTCCCTACAATAACATCGGTGGGCTCATTATTTTTTATTTTTTATTATTTTAACTAAATAAAAAAGATGCCTATACTTTTTTTTTTTCAGAATTTTCGAACTCATTATCTTTTAACATTAACTAATAAGAACTAAACACGATTTAAAGGAAAATTGCAATGGACATTAGAGACATTTCGATAAACTTCTACCGCGTTACTGCGGTCAAAAATAAATTAAAACGGTAGCTGAGCGTTTGTTAATAACCAAGCATGAGCGGTTGCTTGTCTTCATAACAGCACCCTCTGGCATCAACTGAAGGGACCTCGAAGACTAAGCCGTGAAGAAAGCGGCAAGAAAGACGCCAACCTTCATAGCTATAATATTATGCGTTGATTCTATCAATCTACTGAAAGCAACCCTTAGTGACAAATGGAAATAGCAGTGGCGAAGTACCCCATTGACCGTCAAATTTGGACTTATTAAGAGCACAACTCGAACTTATGGTTCCACGACCTCAAAATCAATGGAAACAAACTGTGATATATAGATTGCACATACGCCATGTCTCCTAACCTACCGTCACATTTTCCATAATATCCCGACTCAAGTTGGAATACCTGTCATACCACTCTATCCGTCCAACATATATTCTAGTAACCTGCTCCTTCCACTCACAACGCCATGAATGAATAAACCTTTCTTCAACTTTACCTCAGATGCTCTAAAATGATATTTCAGCTCTAAACAAAGTCTTCTTTTCCACACACATATTCTATTTTCCTATCAAAATTGGTCTCCTCACATTCACTTAGTCGCTGGTTTAGGAAGCAGTACACAGGTATATTACCGACAAAAAAAGAGAAAAAGAGACAAAGAGCACAAACAGGACGACGATCAGTCATAGGCAGATAAAGAAATGTTGAAAAGTTATAAGAAAACTCCAAGCAGAGCCTCAGATGTTTAGATTCTCAGCTCCGATTATTATAATCCGACGGCGATAGCAACGGCCATGAATTTGCGCTTAGAAAAGCAGATATATGCAAGAATCTAATTTGAAATTGCTAAGTTTGGGCTTCAGGCTCTCTATTCCCACACAAATCATATGATGGAGGATGGAAAATGGTTCGCGGTAGTATCTGCTTGTCTAGGTTCCCGCACACCGAATCAATATTGTGTCTTCGCCATTTAATCGTGGATGCGCCAGCCTAGTTTTTGAATAGCATTGAGATACCGACATACTGAATATGGAACATAACAAGTGTTCTTGACTCCTGAATCCTGAATTTTAGCTCTTTAGCACGGTTTCTTCAAAGGAGGAAAACTGCTGTCTGCCAATCTATTCTTAAACCTATCTGCCTTCTTGTGCATATGTTTGATTACTTTTCTTTCTTTGTTCTAATTAATTTTCTCTCTGCCCGGCTGAATCTTGAGACAACAGATCTGCCTTCGCCTTTTTTCGATTTTCGGGCAGACAACCTCCTTCCCATGTATTTTTATAAGCGGAGGTGACCAGCAAGAATTATAATAATACAGAGCCGAAAGTAATTTTCGTAAGGCGATTGCCTAGTGAAGTCGCCCTTACATAATGTAAGAATTCGTCAGCTTGTCCCTTGGACTACGTTCATCCTGTCGAAACATGCACATTGCATGTTGATTGTACTTCACATATTATGCACTATGTATTGAATATATTATTCAGTTTTTTTTTAAAATTAAATTAATTTATTTTTTGTTTGGTGGGAGGGGGGCTTTTGTCTTTACGGTACAGGCCGCACAGAGTACAAAGTTTACTAAACCCTCAGCTTAATCAGGCCGCAAGTAAACTTTGCTTGGTAAAACGCCGACTATACTGCAGTTGAAAATGTGTTAATGTGACGTTAAGTAGATAGGTAGATAAAACTTTTACAAGCATATTCATGGAATAAAAGATCATAAAACTATTCGTAGCTCGAAGAGTGAGTCAGAGAAGGAGAGAGAAACGTCAGGAATTTCAAGCCCAAAGCGAACTGAAAAAGTGGTAAATGACCGGATGAACAAATTAATGAATGAAATGTAACTGACCTAAGTCGATACATACGAATTTTTAACGAGATAAACGTTAAGAAAAATCTTGACATTTTAACCGTAGTCGTCACAAGCAAACGCATTTCTATAGACGAGAAATTTTAACGATCTGGTTCATCTTTAATTCGACGCCGAATCAGATAAAATTAAAATTAGTGGCGAGACAGTCAAACTTGTACGCTAATAATTATATTTTCGAGACGAATGCATTTTTTATTTTGTATTGGCACTCTAAATTATGGTTCATCATGGTACTTCAAATCAGCGCAACGTCTTCAAGAAATTTTCTAAGGACTAGTCTGACCTTCCAAAAGTTGGGAAATTTTTTCTAAACTATATGTAGCACCCCTCTTTTTCTAAAATAAAATTTCCAAATTCTCCTTTCTTACGAAAATGAATGGATGAAATAGAGTGTCGCACAGTGATCCAGGACGTCAGAATCGTTTGCAAATTCGAGTTCTCGGATTACTGGGAGATACTTTGTTTACAGATTATTTCAACGAAAATATAAATATAGAAATGAGTTCTATTTCAGAGCTCGAATCATGGATTTTATCTCTTCGATTCGCTTATAAATCAGGATAATGAAGTTCAAGCTTTAGTCGTCAAAAAGCGAGGCGGGCAGCGTCGAACAAGGATAGTCTTAAAAATGAAGCGAGTGCAAGTGTGATGTAGTTACTGTGGGGCTAGGAGGGAACCACCTGATTTTCTAACAATAAGCATGAAAGATAATCATTTGAAACCGAGAAAAAAATGTTTAATAATAGTTTTGCAAGGTTTATGAGCCCTCTTACGACGAATTAGTCGTGTCCTAACGTATTTTCTAATACGGTCTATGAATGAATTTCAACAGACTATCAGCTTTTGCGAGTCATACCGAAATCGTAAAATATTTTAAATGTTGGTGGGTAATTCTCAGAAAAGTGCGATAGTTTGCGTGTCAGCTATTTTCTCAGCATTATACTCTTTTCAGAAAATTAAAAATAATAGATTGGTATGTTTATGATTTTTTCTGCTCGACGCAATTGTGTAGAACCCCATACCCCTCCCCCCTTTAGCGGAAAATGAGCTCAAAGGGCAAAAACTTCCATCAACGTGGATGAGGCTAGTATTTCTTGAAATCATTATTCATTTTTTCACCCTATGCAGAACGAATATTTTTTTGAAATTAAAGGCCAAAGTTCTTCTCAACCCATCACTCTACACGTTGACATGCATTTGAGGGGCCTTTAGTACATTTAAAGGTCGCCTCAAAAGCCAAAGAAGGTTTATGGCTGGTGTAAATTCCATCTCCGTGGTCATTTTTTCGTTCTTACGCATGGCCACCCTGATTCCATATCTAATGTTCGAAACTAGCTGCTTAGCTTCAAATCTGTGTCGAGAACTTCGAGCCATGATCGAATTCAACGTCGGAGTTGAGTTAACTTGTCCACAACTAATTATCTGTGAAAATGAGCGCATTTACAATTCTGCATATCTATCACCGTGGCTTATCAGTTCTTTCCGGCAATTTTCGCTGTCAACCTGAAAATGAGAAAGAAAACTGTTAAATGTAATTATAAAAGAAATATATAGGCGATTTAAAAATAAAAATTATATTTGCGAGTCTCAAATGAGAATTCTTAGGAATTATTCTTTCAACGTGGCTAACTCTTTCTTTTCCTCATCCGTGGTCATTCGGAATTTTTTAGTTATTTTGAATTTCTAACATCGGACATGGTTTTGATAGGTGATTGATTGTGTCGCTGATACGCTGAAGGATTATTTCATAGTTTAAATAGAAATACAAATAATACAATCGTTATATACATGAACTTACTTTTATGTATTCTCATTGAAGAAGTCATCATTATTCTTCTGCAGGAAACTTTTCATAATGATTGACCGCAGTGAAAGAAATTCCATCGAAAGGTTGGCCACGGATAAGGAAATTCCATCAACGTGGCCAAATAATGTTGGCCACGGATAAAGAAGTTCCATCAACGTGGTCAATGAATCTTCAAAACGTTGCCCCCCCCCTTCAGTATGACGACAGCTCAATGCCACCTTTTAATTCAAGGACAAGTACAATGGTGATTCCAATGAAAAAAAATTCAAATTGCTCAATTTTTTTTGGAAAAAATTAAAAGTTTAAACTGTTGCACTTTTCAGAGAATTACCCTGGTAGTAAGGATTAAAGTTGCCTTGGAATAAAATCGAAAACTTTATAAAAGAGAAAAATGTTACATGCACTGTCAAGAATGGCCAAGGGCGATGTATATAAGGGAATGAAACAAAATTAGAGACGGAAATATAGAAGAGCTGAGGGGGAGAGAGGGGTCTTAGTCTCCCTACAAGACCTATTGCAGACCATCAGAGAATGTCATTTTCTTTTACATTCTCTCTTCTTTTCAAGGATGGCGTGTGCAATATGGCTGCTAGAAAAATATGAATCTGCGCCCATGTTTAAAGGAATTCTGAGGCTTAAGTTGTATACATTCCTTTGCTTCCTCGATCTCGCTTCCTCCGAAACTGTTTATAAGTAACACAATGGTTATCTGATCTGAAACATTTTTCAAGTGCTCATCACTAACCGATCAACTTTTTCTCGCGAAGAAAAGAGAACGCCTTCTTCAAGACTAAATCTCTTCAACGCTCTTTTAAGAATCTGCAGGACTTTCCTTGACTTGTTGAAAGACATTTCCAACTTCTTCATGTCTCGCTAGGACTGTTCACTGCATCTTTTCCGGACGTGATTGTACAATTTGAACCTTCATAAAGACTTTTCAAATTCCGAACTTGTTTCTTGTTTGGGAGTTTAAACTCCTTAAAGCTAACATCGAAGACTTTTGTGAACGTTAAAGACTCATCAAAGCCTTCCTATGACTGTTGATTGTTTGATATTTGTTTACACTTTTCTTGTTCCTCCCAGATTGATGGAAGATGACTTAAAAGGCTCGCGCAAAGTTTTAGATTTACTGTAGAATAAGATTCCCTTCACATTCTTTATGACACTTTCACGCTTACTCAAGACTCTTCTAGTACCGATCAAAATTATTTCAGGCTTGAAGACTTTGTAGGATCTTCCACAGCTAGGTATCCGAGACTTCTTAAGATTTTAGAGTCTCTAAAACGCTTCAATACTAATTTAAGATTTATTAATACTCTTCTATACTTGTATAACCTCTATTTTCCAGGCTTTTTCGTCACTTGTTGAGTATTCTTTAAATTTTTTTCCAAGCTCTTCCTAATTTATTTAGGTAATACTCGTTACAACATTCTTGTTTCGGACTTAGTAGATTCTTCAAGGTTTTTCAAGACTTGTTCAAGACTTTTGCAGACTTATTCTCTAGATTTGTGTAAGACTGGCTCGGGTTCTTCAAGAACCGCTTGAAAAGTTCAGTCTCCTTCATACTTGCTTAATATTAACTAAAATATTCTTCAGATCTATTAAAGGCTCTCCAAGATGAGTACCGGACTCTGGTAAAGTTCGGTCATGAGTAAATTGTCAAAAATTCTTTCTTTCTTTTTCTCTGTTTCTTCAGTTTTTCTTCCTACTTTTATTCGTCTTTTCTTATCTCGTTCTTTATTCAGCTCAGCGTTCCGAGGCATATACATTAGTTCACCGCTCATGTAAAGCCAAATCCGTTAAACTGAGTTAAAAGCCCCAAAATGACAGGAATGATAAAAACAATAGCCTCTTTTCCTGGCTATTTAGCTACCTTACGACTGGTCGTCTGTCTTCCAGTTTGATGAACTGTTTGTTGCTCCATCCAGCTGTATCTTAGGGTAAGAAATCCGCACCAGTAGTATTTCGGATTACACGTAGGTAACCTGCCATGTGTTTTCAGTTGTGAAGAGGAAGAAAAGTCTGGTTTGTTTGTGGTAGGTATTAAACTGCAAACTTTCGAATTGTTCCGATTTATATTTCCAACTCAAATTTTCCGTCTAGGAAGGCCAACGGCCTCCATAACCCTATTCGTTCATCAACGCTTGCAGTGTTGCCAACTCCAAAATGTGATTTACCTAAGATTCTGACCTTGAATGTCTGAGTGGCTGTTCTCTTTGACTGAGATTTTTTTCTCGCTCAGAAAAAATAGGAACAAAAATAAAAAATACTCGTTATATTTTTTTATTAATGTTTGGGTAAGATATCGTCGGCTTCGTGGCAGAACTCACCAAGTCCTACATTTTTACATAAGACTTGGTGAGTTTTGCTACGAAGCCGACGATATATATGCATTCATACACCTACATGTATTAAAAAACAATATAATTCCGGTAGTTCAGTTTTGCCTGCCAGAGTCTGAGTTGAGATGTCTTGGCCTGAGAACTCCGGCAAAATATTACTAGTTGGCAACACTGGATCACTAGTCACATTCGGCTTTACCGGATATCAACTTTTTCTCGATGAGCCCAAACGAGTTGTATTCATCATTTTTATACAGCAGGGGTTTAAACACGTGTGAAAATTGGAAAATTCACGCATTTCTAGCTCTCTTCGAAGACGCTCACATTTATGTAAGAGGGACCGCGGGTGATCGAATGTCTAGCATCTGGAAAAGCCGTCAACGTTAGCAGTTTTCACCGATAAAGATACGAGTACAAGCGACGGGCTGAACCACTTGTCTGGGACTTAACACGAGTAACCACCTCGAATAATTGGACAGTACGTACGCTTTTCGAGGGAATCCGGAAGCTGTACGCTGACGAGAGTTCGTTGAACAGGTTCATATACGTCGGCACTGCACGTAGTACGAGTAATCGAAAAACAGGTAGACGCGAAGACAGATGTATGAAATTAGACAGCGGGAAAGATAAGGATGAGTAAACGAAAACGGTGTACGCAGAAATCAAGTGCGCAGGCAATTTCAGGTGAAAAACCAGCATTCTCGAATCAAGTTGCGGATGGAGGAGAGGGGAAATCAACGAGAAAAAAAATGAAAAAATTAAGAAATAATCGCTAGCGGTCATTGATATTTCCTTTCGGAAGAGATAGCGATACGGTTGCTGTTCTGGCGCGATGGAATACGAGTGTAGCTCATTAATCAGTTAGCCGAGTGTATAACAGGTAAAGGTAGTAAAAGTGGGTGTACGCGATTACTAACAGTTCGAATCTCGGAGCTCTTTTTGACGAAGGTCTGCTCGGTAGCACGAAAACTACTGACCGGTACGTGATTTATGGCTCAAATGGTGGATACATACGAGTCAACTGCGCTCTATAAATCTTCCCAACGTTCCAGGAAATTAAAATAATATCTTCCACTTATCCACATATTTTCGAGCTACCCGCTCCGGTGTAATAAAAATTAATGAAAAATAGACGGCAATACGGTGGCGTTGCGTGTAAATTTAACACAGACCTATAGTGTACCGGTGTACCAGTATTCTGGCACTCGTATTTATGGATATGAGGTATCCTATAAGAAAATATTCGTACACAGCGACTCCTCATATCGCTTCGTGATACGTCTCGCCGCTCTTTTTTCCTTTCTCGACGGCCAGCAGACCTGAAGAGGTACCTTACCTAATACCTATAGCCTATACGTATAGGTATAGGTCCTGAATTTTTCCCTACGCATTAATATAATTATTCGATCACGATGCACGTTTATATTAGTTTATACCGCAGTGTTGGTAGATATATTTGTATAATATATGTGTATACGCGAGCATACCTATACCTATACCTATGATGCTATGAATACTATACGACGATGCTATACACGTGAAAAAACGATATCTCTGTAATTTACTGAAACTGTTCGCGTTTTAATCATCTTTTTTCGGTGATGTAGAAAATTAAACCAACTACTACGTTAAGCGTGTTCGGTAAATTCTTAAAATTTTTTCTCCATACATAAATATGTCCCATGTCGAATTTATAAGGTAGGTTTTTCAACTTCGCGTTTTAAGGAAGTACAACGGCAGAACGGGCGAGGGAGAGAGTCCGGCTTTATACACAACATTCGTCTTCCGCGTTCTTATCTGAACGAAATAGAAATTGAGCTAATTTTACTCGAAGATTATAAACTTGAAATTAGTCAACCGGGATGGGTTACTTGAAATCCTGGAGCCTCCTCACTAACCCCGATGAAAATCTGCAAATTAATAGAATCTTTGCATCCCTTCGTATCCCCGGCCTACACAGTAGAAAGAGATACGTACGTTCAAAGACGCAAATGTGGAGGGGGAGGGCTTCGAGCTTTGGACTACCAAATCTCGTGAAGGATCCCCTCCCCCAAAGAACTAAAATATTTTACGAGTGAAAGAATTTTCAACATTATGTTTATCCTTGTCAGCCCCCTATCCAGGTTGGCGATTTGCATTCATGGACACCTTGATTGTAAAAAGTTGAAACAAATAAGATTCTTAAAGAATCATAGTTGAGTTCTAACCAGTCTTCAACTACTGTAACCAGTCTTATACATGAAATCAGTAGCGTAGCCAGGGGGGTGATTGGGGGATGAATCCCCTCCCCCCTTGAGATGAGAATTTCTTTATATGCTGGCAGTATCACAGTAAATGCGCAAAATGAAATTTAAATCCAGATACATAATTGAAGTTGAAAAGCACAACATACTGATACGTCAATGTAAAACAGACAGTTCATGTTAGGTGTACCCCGCCCAAAATTTTGCTGATCCCCCTCCTTGGAAAAATCCTGGCTACGCCACTGCATGAAATCGATACTGTGGCGAATGCTCACGAATATTCCAGAGAAGTAAAGAACGATTGTCAAGATTCTCGTAACTACGTGAGAGATAATAAAGAGCAATACGGAGATTCACTGATAATATCGGTGTAGGTATAACATGACTAGTTTTGAATAGGTACAATAATAATTACTATGTTCTAGGCACACGAATTAAAAAAAAAAGGTTCTATTTGAATACGAAAATTTGCATACTTCCATTTGTACCAGCGTACTGCATACCTACAACTTATAAGGCGCTCGCATTCCTAATTTTGGAAAGTTGTTGAGAGAAAATGAGAAAAGTAACTCGAGACTTTGCGGTCACCAATTGCAAGTTAGGGTATCCGTCTATCCGTTATTTAAAACTTCTCCGAGATTTAACCAGTGAGACCTTTCTCGAAGCTCCTCCGGATCACACGTAGATGACGCCAGAATTTTTTCAGATATTTTGAACGATATTCAGTCACGTTGCGAAGGATTTCGAAGTGGAACACGACGCTTACAATAGAATATTTCAGAAATTGTATCAGTACCCAGAAACGCCTTCATCGAAGGTAATGGAATGATAACCGTTAACATGTAATATACTAAAAATAGAGGATGGAATTCTCAACATGTTCACAGAGAGAAAAAAAAGTCAATTTTGCAAAAATACATCTCATCTAAAAGTGCGTAATTTCAAACTACTAACAATTAATAAATTGATGATTGATTTTTAGTGCCGGTTTCAAACCTGTATTTATACTTCCTCCTTTATCAATTGCGTTCTCTTGTAAGTGGTTAATAAGTTATTAAAACGTTAAATTTAAAAAAATAAAAAAATAAATCAAAGTACTGATTTGTAACTATCATTGAAGGGGGGGGGGGCAAGACATGAGAGGTAAGAACTTTGAATAAAATTGCAAACTATATACAAACAAAATATCAACGATGTATCCCGGAATGTATGAAAGGAGAGAGGATTGATGATTGGATTCTTACAAGCGGAGCGGATGAAAAATTTTTGCATATTTTTTTTTTTAATTAGCATCTGCATTCGGTACAACTAAGACGAAATAATGATGACGATGAAAATGTTTCTCGGTAGATTCTGCAAGGATGATGTAACCATTTTGAGAACATTGTGAATAAACTTTTAGAGTAGAGAGGATGTCCTCAACAGCTATGATTAAAAGTTTAAGAACATTACCGATTCATCAATTGGGTTGGCAAAGGACATGAATTTTAACCTCCAGTAATCAGCAGTGTAAATAAGAATTGCTGTTTGAAACATTTTCAATTTCCACTTTTCTTTATAGGAAAGGAATCGCTGTATCTCAGAACCAGAAGGAGTCACGTCCACTTTTGGCCATTTGTGAGTTATGTGAATGAATTACCCTAATATACATAAGTACTGCTGCAGAATGTACCTACCCTGAAAATTACCCTCCAAAAGTTCCGTTAAGGGAAAATTCCCAAAATCAAAAAAGAAGCAAGTCCATTGCACGCAGTCCTTTTCCCGAAAATTACATCAGATGGTGTAACACCGAAATCGATATTTTTCCATATACCAACCATTGTGACCTATTAAAAATTAAAGCCTCACGCTTTCAGGAACTCTAAATTATGACAAGTCAGCTGAATTTTCCTACGACGACGTTAACGACGTTCTGACCACCGATACACTGGGCTGGCTGTCGGTTGCCATGGGTCATCGAAGTACGAAGTAGCCGTACCGTTTACCGAATTAATGTGTTGAGAATTCGAAAAAAATCTCGTACAACATTGACGTTGATTTTTTCGGTATCTTTTTGGTATCCTCGCAACATTTCCGCGCTATACAGATGGACTTGCCTCCTTCAGGTTCTGCGGTACGATGCTCCCATTTCCTTCCAAATGTATCCGCTTCTACATTCAACGAAAACATTGCCCTACACAACCCTGCTTATGATGATTCTCTTATACTTGTTTAAGACAAGTAGACGCTCTTTAAGGATTCTCTCAACTTTCATAAGCTTTGCTAAGACTGTTCACAATTTATTTATGATTTTCGAGACGCTTTCATGCTTGTTAGACAAGACTCTATCACAGTCTTACAATGCTATATGAGATTTTTTTCAGACTTTCCAAGACATATCCAACTTCTGAGAAGTGTGTGTCCATTTCGGAGTGTGAGTGAACTTGGTAATATTCCATTTGTAGGGTGCGCCAATTCACTTTTTCTCCTTCTGTAGATCAGAGCGCTTTCGAATGTTATGCCATCATCAGTGGAGTAGAGGGGTACTCCCCTGATGATGGCATAATAGCTGAAAGCGCTCTGAACTACAGAAAAAGAAAAAGTGAATTGGTACACCCTACAAATGGAATATTCTGAGAACTTGTTCAAGCTTCTGTAAGATTCTTCTAGACTCGCTTAAAACTCGCGATGGTCTTTCAAGATTCGTTTGTAACTTTCGAGGTTCCAACGTACTTCTTTAGGAACTTTCAAAACATTTTAAGACTCAAACAGACGTGTTTGAGACTCGATATAACGTTTTCAGTTTCAGTTCGGTTTTCTGGGAGGGGCAATTACCACTCCATTTCGTCTCCCATTTTTCCGGGAACCTATTTATCGGCCCGAGAAAAATAATAGAAAGCACGAAACAAATAGAGTGATTGAGCAACATTTAAAAATAATGAACGAGAGAAGAAATATTCAACGAGAAAAAAATGAATAATGACGAGAAAAGAAAAGTGTTGAACTACATTATTCTGATGCACGAAAAATCAACTGTCACACTCACGAAAAATACATACGAATACGAATAATATTATTTCGCGCTACATGACTGTATACGAGAAGGAAATTACAGTACAGTGCCTATTGCACAATTAGTGCTTTCTTAGCCTTCGTGGGACACTGTCTCTTCCTTTCCTGCCCGAGAGGGATACTTTAAGCCTCCGGCGGAACGCTCATTTTTTTTCATCTAATTTGAACGCCTAGCGCATATTTACAAAGTCCATTTTTTACATAAAATGGGCATGTACATTTAACGCCTGAACATGATACCGTTATGGTCCACAGTTCCGTTCATCAAGACTTAAAACCGTCGAAATCAGCCCATTTACCAGAACATTTCGGATACATTTTCAAAATTTTCGGCGTAATTGCTGCATTCATCCTGGACAATGTGGTGAAATACTGCGTACAACTCTCTTCGGCGTGCTGTACCGTGGGGGAATTCGAAAGTGCCCAGTGGTAGGTATCTGCCCACTTTTCAAGGAGGATGATTGAAGTCTTGGCAAACAGTACGCAATTGCACGATGAAGGGTACCGGCTTCGTGACCACTTCCCCACCATCCTTGACATGCAGTTGAGAAACTGCTCTACCGGCAGTCTTTCCCAAAGCGTATCCTTCTGTCTGATACGAGCGTTGGTCGCTTCAACACCATTGTTGGTAGACGGATAATGTTCAGCGGCTCCCTCATACTTATTTGGATACTTTCGGAACCATAATTTATCAAAGTATTCAACGAAAACGAGAACACAACTTTCCTTCTTCTTCCGCCATTTCTTCAAGAAGAGTGCGCTGGCTTTGGTAAATGTGGCTTGATTAGGAGACATCTGAAGGCTGATTACACATCACCTACTTCCCGTTGCAAAGTATACTTTTCTCGCGGGAAGCTGTCAATATCTCGTGCGTGAGTCATCTCTGGTAATCTCTTTTAAAACTCGTTCATTTTATTTTTCTTCTCGTGCAAACCTTGCATTTTAATACTCTCCATTTTTCCGTTCCTGCTCCACAATCAATTCTGCAATGTGACGTACTCATAGGTATATAGAATCCGCCTTCTTTTGAGAACATGCAACCGGTTCGGCTCTCAAATGTTACAACATTACAAGTCCGCGATGGTAGTAAAACCGTATAGTATCAACAAATGGTGTGATTTCAATCGTAAAACCGAATTTTCTGCGATACTGTGGCGGCTGCACCAAATCGTGTGCGATTATCTCTTTTAAATGCCGCGACACAGTAGCAACAGCGTTCAGCGTCGATGCCGGTGCGAGATACAATCGAATCCCCTTCGAGATCAAAATGAGCAATTACTATAAAATTTTATTGCTTACACGCGTTATCGGTGCATTATAATTTTCGTTTATATATTACCAACAGTGTGGCCGGTATTTTACAAAGTTAGCGTATACAGTGTACTCTGTGGGTAGGTGTATGTATCTACTACCTGGCTAATGTGTATGTTATGTATGTATAGGCACAGCTACATATCCGTGTCATGCGACTACTGTCACCGCATCGCGATCGTGATGACACGCATAATATGGAAGCCAGAAAATGATCGTGGTGCGAGTTTATAGTTGTCACCATATAATGCGGTTGGTTGTTGCTAATGAATGGTTACACACGGCTGGTTATACTCGTACTCCTCTCCGAGAGTAGGTACGTGCAGTACTTGGTGGAGCCTTCGATTACATATTACTTCCCAACGGAGGCACGGTACAAAGCATATCAATCTTTCGATGGTTGTCGGTTCTTCTTCGGGTTCGTCCCAACACACCTACAGAGGCTTTTGTACGCTGAGCACGATCGGCCGATGAGCAGCAGTCTCCACCCATCCAGACTAGGTACGAGTAAATATGTCCTCCGGCTTCGGCACACGCTTCGTAACAACATTGAATAATTTGACATTTCAACCGACTTCATTTTTCCGCTTAATTGTTTTCATTTGTCGGCACCGCACATCGCGTAAATAATCTGAAAATGTCTGCACGCGGATATGAGCGACTCACTGTATGTGTACGAGCGAGTACTCGTATACGGTGACACGACTGGAGGAGGCATCAACGGGCCTAATTATCGCGTATACCGAAAACATTGTGCGCGATAAAATCCTAATAACGAAGCAAAAATGAAACTTCACACTATACGTTACACGTTATTTATATCGAATTTGACAGGAAGTAACGAAATTAAGTAACTTATTTGACGACAGAGGGATAATTAATTACGCGTACCTACCTACGTCTTCTCTTCTCCGTTCACCAGAATCGAACCGGTGTCTGGCGGTGATATTTTACATTGTATTCGACCTACACAGAGATGGGTAATTATAAAAACGAGTTAAAATATTAACCCGGCTAAATTATATTTTTTCGTAATTATCATAAATAATATCGATCCGATGCAGCGTATACTCCGCTCCAACCGAGATCGTTAAATATGTCGTCTCTCAAAATACATATAACTTTTTAGTGGTACCAGCGATATTTTATTTCCATAATTTATTTCGAACTCGAGGAGAATGCGAGGCAGCCTCGTTCGCTCTTATTTCCACAATTTATACGAAAAAACTTCGCTTTTCGGATCCATTTTTCCACAAAATATTCGAATGCGCGCGTAACATTCGTATAGGTGTACATACGAGTACGCATCACGCACGCCTTGTCTCCGTGTCTCTGCATCTTTGAAAAAGGCATCGGCAACCCGCATCACATAAATGAATTGTAAGTAGGTATTCGAATTTCTCCTAATTGATTAGCCACGCGAGAAAACACTTATCTATTCTAAACATGAGCCGAGTACAGATAAGTTGCCATTCGTAATCACTTCAGAGCCCTTTGGGCATCTAACAGCTTCCGCACCTAGTACAGATCGATTTTTAAGGAAAATAAATTATCATTCCAGTAGGTATTTCCAGATTTTTAAAGAATGTCTCCGTAAAACGCCTCGCGGTGTAATTATATCTATATTTCTTTATCTATTTATTGACGAAATGATAACTGGATCCCCTTTTCCGGAATATTTTGAGTGCATACATGTCAACAGATTTCCTTTACACGACAATAGCGATGCTTCAATAGATTTTCAATAGGTGGGGTGATCCCTAAGGGAAGGAACTGTATAAGTTTCAATATTCTACTAGAAGATAAAATTACAGCTAAATTAAGATCGGAAGAGTAGTTTTTGTTGCCTCCACCTTCCGAAAAAACACAATACAATTCGAAACCGACGACATATAGACAGCCAATCAGTTGACCATTGAACCAGACCAGCAGATAATGCACAACGCGAAACATCAAACAGTATGGATCAATCGGGAACAGGGTTTTGAAGCTCCGCGTCGAAATGATTAATATCCTCGAAACTGGCTTCGGCTCTGACTCCCCGGGGAAATGATCGGTTCCAGGACTCCGAGCACCTGCTCTGATTCCTTGTTTTGGATTATCAGAATATCAATAGCAGGGGACGAGCCGAATCATCTTTGTTGGGTGAGATAAAACATTTCTGGGTGTTTCTCAAACATGGGGAACGATTTGTGTCCTAACTAAATATCTACAGAATGGTAACACTGATTTTTTTTTCAAGTTTGGTATATTACTAGTACTCATTTGGTACTACTATAGCTATATGTGAAGTTTAAGATTACTGTATATTTGAAGGTCATTTTATATTCAGAAACATAAGAATGTCTAGTAGTGTGGCCTGTTTCACTAGTAATTTTTCATTCAATAGTCTGGTACACGCGCTCATCTAATGAAATTTGAAACCCGCTGACTGGTGTTAAAAGTAAAGAATTAGTGACTCTATCAGGGAAAAGTGATTTTGCAAATTTCTGAGCAGTATTGAATAACTCTGAGGAGCCAAGTTTTTTTTTTTTTTTTTTTTTTTTTTTCAAAATTAATCTTAAAACCTGAATTTAGATTTATTTTTCCCTCCGAATTGTCTTTAGCAGTGACTTTGATGTCCTTGGCGTGGATCATACTCGTATTATTTTCGATGTCCACGCGAAACACGTAATATTGAATTTCCCTTTAAGTCAAATCTGTACTCCGCCTATATTAAAAAAAGAAAAAAGTCTTCAGTTCGTTCAGGTGCAGTATATCTAATTTGAAAATTATTTGCGCATTTTTCAGATTTAGAAATGGCTCTAAGTAGATGAGCAGAGCGGTTACGACGGAAGAAGGAATGAGTAGGACCAGCGATCTTTCATTTTCTCATCTGGTGCAAATACAGAACTTCTAAATAAGGAACCGATAAGGAACCCTGGACCCCCACCCTCCTCCAAGAAAATTGAAACATAAAAAACATCCAATAAGTACCGATAAGTTTCACAAATTGATTTTTTCTTAAAATGTGGATTTTTTTCTCTAGGTGCCCTTGCTCCAGTGCAACTGAACTTTCGCCGGCTCTGGGAATGAGGTACAAAAAAGTAATTTTAAACGTTTATAATTATAGAATAAGCGTTGAAAAATTCTAAATTCTTTTTACAAAAAAAATATTTCTTTTAAAATGATTTTCGTAGTTACTCATACTAAAACCGAATTCTGATTTTGTTTATTTAGTAAGTGTATGTAATAAATATTTCAAGTTTATTTCCAAGATTATTGCGATAAAATCGTCAGTTTTAAAGAACTGCTTTTAGTGCCCTTTTTATCCTCGTAGCCACTAAATGAATTTTGATTTCTCAAGTTACTATTTCTGTGATTTCACTGGGTTTGGATTTTTCTGAAAATACATATGTTTTTTTTTTCTGTTTTTGTCACTTTCTTATACGATATGTCAATAGACATTTATCCGTTTAAAATGATTCTGAATAAAATGACATCAATATGTTGGCGCATATTTTAGCATATTTGGATAAAATCCTTTATTTTGCACGTTTAACCTTTTCTACCGCATGTTCACGACATTTAGCCATTTCTTCCGTTTTAGCCCATATTTCTACGTAATTCTGATTTTCTTATTTTTAAATTTAAAAAATTCCAAGGAAATAATTTTTTGTCTAAAAAACGACATTGTTTTGAAAGTTTTACAACTTCGTTTGATAACAAAATTCTCATTGTTAACGTGTATTTGCGCACTTGCAATTTACGACTATAGAAAAGATACAAATTAATTCTGAAGTTATCAGTTATAATAATAAACCCTTTAAAGCCCCACAAAAATGATCTCATATTGCAATGTTGCGTATTTTCGATTTTTAGCGCATATTTTTAGCATATTTTTGGAAAATAAGCCCATATTTTACAGTTTTTAGAGCATAAAAATCCGTGCTTTAGTTATTATTTTGATTTGAGATTTACGTACGTAGTAGGTAGATAATCATTAAAATACATGTTTCTCTTTTTGCTCTCATTCTTTGCGTTTAGCTTTTTCTACTCGGGGGGAAGGGAGAGAAGGAGGGTTTCTTCTATTTAAGGAGAGGATGATGTGAGGGCTTTGGTTACAGCGCTAAACTGGATTTTTCAAGTCAACAGTCGAGTTTTCAAAATGCGTCTAGCGTAAACGTTTGTCTTTCGATTTCAAAGTTTTTTATACAATGAACTAGCGATCACATCAAAGGACCATGCATAAATTGAGTGTCTAGAGCACCCTTTCAAACTATTCTAGTGAAAAAATTTTGAAAATTCAATAAAAGAATTTTTCAACTTTGCGATGTCAAATCGTTCCCCAAGAATCACAATTTCAGTATTTTCAGCAACAAAATATTATTTGAAAGAAGGTTGAAATGCAACGGAACAATCAAAATCTAAAACAATTCACGTTCCGGTCAAATAACAATCTTCATTTCTGAAATAGTCGATACAAAAAACGACTCTTATCGGCGTTCAAAATCCGTCACTTTTTCGACACAACATTGTGAGATCAAATTTTATACAGAATTCGATACAAGTTGAGTTACTACGATGACATCGACCTTTGGACAGAATTCTACTTTAAAGTGGATATGCACAATTCGATCCAAAAGTCTATGTCAATACGGGGAACCGGCATTCATATCAAATTCTAGATCAAATCCCGACTAATAGTTGAATAATTTACTTTTTTTTTTCCCCTTTTTCTTGGAAATTTTATGACATTTCAATCCGAGAAAACAAAAATGTAGAATTTTTGCCCAGACTTGTCATTATCAATTGAAATTTGTAAAGTCTTAATCGGGATCCTTTCCATTTTATACACTCCCCTTCCCTTTGAACATTTTCTTCGCTAAGTCCCTGAACGCGCATCATTTTTTGACGGAATGGGTACGAAAAACGATCTCGAATTTGATCACTCAACAAAAAAGACTTCCAATACATATGTAAGTCTCTCATTTAACCCACTTTTAAATAGATATGTTTAGATCGAGGCAGGCGATAGCAAAATAATTAACAATACATAAATAAAGTTTCGGAGGATTTCGTCATTCAATTTTGCCTACTAATAAAAATTTCAAAAATCAACGAGCAATAGGAAGATTTCTATAATCTTTTAATGTTCCCAGCGAATGCTCAGTGGTTTCCAGCTTCCTACTCTCCCTTCCATTCCCCTAAAAATTTTCAGTTGCGTAATAACTGAGGTATTACCAGAGTTTGAATGCACTTATTTCATAATTGTTTTTCAGCGCGTATTTATTTTAGTAATGTCAGTCGTAGGTGACAGCTTTTCATTTTCTCAGATGATGCGCATATTTGAATTACAGTATGTACCATAGAAGAATGTGTGCCCCAAATTTTTCAAGGCAAAAGGGGGCAAACCCCTTTTTCGAATGTAATACAGTATTTTCAATAAAATATTGCCCAGGGACAATGAAGGATAAATTAAGCTTACTGCAGTTCCAGCGATAAGCCATTTTTCTCGTTACAGCTCACTTTTATAAACATTTTATGGTGGGGCGAGGTCAGGCACATTTAGCTACACATGAGGCAAAATTCCTCCGGCTTGTGACGCAATGTCTTTGACATGGTGGTACTTGGCGCCTATGACATCAATTCCGCGCGTTTCTCTATCTAAGAGACCTGTAATTATTTCACATGTTACGGCTACTATAATTATTAAGGACTATTGATAATAATTAATCGATTTATCTACCATCGTGCGTTAAACCTACATTTACAATCCTAAAGTATCAACTCTGATTCCATCTATAGTCCGAACCAGATCGTCGATAATGATAAAGAGCGAAAGAGAAAAAAGAAACAAAATGCGACGGTGAAAACGAAAAAGCAAAAACGTCGAGGGATTATCATCCGAAAAAGCTATTATTGACGTTGTTCGAAAAATCATTTTTCAAAACGTTTTAATACTGCATGGACTTCGTTCATTCTTTCTCACAGAATTCCATTTTGAAAAAATCGAAGGTTCGCGAAGAATGCGTTTAATGGTCCGAGGAGGATAGATTTACTTACAAAGGGATAAGAAAGTGATTAATCGAAGAAAAAGGAACACATGACCCGTGCTAACCTGTTATGCTGAGAAGCGTACATAATTTTCGTAACAAATATGTATAAGTTCTATTATTTTTAATACCCCGCGGTATGGTAATGCTAGACTAAAATTTCTGGGACACCCCAGATCCGAAAATGACAAGGATCACTCGAAAAATGGGAGGCTGGAGATCTTGAAGATCGTTAATTCTTCGAAATCAATTTCCAAACCGTTATTGACCTGTTGCTCGAGGAGGGACAGAAATAACTAAAAGCAGAAGTCACAGTTGTGCTACAAAGACGAGACTCTTCTTGATGAGAGTTTCGAGGATGAATGCATACAATCAGATTCCAAATCAAGGTTTTTTAGAACTCCTCATGACTTTCTAAAACTTTTCAAAACTCACTTCACTGCTGAACAGTTGTTCAAGCCTCTGGAAGACTCTTGAAAACCCATTTAAGACTCGCTACAAACCTGTGGACATTCATTCATATTCGTTCAGAATGCCTGAGGTTCTTTTAGATTTTAGCTAACTTGTCCGAGACTTCGTAGAACATCGAATTTTTTACGTTTTTTCAATTTCCATGTTTTTCTCTCCGGGAAGGGTGGGTGCCCTCTCGACTCTCCCGAATATCCGCACTTGGGTAACTTCGTAAAGTGACTTCATATTATAAAGTTCAAACCTTTCGGGATTTTGATCAGCCCTACGAGTTCGCTTCCGTAATGATACCACACAGACTTGGAAACAATGAGAAGTTTGTTCTCTAGTTGAAAGATTTACAAAATACGATAGGTCGTAAAAACGAGTCGGATGAAAATTTTCACTCGTGGTGGTGGTCTTCGAGGGTATTGTTAATAATGAATCATAACCATAAAATAGCGTTTAACTCGACTATTAAAACAGACGTTATTCACCTCTTAAAGTTCGACTGATTTTTTTTCTTCAGTATAATACAATTGCCACATAAGTAAATAAAATTTTCGATTTTTCAAGCTATTTTTCCATCGTTCCCATTAAGATGCCGCATTAAAAAACGGGAATATGATACAATTGAGGAATGCACTTCCAAAGAGACCTAACCGTATAAAATTATGATTTCACGAGTTTCTGTTTTCAATACACTGTCTTGCCGCGCTTGGGGCATACTTTGCAAAAACAAAATACGACAAATTTTTCTTGACGAAAATCCTTTACCTACGTTACTGTTTTGTTGGTTTTTCTCAAAACTAAAATTTGGCAGTTAGGTCATTTTGGAAAGTGGGCTCTTAAATTTTAAAATTACATACTCTGATTTCAGAGTGTTTGATTTTAACAGCCTTCAATGGCATACGAATAATTTTTCTAAGAGGAAAGATTTAGTACTTAATCGAGTTGAAAAAAAAGCCTTCGCCTTCTCAAATTTTCCCGCCGAAAGCTGATGGCGGGTCAACGATTAGAAAGTGTCAGCTTTCGAGATCAGCAACAGGCAAACTGAGCATTCATAGTATATCTGTCAGCTTAGGGCAAATTAGAAAGACGTTTTCCGAACGGAGCGAACCATTGAATTTTCATATATTTGACATACTTGGTGAAGGCATCTTATAAAGAAACCTTACGGCCATATTTCGAATAAAAAACTAATTCAAGAAAACAAATGCAACCGTAGAAATGGTCGAATACCCAACAAAATCGTCATATCGTCTTAAGCATTGTATCTTTGTATTCCGTACTAATTCCATCAATAAAGAAAAATGTAATAAAAAATGCGGCAAAGCCGAAAATTGGTACAGTTAATTAGTGAAGTTTATTGATACTTTACTTAAACTCTTAAAGAATCCCACGTTTTGTAAATTAATTGAAACAAGAAAAGGTACCGCATCACGAAGAAATGCAGCCGTAATGTACAGCACTTATGCAGCAAGGGAAACTGACGAGGATGAGGGAAGTATACATTTTTTCGCTAAATGGAAGTCAACACTGTTCCTTCATTTCACGTCGTCCAATAAGAAAGCGTTTCTTCCACTGAGCTTCTAACCACGTGGTACGAGATGTTGGGTGTATGAGGTGATGTTTTAAAGAAAGGAATACAGTTAGTAGTTTACTAGCAAACATCGAGAAAAGAGTTAAGGCTAGTCTACGTTGTTCTCATCAAATATGGTATTACAACTTATATACTTTCATCAAGTTTCATCCCCCAGAGGGAATGGTGCAACAGATCCTCGAAAATGGACTTATAATTTTTTTTAGTAAGTTCTGATAATACCAAAAAATGTTTCAAAGGCGACTCGTGACTTCTGGAAGCTAATGGAAGGGAAGGATCTATTCCCTTAACCCCATCCAATACCACCAATTACTACCTATATAAATTGTGTTTTTTGGTGTTTATGAAAACGTTCTAAGCTTTAACAAGCATAACTAATGAAATGGTGGATTTTTAAATCGGCTGAGCTGATTTTTGATACTGATAGGACAGTAAATCCAAAACTGAGGCACCATGGGGGAGGGGGATATGAATAGCGAGATGTACAATTTGGGTATCGGAACATGGAGATTCCAATATTAATTTGCGAATAATTCCCAAATGAAGGGAAGGCCTAAAATTGGGAGTATTGAAGAACATATACAAACACAGATATCGTTTAAGAGGGCTTAGAAGTTTCTGTATCGGCAACGAATGCAGCACGGTGCTTCATTATTCACTGGTCAAGTTAGTCTACAAGATTATTTCACACTTCGATTAATCTTATCGTTGGGAAAAAAAAAAAAAAAAAAAAAAAAAGCTTCTGCGAAATACGTACGTTTTGTATTCTCCTATTAAGCAGATGACGATCAAATTTTCTACCTCACTGTTTACGAGAATCAGCTCGTGTAGGCTACGAATATACAACATGCGGCTATAGAGGCAGAAACAGAACTGTGGAGAAAAAATCGGTGCCCGGGGCAAAGTCTTTGCTGGGTCTCCTACAGTAGAATATGCAGAACAAAGGTTCGCGAGAGAAGTAAGCGAAAAAATGTTCACTTTTTTATTAAATCGTATGAAGAGACTATTTCTGCCTTGTTTTCAATAACTATCCGTTGAGCATTTGTATCTTCGGTCCCTTTGCAGAGGCCGGGCCCGGGACACAGCCCCCTCCCCTCTTGTCAGCCCTGGGCAGAGATGGAAAATATTAATCGTACGGCGTGTACCGCGTCATTAAAACTAATATGTCCGGTCGGTCCATCGGATTAGACTGATACGTAACGATGTTCGACACAACAGAGACAGTGTACAAAAATTGATTCGGTCAATTAAATAACAAATGATAGAAAGAATCGACGTAATATTCGTTTACGAGGACTTTACAAAAGTCGATTTTAAACGGTATTTATTTCCAATTAAATAAATAAAGCTAGAGTCGTGATTTTCTCACGAGTTTCTACGTTTATTCAGTCATTTTAGGAGAGTTCTCGCTTCCACGTACAAAGAGACTGACAGTTTTAGGTAGGTAAGGTACTTCCCGATTAGCCTGAAGGTATCCTAAACGCGTTGCAAACCAAGTCTGTCAGTCTAGCTGCAGTCGTTCTTGGTTATACCTAATAGATCTTCTAGTACAACATAATACACATATGTAGACTGCGCTCAGTGATGAGCATCAAAAAGTCAACCCGATTCGTGGGAACCGATTTTTAGGCAAACGAAATACCAGTACAGCCTTATCTGCAATACCACGTTACACTAAAAACGTCATGTTAAAGACGGTTCGTACCTGTTATGTTGTCTTATCCAGACCCGTAGCGATAAGGGAGCAGGGGAGCCCAGGGGCATTACCTACTCCTCCATAGAAAAGGCAAGACCTTTTTTTGTGGCTTTTTTCTGAGTTTTAGGGGTTGCCTCAAGTCCTCCCCAGGAGAAATGGTCACGCTACGAGTCCAGTCTTATCAGTACAGTATTGCTAATACCTGCTTCAGAATTGTGATTTATACTACTAGAAGGTCTATGTTAAGCTTGTTAGAAAAGTATAATGTCGAAGAATGTGGACGTGACGAGCATTGAGAGCGAGCCCAGTTGTACGTACTTCAGTTCCTGCGTTTGGGCTGCCGTCCGTCGCCGTCGCCGTCATCTCACGTCCTCGGCACACGTCGTGTCGCGTCCTCGATCGTCGAGCGATCGCGTACTTGAAATACTGCGCGCTCGTTTGCGTAAGAGGGTGAGTCGTCGGGAATCGGTGGACGCGTGGTGTTTCACTCCATTCTTCAACGCCAATATGTCAAACCAGCTCGTGCCTATTTTGTCGGCATCGACAAATGAATCGGTCGCATATATTTCTATAAATTACCATTTGTGGAAACGAAGGCCCGTTGGTTGGTATTCGAACTGCGACTCGACGATGAAAGAATTATATCGCGCATGCCACGCACTAAGTTCGCATTTCAGCCTAGAAGTGAAAAACAGTCCACATTTACTTCCTTTTTCACGTTCACTTGAAATGGATAGACCGAATCGTACCGAATAGACGTCATCTCCGGGGAGGCGAATTTTTTTCGGAGAATAAGGAGCGGATCCAGAAGAATAAAGTGGAAGTAAAACGAAGTTGCAGGCTACTGTAGACGTCGGCACGTTACGACATGGACTTTTCTAACAGCTGTGGACCCTTTTTTCTAGTGAATGAGACCACCAACAAGGATAGCTGCCATCGAAATCTGAATCAACTCGTACTATCGAGAGCCGTCGCCTCGTTTTACCGATCAACGAACGTTTATTTATTTGCTTCAAGCGATATGCAATTGAAGTCGAAAGTTAAGGGAGTTTGCAAGTACTTATCTCCAAAAATTTCAACTTGACCAGTAAAGGCATGAATTAATTCGATATCTTCGTTATAGTATACTAATGGAAAGGCTGCTCGGCTGTCTCCATATCGAATTGCCTGACTTTTAACCCTGAAGTCGTCAGATTTTCTCAATTTCGCGTATTAGTAACCCTTTACTAGGGGCGGATTGGTCATATCAGTTACTGGGAATTTCCCGGCGATCGGGAAATTTTCGATTTGGATCGGTATATTAAGGATTTCTGAACCAGTGTAGAGGACGGAACGGATAAGAGGAAGAGATATGGAGAAGGGTGCGTAAAAATGAAAATCTCGGCCCATACAGTGGCATTTTCCAGACAGATTTTCAAGTCTCAATCCACTGCTGCCCTTGTCCCAAGATCTTGAAAATTTCCTGCCATTCACCTCTACCTAAAAATGCGATCAAAAGGGAACTTGTTGGAATTTGAACATTATCAAAAATCTGCTAATTTTGAAGCTCAATGGCTCCAAAACTTTCCGCATACGAAAGGACTATTAAGCTTGTTGAAAATATCACAGATCTTCGCCTCTCTCACCATCGCCAATCCCTACAACTCACAACCACCTCTAATACTTTAAGATTATTCGTCTTCTTTCAATAAAGTCCTCGATTTCCTTGTCGCCACCCATCTTCTCCCTTCCATCTAGTCCCTCCATGCCCCAGGCCTACGCAACAGTAAGTGACGCATAACCGTATCTTATAGTGATTAAATTTTCAAAATTGAGAAAACAGCTCAGTAAATCGTACTTGTAAGGGGTCAAAATATTAAGTGTTCTTGCTCCTTATGGGAACTAGAAAAAAATCAATTTAAATACAGTATGTATGTTTTCAACATTTGAATTTGTGCTGTGGCAACACTAGTAATAATAGAACGGAAACAGTTTTCATGTCTGATATATTTGCTATAGACAACCACTTTTAAGTTTTATCAAAACTGGTAACTTTTGCAGATTTTTTTTTTCTTCAAAAATCATTTTGATCAGAAAAATGCGATATTTTAACTCATTTTGAGTACGGTATAACATTATCCAACTTGATCCCGAACTTGGAAAAAAGCCCAAGGAACAAAAGTAAAGCAATTTGATATAGAATGTCGCAAAATTAAAAGCATTTGTACATTCATCCATGTAAGTGCATTTCATATTCTAAATAAATAAAATGTGACCGTCCATACTAAAAGGGCACTTCGGTCTAAAAAATCGATTTTGAGATTATATTTGATTTTGGTATGTCAAAGGATACTCTTCAACACTGTGAACTCGAAAACGCGAGAAAAAAATTTCAACGAAATTTACGAGGGTATAAAAAACTGTATAATTTGCAAAAATCGGACTCAGCACAAAAATATAATGCGAACGCACTCCGGATAAAACTCCGGAGATAAAAATCTATGCTCCTTTAACATCACTGCGTGATAGAGAGCGCGAAAGTGCGCGTCGATAGGTTACCGCGTTCTCGAGATTCACGTTTGAATCTTTAAAAGTGTCTCCTGTAAAATTTATGTTTTGGACCGAAATGCCCTTTTAGTATGGACAGTCACATTATAAATAGGTATAACAAGAAAGAAAAGAGGAGAAAATAGAAAAAAAAGAAAAGGAAAACATTACTTAGGTGCCTATAGCGACCCAAAGTTGACAAATCCCATTTCCCACTTTTTGCAAATGTTTGATGAACTGTAAAGGACACCATCACAGAATGAGGTCATATTTTACGAAATTTCCTTGTTGGGTACATTCGCAACAATCTTAGAAATGCTTCTTCAATACATCTGAACTGTTGCTACGGAAACTTGTCGTATAATGTCTGGTTTGTAACAAAACTTATCGACGGAACAATTTGTTCTGAAACAATTGAGTAAATAAAAAGAAAGAAAGAAAAAAAGAAAACAGTTCTGCAAAAGGTTCAGATTGTCATTTCTCAAAAGAACAAGATTCATTTTCCAGAATTTTCATTAGAATATATGTAGGAAACACAATCACCAATACTTTTTAAATATCTTCCCATTCTTCTCAAGCTCAGACATTAGTAATCTAACATTTAAAAACCTGTAGATGCCCTATTTTAAAAACCCGGTGCACTACGTAAACGAATGCTTTTTGAAAACTGTATCTCAAGTCTCTTTTTATACTGAAAATAAAATACAAATAAAAACAAATCTTTCGGATCCCATTATAATTTTCTCAAATTTCTGCTTGTAAAGGTTGTAATACCTAAATTACACATTATTTTGTCACGAAAAATCCAGCGTTGAATTTCAATATGGCCTTTTTTTTTGTTTTGCTCTGAATTCACGTTTATTCCTGTAAGAGCGAAAATCTGAGGACAATGGTGTTTCAATAATCTAGGTGCTAACTCCCCTCTCCCGTGATACCAATGCAAAGACAGTGAGGAAATGTAATTTAGAGACATTAGGAGCACATGAAAATAAATAAGAACAGCGATTAAAATGTTTGCTTATTCGGATGAATACATGATATCAAGAAATATCTATTCATTCATCACGTCTATGTGATCTTATTCATTTCTGTTATTCCTACCAGTTCGGTAATTCCATTTCTGTCAGTCATGACTTTTACTTCTGACAATCGTAACGATTTCGATAATTCCCATCATTTCTTTAAATGGTGTTGGGTTTTTAAATTCTGTCTTTTATTTCCATCAATTCGGTGATTTTAGTGATTATTTTATCGCTCGCAAAACAGTTCTATTGATTTTGCTAATCTGTTTTTGTCTTTCATTTCTTCCAGTTCTGTCAATTTCATTTTTATAATTTTAGTATTAGCGTACGAAGTAAGAATGGGCAATTCAGTGACTCTTCCCAAAAAGTCGAAATATCTGAAGATAACTGAGCTTCACAATATTAGAGCTCTGCAGAAAAATTGCCCCCACCCACACCCGGAAAAACTTTTTACACTTATGTATTCAGACTTACTGAGGACCACAACCGAGGAAGAAAGAAAATAGAGGCATTGCCTCTCTGGCAACGTGATTTACCTTCTAACATAAAGTAAAATTCTTTGTAATCCCTCCTCTCTCGTTAAGAACATTTAAAACACTGAGGAATTTTGCGAATGGATGCGGTCCTGGCTTTACTAAAGCTATCTCAAGACTAAGACTCGCGAACAATCGTTAAGATTCCGTTGACTCGTCTACCTCTAGTGATTCTTTAAGATGTTCAAACGTTAAAACTCATTTACATTTGGTGAGACTACTTGAGACGTTATTAAGACTTGCTAAGACTGTAGAAACGACAAAACCGTGAATACCAAGAGCAGAATAGAAATTCTCTGGAAAACACGTTGATACATCGTAAATGTAACGTTTTTAGTAGCACTTTTTATCCATTCTACAAGCACGCTGTATATTTATTTATTTATTTGGTCGACTTATGCGATATCTAAATTTTTTGTGGTTCGATAGTTCCGCCTTCTATTGTCCAATATCGGCTGTGACCGTAACAATCAACACGAAGCAAATGAAATAAACCCCACGTGTATTGTTGCACTCACAAAGCCTTACATCACGAGTACAAGAGGATAATACGCAATAAAAAATAAACCGAAGTGTAAAAAAAAAAAGTGTAAAAATAGAAGAGAGAAAAAGCTTTCTCAAAATGTTTTCTTTTGTTTGCTTTGTGTATTTTTGTTAAATCTTAACATTTGTCAAAGCCAAAGCCAAACCATTTTCCCATTCGCGTGTAATTTATTTTCTTCTTTTTTATCTTCTTTGTTGTCGTTGAATTACATAGTTTTTGTCAAAATTTTTGGTTTTACTACAAAAAGAAAAAAAAAGTTTCATTTTATTTCGTAGAAAACAAATGAAGAGACGCAACACGAGCGACCGTTTCACCCTTTTCACAGAACGGAACTGGTCAAATGTCCTCGGTGTTTTTTTTTTTTTTTATATTATTTATAAAAACGCCTTTTATAGTATTTTCTAGAGAGGATCGCACGATCTTCCATTGTACTCCGTTTATCTAATCTTTGTTTTCTAGATGTTCGTCTCATCGCGACTTTGGAGGTCCGGGTAATCTGTCGTATATAAGGGATTCGTCGCGAATATACAGCGAGACCAAGGTGAGAGATGGGAAATTTAAATAACGACACGGTCGTACACATATGAATACAAGCACGTAGCAACTCGAAACTCCTCAATGCTCGGTAAATTTTCGCAATTCTAAACGAAAAATATAAATTAAAATGAAGGAAAGGAAGAGGGCATGATAACAGCCATCAAATGCGATGGTCTGATTCGGAATAACGGACGATTTGGGTAATTGTCCGTTTAGATTCGGAATCGTGTAGAGGCATCATCGTTAAAGACAAAAATTTAATTTAAAGTCTTTAAAAATACAAACAACCATTAAAGTCGGAATATTATCGGCGCGATCTGCATCGGGTTCGCGGTAATATTTCAGTTCGTTGATGGTAAAACAAAAAGAAAACACAACCGTAAAGGGTTTATCTCGTTATACATATCTGGAACCGCACACGCTACAGCTATTTTTAAATGCTCTTCAACACGTCCCCGCTACATGCGAAAAACACATTCGCCGGTTGTAAAACAGTACGAAAAATTAATTTACGTTATTTACAACGTAATAAAATTAAGCGAGTATTGTAAAATAAAAGATTTAATAATTATAAAAATTACGCGTAAAAATGGTTCGCTACAGATTTCGATCCTTCTTTCGAATCGCGTTTGCATGAACTTACGTGTCGTAAAAGCTCGTCACTCGTTCGACAGCAAATTTTAGGGATGAGACAGCGCGTACATGAATGACAGTCACTTACACAAGCTAAAGGTGAAATACTTGGATATGAACTACGAACAATTTTTAATATGGGCCTAATAGCTCATCAAACCCTAAAGTTAGTGATAGCACAAACACAGTACAAACCAATACATTTACACATCTGGTCTGGGCATCGCATTATAAAGTTCCATTCTATCGGTATAGACTATAGACTTGAGACTAGTTTGAGAATACTGAAGAAGAATTATGTGTAATACTCTCGTCAGAGACACTCTGGCAGTAAATCATCATTCGAGAGAAGATACGACTTGGATGACCAGAGTGCGGACAACGTAGGTTATTAAACTGAGGACAGTACAGGTATTGAGATGCTCTACAAAGCTCACGGTTGCGCAGTCATCGAGGAAAGGGTGACAAAAAGGGGGAGGGGGAAAGGCCATTCATATGCGGATGCAACGAGGTGAAAGCTTAACTCAGGTAGCTATCCGATACGCCCTTCTCAGCCACTAGCTAATCCAATTACGACAAGGATATCTAGCATTTGGCGTCAAAGGAGCAGAGACAGACAACTCCCGGAGTAGGAACTCGGAATCGAAAAAAAAACCTCATCACGAAGCGATGAGTTTTCTGTACACACATTATGAGGTTGATATCCAACTGGTAATGTTCCTCGTAGCATTCTGGAAAACAAAATGAACCAGAACAGCTGTTAGTGTGTGGGAGTAATTGCGACCAATTTCTTAAGTAGTTGCGCTAAGATTGTAAAGTGTGACGTCTCAGTAAATTGGTGCACCATTAGAAAGCCACAGTAGTATTGCCATTCAGTATTTCGAAACATTTACAATGTGGGTAGTATTCGCCTAGATAATTAAGAAATTACATCTTGTACCCTATTTAGCTACAATGTTGAAGGGTGTTGATGAAGGATTATCGGTAAACTCTCGTCAGAGGCACTCGAACATTAAATCATCATTCGAGAGAATATATGGACGCTGTTCAGCAAAAGGGAACCAACCCACATTTGTAAACGAAATGAGTTATTAGTATCGTTGGAAAAAGCGTAAAAAGTATAATTTTTCAAAACTGGGCCCCCGATTCAAAAATGTGTACTCACGTTGAAAAAAGCTTATCAGTAAACGCTATGCCATATAGTTTCTACATGGTTCTTGAACTTCGAATCACGTGTTTTCAAAAAGCGGATTTTGCTAGTTGGTTCCGTTTTGCTGAACAGCGTCCATATATGGGTTAGGTGACAGTACTGACAAATATAGACAACGTAGGTGAGTCGACTAAAGATAGCAGACGGTTGTGTAGTCATCGAGGAAGAGGACAGAACAGAAAGGTGAGCGACATTCTCATGCAGATACATCGTGGTAAAAGCTCAACCTCTAGGTATAGCTGTCCAGAAAAACTACATCCATAAGCGACACAACATTCCGTGTTGCTCGATTTCAATATAGTCTGCTACGAATGAAATTCATTGTTTTAGAATATTTGAAGTTGAAAATTAAGCAGCTCGGTAGAACAGCCGTTTGAACTCCTACAAGTGAACATGTAGACAGCTTATGATACACGGCAAAATAGGTCCTCATACTTGCTCGAAAAAAATTTGTCAAAAAAAAAAGTCAAGTTCGACAACAAGTGTACAGGTGAAAATTGACTCGGTTGGTCAACAAGCTACACTAATAACTATACTATAAATTTTATGTGATTTCTCTAAACTTCGCTCGGGTCAAAACCCCCCAAAAAAGGATTATTGATAAGTAAGTCGACAAATGTCAGTTATATCAAAAAATATTTCGATCAAAAATAACTCTAGACATCGTCGAAAAGACCCATGTTGTGGCTGAAAAATTCTACGTTGACGGAAGGGGGTATGTTCAACTTGAGACATATTATTGGAAAAACCCAAGTTGTGGGGAAATTTCCAATTGAAGGAGAGAACGTTAGTTGAGGTAGAAAACATCTAAATGGTGATGGGAACTGTGGATAGAAATTACAGAAACAGAAAAACTGATTTACATTATACAATGCTTGAAAGGAAATAATTTATATAATAGATAAAAATGTAAAGCATGATAGAATGAACAGAAATCAATGGCTGAAAGAGAAAAGAAGAATGTAACACAGTTGTGTAACCAGTTTTTCCTACCCGCACGCGTATGTAAGGGTTTTGGTATCCTACTTCCTCCACAAGCTCAACTATCGCCTTTTCCCGATCGCCTTGAAATCACATTTTCGAAGACATTATCCCTGTGAAAATTGTTTGTTAGTAAGAACAATCGCTATAGCCTGCAACACCCACGCTTTTCCTATGTCACTGTCCCAGCGACAAATGGGGAAAATTCGCTTTCAAAGTGAACTCGTGTGTATAATCTTACAGTGTACTTCCAGGAACAACCATTCGTCCGTCTTCTCAGTGAAGCGACTGGAGCCAATTTGTCAATTGACTTCGTAAGGCGAACAACTCAGGTTATACATTTCTAACTGCAAACAGACAGGCTGATAAGTCTCTCATCATTCATCTGATAGACAGGCACCTAAGAGAGGTTACCCTGAAAAGGTTTCCACTACATGACAACCAGCACGCATATAGGGCAGGCAGATGAGTAGAGTCATCGTTACGGCAGTTGAGAGAGGGATGACTGGCGGAGATTATGTCCTGGCAACATTCATGGATATACAGGGAGCGTTTGACGCTACCTCTCATGAATGAATATAGAAACAACCCCGGGGAAATGGGAAGTTAAGGAAAGCTTAATAAACTGGATTATATCTATGCTAAATGGCAGAGAGACCCGGATAACATACCAACAAGAACGGATCCACAGCGGGGAGTACTCTCTCCCCTACTGTGGAGCGTAATGGTGGACAGTTCGCTGGAGGAGATATATGGTCAAAAATTATACACATAGGGCTACGCTGATGATTTGGCTGTGGTGGTAACCGGCAAATTTCCGGGAATTATGGCGGAGTTAACGCAGTGGGGACTCCGATGTATGGGAAAATGGTGTGTGAAAAAGGGGTTATCAATAAACCCGGACAAAATGAGATCACTTTTTTTCACCCGCAAAAAGAAAGACAAGGAGTTGATCAAGGTGCAATACTAGGGAAGACCGTTAGCTCTCACAGGAAAGGCTCAGTACTTAGGAGTACATCTTGATGAAAAACTCTCCTGAAGGGATCACGTCTCAGATAAAATACAAAAAGGGATTGAGGCTCTTTGAGCTTGCCGCACCTTTGTCGGTAGGACCTGGGGACTCTCTCCCAAAATGATGCACTGGATATATACCGGTGTAATACGTCCCAGAATCACATATGCGACCATTGTGTGGTGGGGCCGGGTCCACCTGGCCGAATTCAGAGAGGAACTAGACCACCTGCAAAGGCTCGTGTGCGTGATGACAACGGGGGCAATGAGTACGATGTCAACTAAGGCACTGGAAAGGCTCCTACACTTGCCACCATTTTACACTGCTATAGAAGCAGACGCGATAATGGGGACTTATCGTCTGGGCCAACCAAACCTTCAGGCCTAAAAAAATTTCTTTGACAAGCCGTACCGTGCGCTAATACCCGCACGGGAGGGTTGGGAAAAGAGGTAGCCAAGCATTCTCGAAAAAGAGGAAAATGAGTGGTTTGCTGATGCCTCTAAGAATGACCCAGGTGTAGGAATCGGAATCACGAATGCAAAAGGCGCTGACAACTGTTCAGTGGCACTGGACGGGGGCGTCACTATCCTCCAAGCAGAGGTAATGGCGATCACGGTGGCCATTGATAGGAGCCAGCAGAAGGGCCTTGTTAATAAGCAAATCTATATCTGTACAGACAGTCAATCAGCTATTAAGGCACTATTGTCACACCAAACTACATCCCTGGTGGCGGCGGATTGTGTTAACAAATTATACACCCTCGCTCAGGAGAACCGTGTCACCATACTATGGACACCGGGACACTGCGGCATAAAAGAGAACATGATCGCTGGCAAGCTAGCGAAGGAGGGCATAAAAAAGGAACTGGCAACACCTAGGCCGTGTCTTCCTGTAGCATACAGCGTTATAAAATCCAAAGTAAAGGCTTGGATAAGTAAGCAGACGAAAACGCACTGGCCGTTGGCCAGTGGCATGAAAGTCAGCAAAACACTGATAGGGGACGCCCCCACTAAGTATACCAAGTTCCTATTAGGGCTTGACAGGAAACATGCAAGGCTCATGGTCGGACTACTAACTGGTCACGAGGCGACAAAACACATGTGGTATAAAATAGTGGTGAAAAGCGGCTCCTATAGGTACTGGGGAGAAGAGGAAGAAACCTCGATCCATATCATACGCCAATGCCCAGCGATAGCCGGGACAAGACGCAAAGCATATTGGGACTAGAGTATCCTGCACCCAGTGAAGTCAAAGGAATAGAGCTCAGTAAAATTTTCACTTTGGCTATAAAAGTGAGGCTACTGAGCTGACGCTTAACAGCAACTTGAGGAATAGTGCAATGGACTGCAAAAAGTCTGAGCACTCGGCGCATACAGCGCTACCTCACACACACACAAAAAAAATGCAAACAGCCCTAAGCGATAAATTTATCATTTTAACGATCGAATAAAATGCATTACGATCGCGGTACACGTAAGCGCAAACGCCTTTCTGAGGGGGAGAATGGCTCAATTTTTTTACTCCGCTTGGCTCGTGAATTAGTGTGATATAGCTCTGTTCCTTCCACCCTTCGTACATGCAATTTTCAAATTTTCTGCATTTGGGGGATATGCCTTCCCAAGACCCCTCCCCATTTGTGCTAATTTTTAAAATCGCGCGTACATTTGGAAGTCAGTGCATCGACTGAGAGCAAAGTACCAAGTCGTTTTTGGACTCGCTGCATGAGAGCTGAAAGAGTGAAAATCTTGGTTGACGACTCGCGTGAACCCGATAAACTTTACGCGTTTCGCCGATATTTTGTAGAACTACGCGAGATAATTCGCGCTAACTGTATAAGCTAAATGAATTGATCACCGGGCTGCCAGAGAGGACGTGGAGACGAAGTGGTACACGAAACATCGGTTAACGGGTACATTATTTGACCACACACTGTGCGAAACAAATTCGATAATAGAAACAGAGAACGGCATCTTCACGATTCAATTATATTAATTTTCTAGCGTGGATACAGTGTATCTGTCTAACTTAAAGTGTATACACGAAGAGGTGCAGACTTTGTAAGTAATATTACAGTTTGTATGTATATATGACAAACTATACAGTAGTACCGTATATACAGATATGTACGTTTTACACGTAGTATCTATTCTGCAGTTATGTACATACGTAGACAGAACTACACTACACTACACACGACTCCATCGTTGCCTCGTGTAATTTATTTTTACCTCACCCACTTATCTGCTCAATCGTAATCGCATTACTATATTTTATTATTTATCGAGGCTATTATTATTTATTGTGTGGTTGTTACTATTATTATCGTTATTATCATTATAATAACGAATTCTCAGCCGATAGACATAATTTTTTCATCTTACCATTACTAATCATTACCTCTTCGTTTCTACTGTCGCTTCCGTTTTGACGAACCGAAAATTCCTATTTCCTTTTTTTTTTTTTTTTTTTTTTTTTTCCCAGTGTATATTATATACTTAGACACCTTATTTCATTTTCTATTTGCTCCCTTTTGTCCCACTTTCTTTACCTTTCGTTCCGTGTTTTCATATCGCAGGCGTGCATACATCCTATATAGTTAGTCACATTCCGCTATACGTAAGTAATTCTCAAAGCAGGAATCGGATAATACCCATCATCTCAAATTAACGAAGGCTAATACAATACGTCCCATAAAGACTCATTGAAACTTCTTCAGGACCCATCGACTTATCAGATTCTTTTGAAAGTCATGTACGAATTACAAATACTATTGGACTCATTCAGACTCATTTCAGACGGGATACGTGGAAGAAAGGTAGTTGAGAACTATTGCTCCCTCTTCCGCTATGAGAAACTTGAAACTGGAAATAAATGTTTCAAAAATTACCAAGCATACCAGAGCCTCAAACACTCGCAGGTCTTAAGAAATCTCAAACAGTGATCAGAAGTTTCGAAAGTTGTGAACGAAGTTTAGAGTCTTACGGAGTTTTTAAAGTCTTCAGAAATAAGGAGCCTTAAAAAGTCTCTATTAAGTCTGGAAGCGTCTGACATATTCCTTAGAACGTTCAGAAGAGTCATGAAAAAGTCTTAAATGAGACTCGAATAGCAAAAAAATCTTCGATGAATTTTGAATAGGCGTAGCGAATCTTGAAAAAATTTAGTAGAGCGGTAAAGAACGTCTACTTGTCTTAAGCTGCGGCATGGAACAATTTTTACGAGTCTTCATCAAGTACAGAAGAATCTTAATAAAGTCAAACAGAGTCGTAAAAAGTTTTGAATTGGTATTGAACCGTTAGTGTCCTAAACAGCAAAAAAGTCCAGAAGAGTCTTAAAGAAGCATTGGCGGGCAGGGCCGCAGATAATTTTTTGAAAGGGGGATGTAAACAGCAAAAGTACTGCCTGAAATATGGAAAGTTACAGCTAAACCTTGAAAAAAGTTCTTCACTTTCCCGATCTTGCCGAATGGATAAGAGAATTTGCCGAGTACTAACGTTTAAAACAACACTGGGGATGCGACAACCTCCTTCCATGCTTCCCTTGGCCCTTTCCCGTTACTCCAGCTCTGTCAATGAGTCTTAATTTTAAAATTCAGTCTTATACAAATGTTAAACAGGTTTGAAATTTCTAAATTTTTCATCAAGTTGCGAAGAGACACCATCGACTTTGAAAGATTTATAATTGAGTCGTAAATGAATTTCAAACAGTTTTAGTCACTCTTCACAAGTTTGGAGAAGTGTCATAGAGTTTCAGCTGGTTTTAAGAACACTGTCCCTTTCTTCCTCGAGAGAAGAAACTGATTGTTACAGCAATGAAAGCAATAAACGTTGAAAATGTTCCAAAAATTGTCACCGGACCGCAGGGCCGTAACCAGTCTCTGGTATGGGGAGGGGGAGGGGAGTGCAAACCAAATTTTTGGAGGCCCAAATTTCAGCCGAAGGAGGGATGGTAATGGATTCTTCAGCAAGTTGAGGGAAATAATAGATTTCCTCTTTTGCCAGGAGGGGGCGAATCAAATTGTCACTAGGCAATGCTCCATCCGCACCACACTGGTTACGATCCGGCCCAATTAAGAATCAATGAGTTTAAAAAATTTACTGTCCACTTTAAAAGGTACCAACCAATTCTTATACATACTGAATAAATTACTTCTCTCAAGATAGCTCCCTGGATCTGCAAGTGATTTCAATACTTTAGTAATTATTCAGATTCTGCTCAGGCTTGTCTGGCTGTTCTTTCGACTCGTTAACACTCGTTGGATTCTTCTAAGACTTATTCAAAAATTACCAAAATACGATGAAGCTCATAAAATCTCTATGTTCGGATTTGTCGGAAGAGTTGTTAGAGGCCAATAAGATCACACTTCGATAAGGATCATTCAGATTCGTAACGTTCGTTTCGATTTTGTGAGGAATTTTGCAAAAGAACTCCGTTAACTTATCTAAGGAAAATGAAAGTGATACTGACTTCAAGTTGTGATTCTTAATTTCAGTTTTTCAAAACGGGGCGGTTAGTCGTTTCTTCAAATATGGTAAAAGCGATCGTTCCACTATTTCCCTTAATCAATCTCTGAAAATTATAAGGCATACATCAATTTTTCTCAGCCGACTTATCAACCGATTATGAAAATGAGAATCTCCCTACATATTCCTCCCTCTTTCACGTTCTGTCACGTTCAAAAAAACGTACGTATTTTTCTCTAATATTGACGAATTTTTTTTTTGAATGATGTATTTAGGCAGAAAATAGGCAACGAAAGGGGAATTGTAACCTTCATAATTGAAATATCGTATGCCAGTGTTTCCTAAAATTTAGACAAACATCCCCAAACACCCTCGAACACATAAACCACATTTTGGAGTCCACCGATTTTAAATTGGTAAATTACAAATTTGTACGTGAAGCGAGTTCACTTCCTCTGAAAAATCTCTTTGCTCTCTTTCTTTGTTAGCTAATCATTAAATTAGCAATCGGTTTAGACCCAACCAACTAAAATAATAGGAGGTGAGCTGAGCTTCCTTCAACATTTCACATTCTAAAGTGAATGCCTGTCTCGTGTACCTCCAATCATAGAAACGCTCCTGGGTGAAAATAGAGGGAGAGCTCGGGACCTCAATTCCCAGATTCTTTAAAAGCCCCCCAAGAAAGTGAAAAATTATACGAGCGAAAGAATTTTCAGTATTATTTTGACGCTAGTCAGTCCTCCATGAGCCCTCTCCCTCACTCCAGGTGAGCTATTTGCGCCTATGGGAACATCGTGAATCTAAATTAAGTTAACGCGCGCGTTCAACGTGGTGCTGATAAAAAATTAGGAAAGAAATATCGAAGACGAACATTTTTGAAAGCCTGTTAATTTGGGTCGTATGAAGCGCGAAATCGGTTTTCATTCGCGTCTTTGTCAAAATTTAAATTAATGGTTTTCGCGAGCCGCGGCTGTATAGTTTTGGATGCGTTTGATTAAGAATGCAGCCACGGATCAGATGATATCTGTTCACGCGCATTTTTCTTTCTTTTCTTTTATTTTCCTTTTATCGTATTACCTGGATACACTTATCAGTTTTAAATCGGCCGTAAAATATGATTTATTGTTATTCGAAATGCCGTCAACCGACACATATTATTCGTTCACTACTACTACTAATACTATTACTACGAATATACTCGTAGTTGTAAAGCATTAGCAACACTGCAGTGTACATAGGTGCAGGTACGCACCTGTTGGAGCTGTTACCGCACCATGGCCCAGCAAGAGCGCCTTTACCGAACAATCTTCTTTTAATTAATCGGTTAAATAAAAGCTTTCAGGTAGGCACCTAGGCAGTGGGCACGCCTCGAGCACCCTTAATGATGTACGAAATTAAAATGATCCATCGATACTAGCAACATACACAGCTGAAGCTGAGCCGCAGGTTTTGCTACCTCTTCTTTTTAATCTTCTTATCCTCTCTGTCACGCCTATTTTCAGTCAGCTCGTCGGCTTGTTTACGTACACATTTTATTAAATTTTTGGAGTACGATGATGCGATTGGAACACATTACCGAAGACAGGAGGGAGGCAGGGAGTTCTACAACGTTTCAATCATAACTTAAGAATATTTACCAACTTTTTCAGTTCGAACAAATCTTTCTACGTGCTTAATTCCAAGCACGAAAAAAAAAAGCGCCACACTGTGTACCTGAAGTCCAAAAAATTGTAGGCACTTGCGACCTCCAAAATCTCAAGATCCAGCCCGAGAGATAAATACTCAGTCATCAGCTATCCCACCAGACAGATACACAACTCGGCGGATCGATAGAAAAGCAGGCAACCAAACAGTCAGTTAAACATGCAGAATTGCAGACAGTTAAGGAGAAGAATAAAAGAAACCTTTTTAGGTAGAGTAAAACTAGAGCTCTATAACTTCGTGTGAGTACGATCGTCCACCATTTTGACTCCAACCGCGCCCGTGGATGCCGAATCCGACTATGCGGAGCGTACCGCGTAGTCGATTCGGCATCCACGGGTAAGGTTGATGTCAAAATGGCGGACGATTGTACTCACACGAAGTTATAGAACTCCAGTAAAACTTTTCAAGGAAATTAAGGAAGAGTCCGGAAAAATCATAAAAGTTCGAAAAAACTAAATACAGCTCGCAAAACTTGGACGGAAAAGAGAGTTTTGGTGTAAAAAAGTGAAAAATGTAATTAGGTAAATTTAAAGCCAAAAGTGGATAAATTTAAGATAAAACGTGATTTCTTGAGACCAAATTTTTGACCAATGTCCTTAACAAAACTTCGAAATGTGGATATGACTACGACCATAGTTAGGATGAAAGTGTATAAACCCCTCTATTACGCAGTAAAAATGTCTTTTATTCTATAATTTTACAAGCTGAAAGGATAATTATGCGGTATATCATCGAAATAATAATTTTACTCTCTGCACCCTGAGAAAAATCTTTATTTCATGATTGCAGAGAATTCCAGAAAGTCCTCCAATATAAATACCTACTACACAGAATTTAAATGAAACGAACGAATCGTTTAGCCAAGTAGGTATTATTTAAAACTTGTTTAAAAATTAGAAAAGAACAGTTTTTCCATGACATTTCTTAAAATTGGCAAAAACGGGGAAAAAATGTTGTTTTCCCACTACGCAACTCATCATTCCAAGAGCTGGAACATGAAAGTATAGTCTAAGACTTGTTATATAGATTGTAATCAATCAAAACTTACCAGAATCCAAATCGGTTGAAAAAATACCAAAAATTATCTAAAGGCAAATTTTCAAAGAAGACTTAGGTCGAATTCGTTGTTGTTGTTTTTTCAGTTGAGTAAGCTATCCTAATTTTGCTATCTCATTTGATCTTCTCATTTCAAGAGAAAAATATAAAGTCAAAATTATAGTCGGATGTAAATCATCCGATGAAATTTTTGAAATCAGCGGTCAAAAAAAAAGAGGAAAAATTTAAAAAAAAAATTGGATTTAGGGATCCATAAAACCCATAGTAATGTTGATATTTTTCTCGATTTTCCGAGTATAAAGTCAATTTTGTCCGTTTCGAAAATGAAATTTGGGTTTCGGGGCCAAAACCACGAGGTCGGTTGAAAGTGTGAGAAATTTTCGGAGTTGGCACCTCAAGAAAACTCTAGTTTGATAAGTTGCACGATTATGATTTTTTTGTTGAGGTCTTCCCACTCCAGAATCTGGGTTCAAAAATTTGTTGGAACTTTTTGGAATTCAAAAATTTTAACTAGCCTACGCTGTACAGAGTATTAAAAAACACTTCTACTGATACAACGCTCATCCTCAGATCCCAACTTCCCAACTGAAATTCCAGCGATAATTCCAGTCAAAGCAGCGGAACTGACCGTCGGAGAAAATTTTTTCTGGCAACGTTCAAAGAGTTCATCACTAATTGCAAATTCGTTTACCATTTTTCTCTTGTTCTTTTTACTGGCGCAAAATTGGACTTGAAGTTTTACAGCACCATTTTGAGCCCCACTCCGAATTCAAAATTTTCAGAAGTAAACTGGAGACATTCGAGATAATCCCGAATCCAAGCTCTTCAAAAAAATTATAAACATTTTATAGTTTTTTTTCTTGCGAGATTTCATATTATTGCGAAATTAACCGCGCCACTTCGTAGTTTTTAAACTAAAAACTAGAGGGAAAAATAAGGAAAAACAAAGAATTTGAAGGGGAAAAAAGTAACAAAAATTCTTCACCTTGCGAAACTTTTCCTCACCTTGAGAAAGTATCAGAAGGGGAACCAAAGTAAAGAAAATTATCTCAAAGATTTAAATACCTCGAGAGGACACACAAATATTTCTGAAACAGAATGTCGCAAGAAACTTTAGAAAACATCTGATTTCCGAAAAGCAGAGAAGACTCCAGAAAATCAATAATATTATTATTTATAAGCCTTATAGCCGGATAAGAAGACAACTACGTCTCCATGGAGTCAAGACAAGTAAAACAGATTTTTTAAGCGTTTGTAAGTAAGTTAAATATGGTAAGGATGATCGAGTAAAGCTAAGCTAACGTTTCGATATTTTGAAAAAACAACCTGTTAAGAGTCGGACAAATATCAGCCGAATTCCTGGAATGCCTTGGAAATTATTCGGCGAACGATACGTATCACGTAACGGTTATGGTTCTCTCAATGGTTGTAGCTAAGCGTCGAGATAAAAATCTTTATTAGATACTCGTGACTGGTGTTCCTAAGACGAAGCCTTTCATAATTTACAGTGGTTCCGTTTCTCGATCAACAGCGCCAGCCAATACGAATCGTGCAGCCCGCTGTGCAATACCAAAAATTCGGTTTTGCATAATTGAAATACGGATACGGAATACGGGATGTGGATTCCTCAAAAGACCCAAATTTCTTTCTTTTTTTGGACCGTAGCAATACCAGTGCTACAGTGTTCATTTATTTGTTTCTTTTCTTAATTCACTTAGACGTTTTATACTGCCTTATGATTGTTTTTACGAATCGATTTTCATTGCAGTTATTCAGGGTTCGCGGGTTTCTTTTCCATACACACGGATAGGTGAATTGCTGCGTTAAAAAGTATAATCTGTGGTTCATTGGCATACAGGCTACCTAACAGAAGTAGGAAAGAGAAAATATAAGACTAATGTAGTATAAATGTCTTCGAAGGGTTACTCACGGTTATGCTAAAGCAAAGTTAAATCCAATGTAAAATTATCGAGGAAGAAACTAAAAAGAGAAAAGCTTCAATCATAAGCCTTCCTTACATGCTGCTCCTCTACATTTTCTATGCATCTCACGCGTAAATTATCTCACATGTTATTCATTTACATTCGGTAATCCAAAGGCCCAAATACTACATATTAAGAAAACGACAAAAGCTTTGCTCATAATCACACCCCTCATGATACTCATCTACACTTCTGGGAATATGCGACCACCTTCCTCCATTACATAAAATTGACTTATTCACCAACTCAGTTAATGAAAATCACGCTCGCCTGTTCCATCTTCCAAATCCACGTAATCGACTGTTTTCCCCCACCACATCATCCGAAGAATTTGATAGCTTAATCTTTATTCGATAGTTTTTAATCATGTTACATCTGCATTAATCAGGGCATTCATAAAGAGAACCAAAGAAACCTTGAATAAACTTACACAGGTTTGAGAAAAATTTTACAGAAACTTAAGCAAAATGGAATCAACCTGTTTAAAAATATAAATAAGAAGCGAAAAATTTGTATTTTCAAAATAATGCCTATGGTTGCACCGAAAGAGAGGATGGGGAAAACTCATTCATACGTGTAGACAGTCACTTGGTGTGTGTGTGGGGGGAGGACATAAAGGAGTAGAAGGGGGCTGACAAGTATCAAAATAAAGCTGAAAATTCTTTCGCTCGCATAATTTCTCAGTTACCCGGGAGGGTTTTCAGAAAATATTGGAGGGGGCTTATCCATTCCAAGTCCCTGTACACCAATGAGGACACTTTTAGATACCTCTCGTTACTTGCATTGGTCCCTCATACTATTTTCACATTAATTCTATGCCGATGTATCTTCGCTATTAGGTAGGAAAAATTCATAATAACGCATCATTAAGATCGCAGAACTCAGTAAGATTGCTGTTTTACAGGTGGTAGTGTTTAGTAAGAAACATTTCATTCCGCTCATTCAAAGTTGAAAACTTCTGAAAATATTCGAACCCGAGTCCAAAGATATTTTAATATTAGTCACCAAGAAATTTATGAAGTTCATAACGTGGTCGATGCGGTGGCGGCATTCTACTGTGTTACAAAAGGTCTATTATACGTGAATTTGGATCTTCAAGTACAATTTTTGACTATTTCCGAAAAGGTATCTTTATACCGCGTAGAAATATTTATTTACAAATCCTCGAAAGGAGAAAATCTTTTCGTGCCACCCTTTCGAAAAGGACAGAAAACTGGTAAACGACCCTCATAACATATTTTAAGGCAGCAGTCGGCGCTTTGTGACACGTTCCATCGGACCACTATCGCCCTCAGATAAAAATCTACAACTACTATAAAACGCTCCGATGCTAGATTATCGTATACATTTTAACGATTCCTACTTAGCATTCGAATTTTTATAGAATTATACGTTTATTCTTTTATCTACGTACCTACCTACTATGTACAAACACGCGAGCATATTATAGATTTAAATTTTTATTTAAATGTTAATTCGTTTTAAACAGTCTATTCGAGTGAAATATAAGCAATAAAATACTCGCCAGTCGATGACAGATGAACATTATTACCAAAAGGAAGCGTACAGACAACGAGTAACTTTTCCTTTTCAAACGTACCTTTGCATTGACTAATGTAAACGTGAATGTGTTCATCACTGACTAAAACCATCGAAGAGCACGGCAGTCCGTACCAAAATTTCAAAATTTCTGCCAACCTGAATCGTTTCAAACGGTATTCGGGCTGACACGAGTGCCTTTTAACGAGGGAAAAGGTGAGGAATGCGGACAGACACAGATGTACGATGAGGGCAATGACACGACAATCGCCTTGAAACTTTTCGACTGAAAACGCTTACAAACATTAATTAAATTAAGAAATTTGTCTAGTAGCTGTTTAGTAATTAGCTCGCCATACACTTAATGATAAACTAGCCTTTACCTTTATACCTCCACCACCAAAATCGAAGAGAGGATGTCGGGTTTAAAAACCCACAGAAATCTGAAAAACTGCAGGGGCAGATCTGTTACCACAAGATGCAAAAAGATGGAGAAGCAAATAGATATAGACAGTTAATTAAATCGAGAAATAGCCAGCTAAACTGCGAGTCATGGAGTCGAGCAGAACAGAAAAATATGAAGGAAAGAAAGAATGAAGAAAAAGAAAAAGATGTTTATGTCCTCTTAATCATTTGCCGAAAGTTGGGGCGAACTTCACTGTAATCCAAAACTGATTATAAAGAGTTTTAAATAAGGCTAAAGCGAGTCTTAAGGTCGCGAACAACTCTTGAAATGTTCTCACGAATTTTAAACAAGCTTGGAAGCGTCTTAGGCAAGTTTTGATGTTATTTTAATTGAATACGCGAATGAATGAATATATAAATATATATTTTATTAATTATAATATATAAATTTTATATTAAAATTAAAAAGATTCAATATAATAAAAATACGAAAAAGACCCTAAACATTTAACTTAATTTTAAATTCTAATTAAATTCAGCTGAGGTAGTTAAAATATGTCGCAGGGGACTTGAACAAGTCTCGTAAAGTCCGACAGGAACTCAAGCAAGTTTTTTATAATTTCAGACAAGTCTTGAAGAGACTTACAAAATATTTAGAAGTCTCGATAAGGTTTCAATATTCTTAATTAAGTCTGGAAGAGTCACAAAAACAAATTTTAAACTCTCTTAAGTAATCTCAAATAATTTTGGAAGAACTTTAAAGAGTCTTAAGCAAGAGTCTTGAAGAGTCGTACACGAGTCTTAGAAAGTCAGCGAGAACTGAAATCTATACAGGAGCCTCACAGAATTCTAGACAAACCTCTGGAAACGTGTGACAGAATACAGAGTTGTATTTATATAAGTCCCAAAAAAATACGGAAAAGTCTTTAGAAAATCTACATCACATATTGAAGAAGGGCCCTAATCAAATCACGTGAAGTCAAATAGTCGCGTAAACAAGTTTGACGTCTTCGACTGTTAGAAAGTTAAATTTAGAATAATTATAATAAGTTTGGAAGAGCCTTACAGGGTCTTGAAAAAGTCTGAGAGAGTTTAAAAATCTAAAGGATTCTTAAACGAGCATTGAAGAATCTTAGCTAGTCTTAAGAACAGTTCTCTACCGGGGGAAAAAAATTGAATGAAATTCTGATAAACGCCGTAAAAACTCTTATACGTATTTTCAGACCATAGGGATCGGCGAATTGGAACGATTTCTGAAAAGTATTCCAATTTTCCGCATGAATAAAAATAGGTAGAACGTTGACAGCAAAATCGTTCAAACTCCATAAATTCATTGCTCACCTGCTCATTCAATTACCATCTTGAGCAGGGCCGTATTTCGGGGTTGTCAATGTGACCGGAGGCCTACACCAAATATCGAAAAACCATGATAAATTACGGATCCCAGACGAATCCGGAACGAATGTTAAGTTTCTAATTCGCAGATCTTTTTGAGATTTCAACTGAAAATCTCGGAAAATTTGGACCCCTTCCAATTCTGAGCTCTAGGGCCTAATCACGAGGATATGAAAATGATTTAAATTTTCAGAGGGGAATGGTGGGAAGTGAAAACTTTTAGTTTTCGTACATCACGATTCACGAATTGCTGATCCGAGGATTACCTCCAGGATCCGCCGGTGAATGCTGATAGCGCCAACACTGACCGAAATAACGGGTTCGGAATCATTCATTTTTGTAGTCGAAAACTGCAGAAATTCAAAGAGCCAGTACTTTGTAGCAAAATCTCGAACGTGTCGATATCTTATTTTGAGTAGCAGGTTGCAGATTTTAAAAATTTCAATCGACTGGCAAAGACGGATTCTCAAATGGCAAGATTAGCCATTTCTCCCATCTCAAAAAAACACTTCGTTACGTTACCACCACTAACCGTTTAAGGCCTCACATCTGTTTTGAAAAGTCTCTGTTTTCAAATTAATGTTTCCGCTTATTTCTTCATTTGAGTTGACTCGATTTGACATATTTTCGCGTTGTTTTCTTTGTTATAATGTAAGGTAGACTCGAACTGTAGAGCGCAGCACCTACAACATCACTCATTAATTACTCGTTTCACGATTTTTCAAATAATTAAGCATTGTCTTCGGCTGGATCACAGTCACACGCGAAATCAACGTCAAGCAGCCTACTGTTTGCTCCATGCTGATGTAGTGCAAGACGCGAGTGTTACAACATCGATTTGATTTCATTAGCAGCACGAAATTATTTTCAGGATCGGATTTTCAAGGAGAAACTCATTTTTGATAAATATATTAGTTCGCACAGACTAATTATAAAACTCGTACGGTTTCGCTTCATCGTTCCAAATTGTTGCAGGATTTTTTTTTTTTCACGCGACCCTAATATGATTTTGTTCGACAAACAGCGACCCCTTCTATCAACTGTGACGTAATAATAATTGCGGCAACGTACCACATATAATTATCTCCATTTTTCGGATATTTATGATAGCGGAGGTAAAATAAGGGTTGTCAACGCATGACGAGATGCCAACAACTCGACAGGCGAGCTAAGGTTTAGTTGTAAGCTATGGTTGTCGTATTACCAGATTATGTCACTAGAAAACCCCTTCGGTCGCTTTGGTTTGCCTTTTCTCCAGAACTTGTTACATGTCGATAAGGATCTCAGTTTTAAACAGGGCGGTTCCACTTACATTACCCTTTTAGCTTACGTCTATATCCGTAATGTTATACAGAGATTCGAGGCAACTTCGTCTAATAGTCTAAGGCATACGGAGCAGGGGGTCGGGGGTTAGGTGAAGGGTGTTACGCGGATCTTCAAGGGAACAGTTCTAGTTTATCTTTTGGACAAAATTCTCCCTCGCCCCGAAGAATGTTGTAACGAACTATACAAACTTCTGATTTTATGGGAAAGTATCCAGTAAATTATCAAAACTTTTTTTTCCCCTTTCTGATGGTTAATTCTGAATAACACGTCGAGTGATCCGGTTGGGATTACGGCTAGAAAACTAGAATTTTATTCTTGAAAAGGGCAAAATAAACTTGAATTTAAAAAATCGAATACGCCACTGAAGTAGTTTTTTTAAGGGAGGAGGGGATTACTAATTTTGAATCTCGCATCAGATTCCTGATCCAACCCGGATTTCTACCTCAAATTTAATATTTCATACTTGAAAAGAGCAAAAATAACCCGACTTACAAGAATGAACAACAATCAGTACAGGAATTTTCAGGGTCACTGAAGTGGAATAATATCATTCGAATATCTTCCAGGTCCCAAAATTAAATTTTAAGGCTTAAAATGGGAAAACTGACTTAACTCAAGAAAATTGAACGAACTGTGGAACAAGAAGTTTCCTAGGTCGCTGAGTCACAATATCTCACCAGAATTTTGTACCCCAGCCTAATTTTGGCCTTCAACATCTAAACGGCACCCTTAAAATGAGCGAAATGACGTAAGTAAATTATCAAAATCAAAAAAAGGAAAAACCTCTCTTAAGAAACGAGTAGAAAAATCCATTTCTTTGAGAAACAAAAAACAAATCTAGTTCGTCAATTTTGCTCTTTTCAAGTGTGGAATCTGCATTTTAAAGCCCAAATCAGGATCAGATAAAACATCTCTAATACGATAACTAAAATCAGTTACCCGAGAAACCCCTATTCCGACAGCCCACTCAATTTTATAGTTCGAGTTTCAATTTGGCTCCTTCGAGTTTAAAATTTGAATTTTGGAACCCAAACCGGGATCGAATAAAAGATCTGATACGATTTTTGAAATCAGGTACCCAGAAAACCGTTATTTCGATTGTTTGGTCGATACATTTTCTTTTGAAAACATCAATTTTCACGTAATCCTTCGCAGATTTCCTATCAAGAATAACGTTGCGTAAATCTCCAATCTTGATTATGTGACCATATTTTATTTATTCGCGTATTTTGTTATTTTACAACTTTACAACTTTTTGAAAATTTCCAACTCCGAACTTTTTAACTGAATTCCAGATGGTGAAACAACAGCCTCTCCAATGCCGAGCACCAAGATGATTTTTTTAAGAGAATTCCAATTTTTCCAATTATCAAGTATAAATTTGGCCGACTAATAGCATGTTAAAATAAGCCAGAGACTTACATGATTATTGATGAGTCTTAGTCCATTTTAATAAGTCGGAAAGTTTTATACCAGTCTTGAAAATCTTCGAGCGTTTTAAAAAGACTCGACTAAGGATGTCTCGAAGCACCAGAATCAAGTCTGAAAGAGTCACAAAGAGTGGTACGTGGGTCTTGAACACGTTTGGAAAAGCCTTAGAACTTCTTTCTCGAATTTGGGATTGCTAAGACATTCTGACATAGGAGCACTGAAGATTGAAATGTCTCAGCTAGTCTCGAGGACGGCCCCTCTTTCCCTCTTCAAGGGAAAAAATTGGATAGTTTTACGGTAATTCTTCAAAATCTATCGCCAAATCACGAATTCAGCGAGTTGACAAAATTTGACAGTACACTCGGATAGGTTTTTCACTCGTCAATAAGAAATAGCCAGCAGTGCAAATCATTAAAAATTCCAAATATGTCTCGTCTCTTACCTACTCACTCAATTACGTTCTTGGGGGCGTGAAAATGACCCAAATACTCCTGACTGGTAGAGAGGGTAGGAACTCTTTGAATAATTTCTCCAGGATTGTTTTCTAGATTCGCTTTTTTCGAACAATCAAATACGAGAGAAAATAGTGCGAAAGGTAGGAAAGAAAAAAAGGGTACAAAAAGAGAAGTGTAAAAGAAAAGAGTGTAAACTTTGTAGTCAAATTGCGGTATCGGCGCGGAAATGTGGGTAATGAAAATGCGTGTTGTACGCGGAAGCAGATTACAAGTTGCATAGAACCGCCTCCAGATCGCCGCCGAAATTAATTAAATTAACAGCGAGAAAGATTAAAATTAATTTTTTTATTTTTACTCCCTCTTTTTCGGGAGAGCGCCGGCTGGGCGGCGGGGGCGAGCTGAAGCCGAAGGAAAGCAACGGTGGCTGAACAGCGCCGCTGCCTAACTCGAAATAATGTTTTAATTTCGTGGAGGAAAAAGAAATTAGTAGAGAAGTATTTAGCGAGTATACGGAGGCGAGCATACGTCATCTTATTCTTGACAACCAGTAGTAACTAAGATAGTGGGATACCGCCTTCGGCGTTTTAATGAAACGTATAAATTATTATTTTCAGAAAACAACGCGCGAGAGAAACCAAAAAACGCCCCACGAAGCAACTCACTTCTCAAATTTATAACGTAAGATAAACACGCACGATGAAACTTATACGTCAACGAGGCCGTAGTAGTAGCAGCAGCAGCAGCAGCAGCGTCTCTAGATAGATATTGCGAAAATTCAAACGTCTGTGAAAATTTATACGGCGCACGATATTTAAGATCGAGAAATACGCTTCGCTGCCTGTAATTCTTCGTGAGCTTATCCTGCGCTGTAAAATAATCTAAAATGTGCATAATGTGTGTATGCGCTATGCGGCGGCTATAATGCGCCGTGCCATCGCCGTGCCGTGCGCTCTCAAAAATCATCCAACAACCTGCTTTTTCTATTTCCTTCACCTCCTACATTCTCTTTTTGTCCCCGATTCAGCTCCACCCCTTCCTCGCACCATAAAAACCAACTAATTAGAAAATTTTTTACCTTCGAAGCTTCGCGCGTTTGCGGCTCGAGACGAAGAACTAAATGACACGCCATCGCCGCACAACTATCAGTTTGATAATCAGCTATGATATATGGCACCCGGCGTTACACTAAATGAATATAAATTACTCTACCTATAGTATTAAAATAATTTACGCGCTTTTTATTTAATTTTTGCCTTCACTTTGTCCGAGTGCGCGAAAACTCGTTGATAACGAATAAAATATAGTCGTCCAACTACACCTAACCTATACTGCATACATATAACTGTTATAACTATACCTACTTCATACACTTAGAGTAAATGAAGTCTATTTCTGCTTCTATTGGACAGCACGATAGATACACGTTTTCCCTGGCTTTTCTTTCTCGTCCCCCCCCCTCTTCTTCGCGCCACAAGTGCTCACGCACGTATATTTTATACCGTATTTACTTTTTATTATTAGTCGCAACAAAAAACTTGACAGTGCCACGGTATTTTATGAAAACGAAAAAAAGTAAGCAAATATATATGCACTGGAATGCCAAAAAAGCTAACAGAACCTTTTCATGTTCATACGAAAAGTATAGTTCGTTGTAGTTCAAAGAAATACACCGAACCCGCAGTTCCAACTGGTTGCTAAAATCCACTTTATTTCATGGTGAGAATAACGGATTGGTAACTCGCCTCCTCTACTGGTATCCATTCCTCTCCAAAATACGAAATTCAATTTTTCGAAGCAACGACGCCCGACGCATGAGAATTTTTATTGCTCCGCATTCTCCTACTTTTTAACGGCAAAGAAACTAAACGCTTCGCACCGCTACCCCTACTCGCCACGAGCGAATATTCTCACTAACCTTTCCTTTGAGAATCGCCTAAGCGAACGAAACTGTGTTACACGGCGAATGAACATCCCCAATACCGCATTATTTGTGTCATTCTGTAAGTAAAGGGCTTATTAGTCATTTTTAGATTTCAAGATCCAACCAAATCAGAATCATAGCCGAATTCGTAGGGGTGGGATTCGGGGAAAAATTTATACCGTATTGCCGCCTAAAATATAATTTTTTCTTGGAAATTTTCCCCCGCTTTACTCGCAAATGAGTGTTTTCTATCACTTTTCAAGGATAAATGTCACAAAATTCACCTCCACTGAAAAATTTTGGCACCGGGCTGATTAGAATTAACGATTTTTAAGTTTCAATAATACGAAGTAACACGTACGATATTTTTCTACTGAAATTCATTGACCGCATCGAAAATGTTTAGTTTTCTCAAAATTCACTTTTTTGAGATTTAAATTTTAAGGCCGGTGCTCACGTGAGTTCTAAAGTTACGAGGCTTAAAATGGACTAGACATTACTGTCATTTTAACTAATATGAACCAGGTCCCAACTTTATTTCGACTAAATCGACTAAATATGTGGGCGGAATGTTAAAATTTTCATTTTCATTCCTAAATGTTCCAGTGCCCCTCGCCTTTTCCAGAATTCAAACCATCGTTCGGTGATTCGTTTCGTTAATTTAAGTACTTTTTCACGACGAGACAGACACAAGCAAATGATTTTGACTCTCGGGCTGGATCCATTTTTCGTTCGCGTGGATCGGGGAAGGTCATGAAGAAGTGATGAGACACAGCACCAATGAGATTAGGTCGTGCAAAAGCAATGTACAGGAGAAACTGGCGAATTGGTAATAATTTATTTTTATCATAAATTTACCTTCGCAATATTCATCAAAATTATCTCCGGAGTAAGAGAACATACACGGATCGGACATTTGTAAACTCCACTGATCTTTGTGAGTGTGTGTGTGGGGGGGGGGAGTTCGAACGTGCACAAAAATGTTTATTCTTTTCTTATTTTTTGTTCGAGAATTTTACGTAATGAAGGATTTTTTCAAGTATTATTAGTCATTATTTATTCTATGGTACTTGTATAGTGGATAGCGCACTGGTTTCGGAATCCGGAGGTCCCGGGTTCGAGCTCACGTAGCAACTGGCTGCATTTCGACCTAGGCTGGTTTTTTGGCAAGTAGAGAAGAGGACTAAGGCAGCCATAATAGCCTCCTCGACGTTTCTAAGGTGGTGCTCGAAAGGGGCGGTTTCAAAGACTCGGATGGAGAGCAAAATTAGAAAAGCAATAACTGACAAAAGTATCCACGCAAAAGTAATGAGATAACTAGCCACAAAATGGGGGGGGGACCTTTTTAAATTTGAAAATTTGATAACATTGCCGGAAGGGGAGGGAGAGGAGGTGAGATTTTTTTTGTTTTGTTAGTTAGATCTCATCGAGGCATCAACCATGTAATTTCAATGAGTGGTTTAATGAAAATGAATTTTTCAAAATTCAGAGTGTCCTAGCATCGACGAGGCACTCGTTGAAATGAACATTTTTGGAGTCATGAAAATTCGTACATCACTATTCCGGAAGGGTCGCAGGAGAGATTTTTGGTTCATATGTGAGTCGGGCTCCTCAACAATAAGTTGCTCGGCCCAATTGAATTTCAGTCTCATTCAACTTCCGTCGTCTGTCGTGATTTCTTCAAGGGTTCAACTACAAATTATTATCGCAGATGCTGTAGAATATGTGCCAATTGCCGAACGTCGGACGTTGTACTTCCAATTGGATGGATCCGGACCTCACTACGGAACCATGACAAAAAATTTTTTGAATAAAAATTGGACAGATCGATGGATCGGACGTGGGGGGGGGGCTATCGAATAGCCTCCTCGATCGCCGGATCTTACCCCACTGGATTTTTTCTTGTGGGGCGAGATGAAAAGGCGCTTATAGCCATGCGAAATATGAAATCACAAAAATTTCAAATGCTACAATTAAACAGACCATATGACCAAGCGTTTTCAGTCACCACAGAGCTCATCTCGCGATGTAACGAAATAGTTGAACATTATACTAAATACGATAAAAATGATCTGTCGAAATAATTCCTGAATATAACTATAATTGGTAAATTCTTTAATGGATACCTGTAAATAACGATCTCCAATGTAACGTGATACCTGACAAATCATCATGATGGTTGTTGAAGTCAGCTCACCCCTGACCCAAATACTCCTCCCCTAAATTAGGGATTTCAATTTTCGTCATTTTCATGTTAGTAGCGCTTCAATTTCGATGATAGCAAAAATAGTTACTTTAACATTTTGTGAAATTAAATATTACGTTCATCAATAATATCCTACTTATCTCAAAAATTATCCAGGTACACTTTCAGGTACACTTAATTTCCTCCCAGTTGAGAATTCGAAAAAATGGCATTCAACTTTTTTTTTTCGTCTCGATGAGATCTACACACTATTGAAATATGTTCAAAACTTGTTGAAACACCCTGTATACCTGGTCAGCCAACTCTGCACCATCCTAGAGCTGCTGCAGCTGCAGATCCCCAGAAGGGTTCCCCCCGCCGTTACCATCATCCTGTGCCGCTAACATATGAACCAAACGACTGTGGACCACCCGAATCCCAAGGTTCACACTGAACGAGCCTTGTCTCGGTCAGTAGGGTGTCTCATAGTCGCCTTGGCAGGACTGCGCGAATCCGAATCAAGGATGGAGGAAACTGAGAGGTTGGGAAGGATCGGACCAGCCTCAAAGCGTCCCCTCTGGTCGCTGACGCGATTGGTGCGGTATCTGGGGAGCCACTTTATCACACATGCATCGCAATACGTTCCATCATCTTATCATGAAAATATCTGAGCCGAAAGCTGTTCGAAATAAAATTACTGACGCAATAATAAGTCGCAGTGAATACGTGTTTCCACCTTTACAAACGAATATGGGGTCCAAAATACTCTTCACTCTGTTACATATTAACCCAGTCTTATGGGGCGAAAATTTAAAATCACATCTTTTCTAAGGTATTCGGGTTACGAATTCCATTAAAATTAAATCCATGTCGATTTTATCGTATATGAAAACGATGGTTACTATGAGAAAGTAGAGTAATAGGACGACAGTGAAGCAATAATTCAAATTTCCATGAACAACATAGCGATATCATTTTGTAATTTCCTCTATTTAGGTACACTTCACAATCGAGCTAGAGAATTCTGAATACAACTTAGGTTCCGGATTCTGAATCTTGGCTTCCATTTCTAGTATCAGTTTCTTTGGAAGCTGCCTTTGATTTCTTTTGATATATTTTCCAGACAAATGAAGCATGCGGCCGAACAACGAGACAAGCGCATTTTACCAAATTATGTAGGAGAGGCATTATTATAAAAATCAGCTCATGCTTTTATACCTAAAATCGTTTACCTAAGTTAGCCTTGGACGCTATCTAGCGGCATTTACTTGAAACAGACTCGCAGATGTGATAGAAGATACTCGAATCTTAATGTTCCACTGAAAATCTCAATTTTGCCCAGAATGGCGCTTGTCTCGTTGTTCGGCCGCACGCTTCAAATAATGCAGAGAGGTAGAGAGATCTTGGTTTGCCACTGATGGACTGTACTCAAAGACAGTGGAACTGGCGGTAGCGGAGAAAGGAAGCTTTCATCCCCTTAGGATTTTCTAGGGTAGGCTAAGCTACTGATAGCTTTCCATTTTCTCTTTCTTTTTCTCGGAAAAGCGGGCATAGATGATGAACCTATTCCGTATAGAAGTTCAAAAATAATATCTCTAACCTGCTAAAAACCTTCCTTCCGCCATCCTTCGCTTTGCTAGAAAAACCCCTCAAGGTTTAAGACAGTTATTGAGCAGATTTTCCAGCTGGCAGACAGAAGGATGGATAAATAAGCAAACAGTGGACTGCTTTGCATCGGGTAGAGGACATATAGGTTTCATTGTACTAATAATTGAAACCCTATGATATCAATATTTGTATCCATGAGATCGACAGTTTGAAGGAAAATATGAGGCGAAGAAATTGAAAGATCACTTGACTAACTGTAATCAACGAGCAATGCTAATCAGTGGTTAGAAACTTCGAAAACGCGGCTTTACTCGAGACATGCAGGGTAAAATAAGATAATGAGATGACCGCAGCTCAGGAGTTTGAAACTAGGAAATTGAAAATTGCCCAAGATATGGAAGATAAAATTCAAAAATGAAGTGCACTATGATTATCTTCCGATAATATCCACAATTTTTTGAGGATGTAGAAAATTAGTAAAAACGGGAAGTGATAACGCCTGACAAAGCAACGCAGCTGCAGCCTACAGCATGAAGCAAGAAGAACCGATGAAGGAAGTAGAAGATATTTCATCGTCGATTGTCAGTCAACACTAGTGTTGTAAAAATGAAAAATTTCGCAGCGAAATTATATCGTAAAATATTTCACAAAGATAAATTTTAAAATTTATTCGTTAATTTTATTGTGATAACAACTGCTAAGAATATAAGCAAAGTCAATTTATAAAACTATTTAACGTTTATTGCTGATTAATTGCCAAATAAATTTCAAATGTGAAATTTATTTCGAAATTTTCCTCGAAATACTTTGATGAACATTTCAAAAAAGTAAATTTCACGAAAGTTAACAACAGTAGTTAACATTTTCCCACATTTCACGTCATTTTACCAAAGAGCAGTTCTCCCACTGAATCTCCCTCCTACTATATAATAGGAGACATCGGCTATATGTATACATATGAGTATGGCGATCTACTATAAAAGAGAAGACATTCGTTTACCAACAGAGCTCGAGAAAGGGTTTAAAATTAATTAACTTATTATTTTCCTTTTTGGAACGAGATATACGTTACACGATACGAGCGTAATTTTTTCAGATAATTGGCAGAACTGATTAATTACGGCGTTATGAAATGGCAAAAAACCAACGGGGGCGATACGTTCTGAGTTTCTGACTTACGATGTGCTGTCCTTACACAGCCGGTGAAAAAATATATTTTCCTCGGCTTTACCGTTTTCGTCGTCAGGGAGAGCATTTTTTTTTTCTTTCGTCAAAGCTTACGCACTTATTTCGTCGAACACATTCTTCGTATCAGCCGAAGTAGCTGATCGTGCATATTTTGAAGTCACACTTACAAATCCTCAAATATCAGTCGTTTGATGTGAGTCAATGTCACTATGTGTGATTATCGCGTTATCGCACTCGGTAAGATAAAATATTGCAAAAGGTAACTCGTATTAAAAAATAACTTATTGCCCTAATAATATATTGTACAATGCTCGTGCAGATACAGCAGTAAGTGCCACTAATTTACCGAATATTTATCTACTTGGTAGCCGAGTCGCTGTTTAAACGTAGCCTACAAGAATTTTCTAATTTTTTTCGTCCTCTTTTTTCACTCGATAAATTTCGAAAAGAATTAAAATAAGAGACGTTATATACGACTGTACAAATGATAAAACCATCAAGTCGACCCGTGGGGGTCCCGAAAATAGTCGAAAAGTACGAAGCAGCATCGTCGAATCGGGATGATAAATAGCGTTTAGAAGGCGTCCATCGTCCACTAGAATGAAATGAACTTACACATCGCATCGGGTCGAGAAGAAAATAAACGCTGTGTTTTTTTAAACTGTTTCCCCCCTTCTTTTTCCTTTTTTCTATATTCTTTTATGTATGTATGTATGTATGTAGTATATGAATGTATAAGAGAGGAACAAACAGAATCTGTACTACCAGAGTATTTTATATTTGGGAGAACGATTCTTTTAATTTACCTAATATAATTTAACTATTACGCGCGTGTTTTCATTTATGTTTTTTATACGACATTTCTCAGCGGGTTAGACATCTTTTGCCATTTACCACTACTTAATGCTTCTATAAGCTGCTTACCACCTTCTTTGTCTTCTCATTTCCATTCGTAACCAAGCCCAAATATACTCTTCCGAAACGAAACAGCGAGGCGACTGGAGGAACCTCGACGGTTCGTCCGACTCTTGAGTTTCAATTCGCCCGATGTAGACTTCTGATTGATGGATTTGAAAAAAAGTCGGATAATTTTCTTCCTTCCGAGCAAACAAAATGTAAAAATCGTCGATAAATTCGCTCGAATTAATCGGTATAGGATGAAACCCCACAGTGCAATACTGGATTCTGTTATAGTTGATACTTCCGACGCAGTCGGCAAACAGTTTTGCCTGCTGTACCGTTATCGCTACTGTTTTTCCAATTTTATCATTCTTCGGTTCGCCTTCGAGTAATTTTGATCGACTCGCACCGAGAAACTGGTCCGCAGTCAAATTGATAATTTTAGTACAATCAATAAATGACACTAGTCTTTGCTTCTCGGATTGTGGATCTTGATAATATAAATCCATGAACTTGAAGCGGCCAAGGTTACTCTTATGTTAATAGCAACATGAGAAAGCACACAGATTAAACTCCCCAGGTATATCCTTTTCAGTATTGGAACTTCAGTTCTAGAACGTTTTACCTCTAAAATGATCACAGCGTCATCATGACACCTTATCTGATCCTAACCAGAAGTCAATCTTTTCAAATTTTTTGATGATGGGCGGCTTTTAGTACATTTAGAGCGGGTCTAAGTCCCTCTTAGGATAGCATAGAGGCCAGGGAATACCGTGTTTTGAAAACCATTGACGAGAAATAATCGCATAACGCCCTACAATCACCTGTCATGTCAGTCTTCACCATCCAGGGCCGAGGCGAAGAGCTTGGTTTTATCTTCAGGGAGAGGTGGTGGGTGAAAACGAAAATCCCGACTGAAACCAACAAATTCCAGTTCACATGAAAAAAAAAAGCTCCTCCTTATAATTTTCCCGGATTGATAATCGGAATTTACTCGAATGAAAAGGATGTTAAACCTCCAACACCCTTCTGTCACACCGGCCCTACCGTCATTCCATCAACTATTACAGATAGTTCACAATTTAATTCCCCTACCGAATGATAGAATTTAGCCCTGCATTGCGCTTTGTGTTTTCCTTACAGTGGAAAGAGTAGATGTAAGATAGGAGATCGGATTCATTAAGTTGGAAGTACGTATTGTCAGTTATTGAATGAAAGCTTTCAGGGCCGTATTAATTTTGGTATAACACTAAATCTAGAAGTTCGGCGTTAGCACAGGCGAAAAAATGTCAGTTTTACAGAGGAGGGCAAGATTTCATATGAAAAAAATATCTCAAAATGAACAACCAGGGAATTAGGTTATAAGAACTATTAACTGTATTTTTATTTTTATTAATCGCTAACATTGACTTTTGTGATGAAGAGGAAAATTAGTGGTAACCAGCGTCTAATAAGAATGGCAAAGTTGACATTTCATATTGCCTGTTCTTCATGAAATCACAATTTCAATACTTTCCTCTCATCTACTGAACATACGTACATCTTGTTTAGTGAGTGCACCTCGTGAGAATTACAGCACCACTCACTTACCAAACATTTGCTTCATAATTTACTATTATTTTCATGTTAAACAAAAACATATACAAAACTTAAAATAATGAACAAAATGTTAACAAGCTTAGATAGGTATAAACAAAATTACCTGTAAACTAGTTGCCACGAATAAATAAGATCAATTATTTATTTATTAATTATTATTATTATTTTATTTTTTTGGAGGGGGGGGGGGCAAAACGAATTCTTGCCCATTAATAGCCCAATACAGACGAGCGGTCGCCTCTTTCCCATACACATAGTTTTCGCCTTCCGTATATGGAATCACCGTTTCTACATCTAATTTTGTATAGATGCGTGTTTTCAACCTAACTTGTAACATAATGAATTTTGGTGTCCATTTCTGAGTGTGAATGAACTTGGTAATATTCCATGTGTAGGGTGTGCCAATTCACTTTTTCTTCTTCTGTATTCCAGAGCGCTTTCGGCAGTTATGCCATCTACCCTAAATGAGACTTGTCTCTTGTGGCCTTGTAGTTATAGTCGAGAGTAGTACTGTATGGTAAACCTGTTTAGTCTTGTGCTCCTATTGGTTGTCTGTGATTGTGCAGTCCGTCCAATCCGTGGGGGTTATGTTATTAGTTGGAATAAGTTCTTACTTTGGAAGTTAGTTCTTGTGTTTATTAGGTTGTTTTGTTTTGTTTTTGCCTTCATTATTTCTAGTTGTTCTTTTAATTATGGATTGGACGGACTGCAAAATCACAGACAACCAATAGGAGCACAAGACTAAACAGGTTTACCATACGGTACTACTCTCGACTATAACTACAGGGCCACAAGAGACAAGTCTCATTTAGGGTACTCGACTGATGCTGGCATAACAGCCGAAAGCGCTCTGGAATACAGAAGAAGAAACAGTGAATTGACACACCCTACACACGGAATAGTGAATTTTGTTTCATTAAGGTCACTGAACTTTGGCATGATCATGTGATTGACCTGTGATCGAACATTTTCGGTACCATTTTTCAACGTGAAATTCTGTATATATTAAGTCGCTGAACTTGCGGTAGGTCTTTATTAGGGGTACAGATAAGTGCTAATTATGGTAACACAGAACTAGGAAACCTTATGTACTCATTACTGTAGCTCTAAAAGAAGTTAGGGGTTCCAAAGATGTTATTCAGATTTTTTTATTACACGTTCACTATCAAATTAACAAAAAAAAAAAAGGATTTGCTTTAGAAAAGTTTAAATTTTTACTTTTCTGTGTACATTTTATCAGAACCAAATTATGTCGCAGCATTTTTTTTCAACTTGATTTTTTTGAACTAACCAACAATCTCTGACATTGAAACTATATTGTTGGTGTGTTCCAGCCTCCCTGGAAAAAGAGAGAAATAAAGAAACTGATTGAATACTCAAAATCAGCAGTACTAGAAACCCCTATTTCAATAGTTTGCATGATACATTTCCAGTTAAAATTCCCCAGTTGGTGGTACGTCGTAGCCCCCTGTGATGCAGAAAAAATTTATGTAACCTTCAACGAGACAAGACCTCGCCATCGGGGATGATCTGCATGGGTCTCTAGACATAGCGTTCAGTAACGAATTTTAAAAAATGCAGAAAATTATGCACTGTATGTGTATATTAATGTCCTATGGCATAAGACAAATATTGAGGTCAATGCGTGACCTTAAGATATTACAATTTTTCGCTTAAATTTTAAAGTTGTAACCTGGGTACTCACAGACATCGTTTGCGGGGGTAACTCATCTCGAATTTCAAAAAAAAAAAAATTACGTAGTTTTACTCTACCCTGGCGTACACTTTACTGTCAGCGCAGCGGGACTACTCGACTACCCGTTGAATCAATTTGTGTTTCGAAGCTTTATTTTTTTTCAAGATTTCCGCACCTGCCCGGAGATAACGTCAAATTTGGAATTTGGAATTTTGAACTGAAGTGCCGAGAATGTTAGATACCATATTTCTATAGCCCCTGGATCTGCCAAAAGGGGCGCACTCTTCCGCTCTTCTTCGCATTAGAATTCAACGACCTTAAGCAAAAATAAGCCTGATGTATAGTGACGAACGCACACGCAAAGGAAACATTAGCCCAGGAAGTTCTGGTTTAAGACTTTACGAAAGTTTTTAAAATCCATTTCAGTAACTCAGACTTTGTAGTTATAATGATCTCAAACTAGCTCTCATTTTGTAACTGATCATAGGCGCAAATAGAAGGGAACCGGATTAGAAGCCGTGACCCTCAAATCCTTTGAAAGTCTCCCAAAAATTTGAAAAAGAATTTTCAGCATTATTTTGATACTTTGTTAGTTCTCCTATGAGCCCTTGTACTCCAGATTGGCTTTTTGTGCCTATAACAGGGGGTTCAAAAGTTATTTCACAATTTCTAAGGAAAGTTCATTCACATTGTGAACTAACTTTTGGACCCCTTGTGTATCTGCTGTAGAAACACAACATACTACGATAGTTTATCCATCTCTCGATGTATCTGTCTTTCTACGCAGGAGTCTCTTTGTCGGTTTGCCTCGTTTTCCGTCTGTCTATCTGACTGACTCGACTATCTGTCTATTTTCCCGCCAAGCTGACTGTTTTTCTATCAACTTGGTGCTTTTCTACATATTATGTCTTCAGTTTATCGTTCAATCTGTCTTTTTGTCTGCATGAGATCTCAAAGCTTTTCCCCAGCAAGCGAGATAACGGCAGTAGATAAGCAAGTTTCTAGCACAGATCTTAATTACTTCTCTAGATTGGCTCTCGACTCCGTTCTCTCCGACTGGGAGGAATCAAGCGAGAAAATATGAGATAATTCTTCATTAAATTTCGGTACCTTCCTAATTACTAATCAAGACAACCAGGTATTTATGAACATTAACTTGTTAGTTGATGGATGTGGGCAAGTCAGAGGTCCAGTCCAACCCTGGCTCCTACTCATCTTTCGTACCGTTTTTGTTGTAACTGAAGCCCTCAGTATGGGTTGGCCACTTCTTACGTGAATAAGCGATAACAGTATTTTGACAATTATGGCCGTCTGAAGGATAATCTCCCTCTGTGACCATCCAAGAAATAATTTTTTCACGTAAATTCCCCGAAAATTGAAAAAGTTTTCGAGTCTCACTCGCTAATGAGTGTTTTTCATCACCTCGAGGGTCAAGACATGAAAATGATCCACTCCCAAAGAAGAATTGATACCAGCCAGGCCTGTTATCCATCTTACTTTTTGCTGTGGTTAGAATTTGAATTTTCAACCTGTTGTCAAGTTGATAGTTCATCTATACTATAGGAATCTAATATATGACCGTATTAAGGAGTACGAGTAGGCTGTTTATATGCCTTAAATCTATAATGGAATTTTGGTTGCATACTTCTTCGCTATAAGGAACCAAAAATTCCGATGCAATATACGTATAACTGGCGGTTGAATTACGAATTCATTTTGAAGCCAAACTAGGTGGCTTCGTTCTAGTTTATTTCGTAAATCGAACTGATTTCAGGCAGGTAATCTACTCCGAGTTTTTCCGGAACAAGAGGGGAGTGCGAAAGCCAAGTTTCAATTTTTTATTTGGGGAGGAGATCAAATGGAAAAGTTTTTCTCGGAAGAGGGTATTTATTTGCCGCAACTTAGAAAGTTCTCCTCATCTTCTCATTACACATGGCTCTAAGCTGAACCGTGTGTATTAATTATAGCGGACATTTTTCATCTTAATAAATGGCATTAAATCGAAGACCACGGCTACCAAAGAAATGTCTGCGCAGTTAATTTGATTTTGGATTGGGCTACTATATCGTTCTCGTAAGATACTTTAAAACTATCGAACTATAATGCCACCCACGCTATATGCAAATCATTATACAAGCTATTAAAGAACAAACGTAAAGCGGTAGATTAAATTTTTTTAAATGTAATTTAGTAGCATAAGAATTTCGATGGCGAAACAAAAAAGAAAAAAAAAGGGAAAGATAGAAGCGTAGGCCTAGGCAGAGTAGTTCGTTATACGGTATGAGAAATACGTAAAATTGAAACATGGTATGGTACTTGGTACGTGGTACGTGGTACGAGGTACATGATACGTGATACGTCATACGCTACAAGGTACAAGGCGTATGCCATACACCGTCAAATCGGGACGGAAATATTATTTATTTACTTAATAAACGCTTGTTATATGGATCGAGAGTATATAATAACGACCGGGTTCGAGTAGTCTGTCTTCGTATTTTGAAAAATGGCTGCTGCTTTAAAAACTCGGCGCATTGGTAAAGCTCGGAAGAACCGAGAGCCGAGGCGACTGCCTACTGAGTTCAAATTGTCTCGAAATACCATCTCCTCGTCTATACTCGCTTCTCGGTAATGTTTTAATGAAATCTTTACAATGGTTCCTTGCACCAATATCGTGTAATATACGGACCTTGTATGCGTATAGGTTATAGGCAGGCAATAACTACGCAGTTTCATATACATACATATATATCTACCTATACTTGTTATAAACTGTACCAGCATAGAGCCGATGTTATTTTTCTTCAAAACGGCACTAAATTAGTTTTAATGAAATATTAACGGGTAGTGATTTTTCCAACAGTAGCCATTTTTATTGCAGCGAGCGACTATCTGTATAATAGTGTCCGATGTGATAGGTACACCAGCTCGAAAGTGCAGTCGCGATTCGCGAACCCCATTAAGTTGACCGTATTATGTCTCGCAGTTTCACAAAATTTCTCGCAACTAAACCGGTTCGGCTACATACGTTTAGACAAGGCGTGAGAATATTAGATCTGTATCGGGAAAATGTCAACTTTATCGCGTTTACGATTACAAATATGTATGTAAATAAATTATCGCATTTTATCGATCGACCGATGTAAAGTGAATCGTCGCCTGTTGCCACTTTATCGCGATCATCCTTTCCATCATAAATCGGAAACATTTAGTGCATCGATGTCTTCGGCGATTAAATGAAGACAACTCGAAACTTTCAAGATATTCTTTGCTTCGAGCCTCTCTGATGACTGGATATATAATTCAGTGTGACAAAAGACACTGCCCCCAACTTCAAGGTTTGACTTCTGAGTGACTTTATTCGGACAGAGCAGCGCTAGTATCGCGCACAACGAAACCGGGACAATTGGTGAGTGGCGCGGGTGGTGGGCGGAAGCTTCCTTTACATCGATCGAAATCAATTTTTATGAAAGAAGGTAATTTATAGAAAATTTTACGCTCTACAAATTTTGTTCGCTTAATTTTTCCGCTAAATGGGTTCGTTCTCACCTTATTTGGAGATAACTCAATAAACATTCAACTAGGAAAATCGTCCTGATCCCGTTTTCTATTTTTCCGATTGTAGCGCTCTTGGCGGATGCTCGGCTTGGTGTCGAGCCGGAGTACGTAAAATGCGCCCTAGGGCAAATAATTCAGATTCACTTTCCTCCTGAAGGTCTATCTCTGATTGCTTTTCAACGCACGCTTCTCCATCTCATTTCCTTCACCACCAAGAGCATTTCACTCATCTGGATCCCAAGCCATACTGGTATCCCAAGAAATGAGATAGTTGGTCAAGCAGCACAGCAAGCTACACAGCTCCCATAATATGTATATCATTCGTCACCTACCTATCTCAATAGATCTTACTTCCGTCATTCGCCAGACCATTTTGCATAAGTGGTTCAAAGAGTGGCGGCATCTAGCCTCTCGGCACAACAATGTTGCATAAATCAAGCTTACACCTGTTCCCTGGTTAACTTCCCAATGTTCCTCCCGCCGCGAGGAAGTTATCATCACTCGCCTAAGGATTGGACATATACGCCTCACACATACGCATCTTCTTACTAACCTTTATCCCCTCAACTGCTGACACTGTGAAAATGAAGGCTCTCTCACCGCGGACCATCTCTTCTCATGCCCCTCCCTCATCTGCCTTCGTAACTCTCACCGCGTCCCCCGCAGTCGAATTTTGGCCCTCTCCTACTCCCACAAGCACATAAACAACACCCTCACCTACCTTTCCGTTGCTAGATACCGCGACATACAGACAACAACCTCTTCCGAGCCCATAGCCCGACAGTGTAGCTCTGTAGCTCGATAATAATAAAATAAAATAAAATAAAGGCGTTCCCACCACAAAAACACGCTGTTCTTCATTCCTTCTTTCCTTTTCCTCATTTCTTTCTTTCTTTCAGTCTTCACTTTTCAGTTAAGCATCACGGGTCATTTGTTCTTCTCGGCCTCCATGTAAATCCAATACTGCGCTAGAGACTCTCGAATGTATTCGAGGCATGCTTGAGACTTTTTAAAACGCTTCAAGATTTATTTAAGATACGCGTCCATCTCTTCAAGAACAGTTTAGAACTTTTCCTGACTTGTTAAGGATTCTGTTGAAAATTCTTTCACACTGTTCTTGATTTATTTATGACTCTTAGAAACTCGTAAAGACTTATTCAGCACTCTTCAGATACTTTAAAACTTATTTAATTCAGGCTAAAACTTCTCTTTATGAATTTTCGAAACATTCCAACTTTAATTTAAAAAAAGAGCCTATTCGCTTTCAGCAATAATTTTTTCCTCGTGCACGACGTTTTCGGATTTTACTCCATCATCACTGTACATTTCTCTTACAATAGAAGTTTTTATAGCTAAGTTACACGTGATATAGTTTAGGTAGTTCCCGTATGGTAAGTATGTTGTGTTCTATCTTCACACTGATTCTAGTAATCTGGTTGGTATAAGAAAAAATAAAAAATAAAACAGATCAAACAATTCAATCGATACAAAAACCAACCTGAATCACGAACCACGCTTCACACTAATAACATTCAACCAACACAAAACACAGACCAGACAACAGATAACATGAAGACAGGACACGACCCACTCTCCGCAGAATCTTAAGACTATTCAGCTCTTACAGATCACTTTCAGATTTTTCAAGACTAACTCAAGGCCTTCCAGTGTTCTTTAAAATATCGACACCTAAGAATTCTCAAGCCTCGTTTGAAGCTGTCATCAAGTCTTGAGGGTTTTTTTCGAACTTCTCAGGATTTAATATACATTTTCCAGATAAATTTAGGACTACTTACAACTTTTCCAGACTTATTTAGGATTCTTACGCTTCTCCAAGACTTACACTACTGAACAAAATGAAATTTTTTGTTTGCACAACGCATTTAAGGAGGTGATTCTTAAATACTTTTCAACGCTGAATACAGTGCCGTCGGCCGTTTTTCTCTATCACGTCTAGTTTTTCTGATCGAAAACTATAAAAAATTCAACTAAATGTGTTCAAAAAGAGGTTTAGGAACTGAATGTGGTCATACTGATTCGTGTTGTTGTGTGTTGCGGTCGTGTGTAGTGGTGTGTATTCCGTCTGTTTGTTTTCTGTTATTGTGGTCTGATAACACTGATAATATCAGTCAGTGGTACCGCTTATTCCAATGCAAAACCAAAATGGAAACGAATTTCAGTCGTTCATTACTCCGAATTGTGACGTGATAGAGAAAAATGGGTCGCAGTATCGTGTTCAGTGTTAAAAAGTACCTCAGAATCACCTGTCAAAATGCATTGTGCAAAATAGTTGTTCAGTAGTGTTATCAGAAAGCTGCTCAGACTTTTCGAACCTCGAATTAGAACTCAAGGACAGTCTTCAAGACTCTAGAGATTAGGTCTCACAAACCTAATTAAAATTCTCTGAAATTCTTCTAGACTAGTCTGAGAATCTTCAAGTTTCCTGAGAAGGTTGGCAATGCTCTTCAACGCAGTTGCAGAATTGTTCTCTTTAATACTTTTTGGTAGAAACTCTTCCTGGCAACAGGCGGGTTTCGCCACGAGTAAATAGAAGAATGAGAATTTTTATAACGGTCTTCGCTCGCCAAGAGGTGAGAGTAATCGTACGCGTGCTCTCTAAATTTCAGTCAGCTGAGTTCGTTAGTTTTCCAGGTACATACAAGAATACCGATCACGTGATTACTGGTTCAAATCAGCCTACATGCGCTAATTCGCAGCATATATACGATCGATATACTTATAACTGAAAAACCAGCGAATTTCGCTGGTCAAAATTTAGAGAGCATATTACATTACTAGGTTTTGTGGCGAGTACCCCTAACTACCCCATACGTTCTGTTACGCACGTTCTCAGACCCTGTTGGGCTTCATTACGTCAACAGTTGCCTATAGGCTGCCTTTTACGACATGCAAAAGCTTTAGGTCGGTAGGTTCTTATTCCATCCTCCTCATTCCACCAACAGCAATGGTGTGGTGGGACGTATGGCGATGCACGCACGCCAAAGTGGCCCCTGAGACACCGCACCCCCAGCACCGGAAACTACCCTTTCGGGCATCGCATCAGTGCCGAGAGGAAATCCCACCAACAGCAATGGAATATAACATATTCGAACGTGAAAGGTTCAGTTCGGATCTCCAATTAACATAAGTGCTTTCTGAGTAACAGTGTGTATCGGAGAAATACGTAGTCAAAAACACAACTTCTTTTTTAAACATTTTTACATCGAAATTTGGTATACAAGATAAATACACCGAAAACACGTTTCTCTTTGTGTCCACCACCGTGTATCATAGCGTCGGTTAATTCAAGTGTAATTTTCTAATTCACTGACGTCCATTTATAACTTCTACCTCATTTTTCTGAATTAGAATTTACAATTCCTGTACGAGTAACTTCGTCAAAAAATTTCCAATCGTACTGTGCTTTCTCACATAAAATTTCCAAAAATGCAATGAAGTCGCGAGTACTTTAACTCAGTTAAGCGCTTTTGTCAACTGTAATGACAAAAGTTGCCCCCAACTTGGCACGCTGTGAGCTTACCAGAAAATATGATTACGACGGCTAATTTGAAATCGGGCGAAGAAAATTATGTTAAAAAAGAAAGAAAGGGAAAAAAAACCAAAAAGAAAAAACAGTATAAATAAGTGGATAACAATACTGAGATAGTAAAAAATCATCGCAGAATTATTCGTATATTTCTTCTTAATGCGGTAATATAACAGATGGATGAAAAATATACATTTGCCATTGTGTTACAAAGTCTCGATTATAAATGATTTACCGTTCAGAAAAAATGAATTGAAATAATACATTTATCCCTAGTCTTTTTTTATTTTTTTAATGCCTCTCCTGACAAATGAGGAACAATGTAACGTAGACAGAAAGAAAAGCACCCGACCATTGTTATCTTGTATACGATTGGTTGAAAATGACGGCTGTTTTCATTCCCACAAAACACCCCCTCGACCATTTTTGACGTTTTCTTAATAACGTTAATACATTAGAAATTGTACCTGCGTTATGTTTTGACGCTTTTTTTCCCGCTCTATACGTTCGACCACGGTCGTTCGTTAAATCTGTAAAAATAAATTCGCCTTCATTATTTTGAAAACGAAATATCTGGAGGTGTAGACTGTAAAATGTACGCATACTGGTAGACAACGTCGGACTATGAGGTATGCATTAATATAAAAATTGGACATATGCGAGTATACAGACTGCGATAATTTCTTCCACTTAAGTTACGTATTAGTAAGTTCAGTTTTATATTTACTGGGAAAAGGAAACTAGTTCTGAATTAAAACTCCCCCTTAAGGTTATTCCTCTGTACGCCGAAAACTGGACCTCTCACTTCTCAATTTGTCTCGCTTGTCTTTATGCCTCTCTACCTCTGTCTCTAAGCGACTTTGCTACGTCATTATGTCTCAGTTTCCAAGTCCATTTCTCGATTTTCTGATGACGTCATGAAGATTGTTTGCAGCTCTATAAATTATAAACAGCTTTTTGAATGCAAAGTCAAATTAGCGGAGGATGAACGAAAAAATTTCGAGTACCTTGTACGATCTAGTTGCTTTTCCAATGAAGACGTTTTCGCCCCAGAAGAGGGGCTAGTAAGTATCACGAACATTTGAATGTGAAATGAAAAAGTACACCGAGCGAACGACCGAAATAGGGATCTGCTGAGTCGCTGGTTTCGAATATTTCGTCAGATTTTTGAGCTGGTGCCAATTTGGGTAACAAAATTCAAAATTCGGAATCAAAATGTGCAAAACTGATATAAATAAATAAGACCAAGTATCGAAATAATGTACTTTCGGTCGCCGACTTCAAATATCGCTAAATATTTTTAAACCGACTTCGATCGAAGCCCAGTCCCCAAAATCGAAATTCACATTAACAGAACTGATTGATGCGATTTACTTTAAAACCTAAAAAGCATCGAAGTGAAAGTTTTTCGGGTCTCTTACTTTGAACATTTCATTGAATTCTGAATCAGACTGTATCTCATCCCCCCTATCCTGACGCAGGCTCAATCGGGGTATTTTCGGGATACCCGGGACCAATTTGGCATGCATGCATCGTCATACGCCCCACTATCATCATCAAGACTGTATCACAGTTTCTACATCCATGTGTATCATTCTTGACCTTTGGATGATCGAACCTCTTTTTCTAATTTTTGCTCTGAACCCGAGCCCTGGAGTCCGCCCTTTCGAGCATTACCTCAGAGACGTCGGGGAGGCTGGCAGAGCTGTCTTAAGCTGGCTGCACATTACGCTGACGTTTCGTGTTAACACGTCAACTTTAGCCCTCTTCTGTACTTGGAACGGAATTGCGAAATCAAGGGGAGGATCACCGAACACAATTCAAACCTCTTTCGAACGCAATTCGGCTACAAAAAGGTCAAATGGAACGCAACTCGGAACCGCCGATCCACTCAGCCAACTACACTAAGTTATCGTAGGCGGTATATCATCGATTTTCTATAATATACTCTTAATTTGTAATTTCAAATAGATATCGTTTCCATAACATTTTTTCAACTACCTTCTCATAACATGTAATCTATACTTTCATCTTTTACTTCATCAGCTCATCGTACATTGTTTCACTGTCAAAATTTCCTTTAACCTGCAGAAGGATCAAAAATTATTAAATTATACGCAGATAGCGGTTACTGTGTTCGCGTATGTCATGTTCGACGCTAATTATAAACGTAAATAGTTTCTTGATCAGCGGACTGCAGTTGCTGTTCATTAAAAACTAAAGTCTACCTTTTAGTTCACTCCTCGCTGAACCTTTCGCCGCGGGTGTCGGTGCATCCTTCTTTCACACCTACGACGAAAGGTGCTATTATTGTTTTAAAAAGTTATATAGTAATATAATTACGTCATCACCACACTTATCACACCCCTATACAAATAACGTTAAAGAAATGCTATAGGCCTAATAAAATTATTTGCTGATTGAAGGGGAATTTAGACCGAAGCAATATTGACGTAGTTTTATTAGTCAATGACAACGTGTTAATTTGAATCACATTTCTTTGAACTGAAGTCTCAAACGAGCTCAAATTCTATTTTCCCCTTTTTTCTTTCACGTGTACTCTGGAGTATTTTTCTGCTTTGCTTTCGTGTACATCCTGTAATGCTTAAAACTATTTAAAACTTTGCTGCATTCAAGATCAAGACTCATTTGACTTCCAAAGACTCGTTCAAAACTTTTCGGACTTTTTTAGGACTTGCTACGAGTTTTCCGAAGTTCATTCGAGTTTCGGTGAGACCAGTGGCTTCGGAACGAAGAATCAATAGGTAATAGGTATTAGGTACACTGTACCCCCCCCCCCAAAAAAAAAAAAAAATTCAGCAAATTTATAAAAAGGAGAGCCTTTAGAAAGTTCAGAGACGAGATTTACAACAGATTAGTGTGTTACCACTTTGAAGACAAGAAACCTTTTTCTTTTCTTTTCTTATCGACCTCAGTTTCAAGTTACTGTACTCTCCCTAACAAAAAAAAAAAAAAAAAAAAAAAAAAAAAAAAAAAAAAAAAAAAACTTCCGACGTTACTAAGACTATTCAAGACTCTTAACAGATGCTTCTCTATGCTTAGAGTTACTCGAGATATCGTTGAGACACGCTGAGACCTTCCAAATGCATCGAAGATTCATTTTATAGACACTTTTGCTTACTGCTCGCTGAGGCTCTATAAGATTTCCAAATTGATTCTAAATACTTCTAAAGCCTTGCTAGACTTTCTTCAATTTCGCTAGGACGCTTGTGAGACTTCTAGACTCATAAAAGAGTCTTCAAAACCCTATGGATTTTATTGACACCCTATTGAGACTCATCAAGAAGCATTCGACATTCTTCGACATCTGCTTGAAACACTTTGTTACCCTCTTACTTGTTGAAAAAATTGTAAAACTCTCTTAAACTTGAATACTCTTTAAGACCTTCTACAGCTCCTCCATACTTCTTCGACACTCTTGAGACCATTTTAGACACTAAAACTTTTAAAAATTCATCAATAAGCTCCATTAAAACCTATATTCATCCAAGTTCTTTTCGAAACACGTTGAAACTCTTTAAGACTCTTTTAGATTGGTTCAAACTATTGTACAAACCTTCCCGACCCTCTTACCAGTAAAATTTCTCATAATCCACTTATGGCTCGCCAACATTCTTTCAAAGTCATTTAAAAGTCAAAACTCTTCAAGGCCTTTTCAAACCTACTTAATACTCTTCAATCTCATTTTCTTCATTTTTTCTAGTTTTTCTTTTCTTTTGACCTTCTTAATTCATTATGTTTTGCTTCTTCTTTCTAAGGGGCCCTCTCTAGCTTTACAACTAGTGACGTAAGTTTCTCTCTCACGGGGTACAAAAATTCTAATCGACTAGTGAAGAAAGTTTTCATTCCAGGAAATTGAATTAAAACAAGAGAAGAAACTCGCAAATTCCATTTCTAAAACCTCTCAAAATGCCTCTTTGTCAACTTACTGAACAGTTCTTTTATTTTTCGATCCTTTTTTTGCTGGGGGGAAGAATATAAAATAACACTTTTATAGTCGCCCAATTTTTTTGAGATGGGGTACCATATATTTGTGTACCTTCCCCGTTTCGACGTCACAGTTAGCAGCCGGAAGCGTTCGCCTTTCATGGAAACCTAACGCTGGAGATCCTGAAATTTTTGAACTTGATGGCACAAAATACAACTAAAAGGAACAAAACGAAGGTTGGATGGTGAACGTGAAAATCGATGTAGGCAAGGCAGCCAGGCAGACTGCGCTGATTGGCCGAGTGAAAAGGTAACGAAGGCAACAAATGTAAATGTACGAGAGCACATTGAAAACGTACGTAGCTAGGCAGCAGGCACTAATACGTCATTTTGTGGTGGCGGATCGCTGATAATTTTCTGTTTTTCCGCCTCAGGTTGCTCGCCGGCGACTTGTAATACCGGAAGTAAACATTCGTAAACGTCTTTTCCGTTCGGTCGATCCGTGAAAAGAAGAACACAGAATTCATTGTGCACGAAGGCATTTTGTAAAAATGACGATACTACGTTAATCGTTCCAGATTTCGCGTGCACCCCTGGGGTCGGAGCAGGCTCGGAGACCGGTACGCGGCCCACCAACCGAGGCATTCAGAATGATCGAACCTCGTGCTGTGAAGTGTTTTTCGAGAGAGCCCATTGTCCGGTAGCTACAATGCATCTAATGCCTCTACATCTCTCTCCGATTGATTTTTGAGTGACTGCACGCTCTATTTACCCGTAAATAAAAAAGAGCTGCGCTAATCCTCGTTCATGTACTCTCATTATCCCTGCCTTTTGGCTGCGTGACGAGAGCTCTTATACGTCTTTTTACTTTTTGACGTTCTTGACGCCAATAACCATAACAGTAGGCCAGCGTACGGCGTATGGCCTCAGCCAGTTCAGCTCTAACCGTTTAAAGTCGCCGTTATCCAATCTGTGGACGCGGTTCGCCAGTCACGATGTGTCTCGTCACAGAATATCGGCGAATTAGAAACCAGACGAAGAAACACCCTTCCAATCTCGACCCCAATAGGAACAAATGACGCTGACTTTCGGGCGGGTTCTCTTTTAGGCTCGAGGTGAAACCACTGAAAAGTTGCCTACGTGAGGAAATGCCACAGTTACCAGGCAAAGGATTAAAGAAGGATGGGGGTGGTCAATGGATATACCACGGCTACGACTAGAATTCTTTAGAAATTACGGGCTACTGGTAAAGGGGCAAGAAAAACAAGTTACGCTAAAATCTTCCAAAGCTCTCATCGCTCAAATTGCAATTCGAAGACCGATGAAGCAGGGACAAGAAATGGTTCGTGGGAGCGAAGGGTGTATCGGGGAGGAACTGACTGATGAAAATACAGTTACCCAGTTAGGCAGATAAACCGAAAGTGAGATGTACAGCGTCGAGCAGGATCAGTTTAAACTAAGCAAGTATCGGCTAGGGTGAAATTAAAATTATTATAATTTTATTTATTTATTTATTTATATTTAACGCTGATCTCAAAAAGGGCTTAAATGCATATTAAAATACAATTAACGGGTAGAAGATTTCATTAAAAAATTTAAATATGTATCCATGTGCACGGAAAAATCGCATTTTTGCTTAAGTGAATTTTTCAGTGTTTCTTGCCTACCTAATTTTCTGATTTCGCATCTGGACTCAGAATTTCTCAAACTATTCTCACTTCTTTAAGATCAAATTTAGATAAAATTACAAAAGAAATGTCAAAATTACATTCGGCTATCTACAACGGTAATCGACTAAAAGCAATTTTAATGCTAAATTTGGAATTGGCATAAAAAATAATCGACGAAAATTCATCTTCATAAAAGTTGATTTTTCAGAAGTTCAAGTATAGTGAAAAGGTTTCTAGGCCGTAAAAAAGTTTTCATACTTTTCAATGAAATAGTGCGCACGTTATGTGTTTGTCAAATTGTAACTTTCGAGTTCTATGTACAACCGAATTCCCAAAATTCCCCATACCTACCCCGTTCCCACCCCATCCAGTGCCAATGTTGGAGTTGGAGTCTCTTTTGAATTCAGAGGTCAATGTGGATTGTATATTTTGAATCTTCCTCAGAACTTAGGCCAACTGAGGTCCAAAGCTGAATTCCCAAACCAGATCTGTGATTGGCTCCATAATTCTAGATATATGGCGGTTACGGAGGTAAAAGGGCTGGCAGGAATACAGGGAGTATGTTATGGTCGAGGGGACAAGAAAATAAGAAGCCAACTATTTTCGACCAATAGTTGGTAAATCAAAAACATCGTTAAATCTTCAACTTCCCCCTTTTTTTCTTGCATGAAAAATGTTTGTATCAGTGCGGCGGCATTTTTTCCAGTCGCCAAAATGTAAAAAGTCTTTCTTCTTTTTATTTTTTTGGATGAAACCTTTTTGCACTGATGTCAATATTTTTGACCTATTTTCAGCCTTCCTCTACGCCGACATAACTGGGCCTGCCACTGGTCGAATTTCAACCCCAAAACATGTCATACCAGCTAAAGAAAATACAGTATTCCACTTGCATAATTTTGCTATGTACAAAGACCACCTACTAAATTTGCTAAGAATGCAGATAAGCCTATGAGCGCATGGTCCGGAAATGCTGAAACTTCCTCCTTTTTCTCGGCAGGTCCGAATTCGATTCAGTTTTTCTATTCAAGCTGAAAATGGAACCACGTAGCTATGATCCAAAACCAAAACTGATAACTGGGAAGAAGATGAATGGAGAAAAATTACAGAGGAAATAACGTAACGAGATCGCGAAATCAGTTTTGTAAATAAATCCAATGCGTACTGAGTAGTAATCAGGAACGTTCTGAACAGACTCTTTTATAGAGGAAAAAGGGAAAATTCTAATTTTTTCAAGTATTGAAACGGGAAAAATCGTCTTCCCTATTTTAATTTTTCCAACAGGTAAAACAACAAAATGTGTTTTTGCTCGTTCAATTGTATTTTTTTCAACTGATGTTCCGAGTTGTCCAACTTTACTAAGGGTGATTTTTCCACCTACAAAAGAATTTGAGCGATCCTCTTCTATTCCTCTTATCAGTTTGGGTGATCGCTGGCAGTCATGTCCCACACTACCTCAGCAGCACCGCTGATTATAAAATTCGCGGAAATTCACAAAAATTCGGATTTTCTGCGATTCGGCGAGAGTAAGTCTACTGTGTAGAACACGAACGGAGAAGAAAAGCTACCAGCGGCGAACTTTTCAAATTATTGTTCGTGACAACCGAAGTGCGCTTGTTTGAATCAAAGATCAAAGCCAAAACAAAACGGACGTGTTTAAATTAGCGAGCTAGATTAAGTGCGCTGATAACGTAGTCGAATTACGACGATTAAATTTATAATCTCCATTAATCCGTGTTCTCGTTTATCATCATTAAATTCGAGTAATTTGTAGAACAAATTGCCTGTTTGAAACCCGCCTTTATTTGGCGTTAAAACTTGAGCATTGTGTACAAAAAAAAATAGTATGTGCCACCGAACAAACGTTAGAGACCACCTATGCCGTCGCTCGGGGTGGTTTATATTCAAACCAAAATGGTTGACCTTTTAAAGCGTAGTTTCTCCCCGGCAAAGTGCCCCCATATCTGAAAAAGGGAAAAACAAAATCTCAGCGTGAACGTATGGAAAGTACGTACGAATGAATTTTCTATCTATTGTGCGCGTATAGGTCTTTCAGAGTGTAAAAAAAAAAAAAGTAAATAAATAAAAAAATACGTCTTGCACAACATTTGCATTTTCAAATTAGAATTTCGATTGTGTAAACACGACTTCGACAGTGTATTCGTGAAAGACAGTAAAAACGAACACGATTGAATGATTCAGACAAAAAAAATGTTAAGAAAGAAGGGTGTAGTATTAACGATTCTACGATCTACGTTTTCTATAAAAACGTTATAGGCTCAGTGAAGCGAAGGTTGCTTTAAATAACGAAACATCGTTGACACTGAAACAAATTTGAGGATTTCTCAAATATCGATTTCTGTATAATTGATGTAACAGTAAATTCGATAGTCCGTACAGCACCGAAACTCGCGTATCAAAACATTCGTACGAAATTTTGAAACTCGTGGGTGGAATGAAGAAAATTCAAAAACCATGTTCGAGATGCGCTGTGATGTACACGTAGCCGTTGTCTCAAATGTCACCAAATTTCGGACGATGAAAACTCGATACGAGGCATGTTTCTAAGGGAGCAGAACTGCAATATTCCGGTTATGAAAGAGAGAAAATTAAAATAGAAAAGTCTCCTCGAACATGTAAATTCAAGACAGAGCTAGAGATGTGCTCATAAGGTATACGAGTTATATGCAATATACCCTCAAGAATTTCTAAGCAGTTTTAGGGTTCACTACGTAAGTTATATTCTTGAGAAACTTTTATTGTTACTAGACAAACATGAACACGGAGAATAGGAAGACCGAAAACTAAATAATTTAGAATCATCGATGGTATCTTGGAATTTTCTCGCGTGCTGGTATAAATAAATCAAATAAATAATAAGAGGAAAAGCTTTCGACTTGGGCATAACGTGTATTTCATACGTTCGCCTTCACGAGGTAAAACTGTCATGATGAAATTAAATTTAAAAATACATTTTTAAACCTCTACGGATTATTCTTAAAATTGAATAAATTGTAAAAACTTGAATCGTCAACCAACATGTTAACGTACGAGTGACAGACTAAATTGCTTTCTGAAAACTTTAATTTCCGTAATTTTGAAATTTCAATTAAATGGTTTTAATTTTCAAAATTTTTCTTTAACCTCTCTGTGGATCTGCGGGTACTAATAAAACTTTCTGAAGAGTTAGAGGACAAGACATTTCCAGGTAAGTCCCCCTTACCTGAAGAAAATCCAAGATTTTTCCGGGTCAATGCAAGACTAGAAATTATCTAACATCTAACTATAAATAATAAAGGTTTATAACAGCGCTGGATTCCATACGAGGGCAAAAGAAGAAGCCATACCTAGTTATAGAGCATTTGGTAAAAAGAAGCGTCTGTGAAAATGAAATTCGAAAACAGAAAGATTAAAAAAACGGAAGACAGAGTAGAAGAAAAAATATCTAATTCCTCAGGCAGAATCCCACAACAATTTTCGAAATCACGGAGCGTTTTATAATGATTCGTTACTTTATTTGTTTTTAATTCTCCTTGGTCAGTTTTGGTTGAATATAATAGGTAAGTTTTCAATGCATTTTAGTTATCAGAGGTAAATTTTGAATCAGAATAATTCGAATTTATAGTTGTTATCAGTATTTTCTCGTCGTGTTTGGTTTACATAATTCTAGATCAGTTGCAGTCAGATGTGGTTGTTTTTAGACAAATTAGGTATTTTTCGTAATCTTGATGATTATTCATGATGAGATTTGATGAATTTTAATTGTGTTTTGTTCAAGCGGTATCAAGTTATCTTGGGTTCATTTTGTCATACTTGATCTTGCCTGGTCAAGTTCCGTCGTTTTAGTACTTCTTGTTCAATTTTCATTGGATTTGCTATTTTTTTATGTTGATTTAAAATCATACGTGGATTAGTTTGTTTCGTTCAGTTTTGTTCAAAGTCAGTCATTCATATGGTCAATTTGATCCGACCAGTGTGTCTTCGTCGAATTTAAATACTTTCAATTTTTTTCTGGAGGAGAGATAGTATTTATACTGGATTTAGATTTTTATTAGTCCTATTGATAAATTTTGGTCTCTCTTGATTGTTTCTGGTTAAATTTAGTCAAATGTGATAATGTTTCATATTAACTAACCATGTTTGGTAACTTCGGTTCAGGTTACTGTCGGTCTTCCCAGGTCGATTTTGGTTAAAATAGATCGTTTTTAATCATGTTTGGTCTTAATTCTTTCTGGTCTCTTTTGGCCAGGTACCTGTAGTCTGGTATGGTTACACGCGATCGAATTAAGTTATTTCATCAGCTTCGTCTGTGTCAGCTTATTCTGGTACCTCTAAGACAATTTTAGCTATGTTTGGTATTTTTCAATCGTTTTATGTTGATTTTGATAAATTTTGATATACGTTTCGGACGTTTTGATACATTCGCATCAGTTGTGGCCAATTTCGTATAAATTTGAGAACATTTAGTCAAATTTGGTCGTTTTAAAAATTGATTTAGGTCGTTTGTGATCATTTTTAGATAGGACTGTAACTGAAACAAACACTAGATAACTATATCAAAACATAATGTCATCCCTCAAACGGAAAAACTCAAATTTTCTTCCCCCCCACACTGACTCATAAGATGTTTACGCACCTCCTTCACGAGTGTCTCCAATCTTGCTAAGAGCCTGTTGAGAATGGTTTCTCCTTGAAATTTACTTCAACTCTCAAATTAACGATTTCGGGATAGGAAAGGTTACGTGGTAAACAGATGGAAGAGTGCGGGCGTTAAAAATCACAAAGTTAAATTAGATCCAGGTGTACTGGTATATTCTCAATAGATATGATGAGTATATTACTTAATAGAGCTTGGGACATACGGAAAAGTGGTATTCCAAAATTTTAGCTTTTTTCTTCCGATGTGGGACAGGAAATCTCTCATTACTTGCTGCAACATTTTCAATCTTATCCAGTGTGACCATGAACACAAAGGGGACATGAACCCCTTGGGAATACTTTACATCCGATACTGTTCAATAACTTACGGTATTTTCGAATAAAATACTTCCAATGTAAAAATAGAATCATTTTTTCGTAAATGAAATTTTACATCCCGGATATCTATCTAAGTGAAGTAGAATGTTAATCATGATATCTGAGCGACCATTTTGCTTATATTTTTTATATTTCTGATTTACATGACGAACGAAGTAAGGAGAATAATTGTTCTGTGGGAAAACCGGGTTCGGAACATATTCCGAGTAGATTAGGAAAAGGAAATGTCGGAATTAAGCGAGCTAAACCAATCGACATCTCGATCTCGATCGATTCGATTAATCAAAAATGCCAGTTTCTCATCGTCACGATGGAATTGAAAGCAGTCCCACTAACCAGTCGTTGCTATAGGTACCTATATTCTAATTTTCATTTTGTTGCTGCACAGACGGAGCGGGACGGCAAGACGGTGAAATGAAGAAATAAAAAAAATTGTGAATCTTATTCTCTTTAGGTATCATTTGTTAAATTAAAAATGCTCATCCGACCAAAAGCGTTTAACGTATGTATCCATCTGGCGTCTCTTTTAAAGCGGCGGACAATAGAACACCACTGCCAGACAGCCTAATTTCATTTAGTCCTATTACCGTTCGATAGCTGTTAACATTATTATCGTTTTATTATTTATTAAATTTAATACGGCTTTATGTACGACCTGCTGTCTACTAATTAACTTAACGCGCGCAGCCCCCCTCTGGATAAAGTTGAAATTAACTTCGAGGCAGAACTTCACAGCTTCGCCTGAATCAAGATAATAGCGGAGAAAACATTGTATTCTATATCTCGCGTATACAGAATACAGATTATCGAATACATCCCGATATAATTTACCGCCATTACTAATTTCATATTCTTTTTTATTTCAAATGAAATTGATATTTTAAATCGATATTTTTCAATTAATCAGCCTAATAATCTTTCTTTTAAGTATGAACTAAAACTCCACGGTAACTAAGCCGCAGTCAGACAACTCTTTCGCATGAAAAGGGGGAGAGGGGTTCTTGAAGAAGCAATCTTTTGACCTGTAATCTACGGATGGGGTAAGCAATATGTGGTACAAGTATTGCCAATTTGATAATCTAAGCATATCGGGAAGAGTTGGTAAAACTGTACCTAATTGTAGAAAGTCCCGAATGCCATTTCATTGTTGGACGAAATTAGTTGCAAGCAATGATGAAAAGACGCACTGCCCTGGTGCCCAGGAGAGTCCGACATCTTAAGTTAGTATATTATTTTTGGTGATCAAATTACAGATTATTGATTGTAAATTCGTCAAATTATCGATCAAGGTGTATAGATTATCGATCTACTATCCATCTAACCATCGACAGTCGAATAGTAATTACTTCGATAACCGATACTTTGACGGTCGGTAGTTTGATCACCAATAATTTTACATATTTAGTGTTTTGGCTACAACATTTTGATAATCGGTATTGCAATTATCAAATTTTTGATTACTAGATTTATATCAGAGACAGCCCGGCAACCTAGATTTTTCCCATGTGTAGCATAACAAACAAACAAAACAAAAAAAAAAAAAAAGTATTTATTGGAAAACTTTTAATCGCTCACTTTAGCACCTTGTATAATAATTTACTATTTTGTTTTTTCTTGGAAAATCTCATGTATAGCATCTGCTACATATGTTACACAGAAGTTGTCGCCCCTGATCAGAGAGGAGTAGGCTACAGAGAATTAGGGGGGCGAATGAAACAGTAAGGCGTGTTTGACTATTTTAAATGACATAAAATTGTTTCTGGCATAGGATGATAGTTCCTTTCATTTTGTTCTTACAAAGAAATTTTGGCGGTGAAATATTTTTTTAGGTTTTTGACATTAGTGTGTACGTCATTCATATATGATAGTCTTCAAGGTAGATATATGGTCATTAATATGTAGTTGCTAACGGGTCATTTTTTGGAATAGAATCAAGCCTGGATTCAGAATTACAAGGAGGCGGAGGAGTGTGGGCGGATTTGACAGTGTTTACCGTCAAAATGATAGAATAACCATCTGAAACCGAAGTGAACGAATATTTTTCAATTTTTAGAAGAATTTCTGCAAAAAGTTCTATATTGTGGACGGTCGTAGGGTTGGTTCAAGCCGTAAGCCTCTCTTAAAACCTGCTATCGGAACATTAGATTAATGCGTAATTCCTCAGAGATAGGTAGCTGTGATAGAGCCGGATCCAGGAGGGGCCACGGCCTGCTACTCTTCCCGCTTTTATTTTCAAATTAACAGTAGATAAGTTTGATAAATTTATGTAAACTAAAAGAAATAACTTTCTTCGGTCAATTATAAGGAAGTGGGCACAAAGTATCTCACTTGCTACGCTACCCCTCATATTAAATCTATCTACCACAGAAGATGACGCCACTGATTCCGCAACATTGTTACATTCTACAAGGACCGAAATCAGTCAACTAAAATATAGAAAACTTCAGTCGAAACCTAAAAAAACTCACTTTTTCAGTTTTGCTAATGGACTAGGTACTATCGTTTGCCGATGGCTGAAATTTTATCATTAGGGAGAACTCCATCCCCTTTCTCTGGTAATTTCGGTTTCGCATCTAACAAAAAAATAAATCAGTTTTTCGTGTATAATTAGTCAAGTTCCAGATCGGAAGTCGATAGAGCACCATTTCGAACGACCACGGTCAAAGTATGAAATATTTTCGAAATGCCTGGAAATATTTTCTTCTATTTCACGAAGAATCCCGATTTCAACTTTGTTTGGGTCATCTGAGTACATATACTCAGACTGCTGAGTAAACTGAGTGTAAAGTATCACAGCATCAAGTTTTTAACCTCCTCCCCCCCTCCCCGGCCGCCGCTTAAAAACAGTGAGACGAGTATTTCAAGTGGGATTATTGTCGTAATTTCAAATTGAACGTAGCATCGTGTGCGCTTTTAGAAACATTATTGCTTTCTATACCATAGGCCCCTCAGAATTGTAGAATTCCGTACGATTCCAATAATTTCTCGAGAACTAACGCTGGTACTCATTCATACGACACTATTACTTCATGAAACATTCCGAACTTACTACAAGAAAAATCCACATGTTGTTTCCTCTGGCTTTTCTTTACTCAACTCAATCCGATGGTTGGAAAGTGTAAGAAACGTAATTCCACTACCAGTAAGGCTGGAGAAATTGTTGGAATTACAAATGAGACGATAGGAAGTCGAAAGATCACCTCTGCTACTTTTACTCATTCCCTCCCCCAATTGAAGGAAAACGGAAACGGAAACCAAATTTTCTCCTTCAGCTGTCTATAACTGATAGGTATGTCGGTCTGTTTGACTTTTACTCGTGTCTAGTGATTCGGTTAACTTTTGAAAAACTCGACGGTTATTACGTTCTTACTCGATATTTTTCTGACATTTTTTGTACTTTATTAATGATAATTTCACCGCGGACGATCTTATTTCACCAGTTTAGCAACGCCCATTGCTCTCACAATTTCCTAATTGGGAATACAATAAATTTAAGAAAAATTTCGCACCTGACCAATCCTCGCTAAAATAGTACCAATTAATTTCCGAACCCAAGCTCGGCGAATCATTTATTAACTTTAATTACGACCGAGCCGTTCAAAGAAGAGCGGCTGTATTGAAGATTTTACATTCGTCGTATCGATTTCTTAATTTTTTGTATCGAAGCTCTTCGTATTCTAATTAACAGTGTTCAAAATTCCAGAGAGCGCTTCGCTCGCCTAAAAAGAAAATAATAAGAGAACTGTATCTTTTTGTTATAATCGTTGAACAATGAACCGACATCCAATATGGCGGAACAATTGTCAAAACAGCGCGTATTTTTAATATCAATACATCTTTTGTTTCATATATGAAAGTTAATTATCAGTGGCGTAATTCGGCCCAAGGGCTTCGTTCTTTGTAATAAGAATACAATGATGTAGAAAGACGCAGGTGCCGTATGGGATGCGTGATGAAAACTAATCATTTGGAATTACTAGTCGACGACGACAACAACTAAGAACGACAAAAAAAAAACGACAACGACCAAGACGTCTATATTCTTCATCATTGAAAACAAAGTGTGGAGATATAAAGCCGAATAAACATTTTGATTATAATAGATAATCAATCGATTAATATCGATTCATGAAGAGTATGTAGGCCCATATTGAATGCATGCAAGTACGAGAAGAGAAAAAAGAAAAAGAAGTGAAAAGTATGTTGGAAGTTTACAGCGACCCGACACCGAACAGAACGGTGTTCAACTGGTACACAGAACAGAGACTTTTTTTTTTTTTGCTTGTTTAGATTCACCTTACCTATGGTGGCGAATCATCAATGCCCTGCCCAAAGAGCTCAGCCTCCAATAGGTTTTTAAAAGTATTTTGGACAACAAGCAGTACTTACTGTGTAGTAAGTATTTTACCAAGTATACTGATGATCGTCGGCGTAACTCTGAGAAATAATTACACATAAACATTAAGAAATTTCAGAAAATTCGACATAGAATTTAGCAGAATCGTCAGTTTCCAAAAGGAAATATGAAGGCGAGGAATGCAATGACTGAAGTTTTCGAAAAATAAGTACAGAAAAATTGGATTGAAAAGGAAAATTAGGTTAAAGTTTTAGAAGTAGCCTAGAAGAAGGGGCTGCGCCCGTAAATGAATATGATGGCCCAAAAGAAACAAGTTAAAGGGTAACAGTAAGTCTTCTGTTAATTGACATAGCTGAAACTAAAAAATTTCAAGAAGTCTACATACTCATTCATAAGGCCAGCGTGAATACATGAGACATCACCCAGACGTCGTACCGCTTTCAACAGTTACAAAAAGAAAAAGAAGAAAAAAATGATAAGAAACCATCTTCATGCAGAGTTCAGTGAAGAGGAACATTAGATATCTGCGCACATTCTTCATGCGGTTGATATTTTACATTTTGGGGAAACTGAATTTTTGATCTTATAAATGTATAACTTTTGGAGGACAAGGTTCCACCAAGATTTCTGGGGATTTTGTACGATTATAAGGAGTCAATCCTACGAATTTTGAGAAAAAATCTCTATCGAAAATATTCAACTCAAATGCCTATTTTTCTGAGCTAACATAAGTACAATACTGGCGATATTTAATGAAGTCGGACCAAAAATACGAGCTTTACATTCCAAGAACTTAACTTCAGGGTTAGTGAATTATGGGACGGATATACGGTAGGCGTCGATTGAAAGCGTTATAAGCAGCAAACCCTCAAACGACGTAATGAAATTGTGTTCGAAAATTTATTAACGATATTGCGGGCAGATAACCCCTTTCAGTCGAGAATGAGACACATCTTACACGATAATAAAAAGCAATATACACACCCCATTAAAGGTCTGTGTTTTCAAACATCTACTGGTTGCTTTGCACGCTAAATAATTTAATTATTCTCGGCTGAACGAAAAACATCGTTGCAAATGATACTAAGCGGGCAAGCTCGTTCTTTTGCCATTCTTTCCCTCTCAACAGAATGAAAATCAAGACCCTCGGTTTTTTCAACCGAATTATCGATGACTATTTACTCTGACTTGCGGTTTGTTTCAAATCTCCGTTGAATCCTGTCTTATCTTTTGCGGCAGTATATACTTGGTGACTTTAAGTGAAAAACCAAACTGGACATGAATTTCAAACATACATAGAACGCACATGGGGCAGATAAGGCCAAAGGCCCAGTAAGCAACGTCTTAAGTGACTCAACATTTTTACAATTAAAAAACTTTTATACCAATATTACAAATCCTCCCTCATCCAAAAAAAAAAGTCAGATGATTTAACTGAGATCTAAAAATTGCACGATTTTGGATGGGACCCCTACAAAAATGGTCAAAGGATCCAAAAACAAAATTTGTTGGGCCCCTGGTATGCAAATATCACATGATTCTCGTAATAGCCTCAGAAAGGGAAATCAGATGATTTTGCTTTAACCCTTATAGGTATGTGCAAAAGAATATATAGCAATATTCCGGGGACTCCAAAAAATTATATTAAACAATTTGCTAGAGGCCTTCTGCAAATACAATTCTGGTAGGGTTCTCCAGTAAAAAAAAAAAAAAAAAAAAAAAACAGACAGCGTTAATCTAGCCCTACATACCTGGGTAATTTTTCTGCTCTCCGAGAAGCCAGTGGTCGGGAAATCCCCACCTGCTTTCCCTTTAAATTCGTCACTGGACTGCAGCCAATAATTTACATTGTGTCGCAGGTAAACGTCTCCCTTCGTTATTGGTTCCGCCAGACTGTAAAAGGGAGACTTTAATGAATCAAATTAAATACCTAGGTACATTTGTAGCCTGATTGTTGTTATTTGACTTCTAGACACTTCAGCTAATTGAAAAATATAGCTGTCAATACAAAAAATCTGGAAACAATGAGGGCACCAGAAATATTGAATGAACTAAGATCCTTCTTTTATTTGTTCATTTTTGGTATTGAAATTCGATACAGCGATAAGCCCCCCTCATCATAGATTAAGGCATCTAAGATCAATAAATACTTGAAGGGCATATAAATGATGTTAACATCACGTGTAGTTGGAAATTTATTTCAGAGGGGAAAAAAATAAATAAACAGGTTTAATCCTATAGTTTGAGCATTCTGTTTATACGATTTGAAATTCATTACTCATTTATGGTTTCTTCCTTTTCCTTCTCAAGCATTGCTGGATCCGACAAATACTTTTTTTCAGTGCGAAAACTTTTTTTTTTTTTAAATTAGTAAAAAGAAAAAACCGTTTGAAAAACCTTTGATTCGCGACTGCTTTCAAATCTATCATGTTTTCTCTTACATCGTTAAGTTACCATCTCGGCTGTTGACAAGTTACGCAAGGAAATTAGAAAAATTGAAAATTTGAAAAACGATTCAATATCAGCACTTTTTGATTACTTAGTAGAGAAAAAGATCAGTTTGTTCCAATTGAGTGAGCATCAAATTCGAAACGAAATAGCATAATTTTCATTTTAACCTCAAGAGGAACTTTCTAGCTCAAGAATTGGAGCAGAAAATTCAGTCTGACATTTCGGTGCTAATATGAAATTTTCGGAAAATAAAGTCAAACTGATTGTGTGAGTCGTATAATTTCCAAAAATCTACACTGAATGTGAGAGAAATTTCATGGTAAATACATGATTACTAAAATTCTCGTAACGCTTTGACGTGCAGCATTTTCAGTTACAGAATGCGTGAAATTGCTGAACGCCATAGACGTACCACATATTCTAGTACCTAATTGTTATCATAAAATTTCTCTCAATATTCTCTCCTAGGGCATGTCTGGAACTCAAACTAATGACTCTCTCCTCTCCCGAGGTTGTTATCAATACGGATTATTTGCTTAAAGATCTCTGGTCGGAAATTGAGAAAACTCAAAGTTTAGTTTCTTCTGCCAGAAAAGTCACTTACGTAACACTTTTTCAAGGATCATGAAGCATTTTTTGCGATTTAGCCTATTTATGAGACTTCGTTAGTATCCATTACAACTTTGTTAAGCTCGTTGAGACGCGATAACGCGCATTAAGACTCGTAAAGAATTATTATTAAGACTGACAAGACCAGTATTAAGACAAGTTAAGATTTATAAAGACTCAGTTAATTCTTTTTAAAATTATTTAAGCCTTATTTGCGCACATTAAATATGTAACAATTTTATTGAAATATATTAAGACTATTTGAGACGCATTTAGACTTTTCATAGTAAGCCACGAATAGTCACTCATATAATCGCCTACCTCCAATGTCACTGAAATTTTCCGTAATACCTCGGTCATCCTAATTTTCACAAGATTCACAAATTGAAAATAGTCAACAATTTCATTCCCGATCGTATATAACGCCGAATTCAATCTTATACTATAAACAAAGTTTGAAACTGAAAACCCAAAATTAGGACACACTCTCAGAGATGTACCCGAAGAAAGGGAGGTCTCCCACCAAACATTTTCGTTTGTTGGCAAATCTGGTAAGGTACATTCTTGGACAATGGACACTTGAGCATATTTTCGTAAAATTACCCTACCTACACATCTATTACACATATGTACATTAGAACGAGGTGGACCACCCTGCGCTCAACACTACTTAAATCTACTTGAATTTCATTTGGTAAATTCGGGACATATGCATTTCGTATAATTTTCCATCTCCAGGGTGAAAACACTGCACCGTATGTGTGCGTATGGGTGTGTGTCTTATAGTACGAAAGAAACCAAATCATTCGCGAACCCGGCGTCGGCGTCGCGTTAAAGGGAGGTAAATAGGGTCTGTCTGGGCATCCCGCAAATTTTTAAAAAGCACGCTCCGTCATCGATTCGTTTCATTAACCGACTATTGTGTTGTAATTTTCGAAGGAAAAAGCGTATATCCTTATCAATGACACATAATTTACCACCGCTGATGAGTTTTAACGACAATGTATCTACGATAGGGTGGACTCGTCCGCGTTTTCATCAATTAAGGGATGTTTCAACTTAATGGGCTAATTTATAGTCGACCAAGATAGAAACGTTGCTTCTACTCGTCTTCCTACTCGTCTTCATTTTCCGTCGAAGAAAACAACAGAAAATAGAGGACGAACTGCGACGATATTCTGATGAAAACGTATATTTCTCAACACGAACGAATATTGCCTTTTATAAAGTTGCACGTACTTGTGACCTCTTCGACCTCGATGACATAGACGTATTGACGTACTTCCTCATAGAAAATCGAACACACAGGTACTCTCTCAATCTCATATTTAGGTTTTGGTGAAACCAGCGTCAGATCAAACAAAGATTTCCATCTACGGACTTCAATTGATACCGTACAAAGAAACATGTTTCAAACCCAGAACCAGAACTTTTTCCTGAAGCTATTCAAATAAGCAGAGGATTTTAAGAAGGAAGGCGGTATAGGTGATTGCTTCCTCTACAGTTTTGATGTATATGTTTGACAAAATTTTAGCAAAGTTCAAGTTATAGTCTCATTGTCGTAATAAAGAGGATCCGTTAGCCTCGTTAGGAGTCTCCACGTACGCACCTCACTTGTTGTAATTGTTACTACATATTTTTAGTATTAAATACTCGTCTGCTCATAGGCGACCGAAGCAATCATGTCACACAATTTACTCGGTCATTTCATCAGATCACGTTGCTATTGTTGCTTTCCGTTACTTTTGGCCACTTTTCTCACGGTTTTTTGCGTTAGGGTTTTTGTTCTCCGAAAATCAGTCTCCCAAAGAAGATGAAAGGATGACCAATCCTTGCTCCCTGGTTTTGCCGCACCTGATTCTATTTCTTTGTCTGTCTGTTCTGTGCTGTACTTCTCTTAGTCTTCCTATGTTTCCATCTGTTTATCCTGCTGTTTATTCATCTTAATTTCTCTCTGTCCTTCGTCTTTCTGCTGCCATCTGTCTGGCAATTCACCACATCTTCTTCCTTTCCTGAAAATAAACGAATACAGTTGTTTCGGGAAGTCTCGGTGAAACCTTTAATGCATCTTACAAGGTCCTATAGGTAGTATCTGTAAGTCTCAACAAGTTTTGAAAAATCTCAACAAATTTTAACAAAATTTACCTGAAAGTTCAGACAAGTTTTAACAAAGCTTAATACACAGGGTCTGGAAAATTCTCAATAAAGTCTTAAGTCTCAATCAATGTTCACTGCCTATCGAGACCTCCAAACAAAATATGAAAGTCTCGAATGGCTTTTCCTCTAAAAAGGTTTCATCTCACGAACATATTAAAAGTTGTTGAAAATTTTAGATTTCAGTCACTACTTTTAGACTGCTACGAACGGTTAATTGATTAGGTTTGAGCAAACAGTACAATTAGACGACCCTCAAGTTTAAACTTTCATATTATACATCAGTAGATTCCATCATGAATAATTAGGAATCGCAAACGTATGGAGAAAACAATTTATTTTCCAAAAGTCTCACCTCCCCCATTGGTTCTCCGTAGGATAAAAATAATATATTTTGAACGATTTTGAAGACATTTTTTTTAAACAGTGGCACAAGGGCTTCATACTGCATTATTTTAGGTGACATAATATAATGCTTCATAAGGTAAAAAAAGCCACCTGAAATGTTTTGATCTTGAAACTTGCTTGCTTTAATAAAATAGAAGTTTCAAGGGGAGGGGAGAGGAAAACGGACCATTATCCTCATCCGTGTTCAGTTGATCTTAAAAACCGCGTATTTATAAAAAAACACATTTTTTCTTTTAATTTCCCCCGCATCTTCTCCCGTCACCACTAGCTTTTCACATACGTGTTGTAAAAGAAAATTTGAAAATTATAATTGTGCAATATCTGATTTCGGCTATGTGGGGAATAAGAGGGAGAGAAAAGGGGAAAGAAGGGGCAAGGTGATAGGTACTTCTGGGAGGTAGCAAGACTTATTTCAAGTACATAGAAGAAATCGTTTTCCTATTCATACGTTCACTTTGTAAATACGTATTTTCTGAAAACCCTCAGGGAGGAATGGTCTATTTACCTTCGTCAACGACTCTTATTCGTGACACATACTAATAAAACAACCACGTTTCAAACTCAAAATCTTTTTAGTTGACGGTTTTTATTGCATGTACGACAACACCGTGAATTTGGCACGTATTTTCCCCAAAAGAGATTTTTGCGGCTGTAGCGCCAACTTTCAAATTTTTTCTTCTTCAACTTGCTTTAACGTTTACAATTTTTATTTTAGCGAGATCCATTTTACACAGTAAGACCTTTCAAAAGTCGATTTTTTTTTTAGCCAGACTATTAGAATATATTAGATTTTAATTCATGAACTCGATTTAGGATATTCTACTAATTAAATTAAATTATAATCATAGAAAATCAGGGTCAAATTTCCAGCTATTAGAAAATTTCTGTGAAATGTTGCGTCCCATAGACTGTATCGAGTATAATCAAAATATAATGACAAAACTGCATCTTTAGATGTAGGAGTATAATAAGTCAAAATTTGAAAGTAAACCAATTTTCAAATTCTGTACTAAACTAAAATGTATAATCACTCTTGGTACACTAAAAATACTAACGAAATTCTGAAAGATTTGAACCGCGCTATTTCTCTGTCAAATAGCTTCCTTTAGGGAGGGCTGGGGGAGGCACCAACAGCAAGGAGAGTATGTTGGGTTGTGAAACGGCAAGAAGTACTAGTATAGGACTATTAGAGTGGTCCTTATTTACTTAAGATCGTTTTTTTCTTCTTCAAAATTTAATGACGAGACTCCCACATTAGACCCAATAAAATAAACTGAACAAGACAGCAGAGGGTGTCAGCTTGATCAGATAATTGCAACACGCGCCTCAATCCCCTTCCATTCTGATGAAAAAATACTTTAAGTTTCATTCAAGTTTCTTCACAATATTTTTCTCTCAGCCTTGTAATAAACCAGAAATGAATATTTATAAGTACCTACATTTTTACACTCGAGTGGGAGAAGTTACTGTGAGTATGGGAAACTGTGTTTTCTCTCGCTGGTTCGGAGAATTCAGTGCCCCAAAGTAAACAACATGTATCGTAAACCAATCAAATTTATATGCTGCCACATTTACAGTAGTGTTTCAGTACAATGGAAAATCTTAGTTTCTTCATCACATAATTTGAAGATGCCTAAAATCTGTTCGAGAAAAAAGAGGATCGTGTGATACAAGTGTCAAAACGGCTTTCGTTCTCGCATTTGCCGACGGCTCGTACGTCAAACTTTACATTCGTTAACAAAAATACTTTTTTCACCCTCGTATTACAATAATATACTTACTATTTTAGAAGAAAAAAAATCCATTTCTTGCTAAAATAATGAATTTTTTGTAAAGCTAGAAAGACAAACACCCGATTTGCTTTCCCATAGGGCAGAGGGGGATTGAAGGCTGCTCAATAAGCAGCATACAGCTATAAATGCTAATAAGACTGACTAATGTCAAGAAACAAATATTCTAACTTGTTCCCGAATATGTGTTTATTGTACAAAGAAATGAAGTATGTTAGGGGCACATTCGGCAACCGTTACGTCAAGCGTGTATTTTCAGCCGGTGTTTTAATTTTTACATTTTGTGGTAAATGTAACGTGAGTTGAGTCAAAATGAAAAAAGTATCCAGATTTGAGATTACAGTAATTCTACTTGAAAAAGATACGTCATTTTGACGTCGTATTGGTAAAATGTCAGATCAAAAATGAAGAACACATCGTCATCTTTGACGTATGTTAGTTGTGGTTCTAGAGTCAAGCTAGAGGAAAACTCAGAAATATGGGAAACAATTTGAAAATACTCCCTGAAATGTTTAAATCATTAGAAAATTGTCTGGGTTGTCTTCACTATTTCCCCTCCTCGGGATTTGGTCTCTAGTTACGCCACTGCTACTGACCAGTTCTTCGAGTATTCTACGCTCTTGTAACGAGAACCCGACGCAGAATTCAGGTGCTGACCAATACCGGAATCACGTTTTATAATTACTGTACGTTCGCTTCGAAAGTATTTCGATTTTCAATCTTCCCATGTAGTCGAATTGAAATTTATAACGGTCCGCAGTACGGAGTGATTTATTGTAAGCGGAACACCGACCAACGAGTTTGATATTCACGAGGTAAAACTAAAATCGGTTGATCTTTCTAGAAAAATACAATTAAGTAGACGGGTCTTTCATAAAACCACGTTGACGTCCTGTGAACTGTTCGCCGACTATGTACGTATTATCTTACAAATCGAAGATTATAAACGTAATGGTATGAAAGAAAGTCAAACTGAAAACAGCCTGTGGGAATTTTCCTTCGTTGCTCGATAGTCAATACCGAACAAGGGCCTAATTTGCCGAACCTGTCACGAATTATTCGTCAACGTGTGTACTGGGTACCAACCAAGCTACCAACGATCACGTTAGAACAATCAAAAACAATAGGAACTTGAAGTTTCGTAAAATAACGCCTTCTTCCGGTTCTCGAATAGTAACGGAAGTCAAGAGCCCTTTTACGTCGAATTAGTATTTACCCTCTGTGTACAGTAATTTCCCTCTTTAAATGAAACTATGGGACGTCTTCTTTAAAAGTGATTTCTCTCTCCTCCTCACCCCGACTCATTCTCGCGTCTGCTCGGTCTCGTTCATTACGACGCAGCAACACCTTAAATTGAAGTTGACTCGTTCGTGGGGAATTTCACTCGTAATTATGCACCTTATATCGACATCAAAATGTTTTTCATTATTATTATTCAAACACTTTTATATATATTCTTTTGTAGTGCACAGCCCAGTTTCCAAGATACACCGCTGAGATTAGCTTTACACCGCGTTGTAAAATGCGAAAATTCGAACACTATTTCACTCGCTAATAATACGTTCCAGTATTTGTCCAAATTCATTTATTATTGCAGAGCTGTTTTTTTGTCACCAACGACACATACTGAAATATTGTAATCCCGACCGTACATAAGCCACCGGCGTACAATTTCTAGCAACGGAATTCGGTTCCAGTACGGCCTGCCGTATGATTTCATACAATCTTTCAGCACCTTGGGTAATTTTTCTTCAAAAAATTCTAGCCGTTATGTTGCGAAATAGAAATATCGCGACAGGGTGACGTTCGGCCATATCCTGCTCTAGTTGTAAATACTTAACAAGCATTCATAGTCCCACTGATTATACTTTAACATTGGATAAATTCATCATTTTTTTTTCGTGGTCCTGAGCATGGGATCATTGTTCTGAACCCCCTGACTACGCAAGAGGGAACTTTCGCCAATGCAGGAAGAAAAGAGAATCAGGAATTACATTTATCTAATGAACTTTCACACCAAAAACTTTGAAACGGCGTTCCTCTTCCAATAACAATAGCTCATCGCACTATCGCAGGTATCTTCATTTTCAGTCTCTGTGTTAAAAACTTATGCTCCTACATCGTGTGGGTTGCAAGTCTGAAAACTTCGTTAGTCATGGAAAGAATCAGCCAGCGAGGTAGCGTGTCTCAAGAACTAGATAGAGATACAGGCTGTTAGTCGGGCACAAAAACAGGAATTGAAAACCTGGCCTTCATTTCTCTGTTGGAAAAACTCCAGAATGTGAGTCAATTTGCCAAAAAATAGCTTGCGAGCCAACCAGTTCGCAAAATTGCACAGAGCTTTCACGGGGCTTGGGAAAAATAAATTGGCCAATTGGCCCAAATTTTCTTTTTTATGGTTTAATTTGAAATAAGATCAAAATTTTAAAGTTTTTTTTTTTTTTTTTTTTTTTTTTTTTGTATTTTAAGTCTGTACTTGCGAGGCCTAGGACAAATTAATCAATTTGCTGCCCCACGCGATCCTGCCAGTTTGACAGAGAGACTGATATATCCCTACACATAGACTGATGAACGGACAAGCTGATGGTCAAACTGAGGCGTCTTCACACAGCCAGAAAGAGGGAGTGAGTGTTAATGTGGTCATAATGCGTTGTTTTTCACACAGCTCTGACGAAACTCGAGCTTCCTGTAAGAAACCAAGAAGACAGAAAGAATTAATTTAGTTTCGAGGAGAAGATACCTTATAATTTCACCTAAATCCGGAGTTCACGCACGAGCTAATTTTGGAACAAATCCTAAGAACCATTGCCGCAGACAAGTACAACTATTTTGTTTATAAGTCTGCGACTACTCATTCCCAACTCCGAAACCCCGCTCCTCTCTTCTCACGTAAACGTGTAACCAATTCGATTTCAAAATGACGAAATCATTTTCACGCTTCCATCATCGGCTATGTCGAATTTTATGAAACAAGAATGAAGACCGGATACAGAAAGATGGCGCTTCGTGCTCTTCGAATAAATTATTCGTGAATGCGTTTGAAAAAATCGACATAAATCGAGTACCGAGTATGAGTTATTAACTACCGCTTTGGTATTCGTTAACTCCGCTGGATACACACCTCGAGAGAACCACGCTCACTTTTTGTAGCTCCCAGTTGCTCTTTACATTATTATTTATTTATGCTTTCTAATTATATTCGACGTTTATCCGCGTGTGCGATTAAGGCTCTGTGGGTGCAGATGCGGATGCTTGGGGAAGACAAGGGGGTAATTCCCCCTTCCGGAAAATAATTTTAATTTAAACTGCTTCAAAAATATCGAAGGTTTACCGAGCCTCAAACAAGTCGGTTACAGTGTGAAGGAGTCTCAAGGAATCTCCAGTAAGTAGGAAAGAATCTCTCAAGTCCTAAAGAGGACTACTACAGAGTTTTAAACAAGTTTCTAAGAGTTTTAATAGAGTCCTGAAAAATCTTAGAGAAGATTATGGATTTTCAGAAAACCATCGTTATGTACTCGAAGAACCCTTAGTAAGTTTGGATGATCACTAGAGAGTCTTTAACATGGAGAGTCATAAGAATCATAAGTGAGCCTTGAACAGTCTTGGCGGACTTTAGAAAAATTTGGGGGAACTTTAGAGAGTGTCCGCATGTTGTATAGGAAAATGAAAGAATCTTATACGTCTTAATCGAGTCATGATTTTTGAAAAAGTCTAGAAGCAGGGACGCACCGATAGGGGAGTGAAGGAGGCAACATATCTCCCTGTAGGAATTTTTCACTCAGCAGTTGGGAAAATTTACCATTTCAGTTAAGGACGAAAATAAGGGGGGCACGAAAGCCTCCACCGAAGTTGGAAGCAAAAGTTGGAAAAATCCAACAAGTCACAAGGTTTTCTTTTTAGCCAATACAAAAAATGTTGATTTTTTGAGTTAAGTCAGTTGAGATTTTCACAATATTGCCCCCCGAAAACTCTCTTCTGTATGTCTCTGTCTAGAAGAGTCGTAAAAAGTTTTAGAAAAGTCTTGAAATGTCAGTGAGTAATATATAAGAGCTAAGAGTCTTGAAAATTGAAAGAATTCTAGGACGTTTTGACCACGTTTTATACAGTGCTATCATCACGTCTGGAAGGATTATAGTCGTATAAGCGAGTTTCGAGCAGTTTTAACCAGTCTCTTAAGTTTGGAAGAACCTGACAGATTCTTGAGCAAGTCTGGGAGAGTCTAAAAGATTCTTACTTAAGTGTTGAAGATTGAAAAGCCTTAGCTATGAATAGTCTCGAGAACTGTTTCGTACTCAAATGGAAAGGGGGCAAAAACTATTTAAATTTTAGCTGTATCTGCTACACTGTTTGTCCACTCACTGTCAAATTACCTTGCAAGCGATCCAAATATTCAGCGGGGACAGAAGACCGATGGAGCACAGGAAGGGATGAAAACTGTTAAATTTTTTATACATTCTGAATTGCTCCTTCTAGAATTGTTTCCTGAATCCGTCATTAAAAGGAGGAATATAAATTGGAAATAGGTTGGAATCCCGAAAAGGATACAGATATCTTGTTACTTTCTATTTCCAAGTATGGTCCACCTTGAACAACAGTTGGACAACTTACAGAAAATGCATTGTCAGAAATCGGCTCCTCGCACGTTAAGTAATTTAAACTTCGAACAGGAATAGGAAACCCAAACCTAACGCCCAATTAAATTATCCATCAGCTCTCCCCCCCCCCTCCACTTCGACCATGCCACAAAATATGCTAAAAATCTGTATCTCACTCAGTATCGCTTAAAATAATGAGGAAACGGCGCTACTCTTGAATTGGCCACCTTCTCAGACAGAGTTCAGAATCCGCGGACCTGATGAAGATATATGGTATAGTTAATTAAGCTACATAGTAAAATGTTCGCAACAATGTTATGTTCCACTGACATTTTATTATCGATGCCACGTTAGTGATTTTCCGCATTTCTTCGACAAGAATTAGGTAAAATGCCACTTATTTGTCAAGTGCCAATTAACAGTCAAGATTTTGAAGCTATAAATCTAGTCCGTTCGAGCGCGTAAAAGTTTCATTTTTTTAATCAGTGTCCGATAGGCACATAGTACTTCAGCATATTCGAAGTGATTTTGATGATTCGCGTTGAAGATATGAGTTGCGGAAAAATTTGCCCGTTCTTGCATTTTCCAAGTCCGTCATCAAAATCAAAAAGTATGTACTTCATGCTATTAATTTCGAACTTTTTGTAATTGTGAGTTCCGAGGACATACTAAGGAACATTTTTCGAATAATCAACAGATGATCGAGTGGCTACTTATCGAGTATGGATTATGTGAATTAGAGATGGAATCCAGTTGTGGAACTGACTGGACCTCAGTCTTATCGATGTGTTTTTTTGATTTTAGTAAGTTAGGTAACCCATCTGAGTGTTGCAAAACATATGACAATGACGAAATTCAATTTTCGAGAAAAACAAATTTGACCAATATTTAACTTTAATTTTTTTGACCAGTGGTTGACTAATGTTTTCTTCTTCTTGTTATGAGTCTGCCGAGTGAAATGACGAGAAGCCTTTTGGCATTTCCATGTTTTTGGTATTTTACTTTGATTACAATAAATTAATTGAATTGCCCTTTCTTCTCTTCATTCTGTCAATTTCAGATAATTTTTTTCATATTGTGCTAAACATTGGCCGACCCATAATAGGTAAATTGTAACATATTTTCAAAAATTCACAGAAAATAGCCCTTCAGCTTGTCATCGGTACGTGTAAGTGAAACTCATTCTTGATGATATATACTACCATATGCGATGATTAAAAATGTAAAATTCTGCAGACTAATGATTGGCATTGCTGAATTTTGGTTTTTGGACAGGATTCCTGTGGATTAACCCAGAGGGGCGATAGCCGTATGTTGTAGAGGAAGGATGAAAGTATCCATTGATTCTAAAATCAACTCTCCCATGTAAAAACTGATCAATAAGGGGCACTTTACTCTATTTCTATGTATTTTACAACCGTCAATGAATTTTCTCTTGTCACATCCCTTCAACGCGACAGAAGAACGCACATTTTTTCAAAACCAGAACAGAAGCTTTGGTACTTTAAGTGGCAGGATCTCAACTGTTGAATATAAATTCGATGAGTACATGGTGTGGTGGGACGTATGGCGATGCACGCATGCCAAAGTGGCTCCTGAGACACCGCACCCTCGGCCCCGTATAATAATTTGCGACTTTTGCGTGCTTACCTACAGATACTGGTAAAAATATTTTTCCTGTCGTTCTATCGTGCCCGTAATTTTTGACAAATGTCAATGTTTAGAAATTCATTACGTATTCGTACTATACTTTCATCGTATTTCATTTACAAAAAAAAAAGAAAATTATCGAGTACGCTGAGCTTTACCCAGGTACAGGTTAGACCAAAAAATGTATCAGAAACTCCGAAGGGCGAACAATGTTTTGTGAAAAGAATAGGTAATTTTATTCGCCTAGCTTAGCAAAGATAGCGCTACTCGTATATGCATTTCATAGTAATAATTTCTAGCCGAAGCGGGTAGCGCCGATGTCGTTTCTACGATTTTACTACAATAATTTGATCGCAGATTTACTTATTAAAGAGAATTTACGCGCGTGTTTCTGCTGTACAGAAGTGTACAGTAGATAAGATCTATGTAACTATGATCGTCGAAGCAGTTTTTCCTAAGATGATTCATCCGGTACGTGTAATCGGCCAGAGTAACCATCTGACAAGGTAATTTTATGTAATACGCATCTCATCTCCTTCTCGATTCACGTCAACGGCGAAAGTTAGCGACCATAAAAAGTAGATTTTCTCCGTGGAATGTCATCAACGTGGCGGTTTTATCACTCTCCACAACCGATCGAAAAAGATTTCAAATATCCTCGCGCATATTCATCCGCGGCTACTGAACTATCTATTGAGGTGAAATCATCACATAGGTTTGGACTGAACGGTAGCGCGTACATTCTTGCGATACTAAATCATGCTGAAGTTCTCCTGTCTTTGGAGTCTTGTAATACGTATTTCGTTTATTTATATCACAGCGAAATAGCGCGGATATTTCATCCTAGCGCTCAAAAATGCGACAGCCAGTAAACATGAAAAATTTGGGAATGAACTGTGATATAAAATGGTGGATAAGTAAATAGTGGGGTGCCATTCAGGAGGAGCAACTGCCTCACCGCAAGCGAAACATTTGAACAGAACATTCTGGAAAAAAGTTGACCATCGAGAGAATGCAATTAGCCTTAGAAAAGTTTAATTAGGTCCGAGTTTTGAAAAAGTCTGACAAGGGTAGAAGAAAGTATTCAACAAGCCTCGAACAGGTCAACAAGTTTTCAAATATGTACCTTTCTAAATCTTACGTAAGTCTGTGTAAGTCGCAGAATTTTCTTATTTAATAATTTTACTCTTCATCCCCCAGTCTGCATCGCCTAACAAACATTCCTCAGCTTGAAGAGATAAAATATCTGGATACGTATATACGTTCTTGCGTTAGCGGAGGGAAACTTACTATATGCGGGGTGCCAGGAAATTTTTATAGAAGAGCTCGCCTCTTTCCTAGTACATGTGCCTTCTTACGGACTCGCTCCTTGCTCGTGGTTCGTGGAAGTGACCGAGATGGTTGCGAAGTCGCCATCAACTTCTTTACAACGATCAGTAGCGTCTTCGTTCGCAGCGTCAGAAACTTCGACCGCAGCATGTTGCGTTGCTCCGTCGACCTGTCCTCGTTCTTCGCTCATACGCTTAGTAGCTTCTTCTTTGGTGTTTGGACCACACAACCGCAGAGGTGTACGCTTGGACCATATTCCAGTTTGCGGAGCTCGTCGGCATTAGGTTCACCAGGTGGGAAGTAATGATAGCTACCCTCAATCGGCGGACGAGATCCATGAATTGTGTCATCCACGAGGTGCACGCGAAGACATTTCTACAGTAAGTGCAGATTGAATTGGGTGATTCCTGGTACTATTTCAAATACTTTTTGAAGCGCCCATGGCTGAACAGCTCCTGCGTGAAGCGAAATGTCGGTTTACTATGCTGCTGGCCAACTCATCTGATCACGTCGGGAATTAACAGTCGGGTCCAAGCTACATGCACTGATGCACGGCCCTGGCTAACTGCCCCTGCCATTTCTGCAAGGCGGCATCTCGGGTTTCTTGTATAAGAAGTACTTCTTTCTTAATGCATAAACTATGCCGATTACCTTCCTGGCATCGTAATGCGCCGCTCGCTCTCCCGCGAACAGCTGGATGGGTGGCTAGCTCGCCAAGATAAACGCCGCCTCATACGAAACGGTTCGACACGCACACCCAGAGCCCTATCCCGCAGAGCGTGTGTTGTGCTGAAACTGTGTCGTCCAGCATTGCTACTACACAGTCTTTCCCAATCTCAACATCTCAGACTGCGTGTGGGAGAGCCAACTGTGGGTTTCTCTTTACATCCCCACATGTGTGGAGGTTGCTTCAGAGAAACCCAACGTCACCGTTTGTGAGGTAGGGGAGCGGTGGAGCATAGTGCTACTGGCTCCCTCGTCACACCGCGTACAGTGCTCCACCTGGTCGATGTTATGAGTTGACACTAGCCTCTGAACAAAGTGCACAGTTCTCGTTCGCGGCTAAATGGGCCTTCTTCCCACATATGCAACGCCCCTTTAAACGGTCAGCTAATACGCAATCATGTGCAAGCCTCGAACTTAGGAAGCACGCGCGGGCATGGTTGTGGGTGCGGAGATGCAAATGCGTCCTGGGCCTTTCGACCTATTATGGCCTTGCGGGCCCTTTTTGTCACAATCCACAACGTCGCTGAAACGTTTTATAAATATATTGACCTAGCTCCTCACGTTTAGCATCCCAAGGATTCAATCGCTAGACCGTTCCTGTTAGGAAGCCTCACAGCTGTGGCAATATACACCTCCAGTCTGGCTTGTCTGGTTCCCAGTTTCCTTTTAGGCATAGTGACGCTGACTACCCGGATACTGGGAACTCCAACGGTTATACTCAGTTTATCTCGAGGAAAGTAGATGCAAGCGAAGCGAGTATCAATGTAAAAATTGATGTACTTGTCATTGTTGGGGGGGGGGGGGTGTTGAGGAAGGATTATGTAATACTCTCGTCAGAGGCATTCTAGCATTAAATCATCATTCGAGAGAAAATATGAGTTAGGTGAACAGAATACGAATACGGACAATGTAGGTAACATGAACTGAGGATAACAGGTATTGCGTGTAGCACCATTGTTATGTAAGCGCACTGGCTTAACTGACGTAGCTGCCCAACAAGCCCGTCTCAGTCACTATTCCGGTCCAATAACGACAAGGGTGTATACACATCTAGTGTCGAAAAAGTAAAGACAGACAATTATCCCTCCATCACTCCCTAAGTTAGAGTTCAAAACCTAAGAACCTTAGTTACGGAACTTTTTACCATGTACATTGCAGAACAGAGAGGTATTTGCTCGTCAAATCAGTGGCGTCGCTGGGAATTTTTTTTTTTTTTTTTTGGGGGGGGGGGGGTAATTTTTTTTAGTAATGTTGACCTACATTCATCGGCGTTGGTGGATTTTTTTTTGGGAAGGGGCGTAGGATATTGTATCAAAGTGTCTAACAGTCATTTGTCATTTATTTTCAGCTATGGTCATTTAAAAATTTAAGAATTAGCAAAGTATACCTTGAAAGAGAAAACAAGAATTTAGAATTGCAAAATTCTATTATAATGACCAGGGCTACAATTTTTATGCGAATGCATATTTTTATCTATGGCGTATAAGTTTCAAAAGCTCTTCACGAATCACAGAATTCTGAGTCAAATGAGCAGCATTTCATCCTGCATATTTTGGTATTTACCGCATATTTTGCACAAATTTTGCTTATTCTTCAATTTTTCCCCAAAAAAATTATTTTTTTAGTGCTGAGAATGATGTTCGACTCAAAAAAAAAAAAATGAGAAGACCTAATGGTTAATGAATCAGTTGAAAAGCTCTTAGAAAAATATGTTCAATTGCATGTGAGATAAACTTTCTCTTGCCCGCATCACATTCATCAATCATCAAGAAATTACGAACAGGTGTATTATCTCCTGGGTGCATTTCTTGTTAAAAGAAGATTGGACTCTTAAGGGGATATTTTACTGGAAGTCGAAATTGATGGGAAAGCAATTTAATTTCGTCTTACACAGTTTTTTGAGTTAAATAGTTTCGAGTTGGAGATCAATGTATTTTTTAATTTTCGAGTTACAAAGTTTTTTTCCTCTTCCTCATACAGACCTACGTTAATATGAAGCAGAGATGTGTACCTGTTTATTTTTGACATAATTTTTTGAGTTATAGAGTTTAATTTTACGACAACGGTCGACTTATAGAGTCTTTTCCACGTCATGTTTCGAATTGTAGAGTCTTAATGTTTGTCTACGGTCGACTTATAGAGTCTCCTCCCTCTCACGGCACAGACTTTTCATTTCGTGTTATGACTACAACATTTTGACTTGATCAGTTTAATTTTACGTTGAGTGTTATGAGAGTTTCAAGGGAAATCAGTTTTAGTTTGACTTACAGAGTTTTTCGAGTTATATAGTTTCGACTCATGGAGGTTCCACTGTATGATAAAAATTGTCTCCGTGAATCCAAGTTAATTTTTCCTTTGAAATGATATATTCGTATTGTATTTGCATATTTATGCATATTTTACAATTTTGGTGCCGCATATTTTCGGCATATTATTTAGACTGAATTCAGTGCATAAAATATGCGCATATTTCGCTATTCTTTGTACATACTAATTGCAGCCCTGATAATGACGATAAATCGAAATATCAACTTACAAGAGTCCTCGCATGTATATGACATGCTCATGTGAGTCGTGCGAGACGTGATCACCATGCGCGTATTAAGGTAGTTGAGCTCAATAAGGCCCTAATTTAAGGTCTTGGCTCTCCAGATTTTCACGTAAGTGATTCCATGTTTTTCCTTTTTTGTGTTATAGTCGTCGACTGCAATATTTAAAAATTGGCCATCATGAAATTTTTCTATACTGCTCCACGTTCCTCAGATCTGATAAAAATATCCCTTTTACAAAACTTGGTAAGGCCAGCGCACCAAAGAAGGCTGGGCCTATAACCTAATAAGACCCAACCTAATACCTAATAAGCCTGATCTGAAATTCGGTAAATAAAAAGTTGAGCATGATTCAAACAGAAATTTATGAGTAAGTTATAGTTGTAATGATAATCAATTGATCTTACCAGGCTGGGCCTTATTAGGTTACATAACACTATTTTTCGTGAGTGTCGCATACCTCAGTTCCAAATTGCTCAAATTCACTTTTCTGGCGTCGATCGTTAACCAACTACCACTACAACAACTATCCAATGTTTGATTTCTAGATAAATTCCACTTGACTTACATACTCGTAATACTCGTAAATCCTCTAAGTTACACAAAAAACATATCGGAGCACTTCTTACGCTATTGGAAAATCATCAACCGGCATATCTCGCACCAGTGTATTAATATCTTGATAAAACAATTGGACAGTATTGTCATATCATAACGGAACAACTAAAGCATAGCAGTCAAAATCGGTACATTGGGCCGTATATTGTGGATCCGGGCCTTATTGGAATTCTCTACATTATGTAATAGAATTAGGTTTTTCCTCCTGAAATGTAGTATTATAGACGAAAAAGTATATTTAGCTTCAGTTTATTATTTTAGCGCATGGGGGGGGGGGTGTGGTGAAGGTCATTTATTTTCAAATTTCGATTTTGTTAGACCCTCTGTGTATGTGTATTGCGAGTTAAGTGTATGGTACGGTACAATTAATTGCGGTATCACATGGCACTAATCCGTTCACAATTTTTTTTTAAATACAAATTATTGGCCTTTGAATTTGGAGGGTGGTAATTTTGATCATTTCTACTTCTCCAGATTTTTTTTTGTGGGGGGGGGAGAAATCATCCGTCTACCGCCCCCCCCTTCAGCGACGCCGGGGCGTCAAATTATAATGGAAACATTCGGTAGCATTAAAGTAAATAAATTAATTAAAAAATATCAAACTACACAGTCAACTTAAAATTAACTCTTCAGATACACATCACTGTGGATCTTCCATCGGTGATGTACCTCACAGCGTTTTTGGAAAACAAACAGGACAATTTTTAGCGAGAGAATGTTAATGCGACTACGTTCCAGCGAAGTTTCGCGAAGATGATAGAAGTTGGTGACTTGTTGATAAAGTTGTCCACTACTGGTAGAGTACCTAGAAACATCCGCGAGTATTGACAGCCGCCATTTTCCGTCGAGCACCGAACGGCGGAAAATGGCGGATGCCAGTCCTCCGGGGTTTCCAGGTGTTCTACTACTGGGAGGCTTTAGCAGCATAATTATTTAATATTTCAGAACACGTGTAATGAGAGCACAACTCAGGTCTTAACATGCTCGACGGACGTCACTATTACTCGTAGATGTAAGTGTAAACTGCACTTGTAGTCCGGACGATTTAATCCTGAGTTCAAAAATTTTGGGGGTGATGAGGGGAGTTCATCTTAAAATGTGAGGATGGGTGCCAGGAACAACATATCAAAAATCCCACCCCCTCGTTCCTGTGGAAAATTTTTTGTGGCACGTTTTAGCCCCCTGAAATCAGTTTTCAGTTGGTTTTCGACGCATATCTCGTGAAGTGTGACTCGTACAGAGCTGCTTTTTTTTCCAAAATGTTCCTCGTAAAATTTCCTTTCGAATAGGCTACTTGAATGATAGCCTAGGCCTACGCGTTAGCCTAAAAATTTCGCTCAAAAAAGTCACACATTGCAATTTTCTCTATTTTTTCGATATTTTTCAACTTCTGGACGTGAAATCGTCTCTTGCGACATTTACTATGACATGATCGATGTACTTCAAACTTAGCCGATTTTCAAAAGAAGAATTTATTGTAGGCTATCGTACATACAAAGATATCAATACGGTACATAATGACTCATTCGTCATCGCTTGATTCAGAAACATCGGAGTCTTGACGTACATTTCCCAAGTCTTCGTCCATCAAGAGATCCATCAACTCATCTTCGTTTTCATCCTCGAGTGCTTCACTCTGAAGACCAGCGTTCAAGCAAGAAATGCCCACGCAACTAGAACACATCTGAGAACATTTGAGACCTGAAATAACAAAAAATGAGAATTAAATATTGGAATAGGAGTGAACCAAACGTCATGCTAATAATGATATGTGACCGACCAGCTTTCCGACAACTGCAGGCTGATAAACAACCTTTCTGACAACCACAAGAAATGAGATTCAACAGGTCCGCGGGTGCTGGGGCTGCGGTCATCCTTATTGGTATAAGTTGTCCGTCACCCAAGTGCCAGCCCCACTCTAGAGCCGACATTACTTTTCCCTTCCACGTCTGAATTTGATGGAATACTCGAAAAGCGTGCTGACGTAACACGTCTGGGGTTGGCGGTAAAGAAGCGAGATACAGACTGCTTTTTGAGGCACTTCTCATGAAGAGCGAATACCGTAGCTCTTCCACTGATTTGAATTTCTTCTTCGCCACGTATATAAACGTTACGTATCGGCACATCGCAGCGAATATATCATCCTTGGAACTTGTAGGTTGATTGAATTGTTTGACTACATCCATCATATCTTCGTTTTGCGCTTTATTGAGACAAAATATTTTGCCTTTTCCGTAAAAGGCTGACGTCGTGTCGCAGCCACTCACTGCATGCGCGAATAAGATCGTTTCTGCAAGTTTCGGCTTCTGAACTTGGATGTCGTGAACTGAGTACATGCAGGCGGGGGGGATTGTTTGCCGGGTTTAAAGAAAGTTACATCCGCTGAGGTTGAAGGCGTACCAGCAAGTAACAAGCACAGGAGATCGACATCCTCACCGACTGCAATTACTGCTTTACCTGTGCGAGCAATGTCAATGGCTGTTTCACAGATCAGTACATCTGCATCTCCATCAGCTTGTAGGGCTACATGATTCTTTTCTACGAACTTTTCTATCAACATACGGATCAATCTATCTTTATTTTCGTTGCGACTAAGGAATTCTTGTTGCTTTACATTCACTTGAGTCGCTTCATCAAAAATCACTTCCGCACTTACGCGCGTGCGGTAGCGTCGCTGATGCTCCGCAGATTTTGTACTCAGAGTAGTGTCTTTGTAACCATCGAATACAATTGTACATTTTTGGCCATAATGGGACTCGACATACGATACGTATTTTTCGCAAATAACGCCGTAGGTCTGCCTCTCCCACAGTACCTTTCTAAGTAAAAAACCACCATGGACAACAGTGGTGGCAGTTGTCTTGTTGACGGGTATTTTACTGTCTGCGAAAATTTTGTACAGATCTGATTTTCTTGTTTTCCGCATGCCTTCATCATCGAAAAGAGCTAGTGGGTAGGGGGATAACTCGTACTTGAGGTACGACTTTAACTGATCATCGCTCTTCTTAAGAATACATATCCTCTTAAATAATATCACGGGGTCCACATTCTTGTTTTCATCGCGAATTTTAATGCGTGAAGACGCGGTCATATTTTTTATACATCCAATTTTCTTGAACTTCACGTCTGAAAATTTCATACCATGGCATTTGGAGAGTAGGGCAAAACCAATTTCATATACCTTGTAGCAATCCACGTTATCGCTTGCAACCACACCACTGGACAGCGACAGGAGATCAGAAACATTCACAAACGGATTACGTAGCCTATTCGAAAGAAAATTTCACGAGGAACATTTTGAAGAAAAAAAACCAGCTCTGTACGAGTCATACTTCACGAGATATGCGTCGAAAACCAACTGAAACCTGATTTCAGGGGGCTAAAACGTGCCACAAAAAATTTTCCACAGGAATGAGAGGGTGGGATTCTTAATATGTTGTTCCTGGCACCCAACCTCACATTTTAAGATAAACTCCCCCCATCACCCCCAAAATGTTTGAACTCAGGATTTAAATGTCTAGATCGTCCGGACTATTGCACAGTTTTTTTTTTTTTTTGTGGACTTGGATAGGCGTTTAAGAAAGAGCTTCTTGCACTAATAGCATAATTAGGGGGTTGAGGAAGGCATTTATGATACTCTCGTCAGAAGCATCTTCAGGTTAAATACTTATTCGAGAGCATTTGTAATACTCTCGTCAGAGGCATTCTAAGACTAAGTCATCATTCGAGAGCATATATGAGTTCGGCGAGCAGAGTACTAATATGAACAACAACAATTGTTAGATTGAAGATAGCCCCGGCCCAGAATTTCATTGTCGTTACCCATCCCCTACATAGAATTTTCCTATTCTAAACTGGTCTGAAGGTTCGTAATATAACAATCCAAATCTTTTGAGTTTGACCGGCCTATCGAGGAATTTCCCTGTAACTAATACGCCCAATCCGCTCCTGAATTCAGCCACTTATTCAACAATTATGGAGTACTGCACAGTAGTGCAAGATCTCAGAAAGGTACCAATATCACTCATATTTTTCCGAAAATGCGCGTATTTTCGAGACCTCGCACTTTCGAACCACGATCTGACGCTTTGTTTCCCCCTGCGGAAACCCTTCATAAAAACTGCTTCATTATCCCTCTGTAATCGAGGACGTTCATACATGCCTGCTTAAGAACCACAGTGAGGGTGCCTAGAGTAAGTTGCATTTAATTTGTACATTTTCTAGAAACGATTTTTAAATCCATTCTGAGACATCCATTGTCACGGAATCATTCAGTCCGAGACCTTGGGTACTGCATGAGGCCACCCTCGTTTCGTTACAAATAAATTCCAGGCCAGTGAAGACAATAAGAAACAATGACAAAAGTATCGAACACTCGATAAGAATCGTTCTACAGATACGATTCATTCATTTCAGTGGAATGATGCAGTGTGAAACAGGTTGATGGTTACCGAGACAAACGAGCCAAAATCAGAGGAACAAAACTTTATCTTTATGTAACAAAATAATGTAAATACGGAAAACCCAGCTAAAGAATGAGTTTTTCTTATCAGTTCGCAGGCGGTCGATTTTGCAGGCGATCATAAATCACGCGATCAATTTGTTGAGGTACCTGCACTGTGACTGGAGAAACGGTCTGCCCGTGCCTACGCCCATCATGGATCAACTTCTGATCCAGTCTTGGTACGCGTGTCTCACATTCTCCCTGGCTTCTTGCAACCGGTACAGCCGTACACGGCGAATTCTAAGATTTTGTAACTTCAATCGCAACAGCTGACGCATACGTAGACATTTTCGTCGTTCCCTTGGCAAGCAAGTACGGAATGTCGAACAGGTTATCATCGAGTTGAGCTCGCGAATCTGTTGTAATACTCTGCGACAGCTCGTGCTCAGCGTCGCAATAGCAGAATCTCCGCTTCCGTTGTAGACGACTATCTTATTATTTACCATCAAATGTTAAGGACACCGAAGTCGGTTTTCGACGACGAATAACTGAATCTAGCAAATTATCGCCAGTGGACTGTGTGTATCATCGCTGCTTGCTAGGCAATATCGATTTCATAATTGACTGGTCGAAAAACAAAAAGAAAATAAGAATAAGAAGAAAGCGAGTTTATGCCAAAAATCAGGAGCTAAGTGCCAAGACACGTACTCCCAAACCTACACTCTGTACACATACATAAAATTCACTTAATTCCTGGCGAATATCGAAGGGGTTGTCAGGAAGTCGATGAAACTGCTCGAAATACATTCTCTGTATCTAAAAGAATGGATCAATGGATCATTTTCTATTCGTTTTCAGTTGCTGACCGGTACCTGTATGGTAGTTTTTTTAATTCTATTTCCGAAAAAAAGAAAGGAAAAACGAATTTGCCAAAATGTAACATACGCCTTTACTTTAGACGCCCATTTACATACCACCAGCAACAGGCGAGAGAGAAAATGCGCGCAGTTGTAATTTTTTTTCTACTCAACCGAAGGAGGCGAGTTCCCCTCTTTTCAAGCGACCGATCCGAAACTGGCCCGATGACTCCTTGAATTTTGTACGACGGATTACAAAGTCTTCTCTAGCCGAGAGTCCTGTACGTAGAGGGCATGGCGGACACTCAACTGAAGGGGGCACAACAACCAGGTTATCGCAGGGCCTATTCTAAGGATTTTTTGCAGGAACGCAAAGTACTGTAAAAATCTCAAAATTCATGTGTACCCCCCCCCCTCACCAAAAAAAATTATGGTATGAACTGAAAATTGAAGCAGCAGAAGTCAAAATCCCGTATCACAGCACTATACATTGTATTTTATTACTTGTAATACATTTTTTTAAACTGATCACTGATCTTGTTTTTTGGAACTACGCAAATTCTGTTTTGCAGTTGCGCAACGAACTTTTGGAACTGCGCAAAGTGTGCGCAGCTGCGCCTTAGAATAGGCCCTGAGGTTATGTTGATAGTTGTGTTTCGTAGTCTGCGGAGGTTGGTGAATTACAGCGGCAGTCGGAAGCAATCGATAGGATCGAAGTTAGGGATCAAGTTATCTCGTACCGAGCTAGTTTTTTTAATCTTCCACTCGTGCATTATTCTCCATCCTTAGTACTCTTTGTCTCTCGGATGTCAAGCACGGAATCTCGTGAAAATCACTTTTTCAAAATCATAATGAATTCCCCTCAATGAGTCAAGATTCTTAAGGCGATAATGAGAATGAGAACCGTGCAATACAAATTTAAGAGCGTTCAAGATTAAGTTTGGGCCAGCGAAGTCCTCCAGATATACGTCTCAAAACGACCCTGAATTTCCAGACAAGACTACGAATACCACGTTTTAAATCGAATTAAACAGGTTCTGAGTTAAGAGAAAATCGAAGCAGCGGAGAAGGGGACTCTGGCCTTTACAAAACTCCTGAGGCCCCCAGAGAATTCAATTTGTAAAATTACTTATCCTCTTTCTGGAAAAGTAAGTACTTTGAGACGTAAGTCCCTCCCCATTCCAGAAATATCACTCTCCGCCTTGGCGACGTGAAGGTCTCACTTGGTTGCGCGTCAGTCTAACAACCCGTTCAAAAATAGATAGGGGGAGGGAATTACGATATAACACCCTCTTCCACATCTACTCGGACTCGCGTTCGAGCATATACAAAACGCATATCAGTGGCCGAGGAAGAGCGAGTTAATCGAAAACACAATAAAATTAATTTTAAGTCATCTTTTGTAGTCGACGTATGAGCGTGTAATAGTAAAGCAACAATTGCGCTCGCCTGTTGTAGGCTGAAAAGAAGACAATTGTTTCAGCAGTAATGAAATGATACAAGCGCGGCATGGAGTCATCATTTGTAGCCATGTTGCTGCATCGCTGCTGGCTCCGACAAAGTCTCCTCTTCCAGTCTAAATAAATGATAAATACTTTTTTCTTTCTTTTTTCGAATTCAATTAATTAATCATCTAGCAATGATACACAATGGGTTCGGATCTACAGTTGACTTCTAATGTATTATCCTGGCACGAGAAATCAAACACGTTATTGAGTACACACAAATCGAACCTACAACCTAGCTCCAAAAAAGTGACTTTTACCATCTTCCTTTGTTCTTATCATTAGCTGATACTTGTACGTCGGTAGAACGAACGGATGGGCCCGGGTATCGAGTCCCGACTACGCGATTCGTACTTTTTCTATACACTCAATGATCAGTTAACTCGACTAGTGCAAAATCGTAAGACAAAGTAAAAATGTTAGTATCATTTGAAAAACTGAGGGCTTAAGAAAAGTAAGCGTTTGAATGGGGTCAAAAATCCCAAATTTGGTAAGGGTACAGCAGATTTTTGAGTTTTTCATCATTTCAACAGAATCTTTAGTCAGGCCCTCCGGCATTTGTAATTTTCTTCAAAAACTAGACGACGAATTTGATTTCTGTCATTTATTTGCGAGGCTAGGTGACTCGAGAAAATTCGGAACACAAAAAGATGTAAGACTTGAAATGAATCTCGAAAGAGTTCAGTTTTTTGAGAATGTTTGGTTAGTTCGGTTTTTGATGTCTCAGACTCATCGCACGTTGAGGAATATTCAATACTGTTCAACTATGTGGTTTCCTCTCTAAAATATAAAGATTCTGCTTACCTTCCTCTCTGCAGTACCTAGATTGAAAACTATCAAATATTATTTACGACGCAAATGAGATGAAGAATCGTTTCCCACCTACGTATTTCCATATCTACTGGTGGATGCGGAGATAAAAATGAATAAAAACGCGAAAAAAATAGCGTACAATTGTTGAATCCATTCCTCCCCTCAATGTTTGCTCAGAGTTATGTAAATTCGATTCGGATCGAAATTAACCAAAAATATGTAGATGATTGTCCGAACACATTCCACGGATGCAGTTGACGCACAAAAGATGTCGTGATGACGTCATTGTAATAACTTTCTCGGTGTTAGTCGGCCATTCTCGGTGTCGGTCGGCATTTTTGGTATCCATTGGTCGGAATGTAACGCATAGAATTTGTTGAGGCCCAGAGAATAGACATATTCACGTCAAAATATCCATAAATGATTAAATACTGCCACATATGACACTCCTCGGATCCAATTTCATCACAACGGCCACAAAACAACATAAATGAAACATTGTCCATCACAGGAATCGTAGGACTTCCGAAGCCGCATAAAAATTAGGGCCAACTCTGGTTCTGAAAAAATTTTGAAATTGGTTGTAGTTCCGATAAAGATGGTTATCTGTCCTTGACTCTGACTTTGGTGTCAGAGAAAATGTGAAGTAGAGGAGGGGAAAGAAGAAAGGAAGCAGAAAGAGATTGAAAATCCGAAGCCAGCATCAAAACCAAAGTGGCTCCGGCTTCGATAAAAATGTTCTGCCCAACTCAATCTCTGACTCGAATTCCATCACAATATGTCGACTCCGGGGCAAGCGAGGTGTCCATCCCAACTCGGAGTACTCGACCAAACCCGACCAAAATTAACCATACTAAGAAGTAAAAGCGAAAATCACCTCCACGATATCGGAAACTAACAGATCTGAGCAAACTGACCACAAAAGGTTGACAAAGATGATCTAATCTCAAAGGCCAAATCGAACCAAATGTGACCAAAAAGAATCGCAACTCGACATTATTACTGACAAAAATGATAATAAAACCAACAAATTCGACTGAAAATGATTAAAAATCTGTTCGAGTGTAGAAAAATTTGAAAATGATGATAGGCACGATCAAATCTGAACAAAATCGACCAAAAAGAATCGGACTTATAAATTAAGCTTCCCATGAATTCCTAGTGAAAAGACACTTCTTCCTAAAAATGGTTAGATTTCTTTCGGGGGAATGAAATTACCTTTTAATTTACTTTTCCAGCTTTCTACTTTCACTTTTTATTCCTTGTTTACCCAATTTTTCAGCTGTTTCCTTTTAGCCAGACGGCGCAGGGCCATAGCTTCCTCCTTGGCCTCTTATCTACTCATATATCCAGTCACTGATGCGATATTCGAAAGGGTAGTTTCCGAGGCCAGGGGTGCGGTGTCTGGGGAGTAACTTTGGCATGCGTGCATCGCCATACGTTCTACCAAGTATTACTCGTACATCCACCTCTATTTCTACTATGTACGAATTTGATACTTGAAATGTTTGAGGTCGAATACTCTTTTCGTTCACCTTATAGTTAATGAAATACTGTTTTCTGTCGGTTAGTGCGAAGGGAACTGTTATACCCCCTCTCAGCTATCGTTCTAGATTACTGTAATTTAATGGTCCGATGGTAACGTATTTAAGATAAGAGATATATCTACTGTAACTAGTTTTCGTTATCAACACGAGTAACGAGCCCAAGTCAAAATTTTGACTAGACCTCCTTGTTATCAGATGTCACCAAATGTGATACTCCGAACCACATACGTCCGGGTAAATGAAAATAGGTGTAACGAGTACTCGATAGCTGAAATCATTTGCTCGTCCCGAGGTTACGAAAATTGACAATAAGTTGACACGGAATCACTCGACCTAATTAACATTTGATTTTCACGTGAGGTAAGTTTCGATATCATCTCCGAATTCATTTAAGCCAATATTTATCCGCGAATCGGATGAAAAGAATTTGGTTTTCGGACTTATCATTTCCTGTATAATTGTTCAAATCGTTTTGGTTCCATGCTGCATGCTCATAGAATGTTACTCGTACTAAAGTTTTCTGTTACTCTCCAAATAAGCTAGCCGTAAGTATTTTTCTATCCAGGTTACGAGTAACCCGTAATTTTGTTTTATGTACTAAAGCGGGAAATAATGTGACTGCGCAGAGATGGGTATAAATTCACATACGTAATTACAGCTGAGGGTTTCCAACAGGCTCCCTCGAAAGAATGGTCATTGGAAATATGACTCGAAAATCAGGAAATGTTCGTACCACTTGCTCGCAAGCGGTATTTTGCCACGTTAGCATTTCCAAATTAGAATGTCTATCCCACTTCAGCAAAAAGGGCAATCGCCACTGGTTTGAGCTTTCAGTAGCACGCTGTACTTGTATTAGCTCCTTCAGAGGAAACCGATTTCCAGGGAGTACTAATTTCTCCGTATTTTTCTCACGCCTGATTACCATTAAATATCCATAAATCGAAAACGCACCTCCGGGTCGTTCATCCACTTCTGCGCACACTTCAGCTCCTTAATAAAATCACGACGCAACTCTAAAAACACTGATAAGCAGCCGGTAGTTCGGCGGTCTACATCAGGCACGATTGTCGGTCGTTATTTACAAACGAGTAAAGAAGTATTTATTTAAACTGGAAAGTGTAACAAAACTACTCGTCTCTTCCTTCTCACTCGCAAGCTGACACCCACGCACTGTTTCTCTCCTTTTTCTTTTCTCCTCTCTAGACGGTAGAGCGGAGGTTCTTGTCGATGAAACCAGCAACACGCCCATAAATGAGGTGGAGTAAATCCACGCCTAGTTTTGACTAATAACAGCTACTAAACACGCTACCACCAGTTTAACAAACTCGTGGTCTATTATTTCAACCTTTAACTGGAAAATTAATTACTGATAAATCTATGGGCGGGTTGGAATAACACGTTCAGTGTCCTTGAATACTTCAACGTTCGCATATCTCTATTTACCGGATTCTCAAACGACGATACCTTTTTCAGTTCATAATGATCGCTATAATTGTCGACAACATTTTCAACGGAGGTAGAAAAATAACCGACATAAATGCGTGAAAAAATGAAGGTACGTATCGAGAATTTTTTGCAGAGGGGAGGGGGTAGCGCCATATCGCGCATAAAACATTTTTTTTTATTCATTACTGGGAGGCTTTGCTACTTGACCGCTTCACAGACAAACCCTCTCGCGCTATTCGACACTAATATGTAAGCATCACGCATTTCATTTTGTCATAAATATCTATTTTTGTTAGTCTGCCTGCATTGCTGCTTGTCTGTAGGTCTGCCCACTTATCTGTCTCATCTTGGAGTACTGTTCACGGAGACAGTGGTGGTAATGATAGGGCTGGGGACCGGTTTAGAATACATACCACGTAAAATGCAAAGAGATTCAAATTTTGTCAAGATTCTATCAATACTCAAAAAGATAGGCCAAAAGGCAGGCAGACAACCAGGTAAATGGCCAATCGATAATCAATCAAGCATACAACCAAACAAAAAACTAACTAATTAGGAGACACAAAGGGATATTGGACGTACAAAGCTGGAAGAACTAACAACCAAATAAGTATGAATATAGCTCTACTCATTGCAAAGAACAAGATTGGCTTTGTACACATCTGTCCTTTAATGTCGTCGTCCTTATTTTGCCGACTATTATTTTTATCTACCCCGCTATTAGTTCTTCACCGTCTAAACTAACGTGCGCAAAATTTGAACTAAATAAGATAATACCGATTGACTCGTGCTCCATTGCCTACTCCTCTTATGGGAAAATCACAGGGTTTTAACAGTTTTTACTTCAAGTTTCTGATCTCGGTTCCCATGACTGCTAAAAATACGATGCTTAATCTATTTGTGTAGCTTATATAACATTCTTTAGAAGCAGCAAACTGGGCCATTACGGTTATTATTAGCGCCCCTCTCCCCGCAAGATGGCCAAATCAGTAATCGACTTTTCGATACATTACTTGACTTTGAAGTTTTTGAGATCGCTGAATTTGATTTTGGCATTTGGATTTCTCTGTGTGTGGGTTGGGGGGGGGGAATTTCGAGATGGCATCCGTAAGGACTTTGATCAAATTTTGGCCATTTTTGGACACCGTAGAGAACCAACGAAAGTACAGATGTAAGAACTTATCTTCACAGTTTGAATCAGCGGTCTTGAAAATATAAACTGAGTACCACACGATAAGAGTCACTCATATCTTTTTCCAGCCCCCCCCCCAGTACCTTATGAGATCAAATTTGGAAATCGAGCTCAAAATCGGATTCCGTAATCTGAACAACTTTATAAATCCAGATTCCATATCGAAAAGCTGGCCAAAATCCAACCGGATTAGATCCATAAAATACTGTCTACATGATTCCAATGGCCTTGAAAACTTAAAAATCAAGTACCACGCCTAAAATGGACAAAATCTATCCCAGCTCCAAGGTGTCCCCAGGGTTAAAAGACAGTCCTAGAACCAATTTTCTTAGCCTCATTTCGCCATCCTACCGGGTAGAGAGGCCCTATTGCTAGTTCCGTATTTTATTCTCAATGCACGGCGTGTATGTTATAAAAATAGACTAGGTCGAGCGAGAAAGAAAAAAATTCCGACGCATTTTTTCGTAAGAAGGGCAGGAGACAGTTGAAGTAGAGTTAACGATATCAAACGCGCTCAAATTCTGCCCACATCAGATTTAATGGAAGGGGAACCAATGGAGAGACAGACAGAAAATGATACTCGGTAAAATAAGGACCACCCTAATGTCTTTATTTCAAGAATAATAGTGCCAAGGGTTCTTAAAATGGATTGTAGAGCACCGAAGTCTTTGACGTATAAGCAACACAAAACGGAAAAACTATTCATAGCCATTATTTTCGATTTCAAAATCTATCTTGGAGAGATTTGAGAATACTCTCTTTCGGATGAAACACATGACCAGTTCCAACAATCTTTTCGCGAGAACATTTGTTGCCTCCGTCAAATGTACTGAAACATGTTCCACTTGCTAATGCATCTATATAGTTAATCTTACTACCTACTCCTTAATTCGGGCACAAAGATTTTTTAGATTTTTTAGTGTCTTATCATCAGTCTCGTACACACTATCTGGAAATCCTTTGTTCCCGATCAAGGAGAAACTGTGAGTAATGAGTTGAACGGCTATCCGCGATTGTTCACTGAATGACCGAGTGAGAGAATAATTAATTTATTATTTCAAACGGTCCCCTCTCTGTCAACAGCTGCGGTTAACGTATTGTACACTTTGGCGAACATTTGTTTACTTTCATAATAGAAATTATCACATTAGAAGATTTGAACCTCCATCATTTCTCGATGGTGACTTTCCTCCGCCGCGGGGGACATAGAGTAAGATGGCCAATGAGAAAAACCAAAAACAATATCCCTGACTCTCTACTGAAAATAATACAGAATTGTAACAGAAAGAACATGGATCCACATTTCACACTGTCGTCTAGAAGAACTTAATTATGGCAGAGTATAGCACAGAATACAAAAATGTACGAGCAAGGACGGGACAAAAACTTTTTCTGCTCTTAGGGAGGAACATTTTTAAGGATGGTTTTGGTACTGTAATTCCTTTTAAACCTCCAGTATTTCCTCTTCCAGATCTCTCCTGCGGCCAAAGCACATCGTACACTACTCCTGTTCTGCGTCTCTTGTATGCTATACCTACTCAAATGAGTATCGGGGTGCGTTTTATTATCACGAAGTCTACTTTACTCAAACTAGTCCCACACGTGCCCAGATACACTTATGCAACACCAGATTCAAGTTAAAAGTCATTAAAAAGCATTACCTTCTCCTCCCCCACAGAAACACTCAAATCTTTCTTTTCATTTCTACGTTCCATCTATCTTTCCTTAATTCACTTTTCTTTTCTATCACCTCAACTGGTCAGGCGAAGCTTTCGGACTAAGTCCCTTGAACTATTTCTGTCTAGTTACCGCCTGTGTAAATCAAACGCAGCACAGTTTGAGACTTTTCAATTTGAAACCGTTTCAGACTCTTTAAACTTAATTCGACCTCTCCGCAGCTTATTTCGATTCTTCAAAACTTATTCAAGATTCGGGCTCCTTAAAACGCTCCCCGAATTTTTCAAGGCTCTTTCAAAGTGTTCTAGACAGTTTCGGACCTTTTCATGCAGGCTATTAAGAACTTCTTCAAGATTCTGTAAAACGTCTCGAGACCCCATGTATGAGCGCGCAAGATTTTTTCCAAATTTCTTTGAAAATCCTCAAAATTCTACTAGACTTGTTGAAGATACTGTACGAGTTTTCCAAAGTTATTTACAGACTTCACTAATACCTTTCAAAATTTATTTAATAATTTTCAAGACCATTTCGGGCACGATTAAGACTATATATAGACTCATATAAAACCGCTTGAAAATTTTCCAGGCAATCTAAGACTCTTCAGGACGCTTCCAAAAAGGACTTTTTATAATCTTTTCCAAACCGGTTCAGGATTTGATAAAACTACAAAATTCGTTCAAACTCTAGGATTAACGATGGATTTAGCTGAAATGCGTCAAGTGGCAACTCAACGCACCTCCCTACTCCCTCTCCCTGTGACTAAGTTTTCCTTCATTCTTTACTTTTTTTTCTTTCCCTTCGTACTGACTTCTTTCTGGATACATTTTTCTCTCTTTTACTTCTTTTAATTCTTCTTTGCGGTAACTCGTGATTTCCAACACTTGTTCAGCAAAGAGTCTCAAAGCATGTACCTTTCTTTCTTCCTCTTTGAATTATGCTATACGTGTACTACCCTCTCCAAATAATACTGTTTTCTTTTCGACATTATTTTTTACCGAATACGCAATCTTTTCTACGGGGACTCGGTTTATTTTAGTGTACAACTGGCCTTATGACTCAATAGTAGTATGCGGTCTATCGATAGCACATTATGTATATTTATTACAGGGTAGGGGTTGAAAAAAACCCGCATTTTCTTCAGTAGTCATACCTTCGCGTCACTGCCGTCGGATTGTGCAAGCTCGTCCCCATCTACCATCGAGCCTTTTACCCCAATGATAGTTTCGTTTCCTCGCGAACCTAGCTTCATAATCTGGATTGCTCCTAAGCGATACTATCTACTCTACTTTTTTTATTTATTTAATAAGTGATCCCCACTACAGCTTTGAAGGCCATTTTAAAGTGGGGTGTTCTACAGTTTTGTTTTTATATCTTAAGGGGATACAACAAAAAAAAAATATAGATACATATTTGTACATAGGTAACTATATGCTTTTGTGCGTAGGGGTGAGCGCAAGGAGTGGGGGTAAGAAGGAGGGGACATTGGCAGCCAAAGAAACCATTTTTTCCCAGTTTGGTGAGGCCTTAGGAGGGAAGGTGGGAGGAGGAGGGGGGAGTGAGTGAGTGAGTGAGTGAGTGAGTGAGTGAGTGAAATAGCGGCAGTAATGTATTACAACGGTACTTCATTTGTGCGAGATAGTTCACGTTTACGAAGAAATTTAGATCTGCAGGAATCAAAAATATCTAGGTTTCTACTTTTGTTGCGATCGTGTGTTATAAATTCGCATCATCATATTCATGGGATTATCTCGAAGAGCATTATTTGTTTTCGAATTTATTAGGGCAATTGTGGGTCTACACCGACTTCCATAAGCAGGGTAGAAATTCTAACATTTTCCAGTAATGGGATCAGATACTTTTTCCATGGACGATATATCATAGAGAAAGGTGAGTAGATAAATTTCTCTGCATTTTTCTAAAGTTTTGTCAAACTGTAACCAGCTAACAGTTCTCTGTATGATAGGACTGCACGGTAGTAGCGAAAATCTTTGTAATATTCGGAAAACCATAGAAATTTCTTTTGCATATTTTCTAAATTTTTTTGGCGAGATTTTGGGAGAGAACACCAAACAACCTTTCCAAATTCTAAATACGATCTGACCAAGAAAAAGTAGAATGTTTTCAAAACGCCGGAATTTGTAAAATGTTTGCTGCTTCTTACTATGAATCCCGCCATTCCCTTAGATTTCTCATAAGTAGAGCTAGGAATTTTCGGTTGTAAAAAATTGAAAATTCGGTTTTAAAAATCGCAATTTCGATTTTATTCGGCGCAAACAAAAAAAACACCTTATTTCATGAAAAAAGTTGAAAATTTTACAAAAAGCGCTTATTAAAGAGCACGATTACATGTCTTTCGAGATTGCTTTGCTGGAAGCTGTGTCGTCTGTCACTGAGAAGATATTTATAATCGGAAAACGATCTTTCCACGTCAATCGAAACGAGCTCACTCATCAGTCGATAAGTAATACTCGATTATTTCTTTCTTTATTTTTGGTTTCTTTCCAATATTACCGTTTTCTTCCTTCCATTTCTTAAAATCTGCTCTTCATTTACTCTCGATGCTACCCGTTTTTGACTGAAATTATCATTTTCGGCTTTTATAAAGGTTTTCGGTATTTTAAACATTCTCGGGTTTTTTCGGCAAAATAAAACTTCTTTCCCAGGTCCCTACTACTCTAGCATGAACTTCTATTTGATTTTTATTCATCTGCCCTTTACCAAAGTGATTCGACAAAAATCGAGGAATCCTAGCCATACTCATAAGCAATTTCAAGCTGCCTACTGAATGTTAGATTGCTACTGCTACTGATGTTAACTCCCAAATCTCTTACAGTCTCTATACCCTCTGAATCTATCCTTCGCCTATTGAGTAGGATTTCTCTATTTTATTATTATTAATTTTTTATTTTTTTATTTTTCGTAAAGTTTATTTTCAATACTCCACTGACCGAGGCAGTCAATATCCTGCTGTAATTTAAGGCAATCATCTGGGCAAGATATAGTTTTATAAATTTTTAGATCTTTGGCATAGAGAAGTACATTGGAATGTCTTACTTTTTGTGTAATATCATTAATACATATTAAGAAAAGCAGTAGGTCTTAGTTTGAACCCTGCGGCACACCAACAGCGCAATTAAACTCCTTTGAGCACACTCCTTTATAAGATTCGTATTGCTTCCGATCGGATAAAATACGAGTCAAAAAAGCCCACAAGTTGGTCAACAATCCCCAACCTCATTAACTTTCCTAATAAAATAATATGATTGACCCGATCAAATGCTTTTTGAAAGTCGGTGTAAACCACATCCATCTGTTTTCCCTGGTCAACTGCTGCATTCGCGTGGCTCATTAGGTCGAGCAAATTTATTTGATTCGATTTCCCCCTTGAAAAGCCGAGTTGCTCAGTGATAACATAACTCTTTAGCTGGAAGGTCAAACGATTACATATCCCCTGACTCAATTATTGTCGCAGGTATTGGTAATAAGGCTATGGGTCTAAGCTTGGTGGTATCATTTGAGCTCCTCTCTTTGGGTATACGTTCCACTTCGGTTGTTTTTCAGATTCTAGGAAATGTTTTGGTTTGTAGGGATGAATTGAAAATGTAAGTAAGTGGTGTAACAAGGAAAGTTTTGCAGACCTTATAAATGTAGGCAGGTACATTGTCAGGGCCAAGAGATCTTTTGGGCTTTTATCTGCTTATAGCCTAATTTACTTCTTCGGGTAGTACAGCAGAAAATTTTCCAAGTATATTTGACGAATACTGCCCAATGTATACTTTGTTTTAGGAATGACAGGGCTAGTTTCTGTACAATAAACTGACGAGAAATGCGTTGTAAAAGCATCAACAAGGTCTTTTGTTTTTTCCGCACACCTTCACGATTACTCCTGTCTTCCTTTCAATCATCCATCATTACTCACGCACTTTGAACGTCGGTAGATCGCAATCATGAAAAAGTAGACTGTAGACCGTATATTGAACCGCTACCGTCATTTCTTACGAAAACAGGAACGTTAGTTAGCCCAGTTGCCTTTATTCCTTTCACGGCTCTTCCACCAACATTCACAATCTAGAAAAATAAGGGAAGGGATGATACTCAAAGATATCAGGCACTGCAATATTTTCCCGGCGGATTCGATTTGGCCATCGTAAGTCGTAAACCGAAGAAAAGTTTCATTTTTGAGATAATTCGAAGAAATATCATGTTGCGCCTGGAGAGAGTAGTGTAGGCATACTTTTATGCCAAGTCGTGACATGATTTGCATAACAGAACCAGCTCGCGGAACTCGGTCGTAAACATAGACATGTTTTGTACCACTAGTCTACTGACTTACTAGTCCCCTTTATTTTCGAATTTGGGGTTCGAAAGTATCGTTATTAATAATTTGTCCTCATCCACTTACTCTCCAGGTCAATTCCGTACAACAAAACGAATTTCACGAGACGTGAACGATTTCACAAATATTCGTCCGTAATTGTGGGCCAAGTCATCGTATCCAAAACGTTATTTAAAACTCGAGACCATTATAAAAACATTTTTGGTGCGAGACGGTCGTCGCGATTTTACACAGCAAAAATGTAAACATCGGGTTTCATTCGGTACCACAGTAGCGCGAAATAAAAGGAAATCTGCTTCAAGCGCGTATAGTTTAGGTTTCTATCTTTAATGCTTTTTAACACTTTGGAGAATTTACTTTATCCCGCTATTTCGCATTTACTAAATTGCTCGTAGCTCGGCTTTTCACGACGGCGTCGACGAGCAGCGCGCAAAGAGATGTGGGAAACGTCATTATCTAACCGAATATGAGAAAAACACGAAAAATCTATTTTCTAAATAACGATCGTTGGTGAAAGAAATAGGCACGGTGAAAATGGTAACATAAATTGGCACTCGGAAACGCCGCGGGAGGTGCAACGTTTATAAGAATTTCATTTCGTGTTTTTCAAAACAACGACGACTGCAACCACACCACCGTCATTGTCATTGTTGCTGAAATTAAGAATCGTCTGTATGGAAACACTTTCAACATTTTCGAGGATTCATTTGAGAGCGTGTACACGTTACAGACTGTCTTCTCCATTTTTTTACGAAACGTTCATGTTCCACTTGTCAATATTTTACAGGGAATTATAAAGTAATAGATAGGGATACTTTGAAAAAGTTCGTGAACTTTCCATTATTGTCGTGAAGGACGGACTCAGGCTTCAGAGGTCCACCGGGAAAAATATGAAAAAGAACCTTGTTTGGCGCAGAGCATAAAGCCGGCGCTACACGATGCGTCAAACGTTTGTCCCAATATTGGCGTCCAACGTTGACCAAACATTGGGAAGAAGGACTGGACGCACTGCTGCAGCTACACGATGCGTCCAACCATTCGGCTTGACGCGCTGCTTGCGCGCGCGAAAACAAAGTACTCCTTTGACTTGGGACACAAAAACCGACTTTCGATGGCAAACGTTCCAACGCTAACGTTGGAAGCAAAACATTCGTCCAATGACATGCGCACTACGGCTACACGATGCGTCCAATCATACCAGCGTCCAACGTTGGAAGCATTGGACGCATCGTGTAGCGCCGGCTTAACTATGAGGCGTTGAGCGCGTCACGTAACAATGCCAATACAGAGGGGAGCAGGTGGATTCCTTAAAACCAAAAAACTGATATTCAAGAACTCTTCACCTCATCATTGGATGATTTGGAAGAAAAATTGTGTATATATGCCTGTAATCAACTTCCTCTGTCTGGGGAAGGGTGACTGACCGGGGTAATGGATTTTCTATTTAGCTGGGGAGAGAACAAACATTTTCTAAGCTGGCGATGCCTCGATTTGCACACTCTTGATTACGGGCCTGTGTAGGCAAAAAAAGAAAAAGTTCTAAGAAAAAGTTCAAGATCTCGAAAACGAAAGTACCACCGAAACCGAGGTTGAGAATGGATAAACAATGCAGCTGGGATGCGAAAACGCAACCACATCATTTTTCAACTTCACTTTTAATCTGGTACAGCTTAACTTTTGACACGTCGGGCTACTGTATGGAGCTTCCTTTTTTAACTTTTAGAGTGTTCTTAGAAGAATAAAGAGAAATTAGTGATGTTGCTTTCGGATCCAGGATCTTGGATTTATTTTTTCTGGACAACGATTGCGATGAATGAGACTTTCTTAGTACCTAATCATCAAAAAGATAGTAGAGCAGGTAGAAAAACAAATGGACCAAGACTGTTCCGAAGCGATTTTATTTCAGAAGAGCGGAGAAATTATACTTTTCCCACTCCTAGATGGCAATTTGGCCGATTAGCAAAGTTTCGAGATAAATAAGCAGAAAAACAATAGGTATTTCTTGCTTCAAATTTGCAAATTAACTAAGGATGTGATTTGGTTAGTTGAAAATCGGCAAAAGTAAAAGTTTTTCCTTTCTTCAATTTTACCAATCAATGAATTCTTCCTCCTGAGAACGATTTTGCCAACGAATGAAACGGACTGAGGGCCTTTTCCAGTCAACCACTGACAAGTCCTTGCATAAGGAGCGGTACCTATCTTGTCCTGAGGGCGGTGTGGTAAATCTCAACACTTTTGATTACACAAAAAAGTGTATTTTCTTTCGATTTCCAAAGGGACCTAGCACACTCGAAAATCCTGGAGATATCAACGGTTCTGTTGCACCTCAGTTCCGCCACTATACATCCTTGAGACGGAAACATATCAGACGTAAAACTGGAGGAGTATGCCAAGTAAACTTTAGATCTAGACTCTCGACCCCCTCCCCCAATACCAGTGATATCGGACGATATTCAGACAAGTACAAATGTTTAATATTATTTATCAATAGTTAAATGTAAACAAAGATGTAATTTTTCCAAGATTGAAGTGGGAGAGATCGAAAATTAAGAGTTGGATACCAGAGTATAAGTTCTCTTTATACCTTTTTTTTTTTTTTGATGAAATAAATATTTGAGCGGAAAATAATGATACTTCGTTTTTATTGAATGACCCCGGTGCACTCCCTCATTTTTTCTTCAATGCCACTGTCAAGGCCAAGGACAAGGTGTGGATAAACGAACTCATACTGGATGAAACGAGTGGAAGGAAAATAGATTTTGGGACGCAGGAAGGATTTTGACGCTTAGTACAATTTTGTAAAGGAACTGGCGGAGATTGTTTTCCACTGACAGAACGAGATTTAGGCTTGACGTAGATAAGACTCTCAAGACATACACCTTACATTCATGCAAACAGATAGAGACACTGATAGACAGATACGAACACGTTCGAGAAAATCAGTTTCGTTTACAACTTTCCACTAGGAAGCAGCATTGGTTGATAGAATACAGAAATAAACTAAAAGCAGAAAGATTTATGATACAGCGTAACAGCAACCTGGTCACGCTCCTTTTTCCACCGACCATGCCTACAGGCTTCCCCGAGTAAAGACTACGGAAAAATGAGGAAGACCTCCTTAATACTTGTTTAAGATTTTACTGAAACTGTTTAACAGGCACGTATACAGCGGGAGGGGGGCAGAAGCTCGTAACCCTTCCCCTAATGTAGAGAGAAGTACTTTTTACATTTGAATCTGATGAAAATTTGAAAATTTGTCGCTTGCTCTGCTCGCAATCGATATTGTATACTTAAAATTCTTTTATGTGTCCTTCTTGAAAAAAGTCTCTAAATACGCGTCTGTGTTCAAGATTCGCAAAGACACACTTGACACTCCTTGACTCCTTCAGACCCAATTGAGACTAGTTCAGACTCTATCACACGTTTCTGTGAAGAATTACCGAAGAATCATTACGACTCATTTAGACTCTCTTTGGTTAAACGCTATCACGAAGACTTGATTATGAATTTATGAGGTTGAGTGCGAACGATCGGTCATCTCTGAACCAGATGACTAAAAAAGTAGCGCGACTAGCGATCAACGACATTAAAACTCTATCCAGACTGACTATAAATTGCTAAGGATCTGATTAAATACATTAGGACTGTTAAATATAATTAAGACTCTTCAGGAGTGGTAGGTTTGGCATAGTGCTTTGTATATCGTTTGTATTTTTTTGTTTATTCCTCGACAGACTTGGAAACTTAGAGAGATGAAATCTTCATTTGGCTTCTTATATATATAGGAGAGGATGGCAACTAGTAAATGCACAACCTAAGACTCTTCCCAAAACACAGTTGAAGATACTTCGGCACTCGGATTTTTCCTTTCTGGCTCGTTTTAAATTTATTTAAAATTCGAATACATTTATACTTGCGCTTCTCGTAGCCCGTATGTTTACCCTCTTTTCAGATAGAAGCTATACCTTCATTAAAGCTAAAAAAAAAAAACAGTTCACTGGAACATGTCTAGAAAAAGTTGAACGAACATACGCAATCTTCTCTGACGGGGTTTCCATCCAGGACACGAAGAAGGAACTCGCTAACCAACGAACGAACGTAAAATTTTAACCATCGAACCATTGATTTCCAAAAACTAAGATGCAGAGGTCGTTAAGCAACAACATAAAAAGTTGTTTACTTCGCATTTACGACCATTCTTCGGATTATACAGGTATTTTAATTGTACGTTAATTTCGGTGACCGGCGTACGCAGAAGAAGGTACCTCCAGATATAGGTGCATTTTATCAACTTTTCAACCCTTCCATTCCGTATGCAGTTGGATTCTCGTTCGAATGCAGGTACATAAAAAATCGCTGACATGTCCGAAAGTACCTAAATACAGGCATAAGGTATACATACGTTATTTGGAATACGGCATTCGGTGCATTATATTATTATAACTACGATATTCGAACCAGACGAACGCATTTACGACAATTTAAATTCGAGAAACTAGTCCCTAAATTAAGTTGAATCGGACGATCGGCGAGGCGAAGGGTTAACGAAAAATGAAACTTTTGAAAATGTTATGATTCATGAATATTTTGTTATCTTGATTAAATCTCCCATTCTCCAGTTTAGTCAAGTTGGCTGGCAGGATCAGAGGTCAACTGGAACCGTTTATCTGACAGCTAAAACAAATGACACTTTTATACACCTGCCAACAACCTTCTATTCAAAATCTGAATAAGCTTCTTTCTCTCTCATTCTCTTCTTCTCCCTCTGTTTTTCTTCGTCCACAAATGCCTGCCTAATAAAATAAATACTCCGAGTTCGCGTTCCACTTCGATATCGCATTATAATATTTTTATAACTCGATACAACATTTATAATGAACCAATGGTGGAAAATGCCTACGCCTGCATTCGGAAGGTACGAGCAGAAGGCATAAATAACTATAACCGAAAATTTATGGACCCCGAATTAGAATCGAGAAATATATTTCGGACGTATCCCAGGTATCGTATTAACTTGATGCTGTGAAAATAGTCCACTTGAGCCGTTTCAGATTTTTATTACGTTCATTTTCCAAAAAGTTGGACGTAAAAATTTCTTTCTGGTCGATATTACTCCAATGGTGGTGTCCACATCGTTATGTTTCATTCCCCAGCACAAGCTCTGATTTGGTAGGGAACCCAGCAATTTCTAAATAAGCGAGGACGGAGGAAGAAGGGCTCTCCAAGTGATAGAAAGAATGCGATTGACAATATTGACCCCCGGCTGCTCTACAAACTGAACCCACTCACTGACATTCGCTTCGCTCTCTACGAAATGCAACTTACTTTTTTCATCTTTCTCAGATCGTGAATTGCTTATGTTTTGAGAGATGGGACAGTGGAGACAACAATAATACGAGACGCCAAACCTAATGACTGTGGGGAGGAGCCTAAATCCATCACAGGTTCCTCAAAATCCTCCACTACTCCCGATCATTCTTAACTGTACCCAAGTTTGATACGACTCGACTCTTTTCAACTCCTTCCGATTCATCTCGAGTTGAAAAAAAACCTTCTGTAGACATCTCATCATTCTTGATAACAACTCAAGTAGGACAGAAAATCAAAGGAACACCAAGGCAGAATAACAGTCATAAGAAACAGTCTGACAGATAGAGAGACGAAGTAGTGAAAAGCTGAAGGACAGCCAGAAAAGACCGAAAGAAAGTAAAGTTCCAGATTTGACTGAACAGCGTCTCGAGTCAGACTTCCCAATATCAACTCTTAGCTTCCTTTCTTTTGTTTTTGTTCGCAATCATTTATTTTATTAATCTTTATTTCGATTTGTTTTTCAAAAGGTTCTTTTTGTCTTTTAGGGGCCAAGAATAATCGCCTCACTTTGCCCGGGTGTAATAAACGATTTTTAGGGCTGTTCCAGAATTTTTGAAGATTCTTTCAGATTCTTCAAAGCTTTGTAAGGTTCACTATACTTTAATGCTCGTTAGAATTTTTTGGAAGTCGTTTCAAGGCCCAAGAGCTTTCCCCGGAGGTTCAATAATTAGTTTCAATATTGGAAAATCAATAGCCTCCTGATCTGAATAATTCTGTGTTTGATGAGACGTTTTTGCCTGTCACGACACAAATTAGTACAAAAATCTCTACAATATTTTCGATTATTCTGCTCACGAAATAGAGGACTTCTCAGCTGGAATAATGTTGACCCCCCCCCCCCAGCAATTTCCCTTCGGTACACGCCACTGTTCAAGACTTATCTAAAATATTTCAAAAATTCTCAAGACACATTTTAGATTTCTTTATGATTCTTCAAGATTGTTTAAGACACGTACGTTAATACCTTCAAGACTCGTTAAGATTCTTTAAGGCTTTTCCATGTTCAGGATTCTTTCAAGACTCTCTTATAGGCTTGATCAAATCTTCGGGACTCGTCCGAACATGTTTAAAATCTTTACGACCAGTAGAGAACCGAACATCCCACTTGCCGAAATGCTTCATGTATAGAACTGTGGTGAAATTATGTAAGCTCTTCCCATATTGAGGTGACCCTGCATTCTGACTGGTTGGAAATAAGACACTTGTCCGTTACAAGCATCGTTACAAGTCTTATTTGAGGTTTTTGTGTACTGAACATACAAACGCAAATAACCGACCTGGGGTGGGGAACGGGACTCACGAGCGAGCTAGCAAGATTTTTCAGTTTTCGGGGATGCTTTCAATGGATGGGAGGTCGGGGGTCGAAGCCCTAACCACCCCTTATTCGCGCGTATGGCACTGAAGCTCTCGGCGGCAGGGCTGGCAAACGGTGACGATAACGAAAACGAAATAAAGGAATAACGGAAAATTTTGGGCAAAAATGAAGAAATGGTAAACGAAAAACGAAACGGAAAAGTTGCGATTATTTCCAGGGTTGACAAATGGTAATGAAATGGTGAATTTACATCAAAGTTATAAGCATACTTGTTAATTCTGCCTTCACATTTTAACTGTAGCGTACTTGTTGATAGCATTATGCTTATAACTTTGGTGTAAACCCAGCGTAACGGTAACGAAATAATATGTAACGGAAAATTTTGGGCAAAGATGAAGAAACGGTAAACGAAAAATGAAACTGAGAAAAAATTTGGGGTATTGAAAAACCGGAAAATGAAACGAAAAAGCCCCCCAAAAAATTTGTTTGCCAGCCCTGGCTCTCGGTGACCTATCTTACGTCAATCGGTATATACCTAGTAGGATAGACTGACAAATAACCAACGACATATTCAAGGCTAGATACAGAGTACTAGCAAATTATTTCATCAGGTGAACGATTAAGCGACACACTCCAAGCACTTTCGGCAAATAAAGAGTGAAATCAAAAAACAAAGACGTTACAAGTACGTCCCTTCGACATCTTGACCCACTGTGCGGCGCTTCGTTTCGAATATACTCTCACACTTGTTCTCTTGCTCGGCGTCCAAATCGCTCCGCAAACAATAAGTATTTTTGCCGAATCAACAGCAGCACATCGAGTTAATATCAACAACCCGCTTATTTATGGTAAAGACCGAACGACGAACATTAAAAACGAAAACTCGATAAACTACGCTCGATTGAATTCAGAGGGGTGAAGTGTGGCGAATTCGAAACAACTCGCGGGAATAATCTGTTAGAGGCCACAAATCTTCACGATCATTCTGTAATCAAGTATCTCCGGAAACATCCCTTATTGCGGAGGGTTAGACGATGTCAGCGGCTATGTTATTCCCCCGAAAATGATGATAAAAAAGAGGGAACTTTTATGCAAGACCGAGTCTCTTGATTTCATAATTACAGCGACTGAAACTGACAGGAAACAGAAATATAGACGCTAAATCACCCAACTCGATGACGATATTTGGAAAGGCGGGCCACGAAATGTGAGTACAAGGGCAAGTCGGAAAAGGCGATTGACCGCATATAAGGACGAACTCTACAGACCATGAACACTATTTTCCTATATTTACAATAAGGCTAGACCGGTAGCCAGGAAGTATTAAAATGTTTAAAAGAGATTTTCACGGAGGCAAGTTAATTTGGCCGATCACAGATTAAAGAGGTGGGAGGGATAGCCAAGTTTTCTCAGAGTGCACTCAACTTATTATCTAGTACCGTACACGTACGGCTACATGCAGGGCTGGACTTATCCGAGATGCTGCCCTGGGCCCAGAAAATATTGCCGCCTTACACATTACACAAATCACATTTTCTTGCATTACATTTATTTATTTATTAATTATTCATTCGTTCATTCTCTGTTTTCACGTTACAAATTCCTTCTTAAGCTTATATTATAGAATTTTTCCTTTTCTCCCCTTTTTTCTTTTTTTTCAAAATTTTTACGCCCCTTCATATCCTAAAAATTTTGCCGCACTGGGCTCATTGGTAAATATGACACTGGCTACATGAACAATGAACATGGCTCGTAGCTCGAAGCAAATAACCCTTTCTACGATTCCGGCAAGGAAAAACAATAATAATCTGATGAGACTGAGGAATGGAGCAGTAAAAAATAAAAGAAGTAACATCACGAAACGACGACCAAATAACAATAATAATCGATCCAATAAGAAATGTACAGATGATAGTTAATACCCAAATTTCAGAAAAAATAGAAGTAATTGAGGGTAAGAGTTGGCCGAAGCCAATTTTTCAATTTATAGACTAAAAATAAAATTTACCTTTAAAACCGAATTGCAATGGAATGTTGGTAAAGCGCGACAAGCCACTCTTTCCCGTGTAAGAGAAAGATAGTCAATAGTCAGTTACGGATTTAACAGGGCCGTAGGCGAATATTTGCTAACCCTCCACTCCCATGCTGATCATTTTTTCAGTATGCGATTCTATGTCCAGTAGAGGGGGTATGTGGCATCAGAACATCCCTTCGCTGCTTGGTTCCACTAATATCTCATGGTAGAAAAAATTCACTACCGGCAATGTAATATCTTCGTTAATATTTCTCTAATTATTTTCTTAGGTTCCTAAATAAAATGATAAGTTAATCCCCATAATTAAATCAATTACTTATTAATTTAAATCTAATAATACATAACCGGAATGACGGTACAAAGGTAAGAAAGTGGGTCTGAAAATGAGTAGCTCACTCCCACAGTGTACATTAAACACCCGACTACGGAAACCCTTCAGTGCTTCAGTCATCTCTCCTTTACTATTCATGGGTGCCATAAATCTAAGAAGTAACACGAATAAATATATTTTATTTAAATAATTAGAATATCAGATGAACATTATCACCTCACTTAAAAGATGGTACTATCGTCTAACTAACACATCACTCGGTTATTCGAAAATGCATCCAGTTAATTAGCTGAATGAATGCTAAATTCTCATCTTGGATCATCTGCCCAGATTCCTACAAAATATTTAAAACGTTACAGCTGTTATACAGTATTATTTTAATTAAAATGGTTTCAAAATAAATGTAGGTCAAATTTTCAAACCTGACTGTCTTATTCGGTATTTGAGATTAAGGAATAAAATGGTAATTCGATCCCAATAAAATCCTTTGTGACTATTCTGAATTGAGGAATTGGTAACTCGATCCCAATAAAATCCTTTGTGACTGCAAAAGAAGGAAACAATGTCATTAAATCATTAACACAATCAAAAATATCATTTTTTCAAACCTGACTGTCTTGATTTTATATTCTGAATTGAGGAATTGGTAATTCGGTCCAAATAAAATCCTTTGTGAGCTTTTGTGACTGCAAAAGAAGGAAAATATGTTGTTAACAAACCATTAACATATATACTTAATCAAAATTATCGTTTTTTCAAACCTGATTGTCTTGATTCCGTATTTTGGATTGAAGAATTGGTAATTCGGTCCAAATAAAATCCGTTATGACTGCAAAAGAAGGAAACAATGTCGTTAACAAATCATTACCATAATCAAAAATACCGCCGTATGAGAGCCAAATTTATATGTTGTACTCGGTTAATCGCTGTCAGATTGTGCGCAAGTTCTATCAATGGAATATTGCGGCAATTTCTCAAATGGGCAGACGGCATCATAAGCTAACTAGGTACCTAGCAAGTTACAACAGTATATAAAACTACGAAAGGATACTGAGATATCTGCGCCTTATAAGTTATACCATTGACTGCCTTATGATAAAATATATTCACTGGAAATTAAAAATACTTACATACTTGTTCTTACCCTTAATTTTTTGAGTCTGTTGACAGTATTACATTCATTGTATTGGTAATTACATCAAAATTCAGGATTGAGTGATGAGGGCACCATTCACAAATTCACATTGAGAACATATGCTGACATGCAGTTCACAATTTTTAAAAAACCTTCGGATGGTTCCAATCATCCAATGTAACACTGAAAAAATGTCATGGGATCAGCAAAAAATGGTCGAGGCAAATCTCACAGGTTGCAAAGGTTGCAAATAATTAAAATATTTATTGCACCCACCTGATGCTGAAAAGTTGTAAGGTTGTAACTTGAAAACCATAAAACCAGAAACGATTACAAAATGGACGCAGTGAAGCGTAACAGAACTAACCAACCATTTGTTGGCAAAATGAGTTATATTGTTGGAAAGAGTGTAAAAATTAGAATTTTTCAAAATTGGGCCCCCAATTCAAAAGTGTGTACTCACGTTGAAAAAAGCTTATCAGTAAACGCGATGTCATTTTCTATAATGGCTCTTGTGCTCTTGAACTTCGAATCACGTGTTCTCAAAAAACAGGTTTTGTCGGCTGGTTCTGTTACGCTTAACAGCGTCCAAATCCAAATGGACTTCAAGTAACGTCGATAGATGGGCCGTTTTCTCAGGCGTAAAGATGTAAACAAATGTCCGTAGACTTGAAAAGTAAACAACTGCGAATAAACAACACACTATCAGCTTCGCGCTAGAAGGCCGCATTTCAAAATTCAAATTGAAATCTGTTGATATCGATTAATTTCTCACGTTAGTTCGTCATTACGCTGCCTATCATTTCAATTAAATAAGATTTTCACTATCTTTAGCTTCGTAATCTTAAATTTTCAAACGTGATATCGTTGAAATTATTCAATGCTACCTCATTTATAAATCAAAACTGTATATTCAGGGAGAATTCGTTGTTTCGCCAACATGGAAGTAGTCAACGCTTTCAAATCAACCGAAAATTACCTCACTTTCTTCACCCAAGTGGATGAAGCACGTCTGGAGTACCAAAAATGTTATCAGGTATGTATGTATGTATCTGGACTCTCCCCCCACGAATGTTTTGAAAAACAGCCAAGTTTTTGGCGATGCCTTTCTAAATGCATCATGACAAGGTTTGAAAACGACTCGAAATAAATCTCGAAAAAGTTGGAGAGGAACTGAATAAGTTATAAAGAAATTTGAAAAAAGTGAATGAGCCCATTTTAGGGCTAGAAACAGAAGCGTACCGAAGGGAAATGGATGGGGCAAGGGAACGAGGGAGAGCCAACATTGCTAGCCGGGAAGTCTCTTATTCCTTGAGCGAAACATGGGAAAAGAATTTTTTAATTGTATTACTCTCAAGAAGTCTCAAATTTTTCAAATGAGGGGTACTAATTTTCAAACTGAAGCCATTATCAAACATTGGGAGGCTCCCTCTTTTTCCCACCTTTACGCCCTTTGAGTTTATACTCAAAGTGTACGTCCCTACCTGGGAACTCTTAATGCGTTTACGAGCTTTAAATGAATTTCAGCAAGTCGTAACTGAGTGCTGAATATGATCGTATTTTCGTTACAGGAAATCTTGGCCGGATTAGAAAAGAAATTCCTAGAACTAATCAATGATAACCCGCAAGAGCTCGAAGATTTCCTCGTTCCAGAACCACCCAAAATGAAAGAACCCAAAGAAAAACGTATATCTTATGGTTTGTACTTTATACGTTACATAAACTCAACTTTGGGTCAAAAAAATAGTATCTAGTACTTATTCGGAAAACGAAATATTATTTGTTGATTTGTACAGCTACAAAACGAACTTGGCTTGGGAACGTGAAGAGTACGCAGACGTTGGAGAGTTTAACAATGTCACCGATCTTGAGAAGAAGTTCTCGTTGTGCGTCTAAAGCATTGAGAAGTTCACACTGCATATCCAAAGCATCATGCAACTACAAATCTATCGTTCCTTCCGTTTCTGCTATTGATCCGATCTTCAAAGTTAAAAAAGAATCAATCGCAAAGGTTGAAGAAATCCAAACTCCGGTGTCTGAGTTGAAAGGGTAGGACCGCCCCCTGTTTCTTCTTTCGATATCATGGCAAACTAACATTAATGGGCACCCCAGTCATTGAATGAGCCGGAATTGATTTCTTAAGTAGATTTATATTAATGTTTTGAATTGAATTCTTACAGTCCAGTGAAAGTGGATTCCGTAAAAAAACGGATTGAGGAATTCGAAAAACGGACTCAAGCAGCAGTTTCCGCCAGTAAAGTGCCCGTAAGAAAACTCAATGAAAAACTTCAACATTCTGCGGCTAAATATTCCAAGGTTCTAACTGCTAGTAGTTCTATGTAGTGTTTCATCCTGCTTGTAAAAGACTTCGTCGGATAAATATTCCAGGGGTTAATTAAATTTCTTTGAAACACGGCATATGAAATTCAGTCACTATCTGCACTGTTCTGGGCCATCAAAATTGACAATGCGAACATGTTGTCTATCGTGCAAATTGAAAGAAATACATGAATCGAATTTCAGCCGAAATTTTTATTATTTATTTTGCTTATTTGGATTTTCCCGAAATTAAAAATTGCAAAACAGAGGTGCAGAGTTTTTCTTCAGCACGTGGAAATTAGTTGCACGAAAATAAGATATGAATGAAAAATAACAGAAACTTAAGTAGGCCTTTCGATTTATCAGATGGACTGAATATTTAAGAGACTGGTTGCTACGATTAGAGAAAGAATTGTATTCTTCTATCATGTTAAAATCATAGAATCGTGCGTTAAATTGTTGGTATTATAAAATCAAGTATCTACTCGTACTTGAACTTACATGAAAGCCATATGTGTACGAACCAATATTTAATTTGCTACAACAGTAACAACATGTGACCAGAGTTTCACGCCATTCTGCAGGTTGGAGAGGGCTTCGAGGTAGACACACTAACCCTTTTGCACGCCTTGAACAACCAAAATGAAACATCCTATAATTCTTGCGCTCAAATCGTGTGCACTTTCAATTTGGTATTAAAACGGAATAAATTATTGGTATTCTAGACAGCCGACGAGAGCGTTGAAGGACTTCTTTGTACTGAAAATGAAACTTCTGTGACGCGAGGGCGGTGCACCAGAAATAAGAGTCAAGTTTTGCAGGAAAAGAACACCAACATTAAAATGATCAAGGAAAAGTGTCAAGAAGCCCAGAAAAAGAAAGACGTGATCATAAAAACTTCGGTTGAAGAAACTAAAAGGTATTCCCGTGGATAACCGATTTTTGTATTTTTGTGTACATCGTTTTGAATATTGCTGTTTTTTTCTCCTTTTTTTTTTCAGGAGAAGAGAAGAACGTGCTCGCAAAGTAGCTGCGCATAGAGAAGCTGTCGAAAAAGAAAAAGAAATGAAACTAAGAATGATTCAAAAACAAAAAGACGAAAAACTTAGAACGGAAACCCTAAGAAAGAAGCACTTGGCAGCGATAAAAGCTGGAGATAATGAGGGGAAACGAAATAAAGAAGAAACTGCTAAGTTGATGAAACCGAAAGAAGTAAGGACAGAACTTTGCATATTTTGACAAAATAATAGAATTTTCGATTATAGAGCCTTATTGAAGCATCGTATAACCCCCCTCAATTAAAACCAAGGACAACCAGTGACCCGTTTTCCAAATGATAGATTGGAACATACTGACTTGGGTGTTCATTTGTAGCAGTTTAGATCGACTACACAAAATGAGTAGAAATACATTTTCTTGTTTACATGTGGCTATGTTCTGCCCTTATTTTTGAGTTCTGTAAAACTTGTTTTAACAGCCCGCCTTTTTTTCTTTTTTACTCCAATTGATCAAATGTTTCTTTCACATAATAATAATAGATTGAAGATGAAACTCGAAGTCATCACTGATTTACACAAATTCGTGCTGCTAACCTATTCGGATTTTTTCTAGGAATCTAAAACCAAATTTTGTGATTATGGAATCGAACACGTTCTCGATGGGGCCTCTAGCGATGATGAAGAAAAACCTAAGAATCAAATTCCTCCATGGGCGACAAGTGAGATTGACGCGATTACAATCGCTTTTTTATTTCTTCCTTCTCACTTCAAGTGTACTTTGAGTACCCGCTTATATAATTATTATCTCGGGTTTACAGAGGAAAATCGCAAACACCAATTATGTGTACAAGTGTGGTTGGATAAGAAGAAGACAGTATATCCGTGGTTATTCAATAAAAAATTGAAATATCCAAAAGTGACGGAACTCTTTTCGGCTGGAGTAGAAATGCGGCCTCGGACTTCCAGTGCATTTTGGAATTCTCAAGTATGCTTCGACGAATCATTTCCTTTTTCAATATACCAGTAAATCTTGTGAAAATTTCTTCCGAATTTTAATCTTTCATGTTTTATTTGTACGATAAAATAAAACTTTCCCTTGTTACACGAGTATTAATGTATAATTTCGTAAGTCATTATAAAATTAGTATTTGAACCGGTCTATGTGATGACTAGACAGCCGACTGTTTTTCTGTCTCATTGATTATTGGGATGACAGATCGATGGCCTCTACAGTATTTTAAATTTTTAAAAGGAAATCCCTTCAGCGCCTTTTTCCCTAAGGTAAAGGGTTGGGTCTTCAATATAGATTTCGTCCAAGAAGTAGGTATGAGCCCTGGTGACTTGCTTGTAGAGGGCTCAATAATCGGTCAGATCGACGCTGAACAAGGTATTTTTTAAATAGAGAGTTGAGAGAAGAAAGCAAAATAACTTAATATCGCAATATTAAACAGAAATACGAATTTTGCTTAAATTTTATTTTAGGTAAACATTAGGGGTTCGAACCGCGGATGTTGAACTATCATCAATGTAACTCAATCTCACAAATTTTAAAAACCTGATTCTCCAGTAAATACGGATTCCAAAGAAAAAGTTAAAATTTATGATTTATCCTTTTAATAACTAATATCAGATGGCAAACGATAATTCATAAATTAAAATACTTGCATTTTGAATACAGAATAATTTGAAGCACAGGCTGGGGCGGCTTGATCGCGGAACCTAAAATTTACAAAATAATTAAAGTTGCAAATACCAGTCATAAAGGATAACTTTCCCGGTGTACATCCCGGGTGCAACGCCGATCTTTTTCTTGGTGAGGCGGCTGAACTGGCATCATTTTGAATTGTTTTCACCTTTCATCCAGTACAAAAACAAACCAAAGTCGTAAGATCAGCCTCCGATTTAACGTCAAAATGGCACCAACTAAGTTTGTGGTAATTAAGTGAAATTACCTAACGAATTGTTCGCAACATTTGAAGCCCTGTACGAAGGTACACCATTTCAATCTAATGCCGGTGTTAGGAAAATTTTATACACGGGTAAGGACCGAACTTGAACATAAATGCTACGATAGAACGAAAAATTACGAAAGGTACGTTCAACAAATTCAGAAGAAGATGATTTTCCTGCATTCACTTTCATATCTTTCATCTTTTGACAGCTTCCCTTTTCAGGAACTCAACAGGAATATCAATTAGGAATATTTGAGACAGAACACCCGAGAGGTTTACTGGGTAATTTTTCCAGCAATGTATACATAAAAACCGCCCCATTCAATATGCTTAATCCTTAACATTAAATTCTGAAACATCAAATGAACACAGTAATTCAGTACCGTGCGTCTTTTCATACAAGGAATGTAAGAAGAGTTCGAGATTGATTCATTTGGCAGATATTCAACCTTTCGTACTCTTCGATGCATTCGAACACTTGATCGCGGTTGAATCCTTCGTTTGTACACTTTTCCATAATATCGGCAATCCGCAATGACATTATTTGACTCGATTGGGACTTCATACTGTTTATTATATTGAAAATCTGATCGTTCGCGCTTTGGCCACTGCAACATGAAGATATTATTACATCAGCAAATTCATTCAAAACGAAATAAAACCAAGAAAATAAAAATTTAAAACAAATTACGTTCTGGCAGGCATATCATTTTGTTTCAACGAGATCTTCGACATCTCCAAGAGACGTATCGCCTCCTTCACATCATCCTGTTCGACCACGTCTGCTAATCGAAGCTTGGTCAACGCAGTAGACAACCGCAGAATAGCTAAAAGGTTTCTAGCCGATGTAAACGACGTGTCTTTCATGTTTCTCGCTTCTCTACGCATTTCAACGTACCCTCTGACGATGAATTCAGTAAGTTCATCCGGTACGACCGGAACTTTCCGCTTACATAAATTAATGTAACGTCGCATAAGGTTCATGTCTAATGGTTGGAAATCCACTAGCGGCGGCTGCTTACAGTGTTGATGGACGTAGGTTATGTGGTGTGCTAACCTATTGTAAAGAAAGATTAGTTCCGAGGTTTTAATAAATGTCTGAATTCTTCTAGAGCGAATGCTACATAAATGCCAGATCTTACTTCAAATCGTTATCACGATCAGGTTTGTCTTGAATCAGCCAAAGTAAATCGAAACGAGAGAGCAACGCAGGTGGCAATTGCACGTTCTGTTCGACCGTCTTTTTAGGATCGTAACGACCGAACGCTGGATTGGCAGCGGCTAGAATACTAACGCGAGCATTCAGTCTTCCTGTGACAATTACTCGTGGTTAAGTAAATACTAACTATACTCTTTAAATGTATTTATATCAAAAATGAATTTGTAGATTTAAAAATTGTAAGTTTGGAACAGTTTCCACTTTCTATACGGAGTGACTTTCCTATAACTGACATGTTGAACAAAAACATTCAGAAGAAAGAGGGTGGAGTGGTGGAGAGAGTTCTCCAAACATTTTTAAAACTTATAGAAATCAAATATAAGTTAAACATTCGGGGAAATTTTTTTTAAATAAAAAATAAAAAGAATTCCATTAATTGGCCAAATCGGATTCTCTCCATATGTTTTGTCTTCTGGAGAATGTTCCAGTCAGTAATCTTGGCATCGTTTGGTTGAGACGCATCCACGACTCACTGAGGAAGACTGATAGCAATTCCTTTAGAACTATCCAAGACGCATCAAGACATCAACAAATTTTAGGAAAAGATGAGGTGTTTTTGGTACTCGACATTTCTACTGCCAGAGAGGAGAAATAGGCTAGCTAGGTTCACAATATGTAGAAAAAGAGAAGATTAAAGGATAAATAGATCAGATGACTAGACCAAGAGAAAGACACTTAATCTCATTTCATATTGAATAATCAGATCATAGAAAGCAAGGGAAATATCTTATTGGATGTTCAATTTCGTTTCTCACTAGATGATTACTCCGGCTAGGTAAGCTGCGCAAGTCAGCATACACAGAGAAATTACCTCTGATTCTCATTCCTTCGGGACTTTTATCCACGCCTCCTACCAACAGCAATAACAACGCTTTCTTAACATCTTCATGACCATAAATTTCTGGAGCCAAACTCGCAGCCAATTTCGAATAAAAATTGGCATTCGAGACTTCTTCGATTTCTTCTTCCGTAAGTTCACCATTGAGTCCGTCATCCTGATCTGACTTATTCAATAACTGGACTCTCTGAGGACACAAATCGAACAATACATGATTTTCCAGAAATCATACTGCGTGAAATTTTGTAGATGTAAACCAAATGTCAGAATTTTGTGAGTTACTGAAATGCATTCTCAACTCGAATATAAATTTCTTCATTAGTTTCAGATAAGAATGTTTGGTGCATATTCATACCACAAAACTGTGAGTTTTGATTGAGAAGTATTCCAGTGACATTTCCGGTCAACGCAGTCAGTCACTACCTCTTGAAACGTGACTATGTACAAAACAAAAATGTCACTCGACTACTTCTTCACCAGAGCCTCGAAGTAGTCTTGCTCAGAATTTGTTCGAGTTTTTAAATATAACAGATGCTACTAATTAATAAATCAACAATCGACTTACGTGAGCTTCTAAAAACGTATCCGACAGCAAACCTTGAACAATCTGGCGAAACCCAGTTTTCAATAACGGCAGAAATATGCCGGTGATGGCAACGTGATCACCGGGTAACACCTGCCGTGTGGTCTCTCCTTTGCAGATGACTGTCAACGAACGCGGAATATTTCCGACAGGAACTTGATCACTCTGCAATGATTACAACATTGAAACTCAGAATATTCGATGAACGTGAAAACTGGAAATCAAACAGATGAATTTTACCAATTCTTGAATTTTCAGTTCTTGGAATTTAATGAATTTCGATCCTCGCGTTTGCAACTGCAATTTTCCACCAGATTTATTCATTTGGCAATCTTGAGTGGGGCAAACGATCAATGGTTTGAAAGACAAACTATTAACCTGAAATATAAACGTGAAACATGATTACAGCGGCATTAAAACATTTCCGTTCGAAAATACGTTGCTGAGGTAGTTCAGCAAACAATGAACACTGAGGAAAGAAAATATTTTTGAAAAAGATAATACTTTCATTGTCTATGCATACAGCACACAGACTAGGAGTAAATCTACATCCGAGCCCCGCCAGTTATCATACTCACACAATGGTATGTTTCAGCTCCGCACATATCACAGCAGTAAGTTGCTACACTCATCATTGGCTTTACTTCGGTGCAGCGCATCACAACTCCCTTAATCGTTACTAGTTTGCCAATGTGCTCCGCTTTAACTTCACGAATGGGAACCATTTTCTTGATTTTCAGGTCATGGAAATAGACTTCACTAAAAACATAAAGTTGAAACAGAGATTGCCAGTGTATCAATATAGTTGTAATCTATTTCAAGCCTGTGTTTCCAAAAGGAAATGCAAAGATAAAAAATCAATGGTAGTTTATGTTCGTTAAAATACACGATTCAATTCTAACAACTCAACAGGTATGAATAATGAATACCAGAGAAGCATCGTAAGCGTACACCTGTATGATAACCGGAACTAAAATTTCAAGGGTTGTTTCCAACACTTTCACAAATCAACGAAAATGTATGCGAGTGCGGAATACGTACAAGCGTTTCATGAGTTCTGGCGGATACCGGTTCCGTGGATCTCTCTGTTCACCAGGAAGTTGACGATTCCTCTCCATGAACAAACGATGCTCGATGTACACGTCCAGCACGTCTTTCGCGACCACCTACACCGTGGGTAACGAAACAAAATAAACAACATCATTCGAGTAAATTTTCGGCTGATAAGGTGAATATTAAATTCGCTTACATCTTTGTGCTTGTAATTTGGGAGTAGACTTTGAACAATGTCAGACACCATGTTCCCGTAACGTTTCGTGTTGTTCATCACGGCTTCCACTAAATCGGGATCGAATTCCTCCAGATCATCCAGTTCGATACACAGGTCAACCTATTTGATTCGAGAAGTTTGTTAGTTACGAGTATCGAAAACACGTAACGAATTAATAACTCGGCAATCGATGTACCTGTTCTCGATGAGCAATCTTTGTAAGTATTGAGGCATACTTATAATGCTTCGTACCGTCATCGTTTTTAACAGCGAATGTTTGTAAGAAGTCGGTTAATTTTTCTGCAACATACGTACAAACACTTCAGCGAAGAGCAGTTATCAGTCAACAGAATATGAAAAAGTAATGATCCTCGAATTACATCGACGTACGAATCAAATACCGTCTGTGATCATGAGAAGGTTTGGATAACATCGATGTTTAAGTTAACTAATAATATGAATTATTCTAAATTCTAACCTTTCTGTGCATCGTAGTTGTTCTTCGTTCCAACTTTCGCCATTGTAAACTTTCTGACACCGGCAACAGTCAATTGATGGAAAGATTCGGATAAAATTATCGCGAGCTGAACGCGGTCAAGAGAATATGAAATACGGTTGAATAATCAGACACCGATCCAAAAGGTAGAAGACAGAAAGAAGAAACGCGGGACTTTCTTGTTTTTGTTTGACAGGGTTACCTGTCTTCAAAACTAAAAATTCAAGTTAGAACTGTGGGAATTTTCATTTTTTTTTTTACTGGTTACTCTCACTAGAGAGCGCTATTGTTGACGGAGGAATGATAACGATGAACTCCTGAATTTTTTTTCTTTTACGGCTTTAGTGTTGTAATGAGATCGTCATGTTCTTTATACGTTTTTTATAATAAAAATATTAAATCAAATGGTCGAACTACTTTCGCGATCAAAATTTTCCAACAGAACTCCAGGGCACGGTGGCACGTGGTAGCGCCACCATCAACCCTGCTTCAAGCTTGCAGCATGCAGCATGTACATAAAAATGAGTTGTTATCTGTCAAAAGGACGTCCGTTCCATAAGAAATACATTGAAGGAACGCTTTTCTGACAGATAACTCCTCAAATATGGATGTTGTTAAGCGAAGTGCGTAACTCTAGCGTAACATACAGAACAAACCAACATTTGTTGACAAAAATAAGTTATTAGTATCGTTATCCTAGGAAAGAGCGTAAAGTAGAATTTTTCAAAATTGGGCCCCCGATTTAAAAATGGGTACCCACTTCGAAAAAAGCTTATCAGTAAACGCTGTGTCTGTACGTCGGCGTTATTCATTGGCTTTTAATGTTACGTTTTCGCAAAAAATAGTTTTTGTCCCTCAAGTCCTATTTGAGGAGTTATCTGTCAAAAGGGCCCCCGACGAATAGGAATCCTATTCGCCAAGGGCCCTTTTGACATATAACTCCTCATTTGCTTAACTGCGTCTAAATTCTAAATATTATGGTTATGGCATTATGGAGATATCGGATATGCGGTAAAAATAGGAAATGGCCAAATATGCACACATATGCGCTGATATGTACGATTTTATCCTAAAATGAACGCTATTCAGCAAGAGGGAACCAACTAACATTTGTAAACAAAATGAGCTATTAGTATTGTTGGAAAAATCGTAAAAAGAAGAATTTTTCAAAATTGGGCACCCGATTCAAAAATGTGTACTCACGTTGAGAAAAGCTTATCAGTAAACGCAATGCCATATAGTTTCTACATGGCTCTTGAACTTCAAATCACGTGTTCTCAAAAAAAGATTTTGTGGGTTAGTTCCCTTTTATTAAACAGCGTCCAGTTAAGCTAGATAATCGGACTTTATCCTCTGCACAGCTGACATTTCCATCGAAATCATCGAATAAATTTAGCAGATTGGGAATAGGCCCACAGGCGCGCGTTTATCGAGCGTAACTTCGTTTTATATCGGTACTTGGGTTAGGCGATGGCTGCGTTGGCGATTGGGAGCGTGTATGGACCGTCTTCTCTCTGTTTGCAATACGAGGCGGGAACTAGTACAGACGGCAAAAAAAAATAGTGATCTCGATTTTTGATCGATTTTCGATCAGTCGATTGAAATCGACCCTAAAACCATCAATTTTACAAGATGATCAATTTTTGAAAAATCGAAATTAATCGATTGTCAATATTAACAGATTGATCGCATTTTTCTTATTTTTATTTCATTTATTCTAAAATGTGTTGTGTTGCGTAAAAAGATTCCTTGCGAAGATCTAGGATTTTTTTCCGAATATAAATACTTCTTACTGTCAAGGTCTACAGAATTGAGGTGACTTTCATACAGTTATCAGATCTTGGGGCATTATGAGTCAGCATCTTTCATTCGGTGAACGTTGCCAGTCAGTGGTACAGGACTCGCCAACTCACTATAACAAATCACCACAAGGGACTTTTTTCTGCAACACGTCACAAATATTCTGATAATGAAAAATCATCGAAATGTTCCAAGTTCTCGTTTCATGCACAGACCTTACTGATTCATAACTTCAACTGATATTGTTACCTTTGAAAAAATGAATTTAAGCAGATCGATTTTTCTCTATCGATTTTTGTCGATTTCATGATCAAACTTTTCAGAAAGACGTTAACATTACTTTAAGGTTGTGTCTATTTATAGGTATATACCTACAAATAAGAAGCTATCTGTCGGTATATATCTACGAGTAAGAAGCTATCTGTCGGTACATGTACCTCTGAATAAAAAGCCAAATCTGTCGGTATAATATTATGAATTATTTACAGCAAAAGAGTTAATCGTCATGGAGAATAATGGAGAATTAGGTGGCTTGGTAGCCGAGTGGATTCGAACACTGCCCCCTAAACCACGGAACGCGAGTTTGAGTCCCAGTGCGGACGGCAAATTTTAAAGATTAAAATATGATAAGAAAATAAAATAGAATACACGAATATATAAACAACTTCAACATCCGACCAAGCCACACCAATTGTAGCAAGAGGAGGTGTTCAATTTCATTGTTCCGCCGGAATTCAAAACGACTACAATTGGCTTAGCCACACCTATAGACTACTAACACCTGACTAGTCTGGTGTGCCATGCAGGATGCATGTCCCTTATAGAGAAGGAAAACTATTTCATAACCATTCCCCGGTAATGGCTTGTCACCAAGGGGAATTAGACTAGAATCCTTGTATCAAAAATAATTGATCAAGGAGGCTTATGTCCCAGTGGGTGGACCGAAACATCGGTTTCAAGGCTGTATTTATTTATTTATTTATTATTAATGGAGAATTTATTTACGCGCCGCATTCAGGGCAACCGTCAGCGATCTCGGGGAGACAATGGATATGAATTCGGTTCAGGCAGCAATCAGTTTTCGTGAAATTTGATGTGAGTGGTAAAGCGCATACAAGATAAGGCTCGGCGTCACATTTGCGTTTCTTCCAGGGAAGATGAGTTGTAGACTGAGAATTAGAGCGTTTTGCAGGAACCCTGTCTGCTGTACTTCTATTGAATGAACACAGCTGACGAACAGCTCGCTTAGGTCTACCTCTGGCTTTCAGTTTTCTGGAACTGCAAGTTAAACTCTTACTTTGAAATTGGGAAGGCGAGGTCGAAAGAGGTGATGTTGAAAGAGACTTCGATGGAAATTCAGTTATGGGAGAAGCAAGAAGGGGAAAGGCATCGGACGATTCACGTGAAAAGCTTGTCCCTGCTCTGACCGCGTCTTCCACCTTTTTTAGCGCTTCTACATACTCCGTAAACTGCTCTGTACCATGGCACGAAACGAGGGTAGCTATATTCATCGCAGTGGGTAGTATTTGGCTTTTTATTCAGAGGCACATGTACCGACAGATAGCTTCTTATTCGTAGGTATATACCGACAAATAGACATATCGTTACTTTAAATTGGCTAAACCTTCGGTAAAAAACTTCTTGAGTTAGTAAGTATTGAAACTCATTGAGACAATAGTAAGCCTCTTCGTGACTGCGTTAAGACCAGTTGAAATACTTGAGGAGTGTAATAAATTGCATTAAGAACTTTTAAAACTATTAAACCTCGCGAAAACCTCTTGAGACTGCATTCAGTTCGATGAAGACGCCTAAATACTGGGTTCAGACTTTGAAAATAGCTGCAACCGACTGAAGATTCTTCAAGAATTCATTAAGACTCCTTAAGGCTTGATAAGACTGTGTTAATACTTGTTAATACATATTTACTGAAACTTATTCACGGGACAGAAATGGATCTTGAAAGATCTAGTTTCTTTTCAAATACAAATTCTTTCCCTCCCTAGAAAGGGGGGTTGAACTTTCCTTCAAATTTGAAATCTTAAATAGAAAGATATCGACCAACATATCGAAATAAGGGTTTCTTGGATCGCTGAATTCGAATATTGCATTTTAGGCCCCATAAAAATGGTCAAAATTAAAATGACACGAGGAATGGAACAAAGTTTTAAAATAGGGTTTGATTGCGATAATTAAATTCAATTAATGGAGTTTACGATTTTTATTTTATTTTAATAGGCAAATTTTTCGATACAATTTAAACATAAGAAGGAACGACATGCTTATAACTGTATTCTGGTTCACGTCTGAACAACAACGTACACGAAAACTCACTCACAACGTTGATAACACTAACAACAAGATTTAACGCTAACAGGGTTTTTTTGAGTCGATGATTCTGAATATTGCCTCAGATTTTTTATCTGGCCTCGACTTGGATCACAATTTCAATATTGCCTCCATAATATGGACAAAATTGACTCGAATTTAATCGACCAACGCCGCAACGTTTGACCTCTACACTCTAATTTTGAAGGAGGCCGGGGGTCAATTTGACTAGGTGAATGTAACCGGTAAGTTATGAAACCTGCAAACAGCGTGGCGACCTGTCGACTTCTCTAACACGGGGTGCTTCACGAAACAGTTCTCCCTTCTCTTTCTTTCATCGTAAAATTAAATCTTCACAGAATAAAAATAAATCTTCGATAAAAATAACGAAAAACAGAAAATCAAAAAGTCAAAAACTCAAACAATAAACCCCAAAAAATTCATAAAAATAACAAAAGATGACCAAAGCTACTTGGGAAAACAAAATTAAACCATTCAAACAAATAAAACGAAGACAAATAAAACGAAATCAAGACCAATTAGCGTGCCCGAAGTCATAAGTTAACTTACTCTTACGCTGCAGACTGTTAAGCTTAATAGATACTGCAAATTTTGAAAACAGAATGCCATTTAGCGTGAAGATGGATATCATCTTAAAGAACATTTTTAGACCTGGAGCTACCAAACTGCCGTTAGAATCCACAATGGAGCCTTAAATGGCGGCCAAAATTCAGTGTTTCCGTGATAACTCCAGAAAGATTGATTCTACCGAAAAATGTTTCAATGAAATGACGTCACAAATGAACTCAACGACCTAACACAAACCTGTTTTAGACATAACTGATGCAAATATGTATGTAACAAATAATTTTCCACAGCTCAGTCCCCTGTGGTACCTTACAGGCGAGGTTACAGGTTAATTAATCTCACAAATAAACTCAGCGACCTAACAAACCTTAATCTAGACATAACTTACACCAGCTTACCGAACAATTTTCATATTTCAGTCTCTCAGACTCCTTACCTCATTTTAGATATCATTGCCACTAATATCTGTATAACTGACGCTATTAAATATTTTAGCCCCATTTGGGTCCGTTTGCGGATGGGAATCACGAAAAAAATACCTTCATTTTCTTCGAAAAGTCGGTTAAAAAGAATCAAAAATGAAATTAGCGACTTAAAAAACCGCTCTTCTATTATGTTTGGGCTGTTATAAATGAAATTTCATTCTGGTCTCCATTTTGAATCCCTTCCCCTCGGATCCTCAGGAATTCTTCCGTAGGTTCCGAGTTCAAAAATATTCTGTCACAGAATATCTACCACCGCAGCGAGGAGCATTGAGAATCGTATCATTCCCATTGTACTTAGGATAGCTTATTTGCGGGGAATTGTGTATGCAATTTCATACGCATACAAATGCTGACGAACAACTATACACGATACAGAAGGCGAACCCTACAATCGTTTGTCCCAAATGCGACGTCGGATCGACGCGGGATGAACTCCAAGTGAAAATGGTTTCATTTTTCTTCTTTTTTTGGAGGGGGGGGGGAATTTTGTCTCCTCAATCTTGAAAAAATCTTAAGGAATAAAATATGTTTTAAAAAGTTTTAAAGCAGCATGGGGATATATCCCACTTTCGAGCCAAAAATAATTCATTTCTACTATTCAAATCGTTTAAAAAAAATGTATTCATTTAGCTTGCCATAATTCTACGTAAGATTGAACTTTCCCTTTGGTAGGATTTCCCCATTTACACTACTGTAAAGTCTGGTCCAGTTAAGAAACATAATTTTTTTACGGCGTTGATAACGTATTCTTGAACTCGTCCTTCCCCACAAACTTCAAAATACCCATATATCGATGTGTATTCTGGACCAGACTTTACAAAGTCATCTTATTTCTTGAACTGGTGAAGTCTAGGTACATATGTATTAGGTAGTAGTGGTAGATTGATTGTATATTGTCCCACTTGATAGAAAGCTAAGATCTTGAAAATTCAAGTTTAATTGATTAAAATTAATGAAGTCCCCTTTCATGGGAAAATATTTTTTATTTCGACTCTTACATCACCGAAAGAACATAAAAATATGGAATCAGAAAAAATCGAACGCATCTAAGTTCTCATTTGGGGGACTTAGAAATTGTTCTTCCCAAAAATGTTTAGCGTTCAAGCTAACTGCTACTTAATTAATAAAATTTCATCAACCATCGTTAGTTTTCAGAAAAATTGGAAATTATGTTGAGTGTTTCAATTTTCCCCACGCTCCCCGCTAATTATAACTTACCCATCTTTTACTCAGAAAGAAAAAGAAAAACAGGCAAAATTGATGGAAAATGTTATTTTTCGACCTTTTTTTGTGGAGAGGGAGGGGTCAAGCCTATGACTGTGATAAGCGAAGCCTGCAAAAGCTCATTTCCCCGATGGTCTTTCTGGCTCAACTTAGTTTAAATTCCTTTCTTATTTTTCGTGTACTTATCTTTTAATTTTCTAACATTATACTCGTTCATTTTGTTCAATCATTCTTTGCCTTGTTCAATTCAAGTTCAGTTTATTGTAAGAATAATGTCGTTTGCATTCAGTTCAGTTTAGTCTGCGGAATAGCTCATTCATGTTCACGTTCAGCTCACAGTTCGTAAACTGAATAGAAATTTTCGTTCACAAAATGATCGTGTCCAGGCGAGTTCAGGGACCCGGAGCCGGATACGGAGCTCCGAGCCCCGGATCCAAGCATTTTTTAGGAGAGCCAAGGCCTGAAAAAAACTATTAGCTGGAGCTGGGGACCAGAAAAAATCGTTCACTAGGGCCGGAATCGTGGGCAATTTCTGGGTTTGACATTTATCCAACGGCTCCGACTTTGACTCTGGCTTTTAACCTCTCCATCCCCATCCTTTCACCCCTTAGTTTCCCCCTGTGCACCGCTCCCGCTTTCTAGTCTAAAAATGACTAGAACCGGAGCCAAACCCCTATTTTTTGAGAGAGGTGGGACCATGAAGAATTTTTATTGGGCACGGAGTCAGAGTAGAGGCTCAATAAAAATTATTACCGGAGCCATGAAAATATCATTTAACAGAATCGGAACCCAGAAAAATTTATTTACTAAACCTGTGGAACCAAAGCTGGAGTTAATTTCAGAAATTTTAGGGAGCGTTGGAGCTAAACGTAAATTTGTTCCGGAGTCAAGTCGGAGCGTCTTCGATTTTGGGACCAGCTTCGGGTCCCTGATTCGTCTGTTCCAAGTAAACCTTTAGACGTGTTTTCTCGAAACCTTTTTTTTCGGGATAACGTCATTCTTCCACTCATTACCCCTCAACATGGTTTTGTTTACATTCGTATTAGTTATTACCTGTGTCACCGTAAAAATAAAGAAGACATTTCGAAATTTCATCGTAAAATTAATCATGATGAAATATGTTACGATAAATTTAATTTCACAAATGTTTCCCTGTGAAATTTCTCATATTTACAACATTAAACCAAGGAAGCGGAGCCTCCATATCAAAGTCATTCCGACCTGGCTCTTGGCTCCGGAAAAAATCTGAATTTAGTTCCACTACCAAATTATCAGAGAAGCAACAAAATTTTACGCCAAAATATACGCAGAGGAAATAGATGTAGAGTTAGGAATCAAGTGTGCGAAAAAGGACGAAAAAATGAACGAAATTATAGAGAAGCTAAAGCAAAGGAAGGATTTTGTAGACCCCATGCCAAGGTTATTAAAGGAAGAAATTAGAAATGTTGTAAAAAATTTGAAAACAGGGAAAGCTTCCGGACCTGATACTATAGAAAACGAGTTTTTGAAGTTATTCATGGAGGAATTGCTCACCCCCCTAGAAATACTGTTCAATGGAATAATCGTAAGCGAAAAATTACCAAAGCAATGGTACGAAGCGGAGATGATATTGTTGCACAAAAAAGGGGACAAAAGAAACTTAGATAATTACAGACCAATAAGCTTATCGTCAGACTTAAGAAAAGTGTTCATGAAAATAGTTAAAAACAAGGTATACAATCAACTGGGCCTGCAACAACCAGAGGAACAAGCAGGATTCAGAAGAGGATACTCAACTGTCGACCATATTCATACCCTAAATCAGGTAATCGAAAAAGCTGGGGAATATAATTTAGAGGTGCATCTGGTATTTATTGATTTTCGTAAGGCCTTTGACTCGATAAAACATGATCGTTTACTACTAGCACTGATAGAACAGGGCATCGATACCAAAACAATTAAGATAATAAAAAACACATACGAGAATGCGACAGCTCATTTAAAACTAGACAGACCTGGAGAATCGTTTAAAATTGGGAAAGGAGTAGCTCAAGGTGATCCTCTATCGGCCAACCTATTCAATGCAATATTAGAAGGGGCATTTAGAAAATTAAATTGGGAGAACCAAGGACTAAATATAGATGGCAAGAGGCTAAATAATCTGAGATTTGCAGATGATATTGTACTGGTGGGAACTAAAAGGGAAGAAATAATAAAAATGGTGACAGAACTCACACGGGAATGTGAAGAGGTGGGGCTGAAACTAAACACTAGCAAAACAAAATATATGAGCAACAGATCCAAAGAAAATCTCAAAATGGAAGGGATGGAGATAGAAAGGATCAATGAATACACATACCTGGGAAGAATTATGTCGTTCAAAGAAGGACAAAAGAAAGAGCTACAAGAAAGAAGAAAAAAAGCGTGGAGGGGGTACTGGGCTCTGGGAAAAATCTTCAAGGGTAAAATGAAAGTGTCATCCAAAATCAGAATTCTGGAATCTTGCGTATATCCAATCCTAACGTACGGGGCACAAACTTGGGCACTAACGAGGAAGCAAGCTAATAGCATACAAACGACCCAGCGGAAAATGGAAAGAAGCATACTGGGAATAAGAACAAAAGATAAAATTCGGAACAGTGTGATTAGGAAAGAAACAGGAACAAAGGATATACTCGTAACAATCAGGTTGCAAAAAATTAGGTATGCAGGACATATAGCAAGAATGGAGAATGATTCATGGACAAAAAGGGTAACTAATTGGACACCGTACAGTAATAAAAGGAGAAGAGGCAGGCCAGCAAAAAGATGGAGAGACGACATTGAAGAAAGGCTAGGAGTGCTATGGAAGAGGAGAGCGCAAAACCGCACAATTTGGGAACGAATAGGGGAGACCTATGCTCGGGAATGGGCGTCCGGTACATAAATAGGCTATAAATGCAATTTATGTAAAAATGATGAATGTGAAATGCCGGAATAAAGGTACTATTATTATTATTTTATTATTATTTTACCGGCTAAAATGTTTAAAATTAGATTCGACTTTGGTAGATAATATAATTTTTGTCAAGTTTAGAGTTCGAACCTAACTCGGACTGAAAATGAGATCATTACTCGGGTTCATTATTTGTAATAGGAGCGAGGTTGTGAGGGGAGGTCGATGGAGGAGAGCATGGCAGAATGGGATGGTTGAAGGGCCGGAGTTAAAGTCAGAGACAAAAATAGGCCCCAGTTCCGGTTCCAGCAGAATAATTTTTTCGGCAGCGGCTCCATTGCAAAACGGCTAGATCCGAGGCTCTGCGCTTCGGTCTGGGATCTTTGTTCACTACCAACCAGGGGTAGAATTCCGAAACTGTGCCGAAATTATTCCGTAACGGAACAAGAGTACGCGGCGCTTCCAAAAGTATTCCAATCCTAACAGGTACACACACTATTTCAAGTTTCAAACTTCCAGTGTTTCAATTTTTGGTCTTACTTCGGAACGTTCCGAAACTCGTATCGAAAGTCATTCCACAACTCATTTCGGAACTTGGTCCGAAACGGAAGTATTTTCATGTTATTCCAGAACGAAACAAAATCAAAATTCTTACCCAGGCAATTGAATTTTGAGAATAGTGATGTAGGCTAAAAATGTTTTTTATTAATATGTAGAACTGCTAAAAGCCTATTACACCATCGAACCATTACCCATTAGCCAGGAGGACCACTCTACCACTGCTTTCTTCAAGTTCGAACTTCCAAATTGAGTTACTTACTGACTTGATGTGAGCAGAAAATAAGTCATAGGATTACAGACTATGAACAGGGTTGAGTGTCTACCGAAACTAAGAACCAAACATGGGGTGATTCATTTTCAGATTCTGAGGAGCATTTTCTGAATTTTACTAGGCTGACATCTAATAACTACCGCAAGAAAATTCATGATTTTACTTTTTATTTTAAAAAATGCCGCTCTCGTGAATTTTTGAAGACTGTTCGACTAACTGGAAGCTTTTTGAGGGAAATTTCAACAAGAGTTCACAGTACTTGGTAGTCTTCGAGGACTATTAGACTCCCTGGCAGAGTACTTGAAATATGTTTCTCAGATAAAATACCTTTTGAAATAAACATTCACCAATAGCGAAAGAGAATTACGCATTCGCCTCCTAGTAGGAATACAATCAAGTATGATGGAGAAATAAAAATATAATGGTAGAAACAGGAGATTGCCATACTGCAAAATTTGATACGAATAGTTTAAACTCCACCAACGTGGGTTGAACAAGTTGACAATCGAAAGCATTATCACATGTACGCAGTGAATGCATGCACATCCAATAATGATTCACGTTTTCCATCGCAAGAAGCAATCACTTAGCAATAATCAAGCCACTGAACTCGACTGGGATGAGTTTTGTTCCACGTGACTGTCTTCAGGTTCTACTTTAGTTTGAGGAACAGCGTCCTCGAAGTCTGTAGGTTCAATTAATTTCTTTTTACCATGCGGTGGTGGTCCTATCAACTGCTCGACTTCTTCATACCTTAAGGTCTCTTTCTTCAACAAGGTTTCGGCCAACTGTAAAATTATTAAAATGCATATTGATCGATTGCAGATAAAGCGACTGGACTAAGCAGCAGGACTAGTTTCATTTTATTTTCAATCAAATTGTACGCACTTTCTTCAGTTTGTCTCTATTCTTAAGAAGGACTTCCTCCGTTTTTCTATAAGCACTGTTCACAAGTTTACTAGCTTCGGCTTCCATTAGACTATGTAGACTCTTACTATATGGTCGACGACTTCGAGGATCTTCATCCGGAAATGATACTAATCCTACTGTATCCGAAAATCCGAACTGACGAATCTATAAGTCACTCGTCAGTTTAGTAAAATAATACAAAAATAAATGAAATTGATTTCTTTAGAAGAAATCAATATTTAGAAAAAACAGTAATTTACCAATCTGGAGATAGAACAAGAATTTACCTGTGCATTAGCCATTTTGGTTACTTTTTCGAGGTCATTCTGGGCCCCCGTCGTAATTCGATTGAAGGTTATCGCTTCCGCGACGCGGCCTCCCAGTGCCATACACATTCTATCAAACAACTACGATAAAAAATCGTCGGTAAGATCGAGTGATACAGAAACAAAATAAAATTCCTGCCTCGAAGGTGAGCAAACCGAGCGTACCTCTTCTTTAGAAAACAGTTTTTGATCAGTCGGTGTGTACTGGGCGAAACCAAGGGCTAATGAAGTTCTAGGAACGATGGTCACTTTTAACAAAGCATCCGTGTGTTCTAACAGCCATCCCACAAGCGCATGGCCGGATTCGTGGTAGGCGACCACGCGTTTTTCTTCTGGTGATATCACCTGACTACGTTTTTCGGTGCCACCAACCAGTCTTTCTAGAGCGTATTCCAAATCCGCTGACTTGACCACTTTCTGCATGTTTCTGGCTGCGTGTAATGCCGATTCGTTGCAAACATTAGCAATATCAGCACCTACGAATTGATATACAAGTCGTATTACATCAGGTTGCCTTGAAATAACGCGCATACTTTTCGGAAGTTTAAAAAAAAACAAAAAAAAAACCACAGTATATTTGGTTTAGCGCTATACATACCACTAAAACCCGGGCTAAGATAAGCCAAACGTTTAGAATACGCTGATGGTGACTTATCTAACGTAATGACCTTCAAATGATATTCAAAGATTTCTTGTCTTTCTGCCAATGTTGGAAGGTCAATAAGTATGTGCCTATCGAATCGACCTGGTCTCAGCAGGGCCTGAAAATGAAGTTATCACTTCTGTCGAAGGTATCGCATAATATGATAAATCTTTGTTCTCTTTACGATGCTACATCTAAGTCCTTACCTTATCAAGTACATCAGCTCTGTTGGTTGATGCCAACATTAGAACACTTTCCCGAGATGCCATACCGTCCATTTCTACTAGTAATTGATTCAGTGTTTGTTCCCCTTCACCGCCACCGTAACCACCAGGCTGATTGCCTCCACTACGTTTACGGCCTATGGCGTCGATTTCATCGATATATATAATACACGGAGCACGTTTGCGAGCTTCTTTGAATAAATCTCTATAATAACAGAAGGTAACGTTTCAACAAATTAACCGCTATGAGAGTCTGTTGAGAATTTCACCGCATACCTCACTCGTGCAGCTCCAAGTCCACCTATCATCTCAATAAATTCGGACCCATTCATTGATAAGAAAGGGACGCTAGCTTCGGTTGCCACTGCTTTTGCCAGTAACGTCTTTCCACAACCAGGAGGACCCAGCAACAAAGCTCCTTTCGGAACCTTTTCAAAAATGGTGAACATGACAAACAGGAATTTCAATACAACAGGCATGTGATAGCTCAAATATCAGAGAAATTTACTTTCGCTCCAAGACTTCTATAATGGTCAGGTTTTTTCAGATAATCTACGAATTCCATGACTTCTTGTTTGGCTTCCTTTAGTCCAGCGACGTCACTAAAACGGACTCCTTTGCCTTGGCCAATTAGCGGATCAACTAGAGTGAATTTAGCTCTGGTTAAACTTGTCTGCATGGAGATTGTTCAAATGAGAATTAGTAAACGATAAAATCATGAAGCATCACTCGTGACTTCTCAAATAGTCAGAAAAACTCGCCGAGCTTTAGGTACAATATTACTACTGAAATTGAGACTTACAAAGGCGTCTGTTATCCCTGGCGCTTTCAATCCCTTTCCACGAGAAAACAAGGACAAAAGTATGCCTCCCAAGATCAATGATGTCAAGAACTTTCCGATAGCATCTTCACCTCGTTCGTAGACCACCGGTACACCATGACCAGCTCTGATACCTAGTTTTGCTTCCGCCGCTCGAAGTTTCTTTTCGAATTTATCAATGTCGACTTGCATATGGAAGGTTTTTACGTCCACCTGGAATAAAAGCAACACGAATTCCTCAATGCTAGAATTTTCAATAATTCATTTGGAGAATCTGAAGTAAATTTACCCGTCGTCCTTTTATCACAGCCCCATCGTATAGAACAATAGTAACCAAACCAACATCCGGTCTGGCAATTATTTCTTCAACTTCCCCTTTGGCGAGCATATGATACAGAAATTCATTCCACGATACGTATCGAATACCCTGTCATAAAAACATGTGAATCTTATGCATTACAAACAAGCAATAATACCGGTAAGATACAGTTTTCTACTAATACGAACTAACTTGAACGGTACAACCTTTATTGCTCAAAAATATATCATTACCTCAGGCCCCTGACCAGGAGGCTGCGTAACTGAGCCGAGTAATAATGCAAATGTGTACACAATCAGCATGAGCAACATGAATTTGGGCATCATTGGTTGCATCTTCTTATCGTCATCCTTATTTTTCTTCTTGTCATCGTCATTTTGTTGGCGACTAACAGAACTGAAATGAAACAGGCGCCGATGATCGTGCAATACGGAACTAGGACTGACCAAGAAACCAGATCGACTGAGTAGTTTGATCACACCATTGTAGTTCTCTCGCGAAATCCTTATTTCCTGGTTAATAACATTTCATTAGCTCAATGTTATGTGCTCCAAATCGCGCACTTAAAATAAATAGAACATTTATGTACTCGAACGACGTATTGACAAGAAGGTCTTACCTTTCTACACGTATATAAGGGTAACGAGCTCGTCGGCATCGGATACAGGCACGATGACGATGAGTTACATTCTTTTGAGCCGGCATTTTCTTTAGGATTCACTTTCGTTAAAGTACTGAACAAATAAACACGGCGATTTCCACCGCATAGTACACGGTTATATCTAACCAAGTTTCTTGACGTATTGCAGAAACAGAGAAGAGGTCCCATAATTATACCGGATGAATGTAGATAGACTCCAATGAGTTTCGCATGTTCAACATGAAACGCGAAAATTTACAACAAAACTTAGAAAAATTAGTTACAAAAGGAATATTAATCTGTTTTCGTTTTCGATTTTCAAATAATTTTTCTATCTTCACGTTTCTCGCTGATAACGTGATAACGTAAGAACAATCGGTCGAGTCCAGGAAAAGAGACCTACATAATGTTTAGTTTAAGTCCATGTTCTCGATCACAGTCTTGGAGGCCAAAGAACTGAAAAATCGAAGTAGAGAGAGTAGATCGAAGTGAAGCGATTAAGTCTGCGAGCTGTTTTGTGACTTCGCGTGAATTTGCGGTACTTGGATCAAGCAACTTCGAAAAATTTTTTGTACTCCGCTCACCTGATCCAAGTTATTTATTTATTTTCTAAGAGTTTTTCCGTTATCATTCTTGTTATCAGTCTGATACCGCGTGAAATCTTCGACCATACTGAAATCGAAATGCCTGTACTTATTGAAATTCGAAAATCAAGAATCTGATCATTAAAAATCTCGTAATTCAAGTTCGTGGATGTGCTTCTAAATAATTATCATCCGCCAACCAAGTGTTTGATTCCTGGTACTCCTGCTTAAACCCACAATCCCGTATTATTTCATTTAAATTGGCGGTCAGTGGTCGGCATTCGAGTGATACTAGGCTTTTGTCATTTTTATGGATTCCTTGAAAGAAGATCATCTGTTGAAACTACATTCATATCTAACTAAACACTGTTACGATCGGAAAGGAAATCGTGCAATTAGAAATGATTTGCTGTAAGTTCTCGTTTTATTATTAGTTGCTAAAATTATTTTACCGAGCCCTGTTCTTATACTACACAGTTAAGGATGGAAAACGGTGAACGTTAGCCTTCCATATCAAGGGTCTTTGACCCCTTCCCACCCTCACCCTGGTAGGAAATTGAAGACACTCTGTGATTAAGGCTTTCCGAGTAGTACCTATAATACCTATCTATTCATATACTCTGTTATAGGAACAAATACGTAGAAATCCAAAGTGATGCTGGTGTAAATTCAGAAAAGATGTGTCCATATTGCTTCAGTTTTTGGAACGAAGGTGATTTTTCTATGACATTCATACCTAAAAGAACTCCACGGAAGGGTAGCGATAAACCTGTGCAGAAAAAATGGGTGCGTTGGTAGTTTTTATCGGAGTCCATCTTGCATGTTGGTATAGATTCGTATTCAGTTTTCGGTAATTATCTGTGTTTGTGCAGGTAGTGAAATGTTTGACCTGCTTCAAGTGCACTTCCTTCAAATATTTGAAAGCCAAGCATGTTTGCTCGCGGCTTAAGAAGAAGAATGCACGTAAACCAATCTCAACTCCGTCAAAAAAACCGAGTAAATTTAGGAGACAGTCTCGAGATAATTGTCCGGGGAATATCAACCAAAAACGTGCGAAGAATTCTGGCATGAATGCACCTTCAAAGAATAAATTAAGAAACAGAGAAACCCGGAAGACGGCGCTGAATGTTCTGCCCGATTTGTTATAATATGATGAATATCATTCTGCTACGGGGTGAGTTATTAAGCCTTGCTGAATAAATTGAAGAATAATTGTGACCTGCATCGAGGAATGGTGGTTAGTGAGCAAAAAAATTCGATTTTGAGATCTTACTCGATTTATACTAACTAAAACCTGCTCTTTCACGTGGTGTTGTCGAAAAAAATGAAAAATATTATTTAGGCTTGTATAAGCCATCAAAGTTGATTGCTCCAATCCAAAGATATTCGCAATCAAAATTTGTTTTCGTTCTCCTGGGAAATTTGTGTTTTGCCTACTAAACCCTTTTTCTCAATGCAGGTCACAATTTGAAGTTACCAGCTTCATTATCACTGTTAAAAAATTTTTTCGAATCCCACTATTAGTAAACATATTTCACATCGTTATAGCAAACTTCGTACCAATCACATGAATGTCGCGAATAATCAGTTTACCATGTCGCTCGACCGACGTATCAAGGAACTGGGGGCAGATTCACCGAATGTGGCTACCAAGAGGTCCTATACTGCGGCCAATTTTCAAGTGAATGCATTGTAACAGTAATGAGGAAGAGGGATTGCCGAATTTATGGAAAATGAAGAATATCGCAATACTACTCCAGTACTATGGATTTCTTTTTTAATTGGATTTTTTTGGCGCATTAGTTTCAGAAGTAGCCACATTGGGGTCTGTAACTTTAGTTGACACATCTGCCGCAGTTTAGTTCATTGGTAAAGTCTGCTCGTAATTATCACCTACTTATGTTACCAAGTATGTAATTAATAAGACTGTCCATCCAATTGAAAAAAACAAAGACTTATTTATATTATTACTTATCTGGATTACTTGTATTTTGAAAATAATTTTATTACCATTACATTTCATCTATTTACCTTCTGCAGCGAGAATGGAAATTTCCATCTTTGGGACGCAGGCCCGTAGTGTGGCCATTTTCAGAGGGGACATTTTTCCTGGAAAAGAAACTTGGGGCAAGATTGTAAATTACATACTCAAAACCTAATAATAAGAAAAAAAGGTCTTTCGCCAAGGGAAGCAAACCGTAAACTCGAGGAACGAAAGAAATGTCCCATTTGTGCATCCCTCCTTCTACTGACGCTATGGGCCTGACACGACCTCCCTTTATTCGGTTTTCTATTATTTAACTGAGTCTGACAAGACAAGTATCGATGGAAATTTGGAAACCTTAATCCTTTTTCCATCATTTTGATGAGGCTATCAATTGCTTGAGAGTTGTACGAAACAGTAGAAAATTTGTTGTCTTAATTTTGAGATGATGGATTAAGCATTATTATTGATTTGTTAGCAACAATTTTTCGGCTGGAGACTTCCCATTATCTGATCTTATGCGATTATTAAATGAAGTTTAGGGTTGACTTTGTTTTAGTCCTGAAATCTATCATCATCCATCGATACCACTTCTATTTTTCAGATGGGCAGAATGTTTATATGGAGGAAAGACTATAATATATTGCGGGTAATAATCTTCTGCTTCATAAAAATCTGAATGTACCAAAATAAAAAGAAAATATGAACCCCTATTCCTTTCCTTTTTTTTGTTTCAATTCATATTTGGCTGGGCATAGGGTGTAGCAGGCTCAAGTGGAACGGTGGGTCAAGTGGAACGGCAACGATTACTCGAAAACTATTGCTAGGTTGCATTGAATCATGAGCTTAGGTTGTGTATAACTAATATTTACATCAATGAAGTGAGTTGGTAACCCTGTGTTGAAGTTTGTTTTTATCCCAGAAGCCAGAAAATAAAATCGACATGCTAAAGAAAATTTTGGAGTCAATATTGCGAGTCATAAAAACGTACTTAAAATTTGTGTGTCAGGTAAGTGTTCTATTTTAACATAAGCGTATCAATTTCTAATAATAATTAAATGTAACCAAGAAATTATTTGTTTTGTTTTTTTAATAAGAGTTGAGGTCAAGTGGAATCAAACAAGCGGAGTCAAGTGGAACGTGAGTGCTGGTAAAAATTTATAACCAGTGAACTCTAAATTCGTTTTAGAATGCCGCGATATCGAATACGATCTGTCGAACGTGAAAAACACGACGAAGCTATAGTAAAGGAAGCCATTCGTCAAGTTGTGAATGAGCATAAAACTTTTGGTTGAATGATAATTTTTCGTTTTTTCTTATGGAAAAACCTTAGTGCCACTTGACCCAACCATCGATTCCACTTGACCTGGAACGAATTTTCCCGGCCCAGAAAAAAATTCATAGCGTCAAAGTTTTTTGACCAAACTAGAAAAGAGAGGGGGGAATTTGTAGCCAATAGATGAGGCTTTCCAATGAGTCAAACATGGAATTTCTATCTATAATAGGGAGCTCACAATTTAAAGTCAAAGAAAAATCGTTCCACTTGAGCCTGCTACACCCTACCTATAGTTGAAGATTTTTGAAGAAGGTGTATCAAAGCGACTTTTTTTGAGGAAGGGGAGGGAGGTTAAGTACGGAGTTCAACTTCTTCAGCTGGAGAATTTGGAATCATAATCAAGCAAATTAATAAATACATATCCATCGTCTTGAATTCACAACTGAGGCTGGTTTCTAACCTTTAGTAGGAAACTGTCCCCTCAGCACTTTTGGTATTCCCCTGTCAGGTGATGCCTCTAGTGATGATGTTTCGATATATTTACGGAGAAAAGTGCAGAAATTCACACAGTTTCTTTACTTTGCATGATCAGCGATAAAGTCATGCAATTTTTTGTACAACTGGGCGATTGAAAGAACGGGGCAAAATTCCATGTCATCTAATGAAAATGATTCAACTTTGCACTTTCAGTTTTACGAAATAAGCTACAGTATGTTTTGAGATATTCAGCAAGAATTATCGTTGTATGAAGTTCTTTCAAAAAAGTGTGCTGAAGCACTCTGCGTATGAAAAACTTGAGTTCTGACCTCCCCATCATCGGGACATAAGCGTCAACTGGGTCGCTCATCTGAAATTCGAAAAATTATCGTATCTGATTTGTTACTACTAGATCCATCTAGCCTGCGAGAAAAGCCGATTGTCAACTAGCTATTTCATTAGCCATGTAGACTGCAGACCAACAGGCAGGCAGGCAGAAGGAAGGAGAGGTAAACAGAAAAAGCAGCCCTCTTCGCTCTTGTAAAAAATGAGAGCCTAGATTTCTGCCGCTCTGTACATACCACACACAATGGATCTTTGTGCTAAACAGACACATAGTCGCAGGGACGTACCGAAGAGTTTTTCCCGGATGGAGGGAGGGGGAAGTGTGAAAGTCCCAATTGATTCAACTCAAAATTCTCAAGTATCAAAGCAGAAAAAACAAAACCTTTTGACTTGTTGAATTTTTCCAATTTCTCATCTAAAAATTCCAAATTGTCATAGCAAAAAAAAAATAAACTTTTTCACTTGTTGGATTTTTCCAACTCTACCGAAATTCGAAATTTCCCAACTCCGCCTGACTGCCTGACTGAAACGGTAAATTTTCCCAACTGCTGAGTAAAAAATTTTCTATTGAGGGCGGGGACCCCCCCCCTCCCCCTATCGGTACGTCCCTGCATAATCGAGAGCCAAGATTTCTCCGACTCTCTAAATTCTATGTTTTATATGTTTTTGTCTGTTTGACTGATCATTTTGTATAGTGTCTAAATCTCAGACAGACGAATGGAAAACGAGACGCGTAGCATCATGCAGGTAAGTGACACACAGGTCGGTGAAAGGGTTGAGTTTCGAAGCGCTGTAGTATTTTTTACTCTCATTGGTTGACATTCGCCTACTGCATTCGATAACTAAGCTAATCATTTGTAACATAATGTTTCGAATTTTGGTACGTCATTTACTCAGACATGTAAAGTTCGAAAGAAATTGCTGTGGGAACGCCTTCGTCATCCTTCAAAGTGAGGATTCTGTGCTCGGTATTGACTCCGATGATGAACTTTTGGCCGAAATCCTTCCCTAATACCACGGTGGTGTTTCTTTCTCGATTTACCGCCACATTTATCGTGAACGTTGCTGTTGGTAACTTGAAAACGGCAGTTGCAACTTCGCCAATGGCCAGCAAAGGCTGCGCTTTGCCTGGCAGGTATATTTTCACACGTTCTCTTACAGCAAGTTTGCGAATTTGATTTTCGTCAACGTGCGCCGGACCTACCACCGTTCGTTGACAGCGGGCATCGTATATAACCTCGTATACCCGACCTTTGCACTCCAGTTTGAACTTCAGAAGGTCTTCGATGGTTTGCGGCGTTTCGACGAATTTCACTTTCTTTAAAACAGGCTTCAAAACTGGCAACTCCGAGCTGACGGATTGCTGTTGGAAACTTTGTATTTCTGCCGTCAAATCTTCGATGGATAGTCGTATCGCGATAATCTCTTCGCCTATTTTTCGCACATTTTCCGTCAACTCGGACAGATCTGCAGCCGATACTGAGAGTTCGCGTTTCTTCAGTAGTGCCGAAGAAACGGAGGTTGAAGTGGTCAATTTTTTCCGCGGAGAAATAGGCCGAAGATTCGGTTCGCTGCATTTCCGACTTTCAGTTTGACTCGGGGGAGTTACGTGATTAACGCCATTCGCAAGCGGATCTGATCCTAAAGTTGAGGGTTCATGTGGGCAGCCATCTACTCGAATTTGGAGGAGTTGATTCTCAGGAATGGTGTCTTCGCCAATAACGTCAGACCCGAAGATGCACGGCGGCCAAACGATATTGTCGCTTTCGTTGATATCAGTCGCGTATCTTACTATAGGATGAATGTGCTTCCGAGTACAACGTGCGAATTTCTAAAAGATATTAAATGCCACAAATGAGACTACATAATATATTAGTTTCTTTATAATCAAAAGTTTTCTCGCAAAAATATACTTAGGTATTTACAACCCGAGTATTTAGTTGTTAAACAATGTGCCGGTAAATTATGCTAAAACTCTGAACATTTGAGTGGCGTAGCCGGGAAATTGGAAGTATCAACTATCAAGGAAATTGAAGCCTCGTTAGTGACCATTTAAGATTTGATTCGCTCTCAAATGCGCGTCCTTCTATTTTTAGAAATCGAATCGCCACTTTCGAAATGTTTGGCTACGCCACTTGATCTTTCTGATTAATTGATTGCACAACCCTGAAACCTGAATTCTTTTCAACTAAGTACATACTAACTATCGAATATACAATTTTTTTACAACTCACGTTACTGGTATTTCCTTCAGGTGTAACTGCAGTGAATGATTCATTAGCCATTGATCTGCTTCGTACTTCAAATGTATGACGAATTTTTTACAGTTGAGCGATAAAATTTAAAAAAGTGAGCGAGAAAACTTTTCGAACGTTTCTAAATTTTAACATCAAACTGTGGCAATGTATATGAAAACACAAACACGTGAGTTTTGCAATTCAAGGAACGAAAGTTTTCGATTCGAACATATGCTGCGAAAGAACATTGACAAACAATTGCAGTTTGAGTTGCATTCGTTACAGGTATTTATAGAAGAATGTGTGTCAAGTTGAATCATCCCGACTAGATCTACTGACGTTGAAAGTAACATGTTTTCTTCAATCCGTTCAAAAAATCGCTCATTTCATTATATTCTTCATACATATTTCGTACTTTATAATTATTTATTACGATTTCATCTTTCATAATTGCAATTCTCTTTTGTTCGCGTAATTAAACTACAGGGTTTGTTCAACCCCTTTATTCATAAGTCAGCTCCCCCAACATGAATGAACCACATGAGCAAAGCAAATTGGTTTTCTGTCTCGCTTGTGTGTTTGTTTGTCAGCTTGCACCAACTACCTGCCTGTTTGTTTAGCTGACTGGCATGGTATATTTGGCTGCCTCTCGTATTGTCGATCTGTCTCGCTAGAAATTATCTACACGGTGTAGTACATAATATATCTTGAAGTAGAAGATCTGACATTGAAAATTTCTGATTCACCATGAAACAATCTATCTGATGTATTTCTTCTTTGGGAGGGGGGGGGGCAATAGAAATGCTGAATTTTATCGAGTTTGAAAATTCAGCGGGGAAAAAATTATCAGAAATGTATCGTAAAGTATTCATTATTCTTCTATTCTTATGATGAATGTCAATATTTAGTATATTTTTACTTATGACAAGGCTAAGATGTGGACAGTAGAAGAAATTAATTATTTCTTCGGCACAGTATTATTTTTGAGATAAATGACGGCTATGGCAACCACCGAAGAAGTAATTTTGCTAAAATGTTCATGCAAAAATGTAAATATTTCTCTGAATATCCATAAAGATTTCCTATCAACTACGCAGTTACTTCACGGAAAACGATTTACTTGTGCATGTCTTTCATAAATAATGCCCCTCGACCTTGCTCTGTTAACTGATCCAGATGATTTATTCGCGGGTTGCCGCCCGTGTCATCAAGTATTACCAGGCAGAAAGTTTCACAATTCTATTCCATTTATTTGCAAGCAGCATGAGACAGAAATTTTTTTACAGAAAAAGCAATAATTTCTTCTATTAACCACAACAGCGTAACTATTGACCACTTTTCCTAGGGGAAACTCGGTAAGTATCCACTATCCAGAGAGGGCAACTTGGGATAAAATCACACTTTCAACCTCCAGATCTTATGCCCGAATTTGATGAAAAACCTGGAAGGGGAACTCTCAATGGGGAGGTGGTACCTTCATTTTCTCTCCTTCGACGCTACAGACTTGAATTACCATATCTCAACTCCTTTAGAAGTATGAAGATTGACAAACATACCTATATTTTACCTCCGAGATATGTTGCCTCACCACCAAATCTGAGGAAGGGTTTTTACATTAAAATACCGTAATTTATGGACAGTAGGATCGATATGCCAAATATAGCACAGGTTTAAGTGGCCACTTGTAAATAATGCAATTTACATGCGCCCAACTCAGTCGTGTATTCATCTCTTCAGTTTCAGAATTCTTATATAGGGGCGCATGTAAATTGCACACACATGTATTTTGCACACGGCAAACTGCAGTGTAATCTGCACACCTATGTATTTTGCACATAGCACGAAACTGGCTTACACGCGGGTTACTACCTTCGAAGCGTACAGAAACATATGAAACGTGTTTCGACTTGCTGTTACGAACATGCCCACTAGTACCCAGGCTTGTTGTCGTCGACTTTGAGACAGCAAGCAGTAAGGACAACGTGTTAAAGTTGGATGTCGTTTCTATTTACAGCAATCCTGGGCCTCCAGTATCAGTAAGGCAACAAGGAATCCTCAGTTGGGAAGTGGTTACGTTACTGTTTCGGTCTACCTTTTTCTTCATCCGAGCGAAGTAGGTGACAGCTTTACTGATGACTTAATTCCAAGATGAACGCTTCCAACAGTTTTTTCTGTATCTTCTAAGCACCAGTAAGCATGTGGGCCGCTATAACTTCGTCTTTAGACCATACAATGAACGCCTGTGCAAGTTTTCACAGTAGATTCAATTCAGCATTCTATAAGGAGCATCCTGACATTTTTACTTTCACGGATCGTTAAATAGAATTTTAAACTGATACGTACGCAAATATCCAGAGTCTGGATATTCCCAGCACTATACGAAATATATACGAAGAGTGGTATTCCAAACTGCCCTAAGTCATAAATCACAAAAAATTAGATATTAGCACGATCTGGTGGCCAAGGGTGGTAACAACATTCCTACCAATCTCCGGTTACGTCTATTTTTGCAGAAAGCCTAGTTTTGGCAACAGTGTAAACAAGGACAAAATAATGGTTATTCCAAAACTGTACTAAGTCAATGTAGCAAGGAAAAACGATAATGCACATTGTTATCAGCTGCGAACATTAGTTTTTTCGTTTTTCAAAATGTTTTCGCTGTGTACAATTTCTCGTCATTAATCCAGCCGAATATCATGGAACTTCCAGGTTGGTTATGCCAAACTGCCCTAAGTCACCTGTTTTTAGTTTTCTTAGCAGCCGTGAGACCGCTGTAGCAGGGTTTCACTCATATTTTGTACAAAAATGTTTTCAGGTATGAGTTATGCTACCAGTTCAGCCAACTTCCACATTCCTATATCACCACCAAATCCGCTGAGAATGTTTTTTGCGTTTTTCTGAAATTCACTTTTTTTGACTTAGGGCAGTTTGGAATACCACTCTTCAAACGTGCGAAAGTAAGAGTACATCCAAGATTTCATACAGCAGTATTGAGGAGGTTCATCAATCAGCCGATTGCATTGCATCAAAAGAACCGGATATTGTCTATGCCCTGATTAATTATTTTTCTTCATTGTGACCCGGCATTTCCGACAGTACCGCGAAATTACAAAATGCGTGTGCAAATTACATTTGTACTGTCTATGTGCAAACTACGTGCGTGTGCAAATTACATGCCTCTGTGTGCAGTTTACTTTCTCCCATTGAGTTACTAATAATCCATTACATTTTTGACCATATTCGGCACGTCCTCCCCATGTATCAGTATTGGTTAAAAGCGTAGGGACCAGTGGCGTAGCCAGACTTAGTATGAAGAGGGGGCGGGGTTCGTTTCACTTTTACAACATTACAGGTGTTATACTTACTATTACCAGAATAAATTTTAATTTTTTCACATTGTCGGCCGATGCCAAGGGGGGAGGGGTAGCTACGCCCCTGGTAGGGACTTATTATAGCTTGTTCGAGTATCCCCCCCCCCTATACCAAGCAAAAGTTTTACACATTTCTAATTAAGGAATATAATTAATCGAATATTATCAACGTTTCAAAATAAAATAACAAGTAAAAATTGTACTAGACTATGAGTAACTTTGGGAATTTATTTCTTCAAAAATTCACATCAAAACATTTTCTCTATTCTATGGGCAGTTCTTCTTTGACAACCTGAAACAAGTTGGACACTTATTTTATTTACGATCTATGAAAAAAAAAATAAACGAGAGTAAATTAATAAAAATTACTTGAAAACAACGAGATGCTGACGAGAAATAAACCCACTAAATAATTCTAATCTCTATCGAATTATTCTTACAAAAGTACAATATTTGCAAGCCGACAGTTTTAATCGCGCCAAAACTGAAAAGGAAGCAAAGAGACCTCGACAACAGATCGGTACGAGATATGATTAGTAAATTGAAAAGGGTTCTCGGAACCTTAGGTTTTTGAAGAAATGGCACATTTATTAATATTGTATTTTTGGCAAAGTAGGACCAGTAACAAGGCAGAAAAGGCCATCGACATTGCGGAACACTTTCAGATGAAGCCAGAGATGTCGGAACGAGAGAGGGGTACAGAAATGCATTGTACTCATCTCAGCCCTTCGCTCCAAAAAATTGAATGTATAAATTATCATTTGCCCCCCCCCCCCGCATTCAGAACAAAATAAGTATGTTTAGCCAGTTGATGAAAAGACGTTTGAGAATTTTCAGGAACGGAATTTAAAAGATTTTCCGTTTATTAACTCATCTTTCAGAGATGTGCACCTCTTTTTCTTTCTTTTGCTTCTCGACTCAAATTTTTGCCCTCCTTGTAAAATGATCTTCCGACACCGCTGGCTGAAGTCGAAGCGTAACACCTAAAATAGGGAACTCTCGAATTTCTGCATATTATTCTTTAAAATTATGCATTATGAATTCTACTTTCCTACTGAAAAGCAATACGTGATGATTCATAAAAAAGTGCACACGTTTACTATGTAGATTATCTTGAATGTTATACAACTGTGTGCGTTAGGGTGGTCCTTATTTTAGTGAAGATTAATTTTTTTTTTCATCCTCCAGATCGGTACCAATATACACTGCGCGACAAAAGTCTTGCCGCACTGTAAAAATTTTAGTCAATAGACAAAAATGCAGCAGAAACATTCTAAAAATGTATTTAATATGTTGAAAATTCAGGGAAAATGTTGTACTAGCACAGCTCAAACACTGACCACGCAAAAGTATGAAGATAAGCGGCACGAAAAATAAAACGTGAATTTTGTAAAAAAAAAAAAAAAAAAAATTATACTTAGTACGTAGATTGAGCAATGTGAGGGCGGGCCTTGTCCTACTGTAGGAAGAATTCTAGACCCACAAATGATGCAAATGGCATAACATGAGTCTGGAAATGTCAGTAATGTAAAAAGAAACGTTTACTGACGGTCATGACAAATACGGAGCTCGTTTTGGTATTATGAATCCCGTCTCACACCATTTTAGAGCCCCCGAAAAAATTTGAGCGTCGGAGGAAAATTTTGTCGACTATATCGTTCTTAGTTGCGTAAACAGACTCTCTGACGTCCATCTGACGTGACGCATCAGTAAACAATTCACGGCTCCAGTCATTCACACTCCAACAATTTTCATAGTGCGGCAAGATTTTTGTAGCGCTACATGCACATTTTTTAATCTAATTTCGAAAAATATTAAAAGAGAGAACACATGCTTCAAGTAGACTGAAATTTAAATCAAGATTAACATAGAGATTATGGTTTTTGCGTTACAACCTTTGGTGGAGCTATGATAATTACAGAGCACAACATTTATTTAGTTCTCGGATGGTGTCTGTTTGAATCGCTGAATTCATTTTTGAGGTCAGTTTTCTTTCACTCCCTCTCCCTTTGGATCCACAGGGTCCACAAGGGAGCTAATAGTAACTCCCACCAATTTTAACGTCTCGTATGTCCGAAATGGAGTTTCTCAGCTCGCTGGATTCATTGTTGAGGTCTTTTTGTTTTCAGCCTCTCCCTGTTGAGCTCTAGCTCTACAGCTCCACAACGGACCTAATGTTGATTAACACCAATTTTAAGCTTAAAATGCTTTTTTTGAATTGCTTGGTCCTCTTTTGAACTCATTTTGTTCCCACCCACCACAAAGCACTACAGCTCCATCGGGGCTAATGTTGACTACCATCAGTTGTTGATATCACTCTACATTAGTACATTCTGGAACTGTGGAGCTCCACGAGGAGAGGACGGACACGAAATAACTTTAAAAATGGATTCAGCAACCCAAAAATCCCTAGTATACCGTGTTAAAATTGGTGTTAGTTAACGTTTGCTCTCTTGAGGGGCCCTGTAGCGGAAGGAGGAGGGTTTGGAAAAATCTCACTACAAAAATTAATTCAGCGATTCGAAGGGCCCCCAATCTGGGGACGAAATAAATTTGACGCTTCATAACTGTTAGCTCCAACAGAGATTATAACGCAAAACCCAGAGTCTTTATGTTAACCTCTATTTAAATTTGAACCCCTTTGAGGCTCGTATTCCCCTCTTTTAATGTTTCTAAGAACTTCGGGAAAATTTTTTAAATATTTATTGGCACTGATCTTGGGAGTTAGGAAAAAAAAAAATCGAACTTCGCTAAAATAAGGGCCACCTTAATGTGCGCTTATAGTGTGTTGAATCACCATACATTATTATATATTTCGCGCATATCTTCTCGGTTATGAAGTGTGCAAAGAACATCAGCAACGGTGTCAATAATGCGACTATAATTCCGAATGTCGCGATTTACAACGTACAATGATGTATTTAAGGCGATTCAGAAAGATGTTCACAAAACAGCCAGTCATAAACAAACAGCCGACCTGTTGGAGGGCTGACAAGTATCAAAATAATGTTAAAAATTCTTCCGCGTATAATTTTTCAGTTTTTGTGGAGGACTTTCAATAGATTTGAGGACTATGCCCCACAAGCCCCTTTCCCCTATTTGCGCCTATGAGCCGGTTATACATCTCTGAATCGCCCAGTGTATGCGAATAGACTATGCCCTATAAATATTTGAGTACTGGTATTTATGAATTGCAACATATAATGAGGGTTAATTGTTTCAAATAATCTCTACCAATCGCAAACGTGTACGAACATTAATGGAACGTGGTTCAAAATCAGAAAACTGTTGTCTAACCTGAATACATTGGCGGCGATACTCGTGCTCGAACGTATTCGCCGATCTGATTGGTAGAGATTTTCCCCGACGACGAAATTCCTGAAGGATTTCGGCCAAATCAAATATTACCACAGGATCGATTTTATTTTTTCGGATCAGAGTTGCAAGGAATTCGATATAGTGCGTTCTACACAAAAGTATCAACATTTTTTCAAAATAATGCAGCTCGTAGCTCTTATTAGGTATTTTATTGCCTTCCCGTTTCCGTAAGCGGGGTATTTGAAACATAAATAACGAAAATATAAAATTCATATTAAAAAAAAGGTACAGCAGGGGAAAGACTCCTAAAATTGAAAAAAATTTAGAAACTGTACCATTTGATAGCTCAAGAACTGAAAGCCAAATGTTCAACGAAATCTTTTCATGTATAGCTACGTTAAAACTACATCTATTGCTCGTATTTCATAACAGATTGAGAAATTATTTGAAAGTAGCGGCGGAAAATTGATGAACTCGAAAAAGTCGAGCTTTTATGGAGGGGAAGCTAAAGCCGGATGATCATGCAGTAGCTCAAAGTTGGTCAGTTTTATCGATACCTGGTACAGTGCTTTGTAATAGTCTTTTTCGGGCGTATGGTAACCCCGAGGTGGTCGTTTTTTACCTTCTCTCATGAGTACTGTTTCCAAGTCGTCTGAGTTTAGTAAATCAATCGTTTCCAAATTATGTCGACATATTAATCGACTAAAATATTCCCTTAGATGACATCTGCGTGGAAAATATTAGCTGTACATCAACATTATTTTCACACAAAACTGTGTGTACGATATTTTTTAATAAATGATATTTGTAAATATATCTACTTTGTCTATAAACTTCATAAAATCAATGATTCAAGTTCCATTCGACGGATGAATGTAACATAGTAAGTCTCACCTGCACAACCCGGATTCTTCTACTTTAGCGCCGCAATGAGTATCTATCAAACCATCTTCGGTTTCTTTTTGAAGCTGAGTTGTGCATCGCTGACTGCTGGACGGTTGCAAATTCAATTCTACGCTGTTATCCTGGCAAAAAATACAAGTCAAGATTTGGTGATTTCAATTTCAGTACACTAACAACTCGATAAACTCGTACTACAGGCCAAGATTAACGCAGGGGTGAATAAAGCCTATTGCACCCCTCTATTTTTTTAATTTTATTAACACTCCTTTTTGAGTGCTATGGCAATTTAGTTATAATCTCTCGGCATCAAGAAAACTTAGTTGCCTCCTCCATCGTAGAAAATTCCAGATCTCAGGGCTTAAGACAGATAGCCAGACGACAAGAAGTAAGTAGATAGTATCTGACAGCGGCTAGATGGGAGGGCGGGATATGAAGAGGCTAGGGTCCCCAAGTTTCAGTCTAGCTTTGCGGTAATAAAAGTTGTTTTCCCTACTTGTAGGTACGTATATTATATTTGTACATTATCCGTTGAAGGTACACTATTTACTCACTACTGTTTCATAAAAAAAGAGGTCTAAAAACTAATTTATAAGTATTGCAGGTACTTGTAAGCTTACTAGGAGTAATTGTTTCAGTTCTTGCGGTTCCTTTATCTCTCAAATAGAATAAGCAGTTTCGCGGATGATGGGCGTGTAGACCTAATTTGGCGCAGTAGTCTGATAATTTACAATCAGATCCCATGGAAAAAGGTTTGAAACAGTCCGAACAGAACTCATATTTACAGTGCGTACACGTGAGATGCATGCAACCGCCTTTGACTAGAACAAATCTGCAAAGACCACATTGTAGAATTACTCTAAGCTTCTCGAATAATTACTGCGGACTGAAATTTATTACTTAAATACACTATAAATAGAATGATTAAACCAAGCAAGATAAAATATTATTTTTAATAATTAGAAGATAAAAAATGTACTTTGTATCACACTGAGGGCAGGTGACTCCGTAATCCTCTAAATAATTGGAAAGTTCGGAATGAGAATTATTTTGGGATATGAGCCATTGATTGTACTGATCGCAAGTTTTTCCATCGTGCTCTTTCTCCCACTAAAAATGGAAATTATAGGTACCAAAACGTCGATTACTGATTTATGATATTTGTATCCGGAATTTAATAATGAGCGAGAAAACAAAACTAATTCTCTCTCAAGTACTACTCACTAGTTTTCCACATTTAGCGCAGGAAACGGCGTTACAAGACGGACACACCAGATGTTTCTGATCAAATTCGGCAATAAATCCAAAAGAACACTGCGGAATAGGAATTCTGATTGAAATAATATATGCGTCAGTTTCTTTACCTACATAATATTATACCTAAATACATTTGAATACCTCCTATCTATATAAACCTTTAGCTTTATTTGTTTGCTCGTTTGTATATTTGAGTTTAGCAGCCGAACCGTTAGAGCTGGGTTAGAGAGTCCATTCTTTCAGAATATGCACAGCTATGGTTTCTGGGATGTTTTAGGTTAAAAATTATTTCCGTGTGATAATTAGGAAAGATCACAAATTTGGTTTCCTGCGACGCCCTTAATTTTATTTTTGGTGTGAAATTTCGGTAAACGTGTGATATCGACCTATTGCATACGCCCCTATTATTTAGTGATTGGGTATGCCCCCTTCAGAAATTACGGTTGGGGGGGTTGTCAAAGATGTGAGAATTTACCAAAAACGCCGAAAACACTTCTTCATATAGCGTTCGAGTTAATTGTATGGAGATGGTATTTATATGGTTTATTAACTAAATATACATCAGTGACCGTGTTTTAACTCAATAATAGCTCTATATGCCCCAAAATCTACCTTTTTTGATAGAATTTCAAATGCCTCTTCTAACGATTATTAGATTGCATTTTTGAAAACATCCATATCTTCATTTTAGTTGCACGAAAATTATCAGACATAATGCGAACAAATCTGAACGCTTCGGCTTCGTATTATAAAGCGAACTGACGAAAAATTATAATATTTAGTTTTCCGCATGTTCTGACGAATGCAACTACTACGTCAGCGAGCGACCCCCCTCCTACTCATCTCCTCTCCCATAAACATACACGTTGGACGTGAAAAAATATTATTATACTGGTTTCTACATAATATACTATGCACATTCCGCCTGGAAAAAATGATGCCTAGATTGTGATATTGCAGTTCTTGATATCTAAATTAGTGATCCAAGAGAACTGAAATATATCGGCGCGGTTAGTTATATTCAAGGATTCATTCCATGTTAATAGGTATCCTAAGAATAACTTATTTCAAGACCATCAGCACGACGAGAGAGTACAGCAGTACATTATACATCCACCTAAAAGATTTCAAAAATTATTGAGTATATACATTGGAGTGGTTGACACGAGTAAGCTGCTGCGAAAACTGGAGAAAATTATTCACTCGTATAAAAAATAAACAGGCAAGTAAGTCCGATAGGTACTTTAGAAATTTCTAAAAAATGTATGTCGATTGAGTATAAAAGTTGGTTGAAACTGATTCTCTGTGCCTTTAACTACAAATTGAATGATTTTCAAAATAAAACTGCTACTGGAACATTTGTACAGCATGATAGATCTTCACGAACTTATATCTGCCCGGTTTTCAATCATTTTGCCTGTGATAGAATTACTTAGAATTACTGCGTAAAATAAAATGAGACTGCAGCGCGCCACCGTGCTGTGTACACTGCCAGTTGAGTAATTTGACAATTTTTTTTGTCAATCAAGATTTTTAATTTCGGCCCTTGCAACGCTGCAGCTATACTTATTAATTTTGGTGTTCCGGGATGGGACCCAGGATTTTCCTATTTTCAGTATCTATTCCACCTTCCCGAAGTAATTTTCTTAACCTCATAGGTTTACCCGAGTAAATACCAATATAGCCAATGTCTTCATCACCCCTTCACAGTTCGAATAGGTAAGAATACGATCATCGCTACAAACTTCAAGGATTACAAACTGCTGTCCTATATTTACTGTACCTACAATGTTATGTATAGAGTGAAGGACCGTAGCAAAGCGAATTTATCGAGGGGTTGAAAATCAAAAATTTTTCAACTGTTGAGCAAATAAATAAATAAAATACCTAATTAAAAAGCTTTTACGATATGAGTGAATTTGCCAACTAAGTTGCTGAAATTGCCAATTTGCCAACTGGGAGAAATGATTAGGAGAGCAGTCGTCCCTTCATATCCCGTATGATTACGACATTGAGGGTATTATGACAATTAAATAATTTAAGTGGAATAGCAAATGATTCTGTTGCTTCTTCCAATTACGCCAGGAAAGGATGTGCTGCTGATATAAAATAGATAAATAACTAATTAATAAAAAGTACATGGAACAGCTAATATTTTGTAACTTTTTGAAGATAGGTCAGGTACCTACATACCCAAGATATGATCATTTCGAAAAACTAAACGGGAAGGTCGATGTTTGTACGACCACAAAGTCAGAAAATTAACTATACGAGTATGAGGGAAATTGTGGCACAAATAAAAATAGTGTAACACGGTTGGTACTTTGCTACTTTATTTTGATATAAACGTCCACTTTTTAAAGATTGCCAAAATTGCCAAAGTTTCCATTCCGCTCTTTAACGTCAAGTTAGGGTCACAATCAGGTTTGACTATTTTGAAATACATATTTCTATCGCCGTTTGAAAGTTATGTTATAGTGTCGGTTAGATTTGAACATTTATAAAATTTTTTGTGAAACTGTCAACATCCCATCGTCACTCTTAGATCAAATTAAGGTCACAGTCAGGTCTGACCAATTTGAAAAGTTTTTAATAGATTGCTAACGTTTATATCACCGTTTCAAAATCAACTTAACGGTGGCTAAGTTTGATCATTTTGAAAAGTTTTTGTGGAAATGTCAACGTTTTCATCGCCGCTTTGAGGTCAAAATAGGATCGGTTAGGTTTGAGCATTTTGAAGACTCTCTAGGCAATGGCCAACGTTCTAAGCGCTGCTTTAAGGTTCAGTTGACATAAGTTACCATTTTAAAAACTTTCTACAGAATTGCTAACGTTTCTGTTTACTTCGGCTAAGTGTAACCATTTACAGGTTCCATTGACACGCACATGGGCGTCGCTGGGGGGGGGGTGACGGGTAATTTCTACCGCACAAAAAATTTAGGGGTAGAAAAGATCAAAAGATCACAATTACCCCCCCCCCCCCAATTCAAAGGCCAATAATTATATTTATAGGTACTTGCAGTTATAAAAAATTTGTAAACGAATTAGTGCCATGTGATACAGCAATTAATAGTATCGTACCATACACTTAACTCGCAATACACATACAGAGTGTCTAAGAAAATCAAAATCTGAAAATAAATGACCTTCAGCCCCCCCCCCTATTTGCTATGAATGTGCTAAAATAATAAACTAAAGCTAAATATACTTCTTTGTCTACAATACTACATTTTCAGGGGGAAAAAACCTAATTTTATTGCGTAAGGTAGATGAGCCCGATTAGGCCCGGATCCACAATATAAGGCCCAATGTACCGATCTTGATTGCTATGCTTTAGACTGTATTAAAATGTACACAGTTGTTCCTTCATGATATTGCAACACTGTTCAATTGTTTTTATCAAGATATTAGTCCACTGGTGGTGCAAGATATGCCGGTTGATGATTTTCCAATAACGTAAAAAGTGCTCCGATATGTTTTTTGTGTAACTTGGAGGATTTACGAGTATTATGTCAGTGAAATGGAATCTATCCAGAAATCAAACATTGGATAGTTGTTGTAGTGGTAGCTGGTTAACGATCGACACCAGAAAAGTGAAATTTGAGCAATTTGGAACTGAGGCAAGCGACACTCACGAAAAATAGTGTTTGTAACCTATAATAAAAGGCCCAGTCTGGTAAGATCAATTGATTATAATTTCAGGTATAACTACGCATAAATTTCTAGTTGAATCATGCTTAACTTTTTATTTACCGAATTTCAGATCAGGCTTATTAGGTATTAGGTTGGGTCTTATTAGGTTATAGGCCCAGTCTTCTTTGGTGCACTGGCCTTATCAAGTTTTGAAAAAGGGGTATTTTTATTAGAAGATCTGAGGAACGTGGAACAGTCTAGAAAAATTTTGCATATTGTAGTTGACGACTGTAACACAAAAAAGGAAAAACATGAAATAACTTACATGAAAGTCTGGAGAACCAAGACCTTAAATTAGGGCTTTATTGAGCTCACCTATACCTTTATACGTGCATGACGATCACGACTCACATGAGCATGTCATACACGCGAAGACTCTTGTAAGCTGATATTTCGATTTATTGTCATTATCAGGGCTGCAATTTTGATGCACAAAAAATAGCGAAATATGCTCATATTTTATGGACTGAATTCAGTCTGAATAATATGCCGAAAATATGCGCCAAACTTGTAAAATATGCGTAAATATGTAAATACGATATGGGTATATCGTTTCAAAAGAAAAACTGAGTTGGATACACTCTGAGACAATTTTTATCATATTTTAAATGATCCAGCAAAGTATCTACTTAAGAGTCCAATCTTCTTTCAATAGGAGATGCACCCAGGAGATAATACACCTATTCGTAATTTCTTGATGATTGATGAATGTGATGCGGGCAAGAGAAGGGTTATCTCACGTGCAAAAGGCCATATTTTTCTAAAAGCTTTTCTACTGATTCATTAACCATTAAGTATTCACAATTTTTTTTTTTTGGAGTCGGACATAATTCTCAACAGTAAAAAAAATTATTTTTTTTTTGGGGGGGGGGGGGGAATTGAAGATGAAGTGTTACTCATTTGACTCAGAATTCTGTGATTTGTGAAAATCTTTTGAAACTTATACCTATACGCCATAGATAAAAATATGCATTCGCATAAAAATTGCAGCCCTGGTTATTATAATAGAATTTTCCAATTCTAAATTCTTTGTTTTCTCTTTCATGATATAATTTGCTGATTCTTACATTTTTGAATGACCATGACTATGACTGAAAATAAATGACTTAAATGACTGTTACACACTTTGATACAGCATACTACACCCCTCCCCCCAAAGAATCCACCAACGCCGATGAATGTAGGCCAACACTACTAAAAAAAAATTACCTCCCCCCTCTAAAAAAAAAAATTCCAGCGACGCCACTGCGTCCACAAAAATCGGCTTTTAGCATAAAATAGTTATAGCAGGATTATATTCGCCGTTTTACTTTAATCAACCTTCCTTTTGCAAAAAAGTTAATGAGGTGACCCACAGAGTGGGGTCAGCTATAGTGTCTGCATATTGTACACCACGCTAGGTATTTGTAGCTACGTACGAATCTGCGTACCTTCGAGCACCACCTAAAATTCGGATCTTGCATCAGCGTTCGATCTCGCAGCTTTTGTTGAAATAATTCGTGCGTACGTGGCTTCAGAATGGCTTTCAACAGAATATCCAAATTGCTGAAGTAGTTGAAAACAGCGTCTGCGTCGAGGTGATTTATCTGCGGTTGTTTACAGAATGGACAAACGCAGTCGTCTATGCTCTTTTCATTAATCTGCACAGAGAAGAAATGCTCGGCGCATTCTTGACAACAGCGGTGTTCGCATTCCAACATTGAAATCATCTGCGGAAATTCAGTTAATCTATGAAATAAATTGAATTATTCTGTATACAGAATCTTCCTAGAAAGATTCGCATAACTTTACAAGATCGAGATTATTTTAAGATTCTGATTAGATTTTTTTATCTGGATTTGCTAATAGGTATAATATGCAAGATGCAAGTAAATTGGCCAGCCATACTTGTTTCATAGAAAATCTTTCAGCGCACAACTGACATTCTTGTTGGAGATAAGTGATTGCTGCTTGTATGCTGGAGCATTCGATAGCAGCATCTACACTTTGAGATCGATCAAATGTTAGGTCCATCAACTGCACCGCAAGTTCAGCTTGATTGTAAGTTGACACTAGTCCTTCAGACAAACACCTACGAGCGCGGGCCTGGTAATTAAATAAAGTAACCAGAATGATTACTGTTAGCTAATAGAGTCTCACTGGTATTGTTCACACGTTTGCACAATATGTGCAGCAGGGTCCCACATAAGTCACGGTGCCCTTCCAATGAGTGGGTACATTGAAAATATATAATAGGACCTTGATTATCCAAACTAACTATGGTACAGGGTCTCGTCCAAATAACTCGCCCTATGTCGCTTCATCTTCAGATATGGTATGGTGGGACATATGGCGATGCACGCATGCCAAAGTGGCCCCTGAGACACCGCACCCCCGGCACTGGAAACTACCCTTTCGGGCATCGCATCAGTACCGATGGAAAATATATCATCTCAATAATTCCACAAACGTCAAAATTTGTATACGTGCAACAGTCAAAAGTATTTCAAAAACATAAGTTGCATGACCCAATTGGCAATTTCTTTTTCTTACACATGGGTCTTCAACAGTACATTTAATTCGGACTGGATTCAGGATTTAGGGACTTATGATTGAGAATCGGTGGAAGACTCAACTAGATAAAACCAAACAAAATACCGATTGATAAATAATTTTCCTTTATTAGTTTTATAAGTTATATTATTATTTTATATCACTTTTTTTTTATTGACGTTTGTGGAGGTCTCCTGTCGGTGGAAACCCCAAGTGTTAGGTCCTGTGGGCCCACTTCTGAATTTGGTAGTAAACTTACCTACTGACACAGTATAACTTATTTAAGCCAGAACTAACAATTTATTTGGACTATGGCTGATTTTTTTATTCGAGTATTTTCGTGATTTATTCAATTTTGAAGTCCAAAAAAAAAATCCGAATAAGATACTGAAACTAGCATGCATACTTGTATTTTACCTGAACGCTATTTTCTTCAATTTCATGAACTTCATCGCTATATGTAATCCTTATTGGTTCTGATGTGTGGTAGCTTTGGTCATCTTCATTGTGCTCCTTCCTTAGCCATGTTTCCTTTTCATCTTGCGTGTCTAGCCTGAACTTATCGTCCGTATTCAAGTGGGCATTTACTAATAGTTGTACATCTTTTTTGTTGTGACTGGTTCTATCTTTAGCCTGCGAATCACTAGCGCTACTAACAGAATCATCTTCGTTCATTTCTATATCGTCTTCGTATTCAGTTTCCAGATTATCCAAATCCCTATGAAAAACTTCGAGCCTACCATTCAACTGACTTTTGATACTCTGAAATTCGTTAGGTTGCACGATTTCCGTGTTCTCAATTTTATTCGAAGTGGTTTTCATATCACAGCTATTACCTTCACCTTCCGAAGAAATTTCAGAGTCTTCTGACTGCGGTTGTATATCTTCAACCTCCTTAATGCTCGGAGTTTTCTTATCCACTTTCAAATCACACTCTGCATGTTCATTCACTCGCTTTATGTTCTCCCTTTCCTCCTGATTTACAATCTCATGTTGATCGGCTTTGTGGGTTATTTTAACGGCGTTCAGCATTTGGTCGGTCACTGTAATGCGAATATAATTGCTAGGGTTAACAGTCGGGACTGGCATTGCTTTAGAATGCTTCGGCTCGTCTTCGCTAGAAGCTTCATCCTCGCTTCCTATATTATCAACTGACGGGGATTCATCTACTGCAGTCCTATTGGTTACACATTCAGAGGTGATTATCAAGTTATTTTTTTTCGCTTGATTTTCAACTTCCAAATGTACTACCAATTCGTCCTCTGATGATTCGGTTACTTCTTCATAAGTAAATTCTGCTTCCGATTCGGTTTCTGACACTGATTTTTGACCACTGCAATCAACCACACGGGTTTCAGAAGATTCTTCTTCAACTGATGAAGCATCAGTCTCGATCGGCTTTCCTATAATAATTTCACAAGGCACTGGCGTAGCGGGTATCAACTCAAATCTTGGGGAAGTTTTTTCTAGTTTTTTCATCAGTGAATCAGTGTTTTCAACTGACAAAGCATCAATTGCACTTGGTTTTTCAAGAATAATTTCATTGGGAATTATTGCAGGGGGTATTAACTCGAATCCTTGTGCCAGTTCGTTTGTTCGTAATAGGGGGACAGTTTCTTCCCCTGATAAAGCATCAATCATAATCAAATTTTCTACAATTTTATCTGATATTGATGCAGTGGACATTAACTCTGATCCTTGTATATTTTCTTCCGTTTCCACCGATGCAATAGTTTGCATGAGTTTATCATTTGATTGATCAAGGTTAATCCACGACGTCTGGTAATTTGAGACTTGGGTCATCCTGTTCTTAATTTCTATCAAATTGGAATCTGCATTGGCAGCATTTTTAGTCGGGAGAAAATCAGACTGTGTTAGTTCATACACTCTGTTATCTTTTCCATCCTTTGTTAAAAGTGGTGTTTTGGTATCGAGTGCACCACTGGCTAGTCTGTCATTCGGTAAACCAAAATTTGGATTAGAATTGATACATGATCGATGAAATGTACCTTGAGCAGGGGTATCTTTTTTATCGATAACGTGATAATCTAGACGAGCTTTGGCTAATAAATACAATGCTTTCAACTCTTTAAACAGACTTTCCTGGTTTTCGGAATGTGCAGGGTCAATATATTCGGCAGGTTGTACATCTTCCAACTGTATCTTTAAATTATTATTCGGAATAGAAAATGACGTAGGTGCTGAAGCAATGGAATTTTCAACTTGTAGAAGATGAACGTTATTATTTGTCGATGAATTTAAAGTAAAAACTTGATTAGTAAACGTGTTATTGTTTTCAGTAATTGATCTTCTTTCTAAGACTTTTGTCAGAGGGGGAAATCTGATATCATCACTGAGAGAATTATTAGGTATGTCAGCTGGAACACATTGGCTAGATCTCAAAGGCTCTACTCCGTCAATTATCAAATGGTTGGGAGAATTCACATGTTCTGTGTGCGCGCCTGATACAGGGTATGTCGCGCCGGCTGTTCCTAAGTGTGACTTTCCCCCATTATCAAGTTCAAGGTTCACTTCTTCAACACGAGCCCCATCAAATTGCACGACTGTTTCGTTCTTTATCAAATGGGATTCGGTCACTGCCGGCATTTTGAAAGTACTCGCAAGTGTTTCCACGTTCGACGCTTTGTTGGACAATTGTAACAAGCTCGCAACATTCCTCGACGTGTAATCAGTATGCAGTAACGGATTTACAAGATCTTTGACTTTTGTCATCTCCAAGGTGACATTTGGTAATGAAAGATCATCTGTAGTACTCGTGTCTGCTGTGGAGAAAAACTCATCCTGCTCGGCATCTTGTTTAGAATCTAAGTTGGAGGAGGGGTAGCTCTCACTCGCATACTCATCAAATTCTTCCTTCCCAACAGAGTCCATTGGCAAATCCGATTCTATATCATCTTCGGTATCACTGTCTCCTCGATTTATGAAAATTTCCTGTTCTCTAGCTTTGAATCTAAGGTACTCGTTGATAATGTAGTTTTGAATATCCTCTTCCAATTCCCTATTCAACCCTGAATAACTATCCTTGTAGTCATCAAATCTTGTACGAAACTGGTAATGGCGGTATTTTTGTTTTTGGTAGAGTGTTTCCAAAGATTGATGAAAGTATTTCTTTGACTGCAGCCCGCTTCGAGTGGAGATTCTCAAATTATCGCAGCTGTTATAACGCATGAATTTAGGGCGCTGCATGTTTCCGTCAGTGGAACTGACAGCGTTTTTGAGGTAAATGCGACTTCCATTTTCAAGACTGCTACCATCCGTGGTCAGAGAGTCATGAACTTCACGTTCCACAGTATTGAATGTGTCTAACCAAGATTCTATATGACTGAAATTATTCGGACAGTTGTTTTCGCTGGAATGTGGATCAAAAGTGTAGTGATCTTCTGAAATGAGTCGAAAAATGAATATTTATGTAGTAGATGAACCAGACCAGCGAGTTGAAAATTCGACTGTTACGCTCACCTTGTTGATATAGATTACACCCACCACCGCTTTCATTATCAGAACCTTGAGGAGGTCCCCAAATCTTCATCAAAAACGGTTTCAACTGACTTTTATTCAGTTCCATGTACGCGGCTTCCAAGTCTCCGTGATTTGCTGTCAATACAGTTACCACATCTTCTCGCGTGAAGCATCCTTTCGACATTAGTTGAGTATACTATAAACAATACATAATAACCGCAATGAGAGATTACAGTCTATAGATATACCCTTTTTTTTATAGGTACTTCGGAAATAGAAGCAAAATCGGATTTCACAACTGCTTCCCGAAATATAGTACTTTTCCCGACTAGGAGATTGACTCACCAACACATAACTATGTTATACTCGTATAATCTTGTATCGAATAATACTTTGGAAAAGGATTTCGAGCGCTCTAAACAATCAATATGAAAAAGGAATATGCTCATCATAACTCATTGGAGTAGCATTGATAACCGATCTCCTACATTTCTAGGCGTAGGTAAAACACGTGAAAAGCCTGCTGACAAGTTTCAATCAGTCCCTTGGTTTGTACTACTTCAACTGGATCGTAATAGAAAGAGAATTCTTACCTTCTTTTGCCTCTGCCTTATACACTCGGTAGCAGCCGCCCATATGTCACCGTTATGCAAACGCAAAGCAGCTCTAGCCTCGAGTGTTGATATTGTACCGATAGTGTTCTCTGGCTGTTCACGGCCGTAATTAGTGGCTATCGTTACGACAGCGTCGATCATGTTGCTCCAGTTCTCCGATAACCATTTTATTGGATTTGCGTCTCCACACTGTGCTAATGCAGCAGTCAAGTCTTCGATATTGTACTGCATTTGTTCGGCTTCCTAAAAGTCACCAATAAATTGTACTTGTATTTGACTCAAACCTAAGTTGTTTTAAGGGCCATAGTTTCAGCAGGCCTGCTTACATAAACGTACACAGAGGCAACGTGAGTAACAGGAAGAATTCAATTTCGTCAACTGAGTAAACCTTTTATATCGATTTTGCCAATACGCAATGATTTTTACCAACTCACTCAAGCCTGTTGTGCTGTCACGTGGGGATTTTCCTGTATCATTACGACTCGTCGGTACATACCTTATCAAAATAACATGGCTGCTCTATACAACTCAATCGCAAACGAATATATTAGGTACCTACCGCAAAACATGATGAGGTTACAGATACAGCAAATCATTCAAAATTCGAATTACCTTTAGCAATTTTACGATTTCGAATCCGTGTTTAACATGTTTCTGCAGCAAAATTTTCATGTAGTCTGTAGATGCAGGTGAATCTTTTTGAAAAGGTTGCTGCTGGATGGAAATAATGGATACGTTACTAAATGTGTGAAACTAACTTGAAAATAGAACAGCTTTGAACAAGACCCGTAACTAATGCCAGGGCTGCCCTGGCTGGCCAGCGCGCCGCCCTGCCTATCATATGCGAGCGGAGCGAGCAAAAATTGTTTTGGGTTGTATCTTACGACTCATGCCCCGGTTGAATATCAAATACCCTGGTTGAATATCAAATACCCTGGCACACACAAGCAGTTAGCTACGGGCCTGCGTTTAAACCCTAACTCGAGTCGCCTAATCTGTTCCCTAAAATCGAGATCTGATAAGCGGCTACCTAATATGCAAAATTGTTCTTTCGTAAGCGTAGCGTCAGGGAGGGTAATATTTTCAATGATTTCTTGCTATCTGTTTATAAGAGACTTGCAAACAAACATTGGAGGTTTGTTGGCAAGTCAAATAGAAAATTCTGTACAAAGATGGAGGAAGGGTTAACAGAATCTTTTCTCGCTCGGTTTGCGGGAATGTCGCTAGTGCCCGACTCAATACTTGTGTTCACGCTACGCATAATCAGATTTGGCATGTCAAAGAGCTTAAAACTGTATTCAGCAACGGTGCTAGCTCGGTTGTCCAACTGACTGAGCTGGCATATGCCGAAAGGATACCAGAATATGCCATCAACGCCCAGGTCAAAAGACTACAAATGCAGACTGATTTCCTTTTGGCACTTGTGCTCCATAAATTTTCAAAATCAATGTTTTAGTAACGTCACACGAACAGACAAAGATTTTCTTTTGCTTCATAATCCAATCTGAAAACAAAAATATTAAGCTGTTTACCTGTTTATCACTAGCAAATGAAAGCACACTGTTTGACTTCTTAATTGGATTCCAGTCGGTGTAATCGTCACAAGAGAAAGATCTGTTTCTCTTTCCTACACTACTTGGTACTTCGTAGGTCTACAAAAATAAATTACAGAAGATATTAATTAAGTAGGCATGCGTATCTGAAAATGACGGATGGGATAAAATGCAATCCCTATTTTCAAAATGTACTAAAAAAGTTTACTATATTTCAGCACTTCAGTCTTTAAATTGTGACATTTTTCAGCTGCATCTAAATGATACTCTTTATGCAATGATATAGGGAGAATTATAGTAATTTCCTTCCCTAGAGAAGAAAATGATTACTTTTCTACTATTTACAAGACGATATTTCCAGTTGAAAATTATGCAACAGCTAGATAAAGAATAAATTGTGAAGTAAAAATGTTAATTATGTAACTGTGGGACTCGCCTACGGCTTGTGCTACAAACTTCGCATTTGAGAAATGCTTCCTTCCTTCCCTGACCGTATTATGTACATTACTGGATAAAGAAGTGATACTGGTTGTATGCTTGTATACTGATTGTATTCATGACACCTAAACTTTTATTGGCACAGTTGGCCAAGAATTTTTAATATAAGTCAAGGCCAATTTATTATGAAACTCCCCCGATGACGGTGTTTTACATTATTTCAGTAAGTTCTAATGGTTTCACTGATAAATCTAACACACGCAATTAGTGTACTTTCCTTTCTTTATTTTTTCGCAAAAGAAAAAGTACGCCTAAAAATGCAGCCCGCCATCTCGAATTTCACTTTTCATTTTTGAAAAATATTGCATATGTTGGCGTATTATATGAGGAGCGATATTCCAAAACGGCCTCTGTCTATTTCTTTGAAAAATCGTTTTATACGCCGTCCGGTGAGGAATTTAGTAACACATATTCTGGTCCGAACTAAATCACGATATCACGAATCTAATGCATGTAAGGAGCCAAAATAGACTCGCAAGAAGAAGAAAAAAGTTGTTCCAAAACGGCCTCTGTCCACATATTCTTATCACAATAGAGAAGTCGACATTGTCTTGAGAATTTTATGAAGTTGAGTCTACTGAAAGGCACAGTATGTCTAATTTTATGGCAAACAGAAACTAATAATTCAAAAATGTTGTTCAAAACTGCCTCTATCCAGGAGATCCCCCACTTTGCGACTGTCATGCGAGTCTCCTGTACAAGCAGGATACATTCCGTATTTCAACGAGATAAATTCCTGTAAGTGTTTTATTAGGCAACCCGACTATCAACCGTGACATATAGGTGTAATGTAGGGATACACCAGGTTTTTTCTTTCCCGTGAAAAAAATATATAAAACTGGACAGAGGCCGTTTTGGAATATCGCTCCTCATATGTATCTTCATTCCTCGGCGTTCTTATACTGAAAATCTTTTCCATCCCTCTCATCGTTACTGAGAAAAAAAAAAAAGAAAAAAAGAGAAAAAAAAACTTGAAGATCTGAGAGAACCCGTCAAGACAGGAAACCAGCAATACAGGGGCAAGCAGACAGGCGGATAGATGAATAATTCATCGAAATCTGTCATGCCTTTATAGACAGGGTCGTGAATAAAAAATCCGGGTTCGATACAAAATCTTTCTCGCCCCACTTTTCAATTTTTTTATGGCAATGATTGCGTACACATTATTTTTAAATCTATTGATCAGAAGTTCTGGGCGTTTGGGCCTCTTTGTACAGACTGAGGCAGAGCAATAGTCTCAGTCCCCTTTCCTCGCAGGCCTGTTCACAGCGCGAGTATCGGCGCGAGGCTTACGTACAGCAGAAACAAAATAATGAGGGGGTGATGTCTTAATACCTGAGTAGATATTGTCTGAGGCGGCGGTGAAGTTCCAGTCGATATTGTTTTTCTACTGGGGCTATTACTGTCTTCTTGGTCACCTGTAACATGCAATCCGGTAAGTCAGTTACCTGTAAATAAATAACAATGTTTGAAACATTTTGCCGTAACAAAACGCATTGACTTTAAATACAATGCTAGAGAAAACCGAGAAAATTAAAACCGTAAAATAGAATTACCGTTACCAATCGTGGATTGGTTGTGGGTAAATGGGTGTATCTAGATGAAATTTCTCAATACGGAGAAAGTGTAAGTATTTGAAATTAATATTCCACAATAGGAATGTTTCAGTTGGTTACAATTTGCTACATCTGAACATTTAACCACAGTCATTTGAACACGAAATTGAGGGAGACATTTGGGTGTTGTAATGGCAGACACTAGGCTTTTTCCCACAAAAGGCTAAATGTGACATTGGCAAAAAAAACAACAACTGTATTTCACTATATATAGCTTCAAAGATAAAAACTTGTAAATTGGCCGAGTGATATATATTTTCGTTTAGTTTCGATTGCGTTAATATTAGAAAAAAATTCAAGCCGAGATTGGATTTTTTAAAGTACAGGAGGATTAGAGAGCTCGGTGCAAGAAGTAGTTACGTCAAGTTTTCTGAGGAGGCAGATCGTAATAACCGATAAATCCGTAGTTAGGCCTTTTCTAGGGGTGGGAAAGGGAATACTTTGTTCACCCCCCCCCGCACAACACTGTTAACCGAGATCATGCCGGATGTTAATTGATTTACATAATCTATCAAAGCAAAAAATGGACTTCATCACTTCTTGCATCGAACTCTCCAGTTATACGAAGTATAACCGAGGAAGCATCATACACAACAGTAAATTTTCCTATTAATTTTTTCTTCTGAAAATTTGAGACCGTAAGCCTAATATGATTTCATCAAACATCCGTTTCGGAAAGCCACAAGGGTACGACGGAGAGTCGTGCATAATTTTCTCGCATGAACTGACACCGTGAGCTTAACGCAGTGTTATGAAACATTCGTATAGGAAAACAATATCAGACATGTGCTTCCCCTCATCCACAAAGATTTCCTCCATCTTCGAAATTTTCATGTTTTACAATAACTGCCAATTCGTCTGGACCATATCAATGTCACGTTTTGAAAGCGTTCTGTTTTGGAAGAGACTTTTGACACTTTCCGTTACCTTCTCCCGGCACGCTTGTCCTCACCCATTCGACAGCACGTTTAGTAACGTGAAAGAAAACGAGAAGTCACTCACAAGTGAAACACGATAATTCGATTGAGTAAACCAGACAGGGCACACACGATTTTGTGAAAATCTCACATGCAAACATTTTGCAATGTCATTCGTCCACTCAAACTTCTTCGATTCAGTAATCAAAATACCTTCCAGCGGATTGGAAAGTACGAAAAACGTAATTATGTACTTGCAAAAGGCATCTAATTAGAACAAGATAATCCTGCAAAGCCTCAGCTTCTTCAAGAGATCTGTCATGCATGAATACAGCCGAATCACTCACAAGTGAAATACCTGCGATAATTCGATTGTGTAAACCAGACAGTACACACACGACTTTATGGAAAATCTTACGTGCAAACATTTTGCCATGTCATTCGTCCACTAAAACTTTTTTGATACAATAATCAATACCTAATTGAAAAATACGAAAAAGTGAATGGGTACTTGCAAAGCATCGCATTAAAACAAGATAATTTTCCGAAACCTCAGCTTCTTCAAAAGATAGTTTTGTCATGCATGAATACCAAGTACTTCTCCTTATTAGCTCTAAAAACTTTTTATATAAAGTTGATGCACGAAAGGGCGTCTTCTACTACTGTAAAAATTTAGCGACGAAATCACGTATAAGTACCGAACATTTTGCTTGCATGCCTGTTGAGCTACCCCATCCTGTCCATTCTAGTACTAAGAGAACTGAGTTTTTATCGATACGTAAAATTTCATTTAAGTATGCTCTGTATGAAGACTACCGAAGAACACGAAGTGGTGTACATTAGATGATTAGAAATTATTTAACTTCTGTAGAAGTTTACAGTATACCTCAGTCAGGGAATGAGAGAATAAGTCTTCGTTACTGTTTTGTAGAAAGTGACGTTAGGAAGCCTGACAGTAAATAGATACCTTGAAAATTCAAACATTATCAGAAAAATTTGGAGTGAAACTGAGAAATGTAGTATTAGAGCGCATTCACAGCTTCAGCAATTTTCAATGTTTCTGTCCCTCCCGCCTCTGTGAATGTTGTTTTAAAAGTCGACGTTTGACTAATTCTAGCGGCCAGTCAGCAAAATTGGGGAAACGAGGAACTGTATTTATTCCTCTCCCCAAATTTTAACTAAAATTTTATATTTCTGCTGTCTGGGACTCCCCCCCTCATACATTTTGATAGCTACGACCTTCGTGGCATTGTGAAGAAAACCAAAGACTTTCAAGAGCAAATTAATCTGTTATGCAAATATTAAATGCAACAGAGAGATAGGCAGACACATTGGCAGGTAGGTAGATAGAAAGGCAGACGAGAAAACAAGCAGTCCATCAGCATTCCTTCAGTCAACCAGCTAGACTATCAGGTAGGATCGAAGGCAGACAGTCAATCAGACAAATGGGCGCAAATACTCGCACACGCAGATAACCGTCTATCCTTTATAGCTCTTTTGAGCCCCGTTCCTTCATCTTTTCATGTGTAGAAGAAACAAACGAAAATCCAAGAGCATACGGACTATTTCTTTCTAAGTGGGACATAACTCCGAAGTCCAATACTACAACAACAAAAGAATACTTGTTTTTCAAATGGAAATTTGTATTTGGAACCTGCAGCTAATAAATTTTTCAACCAGAAGGTACTATTCGTTAGAAAATAGAAAAGTTCTAATAATGCAGAAAATGTTTTATCTTTCAAATTCCTAAACAGTAAGCTCCTACATCTAGTTTTTTTAAGACTTTTGAAGGCTGACTCTTCAATTATTTAGATTTTTCAATTTCCTTTTCTTTTTTCCTCTTGATCTAAACGAAATCCTCGATGTGTACCTCAACTGATGTAGGTATACATGTTTTTACAGACTTTACACTTGATAAACTCTCAAAACACGAGCTTGCGTTATGTTCGTGGTTTACATTCATACAAACACAATACCATCAACCATTAATATGAAACCGATAAATTTGGACATTTTATACAGTCGTGATAGGAAAATGTGAGTTTCTTCGTGTTAATCCTAGAAGTTATACAACAGAAGACTTACTTGTGTAAAATTTTCTGTATCTATACGTTCATATCACCCATACTTCTACTTCGGTTGTTAAATTTCTTTTTTTCATACTCCTAACCTAAAACTTACTAAAAGACGAAGATCAAGTATTTATCCGCACAAGTAAACAAATTTGTGCAGTTTTTGTAGCACATAATCACATAATTCCTTTGTAAATTTTGGAAAAACAACTTACCTCCAGTTCTCCCTGTAGTCTTCATAATGCAACGAAAATGAAATTGATTTCTTACTCGCATTTGTTTAACGGGCTACGTATCAAAATTGCAGTCAAAAGCTCCGGAGATTTTATGCGGGAAAATACTTAATATCCGAGCCTAGGAGATTTGGGTGCGAGAAATAGTCAAGTCATCTTCCGAATACAATAATCCGTCACCCTGTCCTATAAAGCATGTAGGGACCTATAGCTGGTCTAGACTGACAAAATTGTGACCGAAACCTGGTTTGACTCTTCTTGCACTCAGCTCTTCCCATATTCTTTTAGGATATCGAATGAAACCCCAGGAAAGCGGACGGAGGCCAGTGATCCATCCTTTCTGTCCTCAAACTGGGAAGTACCACAGGGCTAAATGAGAATAGCTCAGCCTATTACTAAACAAAGAATTCATCAGGAATAAAAAAACTGAGCATTACAAAAAAAAATATTATATATGAAATTCCGTCACTCAACTCAAATCAGGCGATTAAAATTTTTCTATCAATCTCCTGAAACTTGCGGTTCAAAGTTTCTAGCGTGGATGTTGAAAATTAATAACTTTTCCGCGTGTTTATCGCACCGAGTTGACACGTCTGTGTTCGCAAAAGGGTAAAAATGAAAACGGGTAAAGGTTGATCTCTTCTCTACAGATACCAGAAAACCTACGCACGCCCACATCACTTCCCCCTTCGAACTCTACACTCGAATAATTTTAAATTTTGCGAATGATCGTTTATTTGAAATCATATTAAATATCGTTTTACATCGACAAGCTGTAGGTACGTCGTTTTACGAGTACAATTTCGTACCCAACCAAAAAGAAATTGATCGTTTGTGGGGCCTACCTTTCTTTTTCTCCTCGCTGTCGGCTGTTGACACGCTCAAATTTTTCATCGATTCGGTCAACACGTTTTCTGTTTCGGTTTGCTGCACTTTCGCTGTTTCGGATGTCCTCGACTTGCAGCAGACGTCGCACACCCGAGACGCATTCACATTCAGATAGGTGCAGTGCTCGCACTCCCAGTCACACTTCTCCATTTGTACGCTTTGGTACTCCGACTGCGGCTTCGACGTATCCTCCTCGATTTTCTCTGCAGCTAACGGCTTTACCAATTTCGCGGGTTTCGGAAACCGTTGCAACTCAGATTGTGTTTCCGTTTCCGCCGTTTTCGTCGTTAGCTTAGGAATGGATCTGGTCTCCGAATGGCTACCGGGCAAGCTCACCTTTTCACTGACATCTCGTTCCGAGGTGAGCTCGTCGTCCGAGTCGGTCGAACTGTGTCTCACGTTCTTTCGATTGAATGTCCTGTGCCCGGGCGATTTCAAATTTCGCCGGCTACTCGCACTCTTCACCGACATTGCGTCTTCGTCGTCGTACTTCTTGCGGTAACTACGTCTGGAGAGCGCCGGTGATGGCTCTCTGGACGGCAACACGCCGCCGCCGCCGCGTTTCTTGAAGCGTCTGTCGCTCCTTCGCGACATTAGTTCCTCCTCGGTGTCGCTGGGCAAGGTGCGACGACTGCGTCTCGACATCGCCGGCGACACGGCTCGCATCGCAGGCGACGATCGTCGCCTGGACTTGCGGTCGTCACTGACCGATAGATCGCTCTCGCTGTCATCTTCGCTGCTGAATTTTCTCGTTCTTCGACCGTGGCGCTGGCTGTGCAGGCTACCTCGTCGAGGAAGTTCGCCGGTCGGCACGCGGTAAGTCGGTGGGAACATAACGGAGCCGTGCCACGTATTCCCTGGAGCAATTCCCCCCGGCCACGGTGGAAACGCGTTCAAATTCATTTGGCTACGATTCCAATCCCACGCCGACATACCGTGCACGTGACAAGTGGGGCAGTTCAACTGGGCCATTGATTGCGCCTGGTGCGAGAGCAAAACAAATTAGAGATGCTGCACAAACCTTAGGGCCATTCAGGTCAGCGTTGGGTTAGCTGCTTACCTGCACGATGGGTGGAAACGCTGCTGGCCCGTTGAATGTCGAGAAACTGCCCGACCTATGCCGACTTTCGGTGTCCCAATCCAGATAACCGCTGTCCCTGCTGCCGGACTTATAACACACAAATCCGGATCGAAAGTCAATATATTAAGTGCGAATGCGTATTCAATAATAAAGTATTCATTTATTTTTCAGAGTGAACTAGTGTGGGTCGATTGTCGTAAACTGGCTTCAAAAGCAGGGCCTTAAGACCTTACACAAGATACTACGAGGAAGGCTTTCCTTCCAAAACAATTAGCTGCCATCAGTTGGAAAATTTGGGTCCCCAGTTAAAAAACTGAGATAAAGATTTTTTTTCTAAATTTCTATTCCGAACATTTTCCAGCCGAACAAAATACATACAATACCCCCCCCCCCCCATTAAACAAGCTGCTACAGTATACCACTGTTCGCTGGTCGTGTTTCTTGTTGCCTTGCACTTACAAACTTAGCAGTATCGCACAATTGATTGTGTTTCGAAAAATGTGTACCTTATTTTTACAGTCGCATACAGAAAGCTAAAATGGAGTAAATTCATTACTACCTGTTGATCGAAGTCAGTCGGACGTGATAAGTGAGGATACTTCGATCTAGAGTCCCCTCGAATAACTAAAAACAAAAAAAAATAAATACATATTTTGTACAGTTTTGTTGTTCACAAAACAAGTAGCATTTTGTATCAAAAAAGATTTTCAGAAAAAGTCGTAGAAAAAAAAAATTAAAATTTTTTTCCTGGTTTTCAAAAATAGCGTGATTTGCTTTTCTATTCTACCAGTTTCAGGCGTATAATGTGAATAGTCACAATGCCTAAACACCTAATGTACATCAGTCAACAGGTAAGTAAACAGACATACACCTATAATATTTCGAGAATCGATCTTCGTTTTAAATACAGGGCCTATTCTAAGGATTTTTTGCAGGTACGCAAAGTACTGTAAAAATCTCAAAATTCATGTGTACCCCCCCCCCCTTACCAAAAAAAAATTATGGTATGAACTGAAAATTGAAGCAGCAGTTACTTGTTATACATTTTTTTAAACTGATCACTGATCTTGTTTTTTGGAACTACGCAAATTCTGTTTTGCAGTTGCGCAACGAACTTTTGGAACTGCGCAAAGTGTGCGCAGCTGCGCCTTAGAATAGGCCCTGTTCTATTTGCAAGCTCAAATGGTCCACTTATATCTGCAAATTTCCGAGTAAAGCCTTTTGATACGAAGTGCAACCAACATAAATTTGAGTTATAGAATTTATGATAATTTCAACTAATAATGTTGGATTTGGAATTGTTCTCACCTCTGGTCTGCGATGGCGCAGAATGAATTCCTCCGACGAATCTTTTCAAACTTCCCATAAGACTTCCATCTTTTTTCACGATTCCCTGCTGACAATGCAAGGCCTTAAAAATCTACTGTTCCATGTCGCTATAAATTAGCTTTATAAGTTTGATACAAGCGGGCCTAAATTTAGTTTTAAGTTTTGTAACTTAAATTTAAAGAAATTTAAATTGGATAACCTAAGACCAATACGGGATGAATGTTGACTTCTTTCACTTCTCTAATCTTCCCCTATACTTATTTCGCTTCAGAAAATAATGCTAAAAGCTGACCAGTGCTATCGATGCAGAAAAGCTGTAAGATGTTAAGCTGCGACGTAACTGTAAGAACTGGTCAATGTTTTTTGGCTTTGAAATAAAGAAATAACCGCGAATATCATTAAGCTTGCTAGGAACTTTCCAATATTCAGAATAGCCTTAAATGCTTAAGAAAGTTAACTAAATCGTAAAGTACCTAATCTTAATGAGTTTTAGCAAAATTTTAACAAGTCCTTGAATAATATTAAAAGATTTTAAGTAATACCTCCTGACATTAAACGGTTTCTAATAAATTCATAATAACGAGCTTCATAATAAATAAACCCCCGAAATTAGTAAGCCATTAAAGAGAAAGACTTTCTTCAAGCCATTAAGAGTCTTAATAGTCATTGAGGAGTCTTAGCAAGCCTTAAGAGTTTAATAATTGCCATCACTGCATAATTGAGTTCTAAATTACATAATGCTAACATAGATTAAATTAACGTAATTGGTTTAACGCGTTTAACGAATCTTGAGCAGTCTTAAAATCCCTCTTGTCAGACTAAACGAGGCCTTCACAAGTTCTGATTGATCTTACTGAGAGTCAGCATAGTTTTGATAAATCTTTAAGCAATCCTACTCTTCTTCTGGTACCTTATGGATGACTTATACGTAGATACTCGTAGAATAGTCAGAGAAGTTTCTCACTGCGTTCCCTACGATTTGTTGCCTTAGAATAGTTACTTCTCGGTACCGAAGATTGGGGCGGGGGGGGGGAGGTATGTTGAACTTTTTACTAGCCACGTGTCTCACAACATTGAGTAAACGATCCACGAGCATGTTACACAACATAGCACCAATCTTTCAGGTACTGGTGGTAATGTATTCTGCGTGTAAAACATGTTATCCCTGAGAACTGGCCAAAGACTGCAGAACATGTTATCTATCCATCTCGACTGGTACTGAGGTAGTTCTTTTTGCCAAGATATTTTGCGGGGAGGAGAGACAAAACCTGTTCTGGGAATCGAACCCACATCGCGAGGATGCGAGGTAGGCAAAAGATACCATTCAGTCACAGAGCGACTCTAACTGTCCTAAACTCTATATCCAGAATCTGGCTCTGCCTCTCCTAGTGGTGAAAAACCATTGCCAAACGGGTTGCCTATTTGAAGGTGAAAGATGGCAGGGATAGATCCGCCATTCCATGATCCGCTGAGAGACAACGATAGGCAGATTACATTCAAACAAATCAAGCAGGCACAGTACCTTATTTCTATGTAAAATAGACCTTATTTGAGACATTTACGAAAACTGTCTGATAAACGAAACAAACACAGACAGACAGGTAGATCGAGGGCAAAACAGGCAAAGCTGAAAGGGTCGATACGAACGACCCTAGTATAGGCGAGTGCGGTGAAACATGAGCGACATGGCCAAGACATTTAATCCTTTAGTAAGTGTCATTATACATAGACTAATGATCTGAATTGAAGGCAACATAAGCGAGAGGCAAAATAGGCGATCACTTGAAGCTTCACACCACAAGTAGATTTCAGCTTTTGGCCCCAACTTCGCTTTTCCAAGTGCGCCTCCCTTGTAACTGCCTCCTGAGACTGCTTCGCCTGAGACCACGTCCAAGTTTGCTGGTCGAACCTCACCTGCTGTATAGGACTCGGCACTCCTATCCTATTGGGACGTTTATTCCGTCGGGGCGGTGGTATCGGAGCCGTACCTAATTCTCCTTTCGGTGGTAGTGGAGGTTCGAATCCTCGTTCTTTGGCGATCGTTGGTAATCTCTAATCAAAAGACGGACAGGACAAATAAATACCACACATTTCCTTCTCGTCTCAGTTTCTGCAGCGACTGCTGTCGATAGCAAATGCAATTCGCTCACTTTTCTAACATGTGTCTGCCGTTTCGGGTGACGGTGATACATTTGGTCGCAGGAAACGCAAAATTTTTGTCGCACACATAGATCGCACTGAAACTGGGCATTTGACGAACCGCATAGATCGCATTTACGTTCATTCTGCTTTTTTGAATCTGAAAATAATGAACGACGGATCATCACTGAAAGATTCGTAAAATTAGCGATCAGTTACGAAAATTATTCACACTGCGTACAAAAACAGACGTGTGAGAGAGGTGTGTGTGTGTGTGTGCGTGCGTGAGAGAGAGAGAGTACATTACATTTTCTCTGATTGTGGGAGGAGGTGGGACATATACGTTGTACGTAATGATGTAATACAGCTTCAATTTGTGCCCATTTTTGCGAATGAAGCACATTGAAGCAAAACATGTAATGCATGTTTTATCTTAAGGTTAGTAAACAAATCATAGCGTTATTTTGGTTCTGTATAATATAATACTCGTATTAGTCTCGGCATCATGATATTGTATTCAAAATGAGTCCTAAATCGTACATTTATTTGGGACATGAAGCGGTTCTAAAACATCCCATATAGTGCTCTTTCCCGTCTACTAACATTAATGTTGTATCATTCTATGGGTAAAGGACTCATTTGGTTAGTACAATTTTTCCAATTCAAGACGTCGTACCTCGATAATGGACGATTTTCGATGGAGCAAGTATTTGTATATCGAAATTCATCAACCACATCGAAAAACTACACCTGTTATCGAGATACGATGTCTTGGGTTGGAAAAATTGTACCGACCAAATGGGCCCTTCGTGCACAGAATGATAATAAAAATTAAAAGCAGAATACACGCGAAGATAGAGTACGTAAAATTATAACGAACTTTGATTGACTTCTTTGCCAGTCGTGTTCGTGTATTGCTGCTGCGAGGAAAATTCGATTACTTCGTAAGGAGGGTCCGGCGGTTCGGTTTTGGGCAGAGGTGGCGTTGAAAGCCACGGTCGGTTTGAGTCTCGTCGATGCTGTAAACATTATTTGCACTTTTGAGTTAATTCTCAAATACATGCTCGCATATCGAGTGTTCAGTACATATTGTATTATACTGGAACGATGTACGAGGCCGTAGCGACAGGGAGTATGGGGATGTCACACCTCTCAAATTAATGTTGCTAAACGAGTCTGCTATCAGTAAATCGCAGAAACCGGTTGGAACAATTAGCGAAAAGGACCATCTTTTTCTCCTTTTATTTATTTTTTTTTTGGACTAATATGCATTTGTCACGAGGAAAAGTTCGTGAAACCAAAAACGAACGTATTTGTGTTGTGTCTTGCATGTACTTTTCCACACTAATGCCATTCCCTCACGTTCTACGGACGTATCCGTTTAATTTTTCGAAGTTCACGTTCATCTAGTCTATCAGTTGCAGCCTTTAAGTTTATTGGATTCAAGGTAAATCGAAACTGGTAATTCTTCATGTGTTACAACTTGCACAAGATGACAAACCGTTAAGGGATATTAGGAGAAAACCAAAGAGAAAATTCCGCAATAATTTTGTCCTTCGAAGTTTTAGCGAAAGGAAACGTGAGTCAAAAAAACAATTTTTTCCAACACATCTAGAAGACGTAATGAATGTCGAAATTATCAAACGTCTAACTTCAATACTCCAAGATAGCGGTAAAACTCTGGCAACCTTTTACTCATTTGCGAACGAACTCAGTAAGGTGATTTTCATTATCCTAAAAAAGAAGCCAACGTTCCCCTAATTTTCCAATGTCAGACGTGAAATGAGCAAAATTAACAATTTTTAGATAATTCCACACAGCATCGTGATAGGGTTTTTTGGGTCTCTGATTTCGAATAAGTATTCATCGGATTTTTCTTTCAATATTGGGAATTCGGAGGCCGTGTAGAATCAGATGCAAAGCCTGATGAAATATTTGCAGTTACAGGCCTCGGAGAACCCATGTTTTAGTGATTTATTCCTTTTCCGTGTCCAGTCAATTTCACCCATATAAGGGTGAAATTTGGATTTTGGTGGCTCAAATCAAGTTGGATTAAGAATCGAAAAGAAATATTTTGGATCAGCAACTCGAAAATTTTCTATTTTAATATTATTTTGTTCGGTTTCTTCAAGTAGTTTAATTATGTCTTCTTTTCAAGTGTGAAACTTTGATGATCGACCATCAGGAAAAAGACTAATTTACAAACAAAAAAAAAAAAAAAAAAAAAAAAAATTGGCACACATGAAGAATATTTTGCACATACATTTTATAAAATTCCATCATCATCAGAAAAATCACATCACATTAAGAGGATTGCACGGCTGAAATAATAAATCCATGGCATGAAATAATTTTTCGTACGTATGATAAATGAGTCTAAAATTGATAAACGTGATGTCCGAATTTAATCAAACCCTGAATATACTGCTGTTTCACTTTCAAAAAGCTTCTGATCTCGTGCCCAGCACTATAGGAGGCTCTCCGGAAAGAAGGTATTCCGAGGAAGCTAATAAGAATAATAGAAGAAATGTATATAAATTCCAAGGGGAGGGTATTTCTGTATAAAATGGGACAATACTTTGAAATCAAAAGAGGTGTAAAACAGGGAGACCCTCTATCCTAAAATCTTCTCAACAGCCTACTGGAGGAAATCTTCCATAACCTAAGCTGGGAAGGGAGGAGGTTGAAAATAGATGGGGTCCGACTCAGCAACTTAAGGTTCGCGGATGACGTCGCCTTAATAGCACACGACAGAGAGGAAAACTCCAATTAATGGCCAAAGAACTGGATCAAACGAGCTACGTCGTATTGGATTCTGCATACGCTTGAAGTGATGGGTTCATGAACGTATTATTAGGACGTGTACATTGATAAAACAGATGTACACGAACTGACGTGCAAATTCATTTTATTTGATGTTCTTCAGGATCAGATTATTTGACGTGCAAATTCTTTTTTCCTGATGGGTAATTATATATTCCCTAATCGGTATTATATCGAAAATAGTAAAGGGGTATTATAAATCAGCGATCCGAAAAGAACCCCTACTTTGACCCCAGATTCGATTATTCCGAATCGTATCAATTTTGTTCATTCCAAATCTTTATAAAATTTTGGGACCGAAAAAAACATTTTTTGTTGCCGCTTAAGATTTATAAATATGATGGAACAATGTTATCTATCCTACATAGCATAAAAAAAGCTTTTGGGAGATACCTTTCTGGAGCAAGGGGCCGAAAAAGCTATGGAAAGTAGAACTTTTAACTTTGGAATTAGCTCTTCAATGGTTAGATGAAATATATTATTTACCCACCGCAATAATTGAAAGAATTCATTTAGAAAAGACGAAGAAACTAATACACCACCATTTTATCCAAGATAATAGATATACTACAGGTAATTCGTGAAAGTTAGGAAATTCATGAAGAAACTAGGTATTTTATAAAAAGACGATTAGTTTCAGGTAAAGTATGAAAATCTGTTTTTATTTCCCATTATTGTTAGGTAATTCACGTAAGCACTAGTAATTTTATAAATTCGCGGAAGGGTTGTAGTAAAAGTATGAAATAAATTTGCCATATTTATAAAATAGATTCGTGGTCGTATAAGTAAAGAATATAAAATAGAAAACGTCAATTCACATGTAAACCGGCTGTACTACAGTATATAGAGTTGAGTCATTTTCATTTTTTGGTGCATGTATTGTTGTGGTGACACCTCGAGTTGCACAGCACGTTATTCTTCCGGAATACACATATTTTAGTGACGCACTTCTGTGTGCACGAACATCTAACAAAATCTTGTCCGTGACCGAGAGCTTGCGAGGATGCAACTGAGCGGAGCGAAACGGAATTATCACTTGATGAATTTTTCATGGCACAGCGAAAATTGGGATTGCGAATAGAATTGTTCGAGGACTTCATATGGCGTACCAAGACGATAGAAGTTGTCTTCAGTTTTCTCCATAACGCAAGCTAACAATGAGTGGGCATCAGTCTTCGCCCTATCAACATCGGGAATTTGAACTCTACCTGTGTCCCCAATGTCTGGATTGGGAAAGTTAGCATCAGATCGCTCCAGAATTTTCTTCGCTTACTGCTGTAAAGAAGAATTTGATTCGTCTCGTTTTCTCCTATAATGGCGACTGATCGTTCACAGAGCTTGCACACTACTGACTGTGAAAACGTACCCCAAACAGAGCAGTAGTTATCTTCGTCTTCTGAGGGTTTTGGGGCCACGGTGTCAGCATCAGGCGGAATGTTTTCCGAGTTGTTTTCATCTATGAGATTCTCCATATAGCTTTCTCCAATCTTTCCTTCGACTACAACGATGACATAGCAGCTGCTGGCAACGGGAGTGATTGTAAACCCACCTTTGGCAGCTCCCCAAACAGTCATGGCTTCGTATGTGGCGGTGAACGCTTGATACCAGAGTACAGGCTGTGATCCTTCATGAACTGCACGAATTTCAAGCCTTTGCTCCACGCAGTACTGTTGTTGTCTGCCATCCAGGTAAACATGTTTTCCACGTCTTAGCCCTTTCTACACTGCCTTGGCTCTGCGAGTGCCGCGGCTTGCCATGAACGATAGATAAACCGAGCCACATTTCCTTTCGCGCGGTTATTATCCTGTTGGAGAACTCACGTCCATTATCCGACTGCAAAACGCACGGGCTCCGAATCGAAGAAAAACATCCAACAAATTCTGCGCAACTTCTTCCGCTAGTTTGAACGTGAGGGAACGAAGCACCACGAATTTAGTCAGATGATCCTGGTACACGGATACAAACTTATACACTGGACTCAAAGGCTCATGGTCACGTTTATCGGGCTAGAAATGTAAGTCAATTAAGTCTGTTTGACAGCGATTATTGAAATGTCGGAACACCATATAGGCTTGATCAACGCCGGTTCTACCGTGACTGGGCTGCAGCCCAGAGCGGCAAAATTTTGGGGCGGCGAAATTTGTGGCCCAAAAAATAGTTACTTCAATTTTGTGGGAGGCGGCCCGGGGTATGTAAATAAAAAGGCGAAAAAATACTGCAGCCCAGGGCGGCAAAGTGCTTAGAACCGGCCCTGGGCTTGACTACGACTCCTTCCTTGGTTCCACATTTTTTATGCTGGCAGATCTCGTATAATTCCAAGAAACTGGTAATTCGTTTCGCGGGTTATGTTCTTATACCATTTATTTACTTCGCGAATCATTCTATCGCGACCACCAAGACCAACATCACGATGAATGCTCAGTAACACGTCAAACAAACGTACACTTGTAATGTAATACTTCACGGCATCCGTTTCCTTCGTTAAGGGATGAATTAACTTTTCTTCATTATCAATGTTCATCGTGTCCATAATGTTGTAGCAGCCAAAAATCTTTGGGGATTTTCTTACCGACACACTTTTCATAGGTTTAACATCGCGAATTAGTTGGTTATGTTTTTCCGTTGTCGTAAGCCGAGAATCATGCAGGTTTGCCGCGCACTTCACTTCCTTATCGAGTTTTTCTTTCATCAGAGCTAACTTCGAAAAAACCTTCATTATTTGCCATTTCTAAAAATCTAAAATATTACGTTACGTTTGCAATTTGAATGCACTCGAACAATGCCTATATCACCACTAATGTACTCTACATTCAGTCATTCGGTTCTCTGTCTCTTCCTGTTTTCACGTTTTTACTAATTGGCGTTCGTCATTATATGGATCGCCTATAGTTAACGGATATATCTTCACGAATTTATACGGATTTCACAAATTACCGGTAACAGATAGATATGTAGATAGACATAGACGGTCGAGGAGCCAGACAGTGGGTCCGACAGACAGACCGAAAGAGGGCTTGAAAGTTAAAGGCTCCCCCACCTTTGAAGCGTATTTCTACCCAAGTGCTTTTAGATACGATCCTTTGTACAGACTACACTTTTTCTCCGAGTCATTATACTCTTTTGAGACCTCAGATACGAATATGTCCTATATTTCGTACTTCACACCCTTGTGATGTGGATTGATAGAAAAAAGGACGATCGCAGTTGTAATTTTACGACCCAATCTTCACCGCTGACTCAGTAACGCATCAAACATTAGTTTCTATTCGTACACATGTCAATTTTAAATAAGATTAGTAAATATTTAATTACCTGCATAATAGATACGCTCTGAGTAATGTGTGCTAAGTGCTAACCGTAGATAGTGAACGCAACCACAATGTGTGTTACGGATTTTGTAAGCGCGACGAGACTTTTCACTATCACGACATTTTTATATGATACGCATTCTGAAAGTGTAGAAAAAGTCTGCATGTACGTGCTAAATTTAGTAAAATCTGTATTGAGCGTTGGCCAATTTTAGACAAAGACGCGCTTATGTAGTTCCGGTAGCCGGCAGAGTGAAATATGTATATATAGATGAGATATAAAGATGCAGGCGAGTATTACGTAAACAAAATTGTCTGAACGGAGGAAACAGAAACTGGTAAATGTCGACCCAGGGCGTTCTAGTTCGCGAAAATCGAGTTTACTCTGCCCCTCAGCCAACCCGAACTCCATTTTTTCTAGCACCTATTTTGAAATCATTCCGAACTAGGTTTAAAATCAAACTGCGAAATCTCGAAAGGTTGACGTGACAATCAGCTCTATAGACTCACTTCACGATTTTTATTATCCTAGTATCTTATACCTGATAAAATACGGGGAAGCGTATTAATTAGAACTTTCGGTTTATTGGCACGAGAAATCTCGCTGTAGTGTGTACGCATGTGTATTTATAGTTACGAATTTGAAAAATTGCCGGGCCGCTGTTCATCGATGACGATCGCTGAATAAATGGAATAAGAATGGCTGCCACGTGTTCGGCTTTTCGATATCTAGGTACGTATATAAAGTATATAATGCCGAGAAATCTAGTCACTCGAGTAAATTTGGGAGGTTTAATTTTCGCAGTAGAAAAATTCATGCAAAAGTAGTACCAACTGAAATATTCGCAAAGTGCAAATCTGATTTTCTTCTTTTTTTCCCCCATTTTTTAAAACATATTATATAATTTTGGTTATTGGTCTTGAAATATTCTCAGAGCTCCAAAATTTCACATTTCGAGCTGAAAAAACTGAGATTTCTTCCCTTTTTCCAGAAAAGTTGTTTCAGTACGTTTTGGATCGGGCCACTATGGGCAAAATGGCGGGGAAGGGATATGAGATTTGGGCTCACAACCCTCACTAGTAAAGAACCTCAACTAATATGGAAATTATTACCAACGAAATGGCAACAAGGACAGAAATAATAAAACTAACTGCATAACTGTCAAACCGCCAATATATACATGTCTTTCTTTTTTTTGTACGTCTACGAAACTATTTGTCTCTAGCTAGCAGGATAACTGAATGACTATCTATACCCGTCCGTCTATTTCGCTGACAAGCTAGCTCAGCCGATTGTTGTCTCACTGCCTTCCTTAATCTTCGGGTAAAAGATCTGCATTTCAGGAAAGAATCCAGCCCAAGCATTCCGATGGAGGAGGCTGTAGCAATCATTTTTGAAGCATTTTCAATTCATGTTTTTCTTTTAGATGAGTCAACTGGTTCATTGCCCTCCTTGTGTATTCACAGAGATGCGAGTATTTTTACGGATTCTAAGGAGTCTCTTCAAAAACTTAACAAGTCTCAATAAGTCTTAACGAGTCAGAAAAAAAGCGCACTTTATCTCTCTTCCGCCGCACGCCGTAGTGGTCGGAAGACAACTTAAAACGGATAAAAACTGATTTGACAAAAGCGAAAACAAAAATATGAACAGAGTAACTATTTTTTAGTCACTGATTTCAGTGGCCGCATCAATTTTTCCGAGTTCGGACTCCAATTTGAATTTCGAAAATATAAATTCGACCACGTTGAAATTGGTATAACTATGTTGTAGCTCACATAGTGTTCACGTGGTGAAGCGTATGGTGATGCATGCATGCCAAAGTGGTTCCCCAGATAATGCACCCGTAGCTCCGGAAACTACCTTTCTGAGTATCGCGTCAGTAACCAGAAGAATGTCTTGAGGCTGGTCCGAGCCCCTATTTCGCCTCTCCTGTCTTTAAATTCGCGCTGTCCTGCTATGGTCACTATGATGACACACCCTACTGATCGAGGCAGTGCTCATCCAGCATCAACATGCAATTCGGGTGCACTAAAGCCGGACTGCGCTTCCTCCTTTCACCCCTCAACTCCTCGTCTTGGTACGTTTAGTGACGCAAAAATATGATGACGGCGGGGTGAGCTCGGTCGAGGGGTCTGCAGCAGTTACAGCAGCTCTAGGATGGTATCTAGGATAGTACAGTGTCGTTTTGTCCAGTGTGGACCAAGCTTTGTTCGTTGGCCCTTTGCCACGACCATTCCGTTTCCATTTTCTTCTTCATGATGTTCGAGACAGAGGCCGACACCGGGTTATATCCGCTTCATCCGTTTCTACTCTTCAGCATTTCTGAAACCAAGATGTCCAGCGTGAGACGGTCATTCACGCCATCACCTGTGTCGCTGTCGTTGCTGTTGCTGGGATCGATCCTCGTTACCGTCCTGCGCCTCTCCTGCTCTCAGGTCTTACACCCGAACAAAGTTGCCCGGGGTTGTCCTCTGTTCGGGGCTCGATGCTATCACCATCCGATGTAATAAGTACCGAAGCATCCGTAGCCGTTCAGGACTTGAGTCAAGTTGAAGTTCAGTTCTCCATGGGATCTGCCTGCTCACTGATCGAGGTCACGTATTAGCGCTCGAGTCCACTCGTCCTTGGTCGACTGGGCAAGTGCGTTCTTTCACTTACAATGCGTGGACTGCTGGATATCCAGATTGAACCAAAGTGCTTCCCGTTTCGTCTTCGCTCTTTTCTTTGCATTGTATACTTCCGCTATTTTCCCGACCTTGAGTTTGATCGGAGGTAGACACGCTAACATGCCTACTATCTCTGAAGAAACAGTGCGATACGCACTGACACACCGACACACCTCATCGCGGCTTTTCGCTGGATCTTCTCCATCTCCGCTCTCCTGTACGATCTCTTGATGGCGTCGACAAATATTGGCGCCCGATACTGGAGAACCGACATGATGAAGTTCACGTATATCTTTCTCGTCTTCTCCGTCGGTCCTCCTAGGTTCGACATTAGACGCTATCCGGCTACTCGATCTGCCTTCTTAGCTGCTCGCCTAAAGTGCTCTTGGAAAAGCAAACTCTTCTCGAACCACAGCCCCAGGTATTTCAGAGCTGTACGGAACCCAATCTCCACACCTTTTAGGAGGACGAAGGTGGGTGGGCTATACTTGTGTCACATCGCGAACAGTACCGCCTCCGTCTTCTGTACCGCCAAGCACAGCCCTGCGGACTCGATGCAGTGGGTCAGCATCTCCAACGCCGGGTTAACTTGTCACCTGACCTCTGCTGTCGTCTCGGGTTGGCACACATCAGTGTGTCGTCGTGAGCTTGATGTCTGGTGGTAGTTCCAGCCTCTGCAGTCTATCGAAGGCGACGTTTCACAGTGTAGGTCTCAGTACCGATCCCTGTAGAACGCCGCAGGTTATCTCGCTCGTAAACAGGTCGACCGCCGATTCCAGCTCTATTCGGCGGCCGTTCAAGTAATGCGCACGAGGTAACCAGACACCAGAGCTAGTTCCAACGCCTCCATGATACGCGTGTATAATATCGAGTTGAAAGAGTTCTTGATGTCGAGGCTGACCACCGTGCAGAACTGCTACTCACGGACCGACTTCTCCGCCATCTGCTTCAGTTTTAGCGCTACGTCCGCAGTCGAGTGGCCAGTTCTGAATCCATCGCTGTTGTGGCCGTCTCGCGCAGTCCCGCGCCTCTCCTGCTCCCGGCCTCACATTCGAACAGCGCTGTCGACATCTGATGTAGGCACGTACCGAAGCACACATGGCCGCTCAGAACTTGGGTCAGGTGAAAGTTCAGCTCTCCGTGAGTTCTTCCTGCCCATCCATCGAGGTCGCGTATCAGCGCTTGAGTCCACTCGCCCTTGAACAAATGGGCGAGAGCGTCCTTCCACTTCCGAAGCGTGTTCTGCTGGATGACTCGCTCTTGACCCGAAGTGCCTCCCGTTTCGTCTTCGCTTTCTTCTTTGCACCGTATACCACCGCAATTTCGCCGATCTTGAGTTCGATCGGCGGTATACGCGCTAACAGGCCTACTGCATTCGAAGAAACAGTGCGGTACGCACTGACGCACCTCATCGCGGCTTTTCACTGGATCTTCTCCATCTCCGCTCTACTGTATGGTATATCGATGGCGTCGGCGAATACTGACGCCCCGTATAGGAGGACCGACATGATGCCGTTCACGTACATCCTTCTTCGCTTCTCCCTCGCCCCCCCCCCCAGGTTCGACATCAGACAGGACAGCTGTCCAGCTACTCGATCCGCCTTCTCAGCTGCCCGTCTGAAGTGCTTTTGGAACTGCAACTTCCCGTCGAACTACAGCACCAGGTACTTCAGGGCTGTACAGAGCCCAATTTCCACACCTTTTAGGACAAAGATGGGTGGGCTGTACTTGCGTCGCGTCGTGAACAAAACCGCTTCCGTCTTCCGTACCGCTAAGCACAGCCCTGCTGACTCGATCCAGTTGGTCAGCGTCTCTAACGCCTGGTTAACTCGTCACGTGACCTCTGCTGTCGACTCGGCTTGGCACATCACTAGCGTTTCGTCGGCGTAGTATATGAGCCTAACGCCTGGTGGTAGTGCCAGCCTCAGCATCCCGTTGAAGGCGACGTTCCCCAGGGTAGGTCCGAGTACTGATCCCTGAGGAACGCCGCAGGTCATCTCCCATGTGATTGGTGCGGCCGCCGACTTCATCTCTATTCGGCAGCCGTCGAAGTAGCTCCTGATGATGCACACGAGGTAATCAGGTTCCTGCGCCAACTCCAACGCGTCCGTGATACGCGTATACGGAATGGAGTTGAACGCGTTCTTGATGTCGAGGCTGACCGCCGCGCAGAACTCCCGCTCATGGATCGCCTTCTGCGCCAGACTCTTGAACTTCAGCGCGGCGTCCGCAGACGAGCGGCTAGTTCTGAAACCGTACTGACTGCTCGAAATCGTCTTCCGCCTCCGAAAGTGCTCCTCCAGCCTATCCATGATGGTTCGCTCAAACACTTTGCCGACGGTGTCGAGCAGGCAAATAGGCCAGTTCGAGGACGGCTGGCCGTCTGGCTTCCCTGGCTTCTTGATCAGTGCCAGCCGCGCCGTCTTCCATCTGCTCAGAAATGCCCCCTCTGCAACGTGCGATTGAATCGACGTTGGGAATCATGTCCGGACCAGGCGCTTTCCTCTTCTCGTCCTGATTTGGTCGATCGCGCTGTCCACCTCTCTTACACTAAGCAGAGGGAAATCCTCTCGCACCTCGACTGATGCCGTCATTAGCGGGGGGCGCTGGGGGAACAGTTCTTGAACTACCTGTTGCTGCACCCCCGACTCCATTCGGCTCGTCACCGACGGCCTTCCGCCTTTCCGCATCACTACCTTGTACGGCGGGCCGAAATAGTCCATATATTGCTGCAAGTTTTAAAAGTCCTTACCTTGGTGTATTGATTTTTATTTAAGTAATTTTTGTTTAGTGATTAGAGAAATTCCTTTCTCTCTCTTGATTTGTTACTTACAAAAAAAAAAATGTTAACGAAAGCCAAATTTTTAATTCATTTACTCGCTGGAGTACCGGCCCAGCCCGTGATTACTTCTAGGTCGAACAATATCGGTGTATGTCCATCCGGCAGTTCTGATAAATAATATTAAATAAAAATTAATAAAAATTTCTGCTTAAATTTCTTATTAATCACAAAAAAAAAATGTGTAAGACTACTGAGAGACATGATATTTGTAACATAAAAGCACACGATGTGACTTGTCGCACTCTCAAGTCAGCTTAATGAAGTAGCAGAAAGGCGGCTTGGAAGGAGCTATGCAAGAAAATCGATAAACCATACAAAGTGGTCATAAAGAAAGCCGAAGGGCTGTCGTAAGGAACAGAATAGAGCCGGGGGTGCTGCATAGGTGATTCAAGAATTGTTCCCCCAGCGCTCTCCGTTAACGGTGGCACCCATCGAAGTACGAGAGGATTCCCCTCTGCTTGATGTTGATGAAGTGGACAGCGCGATAGACCGGATCAGGACGAAGAAGTGGAAGGCGCCTGGTTCGGATATGATTCCCAATGTCGTCTGCATCAGAAGTGGTCCACAGGACAAACCCGTCCCTCCTGACCAACGTTCTCAATAGCGCCTTGCAGAAGGGGACATCCCCGAGCAGATGGAAGGCGGCGTGGCTAGCACTGATCAAGAAGTCCGGTAAATCCGATGGCCAGCCGTCCTAGTACCGTCCTATATGCTTGTTCGACACAGTTGATAAGGTGTTCAAGCGTACCGTTGTCGATAAGCTGGGGTTTCGAAAGAGAGAGACCATTTCGAACAGTCAGTACCGATCCCGGTGGAAGAAAGAAGAGGAAGCATTAACGACGACGACGGCGTGATTAGCCGTCTGGCGCCCGACACCCAGGTTCCGAAGATGATGAAGAGCGAAAGCAGTTGGAATCAGGTGTCGGCCTTTGTCTCGGCCATCATAAAAAAGAAGATGCAGACGGATTGGTCGAGACAGAGGGCCGGCGATTTACCAAGTTCGGCCCACACCATCGAACAGGACAACTCTGTACCATCCTAGGAGAGCTGCTGCAGCTGCCCTGCGGACCCCCGACAGGGCTCCCCCGTCGTAACCACCGGCCTGCGTCGCCACACGGACCAAGACGAGGAGGTGAGGTGTGAGTGAAGAGGCAGCGCCTCCGGTTGTGGGGGACCTGAATTCCAGGCAAGTGCTCAAGGAGCGCAGACCTCGGTCAGTAGGGAACCACATGGTGGCCCTTGCAGGACGCGCGCACCGGTTGCGGCACGGCGAAATGGGAGCTCGGGCCCGGTCCCGAAACGTCCCTCCGGCTACTGATGCGATACTCGAAAGGGTAGTTTCCGGGCCGGGGGTGCGGTGTCATAGGGGCCACTTTGGCATGCGTACATCGCCATACATCCCACCATACCACAATGTATGAGTTTTGCACATCGATCCTCTCGTGATTCCATGCATAGTTAATGATTTGTAGTTAATATTTTTTTGCAGGAAATTATGAATTAATTTGAAGCACCTACAACTTTTTTTTTTTTTTTTTTTTTTCATTGATGAAAATCTATCGGGCAGAAAAAAGACGCGATACTTGGAACATAACATTCACACAATGAAAGTCACAACATGCAGATATTTCACCGTGGAGGACTCATGTCGTTGATTTTATTCGACGTTTCTTTCATAACAACTTCAAAGATGCATGAAAATCGAATTAGTCGCTGCAATGGTTCAGAGTAGGCCACTTGTTTTCTTTGCATGTTGTATACCATGCTGATGTCACTATAATGGGGAATTCTGTCAAAATTCGCTATTCCAATAATTTTCGACTGAATTCTCAAACGATGCAAGATATACGTTATTCTCTTTCTACACTACTTTCGACAATACGAAATTGACATTTTTGGAACTGAAACTGATGATTCAGCGTGAGACATACGACTGTAGTGACCAATCTCGCCCGCTGGAGGTAAAAAACACTTCGAGGAGTTGGTTTATGTTAGTCGATGACCTGATGCGCAATCAAGTTACCCTCTAATTACCAGCGGAAAAGTTGCCCGTTTGCAACCATCAGTTACCCTCAGATTATCCAAAAACCCGTCAGTTACCCTTGATTCCCCTTAAGTTACCTGGGTAAATTACGCATTTGCAACCCTCAGCCCTCAAATTACCCAGAAACCCGTCAGTTCCCCTTTAGTTACCTAGGTAACTGGCGGGATTAGTTACCCTCTAGTTACCGCGGAAAAGTTACCCATTTGCAACCCTCAGATTACCCAGAAACCTATCAGTTACCCTTGGTTCCCCTTTAGTTATCTGGGTAACTGGCGGGATTTTGCGCATTGGGGAGAACTCTCGAAACGAACGCGAAAGGATTGGAACATGAATCTTGTACGGCTTTTAGAAAGAGTTCAACTTTGTGATCATTGTTAAATATTGAGAACGTTGAAAAGTATTAGCTATCCGAGCTTATTCATAAAGCAATTGCTGCACTCGATGTAGGCACTCTGTTTAACGAAAAAAAAAAAGAGAAAAAAAAAGATGTAGGTCAGTGTTTCCTCTGCTCATGGAATCTCGTGAAATCAAAAAACACATTTAAAGAAAAACTTCCTCACACACCATATGCGTCTATCTATCAAGCATTGTCTAGCTCTGCCCCTTCTCACCTTTCGATAGGACAGTTACGATCTTGATTTCAACAAAAATGAAGAAAACACAAATGAAATTCATCACGCGATATTGCCCGGAACTTTTCCTTTGGCGAAGCACATGTTTTACTTACTCGTATGTTGGTTGTCAGTTGGATTACTGACATACACACCCGTATTCCAGCGTCTGCTGTCTTCCAACCCACTGAAGAACGCAGGGTCGAGGAAAATAATGTTAATAGTCGAAAAAATACTCGTAGTCGCACACATATTTATGTGTATGTGTAAGCCGAAATCCATGTGCTGTGTGTCAACATGTCACACGCAGGAAGGTATCGGTAACGTTTTTCAGCACCGCTGACTGGCAACGTGATTTTTCAGGGCTGGTGCGCTAATCGCGTGGAAAATGAAATTCGGTGAAATGTGTGAAAAACATGTGTTGGGTCGAAAAAATAATCACGGTCCATCGTCGTCCGAGATTTTTCGAAATTATCGTTCAGTCTACGTACGAGTCGAGTGTTGTAAGGAACGATTCAGTTCTATACCTTTGCGCTTTTATACTTAAACTGTGAACGTTTTTTTCTGTCAATTAGTATGATATAGTATTTAAACATGTAAGAATACTGATCCGATTTCAAACGAAATATTATTATTATTATTATTTATTTATTTTTTTCTAATTATACTCGTGAAAGTTTCAAATTTTTAGTGCTCTCATGGATTATGGACTGTGATATGCGTATACCGGCTTATTATAGTACACAGTTTCTTCAAGAGGAAAATCGTTTTCGTCGGTGGCAAGTCAGTTAACGATGAATTCGTAAATAAAATTGAAGATTTTGGCAAATGATTGCAACTATGTACATACTGTATGTAAGTCTTCAATTTTATTTATTATTCGTATGCTAAAATACGAATGTACTGCACGAACTCCGGGAAACGATTTTCTTCGGAAGAAATTTACCGTCCGAGTTGAAATTCATTCGCGATAGCCTTAACTGACCGGTTGAAGTTTTTTATTCTTCCATAAGTGTCTGTGTGAATGAAATGCACTGGTTTCAAAATATCTGGTATGGATATATATAACGTGTACAATGCGATTTTAAATTATTATACTGTAATAATTTGTTAATTTGTACATAGGTATATAGTACTATTTCAAAAAATACTAATAACAATCTCGATTGTATTTTCGTTTTCGATTAAAATACATTTTGTCAAGTAGTCAAGTCAAGTAATGTTCTTCGTATACTCTCGCACGCCTGTAATGTTACTAATTTCTGGTTTCAAGTATAATAACCTCCTTACTTAGAACTGTGAATTCTGTGGCATGCAAAACAAAGAATGAGGCAGTTTGGAGTCGCATCGCCACTTTTTTTCTGTGGTTTTGCCAGCCCAGTCTCAATCATATTGATCTTTCTGCTGTTGAAAGCCCCGTTAGAACTTGAACACAATCGACGGGCTTTTCATCGTTTGTCGGTTAAAAAAAGAAAAAAAATTCACAGTTCCTTCACATAAGTGGGTTACTATAACTTCAAACATTGCTGTAACTATAAGAAATACAACATAAAACACTTGTCCATTTTTACTGTGAAAGAAATTCAAGGTCTTAATGTAAGATTGAGTTATAACTAACGAAAAAGTATTTACAAAATTAAAACTAATCGGAAATTGAGTACGTGATTTTAAAAAGGGTCCAACTCGGAAAATGGCGATTTGAGAAAAACGCTGTTAATGTTTTCAATTTTATACCACGCAAAAATTAAAAGAGATAGAAGGGTGTAGTAAAATAAGTTTAAAAGTTCGAAGTCTCTAGAATTCAAAAATAGAGATAGTTTGAACATCCAAAATATTCCCGTTCAATAAACACGTGATGAAAAATGTCCGAATTGTGCCCTTTCTACAGTTCATGTTTTTAAACTGCTTTTTTGAATATTGAAAACGTTTTGTACGGTTGGGAAGTTGCTGTAAAGACTAATTTTTAACTCTCAGATCATTCAAGAATATCCCTGACTCTCTTACTTCCATTTACGAACGCTACCGGCGGAATTTTCGCAGCTTAATGGAACCTACACAAAAAACTCATATTCGCTAAATAATAATATCTTACGCGATAATATTTTATAATAATTCCGAAAACCGTGAACTTCAGCACGTAAATTTGTTGATAATATTTACATGAAAAAATGATAATAAACATAAGCAGACTGTCCACATTCAATCGCAAAATCCTCGGCGAGTATGATAGATAGCGCTACACGGTTTGCAACATTTGATAGACGACACTTCACAGATTCAATTTTTGAGATTACTTGAAAAAGGGCCTAAGTCGACTTAGGCCCTTTTTAAATTCACGCGCTCGATTGTTTTTCTTTCACTTCGTGAAAGTGTTTTTTAGCAAGTCTGGTACAAAGATTTCACGGTGTTAATTAATTCATCACAAGTAAGAAAAAATGTTACTGACAGGCAAAACAAGAGAGAAATAGGAATAATATGATTTTCCAGACCACCGTACGAGGGGGAAAACAAATAAAAAACCTGCCGACACAGGACTTACAAAGTCGTTGTGTATAATAATAGATAATAATAAAGTATATTTTAATTCCCTCTGGCACAGCCAGTGGGCCAATTACGACAGAAGTTGGGAAAAGCCCTGAGAAGAAAGTGCAGACAAGTTTTAAAAAAGTTCGGCAGAAAATTACCTACAGTCTTGAACCAATTTAGAGCAATCAAAGTCTCAGCTGAGTTCGTACGAGTTTTAAAATTACCTTAATAAGTCTGAAAGATTCCCAAAGCTCACTGAACAAGAAAGTAAGAGTCTAGAACCATAGAGAATTTTAGCGAGTTTTAAACAAGTCCTAATAAATTGTATAGAGTCTGCATTAAATGTGTACGGGTTTCAAAGTGGCCTGAACAAATTTGGTAGATTTTGAATACATGAAACAAGTATGGAAGACTCTTAAAAGTATTCAAAAAGTTATGTACGGTCTCATAGAATCTTAAACAAGCATCGAAGAATTTTAATGAATCTCGAAGAGTCTTTAGGAGTCTTATGCAAACTTGGAAGTGTTGTCTATATTTTACATAATCATCTAAAGAGAAGGAAGAGGTCTGGCATATGTGAATAAATCACCGCATAAGAAGAAAGGGTACTTCTGTCATTGATTTCGTAATCACTTCTTAATAGCGATTTTTTCCCACAATGGAGGGAATATGAATAGGTACATAATTATGTAACACGAGGGCCAGGAAGGTAATCAAATTATTATTGTTGATTATAACAGGAATGCGGTCTCTAGAATGAGCAAGAACTGGTACATAACGTATGGAACACCTCTTTGACATTTGCTCTCAAATTTTCGCTGAAAAAGAAAAATATTGTTTATTAGTCTGTCAAGGAGGCAACCCATTAACACGAGGATAGAAATGCCCCTTTTACACAAAAAAAATTTGGTATAATAATGTTTGATACAAAATGGAAAACAAGACTCTCTTTTAGCTTTCAGATTCTATCTTCGTTCCTAGCTCCGTTTTCCCTTCTAGATGAGGCAGAAGAGTTCAGTTTTTCAGCAAGTAGAGGGGTAGGCACCATTCTATCGTGAAATCTTAACATTGTATATCATACTTCGTAAGAGACGAACGTTTTAAATTATTAGTTCACGGCGCAAAATTGAAACAAAATTATGATCTACCCCCACGAGGCCAGAAAGTCATTGTATGCACATGGATAAGATAATTTTTATATTTATTTAAATAAATAAATAAAATAAAAAAATTTAAAAAAAATAAAAAAAACTTAACAGCTAAATCCTCTAGGCTTAAACTTGGTTCAGTGAATAATCAATTAGTTAATCCTTTCATAAGCAAAAATTTTGCGAATTATAGAGCAGCACCGTTTACATTTGATCGGAACAACTAGGGTTTTTTCGCATAAAAACAAGCTAAGTAATGATTGCAAATAACTCGTAATTGGACAATGTTTTTGATGTATGTGTATTTGCATATATTTCAAATTTTAGTTTACCTTCATTTTTTGAACCGTACATTGTACAACACATAAATGTTGGTAGAATACACTACATTGTTGGAACATACTCGATTTTCAACACGCAGATGATACCGATATTTTTTCTACAAACGTAAAACGTTTAGAAATTTAAGTTTAACGAACAAATTGTGCAACAAATTGACTGAAAAATGTGTTCGTAATTCAATAAGATTGGTAACCATGTATAGAAAAAGGGAGTTGGTGAAATTAAAAATTAAAATAAAGTTCGTCAACTGGGTACCACTGATTTCAAAGGCCGATTGAATCAAACATGACATTCTCTAATGACACAGATCCGGGCCTGTCCCGTGACATTCATTTCGAATTTCATAATTTTCACAATCAAATATCGAAATTTTTTAAGTTTACCAGAAGCTATCTCTAATGCACCGCCACTTTTATGTAGTTGAATATAAAACTCAGTTGTCTAAATTTCTTATGTGCGAGTGTGCGAGCCTGTACTTCTATAATTGATACGCTTTCGCGCTCAAATACACAATTTTTCACTATTATTCTATTTGGGCTGCAAATACGTAAATGTATTGAAATCGCTTATGTCCGGAAACTGTCAAGAGCAAGTCAGATCAAGTAACCAGAATTTCGGGTTTCACTCAATAGTATTAATGGATTTGTTCTTGGAAACGGCATCAGACAAGGGGGATCAAAGAAATCAAAGTATTATATTTTTTATTCTGATGTAGCAAGCAGTACTGAGCTGCTGTGTAGGTCCAAACTATGCCAAAACTGACCATCTTAGTACATCAAAACTAATCGAGTTTTTTTGTGTTTTTTTTTTACTATATTTGTGATGGCGAGCTTTAGAGTACCTTGACTCCGAAATTCCACGAATAGTTCAAATCCAACGACATAAAAAAATATACAAATATACGGGCATATCGAGTCTGCGTAGTTTTCGAAAAATTTTTGGTCAGAGATGTTACTTAATCAATATTAGAAATGGACAACTGATTTATGAAGGAATAAATACAACCCGAGTACTTACTTAGATGTTTAAGATGCACTTAGATATAATATAATTTATACATACCTATACGGTAAAAATGTAGACAAAATTACAATTTTTCGATGATATATTTTTCATGATGAAGGCGAACCGTTACAGCATTTCTATTGATAAGCTTCCTAATTGGCATAAGATACCGAACAGGCTCCTGCTCAATGACGACACTTCGATACAGTGAATATGAGTACCAAGTTAGTACAAATGAATTTTAATTTCAGCATTCAGCATTACCGTCGAACGAATGTTTTTTCGCCTATAATATTTGTGTGTGTGTATAAGCAATACTATTTACAGCCACGGCGCACCCTACAAAATCCTACTTCCGAAATTTTCACTCTGAAATTAGATTACAGAGTGAAACTGACAAATTTTCTAGACTATTAAATTTTCGACGAGATACAGATAAACTCAGAAATAGACTGGGTCGTTTCTGACAGGTGGGAGCAGGTAGCTGAAACATTCATACCGATGAAAATTTATACAGTCAGGTGCACCAAGGTTTTTGTCACATGTTCAAAAACTCTCTTCGCAGGTTGCATGAAATAGCACAGGCCAGCGACTCTCGAGTTGTGGCATCAGGTCGTTAGACACTCTCTTCAATACTAACGAAACAATTAGAAAAATTCACGAAATATTTCGAATACCTATCGCAAAAAGTTTATACGTGGAATTTTGTCTACAAGAGAATCCACCCTATTTCCCCCTCCCTCGTTGAGCCTATATCACCTACAGCCCCATATTCAGTAAACAAGGGAAGTTTTTTTCCTAAGTATTTTGCTGTGATATTATTAGAATAAATACGAGTAATTATAAACGTTTGAATTCAGAATCAAATGAACAGAATCAGGGACGCGTTATTTCACGAACCTGAAAAAGCAAGTTCCAAAAGGAAACGAAGCAGCGATATAATAAATACGCTGATCGGCATGAAGCCAGTTATGAATGTTGCCGGAGACGGGAAGAAAGGTAATTATTTGCAACTTGTTCGATATTTTCTGAATTATAACCACGCGTGAGCTTCTAGTCTATGTATATAAAAGATGAAAAAAAACACAAAAAACAGCGCTGAATAGTACGATGTTGAAAATGAAAAAATCATAAACACTCCGCCGAAGTTCAATATTCAAGACTCGTCTGTATCCAGGATCGTATTTGGCAGACCGAGGCACATGGCCCCGCTATCAAGAGGTCTCGAGCTCCACCAGTGCAAAACCAATTTTAATGCAAACAACGGGATCGTCTGTTTATTTGACGATTGACCGCCTGAATTCGCCAAAAATGTTGAATGAAAAAAAAAAAAAAACACGGGACGAAGCTCTAATCGGTTAGGTTTCTTCGCTACAATTAGCTTCAACTATTTATCCATGTTATAATCAACCTGATTAGGCGCTCATTTCATGGGAGAGGGTAAAATAATATTCTTTGCATCTATAAATCCTTTTATTTCAAGAATTTAGATTTTTGGGCGTGATAATTTTTTGGGAGGGGTAGCTGCCTCAAACGCTTCCCCGCTCAGGATCGCCACTATATTGACAGCAGGTCCAAAACCAATAAGGAAATCCACATTTCGAAATCCCATTTCATCTTAATGGCGAAAAATGTTCGTATGTTTTCACCGAATTAGGATCAGTTAACGCGGACTTCGTGAAGTTAGTGTCGAGGATAAGTATCTCACAACCTGAGAGGGTGAAAAATAAAAGAAAGCAGGGGCTTCGCCTTTCGCCGCTCTACTCGTGTCGGTGACTGATTTCCTCCTCAATTACTTGCCTATCTAAATTTCTGTCTGTCTGATGGCCAGGTAACTAACCGAATATCTGTGTCTCTATTGACCTGTTTCACGGGTCAGTTGGATTTTAAGGTAACAGATTAACCACAACTGTTTTTCGAATTTGGGTGGGTAATCCGTCCAGCAATTTTTTTCGAGAGAGGAGACAAGTGATGACTCAGCGAACAGGAAATAAGGTATAAAGAGTCTTCAATACATCATAAAGAAAACTAGGGTTGTCTTCAAGGGTGTCAGGAGGCGGGATTGCCAAGTAGTATTTTTATACACCATTTCACAGCAGTGAACACTTTCCAATATGATATTTGATGTACAGGTTTGTTTTATAGTCGCACTGATTTTGATACCGAGAATGATTTTTTAATCCAGTTTCATTGAATGAAATGGGTGGAAGATTCACAGGAACTGTGTACGATTTTTTATTTATTTTTTTCTTCAAAATAGTATTCATTTTTTGAGTCCAATGTTCACAACATTCTTGAAGAGGTTGAATACAAAATTCATCTTTAAAATCATATTCATTTATCTCAGAAACCTATGAGTCACATTCACTGACAGTCCTACTTTAATTATACTCTGAAGAAGAGAGAGAATTGTAAGATCATTTCCAAAATCGAATTCATTACGAAATCCTATAAATTTATCACTACATCGAAAAATATGACTTTTGTTCAATTCCCTGTTAAATCTACCTGACGAGGGCAACTACTTAATAGTTACGGCAGGATATTTTCATTCTTAGAAACGTCAGAAGAGCTATCACAAATAGGAACTAAAGCCTCGAGGGACAATAAGAAAAATTCTTGTAACCCGTTGAATTTCTTCATCAGTCAGACCGCATTTTTGAGTGTTTAAGCAGAAATCACATCGAAGATTGAGCAGAAGACGATAATCATACTTTGCTAGCAAGTAGGGATTCTGAAAATTTCAAAAAATTAACGGTGAAATGCGAGCAAGTTTGAAATTCTTGCTCTTGTTGGGTTGCCTTGCCTTCACCGTTCACCTAATTACTGAGTCGGAAGATTTCGAGCGAATTTAGGTGCCTAAAAACAGTGAAGAAACTTGAGGTGAGCGCAATAGAATGCCTCCTCACAAATTCAGCTTCACTACCTGTCAATGTGGTGACGATGACACGGGTGATAACCGAACGGATATGAAAGAGAATGGTTTCTTTGAAGTAATCAATTGGCAGTTAAGATTGAAATACTTCTTTGTTTCGGTTACCTCTATAAGAAAAATAGTATTCGTCGGAAAGAAGCTTTAAGCTCTTCTTGTACGCTTTTGAAAAGAAAATGTAAATGATATTTAAACCTGAACTGCAATTAAGTTACAGCGTGTCGCGCCTTTCTTCTGGAAACCAATGCTGGAGATTTCATCGAAATAGTGCACCTAATTATATCGTTATTATTATTCTTTTTTTCAAACTGTATCAATAACTGTGGTATGTGCATATTTTTTCTATTTACTATCGGTCGAAGCAGCATAGTGTATGTACTTGGCGGTTTCCGGTATTGTAGATGAATCTTAAAAGCTAGCCCCACGTCTTATTCACCTCACCAAGTGAAGACAGGCAACACTTCCTAAACATGTGTATGTACATTTCAGAACCGTAATTTTTGAAGGAGCAATTCAATAACTTCCTCCTTTTGGGCCATAATTGTGTATGTATATCAACAAAAACCTCACGAGATATAAATTTACAGTTCGAACTTGTTTTATATCAGAGAGCGTACAATAAATTATCTTTTATGTAAGGTCAAACTTTACCAATTCTAGCTGCGCTTCTGCGAAGATTCGCCTACAATACTAAATCCCCAAGAATTCCTTTTTTCGTGTCGTTTGTTTAACATTTTTGAGTGCATGGTGTAAGAGATAGCCGCACTTCTTACTTCAAACAGTAACATATTCGATTTATTTTATTTTTTTAAGGTAAGAGAAGAGAATATTCGTTACATATGGATACAGCTGCTCGCTTTCACGACAACATGGAGAATCTTGGTACGTATTTATTCGTACAGATATTTAGCTTTCGAGTAGGAACTAGTATTCGTTTAGTTGATCATGAATATAATATGCAAAATACCATAATATCTTAAAATAAGCGAACGATCGAACGAGGTTAAGACGAATATAGAAAAACGCCGAAATTTTCAACATAAAAATCTGTTCTATAGGTGTAAGAGGCTTAAAGAAAACTCGTCACGACAGAGATTCAGCTCTAAGACGTTTTTTTAAAAGGTACCAGCTTCCTATCATACACTTTGAATAACTACAACGCATTCGATTATTTTCTACGGAGAAGATACAACTTTTAATTTAATCTACGGGAAGCTTGTCGATGAGGGCACCATCTATGTAACCTTTGTCTGCACTACATCTGGCATCTTTACTTAGACCTTAAGTATTCGAATTAAGGAGAAATAAGGCGTAAAAAAATACCGAATCATTAAGTACGTATTTATAATTTTAAGGATCCTAAAATGTGTTTTCAATATTTATCGTGTGTTACCTTTCCCCTTCCCTTCAAGCGTATACAAGATGAACAAATAATCGTTGATTTCAGAATCGTTCTTATGGGTGCATATTCTTGAACTTGCCTCAAGTTGATTTTAACATTTCCGTCCTCTTCTTCTCCGGCTTATCCACCCTATAGAAAAAGAAAAGAGGGACTGTAACCTCAAGAACAGTAAAATAGATTTCGATGTTATAAATGACTTCGATGGTAGATTTCAGTGGAGGCTAATTTTCTTTCCACGCTACACGATTTCAAAATTTTCCTAGGAGATGATTTTGTTATTTTGTAATAACTAGCAAATCGGTCTAGCTAAAAAGAAAAGTCCCTTCGGACCGAGAATATTGAGAAAATATGTAATCGAATCTGCCACTTCAAAAATGTAAAATCGGGACTCACGTTGATCTGTAAAAAAAGTTTGGGAATTATAATTATCCTATTCAGCTGTTCGCACTTGTATAAGCTTGATGCCTCCTCATCTACCAGCAGTGGCGTAACCCATACACGCAGCAATGGAAACTTTTGGACGCGGACAGACGATATTTATCTACTTACTCCTTGAAAACTGTCAAAAGGACAAACTGAATCTCCGAGGGAAAACTGTTTCCGATAAAATACCTATACAATTTTAACGAAAATTTTGCAAATAACCTGATATTTTTTAATATTAATTATTAGAACTAGGATCTTCCTCCAACGTGGGCGCCACTGCTTATAAGGTTATAAATTCGAGGTATTATTTAGATTCCTTCTTATGTGTTACCTCTCCTAAATTTTGCCTTTGGAAAGTTGTCATTCGTTTACCGAAACGACTTTCCAAGAAACAGAACATGTAAAACATGATTCCAACTTCGGAGGAAATACATATTTGCATGCTCTCGTTGTACTTCTACAGTACTTACACAATTTCGAAGAATCGTGCTAGTACAAAAAATTCGTACTCTATAAAGAACATGAATCTGAATAATGTCTTCGCAAGTTGAAAACACTTTCTGGAGCCGAAACACAGGACTATTGAATATTGATGATACAACTTCTGTCTCAGCAAAACGAATCGAATTGACAAATATTTTGTAACGTTCAGACTGTCGAAGAAGTCTCGAACATTGTTTTTATTCGAATACAAACACTTTGTGCTTACACGAACAATGGAAATCAGTAGCATTCTCAAGTCACCAAATATTTGACAAATCTATCAGTTCTGTTATTCTCGTAAAATAATCGCGCAATCGAATAGATTGGAGGACTGCTTGTTAGAAATTTAATGTGACCCTTCGAAAGGCACTATTTTTCTTCAGACCAAAATTCTGCCTTACGTATTACATAGCCTCTTCCCCCTTTGTTGTAAATTTAATCTGCCAATGCAACGTGTAGCATAGATTAAATTTATAACATCTCCCTCTGCAAAAATCGTGTTCTGAAACTTATCCCTCCCATAACTGTCCCGTCTGAAAGAGGCTGATTACCAATGTTGTGCAAAAACGGTAAATGCCGCAGGATGCTCATTGGATTAGAACATCTCAAAGATGAAGATTAAAAAAAAAAAAAAAAAAAAAAAGAATAACAGGATGCCGGGCTAAAAAAAGGGATAGAAGGGATGAAAGAAAATATTCCGGATATAGCATTGTCTTATTAAAACGTGTTCAACATATCAACGAGCCTGGGAGATTTTCAAAGAGGTGAAACAATTCTAAAACATTTTGAAGGATCTAAGTGAGTTTTATGGAAGTCTTATAAAATGTTAAAATGGGAAAGACTTGAAATCTCAAACATCTTTTATTTTATGTCATTTTATTTTGAATCTTGAAGAATATTAAAGAAATTTTAAAGAATTCCAAACTAGCATAAAGGAAGTCTAGATGCGTCCTGAACGAGTCCGTAAGCACGTAAAAAATATTGTAAGGATTCGGAAGAATACTAATGTGTCTTGAACGAGTATGAAATTGCGGTACACAGTTTCCTCTGGGTGTTGAAGTAAAGTCAGCCACGCAATAAGTCTTGTCCCGAAACACGGGCTATCTGGCCCGGTTGGTCTGCAGAGGAGGCTGATTGGCCATTGGGTAGCGAGACCCGGCGGTTCCGGAGTGACCGGAACGCGTCTTTGTTTGCCGAAGATCGTGCCTCCTCGCGAGTCGAGATATTTTTAAAAGGTTATACGCGAGATCAAGCTTATGGGGTATACACAAACAAACGATTGGCGTGGGATAATTAATGTATTAACGAATGTTACTCGAAATGCCAACGAAACAATTAGGAAAAGAACATTATGCGGAACAATCGCATATTTACAATCAAAGTTTAAGGTACAGAAATACGGCTCGAAAGTAAGGTGAGAAAATAAGTCGCGAATCGTTTTTTCCTAAATCGAGGGTACGAAAGACGCGGGAAGTTGGCGACGGGTTACGGCGTGCGGTACAGATCGTATCGATAATCAGACAGCCTAACTAACTTCATAATATTAGTAATCTGACTGCGTGCAGGAATCGGGAGCAGGGAGTCAAACAAAGGAACAGCCTGTCCCTGGGGTATCGGTGGCTACTACCAGCTATCGACCGTCCATAAGCTTCATTCGCAACTAGTTAGGAGCCTACAGGTACGCTGCTTTAGCGATTCGGTCGGCATCCGAGAGAAGGGAATCTGCAGGGGGCTATAACCGTGAGGTAAGTAGTCGTCTATGACTTGAGGGGCTCGTTCGCAACCTGCCTGGAGACGTACTGGCTAGAGAAAAGGCACGACCGTGCGACAGCAGGAAAAAAGCGGTATTGGATAAGTTTTGGAAGAAATGAGATGTAGGCGTAAAGAGAGATAGCTACGGAGCAGATAAAGAGTTTCTAGGCTGGAGAGGTGGCAAGTGATATTTACAGAATGGCACGAAAGAGTACGAGCTTAATCAACACTGCGAGCGAGTTGCTGAAATCGAATGCTTTCAACTGGTGTAAATCGGAGATCTTATAAGAAGGATCGAAATCATACATAACTGTGGAAATGCGGCAAGCTCTGGTGGTGACGAGGGAAAATGGAACTTGGAGAAAGGGGCAGGGCGATGAACGAATTCATCGATGTCGAGGTAAAAAATAAAATAAACTAGGAATACACAGGATAATGACAGCGGGTTGAAAAGAGAGCTCCCAGTACGCGACCAGCGCAAATTGGCATACTCGGAACCGATTTAAGTAGGAAGCGGAGAACGGGAGTGAAGTAACGACACTAGTACACAAGGGTGCATGCGTAATGAGACCGTACGGCTATGTACGGAGGAAGCCAGACAGTCAGGCAGTTCAGTTTGCAACCCCTAAGAATTTAGGGTGACAAGTGTGTCGTTATTGCAGTCTTAAAAGAGTCTTTTCAAGTATCGTAGAACAACTTAAAAGTCTCGAATAAGTCTGAAGGAGTTTTACTAGGTTAACAAATGAAGTGAATCTTAAATAAGTTTCGAGAATACTTAAAGAACTTTGAAGAGCCTTAGTCAAGCTTGAGTGACTACTAAAGAAGTTTAAAAGGGCCTTAAAGAGTCCTAGTTATGTTGGAACAATTTTGAAAAAATTAAAAAAAAAAAAAATTAGAACGAGACTTGTAGAACCTTCATCGAATTTTGACGAGTCGTTTTAGCGAATTTCACACGAATCTATAGAAGAATCTTAGCGAGGTTGAAGCAGCATGAGATTTACACGAATCATAAAATGAACATGTCGCAGGATGCTTTAAAAAATGAAAATTAGAATGAAAGAAAAAACGAAAAATAAACTAAAAATAAAGTAATTAATAAAATATACGTTTTTATAGAGATGGGGGCAGGGATTTCTATGAATTGACTTCCGGGCACTTGTCACTTAAATCCCGTCCTCCTTATTCCAGCCCTGTTTCAGAAGCGGGACGGAATGACACGAATGCGTATTTTTATACAATTTTCCCGGGTTTCGGCACCAGAAAATGCGAGTACTATGAAAATCTCCGTCAATGGTGAGATTTTACTAACATACAATTTATTGTGTGTAAATCCTAATTTACTCAAAATTTATGTGAGGCAAGTAATTGTGTTAATAAACAACTTCGTGAGGAAATTGGTGTAGGTAAAATAAGTACTAAATGTCAAGAATAAGATGTATTCTGGAGCTTATATATATTTTATTTATTATAATCGGTCAACTGAGTTACATTGAAAGATATTTTTCCGGGTTAGATTGCAAAGAAACGTTTTCGCTTAATATTACAATCTTATTTTGACGTCGAAGATGGTCGCGTAATTAAGTATGATTAAGTAATATATTTATTTTGAATTGAAGCATGAATTTATTCTTATTACACCATTCATAGTGAATAATGTTATCATTTTATTTGGTTTTAAATCTGTGTAATGCAGTAGTTATTATATGTATATGTATTATGAAACACGTATCTTTAATGGGAATAGTTTTAAGAATAAGAATATCTGTGTTAAGAGCTGATGTACAGAATAGTCGACCATCTAATATTCTTCCCTTTTGGGAAAGGAAAACATAGAAATCGGAGATAGGTATGGATATGGTCAACCTTTCATAAAGAGGTTAGATCAAAACCGACAGTTGCCATTTTACCCCAAGTGCGCAAATAGGCAAAATACTGAACGCTGGTGAAGCAATATGTCTTGCAGCGCAGTCAGTGTGTGATAATATGTGTCTAGTGTTAGTGAGGAATCCGACTGCAATGAAATCAACTGTGCGAGAATGGTTGCAGTTGCCTAAATTGAAGGGGACATTTGGCAAGTGTCACTTATGATTCTCATCTTGGACGTTACATCGTGAAAACTGTTTTAAAGTCGATATGAAACGTGAAGAAAAGTGTAGTTATGGAATGCGTTTTAGAACAAAAATTATCATACTACGCTGGATTAAACAAAACAAAATTTTCTCCAAGAATGAAGATGTTAGCATCAAAACTGACACTTGCCACAAAAAAAAGGAGAAAATAAGGTTAGGGCGTTAGCTGATATAGCAAAAAATTAATAATAAATACTAAAGGATGGTCATTATGAGAAAATCTGAGAAACATGATATTCTTTATAAAATCATCTGTGATACATACAATGAGAATCAAAGCTGACACTTGCCAAGGCATCAGTTCTGATTCTCAGGATCATTGAAAAGAAATTCTGTTATTGTTACATTCGATTTTCAGCAACTTCAGCAGAAAATGCCAGTAAAAGATGCCCAATTTTAGGGCGAAGAAATATTTCACGATTAAACTAATTACCATTTCTTTTTCAAGTTATCAGTATTGAAAAAATATAGAAACGCTCGCCTGAACACCGAATAGCATATCCTGCGATATCGAAGGAAGCATGTTGCTAAAATGTTGATGGAATCTTTCGAAACAGTCATGGTAATAATAATAAGAGTACATTTATCAAAAAACTAGAAAAATATAACTGATACGTTGTAAAGGATACTAAATTTGCTTCGAAAATCACTGTCCTTTGTCTGGAGCTTCAATTTGAGAATACTTCGCCTTTGCTAAATACGGGAAATTTGGCTGTTGGTTACAGAATCCAGAAAATAAAAATTATTGTATAAAAATTTTACGAACCCCGTTCGTTAGATTTTGAAATGAATCGAGTTTATGGTGTCATCTGCAGTCAACTATTCGTACATCAAATCGCGTGAACTAATAAGTTTACCTGACTTAATTACCTATGTGCGCGAAATTATTATCAAGTTATTAATTTACAGTGTAATGCAAATTTTTATTTTAGCTAAGTATAAATTGTACTCGTACATCTACCATATTAGTACCTTCGAATATTAATTAAGATAGGTATGTTTATCTACTTTAATGTCTACGAAAATATTTAAGCTTATGATAAAAGTTTTAAGGTTACGCACAACGAAAAGTGTGGTTTACATAAACTGTGACGCGTGATTGGTGATTGGAGTATAGACTGCGTTAGTTTTGAACGGTGTGCATGCAGATTTTAATGTTATTTCGAAAATTTGTGTAATTAGATTATTCTATATTATTCAGACAATTTTATTTCGACTATTTTTAATAGTACTCTACTTCCGGATAATACTGATCATTTTCTTATAGTTTTTTCTTATAGTTCCCAGTCAAATAAGTCGGCCATAGGAACGGTTGGTAAAGTCCAAGTTGTCCGAGATTACGTTACTCGTATTGCATTTCGACACCACGTGGGCGAGGTACCTAAACTAGTGTCTAACAAGTCCCAATAAATTTCGTGAAACTGAGATCGAGTAAGTTGAATGGGTACTTTGGAAAACTCGAAGTAAGTACAAAGGTATGAACTTTTAATTTACCATAATAAAAATGAAAAATTATAATTTTAACCTTTGCAGACGTGTACGGTCACACGATACGTTGAAACAATGGGAAGACTGCTTGCGTAAAATATTGATGTGTTGACGGAATGAAACCAAGCTAGAGAATTGCCGTTTGCTCAAAAAAACACTCAGTTATTAAGCCCCTTTATTCGTGCGAATTCTGGGCTATTTTCATCCCTAATACGCAATTACAATAGCCCCTATTTTACTTATCTCATGGGCCGGGTCCTAGTAACGGAGGGTATGGGAGATCATCACCTCTTCCACGCTTTTTGAAAATATGGTCCTCGGCAAATTCTAGTAGCCAGCTGGCAAAATTGGGAGAGTAAAAACAATTTTTTTCAATAGAATTCTGTACACGTTTTTTCCGGAATTTCTGCGGTCTACACCCTACTTCCCTTTTCGTACCAAAAACAAACCTTACTGGCTACTGCCCAGCCTAGGGGATGCGTGGAAAATTTTAGAACTTCCATAACTGCGGATCGAAAACTGAACTTGCTTAAGAATCCAGGTCGCATATCAGACATGAGCTATTAGTTGAACGAAGGCCCCGCATTCATGGCATCTTGATCAGCCTTTACTGTCCCATATGATGCCCGCTAGCCTACTTTGGGTGGCTTAACGCTACGCGCCTCGAAATAACAAAAATGTTTCCTTCATGTTTTCGACAAAATAATAAAGGCAAACTCCATCGTGGTAGTTGAAGTGAAAAACAAAAACATAGATGACAGTTAATGAAGTTTAATTTTTATTTTATGAACAGCGGTCGCAGTATCGTTGAACACAGGGGCCCGGAGCCGGCCTCAGAACCGGAGCCGCTCCGACCTGGCCCCGGCTTTGGAGCAAAGTTCAATTTACGAGTAGCTTCAGCTCTGGTTCCGGGTAAAAGTGTTTTAAAATTAGCTCCGGTTTCGGTAAATAAATTTTTCCGGCCTTCGGTTCAGGCTCGAAATCCGATAAATTGTCTTTGGCTTCGGTTCTAGAAATTTTTTTCGGGCTCCGGTTGCAGTACCTCTGGAAAATGGACTATTCCGGAACTCGAGCTCCAACTCCCGGTCCTTTCCTGTGCCTGAAGTATATGTAGACTAGCTGAACGACGGTGTCGCATTCGTACAAATATCATCTTGATGTCCTTGGTTAACTTACTGCACCGTGTGATGCCTGTCTTCGCCCAAATAACGAAAATTTTTCCCTCACGTTTTGGGCATTAAAAATTTACGGAGGCGAACTCCAAGGGATTTGGGCGAGTGGTCTGGGATGATCACTAGTACCGAGAAATCTATTCATAGTGCATACGAAAGCCGACCACAACACACAGGTATACAGAAAGAAAAAATTATACTTTTGGAAAGTCTCCCTTTCCCCCAACCAAACTGGTTCCGTATAAGATAAAAATAATACGTCTAAAACGATTTAGAATAGAACATTTTTTAAAAGGCGGCGTCAGAATGTCAAAGTTTTCTATGGAAAAACATATGTGACGCGCCATGAGAAATTATACCTTCGGGTGAAGAGGGTCGAAAATGAAATTTTGACTGATTCTAATAGAGAAAAGTATGGAGAATCCAATGCCGCAAATCGCAGCTCAATCGGAGCAAAATTCTCAGAGATATGCCATTTTAAAGTTGGAAACTACTAAAAAAAATTTCAAAATTTGGATTACATGTTTTTGGGACACTGATTTCGAATATCTCAGCACACATGTCCGGCACATAATGAGGGTTCAAATGCAAACTTCAACTTCACCTTGAAATTAAAAAGATAGTTTTTCAGTTGATATCTACGCATACGCCTCGATAAGGTTATAAAACTTTATCGACTCCCTAAGATTTATTGATATTACGTACTTAAAAAATATATTCAGACTCGTTAAAACTTTTGAGATTTTTCAAAATTACGATAGGCGCTGTGAACACTTTGTTCACATTCTTTAAAATCATATGAGACTTTAAAACTCGCGAACTACATGTTCAGGTTTGTCCGAATCAGTGCGGCCAATATAAAGACTCTGCGATTCTTTTAATAAACTATTAAGACTTAGTAAGACGCTATTGCCATTTCTTAAAGACTCTTTTGGGACTAGTTTAATAAATCCGATTTAAAACATAGTTCGTATTCTTGTCTACCTAGCTAATGGGAAGGTACCGCGATATTCAGTTTTGACGCACTCAACTATATACTCGTGTTTTTCGAACATTTCCTCAGTTTCTACACTCAAGTCTCCCTGTGCAAAGGACTAAAAGTACTCTTCATAAATTATTAAAAAATTGTCCAATTTTTCAAGATAAGCAAAATTTTATCATACGATTATAGTGAATAGCTATTCTCGGGCCACGTTTTTTACTGTAATTATGAAACATGGGTTGCTGCTAGTCTTTCAAAATGGTATCTTCGTACAGACAGTATCTGCACATCATCACAATACGACGATTTCCATATCTATTCCTTGAAACAAAAAATGCAGATCTGTCATCTGTGCCATGTAAAATGCAAATGGAGGCTAGTAATTTTTCGTCTAAGGTCAACCTTTTTCTGAAAGTAAAACATGATCGAACTTCCTATAATACCTAGTGGATTCGTGAAAGCATTCAACTTTTGCTCTTTGAAAACTTTCTTTTGCTTCTCTCATAGCATTTGCTGGGATGTTGTTGAATCCAGAGATAATTGTATTCTCGGTTCCCAGATAATTTTGTGCTATTCCAACAGTTGCACACGTTCACGATGCAAGTTAGCGTAAAAAGACTGGAAAAATAAAAATGATGCGAGAATTAGAATTTACAGAGTGTGAGGCGGTATCAACAATCACTGATGAATGATGAAACATCAAGACAATTGGTGGGTTTCTTTCTGACGAAAGCTTCAGTTTATTTCAACGTAGCACTATTCAATGCACAGACAATCCGATTTCTCGAAATTTCCACGTAGCCTATAGGAGAAGTTCATTTCTCTCAATCAATATTTGGCTTCTTTGGAGGAAGAGACTATTCGACAAGAGCCTGGTCCATCTTAGCTAAAGTTCTCACGGTTGCGAAGAGACCTAGGACACAATTAAACACCGGATATCTCCTCTCAACCATAATCCGTAAATAAATCATAATTATTTCCGTCGTAAATTGAAGCGACATGGAAAAGCAAGATGACTGAGTTACAAGTCAAATTCAGATAAGTTGATGATGACATGTGGCGGCTATGAGCTATCGAAAAGTCACTGTACGCCTTCCATGTCACTTCCATATAGATTATTACGGGGGAACGTGTTTCAAGTTTGAGCACTTGCTTGCTCATCGAACTGAATTCTACGCGATTTTAGTCGTACACCCAGAAATTGTAGGTAGGGCGACTTCATTCCTGAGGATGTACTCGTATGATAGGTTGATAGCTGTTATGACTAGGGAGGGAAGATGTATGATTTTAAACATCTTTCAAAGGCAGGCTAGGGTCCAATCAGGCCATGTGGCGAATACAACTTCCCCACGCTACATCATCAACGTAGCAGGGGCATGACTAGGGGGCTAAGCTTTCAGCCTCCACTCACAAAAATTGATGACAGTAAAAATTTATTATTAGGGGTGGGAGTTAAATTTACTTTTCAAACAAAAAAATCCCTCCGCAGACCCTGCAACCCAAGTTTTCTCATTATATCACGTTTTACTATTCATCGTTACTAGGGAAATCTTAAGCGAGAAATTCTGCGTACAGTGATTTGGGAAAGTACGAGTACAGGATGATTCAGGAAGCTATGCAAACATTTCCATGTGGATGTCTCGGTTCAAGAAGTGGTTAAACTGATTTTTGTGAAGTGACAGATTATGCTTACCGAAATCTTGTCGAGCGCTGGTTAACGTAATTTTTCAGAGTAAAACATCGACTCGACTACTTTTTGCCTTCAGCTCTCTAATTACTATGTGCATGTAAATTTGTGTGCATTTTCTTAATCAGCTTACACCGCGAACTCGAAATATTCATGAATGTATTATAATGATATTATTGTTTTACGCGTTTGCTGAGCATTTTCTAAAATGGTCATTATAGGTACAAATGCCTAAATCCTGAAGTAAGATAACCACATATCGGTACTCGCATGTATCTACGGAATTATTTGTCTGTTGGCCTGTCTACATCGTCGTCAGCAGATCAGAAGCAGCCGGTCGCGTAAGTCGTCAATATTTGTCCGTTTACTAAGATAATGAAATCTAATTTATTTTGAGTGAACTTTCGAATTCTTCATCTTAATTCCACAATTCCGAAGAAACTGAATTGCGATCGGCAAAAAAAGTATGCGTTGATAGCACCACCGGAAGGAAATCATTAGCGAAAGGAGAGGAGACAAATCAAGAATCTGACGATTGATATTTTTTGTTATAAATGAAATTCTAATATTGAAGGAGGGGGGTGGAAGGGATAACTTTGCTCTTAAATAATGCAAGCACACTTTTTAATGAAGGCAATTAAAAAGAAATCCAGGCCGGATCTCACAAGTCCTATTTCTTGGACGCTTATAAAATCCGCACTCTTTCTAAAAAAAAACAAAAAACAATCGGATAAACTGTGTAAATTATTTATTTTCGCTTCCTTGAATGCGATTCTACTATTAGATGAGATATTTGATCCATTCGTGTTACAGGTCCCAAAATTAAAATTTTATCCTTCAAATTGGTGAATTTGGCTTTGCCCGAAAAATCGAATAAAGTATTGAGATACAGGTTTTTTGATTCGTTAATTTCGAGTATTGCAATAGATGTTTGATCAGATCCTGATGTCAGCCCTCTAAATTAAATATTTTACTTTTGAGAGAAAGCAAAACAGACTCGACATGAAACATCAAGAATCAAAACAAGGCTTTTGCGATTCATTCAATTCCAATATTTCATCAGATTTTGCATTCAGTGGCCTAAAATCTTCACATCATTATGGAAAATTATGTACATTTTTCATTTTAGAATTTAAAGTTATTCTCGTGCACATCGTCAAGAAATTCTTTTCAAAAGCGATATTAGCTACAAAACAAAATTCCCTCCTGCGTCGTACCGCCGGTTCGAAGACAATTTGAATTAGACTAAAATGACTTGAAATAAAAAGGTGATGAAAAAAATTGAATTGAAGTTTTTAGACATTATTTATTTTAAATTACAGCGAGCATACAATTTTCAATGTTAACCTTCAGTTAGTTCCCCAATATCCAATTCTTTTTTACTTTTTAAAGGGGAAGATTTCTTCTTATCGTTGGATGGGTACAAAAAGAGTACAGAGTCGCGCCAAAAATTAAAATTCCCTTTTTTTTCTATTCGGTAACGATTTTCCAAAGAGGAGAAGGGGGACTATAGCCCCTGGAATTTTTTCAGGAAGACAGTTACCCCCTCTGACCTCCAGGGTCGCCACTATGGTACCTCTGAGTCCAAATTTTATAGCCAAAAATCTTATTTTACATAAAGTTGGTTCAGTTTATGTATCTATGCATATTCTGTTCATTTTTTTCAGAAGAATAAATTGAAATTCTGACTTCAGATGTCAACTTCACATGAACCGCTGAAATTTTTGGCGAGAACTAAAATATAGGACAATAAAACAATAAGAAGAAAATAATAATACTGCGTTAAAGAAAAACATCTTCCTATGGACAATTGCTTGAATGACGACAATAAGCAGAATACCTAATCGAAATTTCAAATTTGAGATGTTCAAGAAAGAAACAAGGGATGCCTGTGAGTTTGCTGATTTTAAGTATTGCACTCATCTTTTTCACCTGGTTCGATTTGAGGTGCTGAAATTTAAGAAAAGTCTATTCATACTTGTTTTACAGTGAAATTTGAATTTTAGAAACTGGAACTGGAATCGGATCAAACATTTGATACAATCATCAAAATGATAAAAGTAACCAAAATGATCCCTATTTTGCGTTGTAATTTTTTTGATTAATTTAATTTTGTCTATTGTCAAGTTTGTGTATTACTACGACTGCACGTGCGTCCCATGATAAGATCTCAATTTACCTCCTCCCTCCACAATTTTGTAAATCCACTTCAAAGCAGATGAGATATATTTGATTTTGGGGGTTTAAAAATAAAATTGAGGCTAGATCAGATTTTTGATGCAATATTCGAAATTATGGAGAAGAGAATTTATTTAAATAGCGTTCTTACCCCCCCTCCTCTTTGGTAGTGAGAAGAACTTGTCTGATCCCTAAAGGAACTGGGCTTGAGCACTTTAGAATTTAAGATTTTTGTTGATCTTACGTTGACCACTGATAATGCGTTAATGCAATGAAATCATATGCTTATAAAATTTACGAAACCACGAAGTATAATAACAACTTCAGGTAGAATTAAAGAAGTAATAATGGGCTACCGCCAGGGACGTACCGAAAGGGAAGTCAACTTACCCCCCCCCCCCCCCCCTCTGTAGGAATTTTTCATTCAACAGTTGGGAAAATTTACTATTTCAGTCGGGCGGAGTTGAGAAAATACAATAAGTCATAAAGTCATAAGTTTTTTCCCCTTTGCTACTTGGGAATAGAGTTGTGAAGTTGGGAAAATCCAAAAAATCAACAAAAGGTTTTTCTTCTTCTGCTTTGATACTTGGGAATTTTGAGTTGAGTCAGTTGGACGAATCCAACAAGTCAAAAGTTTTTTTTTTTTTTGCTTTTATTATGTAATTGGAAATTCTGAGTTGAGTCCGTTAGGACTTTCACAATTTTTACCCCCCCCCCCCCCCCCGAAACTGATACGTCCCTGGTTGCCGTTCAAATCCGAAAAATTTGATATTACATTAAATACATCGTACATATTTGTATGCATTATTTTCATACAGCCTATAGAAACATATGGAATTCAGGTAAGCAATATTTTACGCTGAAATTTAAGTTTAATTCATATGTTACTCTGCTCCTTAGCTGTAACACGCACACAATAATTTACCAATCCGGTCCAGAAGAGCCGCAGGAGAAGCTTTTTATGTTTGCACGCGCCTCCGTGAGTCGTCAATAGAGGTAGGTAATCGAGACGTTGTAATTGAAACCATTGTTTTTAATTAGACCTGGAATCGGAATCGCCATTTTGGGACGAACGCTTCTTACCTGAGACAAATTAAAAGGTGGAGTCAGCCAGGTAATCCAATTACGGATTGGTACACCGTGTAACATTGATTGCACCTTAATGGTTTCGTCGTGGAGTGGGCCTGGCATCGTTGGTTACCTACCTCAAACATGCTAGGCTGCTATAGCTGGTTTTAATAAACTAGCTACAAATCTACACATAGAAGCAGTATTTGTTCGACTACCCAACAACACGAAACCGTTAAAAATACAAGTAGACTGAATTAACCTGTGCTTATCAATTGAATGGTGATTGTTTTTATTATAGATTCGTTCTTTCTTTTTATTTTATTTAATTTTTTTTCTCGTTATGGTTTCGCGATTTCATGACACCTTCGATACTCAATTCATTTAATTCGATATTTTAAATTTATCCGATTATTGTTCGTCAATTTTCGCAAATATGGATTTGACAACGCGAAGAGCGACTGATAGCTCGGGCGCTTTCGGTAATAACGAAATGAATCACAATGATCACGGGAGTAGCGCCAATAATCTTGTCAGTAATGGAAACAAGATTGCTAGGAGTTCGAAATCGATATTTTCGATACGAAGTATAATGGATGTCGAGGATGATAATCAGTCAGAGCCGTCGGCAGTAGGTGAGTCCTCAACTTTATTTTGCTAATAACTTATAACGAGTAGATTAGAAGCAGATCGGAAGACGACTAGGGTGCTTACTTACCAATTAGAAAAATATTGGTAACGAATTTAGTCTTGTATGGGATCAAGTTCTCAAGAAACGTACGAGTATATACCTACTTGGATCTTACTATCCCATAGCTATTTACAAGAAACTTGGTTGAATCAACTGTCATAAATGAATGAAATTTTGCCGGGTTTTAAAAGTATAATTGGAACTGAGTTTGAAAGTTCGAATGAGAGAGATGCATACAGCAAAAACCCGGCGAGTTTAAACTGTAATAGCGTACCTTGCATCAACGGTGGATAAATTTTACATCAGGTTAGCAAGAAAATGTTGCCAACCTTTTCCTTATTTTCTCAAGGTGAGCTCCGAGTCGATCAGCTCAATGATTTGCTTATGCCTTGACTTATCTTCTCCATCCCCGACAGATACTTCAGCTCACCGGTACTACCCAGTTTTGCTACCACGTGCACTGACTTACTCAATAGACGCTGTAGTACCCAAAATTTGTGAAAACAAGAGGACCTGCGATGAAATATGCACCAACACTTCTTTTGTAATCTAACGTTACATCTTACGTAAATCACTCTCTAAGTAAATGAATAAGGGATATTCAGTGCAGACAAATCTAATAAACTTCACATATGATGTCAATGTAACCGTCTCTAAGGGTGGGCAAATGAATACCATTTATTTACACGGATTTTTCAAAGGCTTTTGACATTGTCAACCACAAAATCTTACTCCAAAAATTGTGCAGCTTTGGCTTTTCAAAATATCTAATTCACTCTTACTCAAATAACAGAATGCAGTTTATCGAGTATAAGGGAGTGTTCTCTAAGTGTTACAAGAGTGTGTTAGGTGTTCCCCAGGGTTCGGTTTTGGGTCCATACATATTTCTAATTTTTGTCAATGATATTTCCGAAAAAATACAATATTCAAAATTATTGCTGAATGCAGAGGATATGATGTTACCATTTAATACTAACAAGCGTGAAAAAATAACCTGTTCAAGAAAAAGATGCTCCGTTTTGTACAAGTAAAAAAGATATACTTTAGGTGTGTAAATTCTGTAAAAGACTTAGGCATCATTTTGGATTCGAAATTATTACCGATTCAATATGCATAATGCATATCGACCACATAACTTTAAAATCTAAAGAATGGTTGGCTTCATAAAGAGTAATGGAACTTGTTATAAAAATTTAAAATTCTTTATTCTAATTCTGTCAGAACAATATTTGAATACTCCTCTGTTGTATGGGATCCCAAAACTCAACAAGGTAAAGATAAAATTGAGAAAATTCAAAAAAGATTTTTGAAGTACTTATATTGCAGAATCTTTACATATTATCCTTCTGAAATTGTATACAAAGAACTTTTGGTCGGCTTTGAGATTATGAGTCTAAAAACTAGAAAATGTCTGGCAAATTTGATCCCAAATTTTGGATTCCAACAACTTAATACATACGTATTCAATTCAAGGTCCTTACATTTAATATACGAAATACTAATCTATTTGTGACACGTAGAGGCTCAGCATAAAGTATGGACAATACTCCAGCATTAAATAATAATATTACCCAAAAAGACCCTGGGATCGACGTATTCTTCATGAGTAGGAAACGGTACATTTCATCAGTCATTAAAGTACTCGAGGGTATGTAACAGGACCTAGTCTCTGCAGTTCTTTCCTTTATACTGCACAAGTGTGGTTTGTTTCGACCACTCGACTGCTTTCAACCCTCAGTTCTCAATTCACAATTCTCAACTGCCACCTGTGGAGCTATCCGCCCCTCACTCCCCGCTTTGCTTTGCTCTGGTGCCTATCTCTCCCTCCCTCTTTCTGTTATCTTTTCCTTATTTTTCTTTATACCCACCCTTCCTTTGAAAAGTATTTTTTATTTTTGGTTTTAAGAATAATAATTATATTAACTACACTGTTCCTCCCCGTCAATGGGATCCTCGGGTACCTGTTTGTGTGTGTGTGTGTGTGGGGGGCTCAAATACGAATAAATAAAAATAAAAATAAATTTGTCCCAAACTTTGTACACTAACTAGTTGCCTGACACGAGAAGAGCTCAACTCTTGAAGATTGTGATGTAGTTGCATGAACTCTGTGACGAGTTATTTTCTAGGCGGCTAACTGGCTTATCACCACATTTTTTTTACACAGGCCTTTCCTTAAAATTACAACATAGGTGCTACGACATTAGCACTTTTCATAAACTGACACTGGGCTCGTCTTCCAAAAAGTATATCATACTGATAAAATGGAATAGTTGCTTAAAATCCAAGAAGCAGATGTTTGGATCTGGATTCAAGATCCGGATTTTCAGTCTGAAGTATCTTTAGATAGAACTGCGATTTGAACTTCCTTGTAATAAAGATCTCTATCTGAAAATAAGCAGCGAAACTTATTCAATCTTTATCGGATCTTGTAATAACTGACTGTCCACATCCCCTTGGATTTTCAGGAGTTTAAATCCTTCAAAGAAGTAGTTAGATTTTCTAATCATGAACATTTAATTAAAAATTTAAGGATCACGAATTTACACCAGAGGTCTTTTGATTAACGTTTTGTATATTTTTTATCAACTAGATTCTTTCCGGATTATTGCCGTAATCTACCTGTTGGTAGGTATACCTCGTGGCAAAAATGATGATTCTATAAAAGATTAAATTCCTTTTTCTTCAACCTTCAACAAAATTTCATCAATTCCATACTTTCTAAGAGGTGACTGAATTTGGATCCTGAGTTCCTAATAGAAAAGGATCCGGAAATTTTAGCTACATACTCATTCAAAAAAGAGTAATTGAATGGTAACTACAATGGAAAACGTAAATTGAAAATAAAAAACACCAGCAAATCTTCTAACAGCTGAAAAACAAAACCTTCAAAATTCAACGTTACAGCAGTTATAGTTTTAATTAGGAAACCAAAATGTTAAATATTACAATTAGAAAATTTATCACTTGTTTGTTTGCATCTCTTATCATTTGCTCTAAAATAAGGGTGTTGGCCTTTTTTGGTATTGGAAATACCTGTGTTTTAGCTTTAAAACACAGAGAATCATATCAGCAAGCATACGATATTTTTCCGAATAGAACTAGATGCGTAAGTAGATATAAGTTGACTACTGTTCTTATTCCAATAACAGACTTAAATTTTGGGGCTTTGAAGACATAAGAAATCAGCAAAAGGTTTTCGAGAGGTTCGGACAGTTAAAATGCTATTTCTTCAAAAATTCAACCTAATTTATAGCAGTCTGCATATAGCCAATAATTTATAAGTCTGGGCTTAGAGAATGACATACTATACGTATAAAACATAAGTATTAGAAAATCTTCGCTGTTTTTCGCAAACTAAACTCGTTTTGCTGGCAAATACTCGTAGGCCTGTTTTATATCCCTTCTCTTAATAAAGAAAACCTCAATAAGCTACTCGTTTTTCTCATTTTATACGAACCACCGAATATCGGAAAAACAATGAAAGCATTGGTCCCTTCCCCCACTACCAAATTGCTTCTACAGCGTACGACAAAGTAATGAAAATTATGTACCTTCGACACGACACTTTTCAGGCAAAAATTATCTTGGTACGGTTCATTAAATTTAACTGGTGAAACCTGTATCTGAATTTGTTTTGTAACCATGAACGTAGGTTGAAAAATCGCACAGCCTTGTACGAGAGAGAGGATTTGGTTGGAACCCCACTTAACTGCAAAAAATATGCATTCTGAACCACGGTACTAGACAGGCACATATCTGCTTCTTCGGCTGAGTCGCACTATTTTCAATGATACTTACGCTAATAGGGGGGAGGGGGTCCTCCTAGAAGATATTGGAAAGTTATAAGAGGGAAAAAATCTTGAGCATTATTTTGATACATGTCAGACCCCCCCTCTGGACAGCTATTTTCGGTTACATTAGGTGCAGGTAGGAAGAGGGCTTGGGGATCTTAGCCCACAATCCACTGAAAGCCTTCTGAAAAACTAAAAAATATTTAGGAGCGAAAAAATGTATAGCATTCTAATATTTGGCACCCCCGCCCACAAGCTTTCTTACTCTAGGTCGGCTGTTTGCTTTGATGAACATGAAACTATCCAAAATCTTTCCTTTCCGTAGTATCTGAAAATTATGACAGTGCCATCTGTTATGATTACTTTCCAAATTATCTGACTTCAGATTTAGTTTACGATAATTTGATCCCACTCCATTAAATATTTTACCAAATCCAGATCAAAAATGAGTGCACAATAACTTTTGAACTGTTTTACAATTCATTTTAAGCCCATTAGGGGCAGGTTGTGTACACAGTAAAAATTTTCACATTTCTGAACACTCAGTATTTTAAAATACTCGTATCTTTCCCCGCTCCAACCGTTAGGTATATTAAAAAAGCACAAATGTACGTGGTCCAGTCCTCAACCGGTTCATTGGAATTTTGATTTGGTTTTGGTTTCTGTCGATGCGAAATTTATGAAGTCAAATGTTAAGTCAGTTTTTAAAGATTTAAAAAACAGAAGAATGTAACAATAACTGATTCGAGTGACTAAGAAGCATTTTTGTAAGGTCTTGAAAACTATTTTATTATATCAGTTAAATGGATGAAAGTAGTAGTTACTAAGAATTTTAAATTCAACTTATTCTATCTAGTCAAACGCATCAATGTATCTACAAGATTCCGAAATCAAGTAGTTTCAATACAGGATCTAACAGTATCAGTTTGTTAAATTTAACCACTCATCAAAAACTCACTAACCACGAGCTTACCTCACAGGGGAGCAAATACATATCTATTCAGTACGAGATGACTGAATTTACATAGTGTAAGCCTATATATAGACTGTATGGTTGACACATTTCAGAAAAACAGTGTAACGTCTGACTTTTAAGAATCGTCGAGAACAGGTTGTCGAACGTTTTTTTCGGGGCGATGGACTAGAAATTGATGCGGGCGTTAGAACATTAAATTTCTACTCTAATCACGAACTTGTAATTGCTTCACAATTTGTGTACATAATTGACCTACCGCTTGCGCTCTGTTTTCCTATCTTAAAATGGGAGGCAGCTAGAGAAACGTTTCAGTATGTATTTGGATCGAAATTTATTTCGATACATGACCGAATCCAAGTCCCTTCAAATGAGCAGCAAGCAAATTTAGGTATATCCAGACATTGCCTGGACAAGTTGCCCGTTCACCAGTTGCAGCGGTGATCACTCACGCTAAAACATCCGGTGTACTATATGTTTGGGGAAGAAATTGAATCGATGATTCGAAGATTTTTTCGATGTTATTAGGAAATGGTAATCCTTTCTCATATAGCTGCGAATACGAAGTGAAATTCCTTACTTATTTTTGACAGTAATGTCACGGCACTTTTGGAGTAACGCGATAAAAAAATTACACTCTAAATGGAAGTTTTAGATAATTCCTCAATTATTGGCCTTCAACTCGTGATCCTCATCTGATACGTTCGTAAAACATAGAGATGTTTCGTGTCTCGCATTAGTACTTACTCCTATAATTATAACAAAAGTTTTGATACTACTCGAACACGTGTACGAATTTACATGTTCAATAGATCTTTCCCGCAAATTTTCAATACTAGGGGTGATTCAGGAAAAGTGAACACTAGGCCATTCAAGAGAGAAAAAATGAGCAAATTGTTTTGAATCTCGATGTGCTGAAAGAGTTCACTTGTAGATTCAATCAAAAATTTTTAACAGTGAAACCTCGATAAGTGAAATTCGAAGGGAAGAGAAGAAATGTTGCAGTTATCGAGTTTTTCAGTTTGCGGAGTTTTCAGTTACACAGGTTATCGCCAGCTAAATTTTCAATTAACGAGTTTTTCTGACAAAAAATTTTAATTTTAATTTAAAATACAGTAATTGTCTAATTCTCAATTATTACGTAACGAGTTTTTCTACCAAAAAAGTTTAATTGAAAACGTCAATCTTAGTAAAGAGGTATGAATTGACAAGATCAAGCAAGAATGAGTCGTGATGGGCGGGTAGAAAAAACTCACTTTTCACTTACAGAGGTTGATATGGTCACCATTTCACTTACAGAGGTATACCCTGAAAAATGCGACTAATGCCAGTAAATATGTATGTACATGTTGCTACTCCGACGAAAAAATCTATTTCACTTATCAAGGGGCTACTTTCATTTGTCAAGGTAAATTTACATGTAAAATCATTGAAGGTAAAGGGAAGACAATTTTCCTTCCACTTACAGAGTTTTTCAGTTATCGCGGTTTCATTTATCGAGGTTTTACTGTAGCATGTCTTGTTTCACTATCAGTCATCTAAATATTCAATCCTGGTATCCCCCTTTTCTATCCAGGTACATAGAAAAGCGTCGGGTATGCTATCTATCTAAAGTCTGAAGAACTGAAGTGACGAATCTAGTACCTCAATATCCAGTCATGCACACATCAAAAAGGCAATGAACCTGCAAAAGAGATAGGTGCAGGGCCGAAATCAATTTTTTGTATTAGGGAAGCAAACAAAATGAATGAAAAGGCAAAAATTTCAGCGAGAGGAGGCAGTAGCAGTGGATTGAGTGGGGGCAAAACGAGTTATCAGGAGCAATATCTTCCTGTACTTCCCCTGGTTACGGCCTCGGATAAGTCGTAGATAAACGAGCAGGCAAATATCAAAGAATGCAGGCAGGCTGAAATTCGATCACTTATCAGAAGAAGAAAAAAAGCGGAGACAAGCAGTCTTAAAAAATCTTAACGAACCTTAATGATCTTTAGCACAGTCTTAATGACTCTTAGCAAAGTCACGACGTATCTCAGTGTTACCGAATCTTAGAAGAGTGTGAATGAATCCAAAAGCGAATCTGAACAGAATCTAACAAGTCATAATAAGGTTTAACGAGTGTTGATCACTCCTAGGAGAGTTGAGTCTCAACAGAAGTTTGACCAATTATAAATGTGTAGTATTAACCGAGTTCCAACGAGTCCTAGCAGAGTTTCCACAAGTCTACATGAATCTCAAAAAGAGTTCTAACAAGTTTTGAAGAGTCTCAATAGAGTCCGAATGAAATTCAATATGCCTAATAGAGTTCCAGTAAGTCCTCATAAGTCTTACCTAATAAAAAAATAATAATAATGATAGTAATAATAATAATAATAATAATAATAATAATAATAATAAATGTGTTTAATGGTGTTTTAATTCATTTAAGTGGTCTTTACAATGTCTTACTAAGGTAGGTATGTAATGATGGAGGTTTTAACCGTCTTTAGGAGCCGTAAAAAGTCTAGTAGCCTGAATCTTAAATTCTGTTTCATTTCAAAGACCTAACGAATTTAATAAATTTCATTAAGCCTTTAAAGAATCAAAGCTCAGTCTTCTTGTTTTTTAATGACTGAGTTTGAACAGAGTGGTGTTAATTTGTAACAGAGTTTTGATGCGTTAGAATTTTTCGCCATAAAATACTTATAATCTAAAAACTTAGCCTTCAACCCTAAACCCCATCCTCTCTTTAATCACTGCAATTGCAGTCGAAAAGAAAACTAACAGAATCTGATAGAAACAGATATAGAAGGACGAACAAACAAACAGAAGGTGAGGCGTATATTAGCGTTAGGCAGGGAGCTGACACTCCTTTTATTGGCTCCATTAGTACAGGGATCAGCCCCGAAGAGCTAGAAAGTGGAACTTCTTAGTATAATTGTAAGTACCCACGATGTACAGTTGGAAATTTCGCATCCTTTCCTAAAATCAGATGTCTCCCTTCGCAGCAGGTTGTACAGTTCGCGAGACTGAACTGTCTCGTATACGATTAATATCAACTACTGCAAAATGATAGCCCCGAAAATGCTACATTCCACCTTTATCAAACTCTCAGCCAGAATGTCAAAACAAAGCGAGAAAACGAATGTTCGCTCACTGGGCTGAATCCGTAGGACCGGATTTCCATCCGAGAATCAGCCTAGCCGATATAATTACCAATCTTAACATCGCCGAAAGTGCGAGACTGCCACCGATCGGGAGACCTTGCAATTAGCCATTTGCCGATAATTTCGCGCAACCTGCCGAATTACTCATTCGGTATCCTTATTTGCTTTGAACTTCGCTGTATTATATACCTACCTCAAGGAACTGTTCCCAAACCCACCGCCATCACAAATACGCAAGTTTATGTTGCGAAAGACAGCCCGATCTGTGTAATCAACGAGGTGCCGAAACGGAAGAAAACCGAAAAGGTGCCTAGCCAGAAGGGATGTTCGCTGATGATACGTTTCATATTAATTTAATTTTAGCACCGGAAATTTACTTTTTTTTCATTCATTTTTTTTATCCTCCGAAATGATAATTTCAAGACCGACTCGTAACTTGTAATTTAGTTTCCGAGCAGACGAATGTATCTATCATTTAGTGTGATCAACCAGTACCTGCCCAAATTTTGGTGGTCGGAAATAGAGATAGTCGTTGACTTAACACAGTTACAGTAACTGGATGAGCGCCTTAAGCCACAGAGTGCGTCGAAATTATATTATTTTCTAATGGTAGTAACAAGAAGTCGTCTAGTCATAACGCACTTTAGTTTGAATATGGATAAGTACGACCAACTTCAATCTTCATAATATTATTAGTCGATTGGCTCTCAAATTAGTATCACGTTGATCATAATTTTATGTGAGTGTTTCGTACTTTACCTTCTTCCCCACACAGTATTTCTTATCTACATCTTCACATTTTTGAAGGAATCTAAACAGAAAAACTTCCGTTGTTTCAAAAGTTGAGCAGAGGTGACGCGTGATATACGTGCTATGTTCGTAAGCAAAATTTGATATTGTGGCGTTGCCAGAACTCCTTGGAGTCTTTTTCCATAATTTTCAATGTTGAAAAATTCGGGAAAAGTCTACATGATTTCATCCAAAATGGGAATCAGGTACACGCAGGCCCGTGCGCAGGAATTATACATTACCATATATTTCATGTTAGTTAGATAAATTATTATATTATCTACATATCAACAAAGGTCAATGGTTCCCCCGCCCCCTTGCGCACGGGCCTGGGTACATGGAACGGTAAAGCTGATCAAAGTGCCACGAATGCGAATGCGGCGTCGTCGTCCAGTTGGTACTACTACTAGATCAGCTGCTCCTCCTGCTTTCAGAGACCATAAAATTGAGAGCAAAATTTCGAAAGTCTCCGATAAAAAAAAAGTACCGAAAAATAATAAAACTATGTTTCAACTGATACCTAAACTGGTAATGCGCATCACCTAATTTTCAGATACCGTCTTCGTATATTCGTCGACGAATATTTCGTGATTTTCGCGGACACAATGAAACCGTAATACCAATGAAATTAGTTCAATTTAATAATTGAAGGGTTCGAGCGGTAATTTTGTTACAATTCGTTTTGAAACAAAAATAAAATGCAACAGATGTGTATCTGGACTCGAACACGCAAAGTCATTTCCTGTTTTGGAAGCAGGTAGAAAAAAAATGAAACCTATAAGACCAGTCATTCATACCGTTGAATTCGAAATGGTCGGGTGGCCGTCTAAATTTTCATAGGTGAAATTTCATTAACTGCGACGTTGTATAAAAAATTATATTTCTGCGAGCTAGAAGCAACAAAGTTCTGTCTAAATTTTCCCTTCCCTTAATGTTTTTCCAATCGCGAAATCGATTGCCCGAGTAGACATATTCTGAGTCCGGGCTCTGATGGACATACCTTTTCATTATTTTCCAAGATGCACCAAAGTAGTGAGGAATTACTTTTTTCGAATAAAAATATGGTTTTAGTGGCTGAGTTTAAGCAATAGTTCTTGACAAAGCAAAAGTATTCTTAAGTCACGCGTTGCAAATGGTAGGCACATGAAAATATTCCAGTTCCCGAAATTTACTTCATTAAATTAACTGAAAAAAAAAACCGAAGCTCAAAGCTTATTTCGTATACTACAAACTTCAAATAACTTTTCAAGAGTGGAGCGGGGGCTGCGTAAATTTATATAACCTGGCTTCACTCCTTCCGCTCTCCACATGCAATTTTCAAATCTTCTGGGAGATCTTCGTACACCTGAAGGTGGGCTAAGCGCCCCACAACATATCTCTTATAAGTAGCGAGTTCGATTGAATTTATCCATTACTTTCCTTGGGTTCCCGGCACATTCTTCATTATATACGCCATGTCGATCAATAACCTCTTCATAACATTTCCTTAATATTACACCAATTCAAATTCTTCTGATGACGCTGCGTGGCTTATTATCTCTAAATCAATTCACCACAAACTATTGTACACCCCATCGCACACTCGTTTTCAATTTACAAAAAAAAAAAAAAAAAAGTCGATCCAAAACACGCACTTGGAGCCATACAATTTCAAGATTATTTAGATGGTTACAACCATTTCGATAATAACGTAATTTAGTAAATTTAAACACGATTATAAAGGCGGCACGAGCAATACACAAATATTTATCTTTGTGGGATGCATCAATCGGAAGAAGATTTTGTGTTTGTTTAGCTCACTCGGTTTAGTGGTTTTATCCCACAATCTATCGCCAATCGATCTTAATGATATGCGGTTTCAGGAGAGGTAAAGGTACAGTTATCGTGGTTCATGTACTTTTCAATAACTGAAGAAATTACCTGAACCTGGCATTTAAAACTAAATATACAACCGTAAAGAGATGATTTTCAGAAGTCATCGTCTCCATTTCGGTGGGAAGTTACTGTCGTTAATGTTTTCAATTGGTTGTATCATTTTATAATTTCGCTCTGAAAGCGATGATGCTTTCTTATTCGAAACTAATACCGGACGATCGGGTTCAAACTATTTGAAAGCATTTCCGTTTTGTAGACATACGAGTATAGAAGTAGGCCTTCTTTGCGCACAGAATTTCCATAGTAAGAATCATTGCCTGCTTCTTTGTAGGTGGTTATGAGAGACAGCAGCGTAGCCAGCCTAGTGTTCGAGGGGTGGATGTCTGGTCTTGACCAAAGGTGGAGGGGGTGATAAAGAGGGTGCTAAAATTAGGAAAACAACTACTTGACGAAGTCGCAAAGAGGGGGTCCCCCTCGACCCCTCCTCTGCTACACTATTGATACGAGAGAAGACATAGCAAAATTAACCAAAAAAAGTGCGAGTGATGTAATTCGTGATTTTCGCTCCCTCCCCACTTGTTCATATGATCAGCAACTAGAGTAACCCAAACTAAATGACATATGGTAGCAAACGTATAGATAGGTAGATATTTTTAAATTCTATACGGAGGGGAAGTTGTACATTTTTGGCTTGAATAAAAGCAAGAATTTTTTAAAGTGGAAAATGAATGAATACCATCCCTGTATTCATGCGCCGGAGATTATCTTTTGTTTTTTTACTTAGATGGGTAATCGAGTACAAAGTTATCGGTAAATCCAAAATTTTCGAAAAGCGCTGCAAATCGTCCCAACAGATCGGTTGTTTCACAACCGTGTACAATACTGAAAATACAACATTTACAATCACCATTCTCACGACACTGCCGATCTATTATTGACTCGAAAGAATTCCATCAGAGGCCGACTTCTTCGCTTGGATTCGCGAATAGGAAGATAGTTTGCTAATAATGAGTATTCGAACCCCTATAACTATTGGCGACTGATTCAAGATAAAAGGCCACCTCGAATTCCGTATGAAGAGTCTTATTTTCTGGCCTAATCTACATGACCGCTTCTGATCTCTCTCTCTCTCTCTCTCTCTTCCCTGTCTTGGGGCAAGTTTAGACCAACTCAGGCACAGGCCACACCACCTTGGAAGTATTCAATTTCTAGGCTCTAAGCCTGTCATCGGTGACCATATGCTGCAACTACTCAACTTTGCTCGAGACAAGTTTTTACTATGCATAAGTACATGTTAAACGGAACAAAACTGAGCTGTTGAAATTCTGATTTAAACTATTAAACGTGCGGTATGAGGGAACGCGTATCTATAGGTCAAAGCAAAGGTAGGTATTAGGTACCTCCTCATCAAACTGAAAGTATAAATTCGGCGCTACATTTGTTTAACAAGAGTTAACGTCTATTTCGCATGTCACGGTTTTAATCTACTCGGGAAATCAGGGAATCTAAATTACTATGGGCCTGCCGTATTGTATTATGATATAGCGCTAATTAAGTTAGTTTCGATTTTATTTTGCCGTATACTGCGAATAGGGGGATGAAAAACACTGAAAAAGAAAAAAAAAAGGTAATTAACCTCTTTGATCGATTTTTTCGAATTAAACGCACAAGAATTCTGTGACAAGACATTGACGTTCGACAAGAGAACCAACAACCCTGTTGAGAGAGGAGGACGGGGACCCCGGGGTTGGACTTTCAAGAGGGTCCGATATTTTTTAAAAGCCTGAATTTCAATCACACTGTACATCAAATCAGCAATCACTCCTTACACCATGAAAGAAACCTCTTATTCCGCCAGGGGCGTAGCTACAGGGGAAGGGGGTCTGATTCCCCCCCTCGGCATCAGCCGACAATGTGAAAAATTAAAATTTATTCTGGTAATAGTAAGTATTACACCTGTAATGTTGTAAAAGCGAAATGAACCCCCCCCCCCTTCATACCAAGTCTGGCTACGCCACTGTATCCCGCAGCTTATAATTTTTTCCCATCTAACAAAAGAGCAAACTGAACTGGAAGGAGAGGGGCCTGTGGAAATTCCGCTAGACCCTCTTTTTCTCTCTACGGGGCTGAGAATCAACGAAGGTTGACAACTTCAGTTTCAAGCCACGAGTATCCCGATGTCAGTATGCATTCTCTTGCTTCACATTTATTGCACCAAATACAAGGGATTCCTTTGACAATTCTTGAGGAAACGACGGACACTGCTAGCGGGTACACTGATCCCACACAATTTGTAATATCAGATTTTTGCAGGGATAACATACAACTTTGAAGGCCAAATAATAAAAGAAAACGTAACTCATAACTGAGACTGAAATTTTGTATCTATTCAAACATGTGACACGCATATTTGAGGTGGCGTTACGAAGAAAATAACAGAGCATTTCACACCTATCATAATTTCAATAATAGCTGCTAGGAGGCGCCTCTTTACGAATGATACCTATCTTATCTATAGCCATTAGGGAAGCTAAACCTACAGTTCGAAAAAGGTTCCAAACCTCCTATGCAGGCCTTGTTTGACAAAAGTCAATCACAAATTTTTTAAGACTTTCTTAACAGCTAGCGACAGATAGTTTACTTCGATCAAAATTTCATTTACGAAACCACATTTGAGATCAGGGATGGCGACTGTGAGAAATCTCTTACCCTGCATCCGGTAGGATAGTTTAGGCGAGTCATTCACTAACAAAATGATTATATTATTCAGTTTCATTCCGTGATTTTCGACTTCAATAGTATGTAAACAATCGACGAAATTCTAGGAGGGAGCGCAGCTAGCTGTTCTATTTATTCGCCGGGCGCTAAATTTTTACAGGTAGAGTTGAAAAGGTCTTTGATTCAAAGTCAAATAGATACCTAGTACCTACATCTGGTACTTTGAGAATCATCATGTTAAAAATTTGAAATTTTCCAAAAAATTACAAAAAAATTTAAAAAGTGTTTAATCTATAAAATATGATTTTACACCTTCAAACTTTGACCGGAAATCGCGCACTTTGGTAGTTCGACTATTTCATGAGATACAGCAACATTATAACGATGTTTTTCAAAAATATCCATTTTGTGAAAACATCGAAAACTCTAGAATGAATGCTCATTTGGCAAAATGATTCTACAGACATATTCCGGGAGTAAATTTGAACCTTCCCAGCTAATTTAGATCGAAAAGGTCAAAGGCCAGAAGTACCACTTTTTTCGAAATGATTTTGTTTTTGATTCATCGTAAAAATGGTTTTGTTCAATTTTTTCACATCCTTACTTGGAACGCCATTAATTAAAAGTGCTATCTAAAAAGCTTTTTACACTAGGGAATATTCATCAATACAAACCTTATGGACAGTAAAGTACAACTTTGGATTTTCGTCTTATCCTACATAGTTCTGGGACTAGAAATATGGCAGTTTTTCAACCACTTTTTTTAGATTTATGATTTTTTTTTATTCAGGGTGTTGTTGTTCCGCAATCACAGAACTTTATCCCCGGTCATTTTTCACATCCCTTTGACCCTGCCCCCCCCTCCCCGAGAGATAAATACAACAAAGGAATGTTCCATTATTAATTTGTAAAGCGTTTTAAATAGGTCTAGGTATGTTTCAACCATTTGGTTTACAAATTAACAAAATTTATTTTTGATCTATTTCCCTTTTCACTCCGTTTGAAAGTTGTGCGCCTGCAAAGGGAACCAACATCAAAGACACATGTAAAATACAAATGGATTGTCATTGTAGGAAATGAGTCACTCGAAGTTGAGAAATTATAAATAAAATACAGAAAATTGGGAATAATTTCAATGTTCTACTACCAGGTAGTATTATTCTTTATACGAAAGATATCGCAAAAATAACTAATATTTAAGGTTCAAATATTTATCGTGAAGCCTGTAATCTCATATTTCTTACTCAACATAGCTATATGACGAATTCTTATGTAAGTGCTCTAATTTATTGTGGAATTCTCAAATAAAAGCGTCGTCATAACATGCAACACCAACGTTCATTTCGAATAACGTTATTGACACTATCGTAATTGTGAAATGAAACAGATTATCCCATCATTTCTTGTGCGATAGTAGCTCTAGTAACGAGAGTCGAAAAGAAAAAACAATTATTGTAGCTTGAAAAACGAGATGGATGAAATAATTAGATTGTTTGGTTTAGAATGATAATGATCGTTAATGGCAGGAAGAAAAGGAGAGGACGCACGAATTAGCGTAAAAAAAGAAAGGGGGAAAAAGGAAAGAACTCGATCGATCGAACCACGGATTCGAATAATAAACAAACTGAATTATTGAACTTGACAACGCAGTCGAGTGTATCTTGAGGTTTTATTGTTATACCTATCGAGATGTACTGAAAATATTAACTCCAGTCGATAATTACGAAGCTTAATTGCTTTGATTTGATTCGGTAACGTCTACACAAAATGTAATAAGCTTCTTCGCTTTAGTAACTAAACCGTATCGCTGGCAGGTTTGTTATGCCTGCTGCCTCAGCCATTGCCTGCATTTAAATCTTAGAATATGCTCAGCGTCACGTGCAGATACGCCAGAAACATTACTATAACTATTTTAACGTGACCAAACTGAAAAACCTTTGTCGTTTAGGTTTTTTATTCGAATTTTTTCCACTTTTTTTTTTTTTTTTCAGTTATTTGATTTGAATCACTTCAGTACTTTCATTAAGGATGGTTCGTCATTACGATCCAAGTTATCCGGATTACGAGCATGAGTAAGATTATTCAAGACTGAATCGGAAACTCATTAACGTTTTTGGGGCCGGGCTTAGAAGACGATCCGCGCAGCTAGATTAGATATATTACAAGTCGAAGAACCGAATTTAAAGAGCACTGAACCTTTAATTAAAATTACTGCCAGAGCTACTTGATCTGATCTTACACATATATTTAGCTGGCTTTCTGACTGCGCGGCCATCCGTTTTCCGAGTTTACTGTCTAACTATATCTTTCTATCCAAAATCTATGATACTGCTGTCGTCAACTAATGTCAAGTTTGGTTAGCTGAATAAATCATCAGAATGGTATCTCCGTAAATCTATCAGACCACTCAAAGGGGTACCTCTGCCTTCGACAGGCTGAGCCATCTGCCAAACTGTCAAAAGTTTCATTTTGGGATTTACCAAATAACTACTAGTGTCTGAGGCTGAAATGTGCGAATACTTGATCTTAGTGCTCTTAATTATTAAGAAGAGGGAAAGAACTTACTATGAAGTTTTTCGTAAAAACTGAAATTTAGTTTTTATACGCAGTTCTTAGACAGTCGAGGATCTTCTCTCTTGAAACGTATGTGAACTCTGTTTCACCAGAAGGGGATAAGTCATATTTTGTCGATTTTCTGATTACTTATAATTTATTCTAATGGCACTTTTCACATGGAATTGACTGGTAACACTGGTATTATACAATTCCGCATGTAACATGTCGAAACACGCATAATTGTGTAATATCAGTGTAATGAGGCGATTTTTTGTGAAAAGTGCTATTAGAATCATAAATAATCAGAAAATCGTCAAAATATGACTTATCCCCATTTTGTATAACAGGGTTCATATCAGTTCACAAGTGCAACGAAGGAGGATCAGTGAGTTAGGCGCCTCTTATTTTCAATTAGTTCACTACATTAAATTTTTGGGTGCTGACTCGTGCATCCTTACTATTGTATGCCGATAACTATATGATCTTTGACCTAATCCCCTCCCCCTCGCTGTAGATTCTCATTACACGCGTTTCACTAGCAATATAGAATCGGAGTAAGTTTGGTCTAATTTTTTCTACAAAACGAACGATACGGTATTATAACCAAAAAACAAACTAACAGTTTTATTACTTTTGCTTCTCGGAACAAAGGAGGGGAATATCAGGGGAAACACCAACCAGACTTAGCATGGAAGAGCTGAAAGCACGATCTAATGGAAAACATAGAAAACATTTTTAACAAAGTATTTTCCAGAACTATCTTTGGCTCGACATGTGCACATGATGCTGAGAGTAACAAGTATAAAATGCATACGAAAAGCTGGGTGAAATAAGGAAAAACTCTTTTGTGCACTGGAGGGGCCCTATTCGTCATCCTTTGTGGCTCGTTGGGAATTATTAGAACGGAAATACCTAGAATACTTTCTATAAGAAATTCTACCGACTTCCAATTCTGACCGAGGTGTTCCACTTCGAACACTCCAGTTACTGAGGTAGCGTAATAGAACAGACAACAAAACTTAATCAGAGGAACACTTTAGCCTTTAGCCCCCCTCCTCTCGTCTGCAGTTTAGTCTGTGATCAGAGGCGGCGTTGCGAGTAGCTGCGGTATGCCCCCATTCAACCTCGCGCTAAGGAAAAGGATGTTAGGCCTCGCGTAGGTGTAAGTCCTAATAACATGAAATACACTTGAATTTCCTACTCGTTGAATAAGCATATACAATGTGTTTTTAGAAACTGCCAAAGTATACGACCTCCTGAAACCTCGTGAGAAGAGAAAAAAAACCAATAGAGGGAGAGGGGAGGACCCCGATATAATTCGGAAACGAGTTCGCAAAGAGTAAAGGCCATCATAGTGTATAGTAGGGCAGTATAAAGTGTTTATTAAATAAATGTGACTTCAACCTGATTTTCAAATTTCGAATTTCATATCTCCCAAAGTACTAATAATCATATTTGGCTTATATTATCACAGATTAAAGTGAAAGACTTGGCCAATTCTCTGTTGAACTTTGGAGAGGGTAATTTTTGTTCAAGAACGAAACAGTATTTTGAAGACTGATAGCAAGGTGGGAAAAATTTGTGGGGGCTGAAAATTGGTACAAGTAATTAAGTTACTATTCTGATTAACATTTTGAAAATTTCTACCAATCTGAGTGATACTTCGTTTCTCAGACATACTGGCTCAAAGTAGAATTTCCCGGCTACCGCGTATTGATTAAGTTTTTAGTAAAATTTGATGCAGAAAAGTTTTTCAAGTAGCATAAATTCAAATTTAAATTAATATTCGGCCATCGAGAGATAAAGGACTTCTCAGGCCTATATCGATCAGTACAGAAAGTCAAATATCTGTCAAGTTAGTTCTTATTTTTGTAAAGTGGGAATCCTTTTTGGGCCTGCCCTAATTCGGTTTTGCGTATATAAAAATAGTCTTCATTAACATATTTCCAAATTTTTATTATAAGGATTGCTACTGCAGGGAGATATTTAAGACGTAATTTGTATAGGGGTTTGGACTCAGTGAAATCTGAAAGCAGAAAAGATAAAAAATTCAAATTTAGCTTAAAAAAATCAAAGGGTTCGACTTATCGGCATAGATCATAAAAAGTCTTTCGACCGACTCTTCGCTGTATGGTTCAAAAATAATGGGCGGAGGTGACAATTCTTGCGTCACCTAATTCAATTTTAGAATAAGTTTTTGAATTCAATCACCTAGGATGCCACCGAAGGGGACTGACAACAAATAATGGTCAGTCTTCCAAGAATCACGCGTAAAACTTGATTCTTTGATTGCAACTCGTAAAATCTAATGGAAATCAGAAATATTTTAATTGAAACTAAGTCTTCTATGGTGAAAACGAAAGAAAGAATTTCCATTTTTGTAATAATAAGGATTATCCGAATTATAAGATAATTTTATGCTCCCAGTATTTGTTTTACACCGTAATGCACATATTCAAAATGTTACTTGAACCAAAATTTTTTCGCAAAATCTTGACGGATAGTTGGAAAAGTTTCTGACAATAACCCGTAGAAAATTACGGCAAATATAAATACAGGAATTTTGGAAAATAATAGGTCAATAAGTCGGAAATTTGAAACAAATTGTAAAGAGTTTCAGGCAAATGTTACATTACAAAATTTAATTTTGCATATTCAAATCTTCCAACAAGCAGTCGTATATCTTTATGATTCGATTATTTCACAAAATACAGCGAACGGTTGGTTGTGCTTCAGGAAAATACTAATTTTATAAAAAAAAACATCAGAAATTCGAAAACAAATGAACACTGTACGGATCTGGGAGGCTACAGGAACTTTAAACCCTTCCTTCCTCCAAGTCATCAAGCTATCAAGCTTACCTTACATAATGGCATTCGAATGAAAATAAAATTTTCAGGGTGCTCCCAATCCGGGAAGGACCTTTTTAGGCCGCAAAAATTGTAATTTCCAATTCATTTTCGGTTTAAAATTTAGTAAATGTTCAATCTCAGTGCACGTGAATACTTTATTTTTTATTTCCATATGGTAGCCCTTTCAAACATTTCTAGTGCGTTTTCAACTCGATGTACGAAACTACTCTTATTCCCCCAATCTTTTTTACTGAGTTTAGCCTCTTTCAGAACGAAATTCTAAATTCATGCCTGATTCTCTAGACTCGTTCGTAAAACGAACTCAGCTTTTCCAGTTAATTTGAAAAACTTCGCGGAGTTTGAAGGCCAGGTCTCATAGAACTGGAAAAGTCCGGAAAAATCTCATAACGCCCTAAGATATTCTATTATCGATTAAATCGAGTACGGAAGAGTCTTAGAAATAGTCTAAGATGTGTTTAGAGGAGTCTTAAAGGAGTTTTTAAACTCAAATAAGTTTATAACTCAAAGAGTCCTAAATTCGTCTGATAAGTCTCAAAAAGTCTGAAAATCGTCTAAAAGGGTCTTAAACAAGTAACAGTTTCAATAAATAAATAAAAGAAAGTCTTAGCAATTATATTAAAAGAAATTTCAAATATCTCAAGAATGTCCAACAAATCTGAAATGTCTTAGAAAATACTTCAACAGGCGTAAACTAGTCTTAAGTGAGTACGAAAGAGTGTTGCAGGGAGTTGAACAGGTGTTTCGAAAAACTGATATATTGCTGCAAGAGTATTAAATAAGTTTTGAAAAGTCTTAAACAAGCTTGCACGAGTTCTGAATTGATTTAACTAATCCAGGATGAGTCTGATCAGCCCTTGAGTCTTTCGAAACAATCAGCTCATCACCCAAAACCTAAACATCAGCAGTATTTTCCAATATTTAATAAAATTTTGTATGCTTATTGTCACGAGGAAATGAGAATATTTTTTATGTCCTTTATCAAAATTCAGAAAACTTTTCTTCTCCTTCTACCTTGGTACTCACGGAATGAAATTCGAAAATTTTGATGTCAAGAAAGGAGGTTACTTCCCACTCTTCGCTTATGTTCATTTTTTTGTGTTACAAAAAAAGGAATATTTGGCGTAAGGTCTTGCAAACGTTAGTGCCACCTCTGTCTGCAAGCACTCGCATTATCTTGTTCCGCGTATTTGTTAGTTTCTGCCAGTTTCTGCTCTCTCACTGAGACACTGAAATCGGTTCGAAATGTTTACAGGTGCGCTTTCACTGTATAGTTATGGGATATTGAAATTTTTTAAAAGAACGTCACAACGTAAATTGGTTGACTGGTCGGTAATTGGCTCGGTACTCACTACAAGTAAACGCTTGATTGATTGCACAAGCCACAGAACTCATCCGCTGGCGCCGGCTGGGGTACTTCGTGGCACGTACCATGATACCAAACTGCCCGAATCAAAGTCACGCGGTTAAAATCGCATTTTCTAGCTACTCCGATGCGGCAGATAGAGTGTTGGAAAATTCCGCGATCTCGCCGAAATTTTCTTCGTGAGACACGAGTAGCACTTTTTAACCGATCCGAGTTTTTGTATACGGGGAAATAGGCATCGAATTTATTGGTAATCTTTCTTTTCGAAGCCAGCTAACTATTTACTTTTAAACTGTCACAAAATGGTGGATACATTTCCGGAGACGAGTCCAGCAATGGCGTTCGGTTGCACCCGAACACGACTGAATAACCACATGACCATACACACGAACGTCCATTATTGCGTGACATTTTCCACTCTTTTCGCCTTGTAACACCTAAACACTAAACAGCCAACAAACACAATTTCGTGAATGAAATGCTTTTTCTCGCGGGTGTTAGAAACAGCGCAGCATAAAAACATGAACGAAGGACGAGATTATGTACTTTGGCAGCATTTCTCTGGTAGAAAACGTCATGCTAGGAAAAACCTCAAAATGAGTTGGTCGATTGCAAACTCACTGCAGATGAGCATGTACACATATGCAGGCATAGAGGCGCGTTTAAAATTAACTTAATATACGAGTAGACGAGTACCTACGTGTGTGCACATTCTGTTGGTTTTACGCGGAACAGGTAAATTAAGAAATACAGGTATAATTGAGGAAAAATTCTCATGCCCGGCTATGCGTCCAGTTATTATTAAAAAGATGCTAGCGAGATAAATTAGATACTAATTTTTTAGACTCGCGCTGATTCGCCCTCGACGATGAGGAAGTGGAAATGTGCCTAGGCCTATACTCGGTTGTGAGTAGCACTCTATTTTGATATAATACTTGTATGCTAGTATGTATGCTTCGTTTTTACAAAATAAGTAGGTACTCTAAACATTTCATACCGCGTACAGAGAACAGACCAGTCACATATTAGCTCGCTATTGACAAATTGAAATATACTTCAACACAGATTTGCGTCAGGCACGCACCTACAAATTATTTATGGGAATAACCAAGATGTTAGGAAAAATGAGTTTACTTCTTCATTTTTGTCTTCAGACATCAATCCACCAAATAACTCATTGAAACCTTCTAGGACTTGGCAGTACACCAGGGACAAGTATTGAAGTTAAGTTTACCATAAATAGGTGCCCTATACTGTTTTAATCCCAAAACATTGTTGACTGCATACAAAACGTCTAAAATGGTTTTGGAAAATCACCTAAATAAAATTCAAAAACTAGGATTTCCAAAGTGAATGTTAGACTGTCAAGAAAGCACTGTTCTCAAAATCACTAAAACTTGTATCGAAAAACCCACAGATATACTATAAAACTCGCTTGAAAGGGGGAAAATGAAAAATTGATGTCTAATCAAAATTTTAGGATGAAAATTGTCTTCTAAATAAGAAGATGTACAAAAATCAAAACTTATTCCAGTTTAGAGCATGTTTATTGTGCTCTCGGAAACGGGAATAGATTTAGGGAGAATAACTCTAAATTCTGATCACTTATAAGAAATGAGGGAAATAACTACAATGCCAATTCGGTTTCGACTGAAATATTAGTCTTGAGGAGTAGATTAGTAGAATTAATTTCGAAAAATTTACACTTATACGCTTTCATCTAGTTTAGGGAATAGCAAAACCGAAAAACAAAAAACGTGGTTTTTAAAATCATTTCTCGAAAAGTCTAATGACACACCACTGAATAATAGGGCCGTAGCCATTCAGGTTTGGGTGGAACATATCACATCCCCCACAATCACGCTTCAAAAGTCGGCAGATCTGGAAATGTAAAAACATTTTCTCTTGGGTTTCAACTTGAATTTTTCTTATTTTAATCAGCAGTTTTGCAGTCTATACATTACCCCCCCCCCAAAAAAAAAAAGAAAAAGAAGAACAACAACAACAACAAAAAGCTGGCTAGCTTCGGGGTTGCTAGTAAAAGTGCAACAGAACGTCATATTGTACCCAAGATTCATTCATTTTTTCAACTAATGGTCATGTTGGGTTACTAAAAAAGGCATGTGTTTTCCATTCAAACAAATAATCATATTTCTGATGAACATAAATCTAAACCTCATGCAAGAGCCTCAGAAATAATCAGTTAGGGCACTCCTATTTCGCTTTTTCATTTAGAGAGAAATATTTCATCTCTTCAACTATACTGATCAGCTGATATACTAAAACCAGGAAACATCAGCCCCTTCCCTCGAGTATTACTCGAATAAGATTTTCAACCTAATCGAAGAAATTTAGAAAGGATCAGGGAAAAACACGGTCCTTCAAAATTTTCAGTTGGTACTTCATTTAGTTTTCAACTATAATAGTCAACTGTAGTACACCAAATTGAAGGAACTTTTTCACATTTTAAGCAAACCGTCTCATAGAAATTTGAATCTAATACCAAAAAAAAAATAATAATAAAATAATAATAATAATAAATGACATAAGTTTCTCCAACTTTCCTCCTTGGTTTTCGCATTTGTAGAGGAGAGGTCACATTTTACAACTGATGGGAAACGAGTATACAGAAATAGAGAGACCCCCCCCCCCTTACTACTCATATAGGCACACAAACTTATACCAAAAATTTCCATTATATATACGCTTGCAATAAGTTGTCATACTTCCACTTGCAGAAGAGTTCGTTCAAACTGAGACCCCTGTACTATTACAAAATTAATTTACATACCTCTCTATTACCCGATTTAATCTAATATTTGCCAAAAGATTTTGGTCATCTTCTGAAAGAAGCTGTATATATCTTCACTAAATCACCTACGAATATGTACTCGTTCGTTGTCACCTCTTTTCGACGAATCAGAGCGAACCATTCTGTCGTAGCCGAATTGGCGAGATGATTAAAACGATTAACATTCCAAATTTAACGGTTCCATTGTTTGAACTAACATCGCCGCAATTGGTTGATTAGCTAAATTTGTTTAATCGTCGATCATATCGACTGTGTATAAGTACATCGTGCTCGGATGAAGCGAATTTACGAAGCGTGTATTTAATTAACTCGCGCCGTTCGAAAAAAAGTGCGAAGGGGAAAGATGCTCGCTCTTTGTGATGGTCGGTTAATTAGCTATAAAGAAAAACAGTATTTACTGGTAATAGATAACTTCGAGTCTTTATTTTTATATAATTCCTTTGTTCGCTGAATGCTTCAATAGTCCGACAACGACTTACCGGATACAAGCATCGTTACCCAGATCAATCAGAAAATATCCTGCGAACCTTTCCGAATCATTTTTGAAGTGATTTCGAGACCGCGCAGTGACAATGAGGAAGTACGAGCGCACACTTCTCTTTTATTCTTTGTTGTTTGTAATAATTGGTATATCGGCGGTTAAATTAAGAAAAACGGGCCCGTGTCGGTAATGCACACGTGATTGGGAAGCTAAATTTGTATCTCAGAATTGTTTGCTCAATAGCAGGATTTCGAGGGACCAAAAAAATGCTCGACAGTGAAGTTATAGAAGTTATATTCGAGGCTCTTTGGGCAATAAATTTTCACGAGCGTTGTTCATTTTCAATTTCATCCACACAGAATATCGTAGAAGAGAGACTTAAGATTACAGGTACTTAATCTCAGGGGTGAGTCAAGTTGAAGCAAGAAAATTCAAATCAGCCAGAAAAATCACTCTACGGATAATTCGTTGCCAAGATACAAGTACGGCCTCGGCGAGCGGGCTCAAGTGCGGATTATAATGATTTCGAGGTCCTGAAATTGGGAAAAGCGGCAGAGCAATACTCGCACATATTTCAATTAGGGCCATGGGCGCCCACAGAGGGTATAGCAGCGGTAGCGACTGCTACCTCATAAGCTTTTCATATACTTTTTTTTTTGTTTTTTTTTTGTTTTTGTGCATTAATTAGGGATATTTGTGATTCACGTAATTAAATAGTTCAATAATACGTTTATTATCATTAAAAAAAAAACAAATTAAAGTCTTTAAAGGCGAGAACAAGGAACAAGGTATATAAATACAAAAATCAGGGTTAAATTATTGTCGTCAGCATTTTCTCTTGCTACCTCATCAAAAAATTCTGCGGGCGCCCATGATTTGGGCATCGCTAAGGTGTCTCACTCTTTGACCAAACAGCAATTTCTGCATTGCCGACACGTATTTCTCTCATGTTATTGCTCTTCCTTGAGGCTTCGCACTTCGCTTATGGGGTACACATTTTAATGGCGAATCAGCACGAACACAATCTCCAATTGTTACACTTCTAAATTTGGAAGAACCAAATTTAAATTTTCACCTCGAGATAGATCGCAGTATCTTAATGTTTTTAATAAGCAATCCGTTCGAGTGAGAACTCTCTGACGGTAGATCTAAGATTGCATCACGAATGAGGGGTATCCCGAGTCATCTGCCAAGAGAATCACAATTCTCAACGTTTGACAAAGAGATTTCAAACATTTCGTTATCTGCTTAATCTGTTGTTCAGAAAGGCGAGTCCTTTTTCATTAGGTTAGGTATTCGAGCAAGTTGGGTTATGCTCCCTCACTGATTTGGCTACTTCAGCGAGCAAAAAGGAGCTTCAAATGAGGTATTTCACCCCAGAAGGGTTTACACTTGGCCGAGATGCCGATCTAAATTTCTAGAAAAGGCCTAGAAACCATATATATGAAATCAAATTCGTCAAACAGAATTTAAAAACGAATTTCAGCGGAGTCTGACCAATTTTCAAGCAATCTTACAATCCTGAGAGACAAGTCAGTCTTACAGCAATCCTAAAGGCGCCTTGAATGAGTCTTAATAAGTCATAACACGCGTATGATATATAACTTTTATCAGATAGAGTCTCAATACATCTTGCAAACAAAGTTGTGGCAAGGCGAATTCGTTCGAGGGGGGGGGGAATCCGAATTTCGAAGGAGTTCTGAGTCAAATGAGACTTAATAAAGTCTTGATGAGTTCCGATCGGATCCGGATTCCCCAAGATTGACGCAAAATCGCCAAAATCTTACGTCACCTAAGCATCAGCTTATAATGAACCGCCGGCGTTCGGAACCATTCAGAAAGCTTCGTCACAGGTCAACATGTTGAGATACCGGTGGCGCGGTTTACAAAGGAGCTTACACATTAGTTACGGATCTTCAGACTTTAGAATAACAGCGATTTTGTGTCGCTCTTGTCAACTGCGGTCTGAAGACGGGAAGTCTTGTCTAACCGCGTCTTGATGAGTCTAAATAAGCCTTAATGCGTGATAATAGAAACTGGATCGTTGTTTTATTTAAATAAGTCTCAAACTTTTACTAACCAAAAGGTGAAAGCTGTTACTCTCGCGATTTTCGTTTTGCTTTCCTTAAGTACTCCTTTTCACTTGCCGAACAAAGGATATATAAGATTAACGCATTCGTACGAATCGTATCGAAGTAATCGACTATTATTCAGTCGGTGTGATGTGAAACGATCAGCGAGTTTGGAAATTGTAAAATTTCTAAATACAATTAACCTAATACCGAAACTAACTGTAAGTGCAGTGGAACGAAAAGTATATTTTCAGCCCCATGTATTAGTTCCATATTACCCTTGCAAGGAGAATACAATTGCCTCTAGTACGGACGGAAAAACTGTCGAGTCACTAAATTAATAAATTTAACAAAAGGGCCGTCCGAATCGTGTGTTATACAGAGTTAATTGGTAATTATATCTGTGTACGGGAGTTATTGTACTATCCTTGAAAAAATTTTAATCATCGCACGGACGAGGGAAAAAGTGAGATTCTTTTTTAGAAATTACTAGTAATATCATTAGGATTTGGGCTTCCTGTCTTTGTTCCTCATTTCGGGCAGATTATCGAATCCAACTGTTGAAGCGGTCGTTCTTCTCTTATCCTCAACGCTTCTCTTTTTTGAGAATATACAAGTGCGAATGATGGCTACTTAAACGTCTATAATAGGCTAGGAATGATATAGTCGATATAGTAGGCCCAAATAGCTGGGTATTAGGCACATCAAATTACGCTTTGACTCTCGCACAAATCGATATCGATGACACGCTTTCTCGGCCATTTCACTTTTTTGTCAACGATTAATTGCCATTAAATATGAATGTCGTTAGCTCGCGTTATTGTCGATTTAATTTTAATTTCCTTCAACGAACGCGATCGTGAATATCGAATTTGCTACGCGCTCTCTCATGTATGGGTACGTATTCGATTAAATCGATAGACTCAATCTAGAGATTTCGTTCTTGCGGTCCACACTTGGCAATCAAACACACAAAGATTACTCTTGCGACTGAACACGCTAAGGAATATGAAAGTACAAAACACTAATCGTTCATCAAAAGATGAACTTTTTTATCCCACATTTTCAACATTCCAACTCCACTCGGCTGGTCAAAGTTCCTCCGTTAAATTTTTATAGTCTTATCAATTTTTTACGCATGAACTTGAATAAACGCGAGTAAACCAATGAAAAACTTCTGAAGCGATATGGCGGTTTTTAGTCAGGCAAAAAGTAAGGCTCGTTGCTCAGTAGCGAAGCCAGGATTTACCCCAGGGGGGGGGGGCAAAGTAAGATTTTCAAGGGAGGAAAAGTCGAAAATTGAGGTATTTTTTAAAAATCACCGAAATTAGACGACTATTTTATGAAAATCAAAGTAAAATTACGGCTCGAGCAAACATTTTTCGAAAAAACGTGTTTTAAAAAGGCGAAAAATAGCTCATTCTTGTATATTTTACATTCAGTTTCAGGTGCCTTGGGGGAGGGGCATTCACCACCTGGCTACGCCACTGCAGTTGTTGAAAAAAACATCTCAGTGAACACTTAACACAAATACGAACCAACACAATTCTCGTCCTTATCGCATATTCTTGCACTCACATTACCTTCCGTAATGCATGCGCAAAATTAATGAGATATAGCTTCACAACAGAAAGGAGCGAATTTATACAGAAAATGCTTTAAAAATACTTGACCAAAGGAAATCTTACTGCTGAGTTTCAAACAAGCTTTTAAGGGTATTTAAGAATCTCAAAGATTCTAGAACACGCGTATTCTTAGGCTCCTTTAAATAATCTGGATCAAGTCTTAGAGATTCTTAATTAGATCTGAAAAGGTTACCGAAGTTTTACTCAAGTCTGGAAAAGTCTGTTAGATAGTATCCAGAACTTTATGCTTAAACGCGCCGACGTTGTGCGCGTGTATTCATGTTAGTATATTTTTCCACTAAGGAAATCAAAAGTTCGGATGAAATGTAGGAAACAGAGGAAGACAGGGGGACGTAGGACATTGAGTCATTCGAAGAACAAGATCTCAATCAATGCGAATAAGACAGATTGCAAAAAAGAAAAAATATTCGCATAGGTAGATGATTCACAGAAGAAAACATTCTTATGAATCATGTGCCAATCAGGTATTTGTGCGCACATTCACCCTTATAGGTAAACACGCGCAAGTGAAGAATTTTGCATATTAGAAGAAATTTTCGGGTTAAAATTTTCGATCTTGGTTCATGAAGATGAATAAAATTTCCTAAATCATGATAATATAGGTTTTTTGAATCTTCTAGGTAAAAATAACATAGAATGCACACAATTAAGTAGGTATCCATCTCTAGAAAATTTTGAATTTTTTGACGTTTCTAACAAAATTTGTTATAGCCCCCGAACCATATGCGTTAAATAAAATCCAAAGAGATATGAGGAGTATTGCATGGAAAGTATTTTCAATTTCTGCCATACATAACGAGCCAGAATGCGAAAAGCTCAGGGGCACCCAAACTTCCGGCGATCTCTTACTACGAGGTTATCAAAAAAAGGTGCATTTAGAATGAAGAAACAGAAGGCGCCACAATCATATCTTGGATTTGAAGGTCTGGCAGCACAAATATCAGGTGCGTAGATACAGAAGAGATTGAGGCAGCGGGTTCTAATCTCCCATCTCAGGCCAAGAGAAACACACTTCTTTATTTAAATTTTCATATTGAAAAGATTTTTCGGCACATAAATTATCCTAATAGGTCTGAAATCCGTACTCAGAACTTCGACAATCCTCTTCTGGTCTTCGATGTATTTATCTAATCACTTGATAACCATTACAAATTTTTAATTTAGGAGTGAGACGTTTTTTGGTCAGATAACACCAGATAACATTGTGTACGAACTCGTTAAAATATAATCTACTTGAAATTCCACTACGTTTCGCTGCTGAGAACACTTGTTAAGACTTTGTTATGACATGTTAAGATTCGCTTTATTTAGTTTACACTTACTAAAATTCGCTCAGAATAGGTTCCGATTTTTTACGACTATATGTTATAACTCGTTAAAACTTCCAGTTGAAACACATTCGGACCATGTTTAAGATTTATTAAGACACTCGTTAAGACATTTTAAAAATATTTTACGAAATACTTAGCAGACTTACGCGAGACCTTAGGTGAAATAATTTTGAGAGTCCATCAAGCAGGGGGTTATTTACAAAAATAAAAATAAATAAAATAATACTAAATCCTTGACTTATTCATATGGGCACTCACTCACAACACCTGAGTTCCACTGAATGTAAACTAAAACTCCCAAATTGAGAACATTTTCGTTCACTAATAGATAGATACGTACATCCTCCAAACATTCATAGTTCTCTCTACGCAAATGTCACAGAATTTTTTTCACCAGAAGTAGAGGGAGAGGGTCTTATATCTATTCTCTAAACAGATAATAGACGAGCATGTTGCATAATACATTACAGGCACCGGATTTTAGACTACGAAATTATTTTAATAAAATCTAGGACATCGCTAAAATCATTGCTTTTGGTAGTGGCAAATAATTCCGCAGCCAGGTTGAACGCGTAATGAACCTTTTAAACAATCATCGGCGCAATAAAAACCGACTTATAAAAAAAGAAAAATTACACCGAGATGCTTATTTTCCCCGCTTTGTCAACGTAAATCGCATGTCATATCGAACATTAAACCATAAAATAAGATACGATTGTTAGCATCCTTTTTTTTTTCGATGTACACATGCTCGTACGTATATACATACCTACATTTTATGCCAGTGTATCGTGTGAATACGAATACCAACATTGTAGGTGCATATGGCTGGGTATTTTCTGTTTTGTGCTTTTTCGCACACAGCGTACGAATTATTGTGGAGAATCAATTGAAAATACGAAGCCATACACCAGGAAAATGGGGTGAACTCAACTGCTTTTATTCACGAGAACGTATCGTTAGGCTTAGCAATTTCGAGAATCTATTTGGTCGCAAGCGAGAAAATGACGACAGTACAGTCGATTTTTTTTAACGACAGTCAGATCTATAAAATATAAATTTGAATTCGTTGTTGAGGCAGACATAATCGAAACAATGTAAGTTATAAGATTTCAGAGTCTTCTAGCTTAAGCCAGTAACGAACACACATATGCGAAAATGAATAAAGAATTGGGCTCGTAAAATGGATAAAGAATGAACAAAATACCAAGTACTTGGAAGATTGTAAATGTGCGGTTAACCACTTTTGGAGTGTTTTGGAGTTCATATCAGTCATTCGAGATAAGATAATTCGCTCAAAAATGAGCTACAAAAAATGTGTTCTACTCATTCTGATGGTAGTTCATTTGCCTGACAAATAAGGGAAGCACGTTCACTGTTTAAGTCATCCAGCAATGACTTCGGAGTAAGGAGACCAGGACCCTTCTAGTTACTCCACTTCTCGAGCTATTATTAGTCGAACGGAATCGTAAAGCTGCGAGATATATTGTGATGAGCATATCAGTGGTGGGCGGTTTCTATCGGGAAACACTTCCCTTATTACCCACCAGTGTACGTGATAGCTTCAATCGCGGTGTACCGACAAATACAAAATTTTCCAAACAAAAATAGTGGGTGGTCCATTTGAAAATTTACGCTCTTTTACTGTCTGCTAAGGCGTTTTAATTTCACTTCCATGAAGTCTTCGTCTCATCTTACCTTAACTGACTTTTCGTTTCTGGAATCACTTAGGAGTTTCCAACTCGTCTCTTATGCACTAAATATCGTCCCCTTTCAACTTCCGTGGGAAACTATTTGAGCTAAGAGACCCCGGAAAATATTATTTGCTGTATCCAGAGTAATATTTCAGAAATAATGAATACCGGAACCAGATAATTTTATTAGACCCGGAGCCGGAGACAATTTCTGGCTTCGGATCGTCAATCTTTCCTTTCTCCTTATCGCCTTTTGTGCTCTCTCCACACCCTCCACACGTACCTCTCTCCTTAAAAATGACCGGAGTTGAAGCTAAAAACCACATTTTTGGTGAAGTCGGAGCAATTAAAAATTTTCATTTTTTTCCGAAGGAGGAACCTGAGTCCGGTAAAAGCAATTCGTCAGAGCCGAGAACTGGTGAAAATTATTTACCGGAGCTATAGTCTCACGTGAGTATTACATCATAGTAAATTTCTGACATCCCTTCTTCACGCGAAATATTGAACAAAACTGAAACTGTTGTCAATTTTCTTCACGCGACTTATCGATGGTGAGACTGAGGAACATGACCTCATGAGTGAGTAGAAGTCAATCCCAGCTCAAGTTTCTGATTTTGGCGTTTTCGGCGTACTCACATCGAACAAAGTCTTTCCAATCATTTTTGGAATTTCTTTCCCTTCGAAACCGGAAACGTGGCACACCCAACCGAAATGAAGGAATCGCAGGGCCCCGGAAAGACGCGTCCGGACGAAACTCGTATTTCTATTGGTTTTCTTTTGATTAGCTACGTGGACGAAGAAAACGGTTTAATTTTTTGATACGTCGAATGATATTAAATTATAGTTTAGAGTACAAATGATTCGTGAATAACATGTCGGAGCGTGAAATGATATTAGGTAAGCCTATACAGGTTCTATAATAGAGCGAAATACAAAATAAGAAAATAAAATCCTTGTAATCTGTAACGAAAAAAAAAAGAAGAAAAAAATGGCTGCGACGCGTTCGTTTACTGGTGTTTAAAATTGACGGTAATTTTCGTGATGAGGCTTTGAAATGGAAACCTCGTGCATACATTTTTGGGTCCAATACGTCGATGATGTACCTATGCATTAATAAAGTTATCAGGGGGAGGGATTAACAACACGATAGCATCCCTGATGAATTAACGAGGTGGAAAAATCATAAGAATTTTTTGAAAGCGGCAGTAGAAAATCAGTAATCTATTATACAGGATGACATTTTGCATCATAAATTGGTCAGAAACCTCGAAAACGCGACCTATGCCGGAAAAATTGAGGATAAACTAGGAAATGAGGTTTCGGGCACATGAAATCCACTTACTTTCCCATTTCATCCTTTAATTTCTTTGTAATACTCGCGTTTTCGAAGTCTCAGATCACTCTGCGGCTCTTCGCAGACTAGAGCTCCCTTTTTACTGTCTAAATACACTTCCTTTTTCCATTTCGCACAAAAATTCCAACTTCATTCTTACGTTTCCCTTTGACTCAATTTACATATTATTAATACAGAAACAGAAAATGAAAATGAAACCAAAACCATGTCGAATTCGTAGGTAAATTAATTGTTCGATGTCTTCATTATTTTGATTGGAGAGATTAACTTTAAAATAATGTATATATTTTATAATCAACGGACGACTATGTTATTAACATTTGTATTATACGTCTGTTATTAACGATATTTGGCAAAATGTAAGCCTGCCATTTTAATTGCGTTATCAAAAAATATGGCAGGAAGTAGGTGGTCCGAAAAGTACATATACGAGGATTAAATATAGACAAGGTTGAATTAGCGTGACATTCTCGAAATAAATGTAATTTTTTACGAGCGGCTCTATGCATATGCATGGGGGATGTGGATGGGGAGATAGATACTTGAAAATATGAAATGCTAACAATATAAAATGCAATACAACTGAGATAAGAGGAAGGAGAATATCTTAACGCGTACGAATAAAGCAGCGCTGCTTCGTGTTAAAAAAGAACGCACAACTTACGCGAGGAGCTAGAGATGCAAAAATGGGCACGATTATGAATTCAGTTATCTAAAATCATGATCTTAGCTAAAAAATTAAAAAATATCAGGGATTTACACCCAAAGATTCTGACAGACACAAACAGACAGGCAGACAGATAGACGAACAACCAGACAGATCGACCTACTGAAAGTGAAATGTATAACGTCGAGTAAAGGGGCTAAAAGTGAAGCAAGTGTTAACATAGGGCTGTGACCGAAAAGCCACCAGTGGGTAGAACTTTTCTGTTGAATTAATTCGGAAATTGGTTCGCGTTTTCTCACATTAGTCAATTGTTAGTGAGATCAGGGCCGGTTTTACTATACGGGCTGACTGGGCTGCAGCCCGAGCGGCAAAATTTTGGAATGGCAATATTTGCGGCCCAAGAAAACCATTAGCGGGAAGGGGTATGAAAAAATAAGGAGGCAAAAATACTGCATCCCAGAGCGGCAACATACTAAAAACCGGCTTCGATTGAGACAAAGATTCCAGTAATATGTTCTACAGTAGAATTCAATAGTCGGAAGTCATAGATGACATGTTTTCCAAGACACGGAATTTTGGTGCTTTAGGAGCTAAAATACGAGGGCAGAATTCAGTACATGCATGTATAATAGTGCTAACAAATAATAATCGTAAATCATGGTTGACTAAAATACAATCGAGGAAAGAATCCATGAAACAAGCCTGAAAGGGACATTAAAGAACTTATGAGAATTAATAAATTTTTACTCCACTCCTCTCTGTTTAAATTATTATTTTGCTCTCGAAATGAGTGATCGAGAAAGTGACACGCGAACGAAATTCGAAGTTTTGAGCAATTTCTGCGAACCCTGTGTTTATATTATGTTAAAAAAAAAAACAGAATCCGAAGCCTTTCATCAGATTCCTTAACTTGGATTTCCCAATTGAAGGTTGAATTTTGAAATAGTCTTTAATATTCACTACATACAACTGTTTTTATCTCGAGAAGGGAGGGGGCAACAAATGAAAAAGAAATTTAGAATTTTCAATGATCTAGAAACTGATCGTTATCTTATTTCAATCTTGTAAGGTTCCTGAGCTGTCATAGAATCGTTCCAATTCATGATTTTCCTACTCTGGTCAACAACTACTATTCTCGATGCATTTTAAATTGAAATTTTTGTCTTTGAAGATCGGGCAACTATCCTTATCACTTTCTTTCTATGTACTTGTATCTGACCATTAGTGAGGTGGAACGTATGGCGATGCACGCGTGCCAAAGGGGCCCCTATGACACCGCACCCCCTGCCCCGGATACTACCCTTTCGAGTATCACATCAGTGGCCGGAGGGACGCCTCGAGGCCGGGCCCGAGCCCGTATTTCTCCGTGCCGCAACGGTGCGCGCGTCTTGCAAGGGCCACCATGGGGTTCCCCACTGACCGAGGTGACCGTCCGGATGGAATTTCAAACAATTTTTGTCGATTTTCACCGATTAAGCTTCCTCTTTCCTTTTTCTTATGATTTCAACAGGCAGGCACTGCGTAAATTATCCGAGCGTGGAAAATGCGAAAGATATTAATATGTAATTTTCGGTGATCTACGATTAGAAAAAAATTCGGAACCGTACCGAACATGGCGTAAAAATATTAACCTTTCAGTTTTTGTGAGTTAGGTGCCAACTTCTAACAAACATATACCAGTAAGCTAACAAGTTTATAAGAATGGAAATTCTCGCATATTGGAGGATATTCTAAAGCCTTCTTGGAGCAAAAGTTCTAGTTGTATAATTGTACGACTATACTAGGTTCTTCTTTGATTTTCATTGGTACATCCTCTCGCCACCGAAAAATGATTTGATTAGAGTTTTCGAACCTCGTGGACACAATGGACGGGCTCGTTTTATGCTATAGTTTGGCAAACGGCGACAGATGACTCAGTAGAAATATGACTGGTCTCATGATCATGAATCAAGAAACGATTTCGGCAGAAAGCGAACCAACATGACAAGTACTGGTGTTTAATATGATGGTACAGATGGAAAAGAGTAATTACGTGAACATTTTGTCGGAAATCAGTGAAATAATAACCGCGACCATATCGAAAACGGCAGATAACGTATACGTATGGAAAACCGATTGTTAGTTCGATCGCTTAAGGAACATGACAATTATATTTTATTATACTTATATAAATACATCAATAATACGAGTTTTCTGAAAACTTTGTGTTCGTGTCCGAGTGTGAGCCTGTGAGCTATATGTGCTTGTCACCCAATATTCCACGTTGGGAACATTATTAGTATAGTTATTCAGCGTTACGGGCTGGTTCCATTGAAAATTGGTTATACTGTCTAAATTCTAGAGCACATATGTTGAAAATAATTTTACGCCTAATTAATAAGTATAAAAGGGGAATAGCGTCGTTTATTGTTCGGCAGGTATAACGCTACTTTACTGTGTATCAATTATAAAGCAGCAAAGCCGATATTGCTGATTCACCTCCTCACAATAAACTATTTCTAATAGATTTTAAATAACCCGAACATTTGTAGATTGAATTACGTCTATCGAATGCTTCGTATTAATTTTTATTACTTTTTTTCCCTTCGTCTTCGATTTGCTTCCAGGAGGACGCGATGGCGATGCAGTGTTTAGTAAATTTGTTGACTCGATCTTGTTATTGCAACGAGAGGACGATGAATGATGGCTCGTTTTGACATGCTCGTAATTAGAATACGTTTTGAACGTCTGTAATCTGGTAAATTAGACGCAGCTGATGTTTTCATGTACGGAGGTTTTTTACAGTCCAGTTAAATCGCTCGTCAAGATTCTCGATATGTTCGAAAAAATTTGATCAGTAAGGGATGTAAGACAGTCGAAAACTGTCGATGCAAAATTGGGGTCACCTTCTCGACAGTAACTGCATTCCCCCTTCATGAAACGATCAGTTTCATGCTCGTTTTATTCGTCTAATCGGGCCTTCGGCGAAGTACGACTGTCAGCCTCTCTATCAATACAGAGTTTTTAAAGTCGTAGGGTTTCTTTTTGATGTCCACGGGAACCACCCAATTAACTTTCTCATTTTCGCCACACATTGTTTAACGTGGTCAGTCGTCTGGAGGTTAATTATACGAACATCCCTTCCGCACGCACTGTACTTTATTACATTATACGGTCATAGCAGACCAATTACCGATGCTACATACAGGAAATTCGATTAATCCCAATTTCTACCTCCGACATTGCAGTTTACTTATAACGTAAAAATGTTCCATTGCGGACATGTTCGTGTCCTAAAATATAGTGTTACGCTAAAATTCTTAGTCTACTACTCCCCATCCCTTCCCCTCCAGGGTTAAGAAAATACGATAGGGGAGTAATTTAGAGAATTTCGAAAGTAGATCTATTAACGCTAATATCAAACCAAACTACAAGACAGACATGCAGACAGACAAGAAGTCTCCTCCCCTCACGGTGCCGAGAACTCTGATCTATCGTATGTATTCTTACATCCATTATTGAATTCTAATTTGAACCTATACGTGGGACAGTGGTCGAATCTTTCATTATCTGAAGAATCGAAAATGATTTTGCTTTCCCTGATCGTCGTTAATAAGTGTGAAATACTGTAACGCGTCGCACGGTATTTAAAAGAAATTATGAAAATTTCATCGTGGGTATAACTAACTTACCGTTCTCTATAATGGTTATTTGTTATGCACGAGCGAATAATAATTTACTAATAATAAGCTAGCGATCCGGTTAAATTATTTAATATCTTTTCATCGGCTATGAATTCTACGCGTTTGAGTGTTAACATGTGGTAGGTACGTAGATACTGCGTAGGTGTATGACTGACATAACCCTAAATTCGGGCGCCTGATCGAAATACTATTTTCAACAATTAAATTCCGCCATACGTGAAACAATTACCGGTAAATTACGAATTTTTAGATGAAGAGAAGACTTTCTATTTCAGTGATGTAATTTTCACGTCGAGTTACGTGTGGTCATTGAAGGGGCCAAGGTGTAGGAGGCTACTGCCCGCTTGTAGTTCCCCAGCATCAATAGGAAAGTAGAAAGATCAAACTGAACAAGGCAATGTGGACATCTGCACCACGCATCGCAGTTGTTTCAGTTGCCAATTACTTTATAACGAGACAATCTTGAATGAGGATACAGGGCGCAGGGACGTGGACAGTGCGGGGGAGGGGTCCACTTTTAAAACACCTTTTGAAATACGAGCGAAGCGTTTACATACATTTTCTGTACAAACCTATATACTTGGTTGTTCGATATTTGCATAATGCAAATCCCCCTGCCCCATCATCACACGAAATCATACTCGTATTTTACTGACTTCGGCAAGGACCTATCGATAGGAAGGTGGAAGTAGGCTCCCCACGCAAAAAACTGCGAAGTTTAAGAAGGAGAGGATTTACTCTTTCCATTTATGTTTTTCAACGAAAACTGTTCTCGAATTTCACGAAAAAAAAAAAAGTACACGGGAATAAGGAGGAATGTCCAAAATTTATTATTTTCGAGTTATCATACTATTTATACTAATCAAGACCTGCTCTTTCACGTACTACCATCAGAAATTAATGAAAACGTCTCTGAACCCTATAATAAGCGATTTTAAAACTATAGTGTACAATGGATTAATGGGGATTGAAACATAAAACTACGATTTTCTCGAAACAAAGTTTAATGGACATTCCTCCTTATTCCCGTGTATCCTTCGAATATGTTCCGCGACAAGCGAAATACAAACACAAACAAAATACAAACCGAAAAACAATAAGACAATGATCTCGTTAACCAGCTTTGTCCACCCAAGATAATAGCATTACATCTCTAAAATACAGTTCGAAATACCAGATAGTAAAAAGCAAATAAAACACTACCGAGTACCTAATTTACACGAAATCTAAAAGCATCTCGCCGTAAACCCGAAAGAAGGACCAGAAAATATATTAGGAAAAGTATATTATACGTAGAAAATAAATAAATTACGATTAACGGTTGACAAACGTTTTTATAATGATGATGTCAAAGCCGTAGCTAGCAAGATTTTTTCCTGGTGGAGAGCGGGGTAGAGAGCAAAAATACGGGCTAAAATACAACATATTTCAGCGAAAACCTAGGGAAAAAGTCTTCCTTTATCAATTTTGCCTACTGACAACTAGAGTCTTGACAAGTCCTAGCGTATACTTCAAAAGTTTTAATACATCCGAAAATAGTTTTAAGCAGCCTCAAACAGTCTCAACTACCCCTAATCAACCTTAATTAATTTTGAAAGATCCTAACGAGTTTTTGCAAGCCATCATGGGTAGCTTTAATACTCAGAAGGACTCTTTGAGACACACTTGAATCTTTAACACTACCTCACGATTCTTTAGGATTACGTTAGAACCCGTACAGACTCCACGCGAAGACTATAAGGTTTACGAGTGAAACAAGCAGAAAACTTAAGATTCTGTTTCCTAGTCTAAGGCATATTGTGTGGTGTAAGACAGTGAATTTATAACACTGTTTGAATAGATACAAACAACTTTTCGGAGAAAAATCGAGTATAGAATATACTGGTTTTTAAATATCCAAGCGCAGCATTTTTCACGAGTGAACTAAGTCAGTTTCTGTACAAATAATTCCTCAGTTTGGATAGCATAAATGCACTGAGGTTCTACATGGCCAATTCTAAATCAGAAACAAAAAGAATCTATCGTATCTTTATTAAATAATTGACCAACAGAATTTAGGAAATTTCGAAAAATGGCTTAGTTGATTCTTAAAAGTTGCTCCTCATTCTATAATTCAATGGTGTATGTACATTCGAGTCGATCAGATATTTTCTGACGTCCTTTTGTACATTCACTTTTCCGAATTTTCTCCGTAGTATTTTGCTCAACGTCACCTGCGGATGCCAAACCAAGAGGAGAGCACGGGGGCAACTATCTATTTATCACGATTTTTTTTAAACTGCGGATTGGCTAGAAACGCTTTATCTACAGGGTGTTTATCAAATTTAATTAAGACCCTAGAACACCACACATGGGTACAAATGTACCCACACTAAAATACGCATGGGTGTAATCCCACGCATATCAGCAGTGCGATCCTGTTACTTACTGAATCTGTTCGGCTATACTGGACCCTCAAAATCGTATGTCGAATGTGTTGTCTACCCTTTTGTTGGAAGGCGAATTAATTTTTGTTCCCATTTTTTTTGTGAAATTTTTTGCCCAAAACGTGACATGTTGTCTAAGTCTAGCAATAGGTTTTTTTGGTTGCTGATTTCAAATTTTTGGTCCAAATTTTTGTAACTCATCCACTAAAGCAAACAACGTGGGTCAAATTTTAGATAATTTTCAAAATTTCTTAAGAATTGGTGTAATGTTTATGACTATGTATATCATTTATAAAATAATTGAAAATTGCAAATTTTTTCTACAATCAATTATCTTTTCCTACTGAAAACTGCATTTTCCTTCATTATTGCTTAGTCTAATCTGAAAATAAATATCAAATTCAAATTCAGCGTCGAAAAACACTTATATAACTCACTTACAAAATCCGTAGTATTTATACAAGTCAAAAAAATTGCTATGGGTACAATTGTACCCATGTGTGGTGGCGACGGACTTTTTTTTATATATGGTATTCTAGGGTTAACGAACTTGGAAGACGTTTCCAGTTTCCCGTAGTACATTTTCAGATAGTTATACGCTGAGCGAGTTTTTTTCGGGGGAAGGGGGGGGGAGGAGTTGGTGTAGCATTCAGTTATTAGATATGTAATAGTATCAGAGGTTTGACTAGGTTTTAATTTTCCACATTGGTTGTACGATTCAAAAAATCATATTTTCTGGAAAATTTCACGTGTCACTTGTGACGCCGCGACACCTACTTCGCCACCAATGGGCGGCACAATTCTTCGATGACTTATCACCGCTTTTACGGCTGTTAATGTTCATCAAACAAGAACATAATAAAACTAGATCCGTCGACACCAGGATACAGGATAGGGGTACATTTTACAATTTTATCAATTGCTCGATGCTGCGAAAAGAGACAGAAAAAAGGAACAGGGCAATTTATTAGAAATCGAACGCGTTATAATTGCGTATGTTAAGGTCGTGTATTAAATTTGTACGCAGCTTTCAGGTTTGAAACTATGTATACAAAATTCCTCGCCTGTGTTCGAGTAGATGACTTAACGAAGGCAGACCAGTTCGTTTTCTTTCCACCTAACCACTTTACTTGCCAGATGTAAATTTTCATGCACACTGTTCGTTGAACTTACGCGTACCATTGGTCTACGTGAACGGGTAAAATGGCAGAGACGAAGGAAAAAAAAACTGGAAAATGTAGGAAATTGATATTCCTTTTTCGGCGACGAATGATGGAATTATAGAAGCGACGTATGAAGAATATATCGTTTTAGTTTCATGTGTATGCGTATAGGGTAAGGTACCTACAAATAGATAGATATGGATTAGGCGCGAAAGAGCAACACGAGCGAGCATGTGGAATTGACATGAGCATCGACCGATGTGGCGAGGCGACAGATCGCTGTTAACGCGTTATTGAATCGGGGCACGCCACTATCATTAGGAACGGCTCCGGGATTATTTACAGTCTCTAATGCTAACTCGCGTCTAAAAAATTAGGTATCTCTAAACACCGTGCCATCCGTACCCGCGAGCTCACCTCGTCCCATCCTGTGCCATCCTCCCATCCTGGCAGGTCGGCATCCGCGTCCTACCCTGGCTCATCGCTCATCGGTTGCAACCTTCGCGCGTCTTTTCAAACCCCTATTACGGTATCACAAAATGATAATCTTCGAGTACGAACCAGTCGAGAAGTCGGCCCAGCGCAGCGGTTCCAGCTACAGTGACATTACTGAAGATTGAAGTTCAATTATTTCGAATTAAAATACATAACGTATAATTTTGGTTACATTAAGAACTATTACATGTTACTTTAGTCCGTTATTAAATTATACTTATACCACTTCGTGACCACTCTTCTCCGTATAATTGAAGAAATAATTTCACTCGGCTCTCATTATAGACTGTAGACCCTAGGAGCGTCCACAAAACTTTTCGGTTTTTTCTTCTTCTACAAACATATTTTATACGAAGGTATTTTCTTTTCGCTTAACCATAACCCATCTTCTCGATATTACATCCTCGTTTGTATTTCAAACGAGCTTATGAAGATTCGCGAGTCAAAACACCAATCAACCCGTATAACTTACAACTCGTCGCGAATATTACCCCCTCGTCACTCACCACCGTTGTGGCCACAAGTCAACCAACGACTTTTTGGTATCCAGTTGTTCGGAAATAGGAACATTCTACACACGACTCTCCACACTCTTGTTGCCAAAAGATTAGTTCGCTGATGGCGCCGCACTCTTTTTTGATAATTTATACGTCATACTGTGTATTCGATCTGGCTATATGTGTGCCTCGGTCGCAGATCGCACATCTTGTTAACTAACACCTTCTTTGTGTGTTTACAACAAACACATACTAAATTAATGTAAGTAATTTGTGTAAAATAAATTTTTTATTGATCGTAAACTTGACGCGCGCTGGAGCGAACTGGACTAGACGATGTAGGGACTACGGAGCTACGGACGATGTAATGCAAACAAGAATCTCAGCATTAACGAATGCCTAATAAAAAAGTAACTTGGTCGTATTAACGCGCATTGTGTGCGGTATTCATTTGCGTGTAACATTTTTTAGAATAAATGTAATACATTTTAATGCTTTCCAAAACCCTTGTTTTAAAGTAAAGTGGCCTTTTACTAGCGGAGGAAAAAGTGTGAATTAAATATGGCATAGATCTACCCCCTCCGCTGTCATTGGTTCCCGTGATTGTAGCAGAGGGGGTCAGGATATTACTATTATTGTTATTACGTATTATTTATTATTATTATTATTATTATTACCTTTATTATTATTATGTGACAACGAAAGCAGAAGTAAGCTTTTTAGTTCTCGTATCTATAGAGAGATTAGGCGACCTGAAAATCATGTAAAATGATATTTATATTGCACGCCAACATAATACATACAAGTTTTGATTTTGGACCTACCAGGGAGGACCCAAATTTCCAATCCAGAGCTAAATCAGTGACAATTGGTAACGCGCAAAAATTGAATATCTAGTTCTAATGCTCTCACTGTCCTCTATACCTTCAAGATCATATTTGAGTAAGCGGGTCAACAAAAAATACTGCATTTGAATAATTTGGGCTGCTATCTACTATAATGTAACATTGTATAATTATACGGCAGATCTGAAAAAACGTTTATCAAAAAACGTGAAAGTTACGAAGAAATTACATTATTCTTAATGAGAATCTTTGATGCCTAATAGTGACATGGCAGTTTGACAGAACTGTCGAGACCTGTCTGCTGTATAATGACACGGATCACTCAAATTTCAAATTTTGGACAACATTTTCGGAAAATTCTTCTTCAATAATTATTTACTGTACAAAATGGAAACATCTACTCCAACTCGAAGGATTCTGAACAGGGCGACAAATTTCAATTATTATGAAACGTTTTGGATTATAGGACATTTTTCCGAATACGATTCTCCGAAAACCTTTTTTCCGACGACAAAAATCCGAAAACTTATTTTCCGAAATTTTTTCCGAAGTACGTTTTTCCGAACTGACATGTTTCCAAATGCATCTTTCTCCAATTTACGAATACATTTTGTATGCATAGCAATCGAAAATTTTTCTACGATACACTTTGTGCAATGAACATTCTTCACTCGTTACTCATCATGGCAGGCGAAATAACTGACAATAAGTTGCACGTAGACGGCTATATATTTTCGCTCACGTGTGGCAAAACTGCAAAAGGTACAGTCTACTGGGACTGCAGGAAGACAAAATCTAAAGAATGTTCAGCGCGAGCCATCACAGTTGAATCCACAGATGGAGGAGCAGTGATAGTCGTAAAAGGACCGACGGAGTTTAAGCATTCCCGCCCGCCAAATCTGAAAAATTGGCAGCTCGGATAAAAAGGAAAGCCGAGTGGGAAAAATTTTTTTCGTTTCGAAAAAAAAGGTAAGGTGCTCATTTAATCAGAGCCGGATTTAACTCATTTGCCGCCATGGGCAGTTTTACTATCCCGCCTGTTATCTTGTGAGTTTGAAGCCCTTGACCCCTCTCCCCCAGTTTAATTTGTAGTTGATTTTTCTAGAAATTTATCTTTTTAAAAAAAAAATTCCCTTTCTCTTCATTTTCACTCTTTCGTTTCTCTCTCATTTCACCTCAAAATTTGAACTCTCAAATTTTTGCCTCTGTGGACGACCGCTCACATCGCTCATTGGTAAACCCACCACTGCATTTAATTACCTTTTACACTATGGACTTTCACTCGTTCAAAACTCTTTAAGGCTCTTCTAAGTTTGTTCAAGACTCTCTAAAGATTTTATAAACTTAATTCTCTGAGATTGTGTTCCAAACTCGTTTACAATTCTTCTTACTTGTTCAAGGCTTAGACATTTTCTTACAACGAGTTCAAGACATTTTAAGACTAGCTAAGACTTATTAGTGCTTACTTAAGGCTCTCTAGGATTCTCGCAGACTTGTTCAATACTCTCTAAAACTCCTGCTATGGAAGCAAATGCTACGTTTCCTGTATAAATGTATAAACTAAAACCAATCGAGATGTTCTAATTATTGAAGTTTACTTTCGTAAACTGTTTCAGAAGCATTTTTAATTGAAATATTTCGCTCTGGGTGGCCTTTGCCCCGTTTGTCTTATTCGCGTATCCAAATCCAGGTCAAACTTATATCAAATGCTAATTAATTTACGAAAGGAACCGAACGGTTGACCAACTGTTAAATACACGGCAGGGCAATAGAAGGAATTATCATTTTCAATGGGGAAACCTTGCATATATGTGAGGCGAACACTGAAAATGCTTTTTAAATACTAAACAAATCACTATACGAGGGGCATCTCAATAGTAAGTTTCCCGACCTTACCAATCGCGTAAAAATGAACGAAAATCAATGAAATTCACAGAAGACACGTGTTTTGAGTTGTTTTATTTTTCTACATAATTACCTTCCGAGTTTAAACATTTTTCGTAGCGAGGAATCAAACGGCCGATTCCAGTTTCAAAAAACTGCCGGGGTTTTTTGGCGCGGTTTCCCTACAGGCGGCTGATCGTGTACAGCTGTTCTCCCTTCTCGTCAAAACTCTTTAATCCAACGATGCACTATCTGCACACTCATACACTGCTCCTGGAAATAACCGAGTATGGACATCCACCATCTTGAGTCCAACCGCGCCCGTCGATGCCGAATCCGACTTTGCGGTGCTGGCGGAGCATACCGGGTAGTCAAATCGGCATCGACGGGCGCGCTTTGACTCAGGATGGGTAAAATCACTGCTTAGGGATAAACGAGGATCTTTTCGAGCGCTTCGCTCGCTGTTATTCTCACATGAGAAACCGTATTTCCATCTTCACTGACTACTGAAGGAGATAAAATAACTCTACTCGCTAATATTCTTCGGTTTTTCAGCAATATTTCTCACTCTTTTATCTTCCAACATGTCTGTCAGTCTAGTTTAAGATCTCTTCTATCAACTAACAACTACGTCTGAAAAGAACTTTCTGTCCTACAAGGCACTCATGGGAAAAAGTCATAGGTAAGTCTGGCTGTTCGTCTCGCTGTACGCCTGCTGTTTGTCTGCTTTTTTGTCTACGTTTGTTTTACATACATTATATTCACACTGAAATTCCCATACCTTCAAAGTCGACATCTCTGATTCACTACGTTCAACTTGTGAACTGAAATGCGCCAAAGGACACTAAAAATCTCCGATCGGAAATCTGAGAGCCAAGATTTCTGCTGCTTTATATCGCTCATGTACTTGCCCGTCTTTTTTATTCAATACCAATCAAGTGCACATGAACTTCGACATTCCTATTCTTATAAAACTGACCCAAGAGCCAAAATCTAGGATCCGAGAATCAAAATCACAAACTTCGGATATAACGTATTCTCCAATAATAACGTACACAAATCAAAGGAAAAGCAACGCAGATTTGAAAATGGAAGTAGTAACAGAAAATGAGGGTAATACTGATAGACAGAGATCTCAAGTAAGACAGGGATTGAATTTAAAACATCTTCTCTACGAGTCTGTCGCTCTGTTAGGTAAGTACAATGCAGCTACTCAAGGGAGAAGGGTACGATAATTTCCATGTTATAAAATTATACTCAAAAGTAGGAAAATTCCAATACCCAGTCGGAAAAAGTAGGTAAACACGAGTCTTTTTTTCTTCTTTTTTTTGCTTGTCATATGAAATTTGTAATATTTGAATCGGTATTTACCGAAAAGCGGAGGATTCATATATATAGGGAGCCAGTCAAGAAAATAAAGAAGGGGCTCTTTTTTGCTTGTCGCTTAAAGTTTCCGTCGAGATTTTTGATGTTTGTTCCTCATTTGCCTCATATTTTCCCTCCGAGAACATATTCTTCACGTCGATCCTGGAATTACTTCGAAGATAGGCCCCTAGCGCTTGCCAGAACCTCCCCTGGCAAAGTTTCGTGAGTAAGAATAACGAATAGCACTCCCTACCGCAGATGGCTGGTTACGGGCCTGTTCGAAGAATTCCCTTACAATATAAAAACATTACACATACTCGTACGAGTGAATTTGTTTGCACTAAACGCTTTATTCATAATTTCGAACTTTCTTATATACTCGTGCGGAGATGATTTTAGTCTGAAATATAAAGGTAACATCTTTCATGTTATAATGAAAATCCATTACGCTATTCAAGATGACTTATCAGTGTTAGCGTGTAGTACTACAACTTTTTACTACTTGTGTTTTTCTGCGCTCGTATAGGTAGAGACGCAGACATCAGTCGTCACTCGTAAATCATCAGATATCAGTATCGTTTATTATTTTCACTCGTTTCCGCTACTCCGTTTAGTGATAAACTTTCAGCCATACTTGACTTTAATTCAGTGAGTCAATATCCAGGGTAAGATTGTGTACAAGTAAAGCGAATAGGCAGCCTAATCAATGTTGCATGACAGTATGTTATTCGCATACTTATTCTCGTTCAATAAACATACAGAGTATTAAATAGATCATGTGATAAATTATAATTTACTCTCAAACTAGTTTACTCTAAACTGGGCACCAAAGGCCCCGCTTCTCTGATGAAACTAGAATTTTGTGATTTTTTGAGCTTGAAAAATGCTAGCAATGCTTTTAAAACCTACCCTTTTTAATTCATCTTCATACCTTAATTCACATGTTACGAGCATGGGGGCTCGCGACAGGGGCATATGAGTCCTCTGGCCATATTCGCAGTCGGCAAACTCGGAAAATTTAGGCCGATTTCGGTTTCAGGTTCCGAGTCGGCAAATTTGGGCGCGGAACAACTTAACAAAAAATAATCTTGCGAAGCCCTGACGAATATATTCAACGAATATGTTATAATCATTTTTCAAAATAAAAATGCAACGCCTTCCGTGGGAGAAGATGGTCAGATACTAGAGGTTCTATTCTGGATAGGTAAATAACGTCGGATTTTCACGAGAAACAGAAAACTACAAAGCTATCGACGTCCCACGCTGAGGCAAGAGTGCCTCAAACATAAGATGATTAAAATGAAAGAAGATGATTAGAAAGAATGAGATAAGGAAAGGAAGGGATTCGTTATGAAAAGAAAAAATAAATAAATAAAATGATAAGGCGTATTTATCGAGTTCACTAAGGACTTGTCTCACCTGGATCCAGTACTGACAATTTCAGACATGTCAGAAAAAGTTTTAAGCAAGTTCAAAGATTCCTGTCGAGTTTTATAGCGTTAGGAAGGGTCTGAAGCTGAAGAACCTTAAATAGACCTAGAAGAGTTATTAACAGGTGTGATAGTTTTGATAAATATTCAATGGGTCTTGGTCAGTTTTAAAAAGTTTTGAAAGGTTTTAATTAGTTTTAAATAAGTATGTAGGAGTAATGAAAAGAATCAAACGAGTCGAAAAAAGTATTCTTAAATAAGTTATATGTTTTGCTGTACTCATAAACGGGGTATGATTCATATTCATATAAAGAGCAAATAGGGATGAACAAGCTTCCGGATGACAACCTTAAAAGGTGCACCAAGTAAAACGAAAATTCAGAATAAAATAAGAAAGGGAGGAACTAAGAAAATTAGTTTCATTTTGGATTTAGGATAAGGGGCAGAGGTGTGCTTTTCATTTAATTGCTCCTCCGGGTAATTCATCTGAATCTCTCACTAATCCTTGTAACTCTTCTGTACACTGGCGGATCCAAGAAGCTATCCTGGGGAATTGTTCCAGTTTTATTAATCCCTCCCTCGTAAGAATTAATGTTTTCTTCTTAACGTTGATAATTAGAATGCCTTCCAAAGCGTGAATAAAATTTATTCAACTCGCTGGATTCTCGATTGGGCGATGATTTTTGGAGAATTTTCACTGTGCATCACAATGCAGACTAACTTCTTTCCTCGCCTACTTCTTAAGACTAGTCAAAACTATTCAATCTTCCAATTCTCGTGTGTAAGTATCTTTCAGACTATTCCAACTCCTTAAGGTTTTTCCGAACTTATTTAAGACTCGCTAAGGTTTTGTAGAAAAATTATTTGTGACTCTCTGTGACTCCTCCAGGCTTGACAATGACTCTTCCAGACGCGATTAAGACTTTTTAGAATTCGTACAGCTTTTTAAAATTGTAGAAGACGCCTTAAAACTAACTAAACCTTTTCAATGCTTATTTAAAATGTTCTCAGACTTTTTTAATGCTCTTCTTTGAAACGCACTGACTGTTCAAGATTTGTTTAAGAGTTTTTACGCCTCTTTAAGTCTGAAATAAAATTAATACAAATCCGACTACACTTGTTTAAAACAAGTAAATGCTCTGTGAGACTTCCGAACGTTTTCAATATTCGGTAAAACCGTTCAAGACTCGTTCAAAATTCTATGACCCTTTCATACTTGCTAACGACTCTCTTGGACTCTTCCAGACTTAATCAGGAAATTCCACAAGACTTAATTATTGCTTTTTGAGTTTTCTCGAGTCTCTTTAATACTACCTTTCAATACTCATTTAAGTGAAACAACAACTGGTTTGAGGCTCTTCTAGACTTGATTGAAGATTCCCTTACGATCTTTTTGAGACTTCTACACTCGCTTAGGACGATCCCGTGAAACTCTTTGGAAGACTCTAGGAGGCTCGTTTGAAACTGTAAAACGTTATCACGTGTTAAGCGTTTCAAATTTTAATATTCTTCTCTAGGAGGGATTTCATTTATCTGCCCTTGTTCAGTACACGAGCACATGGTTTTACAATGTCGCAAGAGCACACGTTAGAAATTATTAAAACTGTCAAATTTGTTGTACGCAAAACACTCTTCAGTTATAGGGAATACTTCTCGCAATGCGATTAAAGCGGAACTGAAATTTTCCGTAATAAAAGTCAAACGTATAGCTGACGGCGATTTTACTCCGTTCTTTTTCTTGATACGGCTGTAATATGCCGATACGATTGAATCATGCTTTCGTCAGGCAGCTGGTTCGCAATTACGTACCACTACTACCATATAATTACTCTAACTCATTAGAGTCCGGTAATAATTACAACGTATAGTGGCGGAAAGCAACTCATCCGTACCGCATATTCACACACGCGCGTTCCCCATTCTAATTTGATTTTCTTCTTCTCCCAACTTATAATATTCTTGTACACTACCACTTACGATTAATGGTAATTATCTGCTCCGTAAATATCAACACACTGTTATTTAATTATTAAAAAGTCTTTATTAACTTACTTTAATCGAGAGTTCTTTTATAATGAACCACATCTCTCTATCTCTATACCTATAACCAACCATTCCTCCTTTTCCTACTCGCGTGTAAAGCTGTTGGCCGTTTTTAAAAATTATCCCGCGATGTTTGAATTGGCTTCGGTCGAGATTTATTCTAAAATACGTACGTGTATATTCTTGGGTACCTAATTTGAATAACTACTGTAATACGTCGTCTCATAATCGCGTTGAACAGCGTGTGACCACAATAGGCTGGTGAAAATATTGGAACGGGCTTCAAGCCTTCAGCAACTTACAACGAGAATCGCAAATAATGAATTGCAAAATGGTCCGTTGAGAAAAGCCGCTCTTCGCGAAGCCAAGTGATTATCGAGAAGAGCAACAACGACAGGAGGAATTCGAAGGAGAAAAATCGATTTTTTTGTCACTTCCAGTGGGCACGTTTTCTAACCCTTGCGGTAAAACTGTACGTTCGGGGTAATTTTAGCAGTCCAATAGGGGGACCGCTTGGAGACAAGACACATGCTTCAGAGGATCGACAGAAAATACATACGATCGTGGGATCACGCCTTTTCACCCACACATGCCTCAGGTGGTCCTTATTTACTTGCTGCGGTTCTTTTTCATATTTTTTGAAATTTCAATAAGATAAACGGAAAACTTCGCAAAGTTTCAGCTCCATCAGAGGAGGGAAACACGTGCTGGATACATAAACTTTTGACTTGTTGGCTACAACTTTTTTCTCGAGTGGTTATTATGCTAAGAATATTACATGTTATAGGTATTTTGATATTGAATTTATGAGTTCTGGAGAGGGAGGGGGCAAAAGTGGGCTAGAAATAAGTAACTTACTCTACAGACACGGGAATTGATTTACAGGCTTTTAAGGTTATTGAATTGAGTGAGGTTACTTTTTAGTTTCGATCCGACGTTCTGGGATGCCATCATTAAAGCTGAAGGCTGAAATCCAGTTCATGTTATTTCTCGAAACAGTAGTCGATGTAAGTACATAAAAATTCCCGAAATCATCGAACCAGTTTTGCAATTTTGGCCATTTTTAGTTTCAGACCCAGTAAGTAACACTGAGATGACTCAAATCCAATGGATTATTTTTTGAAATGATAATCGATCTAGGGTTTCGAATTCGATGAATCCAATTCTGGAATTAATGCTTAGATACGATAAGAACTAACCACAGGAACGGCTTTAGCGACCTTAAAAACCTATTATTTACATCAACTAAAGTCTAGGAAAATTACCCAAATGAGGTTTCCGCTCCGAAAAATGGCACCCCTAGGGGTCGAAACAAAAAGCTAATCCCACCAATGGATTTAGCGACCTTGAAGACCTATAAATTAATTCCTATATCGAAAACACTGGTTGCGTATTCAACACCCGTTTCAGTCCCCTTCCCCATGAGCAACCAACTCGAAATGCTTCAAAAAAATTCTAATCAAGCCCAAAAATTAATGGAGAATTTTCTGTCATTTCATTAGGATGGATTTGCGGAGTCACGTCACGAAAATCTTACTGCGTTCGAAAATGAAGACGATCTTTTAAACAACCATGGGGAAAAACGGATTATGTGTGGGAAATACTTTTGTAGACTGCATAGCGCTGTCACCACGTTCCAGCGTCGCCGCACGCTATGTACCAAGACAAGGAGGTAAGGGCTGAAGGAAGGTAGCGCGGCCGTCTGTGGAACATCCTAATTCCAGGATAATGCTCGGTGAGCGTTTGCCTCGGTCAGTAGAGCGTCCTATAGTGACACTGGCTGGACAGCGTGAATCCGAAGCGGAGAGGTGAAAGGGGGCTCGGGCCAGCCTCAATCCATCTCTCTGGTTACTGATGCGATACTCGGAAGGGTAGTTTCTGGGGCCAGGGATGCGATGTCTGGGGAGCCACTTAATCATGCGTGCATCGCCATACGCTCCACCAAGTGAGTCCATATAGCGGATGTTTTCTTAGTACAGCTGTACGTTTACTATGCTGAGAAGCAAAACATCATAGAACATAAAGATCAAAACTGTCCACATTCGTGTCTAGTTGAGTATACACGAGGACCATGATCCAAGGAATCACTCGGTTCTCCAGAGTTCGATACGTGTGTCCTAGACACTAGTTTTTTTTTAATTTTAATTTTTTTTTTTTTTTTGTTTATTTACAAGCCACTAGCTGCACCAAGGACTATACAGCTCTGCTAGTGGGAATGGTTAAATTAATGGAAAGAGGTCTGTGTCGTGGAGGAAGGAGATGAGTTTATCTATTGTCATCGAGTTGTTTTGGATTATGCTTTTCGTTGTTGATGGTAGTGGATGTTTTTGATGGTGAGAGTTAAGTGAAGGGCACTGAAGTATATGTTCGACAGTGAGTTCATTTGAGGAGCATTTAGGGCATTGCGGGAGAAAGTGCATGGATTGAGGAGGTGCAGGTGGTGAGGCGAGTATGTCCAATTCTAAGTCGTCTATAAGTAAGTCTCATCACTTTTACTAACCGACCAAACTATACGTTGAATCACAATGATGAACTTTCAAAATTGAATTGTATACGTACTAGCTCGTCGATATCTACAGGTTCTATTTTTTATTGAATTTTGATATCTATTGCAGTGTTAGGTATAACGTTGTTTTAGAGCTTTTAGATTTAGGGACTTGTCCGAACTATATTAGAAAGAAATACGTATTACACATAAAATGCCGAAAGCGGAGGGCGAAAGATTCCCGAGTATATGACAGATTCCTAAAACCGATCTATAGTTTCAAATTCGATAGTGTGGAGTGAGCTTTTCAAGGAACACAGGCAGAATCTGGTACACTGATTTCATCTGAAGCTTTTAGCAACCACTGACGCGTGAGCTGATAATATGTTGTTTTTTTCGAACTAAACCAATTAGTAGGCATGAAAGAAAACAGTTTAATGGCCCTCTCTCACATAGTGGGGATGGGGGTCAATTGACATAAAAATAGTAGATTCAATTAAATAGAATAAAGAGTGGATTCCGTGTCTCGAGGTACTAAAAACTTCAAGGGCTACACATGTTAATTAAAACAAACTAGTACACATGATAAAGTTCGTCGTATAAATTCGCGTGAAATTTATTCACGCTTAGGTTTCTTTTTCTTTCTTTTTTCTTTCTTTTCTCCTCAAATCTAATTAGATTTACGATTAGTGCCGTTTGCGTCTTCTAATGCGGACGTTGCGATCGAACCGCATTTTCGGTTATCATTTAAAAGTCAATGTCGTGACTGGTCGAGACAGTGCATTAAATCTCGTCTGATTGAACCTAATCTAACGTTCGGTATTATGTTCGGAACACGTTCTATATTAATTCTTCACTGCATTACTGAAATTACTACAAATTTTACTATTCGGAGTATCGGAGCATGATGACAACAACTGTTATTATCGCTATACGTCGATAATTTTATTACACAAATATCATCATAAACCTTCTTCGGACGTTAAGTATTAATTGTATAATCGTTAAAACCGATCGTATTTTTTACGTTATCGTAACTCGTAATGCATTCGACTCCAGAGTATTCAAAACGAAGAGGGAAAAATGGTACTTCGCGGATATGAGTTCCGACAGGTATTAATTAGTCGACCCGACGCGATCACATTAGCTCGACTATTCCGTATATAAGTTGAAAAAAAGTTTTTATTCCAATTTTTTAAATAAAAATAAAACTGCTTAAACGCATTAGTCGGAAATAGTTTTCTGATCCTCTGATGTGTTTCTACTGCCCAGCTCATTTGCAAACCGAAGCACGAGCCACAATAACAAAAGCCGAACGTGAATTTCAGAACATTTTTTTAGCACATCTCGGTCTTGCCGTGAAACTGAAACGTATAATTAATCGGTACGTCGAAGGAGTTAATATTATGATAGTTCGATGGGCGACGGGAAGTGTTTTTATTTGGAGTCGCCACTTACGGTTAGTCTACCGAAGTATAGCGTAGGCCGCTACGTGTAACTTGCAACTCCTTTACCTCATCGTACTTATTTCAAAAGCGAGAACAAACTTTACGTCGAATCGCTGCATTTCCACTTGCACTGGTACGTGGCAGAACAGTGGTAATTGTTCATTTTGAGTGTAAGGAACTCCCAGATAACACAATCTTTTGCTTTCAAGGTCCTCCGATACTCAAACATCCCTGGGGACGGGTAAGGCTATCGGGAAAATGCCATTGTATCAGCCCGGCTCGGTCTTCTTCATAACCCCTTCATCGCATCTCTTTTATTCTCCTCTTTCCCTTTCCGCCACTATGACCAATCCACCTCTGCATACTATATAGATCTATAACCACCACCGTTTTCATCCTTGTTCCACAATTTGGCACTAATACTAATAATAATATCAATTTTCGCATTTTCACTAGTTTTTGAAAAGGTTAAAATCTCCGCAATTCCATCAAACGAATGAAGCCTGCCTTAAATCATAGGACGGCGTGACCATTCTGAGATATGCTAAGACCAATTCAGACTACTTCAGGGCTCGTTAAAACTCATTGAGAACCTGCCATTCGGACTACTGAAAGAGTCAACAAGGTTCATTAGGACCTCTGTTAGATGAGCTTAGACACTGAGCAACCGTTAGATTTCATTAATACTTTTAAAATGCGTTACGGAATATTCCCATTTTTGTTCTCCGTGAAGTCGAATAGATACGAAACAGTAGCAGCATCTAATTTCTTTTCCAGGGAAAATCATTTCACTTCCGATAATGGGGGCTCAATCGTACCATCAAACTTGGAATTTCAAAGGGAAAGGTGTCCCATAAACTATTGAAATAGAGGTTTCTTCGACTGTAAATTTCGAATATCTTAGCAGATTCTCGATCTAGCCCTGATTTTGCAGCCTAAAATCTAAATTTCACCCTCCAAATAGAACAAACTGAACTTGACTAAGCAAATTAGACAAAGTATCAAATTGGGGATTTTCTGAATCGATTACTTCGAATACGTTACCAGGTTTTTGACACTGATGGCAACAAAATCAAAATTTCTTAATTTAAATCGATAAATGCCCAAATTAAGACCAAATCAAAAATCTAACAGAATATCAGCACAGCAATCAGCGACCCAACCCTCTTTCCTATTTCGATACTATTCGATACTTTTCGGGTTTAAATAATTCAAAAGTGTATGGTGCGTTCGAGTACCTTTCATGAGCAAAGAAAGGGTCTTTTATTGAAAAAGGAACTAGAAGTTATCACGTTGAGATTCTCGTTTCCCTGACGTTGATCCGACTCTGTATTAAAATAAATGATTTAAAATTTAAAAAAATATAATTTCGCGACACCCTGTATGCTGAGAAATATTCGAATACCGGCGCGATAAATCTTGTTTCGGTATTTTTGCTCCCACTTCAGTTTCTTTACGGTTAGCATCCGCGACGAAGGCTAGATTTTCAGTCTAATAAGGGGTAGGTAATATATTAATTTTCCGTATTTTTTGAACATCAGTGGCTTCGAAACAATACGGAGGATGGGTGTAGGGGCACAAAATTTAAAAAATCAAAAACTATTCAGCAACTTGATAAACAGGCGCTTCGAGAGACAACATTTATTTTTTTTTCTTGTCGACTTTTGTACTGCCCCCCCCCTTCTAAAAAATCTTCCGAAGCCACTATGATTACCACTGTGTCTACTATTTCTTTCAGTATTTTGAAATGCGACAACGAAATACTGAAAGAAAGGGTCTTTTCCAACCAGTGGTGTATTTAAGGAGGGGGTCCCGGGTTCAAATCCCCCCATGGCCAAAAAAAGCTCTAAAAAATGTCAAAAATATGCTCATTTACCACTTTTTTCTCTTTTTTTTTTAAAAGAATACCCTCAAAATTAAAAGTCAACCCCCCCCCCATGATTTCATCCTAGATACGCTACTGTTCACCGCCACACCCTTCTTGAACTGCCTCTAAATATCATACTCGTACGAATGGAACTCATTACACATTTTTACCTTTAAAAAATGGAGATACTCAGGTGTAATCTCCATAATTGCATCCACTTTGTTAAAAAAAAGCTGGCTGTTTTCCTTTAGAACCTTGTTTCGAAGATCAGGGACGAAACTAATGGGAGGGGGGGGGGGGTTGAAACACCCACCAATAATTTAGCAGTCGGAAAATTTTGGAACTGTTCATTTGAATTTTTCATTTTATAAGAATGTTTGTTTGTTTTAAACTAAAAAATATTTTCATCAAAAATCAACAAATCTTTCTTCTCTACTCCCCCTCCCAAACTACAAGTCAAGTTTCGTTTCTGTCGAAGATATGTCAACTGGCATGATTGTGAAAACGTAAAATATTCGAGTCAAGTGTCTCATACATACACATTTCCATGAACAGTACAGTAAGTCATAGCTTTGAATAGATACATTTTCAGAAGCTAAGCGATAACGAAATATCATTCTAAAGAACTCCAAAATCACATAACGGGAGTTCAAAACCAGAAAATGGTTCTTTTTTTTCTACACGAAATTGCCTGCAAACCACATCTTCAACAACTTTTTTTAAACTGATTTCCGTAAGCTACGTTTTGACCCCACATTTAAAAGCAGTATGAGACATCGTACAGCTCTCTTTTCACTTTCAAATCATATTACCTACTGCTAAAGTTTCTAATACGTTTCCTATGAAATCAAGACAGACAATAAGTAGATAAGACAATTGGAGACAGCCAGCTAATCAGTCAGTCACTCAGTTGGTCTGACTGACTGACTGCTAATCACGTAGACCGAATCTGCGGTATGGGGTGTTGACTATTTACCAGGGGAGGGGAGGCTTAAGGATACACGTAGTATATAATTTGAAAATTTCTACAAGGTAGTGGTGTAGCCAAGGAGGGAGGTGCGAAGGGGGAAAATGCCCCCAAAGCACCCGAAACTAAACGTAAAATATGCAAAAATGAGCAATTTTTCGCCTTTAAAACACGTTTTTTCGACAAATTCTGGCTCGAACAGTAATTTTACCTTCATTTTCATAAAATAGTTCTCTAATATCGGCGATTTCTTAAAAATACCGCAATGTTCAACGCCTTCTCGCTTAGAAATCTTACATTCCTCCCCCCCCCCCTTAGAAAAATCTTGGCTACGCCATTGATATAAACCAAACATTCTGGGGGGGGGGGATAGCAAATTTACAAGAACATTGAATTTAGTCTCAAAATTCATAATCAAAACTGGTGATTCAACATCCCGACAACCCACTGAAAAAAATTGAATATTATATCGCATGGAAAAAAGATTAACACTTTTACAACGATCGAATTTCCGAACATTTGGAAGTAAAAATATTCTATTTCTGTGGACTTATCAAGTTATCAGTTCCCAAACAGCCATTCAGGCACTTAGCTATCGATATTCAATGTGAACTGGATCGCGAGCCTACCCCTGCGTTGGTGAATTGTAATGTAACACAAGAAAAAGGCCTTTGTGTCTGAAACTGCTGGTTGGACACTCGGGCCTTTTTCTTGCTACACGTCACATATAAAGTACAGCAAAATCAGTGTTGCCAAGTTTATAAACATTAAAATGTAGTGGGAAGAAAAGTTTTGAAAAAACCCATCGAGAAAAATATGGAAATTCGTTATTTTTATTCGCAAAATTTTGCCAGGGGGCTCCGGCAAGCGCTAGGGGAAGCTCGCCCCCCCTAGCATCTCCCTGGCCACGGGCCTGGACAGAAAGGTCAGAAAGATAGACAAACAGAAAAACAAACACACATGGTGGCTAGGAGGCTGCTTAGTATTTTTCGGTTTAATTGAACAGAAATAAAACCAATTTTCCTCGTTGAGAAACCGAAAAGATTGTACATTTGAAATCAGACTGAACTGTTTCTCACGAAATACTTAACATTCTTAGACTCCCTCCCCAAATGTTTTGACAAATCGAATGTTGTACCTTTAATTTGGTTTTCCCTATAGTAAGTCTACATCAATTCAACGTCGACCTAAAAAAAAAGGCGCGTAAATTTCCACTTCACACACATTTCATACGTAATATCACTTATACGAGTTATGAATTTATATATTATTTGTGAATCATTCGAACTACCGAAGTAAAAGTTACAAACCAGGTGTAAAAAGACGATACACAATGACGAAGCCAGAAACAAAATAATTACCTAATAGCCAAAAAACCATAGAGCGGTGAAACGGTATTTCTCAAGTTCGACCATTAAAGTGGCTCCTTGCTTTATTTTCCACGCTTAGCGTCACCAAATTAGCCAGTAGGATAATTAAACGTAAAATTCAATAAACCGATAATTACACCTGTTATTACTGCACAAGCGGACTTCGCGAGTGGCGAATAATTAATAAATATGATAAGCAGTATTTTCTCAATCAGTTTTAGCCTAAATAGTGTATAAGAGCTTTGTGGTTTGGGAAATCCGGCCAAAGCTATAAGTGCGTAACCGTAATTAAAGCGTTAACTTTGGCGAATTTGAACATCGTCGTCACGAAATTGAAGAATATAATCGACAACGAGCTACATTAGTACTATTTTGGTAAATGTCTTTATGTCCGCAGAATGAGCAACTTGGCATCAGTTAACTTCAGCTCTCTTTTCTGATACGATCCAAGAGGAAAACACTAGTGCAAGTAACTGTAACGCATATAATATGTACAAGAAATGCATCGCTCAGACCGATATTAAGGCGATCTAAGGTCAGCCTTCAAATTAATGGTGTTGATATGCTCTTCGATGAGGCGTTATTAAAGTTTCCACTTTCGTTAAAAGAATGAAAAAAAAAATCTATAGCGAGTAATTCGACCGAACGGATACAAATAAAAATGACTGCCAGTCGATTATATTGTAATTAGACACGATAGCGAAGATAATAAAATAAAATTTAATAACTAGGGAAAAAATTTGGCTGTAATGTAAAATTATAGATCGCGGTAATCCGCGCATTTTAATCTTATAATAGAGCCGTCGTAAGACCGAGTTAATTCGTCTTTGTAATTTGCCAACAAAAGGAGGCGCCAAAGAGGAAACATTTAAGTACAGGCATTTTTGAAATTATCATGCGATGTTACAGCCTTATAATGACAGTAATTTGGAATAATCAAGAACTGTATAGGTATCCATTCAGATAGAGATGCAACGTGTACTCTTGTGTATACCGTAGTTTATTGTTGACAACCGTCCCTTGCACTCGTATCTACGATTATTTTCCGTTACGACAAAGGTAATCGATAAAAGGTTCGATTAATTATACTTTTTCCGTGCTAGTGTAAAACATTAGAAATGTATTTTGATAACTATCAATTGTAATCATATCATTCGCCTCTTCGGTTGGGAATTTTAAATGGGATTTATAAGATTCATTTCCAGTCGACTTGGAGCAAAAGAAAAACATTTGGCGGGAAACGTGAATGCCGTATCTCGCTACCAAGGCCGGATTTAGCATTCTCGCGCTTTTAGGTAGAATAAAAAATACCGTCCGCTCAGATTTTCATTCACTCCCCCCCCCCCAGATTTTTGTTCTTTTTTTTGTAAATACGTAGATAAAAAAAGTGTCAAAAATTTGCCGTCCCCCAAATCTGCCGCCCTAAGCACGTGCCTGTGTTGCCTATATGTACATACAGCCCTGCTCACACTACACTGCTGCAATTCTAAATTTTAGATTTCATTAAGTAAATCCAGGTACGTAGAGAAAAGGATTTTTCTTGTGGGGGGGGGGGCTATTTTAAATTTCTTCAACGGAAAATCCGATTTTTCAATTTAAAAATGTTTTTAAAACTAACAAGCAAAAAAGAAGAAGAAAGAAAAACAATACTTCTGAAGGACTCGATTTTGCTCACCGATCAAACATGTTTTTCGAATGAACAAGAAAAAAAATCAACGCTTCTGAAATTTTTGCCAACCGGGGATTTGATTTTGCCAGATAAGAGTCGACTATGCTAAATTCGACAAATTTATCTGAACTTTTTCCAGTACTGAAATCGGCGTATTCGGACATGAGCTTGTAGTGGAATAAATTGCACGATTATGATAAAGACAAGTAATTAATACAAACTAACGACGGCGCCACATTGGCGGAACTTTGATCAGTCTTGCTCCCCCGTGTGATACCCGCTTTGGGCCAAATAACGAAAATTTTTCTCGCATGTTTTACGAACTGATAAAATATGGAGCCAAACTACAGAGAATTTGGGTGAGTGATTTGTCAACACCGCAGTATTTGTTTATGTTAAAAGAATCTCACAACACTTCAGTTTACCTCACTCACTCAGGACCACAAAGGTTTTTACTACGTACATGAAAGATAAACTGAAGTGAAAATTGAATCAGACTCAGAATAAGCGGGGATAAAATAACTTCCATACAAAGATTAGTCACTGTATTCCCATTCATCCCACAATCATTTAATGACATTCAAATAATGTTATTTTGATGTCAGCTCCACTTCCCTTTGACTCAGTAGAGCGGTTTTTACGCAAACAAAATAAGAGTCTACACAAATGAGTATAAAGTTTTAGACGTAATTTAGAAAAAAATGTGGTATAATGTAGGGGTATGGTTGGCCGAGTGGATAGCGCGTTGGTCTCGGAATCCTGAAGTCCTGGGCTCGAGCCCACGTAGCAACTCGCCAGCTTTCGACCTAGGCCAGTTTTTCGGGCAGAAGGGAAGATGGCTAAGACAGCCTTAACAGCCTCTCCGACGTCTCTGAGGTAATGCTCGAAAGGGCGAATTCCAGGGCTCGGATTGAGAGCAAATTAGAGAAAGAAGAAAAATCCTTATCCCATCTACAGTAATCTGAAGCAAACAAAATAATTTTGTACGCCAAGGTAAACAAACTAAATGATACAAAAGAATACAATCGTTTACAGACGTATGACTGAAAGATGGTATACTATCAATCACGTCCCCTATAATTCAGATGGGAGTTACAAATATATAAACGAAATGACTATGCATACACATTACAAGCAAAATGACTGTACATTCAAACATATACGAACGAAAATCATCATTTTTGTACTTAAAAAACTTAAATTTACAGTAGGTGGGATACAATTCGTTCATATATCCTGTAATTTTTTGTATCATTTTGGAAAATGAGGTTTGAATTAATTTTTTTGTAACTGAAGGGAACCGTTTTCAATCTTTAAAATAAAATTTCTTTACTTGCACAAAAACGTTTTCGACTGTTAGGCCATCTTCAGTTACGTTTTACTACTAAGGGGTTTTTACAGAGTGTAGCTTATATAATATAGATTCGAGTAGTACCGTATGGTAAGTCGTTTCTTTTCCTATTGGTCAGTTTGTGTTGGATGTTTGTACAAAGTCTTGTTATGGCTATTCTTATTAGCTGTTGTTATCTGTTTTCGTTATCCAATGTTTTTTGGGATGGGAAGAATGTCTCATTGTTAATGTTTATCGTTGTATATGTATTAAGTTGGTTTGTCTTGTTTTTATTTTTATGATTTCCTCCTTCTTGGACCTCTTTTGTAAAAATTTCGTATTTTCTAGTGGCCTTGCTTGGATGAGACAACAAATCGTTATTGTAATGATTTGTATTCGCAATGTAAATTGAAATTAAAATTGATGAGTTGTCTTCAATATTTAATGTGGGCATGCGTTAAATATGCAAGTCCGCTAACATATTGTATACCACGAAGCACATACACCTGACAATCGCAAACAAATTAAAAAAATTACGAGGTGGACTCGTGTGTATTTTTATCTTTCAGTAGGTAGATATGCTATCATGCCGCAGGGGCTGGGTCTATTCTTTATCTATTTATTTATTTGAGGAAAATGATCGAGAATCGATTTACAAAAGAAATTCTTGTTAGGACGTAAAATTCAATACAGAAATTTTTAGACTATTACACGTAATAATAACGGTAATAATAATTATTCAAAATTCAATTTTTCGTAGATCTGTAAACTTCAAGCATGATATTATAATTGATTCTCCTCTATAAGGTGTCTCATTGGAAGCGTCTCGCAAATTTGAGGTGAAAATCGAGGAACCTAAATCAGAAACGGGCAGCAAAAAATTCAGGAATCTAGAACTCCATTCTCAAGGGGCACATGCTAGGAAGTCAAAACAATTTTTCTCAGATTTGGTAGTCTAGAGCTTCAGTATGGTATGGTATTTTCTGTTTCCTCTTAAAAATCATGCTCATAAAGTTCAATCTTCAGTGTTGCCAACTTCTAAATACTAACATAGAATTATGTACTTTTCCAGAGTCAATGACTAGTTAAGCTGAAAGAATACTTAGAATTTCGATGACTAAGACTACTCTTTGACGAGGGGGAACTTCATTGGACGAATATGCTTTACAAATTATAGAATTCGTCAAAATCGCCGAGATTTTGGTAATTCCCGTGTACTTGTAAAAAAATTTTCTAGGTAATAATAGCGCGTTGTCTGATTAAAATAGGTTGTGCAAATGTTTTCACATCGTATAATCATCATAATATTATTCTTGTTTAGACACAGTCTGAGAAATGAACAGTTTCATTCGCGACTTCTGTGTTATAAACAATAAGAGGGTCCATGGGAGGTCCGACGAATTTGATTCCTTTCTGCTAGGCGGCGTTATGTGCCTATAAAGATTGGAAGGAGCAGATAACAAGGACATTAAAATTCAGGTATTCGCGAGCGCAGCCACCGGTAAGGGGGTGGTACGCGATGACAGTGATTTATACCTGCGGCTGTTCATCGAGTATCAAATGTTCTTCTTATTAAGTTAATTACTTCGGGTTAAAATGTTTTCGTTTAATTTTCGATAAATTAACGCGATACAATGTTGCCGAAAATCTCGAGTGAAAAAAAAAGTAATTAAAATCGAGAGCGATCTTGTGCATGACCAACGGCGTTATTAAAACATTATGATATATACGAGTACGCGTAGATATACCTCAACTTTTTATCTAACACTCATCTAAAGCAGCGTAAAATTAAATTTGTGACAACGAAAAATCTATAGCTTTATTTAAGATATTACTATTCGTTTTCAGGAAGTATAGAGGGGTGGAATTTTACAAGAGGAGGAAGAGAGGCAGAGCAATTTACTATTCTCCAGAATTAATTATCAACGGTTGCGGCAGAAAGGTGAATAAATTTGTATTTCGATGAAATACTGGGATGAGGTAGCTAGTCGAATAATTTTCAGTGAGTAACGACGTGCACTGGTGTAACTGAACGATCAAATCATTACTCTTCGAGACCTAAAAAAGAAGACTGAAACTTTTTTCATATTCTAATAACATTTTTTTGAAGTTGTGGCAAGACTTGAACATCCCCGTTAAGATTCTTTAAAATTCTTTAAGGCTCGTTCGAGACTCAATCAGCCTTATTATAACCGAGAAAAATTTGAAAAAATAGAGGTGTTTGCTTATAAGTGATTTTTTCAGCCTTCTTGAAAGCGCGTAGCAGTTTTTGAATCGTTTACTTTGAACACTAGGGTAGAGGGGGGGGGAGAGGAATGGAGAAAAGAAATGTGGGCATTTGCACTGATCAGGAAAAATTACATTCAAACATAAAAACTAAAGAATTCAGACTTGCGAGGGGAGGGGGAGTAAATAATACAGGCGGACTGATCTCTCAGGAAAATTTTTACCGGATAATTTTCAAAACAGGCAAGCACTATAGTTGGGCAAAAGTCCATCCGTAAAGTATTTTAATGCTAGGCTTTAGAATTGCACCTGATTTTGAAGCTCACACTTATCATACGTCCGAAATTCACAATCTCAAGGGTTCAGAATTATCATTAAGTTTCGCAAATTTCACAATCCCCAAGTACTAATCAAGACCGGGGTTCACAATTTGCAGGATTCAAGTTAAAGGGTTCCGGTTTTCGACAGTTCACAAGTGATTTCCGGAGTGCACAATTTAATAAAATCACGTTCATTACCAATCTTCGAATTCAAAATTTCCAGGGTTTATTATTTCAAGAATTTCCAGTTTTGAGGGTTTGTGATGTAAGTGAGGGTTCATCATTGTCATTACTAAGGTATGCACTTATTTTTACCAGGATTATAATTTTTAAAGTTTACAATACACCAATTCTGGAAGTTTATAATCTAAAGAATCCATACTCATAATTATATCAGTTTTCACTATGACCATGGCATGATTTCACAATTATTACTTACTATGGTCCCGGATTTCTCACTGTCAGGGTTAACAATTTGAGGAATAGCCGTTCTCAAGTTCCCAATTTTCGAGGATTTACAAAATCATCTTCGAGTTAGCAGAAATTACAATCTTCAGGGTTCACGCAATAGTTATAAAAGAGACGAATGTGAGATAATAGGCGGAATCTTATCAGTAAGAAGATCGAGCTTTACAGAAATAGTATCTTTACTACTTCCCCGATTCAATCCACCGCTCTTCTACTTGGGTCAATTTAAATAAATTTGGGGTTGAGATCCGGCTGGTATGCGTCCCATTAGGAATACTGTTCGTATTTTCTGTCGAAGTAACTACGAGCAATAAAGAGAGCATATTCGTAATACGTTATCCATAGACTGCATCTAGTTGTTTTAATAATGGTTAATATTTCAAAGAAAGAATAATAATCGAAACACTATCAGTGGGTACACCAAGACAAATTGCGCGAATAAGGGCAGGTTAATAAAATGCTCCTCCAGATCACGAAGTGTCCGAAGCCGGTTGGTTAACCGCAGATTATTAATTTCAGATACGGAACGGTTGCCGTGATATTCCCGCCAGATTCTGTTTTCGGACCGGAAAAATTTCTCGAGTCGGTAATTTAATAAATTATATTGCGTTACGAAATCGACGCAATTAAACAGATACACTTTAAAATGCACGGCACGTAATTCTTTACAAGAGTATTGGTGTGTTGACACGACCAAGGTCATCTTGTAATAATAAACTGCGTTTTTTGGGGATTTTGCGAATACTCGAAGACATTCTCGAACATCGAAGAGACTTTGGCAGGGACTGAACGCAATAAACCTAAACATGCCAGAGATTCCGTTCAAGTCCATTCTGTTCAAGCAAAAGGTTTCGAGACATTATGCGAGTTTTTAAAAGGGTAAAACCCATCTAAAACCATTTGTTTTGTGAGTAGGGAGCATAAGAGACTGTTGGAGAGAAATGAGAAAGGGAGCTGTGCAATACTCTCGTCAGAGGCCTTTAGCACTTAATCATCATTCGAGAGAAATGAGTAAGGTGAGCGGAGTACCTTCACGGACGACCGAGGTCGACAAACCAAATGTCGATAGAGAATGCAAATGCATTGTGGTTTGAGGATTTAAAAAAAAAAACTGTTCAACACTCTCTTCTCAGCCGCAGCCAGGTCCAATTCCACGAGAGAACGACAACGGCATATAAGCATCAACAGAGAGGTGAGCAGCTCTGTAAAGTAAGAGCTTAGGAATCAAGGGACTTCCGCTGACGAAAGATACGAAAATTCTGAACTCCAAGTCATTCGTGCGCACAAAAATTGTTGGCCTTCCTTCACCCCGCAGTAACAAAACTGGGCCAGAAGCACAGACACCAAACCCAGGGGTCAAAATTTCTCCAGCTCACTTTCTCTAGTTCGAAGGAATGTACTTGAAATACAAGTGAAGAGGTTAGAACAAACTCGGCACTTGCCATTTTACTCCAAGAACGAAAATAGGCAAAACACTACACGCGGGCGCAGAAATATCTTGCTGCGCCGTGAATGTGTGGTGTGTATCAGAGTGTTTGTAGGAAATCCGACTGCCGCGAAATCGACTGTGTGAGAATAGTTGCAATCGCTTACATTGAAGGAGACATTTGACTAGTGTCACTGTTGATTCTCACTCTACCGTTGCATCGTGAAAATTGTTCTCGAGTCAATGTAAAATGTAAAGAAAAGTGTATAGGTAGTAATGGAATGAATGCGTTTTAGAACGAAAATACACCATAGTACACTGGATTAAACAAAACAAAATTTTCATCGTAAATGAAGATGTTAAAAGCAAAATTGACACTTGCAAAGCAAAACAAAAAAAATGGAAAACAAGGTTAGGGCACTAGCTGATGAAGCAAAAAACTACCTACAATATGGCCATGACGAAAAAATCTGAAAAATACAGTATTTGTTGATTCTCAGCGTATAAAATATCACAGATGATTTTACAACGGATACTTACTTGTTTCTCAGATTTTTCTCACCAGGACCATGTTGTAGTACTTTTCTTGCTTCATCAGTTGGTGCTCTAACCTTGTTGTCCATTTTTTTGGTAAGTGTTGATTATGATTCGAACCTTCTCAAGCAACCTGTTTATACCGAGAACCCGCTATTAACCCCCCCCCCCTCCTCATTCGGGGAAAAATTGAGTAAAGAGACAAAATCGATGCTGCATGAACCAGTAACAGGTCTAGGACGTTCTAAAATAGACCGAATGAGAATTAATTTGAATGAGTTTTGAAAGTATTTCACTGATTTTCAAAAAAGTCTGATAAGCTGTGTGGCGAAGTGGTGACATGCCCGTTTCACAATTCTTGCATCTCGGGTTTGAGTCCCACCAACGGCGGAAAGTTAGTGATATTTGAATACCCCCACTAACATCCGAGCGAACACAGCGATTACAACATCAATCGAGGTGGAAACATAGCGCGTCCGATAACCCCCGCCAGTTCACACGATTAAGGCATTACAACCGGAGGACATGTCACCACCAGATCAGAAATATTGGTACTATGCGGGTGCACGTCGTGAAACACGTGGATAGTAAGCGGACTGCAACTGCACACTCTTCGGCACAGAGAAGGAAATCTCTAATGCAACCAAACCCCGGGGAATGCAACGGAAAACTACCCTGACTAACATGCCCAGGAGAGTCGCGTGTCAGAAACCGCGAATGCCAATGTCCGGTGTCCGGCACAGCGTTACCAACTCACAACTTCAGAGTTGCCTGGGATTGTTTTATAAAAATGCCTAAGATTGCCGGAAACTGTAGGAAATTTTTAGAACTCACGGTCGAGTATCATGTATTTTTCAAATCTAGCAGCGCTAACACTAGAACTGACGCACCAATGTACAACTTAAAGCATTTCTTCATTAATATTTCTAAGCTGTGGTTTTTCGTTTTATCAACAAAAACAGACAGCAGACTTGCAGCCAACTGATGAATGAAAGAATGATAGTTCGTAGCTCTCAGCACGCAACAAAATTGCCAACATTCAAAAATGTGAAATGTAGAAAATAAGTGTAGACAGAATCGAAAGATATAGAAAATGCCTGATATTTTATTATGCCGGACAAATCTAGAAAATACCTGAGTGCTAGGAAAATACCGGAAGAATCTAGAATTGCCTAAGATCTCAGGCAATTCCCGCAGGGTTGGTAACACTGGTCCGGCAGCGGATACGGCGGCTGAAGAAGAAAAAGTTTCAACAAGTCTTCAGGGTGTTAGACCGGTTGCAGAAGAGTGCCACTAGAGTTCAAATAAAATTTGTGATTTTAATGAGCGTTCAGGCGTCTTAAGGGAGTCTGAATGAGTGTTATCAATTCACGATAGAGTATTAATGAATCTCATCAGAACATGAGTCTTGAAAGAATTTGGTAATTTGGATGAATTTTATCAAACAGTGCCTACGAATGAATTTCAAGAGATGAATCTCTAAAAAAATTCCAGGGGAATCTAGTTCTAACAATACCTCAGAAGGTATGGCGTAGTTTGTGACAGTCCTTTATTTGCCATAACTCACGAGTCTCAAAATGATTCAAATGATTCTCAATCACTATCAACCGAGCTAACAACAAGGCATTAAAATTGTTTTTCCTTGGAAAATGACGTTTAAGCATTACGCTATTCTTTTCGTTTTTCTTCTTTTGTCAACCTACAAGAAAGGAGATTATTATACCAGTACGTCCGGTTATTGTTCCTTGTTTGGGGCAATATTCCAATAATCCCTCGAGATAGTTCAGTTAGGTCTCATTCTAATCACTATCCACAAGTTTTGAAGGAACTAGCTAAATAAATTGGATCCAATTATCTCGCTGCACAAAACCACAGATGTGCCATATACTGTGCTGCTCTTACGTGCCAAGATAGCCAGTGTCAACAACCGCGACTACCCCACCCGCCCTCTAATGACTACCATCAGTAGATATACGTGTAATTTGAATCAAGCTGGTACTAATGAGGAAACTAGTTCGGGTAAGCTGGACAAATTCACTTTCCGATGTATACTTTAAAAGGTAATTTGATAAAGTCCGTCATAATCGCATCTCGTCGTCTATAAAGTAATCGAGCGAGCGCCGAAATTAGTTGGATCGGGCGCCGACATCGAAATGGGCAGTTGGACGCACCGCGCCGCACTGGCATGCCATTGTAAAAATCTATTAGACCTGATCGGATGGTCGGACTTCGGACGCCTGCGATGATGCGATGCACTCGCAGTCGGAAATGGTTTTTCGTAAAGGTCTAAAACGCCAACCAATTTGGTCGATCGCTTCTCGGGATTTGTTTTATAGTCAAGATGGCGCTAGATAAATCACATCGAGTGTCGCGTACGCGTGCTTAAAATAATTGGAACAGACAGAAAAAGTAGGCTCGAACGTGGCGAGCATAAATTTGTGCCAGGATTATTACTAAAAACTAGTCTTATCTTCGGTCACGAAGCGAAATATGTGTTTCTGTTAATCAAGTTAGACAAAAACACGAATCAAACATTACCGTATTAAATGGGAAAAACAACCTATAGCTGGTTATTTTATAAATTAACGTTCGTCTTTTTTTCTTATTCATTCTACTCTGTGTGGTGTACGACTGTGCGTATACATGTATAGCTTAAGTATACATTTTCGAATAACTAGAATACTGTCTGACCGGTGCACGAGGAAATTATGTCGATAATTCGAGTAAATTCAATTAACTGGTAGGTCTACAAACTATACACAACGTTTAGATTACTCTTTGGTGTACTACAGTTTCTCTAGTTCTTTTACTGGAAGCCAACTCGCCGCTAATTCCATTTCTCCTCCTTCCACCAAGTTCATTCGTAATCTCAGCGCGCGTAAATTAGCCTAATTCACACTAATGAAATTAATTTACGTTCTTTCTTCCACTACCCGTTTTTTCTACATATTCTTAGAGTAGATTACATTTTTAATATTTTGTAAAACAACTGTATAGCAAGGTAAACGTTAACTTCAGACGCTTAGAACAAAAAAATATTCTTCTTGAATCTATAGCAGTTGACCGCTTTAAAAAAATATGATTTTTTTTTAATACTAAATAGTCGGCACACACATAGATAATCGAAATAGTTGATACATCGACAAGATGGCAAATCCGTTAAATATTTATCCCTCCCTTTCCGGCTCCGAAAATCTACATTTGAACTACGACTACGTTAGTATAAACAAAAAATATCAAACTGAAAGAACAAACGTAAGCCACCCTACCTTTTTAGGTCCATTTTACTAAACTCTTTTCAAGTGAAACTTGATGCTTCCATATTTCTCTTTTACTGCCTCAAACATGAAAAATGTACTTAAAACAAATTGTAGTAATTGACGGTACCTTTAAAAATTGTTCTTATACATTTTGTCATCAAATGCATCGTATGGAAGGTACGATCCACAGAAACTTTCAACTCCCTTCCGCTTCCCCTCGGTATCGACAGACTACTTTTTCTTTGGTCTTCCTTGGTCAATTTAATTTCGTGGTTTGTGACGTTTTTTGCTGTTTATACACACTTTTTGTCTATGTTGACATCCTATAGTCTTGTTTCTATGGGGTTGGGTACTTTTTTTGTGTTTTATTATTTGGTTGTTTTCACTGTTTTCTGATCTTATAATATAGACTTTTCTTGCCATAATTTTATGGATTTTGGTTATTTTTGCACTCAGTTTGTTTATTCTGTTCTTGATTTATGTAATTGATTTTTGGTTTTTAGTTAATATTTACTGGTTTTGGTTCGGATTTCTGGGTATCTTTCTTCGTTGATAAGAACGTGGTCTTTGGTCTTTTCAGATCTCGATTTTGTAAATATAATTTCTTTAAAAGAATTTTTTAGTAGAGCTGGACTGGAATTTCTTCGGTCTTTGTTGACCACGTTAATCCTCCATTGGGACATTTTGGTAGATGCAATTCTGTTTTAAACTTTCAGGCCTTCATTTCGTGATTTTTTTTTTAAAATGGATTTAAGTCTTCACTACTTTTATTTTAGTAGATTCTGTCGGTTTTTACTCGATTCGGGTCTTCTTTTTTTTTTGGTATTTTTGGCCCTTCATTTGCTAGTTTTTGCAGGATTTTGGTTCTATTTTGTCCAGTTTTGGTATTTCCTGTCTTATCCAGCAATTTCGGGTAATTTTTTGGCCTCGTTATGTCCTATAATAATAATAATAATAATAATTATTATTATTATTATTATTATTATCATTATTGTTATTTCCCAGCGTTCTCCTGACTCTTATTTATAATGGCGTGGTAATCGGAAAAATTTCGATGATAACTCTCCCCCTACGCGTTTGAAATTATTGAAATAATTCACAAATCGGTATAACACAGACGAATCAAGCAGGAAAATTGCACATATTTTGTTTCACGAAATCTCTTCCAAAGTTTGTTCTTAGCTACCCGGGGGATGTACCATTGTCAGAAAAATTTTACAGTCCCGTATTTTGGGCACATTTTGGGTTGATACACTCTTTTAGTTTCTGCTTATTTGCCTAATGGTCTTTCCACGACTGCGAAACAAAATAATGTATCGAATTTTCAATTTCTGCGTAGTCAATGTTCAGGTTATTTGTGAGTATGAGTAAGATTCAAGGTTGTATGAAATATATTTTCAAACAAATTGGAAAATACTGTTACGTTTACTTTGGCTACTGATAGAAGTCTTGTTAGCAGGTGTGGGGACGAAAATAAGGGGGCAGCTTGCCCCCATAAACTTCCGCCGGAGTAGGGAAATTTTAGTAGATGGATCAAAAGTTGGAAAAATCAAACAAGTTAAAAGGTTTTTTTTTTAGCCAATACAAACAAATTTTGATGCGTGGGAATTTTGAGTTGAATCAGTTGGGAATTTAACAATTTTTGCCCCTCCAGAAGAAAACTCTTCACCACGTCCCTGAATAGGGAACGTGGCAAATTATTCGTAAGAAATTTACCACGTCTTCCCTTGAATCCGTTCTTATTTTCAGCTTTTCGAGTTCCAATAAGCAACTCGTTAATTTACCAAACAGACAGCCTGACCTCGAGAATGAATATGCATAAATAACATAACCTGTAAGCTCACACCTTCTCATTATTGTTTTACCGATAACGTTACTTCACTACCGCCGGTCCAAAATTGAACAAATGGTCTTTTATAAAATGTCTGCGTATACTTCCGCGACTCTTCTAAACGAAATATACTCGAGAATTTACAGCAATGATGGGAGAAAAGCATTACACCATCGACTTTTTACTAGTGGCTCAAGTTTTAAAAAATAGCAAAAAAAAAATTACTTACAAGGAAATACTGCTCGGTGGACGTAATGAGAAGGAGGGGGAGCCTTTTGACTGGAACTTTCACGTTTATTTGGGAAAAGAGAAATTTACCTTATTTTCTGGAAAGTTTCTTTAAGAGTGAGGGGGGGGGGGATTCTTCAAATTTCTTAAGAGGAATCAAACGATTATGTGACGAGATCACTTTTAAAGGAGTAAACACATCCAATTTCTTAACATTTTTTAGCCAATAGAGGCACTATAGGAATCTCTTGAAAAATGTTTTCAAATGTTCATTACTAAATTATTACGAGTACGTAGACTTCTCGTTTCTTATCATAGAGTTTTCGATAATTTTTAAGTTGCTGTTTCGAAGGTTAAAAGTTCAATTTAAAAGAAACACTAGATAATTTCGAGTTATATGTGGAAATATCAAGACACTCGTGTAACGAATGTGAATGTTCACCGTACCTGTGCAGGTATATAGGTCCGTAAAAAAAAAGGTCGTTTTATGATACTACTAGACTTTCAACTTGGGGATATTTGCAGTAGTTACTCGTACTCAAGTATTTTGTGAAATATTTTTCGAGGATTGCATATTTGGGTGTTTATTAAGACATTCTGTCGAAAAAGAAAAGAATAAGAAACAAGTTACTACACGGGATTTAGATTAAAATTCGTAGAAAAGGTTGTAACAAATAATCTAAACGAAAATATAACTCAGAATTTCAATTTCTCTATCTCAGCACCGTTAGTAGTATTAATTCAGACAACGGTTCTAGCTCTCCTGGAATAAAATTTTGATAGCTACTGCCAAGATAACACCTGGGCCACGAGGAGGAGGGGGCTGGTTGTATGTTTCAAAATATAATAAAACTACAATCTCATTTGGCTATTTCCAATACAACTCAATCTTTAAATTGTTCGCAATGTACTTCATGACTTGATTTGCGTAATGTACAAAGAAACACTATTGTGAAAGATGGGAGAGAGTTGGTTCAACCCTTTTTTTCAACCCCAACACCCTGCAAAACACTTTCTTCCTGTAGATCGTCACAGATTCGTTTCATTTAGAAATTTTCAAGTCTCCCCTCTTCCGACTCTGCCTGTCTGAACATTTTAATACTTGTTCCTTTTGGTTCGACTCTCTACTCGATCTCGATACTTCACACCTCACTTTTCATCTACCACTCTCGGACCCTCAAGATCTTCCTTAAGAACTATGATGAAGGCGCCGGTGTGGATGGAGGTCAGACTGACGGGTTATATATTCGACTGTTTGCCTTTCAGTTTGTATACCTGCTTTTGTCGGTATACCTGGCACGCTGACAGGTAAAATAGCTGTCTTTTTTGCATATTCATTTATTTATTGGTTTGACTGATGCGACGTACGTCAAGTGATAGCGAGAGTGGTAACTGAGTGAGGAAGGTGAAATTTTGAAGTGTTGGAACTAGTCGGGGAAGGAGTAAGGGACCAATATTAAATGTGTTTTTTTGAGGGAATGGCGTTTTCCAGTGCTCTATTAGGCGCCTGCAATCAACTAGCGAGCTGAAGTTTCCATGATGAACTTACACGACGTCCTCATATGGTTCGAGTCTGAAGATCAGTCTAACAGGTTCACTAGATTGGAAATCAAGGATACTCAGAATGAATAATTTTTTTCATTTTTTTTATATCTATCTTGCGAACAGTAATTCCTCTCAAACTTTTCATGGCAGACAATAATATTCTATTTTAAAGGTAATAAGTTCAGTAGTAATCACTTTTTTCACAGGACTAAAGGTAGATGAGTTTTTTGACGGTGAGTGTTGTTGTGGAACCTACTCAGTATTTATTCAATGAAGTGTCTTCCGCAGTGGATGGCAACGTTCTGTGCCAATACATAGAGCTCCCTCGAAAATCTTGGTCATACAAAGCCCATTCCTCGTCAATTGAGCTCTTGCAAGGGAAACGAAGTGCTACTATTTCTAGAAATGTACTCAATTTGTGCTTTCAGTTTACCAAATACACACTGGTACAATGTGTGTAAGAGTGTATCATTTTCTCATAACGTAAACTCAATATTGTGGCGCAGTAGTTACAGCGTGACAGATGTAATTTTTTGCTAACAACATAGGGAACAAATTTTTTTGAGTAATCCTTCGGTATTCTCTTCATTTACCGAGTGAACTTGCTTTATTCCCTGGAGGGATTAATTTTTTTTGTGCCCGCAGACCAGCAGGCTCACTGGTTCTCTTGGCTTGGCGAGATCTTCGAGTAACAGATTTTCCCTCACAGTTCTGCAAATATATGAGATAGGCAACCCAATCGGTTTTCTTTCCTGGCGGGATTTATTGAAGATAAGCTGCATTGGTCTCTCAAAAAGTACCTATAGTTTTCTCAACATTGACGATAACTATGCCATAAATACGCTAAATGAAAACGTTAACACTGGGTCGCAGAATAAACTAGACGACAGAAAGGGAACACTATACATTTGGCCTTTCAAATGAATTAATTTTCCAACGAGTAAATTTCGCGCAATATTTGAAACATTTTAACGCGAAAACTGTGTGTACAGGGAAAAGCAGAACGTAGGTACATAGAACAATCGCACTCGTATATCCCACAAAAAGCCCTCGTCGTCTTGCGGTCACCTCGAACATCTGTGATTACGAACGTATTAATTACTTAAGAGACACGAACAGTAAAATTTCATTAGACGACAACTTCTTTATTTTTGTAACACAGTAGTGGGAAGACGACATAACGGAAATTCATTACCTCCGTAATGGACAAATCGAGTTAGCGTACTCTAATTTCCTGTTCCTATTAAACGATCGTTTATTCGTTAACATTTATGTGTTTTACGCATTGTAACGATGCACATGTTGCCAACAAAGTAGGCACCTAAATAAGCCTTGTTGTTACCACGGATTTCAAATAATGGTTTTGTTCGTTTAAATGATACATTACAGGTTACACGTTTCAGGTTAAAAACGTAAAACAATGCGCGTACAAGTATACTTTTTTCGATTTACCCTACGATTGCACGTTCAACGATGAGTAATGCGAAAACGCTGAGCTCGCAATATTTAATACGTCTTTGTATGAGAAAAAAGGTTCATTAGGTTTAGCTGTGAGTTTTCTCAAAATATTATAGGCAGGTTCGCTTATTGCATTCTTCAAAAATTCGACGTTTTAGGCTCATTTCAGCGAAAGGATATCGACTATTCACGTGCACGACTTTTAGCTAAACAAAAAAAGGAATATCCCCGTACCCGGTTGTATGTACTCGTACTTTTGCACTAAAATATATCACAGTATGCCCGACAAAGTCGCGAATTAGGAGTTCATTAACAGATTTCGTGCGCACCAATTAGAGTTTATGACAACCATGGCAGCAAGAAGAAAAAAAATATCTACTCGCGAACCTGCATGCATTAAATTAACTATTAATAATAGTGAACAATTCACAGCACATAAAGCATGTGGGTTCAATTATGTACGGAGTAGGTATATGCTAATAAACGTAATTATACTTGGTTTATTTAAAACAGCCCACATACGCCGAAGAGAGACGAATCTATTAGCGTTTAATAACCCTGTTAGCGTCGCAAAAAAATGTAAGAAAAAACTCGCCATACGGTGACGCCAGTTTGTTATTGTGAAAATGAATTCGCTGAAAATCGTTTTCCAATTTAGAAACATTCCACATACTCTGTTCCAAAATGATTGCGGCAATTGACGAAGAAATAAATAATCCTAGGAATATTGGTTAGTGTCAATACCTAATAAATAGAAGCTTTAGTGTCCTTGGAAACAGATTATTTCAACATGGACTGAACAGTTACTAAAGCCACCATGTAGGCTGACTCACTTTTGCTTCACTTGCGTGTTGATTTCCTCCTACGCACTGTGTAAGGGGCACTTCACTTTCCCACCATGCGTCTCTCTCTTAATCTAACACTCAGAATGGTGATTTTCCTGTATTTTTGGATGATTGGTTTTTCATTATCTGTCCCGTCTCATAAGTGGAGGAGATAGACCGTTGGCAGGCATGAATGTAGGAAGATAGATAGACATATGAAGTTGGGGAAACAAGAGACAGAAAGAAAGTCGGAGGATAAATGGAAGGCTGATATAAGACGCTGTAAGGAAAATAAGCTCTTTGTCTGTCTGTTTTCCGTCTCTTTATGAGACAGAGATTCCAGGAGTCACAGTTCATTAGACCTGTTTCTGCAAATTGAAGCATCCATGTGAATTCAAATTTTTCATCTACAACGCAGTGATGTAGAAGGTCATTTAAAAAACGATCTGTAGGGATCATCAATATCAATAACTGAAAACAGATTTCAGACGCTATAGTCTAGGTTTCATACATGGATTGATCTTGATTTCTTGAAAATCATCTGTGCTTAGTATTCGTACAGGAGTCTGATATAGCTGGGCGCACTGACCTTAATATTAATGATTATGTAAATCATCAAAACCATCAACCGACTAACGACTTCGAAACGGTGTTTTTTCTTCATAAATTTGGTTACCCGGTTTAAGTCACCCTGAGTTAAAATATTCGAAAAATAAGCTGGTAAGACTGAAGAATTGAAGATAATTTCATATCTTTTGACTTATCAGCTAGTAAAGGAATGACCTTTATTCCAGTTTCGTTAAACTCGAAAATTTTCCTATTTGGAACAATCAATACTTTGTAATCATAAAACCTTAAAACCTCCCTTCTCCCTCCTCCAAAGAAACAGTGACTTCGGTACGTTCCTGAAATTATCTGGAAAATGATTTAAGATTACCATCAAGGCTGATGAAGATGAGAACATAAAAATTGATTTCAGTTCTCCACCAAAAAGTAACTATCTGATCTTCATATTTTTGAGTCGAACATCATGCTTACTGCTAGTACTTGAAATTTACTTAGAAAGTACTTTTTTTTTTTTTTTTTTTTTTTCAACTAAAATTCTATTTTAGAACTTCTGCAGAAAATTTAGGTCAAAAACTATACTACGATGAAATCGTTAACATTAATGAAAAAATGTTCTGCACACAGATTAAAATAACCGAAACTTGGTAAATTAATTTCCTTTCATCGGCCTAATCGTGATTTGGTTCTACCCACGCGCGGCGAAATTCCAATTTTTTAGGAAAATGAGAGAAGACGAGATCCAAGCAAGGGCTTTGATCGGAGAACTTTTCTTTTCCTTTTCAAAAACTGAAAACGAAGATCCGTAAAGCTCTGTCAATAAATTTTCCCAATCAAGAAGAACATTATTTTTCGAAATGTGACTTAAACTCTTTCTTTCCCAGATTCTCAAGGGGACAGTGTCTCCTAAAATTCCGAGACAGCCGCTCCCTTGTCCTTGTCCCCCTCCTCTTGTCAGAACCAAGTTTCAGCCGTAATTAAATATCACAGACATCGTCAATAACTTTTCCATGGCAAAAAAGAAACTAGATAAGACATTTTTCCAGAGGGTTGGACATCTCGGTTTACAACCATGCCAGAGTTGATATTTAATAAGCACTGATCTCAAAAATTAGTTTCCTACGAAGTGCATTAAGCTTCAGTCGCAAAACTCCTTTCCATTATGTATGATCGAAGTAAATATATATTCTCATACCCCCTACTCTGTTGTAAGAATAGCACTGACGGGCAAAACTGGCCACCCATTTTCGGAAACAAGCTGACTTTTCACAGCTGAAAGTGGGTATACCTATTAAATGAAAAGGCGACGACGAATGCACTCGGCGTGACTGAATTCGTATGATTTCCCCAACTGCGAACTCGCAGTCTCTTATTGGATTCCAAACGTCGTCAAAAACATCTAGACGGTTATCGAACGTTTTGCGGAACATATGCCCTTGTAACACCTATATCAGTATACACCATTACACTCCACTCGAGTCTGTGTAGACCTAATTCAACAAAGAACTAATGTAATTTACTAATTATATACGGGTGCTATCTGTTTTTTTTCTTTCTTTCTTTTTATTAGTTGGCTCGGGAATAATTATTTTAGGACAGGAAATTAACGTTGCTATTGTTTGTTTCACTCAATTAAACAAGTAAGAGGTGAACTTAATGCTCGATGTAATTGCGTACACTATTAATATGTTTATCAGCTATCCGCGACACTTATAGGAAGCAGTTAAGAACGAGGGGTGCAGATCGAAAGTTTTTATCGCGTAATCGTCCATCGTTAATAGTTCAGCGAAACAGACGAGCTAAAGTAATTAGCATCCGTAAACAAAAGGTATCTACAACATTGGCACAAAAAATACGTTGACTGATCGATTTCACTGTTTATGGAGCAGCCCAAACAAATTTCTTCACCGAGGTTGTTATTTCACGAACGATGCACAAATGCACATTCTCTGGGTTGTAAGTGGGGATGACGGAACGTCCAATGCATTTAATATTTGATGAGTCAAACATACTATCTGACATGGGTATCGATCATGTATGAAAGGGCAGAAGAGGGTAAAACAGACCACATCGAATACGTCGAATATTCGACGCGAACATCAAACAAGCTAGTCGACGCGTCAAAGCACTTCCCGTGGTCATTCGCTATTTTTTGTGTGTAATCTGAGAACCTGGTCAAAAGTTACACAAAATTAGGCTCTAAATGGGGGATGTTCCGCCAAGATTTCATTCTGACTGGACCTTTAAGTTAATCTTGCCTCGTCATAGGTCCCACGCAGACGGAGCGAAGGGTAAGCTTTAGAAGGCTCGCCAAGGGTTGACACTGGTGAGTGATCATAGAATACACATATTGTCAGAGTTTTACTCGGAGTGTCCATCTCTCGTGCTTATCCTGTCGCTGTAGAAACAGATCCGTAGCCAGATCATGTATTTCCAGGGCGGGCAAATTAAATCTTAAGGCCGGGGAACAAACCTAAAGATTGGTCAAATTAGGAAAATGCTACAATGGCTACGGCCGGCTCAGTTGGACCCGACGGTCCATGGTTATGGCTTCGTGCTGGTACCCTTCACTTGGCACTTTCCATCAGCAACCGCCTTATGACCGCCTTTTACAAAACATGAACCCACGGTTGGCATATTCTGCTCTTCGTTAACAAGGGGTATCCTATTGGACACGGGCTTACGATGCACTAGAATACTTATATCCAACATACCCAAGAGGAGGGGGGAGGCTCCGGATACTTTATTGAGAAGTGTATTCTCATGTATTGTCTAACTTGTTGGCTAACTTTTCTTCGATCTTCACAGATATAAAATGCGAACAATCTTCAGATGCGTGTTCGGATCTGAACACCAGCAGACCAGCTAGTCGGGAAGAAGGTAGCAGCGACCCAGATCCAGATGGTGATTTAGATGACTACGCCAGTACACCGAAACGAAAACAGAGACGATATCGCACCACCTTTACTAGTATGCAGTTAGAAGAATTAGAAAAAGCATTCTCGCGAACCCATTACCCCGATGTATTCACAAGGTAATTATTCACTCGGCAATTTCTTTTTACACGTTGTTTTGTTTTCCTTATTGGTTACCTCTATTGCTGAATCCGCGACATAGGTAGATGATTTTATTTTGACACGAAACTCCGAATCGTGCCTTCAACAAACATGTGCCCGAGTTCAAAGGTGATAATGTAATGACAGTCAACAAAAAAAGTCGACCTTAATGATATTTGATTAATAGACCGCCTGATTCGGTTACAATCGTTTCGGCTGCGCATGGGTGTTGAGTGTATCTTTTGTACAGTACAAGCTCGGATGATCATTTCGAATTGAAAGAAAACTCGGTCGACTGCATACTGTATACAGATGATACTTTACGAGGAGGAAAACAGGATGTACACTCGTATGTCTTACCTACGATAACCCCTCTTTTTGGTCGCTAAATACTTTATAAGTTCTAACATTTAATACATACACGTTCATCGGGAAATTGCTACGAGCCTTAGTCAGCCTGAAAATAAGTTGAAGAGTTTCGTCGAGTCTCAGTCGGTCAGTATGCAGTCTTAAAATTAATCGGCCTAACGAGTATAGACGCAAATGGACAAGGGGGGTGACTTAGCTACCAAATTCTCTGAAAGCCCCCGTAAAAAAGCAAAAGATTATACAAGAGAAAGAATTTTCAATATTATTTTAATACGAGTCAGTCTCTATGAGCCAGCCCCCCCCTCCACTCCAGGTCAGCTATTTGCGCTTATGCTAACAAGCCTTCAATTAGTTTCCTTATGAGTCGAAAGAAGTCTCAAAATGATGTCAAGGAATACATACATATCAATTTAGTTTGAATGAATTTCTAATTAGTTTCAACAAATCACAAGCAGTTCTAACCAAGTCTCAATGAACCTTCACGAGTTTGAACATTAGGGGGAGCCGGTATTTTCGATTATCGAAATTTCCTCCCCCCTGAATCGGTTCTGGTAAAATTAAAAAAAGTGCAAAGTTTCAGGTTAATCGAATAAAGAACTCGTGCCACAAGCCTTCTCCCCTTCCTATGGGAACAATACATGGAATTTCATATTTTTCAACTAAAACTTGTTTTTCTCATTAAATATTCGAGATACCAGTCAATTTATAGGTTTTTGAGGTTACTGAATTCGATTTTGAGTGTAATTTTCGATCAGACCCCTTGGCGTGCTACTAAAGGGGGCCGGCACCAAATCATGGTAGTTTTATCACGATATTCGATTTATAGGTTTTCAAGGTAAGCTTAATGAGTCCTGATAATATCCAGTTTCCTGGTCTTCGCTCCATCATGACCGATTACATTGCGACTAAATTTTGGTAGTGAAAATTGAGGGTTCGAATAATGGGTACCCAATCCTCCTGATGGGGGAAACGACTAGAAAGCATCACCGAGTACATACTCATCATTGGTCCTCGTGAAGGGATGCAGCCTCCGAAACTACGTGTATGTATAATTGGACATAATATGGTGAACATAATCTGAATTTGCAATACCATTCGAGCGCGAATAAACTTGGCCAAGGCCTTCAGGAATTTGAATTTTCTTTTTCTTCTTCAACTGAAAAATTCGTCCATAGTGTAGGAATATATGAGGAAATCCCAAGGTTGGTTTCCAAAATAAAACCGCAATCAAAAATGATGCGCTTTCAATCTTCTTCCACGGAGAATTTCGGAAATTTGTCACCAGCGACACACTCGAATGAGACAGGCAGTCAGCTCACTATAAGACATTTTGATACATGGCCCTTACAATGCCAAAAAATGTTAGACGATTTCAAACCTATTTCAGGAGAAAATGTTTTCAGAACGAACAGGTGGAATCGGCATAAACTGAGATGCTTTATACTTTAGGAAAGAATAGAACACGAAGATGAGTAAAACATCAGCCAATAAGACGAATGAACAGGATGTAATATTTGCGTGTTCTTACAAAACTTTAAAATACTAAGGAAACTTATATCACTACTTTTCGGATTCCATTCTAACTTTCTGTACATGGCGTGCGTATGCTTGACTCGTTAAATCTGTAATCTACAAATTGAGCTATTTGTGAAAATCCACTACACCGTACGGAAATTAATTCTGCAAGACGTGATACTTTTGACTTTTCATCGCTAATAAAAAAGACAGGTTTCGTAATGGAAAACTGACTGGGCACCAATTAGACTTGTCACTTTTGTTTTCGAGAACTGACATGTCTCTAAAACGGTCGACAAGTCTAATGCATTTTGTAAATGTTTTATTAAAGTTTGTACCTTATAAATACATTCCACAGCCATCGCGTATAAAAACACCAGGTAACGTAATGGCAATAAAGCTCGCATACATCTCACAACAATTTTAGAGGAGGAAAAGGGTTTAATAATGAGAGCTTACGAGCGTATTCCTTTAAAATGTAGGTAGATATTGTGGAAGGAAGGGAGACAGCAGTTTCAAGTGCCCTAGAGATGGTCAAATAACCACAAGACCTTTCGCATAGCTGATTCAGTTGTGGACGGCTTAGAGTTGCCTTACACATTTCCCAACATAAACGTTAAAAAACGGATTACCATTACATGTCTTTACTCAAAACCGTATGTGAGAAATGAATTTGATTTTGTTTTCGAGCCCCAAAATATATTTCTAAGCCAGACTACGCGAGTCTAAAGTGAGTGACCGTACACTTGATTTTCTTTCAGAACTAGAATCGATTTACAGCGGCATCGGCACGGGCATCTAATTTTTTCTTAATATCTCCGGTTAATAACGAATAATTCATAGGCGTTAATTAGCCGTGTTCTGATTGCAGGGAGGAGCTGGCCACGAGAATAGGACTCACCGAAGCTCGTATACAAGTAAGTCGTTATTATTTATTTATCTGCTGCGTTCGCGTATATTGTTAGAGATTCGTCGCTGGCCTATCCCCGTCCCTAACAAGATAAAGTAAAAGTTCGGTCAGCTTTTAGTAATTATTATCGTTTAATGACGATCGTTTTCGTTTCTCATTTCGGCGCTTATTTCGCCGCTTGTTATACGACGATACGAAATTAATAAAATCCGTTTCCGAGTCGGCACACGTTAAGATTCGCTGAGTCACAATGAAGTAGACATCGAATTAGGAGACTTTGGTGGATGTAATTTCGTAAAATTTCAAACTCGTTTATTTTCGTGAGCATGCGGCGAGGATTGTTCAATTAGAAGCGAAGGTGCTTTGATACTCATCTATTTAACACTACTCCTAAACCGATATGTGATTCATATAACTAATGGTACTATACTAATACTACTATTACTACTACTACCACCACCACCACTACTACTACTACTACTCATATTACTAGCACCACTAAGTTACTATAAAAAGTTTATCAAACGTAAATAGTAATAGTAACTCGTCTTGACAAGTGCATGCGGTAGGTTAGGTATTCCTATTTAGTCGCCGATGTCGAACTGTAAAAACTAAGAGCAAAAGTTGTACACAATAATTATTTTTATTTCACTAAAAAATTGGATACATTTATACATTCCGAGTGAATAACGTAACGGAAAATATTTATACTTGTATCTATTATTGTGTATGACGAGGGACAGCCCTATAAACAGAAGTTGAACTAAGCCACGGCGGAGTCGGTGTTAACGTTCTACATATAAAAGTAGTTGAGAACTTAATTTTTGTGGAATCGTCAGCGGAAAAACAATTTTTATTCCAGTGTTTTCTTTACAGGCATTTAAATGCTACTCGGGATTTAGATAAGAACTTTTCCCGCGAATAAATTCCTCGAGAACTAACACACACATGCGAAGAGTTCTCAATCGTTTTGAGTCGGCAAAATTTGAAAATAGGTATTGTTTTTCAGCTTGGATAAAAGATTTTTGAATCACTGAGTCGGTATTTTCAGATCCATTATAAACCCAAATGGTCATACACGAGTATGTACCTCCGGATGATCTTTATCTACTCTTGGTGAAAAAAAACCTTTTATTTTCAGTCGAACCGCAACCGAGATCAGTTCCTAATATTAAAAATAAAATTTCTGCCAAATTCTGGTAAAATTTGAAAAAGTTTAACCAGTTTGGCAAGGAAGGAGATGTTCTTATGGGAATTAATATTGATTTTTGGACTTTGAGCTTCAGTCGCAAGGAAATGAACCTCTTTTCATGAGCCTAAAAATCAATTTCTTTTCCACATGAAGGTTTTAAGGGTTGCTGAATTCATTTAAGGGTTATTTCTCTCCCCCATACTGTTTCTCGGGTCATCGAATCCGTTACAGGGGTTCTCTTTCCCCTCGACCCTTGAATTCCACAGGGGCTAGTATTTAACTTGAAATTCGGAAAAATTCGAGTAATTGAAAATTAGCCTCTGTAAAACCTCAAGGGTTGAGAGGAGGAAAGAAAGAATGCCCGAAACGGGATTCTCCGATCTAAGGTACCTTACTAACGGTGCAGAGAACATACAGACTGGTAAAATTGGAGTGAGTAGTTGGAGATCAGCTCCCTGTGGAGCCTCAATAGCTGAGGAGAGGAGAGAAAGGACACCTAAGATGGATTCAGAGACCGAAAAAACCCGATCGATGTAAAAAACTCAGAAATGAAGGAAACTGAAGTGCGATTAACGATTAAGCCTCTGTATAGGCTTCATGGGTTGAGGGGAGCGGAGAAAGAACCTCTGAAATGAATTTCGTGACCTAAAAAACCTAACTATCGGTGCAAAGAACTCGAAAATTGAGGGAAATTGGAGTGACTGGAAATAACTCCTGAAATGAATTTAACGATCTTTTTTCCCAATCCGAGAAAGGAAATAAATTTTAGGCTCATATCCGGAGGCTCCTTTAGCGACGAAGCTCAAATTTCAGAAATTAATGTTAATTCCTACAAGAACTTCTTCCCCGGTTGCGGCAACTGTTAACCCTTTCCGATTTTTCTCAAAACTTGGCGGCAGATTTCTTTTGAATATTAGAAACCTATTTGGAGGGAGGCCCACTAAAATCCTCAGTAATCGATTGTAACGGGCCCCGACTTCCTTGATTCGTACGATTTACACACGACGAAATGACAATAACCTCGTTCCTCGAGGAGGGTCGGCAAAAGAAAAGCACGAATCTTGACATTCGACAAGAAATAATGAAAAAAAAAAATCATGGAAATTTTAACCGCTGAACTGAATTGTGATCATGAAGAGCTAAATCATACAGATAGAAGTAGCACTCAAACAGCCTGCAGCCGTGTTGTTAATAAAAATTTCCATGAACACTTTTTTCAAATTAAAGTAACGTTTTTTGAAAGTTTTCGTTCATATGTCAAAGCAAAGACATGGAAATGTCAAAAGAATCAAAAGTCGAAAATAAGTACCTTCAGAAAAGAAGAAGAAATGTAGGGGAAAATGAAATCTCCGAAGGGGAGGTATCTGAAGGTTTCAAGAGTTAAAAGAAACCCTCTAACCCCCTCTAATTTCGCCTCTATGGGGAAGGGCAAAAGTAAGGTATTGCAGCCATGGGAATCACAAAAATTTGCCTCAGTGCTTTATTTCAGTTTCTTAGACACATATGCAAACACATAATATGTAAAGGAAGAAACCCAGCGCTGAGCAGGGTAAAAATATCCGAGTTAGCCTCACAAAAGCAAAACCAAAGAAGTATTAGAAACCCTTGACAGAGTTTTAATGAGTCTCAATGGATTTGAAACAGATGTGTAAAAATTTTTTTATTTTTGCACGGTACTGGGTAATCTTGGAAGAGTGTTCACCAGTTTCAACAGAGTTTCGGCTAAAAGGTAAAGAAATCTTCAAGAATCTCGGGTCTTGACAGACATCGGAGTATGAACAAATCTTGAAAAGTCTTAGCAGTTGAAGCAAATCTCATAGTTACCTTTCAACAGACCCCTACTGAATCTTATTACGGTTTCAACGAAGTTTGTAATTTCATTTTTCTTGTATGCGACAGACCTGGTATCCATTGTGCTGTCATAGCTGCCACTTCTTGCGTTTTTCGTATGTTAACGAGAAACCCTTTACAAAAGTCCGGCAATAACAAATAAATTTGCAACTCCCCACTCTAAATCATGAAAAATATATATCAAGAGTCACCGTACAAAATGCACAAGGGAGCCTACAAGGGACGTAAGTGTCATCAAGGAGTTTGGGCTGTGAAGCAGCCATTATCTAGAGCTCGGATGATATTATGTATACATGTTCGTTTACACAAATAATCTGTAATACCCTATGCGCAGACATCGCGATTATAATGTCGTCAAAGCTTTACCACTATCTTTTGACACAAGACTCAAAATTACTGAAAATCAAACCGTCCCCTCCTACTTGTTTTGCTAGCAATATGCCAAGCTCTTTCGGGATCTTTTTTTTCTTTTCTTTCTGCTCTAAATATACCTTTTCACGAAAAATTCGGGTAGTTATTTTGTTTTGGATCCACTTTAGAGTACTTAATATGTAACATTTAAATAGCCAAGAAGAGAAAACAACACTGTTCAATATTTTCTCAAAAAACGAGCATTCTCCCGCAGCGATACAATTCACAAATATAATGTAGCTAGATTTACCTAAAAATCTAAGTTTCAATGCAAAAAATACGAAAGGAACGTATTACCCTTTAAATGTGGACAATATTCTTATTCTCAGGCTTTACTTTTATTTTATTTTTTCTTGTGAATCATCTGCGCTCGGATAAAGCAAGAAAATACGCGCAGATCAAACGTAAAAAGATTGCACTTAGACAAACAAACCTTGAAGCACGCCCATTTTCAGGAAAAAATAAGAAAAAAAACTTAATTCCGTAAATTGATGGTTTGTAATCTCGATTCCACACTGATCTTGATTCTCTGATTAACTAATGCCGGACCTATAATTGTAGCCAATGTCATTAACCGTAATTGTTTGAAATAACCATCACGGTTTGCTGCTCTATGATTGAAATAAAGTACGAGTAAACGAACAATACGCAAATTGGATTACGGGTAAAATATAAACAAGTGGCTACATATACCTACAACATCTGCAATAATTTGCGCCAAACCGACGCAAAAAATGTCTGCACTTCCGGACGAAATGTTTATTGAGAATTAAAAATACTACGAGTACTAATCGATTCCATTCGGTTTTCATCTCTAAAAAATAACTTTCACTATTACCAGATACTTGTTATAGTAAACTTTTTCTTCACGCCGTATTAATCTGATTTCGATCGGTCGTAATAAATTTTACGTTTTATCGTTTTAACCAATCTCGCGTTTAAAATTTAAGCAGATTTTTTCATCGAATTTCAAATTTGTATTATGTAAATTTTTCGCTCGATTAATTAGATTTCCGCGCCTTTTTCAATTCGCATGTATTAATTTTTTTGAACGACAAAATACCAAACACTCTTACGCGTAATTATGCAGCGCTGCAGGTAACTTATGTCACTTTTTTGTGTCACAAATAAAGATGTTTAGTTTCTCTAAAGGTATGTGTTTTAAGTCATTCTAACGAATAATAAACATAATTTGTCGTGGATAGGTATTATATATAGTTTTATTGTTGATCACGCCTTGTGGCCAAGAGATGAATAATAATATGTCATATTCCCCCGACTTTTACAAAAATAATCGAAACGAGTCGTAGGCGGGTTCAGAGGGAATAAACAGTGGCGCTGCCCAACAATACGAGCAAGTTTCAATCTACAAAAATATACTGTTTTCCAGTTTCCACCATTTTCTACCACAAAAAATTAATTCAATAGGTAAGATCCAGGATCCGAAAACCAGAATCATTAATGTCTGCTCACCTTTTTCCTCAAAAGAAGACGTTAGTGAACGAAACATGAAGCATAGTCCCAGACTTCAAATATTACTATTACCTAGAAAATTAAGAAGAGAACTGCAAAAAGAGGTTTTAGAGTCGACAATATCATCACATTCCAATTTCACCCACAATGTTTCCGGTTTTTAAAGTTTTTGATGCCAGCGAAGTTTTTCGTTTCATTCGCTTACGTTAATCTAGAGGCGACATTAAAATGAAGGGTTTGAGTTGTGATGCGGCCAGGAAGCAAACCCCTCCCCCCTCCAATTCATACCGAAATGGAAGTCTGCTAAATTTTGGCCATCCTCTTTATTGCTACCTGAATACGCCATCGAAGGTGATTCTGATGTTCCTACAGAGATTTAATTCCTGCTTCAACTAGCTAAGCGATGTATTCAATAATTAAGAAGACGCTTTCCTGAACACCTAAATCGAAAGATTTTACCGAAATTATTATTCTTCGAAGCAAACAAATTACAATGTGCGCCCACTACTTACAGGATTCATAAGCAGTGACTACTAGCCTACTACACATACCTCGAAATATGCTATAACTTGTTGGTACTTATACTTTTTGTCGGATAAGTAATAACAGGTTAACGTTTTGTAAGCGTATGACAAAGTACTATCGTAAGCTGAGTGACACAATACCCATGCACAACAGTCCCCACCAGCAACATACCCTGTAAGTTGGGAAATATCTACTTTAATTTGTTGACTATAAAGAAAAACACGAACCTTGTATGGAATTTTGAGTATTCAATTACCTATATTGTAGCTTCAAATAAAACCACAAAAAACTGTCATGGTACCTACTTACAAGCATCTAGACTGCAAATGCTCATGATACATAGATAGATCATGTCAGTGGTGATTCGGAAAAGGTAGGACCGGCAGATTCAACCCAATCCCACACCCACCCGTAAAAATTGCTTGATAAATTTGTAAGTCTTGAAAAATTTACGAATCAGATCATATATTTTGACAGAACTATTACAGGTATCAACATTTTCTCGGGTACGAAAGCTGATTGACAGTACATTCGGCTAACGTGATTCATATCCACACTTGAATAGATACTTATACACACACCTACACGATTCGAATAAAGGAAACCACCAAACCGCAAATTAAAAGGTCTTCCATGCGTTTTGAAAATACAAGTATACTCGTATAATGCATTAGAAAATACGGACAAGAAACTGACGCATCCGCTTGTGTTATTACAAGGGGTTTTTATACGATGCGCTGTACTTTCGACTAGTAGCACGCCCACCTTCAATTTCTTTTGCAAAAAGGTAGATAACTCTTCTTCTATAAACTTATGTATTTCTATGAGAAACACGTCATTGAAAAACTGAAAACTGCCCTGGAAATATTGGAAGATTTCTTTATCTCTAAGATGCTAAAAAGAGGAAGGGGTTCAGATATAATACTCCTTATATCGCTCAGCAGTTTCTGGAGTAGGTCATTTTTTGTTCGTACTTCAATGCAAAATTATAACGTTTGTAATAATTTGTTGACCCCCTCCCCCCGCCTCTTTGACAGATAAATGTAACTTTTTTTTAACCAATGAAGAAAATTTCTCCTCTATGATACGGGGAACCTCATTTCAAGGATTAGTAGAACCAGCGAAGGACGACGAATTCATTAATTTAGAATTTTCTCACAATTAATTCAACGCTTTTTCTTCAGCCGGTAAATAACTTAATTAGATTAAAACCAGTTTTCAGTCAATCCGATTACACCAGCTACACATTTCGTAGTTTCTTATTCTGAATACAACCTGATGAAATTTAGAATCCAAAGTTTAAGGGATTTAATTTGGAGGAATAAAAAAAGATCAAATATCTCATAATACTCAACTAGAAAAGAGGGATTGAAAGAACGAAATAGAAAAGATGAATACAAGAGAGAGAATGGAGAGAAACGAAAGAAAACAAGAAGGAAAGAAAAAAGAAATAAAGAACGCAAGAAAAGAAAGTTTTTTTAGGCGGGGGAGAGGGATGCTTTTGTAATCATTTTTCCAAAGCAAATTCCACTTAGATCCCACACTCCGTTCCTAAGTGCATTGCTGTCTAAGAAGATCTTAATTTAGAGTCTTATTAAATCTCGAAGGCCTTTATAGAATCTTAATCAAAACTGCAATAGTCTTTAGGCGAGTCTTGATTAGCCTTAATGAATTTTCAACAAGTCCTGAGATCTCAAGGGGAGTCGTGAACAAATTTCTTGAAGAAATTTAATCATTTCAGAGAGAGTCTTAACAAGTCTCAAATGAGTCCCAGCATGGTTCACGATCTTGATCAACTCTGGAAAAGTTTTAATGAAATCTATAATAGTCTGACGAATCTGGAAGAATCTCAAAGGAGATTACGCAACAATTTATACGTCTTACTAAGTCTCTAAAAAGCTCTAAGGATTCTTAATTACGTCTGGAAGAGCCACAATAAGTCTTTATAAGGCTTCGATAGTCTGGAAACTTCTTAAGCAAGTATGGAAGAAACTTCAAGTGTTTTAAGCCCGTCCAAAAGAGTCGTAGGAGGTCCTGAATAATTTTGAAATCTTATACAAGTTTGGAAAAGTTTCAAAAAGTTTGAGTTTGAATCTTATTCGCGGACTGTAGTTTTTTTGTTTTTTTTTTGTAATAATAATTAGGTTCTTGAGTATTATTGAAATTCTTGTTTCCTATGGTTTTTAATTTAAAAAAATTAGAATTTCTCTTAATAGTTTTTTCGTTTAGGTACCTCTCGTATATGAAAAAGTTAGAATCAAAACCGACACACTGTACGCGGGTGCAGAAATATCTCTTGCTGCGCCGTGAATGTGCGGTAGTATCTTGTGTTTTTGAGAAATCTCATCCACTATGCGAGAATGGTTGTAGTCGCCTAAATTGAAGGGGACATTTGGCAAGTATTACTTTTGATTCTCGCTTGGCCGTTGTATCGTGAAAATTGTTTTCAAGTCGACATGAAATGAGAAGAAAATGAAATATGAAGAAAAGTGTAGGAACGAAATACGCTTTAGAATGAAAATATATCATACTACGCTGAATTACAAAAAACAAAATTTTCCCCACAAACGAAAATGTTGGAATCAAAACCGACACTTATCAAAAAAAAAAAAAAAAAAAAAAGCTAAGTTTCAGTTTTGATTCTCAGTGTATATATCAAATAACTCTACAACGAATATCTTGTTTCTCAGATTTTCTCTCTTATTATGACCATCTTGTAAAACTTTTTTTTTTTTTTACTTTAGCAACTGGAGTCCTAACCTTGTTTTCCATTTTATTTTATTTTTTTGCAAGGGTCGGTTTTAATTCCAACCTTTTCATATGTAACCTAGTAATCAATCTTGTTAAATATTAATCAACGTTGAAGCCGCCAAATAGTACTGTTGCTACTATGTGACGTGGCGAGTCAGGTGATAAGAGTGAATAGATCCCCTCACAATTTCATCCGGATTTTCAGCCCTTCTCTTAAAAATAGGTAGATTTTCAAGATACATCGAGCTTGCATCTAATCCTGAGAAAAGAGAGGAGTATGTGAATGCAATTTCCGAATGTATTGCTTCGATAACCAGTAGGCACAGGATACATCATATAATACCTTATAATAGAGACATTCCGGTCTTAGCTACCGGAAACACCAGCACTTGGCCCTCCAGACTATTGAAACAAGTTCGACACATCCGAAGGCAGCCCCGGCTACTGTATCAGTGACCATTTAGTAAAGACTTGTAGAAAACGACCAAGTCGATAAAATTAGCCAAAGATGGGCGATAAAACTCGTATTAACGACACATCTGTTCATTCCTAATGACTTAATGACCACCACCAGTTGCGGTCTGAGCTCTGAATACTACACTGTTACACCGAGTCGTTCGAATTGTAATTTTTCAAATAGGATAAAGACTAGATTTACGCCACGTCGTATATAATCGTTAACGATTACGTCTCCCCGTTAATGCAAATTTATTCGAAAAAACGTAAAAGCTAAAAGCCTTACACACATTATAAATATTTTAATAATCGAACAACGCATAAATTATAAGACCGTTCTTCGATTATACGGCGAATTCTGTTTAGAAAAGACACAGAACTGATTATAATTTAATGTGCCACGCTCTGCAGACGCGTAATCGTAACACAGACGAGTGGTGACATTTCACCGAAATCGCACTTCGGCCAGCCGACTAATTCTTCTCGAAACTCGTCGAATGATAAATCCGAGATTTACCTACATCCGAGCGCAGTTAGTTATTAAATTTCTATTCTATACTAATATTATTTAACTTAATATTTTGGCAGATCTCGAACTAGAACGGTAAATAGTTGCCAGTCTAATGCGGGTTGGAAAATTAATTCGGATCAGGCTCGATACAGAACCTGGACAATGTTCGGGTTTAGAAATCTACAACTAAGTTCACCTGTATACGAATTTCACTACATACTCGTATTTACAACTCATCTTCTACTTCCATTAAAATCATTCATTCTTCGCATCAGATTCTGGAAACATAAGCGTAGCAACGAAAAAATGTTTTGCAAAGGGTGTACCATATTGACTCACGAAAAGTTTAAAACTGACGAACAAAAAGAAATATATGAAAAGAAACAGAAAGGTCAACATTTCTGAAATCGTCCCGGGTCGCTAGCCGGTCAACATATTTAAAAAATCGACAATAGAAATCGATTTTTGAAATTTTGCCAGTTATGTTACCTACTCTAATTTTTTCTATTGCTGGACATCATCTCTTGGAGAAAGAGGGTGACTGCCTCGAGGCCCCTACCTCGGCTGTTGGGCCCATATTCAGAAACTAACTGATCGAACATGAAAGTTTCTCGTTAAATCTTACTGGGATAGGAAATGTGGTCGGGTAATCTAATTTCTCTACTCTCGAGACAGAGAAAGAGCGATCCTCTCCCCCTGCTTGATTTTTCTTATCGGACCATAGATTCGCTTATCGAGTTTAATAACCAAGAAAATCGATGAATGGGATACCAATTCGAAAAAATGACCGATATTTGAAGAGGTTGAAATCAAAACCAACACTTTGTCATTTTACTCTAAGTGCATATAGGCAAAACACTATACGCGGGTGCAGGAATCTCTTGGTGCGCCGTGAATGTGTCGTCTGTATTTAGTGCTCGTGGGAAATCCGACTGACGTACAATCAACGGTGCGAGAATAGTTGCAATCGCTTAAATCGAAGGGGACATTTGGCAAGTGTTACTTTTGATTCTCGCTTGGCCGTTGCATCGTGAAAATTATTTTAAAGTCGACGTGAAACGTGAAGAAAATAGTAGGTTATGGATAGCATTTTAGAACAAAAATATATCATACCACGCTAGATTAAACAGAACAAAATTCTCATCACGAACGAAAATGTTAGAATCAAAACTGACACTTGCCAAAAAAAAAAACGGTTAGGATGCTAGCTGATACAGCAAAAAAACAAAAAACGCTACAAGATGGTCATTACGAGAAAATCTGAGAAACAGGTACCTATTCGTTATAAAATAATATGTGATGTATACACTGAGAATCAAAACGGACACTTGTTAAGATAAAGTGTAAGTTTTGATTCCCAGCGCATCAGATAATTTTATAATGAATAGGTACCGTGTTTCTCAAATTTTTTCGACATGACCATCTTGTAGTACTTTTTTTTTTTTTACTTTATTAGCCGGTGCCCTAACCTTGTTTTCCACATTTTTTTTTGACAAGTGTCAGTTTTGATGCCAATCTCTTCGTTTGGTCTCAGTTCTCCGAAGTGGTACTCCATGGGATCGAATGGAGAAACTTTTCTAAAAATCCAGTTCAACAACTTCGAAAATTTATAAACAAACCTGTATCACGAATTTCATTTTTTCACATCTATTTTTTCTCCTTGAGAGCCTCCCTTACCTCCCCGCGAGTCACTGAACTAGATCACGAAGTCAAACTATTTTATACTGAATCGAATAAATAATATTCAGTATCGGAATCTCGGTGGATGGATTTTTGACGCAGTTTTAGGCTAAGAGATTTTGTTATAAATGTCGAAACTCCGAGGTGTATTTCTCATAAGAAGGGGTCAGGGTGTAGTACGAATGCTCTTAATCCAATCAAGTTAAAATCTCAGTAAGAAACTGCTCTCATGTACAAACTCTAATCGAAATAGTTACACCGAGGATCGGAAGAAGGCCCCAAATTAAGGGATGTCCTACTAAGGCTCGTCATGTTCAGACTTAATTGAGATCCTTTAGGGACCTCCAAGACTTCTTTAAGGTTTGCCAAGACTCTTACATCCTTTTTGAAACCTTTCGGAACTTGTTTACGGCTTTTCTGAGCTTTGTTTAAGACTTTTTCAGACCTTCTAATATTTGTTCAAAATCCTGTTAATCTCTTCAGACTGGAATAAGACTCTTCAAGAAACTTTTAGTCCGGTTGGGTTTAATTCTCTTTCAGACACTTCCAAAATTGTTTAAGACTGTTACGACTCTTCACAGCTTATTCAACACACTCTAAGACCAATACTGAATGTCACCTTTTCAGGGTTCTTGCTGTGAAATGTTCAACCAATTTTAGCAGAGTTAAAATCATAACCACTATCAAAATTAATACGAGGAATTAAATCCTTCATAATTATGATAGATTATGATAACGGGAGCATTTCATCTAATTAATAAATGTAGAATAATTAATAATAGCAGTGGAAGCTAATAAATAATACACGTACTCGCTTTGAACTTTAATATATAAATAAATGACGTACAAAATAAAGGAAACTGTAAAATAACGACAACTCCAAAGAGACAAATGAAAGGCTTCGGTTTCTTCTATCCAGGACACGATACCCGAGACTTCTATTGGGAAGTACCTAACGGCAGAAAGAAATCATACCGTCAGTCTGGCTAGCAGATGTCAGCAGCATATAAATGTAAAAGATACCAAGTATTATGAAAGGTGGAAGAAAACCACCACGCGATAACCTGGAACAGGTCATCCTAAGCAGAGGAAGAGCTAGCTCCCTCGAGAAGGCAACTCAAGGTTAGAGGCTACTTCTTTAAGTAAAAGAATCGGGGGGCCCGATCTCTTAAAGGAAAGGCTGTGGTAAGCCCAGTTAAAGGTAGAACAGGAACGCTGGCAATTGCTCAGCTGATCCCGGAGAATCTATTCGGAGGTCTACTGTAGAAAGGTAAGTGCAATATTGACTTCAGGTGGCACGCAACTCACGCCGAAAGGAGAAAAGTAAAATAATAATACCACTGACCTGTACTGAAATCAGCACGCTGATGTGTAGCACAGCACAACTGTTCTTAAAAAAAACTATTATCAAATACTAATATCCACTAACCACGAACGAGTCAACAGCACCGTAATTCGGCCACACGAAAAGTGACCAAGGCTCTTGACCCAAGTCCGGAGCTCAAGGGTTACCACCCCGTTCACTGACGGAGGGAGAGAAAACTTCCGGGAGCCAATCAGAGCTACCTTAATTGCTGTAAGAAGTAACAGCAATTTGGGGCCCCAATCAGAACAGCCCTCGTCAGTACAGTCCACATCCATAGTAAACGAACCATGGGGAAACCCCGAGCAATAGTAATTAAAATAGATCATTGCATAATCATCAGGTGTAATTATAATTTAATAACTGACTGATTAATTAATCATATTTATGGTATGAACGGCTATAATATGACAATTATAATAAATGTACCTGTGAACGTCGTCGAAGTATTCGACACTCCCCCCACCGGGGAGGTGCGAAAGCACGTACTCGGACTCAAGTTAGGAGCAAGTACGCAGATCAATTGCTTTTATCATTATAAAGGTCAATAACGCAAAATTTTTGTAGGAGAGTGTTCGGTCTCGACGTCCTTGGGCCCTTCAGGAGGAAGCTCAAGGGGAAAAAGAAGGTTGACAGCACGTTGAATAGTCTTCGTTTTATGAAGTGAAGACGGTTCTTTGGACCTTTTGTCCATAGCCCAGTCAATAATCCTGATCCACGCCGTTGCTTTGCGTCGATCTAGACTTTCGATGACCCCAAGCGGCCATTTGGCACGCGAGGCATTAGAATTCTTTACCAGAACCATTTCTCCACACCGAGGTGGATGTGAAACAGAACCTTTTGGTGCAGGGTGCAGGCGGTTATGTTTGTCACGCAGGAGTAGTAAGTAGCGACTGTAGAAAAGACTTTGGAAATGTTCTGAAATATTCCTCAGTAGTTTGTAACCAGGCAGCAATTTGGAAGTTGAAGAGCTCATTTCAGAAGGCTCTACTTCAATACTGGCCGCAACTGTGCTCAGAGGTCTTAAGAAAGAGTTGGGTGAAAGTATTTCTGTAATTTCATCCGGTGATGAATAAGTCAATGGCCTACTGTTCACAAAATCTTCGGCCTGACACAAAGCGGTAGTCAAGGTAGTAAGGTCTACAACTCGACTGCCGATTACTTGTAGAAGAGCACTTTTTACAAGGCCTATCATCCGCTCATATACCCCTCCTTGCCAAGGGCAGTAAGCGGGAATGAAGTGCCAGTTAATGCCCTTGTTGGTAATGAAATCGTTGAGTTGTGGATCATTGAGTTCAACTTGATGGCCAAGGAGAGGTTGTATAAAGGTGAAGTTACGCCCATTGTCAGAGACAATGAACTGGGGCGTACCTCTACGACTAGAGAACCGTATTAGGGCTAGAAAAACTGTTCTCCCGACAGATCTTCAGCTACCTCAACATGTATTGCTCTAGTAACAAGACAGGTGAAAAGTACTCCATATACCTTTCGTACAGAGGGAGTTGTCGGATCTGAATTACGAACATAAAGGGGACCAAAGTTGTCTAGTCCTACATTTATGAACGGGACTACAGGTGTAGTACGAGCTATTGGTAAGGGAGGAGGAGGCGGTAACCTGTACGGACCACCCTTCCAGCGGCGACATAGGTTGCATCTATGGATTACAGACCTAACTAAAGCCCTACTCTTAGTGATCCAGAAACGTGCCCGGAAATTCACTAGAGTAGTTTCAACGCCTGCATGTCCGCTAGACTAATGTACAGTATAAATTAAGGTACGTACTAACGGGCTCTCACGAGGTAAATAAATGGGATTTGCCATGTCCCAAGCTAATGGAGCAGTCTCATAGCGTCCACTACAGCGAATAATACCATCAGAATGAGCGAAAAGTCTCAAATCAGAAGATATCTTAGTACCCTTTCTGATGAGATCTAGCTCTACTGCAAAGTACTTTAGTTGTAAGAGTCGAATCAGGAGTAGTTCGGCTCTTTTTAAAGCCTCTGATGAGGTTAATCTGGATTTGGTGCACCACCACCATTTAAGTGGCCAGATGCGTAGAATCTTTTTTAAATAAATATTCCAACAGGAATATCGTCGTTCAAAATAGTCAGTCAACAAGGGGGTAAGGACCTTTTTATGATGTGAACTCAACGTCACTACATGTGTAGTTGACGTATTGAATTCAGAAGTGTTAGGTGGAGCAGTAGGCCAGAGTCGTTCTTGCACCAACCAACTGGGCCCATGCCACCATAATTCGTTACCTTTTAATACCGAGGCCCGTTGGCCCCGGGAAAGGATATCAGCGGGATTATCTTTAGTTGGAGTGTAGCGAACAGTAATATTACTTGCATTCCGGAGCTCCGTTAGGCGATTTTGCACAAACTGGGGCTGGATTGCTGTAGAGTGAAGCCACTGCATAACGGTGGTAGCATCAGTCCATAAATGTGTATGGCTGATTTTTTGATCTAAAGAGTCACGTAGAAAGGAAACAGATCGTTTGCCTACCAGAGCAGCAAGAAGTTCCAATTGCGGTATGGAACGTCCTTGCAGAGGGGCAGTACGAACTTTGGCGAATATTAGTTGAGCCTCATTCTTAGAAGGAGTAAGGTGTACCAAATATATGGCGCAACCATACGCCAATTTAGATGCATCGCAGAATGCATGGAGGTCATATGAGCCTCTAAGGGAGACGTACTCCACAGATAGCGCGGAAAGCTGAGACACTTAATCTCATTTCTTTCCAAAATCAGTTTACGGAACTGAGTTTCCAAGAGAGATGGTAGCGGGTCATCCCAAGCAGCTTTCGTTTTCCAGCAATTCTGGATAAATAATTTGAGGTCGACTAAACAAGGGGAACTAAGTCCCAAAGGGTCGAAAACTGACGCTAGAGCACGAAGAGCATTGCGTAAGGTCACTACCGTTGGTAAGTCTTCCTCTTTAAAACGGAAGGATAGAGAATCGTCGCACCTATTCCAATTTATTCCAAGAATGGAAATATCACCCTCCTTCTGCATACGCTTAGAAAGAGGAAGTGCTCTGACTAATTGGTCAGAGTTGGACGCCCAGTCTCTAAGATTGAAACTGGCTGTTGCAAGACCTCCAGTGAGAGTCTCGAAGATTTGGACAGCATGGTTCAAGTTATCCACACTGACAACAAAATTATCGACATAAAATCGTTTGCGAGCTAGCTGATATACCGGATTGTCATTGTCAGCAAGATGCTCTTGGAGTACCATATTGAGGAGAAAGGGCGACGATATAACCCCGAATGGGGTACGAGTAAAGCGATAGGCTACAATCTTAAGATCATCTGGATTGCAGGTGAAGTCTTCTACCCACAGGAAACGAACCAGGTCACGGTCCGAATCGTCCAGACCAACCTGTAAGAAGGCCTTTTCAATGTCCGCACATAATCCAATCTCACGGGTTCTGAAATTGAGTAGAATACTGACAAGATTGCCAGTTAAAGATGGTCCCGCATGAAGAATATCATTCAAACAGGGTCCTGATTTAAGCTTAGCAGAGGCATCAACAACAACCCGTATTTTCTCTTCCTTGACCACTGGTCGCTGAGGAAGATAATGCACAGGATAACGACTCTCTAGAGGAGCAGGTTCAATAATTCCTTTAGACAATTGATCGGAGATCACTTCATTCCACTTGGTAAGAATATCTATAGTGGAAGAGCGAATAGAGGCTCTTAAGCGAGCTACACATAGTCGAAAGAGTGACGGCAATTTCACATTTTCAACACGCCGTGGCCAACGGACCACATACCTTCCATTCTGAAAACGAGTAGTCTGTCGAAAATGATCGATGACTACGTTATCAGATCCCTCAAGTTCAGACTGACGAATACCTAGTACTTCAAGTTCCCAAAGAAAGGTAATTTCTGGGGAACGAAGAAATTCTTCCTTTGAAGGGCAATTAGGAGAAATTCGTAAGAGAGCAGTAGTAGAAAGTGTATGGGAAGATAACAGATCCGAGCTATTGATCACTCTGCCAGAAGGGATCCACCCAAACAGAGTTGAGCGTAGAACCAAACCTTCAGCCAATCTTTTATCACGGTTCAGTCGAACAAAGAGATTGCGCTGGTTGTTTCCAATTAGCAGCTCAATACGTCTTCTAGTCCGACCGAATAAGTCAGGGTCAGCATAAGTGAAATCCCTGGGTAGACACGAAATTACTTCATTTAAAGGTGGTGCCAAAGTAGATTCACCCACAATACACGTAGAAGTATACATAGTGCAGGTTCGCCTGTCACCATGTAGACCAATGAGTGTAACTTCAACTCGACTAGCCGCCATCTGGGTAGGATCCCCGGATCCATATGAATGGACAGCAAGGAGGAGGTTACTATCAGGTTTAACTTGTAGACGTTTTAATACATTACAATGGATATAGGAAGCATCACTCCCTCCATCTAATACACCGCGGACAACAGTAGAACGATTCCCTATTACAATGTCAGTAATAAAGGTTTCTAAAAACGTACCTGCAGATTCATTGGAATTACCAGTACTTTTAGAGGTTGAAGCGCGTCGATCCGAACTCTCCTTTGTAAAAGATGATTTCTTGTTTCCAAACTTCCGCTTCATGGGAGAATTGGAAGCGTTCTCCGATGGTTGATCTTCAAGTCGTCGAATAGCCGTCATACATAAAGGTGAAGAATGGCCGGGTTTTTTACAAGTCCGACACAATCTTTTACGGTGATGACACGCGTTGGCAAGGTGACCCGTAGAAACACAGACAGTGCACCTTTTCAACTGAATGAGTCGATCCTTTCTTTCAGCAAATGACAGAAATTTTCGGCAATCAGTAGAATAATGGCGACCATTGCAAAACAAGCAGTTATTGGCAACGGTATTAGTAGAATTATTCTTGGACACCAAGGACTTAGTACTATGGGCAAGAGTAGTTGTTTTCACAGGAGGCTCGTCATTGGGAGGCGACTCCTTAGTGACGCTTACGGCACGAAGGTCAATAATTTCGTCTATGTAGACACTGTGCTCCAGTGCCTTGACCAGGTCATCCACTTCAAAACAAAGTTTTGGGAAGGATAACGACAAGCGAATGAAAGATTCCCTTATACAACGGCGGGAAATCTTGCGTAAGATCCATCCCTGTGTAAGTTCGGTATCAAAATTACCGGTAGAGCGTAGACCAAGCAAAATAGTCTTTATTTTATCCAAGTTGGATCTATCCATTGCAACAGAAACCTCGGCCTCATTAAGGCTACCAAGATCAGGCAATGCGGCCAAGTCAGCATAATAACACTGGGCGAGTTTGGTATTATCCCCAAATCTCTCCCGAAGAGCGGACAGTGCCCTTTGGTAGTTATCGCCAACGGCTTGAAACCCACGTAGAAATTCCTTGGCTTCACCCTTGACTGAAGTCAGGAGGTGGATAATACGGTGTTTATCTTCAAGTGTTGGATTTTTATCCACGGCAGACTCAAAATGTTCCCACCACTGTCTATATTCTCTAATTTCACCAGAGAAAGTTGGAGGAGCACATTTACGTAGTTTGAACGGATCATTAGTCTTAGTAGAATCAGAGTTAGAAGGAAAAGTAGGGACAACGTCAACCATGTCAATTCCATTAGCGGCTTCGTAAAAATGCATTGCGGTATCGCGCATCACTCCAATGTCAGCTGCAAAGGAAGTCCGAACTGAATCATCCAGAATGCTCTGAAGCAGCACATCCAAATCAGCGGCTTCTTTCAGCACATCTGTTGAAAATTTTCGTAGGGAATGGGGGCGTTGGCGGACAAAGCCTTCCAACATAGATACGCGGGTATGTAGAACAGATAGTTTTTGTTTAAACTCTTCTACCAATACCGTATCTCCCATTGGCGAAGGAGAATCCAAAAAGATATCCATCGGAGATGAGATTTCCTCTGTAGAAACATTAGGTGGTTCCGCATTTGAGGATGTTGATTGGTGTAAATTAGTACCATTATCAGTAGACATCTTGTCCTGTAACGGCAAAAACGCATTAACTAAAGGAATAGTTAACCAAAAACGCGCAGTCCTCATTTCAATAGCCAATCCTAAACTCTACAATTGTCCAAAGGACTACAAAAACTATACCCGAATCTCACCGGAGATAGGTATACTTCTACAGTACCGACATAATGGTGCGAGTTTGAGGAGTCCCTCCTACGTAGAAGGACCTCAGCTTGTCGACTTGCACAGAGTGGAAGGTTAGTCTTAATGGCTGTGCCTTCCGTGGTTCAACACCAAGAGACCAAGGTTGCCAACTCACGATTGAGGGTTCCTTGACACCGCCTAGCCTCATACGTGCTGTAGTGGCGGCACCTACACACCAATTCTTCCAACTTTGACCGTAGAGGAACGCACTGTGTAGGTCGATAAAAGTAGCCGGCTAAATACTTATAATGCCAGCACGCCAATGTCACGAACGCCGGAAGGAGCTAGTGCCTTCCTTCCTTCACAAAGAAGGAAACCTACCTAAACGTACAGAAAGACCCCCGATCAGATTAATCTAAGGGTCACATCCCAGTTTAGCCGAGAAACGCTGGAGAGGCTAACTTATTCTCCTACTGTGAGACCTGTACATACATCCACAGTCAGCCGTCGCAAGTGCATCATCCAATGGTGGCTCGCGTCATCGGCGTCCCATACCACCTCCCGAAACACGCCACTGGCCAATAGCAACTCACTTAACTGTCTAAAAAACAGTACAGATGCAACCCTAGTCGCGGTTTTTTTTTTTTGTAACGTCGCAACAGGTCGCAAATAAAGTCGACAAGAACGAATGCAAAATCCCATGCAACAACTTGCCTGTTGACTTAAGATTTGCCAAGCAAACGGGAAATGAATGCAGGGCAAGTCTACTCATTTAACCCTTACGCCTCGCACCGGATCAGACAGTAGGAAACTAGAGAAAAGGTGAAAGAACACCTGAACGCCGCAATAAATGCACGCCGATTAGCTATTGAGAGGCCTGTAAAATTAAACGCGAGTTCAATGGTATTGATCAACCAGAACTCCACGGCGTCACGCAGAGACAGCTAAGTAGGAAGTGATCAAGAACCTATTAGCCATCCAAAAATGCTTGTGCAAATAAATCAGGATCCTGATAGGAAAATAAATTTTCCTTGAAAATAATAAACGCGTAGAGTACGACCAAGACATTTGGCTGCAGACTGTTCGGCAACAGGCGACATTGAAACCTGAATGCGAGCAACTACAGTGCGGATGAGAACAGACTTGAGCTAATGTCCGGAAAAGGTTTTCTTTGAACGCGGCCACGAGCCAGCACAAGCATATTGACGCAAATTTAACCACCAAAATTTTTTTCTTTGAGCGAGACAAAGGAGGATGCATAAAATTCAATGACGCGCAATTTACTTAAACTAAAACAAGTAAAACGCGAGAGTTGGCCACCAGAGTCAATAGCACCTAGTTCGCAGCGAGTAAGTGGACTGGGCAGAGTAGGAATCAACCACGCTCTGCTACCATGTGAAATGTTCAACCAATTTTAGCAGAGTTAAAATCATAACCACTATCAAAATTAATACGAGGAATTAAATCCTTCATAATTATGATAGATTATGATAACGGGAGCATTTCATCTAATTAATAAATGTAGAATAATTAATAATAGCAGTGGAAGCTAATAAATAATACACGTACTCGCTTTGAACTTTAATATATAAATAAATGACGTACAAAATAAAGGAAACTGTAAAATAACGACAACTCCAAAGAGACAAATGAAAGGCTTCGGTTTCTTCTATCCAGGACACGATACCCGAGACTTCTATTGGGAAGTACCTAACGGCAGAAAGAAATCATACCGTCAGTCTGGCTAGCAGATGTCAGCAGCATATAAATGTAAAAGATACCAAGTATTATGAAAGGTGGAAGAAAACCACCACGCGATAACCTGGAACAGGTCATCCTAAGCAGAGGAAGAGCTAGCTCCCTCGAGAAGGCAACTCAAGGTTAGAGGCTACTTCTTTAAGTAAAAGAATCGGGGGCCCGATCTCTTAAAGGAAAGGCTGTGGTAAGCCCAGTTAAAGGTAGAACAGGAACGCTGGCAATTGCTCAGCTGATCCCGGAGAATCTATTCGGAGGTCTACTGTAGAAAGGTAAGTGCAATATTGACTTCAGGTGGCACGCAACTCACGCCGAAAGGAGAAAAGTAAAATAATAATACCACTGACCTGTACTGAAATCAGCACGCTGATGTGTAGCACAGCACAACTGTTCTTAAAAAAAACTATTATCAAATACTAATATCCACTAACCACGAACGAGTCAACAGCACCGTAATTCGGCCACACGAAAAGTGACCAAGGCTCTTGACCCAAGTCCGGAGCTCAAGGGTTACCACCCCGTTCACTGACGGAGGGAGAGAAAACTTCCGGGAGCCAATCAGAGCTACCTTAATTGCTGTAAGAAGTAACAGCAATTTGGGGCCCCAATCAGAACAGCCCTCGTCAGTACAGTCCACATCCATAGTAAACGAACCATGGGGAAACCCCGAGCAATAGTAATTAAAATAGATCATTGCATAATCATCAGGTGTAATTATAATTTAATAACTGACTGATTAATTAATCATATTTATGGTATGAACGGCTATAATATGACAATTATAATAAATGTACCTGTGAACGTCGTCGAAGTATTCGACACTCCCCCCACCGGGGAGGTGCGAAAGCACGTACTCGGACTCAAGTTAGGAGCAAGTACGCAGATCAATTGCTTTTATCATTATAAAGGTCAATAACGCAAAATTTTTGTAGGAGAGTGTTCGGTCTCGACGTCCTTGGGCCCTTCAGGAGGAAGCTCAAGGGGAAAAAGAAGGTTGACAGCACGTTGAATAGTCTTCGTTTTATGAAGTGAAGACGGTTCTTTGGACCTTTTGTCCATAGCCCAGTCAATAATCCTGATCCACGCCGTTGCTTTGCGTCGATCTAGACTTTCGATGACCCCAAGCGGCCATTTGGCACGCGAGGCATTAGAATTCTTTACCAGAACCATTTCTCCACACCGAGGTGGATGTGAAACAGAACCTTTTGGTGCAGGGTGCAGGCGGTTATGTTTGTCACGCAGGAGTAGTAAGTAGCGACTGTAGAAAAGACTTTGGAAATGTTCTGAAATATTCCTCAGTAGTTTGTAACCAGGCAGCAATTTGGAAGTTGAAGAGCTCATTTCAGAAGGCTCTACTTCAATACTGGCCGCAACTGTGCTCAGAGGTCTTAAGAAAGAGTTGGGTGAAAGTATTTCTGTAATTTCATCCGGTGATGAATAAGTCAATGGCCTACTGTTCACAAAATCTTCGGCCTGACACAAAGCGGTAGTCAAGGTAGTAAGGTCTACAACTCGACTGCCGATTACTTGTAGAAGAGCACTTTTTACAAGGCCTATCATCCGCTCATATACCCCTCCTTGCCAAGGGCAGTAAGCGGGAATGAAGTGCCAGTTAATGCCCTTGTTGGTAATGAAATCGTTGAGTTGTGGATCATTGAGTTCAACTTGATGGCCAAGGAGAGGTTGTATAAAGGTGAAGTTACGCCCATTGTCAGAGACAATGAACTGGGGCGTACCTCTACGACTAGAGAACCGTATTAGGGCTAGAAGAAACTGTTCTCTCCGACAGATCTTCAGCTACCTCAACATGTATTGCTCTAGTAACAAGACAGGTGAAAAGTACTCCATATACCTTTCGTACAGAGGGAGTTGTCGGATCTGAATTACGAACATAAAGGGGACCAAAGTTGTCTAGTCCTACATTTATGAACGGGACTACAGGTGTAGTACGAGCTATTGGTAAGGGAGGAGGAGGCGGTAACCTGTACGGACCACCCTTCCAGCGGCGACATAGGTTGCATCTATGGATTACAGACCTAACTAAAGCCCTACTCTTAGTGATCCAGAAACGTGCCCGGAAATTCACTAGAGTAGTTTCAACGCCTGCATGTCCGCTAGACTAATGTACAGTATAAATTAAGGTACGTACTAACGGGCTCTCACGAGGTAAATAAATGGGATTTGCCATGTCCCAAGCTAATGGAGCAGTCTCATAGCGTCCACTACAGCGAATAATACCATCAGAATGAGCGAAAAGTCTCAAATCAGAAGATATCTTAGTACCCTTTCTGATGAGATCTAGCTCTACTGCAAAGTACTTTAGTTGTAAGAGTCGAATCAGGAGTAGTTCGGCTCTTTTTAAAGCCTCTGATGAGGTTAATCTGGATTTGGTGCACCACCACCATTTAAGTGGCCAGATGCGTAGAATCTTTTTTAAATAAATATTCCAACAGGAATATCGTCGTTCAAAATAGTCAGTCAACAAGGGGGTAAGGACCTTTTTATGATGTGAACTCAACGTCACTACATGTGTAGTTGACGTATTGAATTCAGAAGTGTTAGGTGGAGCAGTAGGCCAGAGTCGTTCTTGCACCAACCAACTGGGCCCATGCCACCATAATTCGTTACCTTTTAATACCGAGGCCCGTTGGCCCCGGGAAAGGATATCAGCGGGATTATCTTTAGTTGGAGTGTAGCGAACAGTAATATTACTTGCATTCCGGAGCTCCGTTAGGCGATTTTGCACAAACTGGGGCTGGATTGCTGTAGAGTGAAGCCACTGCATAACGGTGGTAGCATCAGTCCATAAATGTGTATGGCTGATTTTTTGATCTAAAGAGTCACGTAGAAAGGAAACAGATCGTTTGCCTACCAGAGCAGCAAGAAGTTCCAATTGCGGTATGGAACGTCCTTGCAGAGGGGCAGTACGAACTTTGGCGAATATTAGTTGAGCCTCATTCTTAGAAGGAGTAAGGTGTACCAAATATATGGCGCAACCATACGCCAATTTAGATGCATCGCAGAATGCATGGAGGTCATATGAGCCTCTAAGGGAGGACGTACTCCACAGATAGCGCGGAAAGCTGAGACACTTAATCTCATTTCTTTCCAAAATCAGTTTACGGAACTGAGTTTCCAAGAGAGATGGTAGCGGGTCATCCCAAGCAGCTTTCGTTTTCCAGCAATTCTGGATAAATAATTTGAGGTCGACTAAACAAGGGGAACTAAGTCCCAAAGGGTCGAAAACTGACGCTAGAGCACGAAGAGCATTGCGTAAGGTCACTACCGTTGGTAAGTCTTCCTCTTTAAAACGGAAGGATAGAGAATCGTCGCACCTATTCCAATTTATTCCAAGAATGGAAATATCACCCTCCTTCTGCATACGCTTAGAAAGAGGAAGTGCTCTGACTAATTGGTCAGAGTTGGACGCCCAGTCTCTAAGATTGAAACTGGCTGTTGCAAGACCTCCAGTGAGAGTCTCGAAGATTTGGACAGCATGGTTCAAGTTATCCACACTGACAACAAAATTATCGACATAAAATCGTTTGCGAGCTAGCTGATATACCGGATTGTCATTGTCAGCAAGATGCTCTTGGAGTACCATATTGAGGAGAAAGGGCGACGATATAACCCCGAATGGGGTACGAGTAAAGCGATAGGCTACAATCTTAAGATCATCTGGATTGCAGGTGAAGTCTTCTACCCACAGGAAACGAACCAGGTCACGGTCCGAATCGTCCAGACCAACCTGTAAGAAGGCCTTTTCAATGTCCGCACATAATCCAATCTCACGGGTTCTGAAATTGAGTAGAATACTGACAAGATTGCCAGTTAAAGATGGTCCCGCATGAAGAATATCATTCAAACAGGGTCCTGATTTAAGCTTAGCAGAGGCATCAACAACAACCCGTATTTTCTCTTCCTTGACCACTGGTCGCTGAGGAAGATAATGCACAGGATAACGACTCTCTAGAGGAGCAGGTTCAATAATTCCTTTAGACAATTGATCGGAGATCACTTCATTCCACTTGGTAAGAATATCTATAGTGGAAGAGCGAATAGAGGCTCTTAAGCGAGCTACACATAGTCGAAAGAGTGACGGCAATTTCACATTTTCAACACGCCGTGGCCAACGGACCACATACCTTCCATTCTGAAAACGAGTAGTCTGTCGAAAATGATCGATGACTACGTTATCAGATCCCTCAAGTTCAGACTGACGAATACCTAGTACTTCAAGTTCCCAAAGAAAGGTAATTTCTGGGGAACGAAGAAATTCTTCCTTTGAAGGGCAATTAGGAGAAATTCGTAAGAGAGCAGTAGTAGAAAGTGTATGGGAAGATAACAGATCCGAGCTATTGATCACTCTGCCAGAAGGGATCCACCCAAACAGAGTTGAGCGTAGAACCAAACCTTCAGCCAATCTTTTATCACGGTTCAGTCGAACAAAGAGATTGCGCTGGTTGTTTCCAATTAGCAGCTCAATACGTCTTCTAGTCCGACCGAATAAGTCAGGGTCAGCATAAGTGAAATCCCTGGGTAGACACGAAATTACTTCATTTAAAGGTGGTGCCAAAGTAGATTCACCCACAATACACGTAGAAGTATACATAGTGCAGGTTCGCCTGTCACCATGTAGACCAATGAGTGTAACTTCAACTCGACTAGCCGCCATCTGGGTAGGATCCCCGGATCCATATGAATGGACAGCAAGGAGGAGGTTACTATCAGGTTTAACTTGTAGACGTTTTAATACATTACAATGGATATAGGAAGCATCACTCCCTCCATCTAATACACCGCGGACAACAGTAGAACGATTCCCTATTACAATGTCAGTAATAAAGGTTTCTAAAAACGTACCTGCAGATTCATTGGAATTACCAGTACTTTTAGAGGTTGAAGCGCGTCGATCCGAACTCTCCTTTGTAAAAGATGATTTCTTGTTTCCAAACTTCCGCTTCATGGGAGAATTGGAAGCGTTCTCCGATGGTTGATCTTCAAGTCGTCGAATAGCCGTCATACATAAAGGTGAAGAATGGCCGGGTTTTTTACAAGTCCGACACAATCTTTTACGGTGATGACACGCGTTGGCAAGGTGACCCGTAGAAACACAGACAGTGCACCTTTTCAACTGAATGAGTCGATCCTTTCTTTCAGCAAATGACAGAAATTTTCGGCAATCAGTAGAATAATGGCGACCATTGCAAAACAAGCAGTTATTGGCAACGGTATTAGTAGAATTATTCTTGGACACCAAGGACTTAGTACTATGGGCAAGAGTAGTTGTTTTCACAGGAGGCTCGTCATTGGGAGGCGACTCCTTAGTGACGCTTACGGCACGAAGGTCAATAATTTCGTCTATGTAGACACTGTGCTCCAGTGCCTTGACCAGGTCATCCACTTCAAAACAAAGTTTTGGGAAGGATAACGACAAGCGAATGAAAGATTCCCTTATACAACGGCGGGAAATCTTGCGTAAGATCCATCCCTGTGTAAGTTCGGTATCAAAATTACCGGTAGAGCGTAGACCAAGCAAAATAGTCTTTATTTTATCCAAGTTGGATCTATCCATTGCAACAGAAACCTCGGCCTCATTAAGGCTACCAAGATCAGGCAATGCGGCCAAGTCAGCATAATAACACTGGGCGAGTTTGGTATTATCCCCAAATCTCTCCCGAAGAGCGGACAGTGCCCTTTGGTAGTTATCGCCAACGGCTTGAAACCCACGTAGAAATTCCTTGGCTTCACCCTTGACTGAAGTCAGGAGGTGGATAATACGGTGTTTATCTTCAAGTGTTGGATTTTTATCCACGGCAGACTCAAAATGTTCCCACCACTGTCTATATTCTCTAATTTCACCAGAGAAAGTTGGAGGAGCACATTTACGTAGTTTGAACGGATCATTAGTCTTAGTAGAATCAGAGTTAGAAGGAAAAGTAGGGACAACGTCAACCATGTCAATTCCATTAGCGGCTTCGTAAAAATGCATTGCGGTATCGCGCATCACTCCAATGTCAGCTGCAAAGGAAGTCCGAACTGAATCATCCAGAATGCTCTGAAGCAGCACATCCAAATCAGCGGCTTCTTTCAGCACATCTGTTGAAAATTTTCGTAGGGAATGGGGGCGTTGGCGGACAAAGCCTTCCAACATAGATACGCGGGTATGTAGAACAGATAGTTTTTGTTTAAACTCTTCTACCAATACCGTATCTCCCATTGGCGAAGGAGAATCCAAAAAGATATCCATCGGAGATGAGATTTCCTCTGTAGAAACATTAGGTGGTTCCGCATTTGAGGATGTTGATTGGTGTAAATTAGTACCATTATCAGTAGACATCTTGTCCTGTAACGGCAAAAACGCATTAACTAAAGGAATAGTTAACCAAAAACGCGCAGTCCTCATTTCAATAGCCAATCCTAAACTCTACAATTGTCCAAAGGACTACAAAAACTATACCCGAATCTCACCGGAGATAGGTATACTTCTACAGTACCGACATAATGGTGCGAGTTTGAGGAGTCCCTCCTACGGTAGAAGGACCTCAGCTTGTCGACTTGCACAGAGTGGAAGGTTAGTCTTAATGGCTGTGCCTTCCGTGGTTCAACACCAAGAGACCAAGGTTGCCAACTCACGATTGAGGGTTCCTTGACACCGCCTAGCCTCATACGTGCTGTAGTGGCGGCACCTACACACCAATTCTTCCAACTTTGACCGTAGAGGAACGCACTGTGTAGGTCGGATAAAAGTAGCCGGCTAAATACTTATAATGCCAGCACGCCAATGTCACGAACGCCGGAAGGAGCTAGTGCCTTCCTTCCTTCACAAAGAAGGAAACCTACCTAAACGTACAGAAAGACCCCCGATCAGATTAATCTAAGGGTCACATCCCAGTTTAGCCGAGAAACGCTGGAGAGGCTAACTTATTCTCCTACTGTGAGACCTGTACATACATCCACAGTCAGCCGTCGCAAGTGCATCATCCAATGGTGGCTCGCGTCATCGGCGTCCCATACCACCTCCCGAAACACGCCACTGGCCAATAGCAACTCACTTAACTGTCTAAAAAACAGTACAGATGCAACCCTAGTCGCGGTTTTTTTTTTTTGTAACGTCGCAACAGGTCGCAAATAAAGTCGACAAGAACGAATGCAAAATCCCATGCAACAACTTGCCTGTTGACTTAAGATTTGCCAAGCAAACGGAAATGAATGCAGGGCAAGTCTACTCATTTAACCCTTACGCCTCGCACCGGATCAGACAGTAGGAAACTAGAGAAAAGGTGAAAGAACACCTGAACGCCGCAATAAATGCACGCCGATTAGCTATTGAGAGGCCTGTAAAATTAAACGCGAGTTCAATGGTATTGATCAACCAGAACTCCACGGCGTCACGCAGAGACAGCTAAGTAGGAAGTGATCAAGAACCTATTAGCCATCCAAAAATGCTTGTGCAAATAAATCAGGATCCTGATAGGAAAATAAATTTTCCTTGAAAATAATAAACGCGTAGAGTACGACCAAGACATTTGGCTGCAGACTGTTCGGCAACAGGCGACATTGAAACCTGAATGCGAGCAACTACAGTGCGGATGAGAACAGACTTGAGCTAATGTCCGGAAAAGGTTTTCTTTGAACGCGGCCACGAGCCAGCACAAGCATATTGACGCAAATTTAACCACCAAAATTTTTTTCTTTGAGCGAGACAAAGGAGGATGCATAAAATTCAATGACGCGCAATTTACTTAAACTAAAACAAGTAAAACGCGAGAGTTGGCCACCAGAGTCAATAGCACCTAGTTCGCAGCGAGTAAGTGGACTGGGCAGAGTAGGAATCAACCACGCTCTGCTACCATGTGAAATGTTCAACCAATTTTAGCAGAGTTAAAATCATAACCACTATCAAAATTAATACGAGGAATTAAATCCTTCATAATTATGATAGATTATGATAACGGGAGCATTTCATCTAATTAATAAATGTAGAATAATTAATAATAGCAGTGGAAGCTAATAAATAATACACGTACTCGCTTTGAACTTTAATATATAAATAAATGACGTACAAAATAAAGGAAACTGTAAAATAACGACAACTCCAAAGAGACAAATGAAAGGCTTCGGTTTCTTCTATCCAGGACACGATACCCGAGACTTCTATTGGGAAGTACCTAACGGCAGAAAGAAATCATACCGTCAGTCTGGCTAGCAGATGTCAGCAGCATATAAATGTAAAAGATACCAAGTATTATGAAAGGTGGAAGAAAACCACCACGCGATAACCTGGAACAGGTCATCCTAAGCAGAGGAAGAGCTAGCTCCCTCGAGAAGGCAACTCAAGGTTAGAGGCTACTTCTTTAAGTAAAAGAATCGGGGGCCCGATCTCTTAAAGGAAAGGCTGTGGTAAGCCCAGTTAAAGGTAGAACAGGAACGCTGGCAATTGCTCAGCTGATCCCGGAGAATCTATTCGGAGGTCTACTGTAGAAAGGTAAGTGCAATATTGACTTCAGGTGGCACGCAACTCACGCCGAAAGGAGAAAAGTAAAATAATAATACCACTGACCTGTACTGAAATCAGCACGCTGATGTGTAGCACAGCACAACTGTTCTTAAAAAAAACTATTATCAAATACTAATATCCACTAACCACGAACGAGTCAACAGCACCGTAATTCGGCCACACGAAAAGTGACCAAGGCTCTTGACCCAAGTCCGGAGCTCAAGGGTTACCACCCCGTTCACTGACGGAGGGAGAGAAAACTTCCGGGGAGCCAATCAGAGCTACCTTAATTGCTGTAAGAAGTAACAGCAATTTGGGGCCCCAATCAGAACAGCCCTCGTCAGTACAGTCCACATCCATAGTAAACGAACCATGGGGAAACCCCGAGCAATAGTAATTAAAATAGATCATTGCATAATCATCAGGTGTAATTATAATTTAATAACTGACTGATTAATTAATCATATTTATGGTATGAACGGCTATAATATGACAATTATAATAAATGTACCTGTGAACGTCGTCGAAGTATTCGACACTTGCAGAAACTCTCCCATTGCATTCCGTTTTCAAATTATTATTTTCTTGAAGCAAAACATTGTTTTCTTATTGAAATCCGCCTGATGCATAGTATTTATTCGAAAATCATATTGGTCCTCTCTATGACCCATCCATAAGAATTTCTAACAAATTTACTTTTCAAGGTTTTTTTTCCCCCTAAATATTAGTCGTAGTTGCCTTAATAATTTCAACTTCAAGAACAAGAAATCATACGATAAAAAGAAATACGAAACTGTCTTTAATGTATTACAGTTGGTTCATCGAATGGTTGGTTATTGGTTATTTGTCATTATGTTTCCGAAATATTTTCATGTTTATATCATTTTGGTTTTCGGTTAAGTGTTAAGTAGCCCTTCGCTAGTTGCAACACTTGACCGAACTGATAATTTTTTCTAACTGAAGAATTCGTCGTTTCGTGAGCTATGAAAGACAGACAAACTGTGCTCGGCGACATGAAAATAAAGTAAGAAAACATGCTGAACGATATTGGGGGTTCGTCGTCATTTGGCATTTTGTTTCGCCTGATTTTTGACGCTAATATTCTTGGAAATGGAAATTACGATTTACGACAATAGGAAGCTATCGACGATGATTCATGTTTGTGATCTTTTTATCAAATTAGTAATTATCTAATTATCAATTATTTGATCCGTATCACTGATCTGTGATCTGTGACTTATGTGAAACGAAAATCCTGTTGCAATCAATGAACTCACAGCTCGTTTTTTTCTTTCGTTCCCTTTTTCCCACCTTTTTGACATCCATTCCGAGCTCTACACCACCACGGGACATTTACTCCTTTATGCTCTGATGTTAATCCAACACGGAACGTAACACCGAATACACACGCAAATTTCTCTGGTTTTCAGCGAGCTTGCCATTTCTAAAGCCAACTGGAATTTAACCCACTTGTCCGCTATCGCACTACTACGATCGACTTCATTACTTATTACAACCCCTTGAACTAAATTTTACGCATCATTTTGCTCAAAGAAACCTCATCAGTGTTCGGTTTACTAATAAGTTCTGTTTTTCTTTTTGTCCCCTAGGTTTGGTTCCAAAATCGAAGAGCAAAGTGGAGAAAACAAGAGAAAGTCGGACCCTCGGCACACCCGTACAATCCGTACCTGAACAATAATGCTGCAGGCGTAACCAGCGCACCGACGGCAATCGCGCCTTCGCTGCCGAATCCTTTTGTACATGTTGGCTTCAACATGAGTCGCAGAACTTTCGACCCCTTTCGGTATCCTCAACTGAATCCGGGTCAACTGTTCTTGAGTCACGGCGCGCACATTCCGAGGCCGCCACCTCTAATCAGTCATCTTACCTCACCGTACAATCCTAATAATACTTTTCAAACTTTACTGGCCAATATCAGTGCCGTCCGACCAAAGCTGACTACTGATCCGTCGCTCATCAGTCCTGTCGAGTCGGAGGAGGCTTTATCGCCAACCACACCAACACTATCCTCATCGCCAGAGTCGCCACCCGATATCGATAGAAAAAGTTCTAGTATAGCCGATTTAAGATTAAAAGCGAGACAACACGAACTTAGATTGGAATTGATGAGAAAGAACGACTTGGTTAGTTAATATTCACTCAAGAGTGAACTATTTGATGAAAAAATGTATTTATTTATTTGAAATGTAAGATCGGATATGTGTACTTTTAACATTAATGATGAAACTTTTTTTCAATAAAACATTTTGTATTTCAACAAAAGCGTCCGATTTCTACGCAATATTTGAAGAAGCCATCACGCTGAATGAGTCAAGTACAAATGTGATTTTAGATTAGACACACGACATGTTCGATAATTTGATTCTTATCCGCAGAGCTAGGAGCATAGATTTAAGAGTTTAGAGAGAGAATTATGAATCATGGCTTCCAATTCGACCATTACTCGCGAATTTGAAGAAAAAAAAGTTGTAGTGTATCAGGGGAGATGTTATTTTCACAGCTTTGTAAAATGCAAGAGAAAATGAGCAAGCCATACGTGTTCAGCTACATCCTTTGATCATATCACTGAATTTTGTTTCAGAATTTGGTATCATTATACGGGCTCGTTCCACGGAGAACGATTTCAAAATTTGAATTCGCATAACTTCATTAATTTGTAGAGGGCAGGTAGTATCAGTGCCGTATCCAAGAATGTGGCGAGGGGGGAGAAGGGGTTTGACCTGACATATGAGATCTCCAATGTTTCTGAGAGCCGCATTTTCCTGAATTTTTAACCACACGGCCGTACCCAAAGGGGGTCAGACCCCTAACCCCCCTTGTATACGGCCCTGGGTAGTATATTCAACAAATCCACATTAAATCCTCCGATATGGTAGAAACATGTGGCGACACTGCCTTACGTAATTCCTCTGAGAAAATTGTCCCTCTAGTTCGTTTAGATAGAGGGAAGCCTAGAAATTTCGATGTACTAATCAAGGACTATTATTCGGTCAATTTCCCCCATCAAACCGTGAAACATCGTTCGTAGGTGTACGGTAGGGCGTTCTTCATTACGCAGAATTTCACTGTCAACTACAGAATCCCTTCAAGTTTTTCTTTTTTACCAACGAGTATAAATGAAGACTCCACCCTGAATTTCAGTTTTCTATGTCCACGTTAATCAGTGCCGAATTTCCCTCAAAACTTGAAATTAGCGGTATCTGAAATGGACGTCTGTTATTTTCAATAAAGCAAATAACTGAGTACGGTTTCCAAGAAGATCCTACCTTCGGATAAGATTCTTATAAATGTCGGAAATAAAGGTCACCTACCAAAAATTTCATACGCATTTTTCACCTTCCATTCAATCATGATTCACAAAACGGTAATAAACTATCTGAAATGCTGAAATTACGATTTTTTGTAAAACTAAATATGCTTCCAGCTTTCTATTAACATTGTTCACCTAATATTTTAGTATTTCAAGCCCGTCTTTGGGAAATGTGGACCAAATCTCTACTACCACCAGAACGACAGACAGCCCGCAAGACAGACAAACAGTCTTTCAACAATCCCCATCAGCCAACAAACTCTAGTGACAGACGGAGAGAACCTGACTTTCGTGCCTTCTTCCCCACCCAGGTGTGGAAAACTCTAGGATTTGAGACGGATGAAGAAATATACAGAAAGAAAAAGTCCGCTATTCAGATGGAACAGACAAACAAACAAAACAGATTTCCAATCACACGGGTGTGCCTTAACACTTTCTACGAATTTTAATAAGTTCTAACCAAGTCCTAATGAGTTTCAATCGCTCTTCATGTTAAAATCCTAAGTATCCTTGCTACCGCCCTCCGGAGAAAACTTTCAGGTGTTAAGAGAAACAAAGAGACAAATAGTCAGTCTGATGAATAGATAGATGAATAGATGAATGGTAAGGTAGGCGCAAAGGACTGAGTTGGAGTCTTACCAGCTGGACACAAGTAGAAATAAAAACAATGAATCTAAATTCAAATATTTCTCCCGAAACTTTGGAATTTTTAGTTAGGCTCTGACTATTTCAAACAAATCAAATCTGAATACCAATAGGTAGGTATATCAATTCTGATTCACTACATATAGGCATCTATATTAGTACAATTACTTCCGCTCTCTTCGCGCAGGAAAGGTACTTTTTTTTCTTTCTTTTCTTTTCCAAGTATTACGGTGGAAAATCTCTGATTCGCAGCAGGGCCTGAAGTCTCGGCGCTCCTTATTGTTTTGAATTACTCTACAAGCCATCTTTTTATACTTCAATGACCTCCATTTCTGTTTCATTATCTGCATATGTGCTTGTACATTATACACACCTTACTTTTCCTTACTAAGAAAACGTTTATTTATTTACTTTGCAGATAAAAATTCTCATTTCATGTTTCATTTATTTTCCTCGTACTTCATTTTTACTGCATAGCAATAAATGTCAACTGCAATTTCGCCATTTAACAGCAACACAATTAGCTTGATCCATTACCGAGTATATCTGCTACGTTAGTCAATTACTAAAATTTGCATCGCATCCCCTGCAATAAAAGTCATTATTAGCAAATCGAATTCTCCTTCTATACATATCAGTAACGGTTCGCAAACTAACACCAACATTTCAGAAGTATTTTAATCAATTAACGAGTGACTTGTAAACATAATTAAAATATCGTTTTATCACAGTTTGCACTTAAGACGTTTCAACATAATAATGGCGCTGTAATTTCCAAATGTCACATCTTATGCGCAGGAACTAAGGGTTCTGTATTAAACAAGCTAATGGTCAACGAAGTAATGCACGTTGTACACCTTGCAACTTATAAGGTTATAATTATAAGGCGACTAATTTAGTTTTCTAGAAAATAATGATGCGAATTCACGAACCATCTGACAACAGATGAGTAAAAGCGCAATTTCTTAAATTGTTGTTGGTGTACGAAAAAACTGAAGGCCAAAAGGACTTGACAGTGGGTCAGTTATAGGCCAGTTCGACAAGGGATGTCTGATACGAGAGTTGATACAGTAGTGAGGAGTCTGAAAGGGGAAAAACCAACGAGATGGAGCAAATTCATACCAAGTTCCCTTTCCAGAACTGAAGAAAATACAGAATGATACCGTGCGCTTGGACTGGAAATGTATGCATTAACTGCGATTACACAGAAATAGAACATTATTTCGTCGCTTGCAATCAAAATAAGTCGTTCATTAAAATGGTGTTAATTAGATTTTCCTCCATAAATATCTATTAGTACTAAACCTAGTAAGCACAGGTGGTAAAATGATCGCTTGAAGATTCTAATTCAGCTGTCTTTTCAACGGGTGTCACAAGTATTGAGTACGATATGCATACAGAGCAAACGTACCAACATGAATTTCGTTCTATTAAATTATGGCAACAAAATGTAAACTCGCTTACTTAATTAGTGAAAAGGTATAACAGCCTGCTGGGTGATTCTGCAGCGGGGTGAATGAAACACGAAACACTATGTAAATTCAAGCATCTCAAACACCTTCGATGTAAAGAGTGCAAACGCGGTATCCCATTTTATTTTAGAAGGATAGCGAGTAGCACATAAACGAAATTTTGCTTTGGTACATTAACGTAAAAAATGTTACTTCTGGAGCGTTAGTTTGGAGCACTACGAAAAAAAAACAGCTGGTTGAGAGCTTTTTGGCACAACAAACGAAAAGTGTTTCTTTTTGAGCGTTACTTCTGAGACGCGAATCGAAATCAAGGTTCTTCATGGTGATATTTCCATGGAAATTTATTTTTCTTCCAGCCATAGGTATACTTGAGCGAAAACCGTTACGCTTCCCTCGACACGCTCGAAAACCGTTACGTAACGCTCCCCCGACACGAAGCCAGTCCGTATGATTTGCTTTTCAGGGTGACAATTCCGTTCAGTGGTTGACATTTTCATGGAAATTCCTATTAACAACATGGCTGCAGACTGTAGTCGCGTCGGTATTAAAATCGAGACATGAAAAAGCTCTCCTGTGGTTGCAGATCCGTCTGCGTCATGTTTTCAAGGTGCCAGTGATTTTGATCACTTTTTATTCGACTTAGTAGTTTTCGGTCGTTTTGGTCAATTTTGAGCAGATATAGACAGTTTTTCTTAACGTAAGATTCTAGTTGTTTTCCATTATTTTTAGTCAACTTTCTCCCAATTTTTCTTTATATTATTTCAGTGCCCCCCCCCCCGATAAATTTTATGGTTATGGGTGGTTATCGCTCTCATGTGATCTGGTCTCAGTTTACGGATTCGATTTCGAACTATTTTAAAATTATTCCTCCTAATGGACCCTCTACCGTAGGTTTTATTCAATTTTGAAATTGCAGATTTTTATGTTTTGGTATGTGCGCAGAATCCTGTTCTTTTAGGAGGATAACAAAGTCAAAATATTCAATTCGCGGAGATTTTTTTAAAAATAATTTTCGCATCAAAAATGAAAACTTGGGAAAATTTTTTTGACTTTTTCAGCCAAGTGTCGTAATTTTTTGTAATATAACAGAGCCTAGAAATAATTTTCCTTCCACATTTTGAAAAGGAGTAGATTGATTTTTCGTCCTTCTCCCTTCCTCTATCCTCCGCCTTCTATGGTTTTTATGCTGACGTTTGTGTTTGATGGTATAAATCGGTTCAGACTTATTTTTTGCGGAGTGGGGGGAAAGGGATTTTCCTTGGTCTTTTAGTTCGGAATCACTCTTGTTTTACTTCGGACTACGGGTCAATCTCCAGAAACTGAGAATATTAAAGTGACATTTTTTGTTAGTTTTTTGTCCCCCCCCCCCCTCCGTTACCAGCTAATAATATTTAGTAAATACGTAGTAACGAATATTCAACAAGTTTACAAAGCAAGAGCATCAAAATTTAAGGAGTGAGAAGATTTTTCTTAATTTTAGCCCCCCCCCCCCGCGCACAAAAAAAAGTTCTGGTTGCGTCCCTGTATCCAAGTATCAAGATACTTTCAGATATCCATATTTAAGATGTATACAAGGTGGTGAATTTAGGGTCCGGCTCAGTTTCCGAGTGGGCCACTATGGTTGAATTGATTCACACGGAACTCAATGTACGAGAAGATCACGTTTTAGGACTCGTACGTTGTGAAGACTCGTTAAAACTCGTCTGACAACTGTGAAGGGCCAATATTATGAAGTCAGGTTAACGGGATTCTCTTTAACAATCCGTTAACGCGATTAACCCGCCAATTTCGGTGGGTTGAGAAACACTTCGGTTAAATCGCAGTTATCGTTATGCCGGAGGTTATAATACCGGATTCGCATTTTAACCACCGATTAACCGTCTATTATTTTTAATCAAGTTTTGTAATACTGGCCCTAAGAATATTTTTAGAATCTACTATCACACATCATTGTTCCTTTCTCGGCCTACCTGTTTGTCTGTCTGTCTGTCAATTAGCCTATCTGCATTTCTTTCTATTTGTTTTCTACCTATTTGTTCTTTTAGTTGCGATCATGTCTTTCTGCCAATCTTCCCATTTATGTGTTTGACTGATGGGTCAGCCGACTATTTATTTCTTTGTCTGTCTATAAGTCAGTCTGTGGCCAGACATGTGGGCCGGTAGTCTCGCTGGCTGCCTGTCCCATTTTATTTAGAAAATCCACCCGCCTCTGCAATTTCTCCAGTTTTAAGATGATCCTTTTAATTTTTGATGTTTTTCCCCGCTAGTGGAAGGGGGATGAAAGCGAAAGCCAGATATTCAACATGTATAATATAAAAAAATCATTCGGATAAAGAAAGCATTCAACGGCAATTAGAACTGATTTTGGCATTTGAAGAAGCCGAAAGCTTTCAACGTTCGGTTTCTACAAAATTTCATTTACTTCCAAACTTCACAGTTCGCACCTATCAGCGGTTGTGATTTAGATAGGGGATACAACAGAGGTAATATCAATGGGGATCAGCGATAACAAGAAAAAAAGACACCTGCTTGATGAAATAAAAGGATTTCAGCTGTTCCAAACGGTGGTACATGGAAAAATCTCAGGAAAACGCCAAAAGACAGGCAAGAGATAACTATGCAAAGCGAAACTGAGAGATAAATTTAAATAGGGCCAAGCTGTAAGTAGGTTTAAGGTACAGACGGTTACAAGCATAGTCGACAGCGAGCCTTTTGTCATCCCAAAGGGGCAAAGGACTGCTCATTTAAATCGACGGTTTTTTTCTCTGGTATATTTAAATTTGGCTCAACAAAATTTGAGCGAGTATATCAAGTAAGTTTGTTTTTGTAAGTCGACACTGAAATTTCGAAGCTCAACTAAGTTTTGTACATCGTTGCTCCCAGTTAGAAGAATGGCCACACTGAACCTCCAAGAATCCAGAAAATGTAGGTATCCTTAGCGACACAAATACGGTACCTCATTTCGTGTGAGGATAAATTCGCGGAGGATAACTTAATTCTTGAAAGTATAGCACGGACAGACCGAGAAATTCTGATACCCCATTTCATTGGATATTTAAAATAAATAAAAAATGAATTGTTTTTCATAAATCTATTTTTCTCGAAAGTTGTCACAATTATGCACTTTCCCAAAGTACTAGTATATGTGGGTGGGTGAATGTAGAGGGAACGGGAATGGGGCAATGTGAATTTTTTTCTTACAGACTATATATTACAAACGGTACAAAAATACTATGGAACACTTTTTGGAGTATTTTCTTACAACTACATACTTTTTAAACCAGCCTGTTTCGGAGCTCTTATAGGTTTCAAATTGTCGTAAAATGGAAGGAGTGCTCTGGTATCCCTCTGTCAAATTAAGCGCACCAAAATCACCAAAATGCCACTTCCGAAGGCTTGTATTAGTAGCTTACACTTCTAGCGCAGAAAAACAATGGCACACAAATTCCTGGGAAACTAGGCATCAATCGAAGAATTTTGTATATTACAATCTTGTTGATTTATCGTTTAATACATTTCAAATTAATGGTAGACCTATCACGAATGTATTCGATATATTATTCTGATGAACGATACACTCGTAGGAGAAGGAAAAAAAAACGTACAGAGAAATGTAAACGCCGGGTTCGTTTGATGTAACTGCACCTTTATATTCATTAAGGCACTTCCAACTCTTTATAGGTTCACGAAGTGGTTTGAAAATATTCCTAGATCAATCGGGGGCTCGGTCAGGTTCCTTCTTGTTAAAGACATAATTGGATATTAGTTTTAACTGCGGGACGTCGTACAAATTAATTTAATTGAAAATGCCAGCGGATACCTATGTTGGCCTGTTTAGTTTGGTTTCCCGCTTGTGGTTGGCTAATTCACTTTTCTCAGAGGGACAACTAATTCGTATGAAAAGGGAAGTTTCACAAAACATAAAACTTTTTTACCTCTTTCATAGATTTGTGAATTGTCGAATTTATTTCCGACATTATTTCTCGATTACGTGTCTATAGTGTTGGAGAAATCCAATTATCGAACCCTAACGTCACCGACTTTTATCTTTAAAGCTCGTTGACGAATTCGAGCGATGATGGTTTCCAATTTTAAAATCCGTGACGTCTGCTTTAGGTTATTTTTAATGGTATTAATTTAAGGAAAAGCCATTCGTAAAATACCAAAGTACATTCTAAAGTATCATTTTATTTTGCAAAAGATTGCGTAAAATTACATAACCCATCAATCTAGCTAATGTAAATTAATGGCTTATAGTTTTTTATATTTTTCTTGTTCGTACTCGTATTTCCTGAGTATTAATTTGCTTCCAAAGTACCCATCCTGTCATTGACGTAAAAACGTATGTCGGAATTCAGTAATATGAAATAGAATTCGAACATACGACTATTATGCGCTCCTTACTTCAATAATTCGAAAGTATGTGAACAATACGTTTACGTACGAACATACGTTCGATAACTAAATTTCATGACTGGAAAAATTTAGGAAGCTTTGCTGTCGGTCACTACGCAGACCAACTTTTCAGTACCTAGCTTCTATTAGAATGGAATGGTTTATCAAGTCTTGTACACTTGCTCCCCAGCGTTTAGTCCAGTTTTTCGGTTGAGTTATAATTTTTCAGTATGCAAAGGGACTTACACAGTTTTATACCTCGGGTTTAAGAAACACCAACAGGTATTTCAAATTTTAAAAGCAACCGAAGTTTAGCTAAAATAACTTTCTTCTAGGCTACAGTAAATTCAGTTTGTATTACTATAAAGAACAGAAGGAGAGAAAGGGGATGCTAATATAGAAAAAGGTGTAAGGCAGGGGTGCTCCTTATCTCCAGTATTATTTAATCTGTACCTAGTGGGCCATAAAAGAAATGAAAGAAAAATTTGAAGCAGGTACACTATACATGGAGAGCAAGTAAAGATGCTCAGGTTTGCTGATGATTGTCTTATTAGCTGAAGGGAGTACTGATTTGGAAAACATTTTAAATGGAATGGAGGAGATTTTGCGTATAGAATATCTATGAGAATAAATAAAAATAAAACTTAAGGTAATGGCATTCAATCGATGTGAACATGATAGCTTAAATATAAATATTGGACAGGAACCGATTGAGGAAGCAAGGGAATTTGTTATTTAGGGAGTAAAATAACAAAAGACGGAAGTAGTAAAAGGGACATTAGTAGTAGAATAGCATCCACCAAATTATCATTTTATAGTAATCTTTTCAAATCAAATTTAATTTGGAAATCAAAAAATTGTTCTTGAAAACCTATGTTTGGAGTGTAGCCTTGTATGGATGTGAAACGTGGACCATAGGAAAATCAGAGAGGGGAAGAATCAAAACTTTTGAGATGTGGTGTTATAGGCGGATACTTAGCATCAAATGGACAGATAAGGTAAGAAATGATTTAGTAATCAACAGAGTAGGAGGTAAAATGGATATTTGGAATTGTCTGAAGAGAAGGAGAGATAAACTAATAGGGCATAATTTGAGGCACGCAGGAATAATATCACTGTTGCTAAAAGGAAGAGTGGAAGGAAAGAGTTGGGTAGGTCGGCAAAGATTCCAGTATGTTCAGCAGATAATCAAGGATGTCAAATGTAAGTGATATTATTAAATGAAAGAACTTGCACAAGACAAGGAGAAATGGAGAGCTGTATCAAACCGGTCGTACGACTGATAACCTTATCATCATTACTGTAGCCTTTAAGATGGGCATTTCGCCGAAATTTTGGATGGTTGTCGGTTGTTTTCGGAATTTGAAATTAAATGATTACTCCAGTAGTGTAACTATTCATTCCTTCTGGGGAGGGGGAGGGGGGATTGAAATCATAAAATAAAAAGTAGGTATATTTTCACCATATTCAATTTTCATTAAATGAACAAATTCTGAAAAAAATGTTACTTTTAAAGGGTTCTGGGGAGGGTTGTCCCCCCTTCCGTATTTACGCGACTGGATTACTCACTTAACTTTTTTTCTGATAAGTATACATTAGGAATAGTCCTAGAAGGAGCTTCACGATACCTATGTAACAGGGAAGAGGGAGGAGGGAGGCGGGGAGGAACGTTTGAACTTGTCGAATAACAACCTATACAACTTTGTAAATTGCCTCGTGTCTTCTCCACGATGCTATAATCACAGATTACAATGATCCGAATTTCAGCTAATAACAAAACAAAAAATCAGCGACTCCCCCCCCCCCATCATGATTTCTTCATATTTCAAAAAACACTCGACTCGTTTATTACTTTCACGATTCCTTTCGAAAACTTACAACTTTTCTTCGACTTTCGTAACTTTCCCATGACTTTCATGATCTGTGGACACCCCGATCGGGCAACACTTTAGTGGTAAGGCTGAGAAGTGAATAAAGGGACATAGGCTCTTAAAAAAGTACAAGCAGGAATAAGAATATTGAATCTTAAAGTCTCACAAAGAAAATTCTTATTTTGATGCAAGATCGGAACGGTCGCTTCTTTCACGCACCCGCGACACGAATGCCCATCAGTTCTCATCCTTGTTTGTAATCGATTTTGTTACTCTCTTCCGTAAAAATTTGTCAATTACAAGAACCTCGTTGCTTCTCACAACTCAAAATAAATTGAGATTTAACGAACCCTCGAATGGCTGAAGTATACTTATATCGTCACTGGCGTTCTAAAAACGGCGGGAGAAAAAAAGCGAACCAATCTACACGGTGTATCAGATTTTCTCTGATTGTCCAATAGGAATAGCTTTGCATACTGACCATAAAAAATTAATGTAAGGTTGATTTTTTCCGCACTCGGAACCATACGGGATATCGATTAATTGGCGCTAAATGAACGCGCCGCGCCGCCTTTCAATAAAATACACGAATATAAAATTAATTTAGTTTGGTTTCGTGTATTTATGACAGTTGTGTTATTTGATAATGATTTGCTATTTATTGTCGGCATTATTCAAAGCGGGCGCTATTTATTATTATCTTATAGGTAAAAATATCGAACAAGTTTATGTACATTGGATGATAGTACCCACAAGCGATTTACGGATTCTATGTTTTTTCTCTTCTTTTTTTCTTTTCTTTTCTTCTTTTCTCCTTTAATAAATACAGTATGCGTATTATACGAGTATGTATCTATTCTTTATTCCACACCGTATACAAGCTATACGAGTATACCTCATACTCAGTTGAGCAGCGCAAGTATGCATATTCGCTCATTTTCAGTAATTTGCCAGCAGCAACTTGGGTCGGCACGTCGGGGAAATGAGAAGATATACTACAGTAAGCTGTACAACCTATACTCCGTGGCAGATGAATAGTTTTTTCATTCCTAATTTACGAGTGCAGGCTGCACTTTTTCAAGTCCCCGAAGTGACATTAGTATATTTAATGAAGAGAATTTACGTCGGGTAATTGGTGAAAGTCCACAACACGCTTCACATTCTATGGGAAAATATTTAAAGGGTAGTCTTCGTGAGGTAGAGAAAACACCTCAGCGTAAAAGATTGACGCCTGTCTACAAGAACGTGCGTGCCCAGGTCTCAGGGTAACACAGAACTGATTTAACAATTTTTCGCATTTCGGGTATCGGGTAGCGAAGAAGAAGGAAAAAATAAGGTTTTTCGTGTATGTATCATAGATAGTGTACACTATGATTTCTTCAAAACTTAGGACAGGATCAAAACGAATATCTGAATTACAGAGAATAAGAATGAAAAGTACATTACAGGGAATATACTACAGATACATCGCATTATAGTTCAAAAAATTCAAACTTCACACCTGGTTCTGAAATTTGGACATGCCGGGCAAAGCTGAACTACTTTGATCCTAATTTTCGAAATTAACTCCCCCTATCCAATATTTACAGCTTTTAATCTTTCGGGTATCATTAATATCAAGTAGATAGGTAGGAGATAATTTTCGCTTGAAACTTCGAGCACATTAACGACACATTGCAGATAAGAGTGAATTATAGTCAAAATTGTATGTTTACATTTTGAATTTCATACTTCGGTTATCTTTATAATAGCAACTCCGTGACCATTAAGATGAGAAACAAGGTTTTCGGGTGAATGTTTTCCTAATTTTGGACGTACTGAACTATACGTAGCGGTCTTTTCCTAAAGACTGAATTTTCAAAATCTTCATAAGATCTTTTTAATTTCTTTACATTCTGAATTCATTGCTTTTTCTAAAATTTCTTCGTGGATCCACTCCTAATAGACAATAAGTCGAATTCCCCTCCCTTTGCATAGGTGACAAAATATTTTGCACAGGGTTCCTGATCGGAAAAGAGTTCGCTCGATGATCCTGCTGTAATTTAGCAGCACTGTTTCACTTTTGCATGAAACGTCTGTGAATACACTTTCCCACTGAAAGAAACCAGCGTTCTATTGATCGATGATAGTTCGATAAATAACCTCTGTTGGGCCAAGGCACAAAGAGACAGAGAGCATTCGAATTTCAAGCCTATTAAAGACATGAAAAAATGTGAACATTCAGTAGGCTAGTATAATAGTACACCTGAAGTTCGCCTGTCCTCTGCGGAGACACTCCACATAAAATGAAATAAAACGAATCATTTTTGGCATATATATATATCTATATGGAAATTAATCTGTCTTCCATACGGAAATATTTGCAATATTATGAGTATTTACAAGATGCTATATCAACAACAACCCTCCGAGGCTGCATTGATGGTAACTGCGATTGTAAAACGCACCCCATTATATTCGTATTTATTGGTTTATTGGTGACTGGGTTTTGCGCAGAACGGCGGCGATACTTCATCGGGAAATCACTCCGTGAAATCGAGTTTCGCTTTTACGAAGTCGCTCCGCCCATAGGCGTTTCGCTAATTAGCTGCTAATAGGTGAAAATACTGCCGCTTCATTGGATAAAATTTAATGACAATTTCACTGGACTTCGGCCTCGATTGCGCTATATGCTCGATTCGAATGAACGGCGCTTTAACGGTTGCAGAACGAACAGTCTGTGACAGATAAGAAAAATTTTATTTTACAAAACAAAGACGAATATCTGGAGGCAGCTTTTAGAACCAAATCGGGTGTGTAATTCTATTAGTAGGTAAGTTTCGAAACTGAGGATCAGAATGGGACCGTAGTAGCTATTCTGCATAAGCCTGATCGAAGAGTTGAAAGATATTTTTCAAGTCCGACCTGAAACCATGACCAAGCATCCACCAAAAGAAGTATGGAAATGAAGGCAATACCAAAGTACGATACCTACTTAGTACTTACGAATACCAACGATTTCTAGACCATCAGACATCAGAGAATACACTCATCACATGATCGTAATTTCAGGTGCGGTAGTTTGTGGCAGAAAAGGCTCGAGAAAATCAACATTCACTCCACAGCGAAGTGATTTCTACTGAGACATTACAGGCAAGAAGAATATTTTTCCTTTCTCCCCCTCTCTCCCTCTATCTCTCTTTCTCTTCCTTCCCCTGCTTTCATTCTAGATACCCCACTGCAAACTCAGTTTTTGAATCAAATTTTGGACGTTTGAAATTTTTTGCCCACAATAAGGGTGTTGTGAAAACAATTTTTCAAGTCTGCAGAATATCTTTTGTTTTCGGGGAAGAGGCAAGGTTTTCCCCATGAGAAAAGGTGGACAGTGAGTGCAGGATTGCCGACCGGGTAAAGCGTTGTTTCAAACAACTAACTATCAGGAAACACCGTTATGTGTCCTTGTACTGTGCACTCAAAATACCGACACTGCGAAAATGTTGAGGTTCATGGAGGGAAGGGGTATCATTTGAATAAGGGGATCACAGCACCCTTCACCTAAAATATCTTCAATTCTAAGAAGTCGTAAGAGATATTTTGACCCCACCCACTAACTAGCGATTGCCATCGATAATGGAGAGGAAATTTTTGGTATCCCTATAACATTTCTCTGTACCTTATTTAGAACTACGCCTAGGTGATATAAATCTGTCGTCCACAATGGTTTTAGGGTTTTATATTTGATGATATCCTGGAAAAAATACTTCATTAAAACAGTAGGAAAGAGTCCCCATCAGTGTAACACTCGGAACAGTATGACATTACATTGCTTTTTTCCTAGGGTTTTCTTTTCTTTCTTTTTCTTTTCCCCCAAACAACACTTTAGTTACCGTTCTTACATATTCAATACTGTTGAGAACAAAATACCACAATGTTTACAGTCATTGAAATTGTACCGGAAAGTTAGTTTTTCGTTATCAGACACAAGCATTCCATAATTCTAAAATTCTTCAATGTATTCTGTGAACATGGGAATTTAAGTTCAGGAAGTTTACTAGGCACCTTCAACTACGAATCCCGTAACGATTTTGAAGCTGTACGAATTCACAGCTACAACTAAATTATTAGGTACCTGTACTATCGGACTTCTATTAAACATTTACGTTTTGATACCGATGGTTCTGCGGAAAAAGGGCCAAACTCGACGTTTGTAGCGGAAGTTCAAACTTTATACCTACTTGAGCGATAGAAATATAGTGTTTTCAAGAAAATAAAGTACTCTATGTTGTAGAGAATTTCATTGGCTATCATTTGGTACAAAAAATTGAGAAATTACACATTGTGGAAGCCAATGAATAGAAGAAAACAAGAAAATGGAAGAGATTGGCCCTAATAGTTCCTCGCTGCTTCAGAAGGCGCCAGAAGATCAGTAGGGCCAATCTAGGTTTGGCCCTTCTAAATGATAGATGACGTGAGCACAAAAGGGCCAATCTACTTCATTTGTGTAGTTTATCCTCAATTGAACAATTTATCTTCCCGTTTTTTTTTCTTTCCTTGTCACAGGAAAGGAGGGCACTCGTACAGTGTTGCATTAACCACAGAAAAGAATCTTCTCATGATCTGTAATATTTGCGGATTTGGCTCATTAACTCGTCGCTAAAAAGGCATCAATCACAGTTTGGTCTTTAACATTATTTTTCCTGACAATAATAGGAGATTGGCCCTTTTTCACGTTCATCTTTGAGTTTGGCCCTATAGAGATTGGTCCTTTAGACTTCTTTACTTAGATCCGTAATAAAGATTGGCCCTCGAGAAAAAAACCGAGTTTGGCCCTTTTTCCGCAGAACCATCGATGTGTAACATTCTCAATAATGCTACACTGTGACACGGACATTTTCTGTTTTTTTTTTGTTTTTTTTTTTTGTTTGTAAATATTACCGTATACGACTACTCATACTCGCGTTATTTCGTTTAGTATTAATACTGAAGCTTCAATGAACATTACACCGTTTAATTAATAATAAATTCTGTAGGGGAACGCAGCTCTTTAAGATGGCCCAGTCAAAGAACCTAAAATTATGTGTATATCCGACTTATAGGGGGAAAGTACTTTTTTCACACACTGTTACGGTCTCTCCCCTACTTCAGATTCATTTCCTCGGACACTACTACTGACGTAAAATCACAATATCAAGTTGCAGGGTAGACCTGTTAAGCGTATACAAATATGTTAGAAGAGTTGCCTAACTGACAATCTTTATATGTGTTATTTATATTATACTCTATTATTCAATTATATATTAACATTCTCAGGATGCTCATTATTTAATTAGAAATATCAACACTTTGATTATAATAACTGTTCCCGGTGCAAAACACCGATTCACTAGGACGGGCTTTTCTCATTTACTCAGCGGTCAAGCTGTTTCTTCGTCGGGCTCGATCTTAGGGTACCAGATCCACAGCTACAATTTTTCGTTTTTCAGACAGCCAACCTATCTTGTACTGTTTGGAAGACTGGACAGGGCGGTGCCAAGGTTCTTAGCTTATTAATAGTAGGATAATACTTTCTAAGGAATAGGGTATTGAATAAACGGAATTTAACCTAGCTCAAACAATAATTTTGCAGATCTTGAGAGTCGAACATCATTGATATGTGGAGCTCAGATGAACTCGGTCACATTTAAGTCGTTACAAGCTCTTATCGCGTGAAAACAATTCTTCCCACATTTTCACCAAATGGGTGATAATTTTTCAAGTCTCAGATCGTGTGTTGATTCCCCCTCCATTTTCCGTGTACGATTCATTTTCTTCTCGGAAGACACCTGATCAAGGTCTGACTTTTTCCAAACTTTTTTTTTTCTCTTCTTTAAACCTTTACAGTATAGACAGTATATATTTATGTTTATACTACTAGACGCTATGGTTAAAATGAACTGAAATTTGGAGTTGATTTTTGGGTGAAAGCATTAGGAAGGTGTTCACAGATATACATAATATAAACAAACAAAGGGATGAACTAAGTTATGAATTATATTTTTTCAAGTGTTTCATTCTGTAAAACTTTACCAATGAGATGAAAAATTCCAAACTTCTTGAAAATATTGTTGAATTTCCTGACTATTTACAAACTTCCTGACCTACTTTTCAAATTCCTGACTTTTTCCAAACTTTCCAAATTTTCCAAACCTGTAGGCACCTTGCTGATTCACAATACCGATAAGCTACTAAGTGGGGAGCAGAAAGTAATAAATGAAGAGTGTTTACTCCAAACTGCCCTAAGTCAGTTTTTCACAAATAATGAGATAAGAGCGCAATCTAGTGGCGGAAGGGATGTTACCAACAGTGGAAGACTTTACTCGGATTTCATACAAAATATTGTCAGGTGTGAGTTGGACTATCAGTGCAGCCAACTTTTACCTTCTTAAAGGGTTATTTATTATGCAGAGATAGATTTTGTGTTTTAGCATTCTATTATTATTATTTATTATTATTATTATTATTATTATTATTATTATTATTATTATTATTATTATTATTATGGTTTCCAAATAAAAAATTACAATTTATACTTAAAAATACTTGTTGCCCTTTTGGGCGAAAGCTGACCTCAGCCTGTTCCATTCGGGCCTGCATTGGGCTACCCTATGGAACGTTTTGTGCCCCAGTAAACCAAAAAAATCATCAGACCATCTCCTCATTTGCCAACCTTGACTGCGCTTCTTATGCCTCGAAAACCAAAAGGTTACTCTTCTACCCCAGTTATCTTCTTTTATTCTTGCTACATGGCCTGCCCGATCCCACTTACGCTATAGGCATTCCTCCACTATGTTTTTGTTGCTCTCAACTATTTTTTTTTATTTTTTCTATTCTAATTTTAGATTTTTGTCTTAACTTCAAGAGTGATTTTTCCATTTTGTTCTGTGTAGTTTGTAACCTGTTTTTTCTGTTTGTCTTAACGCCCAAGTTTAAGATCCGTAATTCATAGTTGGAATGCTGCACATACTGAATACTTTCGATTTTAACTTTGTTGAGTAATTGTTTTTAAAAAATTTTCGTAATGACCAAAATTTGCTCTATCCTAACTTTATTCTTCTTTTGACCTCTTTTTCGCATCGATTTTTAAATGAAAGTATTTGTCCCAGATATATTACCTCTGGTACTTGTTGGATTATTTGATTACTAATTTTTATATTTGTGTCATATAATATATTTGATAGAATATTTGTTTTATTCGTATTCAATTTCAAACCAGCAAATTTACTGGAGCTGTGTAGCTCACCTAACATTTCCTTTAATTCCTCTTTTGTGTTTGCAAAAATAACCACATCATCTGCAAATCTTAAATTAGATAATTTTTTACCATTAATATTTATCCCCTTTTCCTCCCAATTCATGTTACAAAAGATTTCTTCCCAAGCAATATTGAATAGAGTTGGAGACAGTGAATTTTCCGGTCTAACGTCTCTCTTTATCGGAAAAAGTGGACCATCTACATAAAAGACTTGGAATTTCTATATATTTCTCTAATTATTCGTATATGTATTTCTTTCCGTATCCTTGATTTTCCAAAGCCTAAAACAGGTATGAATGCCTTTTTAAAATCTACGAAGGCCATGTGGAGTTCAAAATTAAATTCTATATTTTTCTCTATAAGTTGGTTTATAATCTGTAAATTTGTGATTGTTGAAGCAATTATTTTAAATCCTGCTTGTTCTTCCGGCTGTGTATCGTTGTAGCGGCTCTTAATTCTTCCATTCAAGATTCTTGTAAATATTTTTGAAATGCTTGAAGATAAGCTTATAGGTCTAGATATAGTTCTCTATTTTATTTATTTTTTTAGCATTTTATATGCTTTTACTACTGGGTATACCTTAACGAAAACTGTAATGCTCGAAACCCGTTACGCTCCCTTCGACACACTCCCCCGACACGAATTCAGTGGTTGACATTTCCATGGAAATTAATTTTTCTTTCAGCCATGGGTATATTTGAGCGAAAATCGTAACTCCAGCCATGTGCTCATTGATCTTGATCTTTGTGCGGCCCTGCGCGACTACAGCAGTTTTTCTTCTTTTCTCTTCTCTTTTCCAACTCAGTTCAGCTCACAGTTCTTTAGCTCTTCATGGTGACAATTCAGTTCAGTAGTTGACATTTCTATTTTCTTCCAGCCATGGGTATACTGTAACGCTCCCCTGACACGCTCGAAAACCGTAATGCTCCCCCCTCACGCATACTATGGTTGACATTTGCTGCGCCCTACGCGAATACAGTCTGCAGCTGTGTTGTTAATAGAAATTTCCATGCCCCCCGACATGAAATCAGCCCGTATAATTTAGCTCTTCATGGTGACAATTCAGTTTAGTGGTTAACATTTCCATGGAAATTTATTTTTCTTGTAGCCATGTGCTCATTGATCTTGATCTTTGCTGCGTCCTGCACGACTACAGTCTGCAGCCGGGTTGTTCATAGAAATTCCCATGAAAATGTTTTTTATTAGGTTACGGTAGTATACAAAATGTTACACTATGTGTCTTTGCAGGAGACACGTATTTCCATGGAAATGTCACCACGAAGAGCTAAATCATACGGACTGGCTTCGTGTCGAGGGGAGCGTTTTTTCTCGGCTTCAATGTTTTTGACTTAGGGCAGTTTGGAATAACATTCTTCAAAAGTAGATGAGATCAAAGTTCATCGGTGAGCACTAGATCAAACTTTCTGATTGAAACGGCGACGAAAATACACTATAATGGAGTCTATTCCTTCAAAGCCCTCCTATTTTATGACATTCAGATTCTATCTGGTGTTGAAAAACAGCGACAATGCGGATACATTAAGGTCCAGAATTTTAATTCGATTTGTATCGTCTTTATGTTTAGTAAATGATTTATCTTAAACAAAGCAGCGTCTTCTGGTTCAGTTCGATTAAGATTGGACAATCTGCTCGTCGTTATCTTAGCAGTGAGAGGTGGAACATCGGAAAAATTCATACACTCGCACAGGCATCCGACTAAATGAATTTTAGAAGCACGTTACAATGTATAAAAAATTTAAATTACCGTTTCGGCTTCCTGATTTATTCTTTATTGGAAAAATGACTGGCGTTTTAATAAACGACCAGACAAAAGGAGTCAAAGACTAGTTGATTGGGTAGGCCCAGGAGCTAAAAAGTAATACCTGTACGCGGCGGCGACTTATGTCTCCTAATGAGTCCGGTAAAAATCTAATTAAGCTACCGAATGAAAAACTTTAATAATAACAAGATGGTGGAAGGCGTGGCGTCGCAACTCATGTTCGCTATCTATCAACCATTCCTTAAATGAGTTGCCCGCTCGCTAGTTAATTAAAATAACCAGATTAAACTCTGACAATTAACCGTAACCATTTAATACGACTTTCCCTTGGCGTTTGCTTTCCATAAACCGCTTAATAAATAACTTCGAAATAACCAGTTAACTAGTTTACAAATCATCTTCGTCCTCCGAGATTTCATCTCGGCCGATGGAAAAACATTATCGGCGTCTCCGTGTGAAAACGCAATGCAATATTACGATTATAACTGAATGACCAATACTGATAGGTACCCCACTCCCCCTTCTTAATCGCTTATCAGCTTCGCGGCTTCGAGGTTGAGTTACAGAAACAGGAGGTCGTTGTCTATCATTCTTCCTGATATACCTCTTTTTCGAATTTTTGTCTTCTCTTCTCACATAGAAGCCATATTTTTCAATATAGCATCGAAATAGAACACAGATTTCCCGACCTGATAACCTTTTCCCCTGATACCCGTAAAGTAATACGTTAAAATATTTACCCATTTCCACCTAAGAAGCCTCCTCATACGATTTAGAAAAATACTGTCTCTCTCTCACTCCCACCCCAACACCATCATCACCACTCTACATCTAAAATTTTAATTTAAAATGAAATCAATGAAAACGAATTCAGCACTTTGAAACACCCCTATTTCCTACCTATATTTGTTCCGCCCTTTTTTCGCCTCTCCTAAGAGCTACCATTTTTATTTTATTTTCATTATTTTTTATGTTCTACAAGTAATCTGCCACGGTTGTGGAAGTTAGGGACACGGGTAGTTGAAAAGGCTAGATAATGGTGAGAAGATGTGTAGTGGCAAGGGAATTGATGACTTTGTTGAGGGAAGAAGTGATTAAGAGACTAACGGATGTGCGGCAAGATAGGATAGGTTATCAGAATATATGCAAGACGCGGTACGACAGTTTGACATAGATTTAGAGTCAAAATAACATCAAGAATAATCTTATTTACCCAAATACCTATAATTATACACTTATGATGTATTTGATGGAAATTTTGTCCCGCTCCCTCTCCTGGGTCACGAATTTCGCCGTTTTAAATTGAACTCCTAAATGAAATACCAAAATGATTTCAGTAATTTTGAACCCGGCGCATGAGTCGATACGCCAGTTTTGGTAACTTTTAGCTTGCTGAAGAAAAGTACAAAAAGTAAAAAAAAAAAGAAAAAAGAAAAAAAATTAAAAAAAAATTAATTAATTTAAAAAAAAAACAAAAAAAACACAGACTTATATGATACCTAAACACAGAATTCGATACCATTGCAAAATGTCAAAATTTCGACGTTTCTGCGTCATTCTGGAAAAAAAGCAATTCAGCATGGGTAAGAACCTAATACGTAGTTTGAACAACTCCCCCCCCCCCTCGCCTGAAGAGTATGCAGTATGTAGGTCAGTTATTTGTTTTCAAGACGATAACTGAGTGAGTAGACACCTAAAACAAATTCTGGCAAATTTCTTATAAACGTTGAAAGTGAAACTATGTTCCAAGGTGTGCTCTCAGTTTTATCCAATTTGTCTGATTATTATCGAATGGATGAAAAAAATTTTCTTTCTATATTATTATAGTACCATTCAATTTTACTCTCGAAGGTGACAGGGCAGCAGTAGTTAAGACTAGCTAAGACTCTTTAATCTTTCAATATTTATGTAAAAATCTCTCAGTATCTTTTATAGACTGTTTTAAAATTCTTTGGGGATTTTCCACTTGTTTACCACTTGCTAAGGCAGTTCAAAACTCATTTGCGATTCATTATGACTTTCTCAGGTTTGATTATGCCTTCTGAGGTACGACTAACATTTTAAGAATTCTCACAACATTTCAGGATTCGTATAAGACATTTCACGGCTTTTCCAGGCTTTATTAAGACTCATTGAGACGCGACCAACGTATATAAAGCTTTTCCTTGGAGACCCAATTCAAGGCTAATCCAAACTTTTTAAAGAAAATTGGCTGGTTAAAAACTCAATAAAACTGCTATTTTTGAAGAATGTCCCACGCCAATTTTTCTTTCCGGGAGAGGCAGTACCCTCGCATTGTCTCCTCCAAGTATCCACTCCTATACCAATATAAAGGATTAATTACTTGCCCCTTTTACAAAGTTTCGACGATTTTGTGGCGGATACAAAACTATTGCACGATTTCTTTTATTGGGAAAATTCTACGTTTTAGTCTACACGATAGAATAGTACCAACTCTGACTTTGACCTCCTCTTTTTCCACAAATGTGAACCTACGAGAAGGGGTAGGATAGCGCAGCTCTAACTTTAAAATTGACCCTTGTATTTTCGAAAGCTCGCATAATAAGAACAGCAGATGAGTTACATTTAATACCCAGAAAACAGCTTAGATTTAGCTCCTCTCTTCAGGGGAACATTTCGGGTATCTTCGTATTTGGGAAACAGGGTTTTCTGTCAAGTGAATTCGAAAAAGGCAGTACGTTAGTTGACATGACAGGTCAGAAGAAGTGCGGGAGCAGGCGGCTTCCTGAATCCCGAAACCTCATCCCATCAGATTATATTTTATACGGCTGAACCTGAATTCGCTCTCGAACGAAAGAATTAGTTCTTTTGGCATTATTTGGATTGGCTCCCACCAGTGCTAGTTTCACTGGATTAGGCTTGCACGCACAAATGATAAAAATCAGTGACTTGTAACGACCGGTAAACTGGCTTAGCTAAGCTTTAATGTCTGTAGAACATTTTTCACAATTTGACTGAATTAGTAGTGGACGTTACAGTGGATGCGTTACAGTGAGAACACGAGACCGAGAATTTTCGAAATCACTGCTTAGGGGTTGTGTCGTATGTGTCTAACCTACAAAGAGAATGTGTAGACATGTAGACAGTCGTAAGTCCAAAAAGAGAAGATGTCGAGAAAGAAGCTGAATTAGATACAGCAATGAAAAAATTTCATTTCAGAAAAATTTGACACGAGAAAACATCTAGAAAGTATGTGTATTAAATTTTTGCCGCGCGATTTATGAATATTCTCATTGAAATGATCCCGACTAAAGAGTTTTTATGCTGACTAACATACAAGAGTGGATTTTTATACTAACTTCAAAGAGCGTATAAGAGGTAGACTTTTAACCATACCTACAACGAGAATCTATAGACTTGTAGAGAGCCCTAAGTTTGTGAAACTGGGGAGGAAAATCACTGCATAGGGGTTGTGCTGTTTGTGTGTCGAGATGAAAACCTAAACTAACCTTTTTTTTAAAATATATATTTGAATTTGAATTTCGAATAAATAAGAGCCGAGGAGGTGGGTGCCATATTTCTACCGCTCCTGGCCCCGCCAAAAGGAGCCAAACCTAATCTGAACCTAACTTGAGTGACTAGCCGCTTACAAATAAACTAGGTGTTGTCAGTGTAACGAGTGATACTGATATTCATCTTCCTAAATGCTTCGACAACATTATTGTACGCAGTGCTCCACAGGTACGGCTACAGAGTTACTGAATGCGTTGCTCAAGAAAATTTACAGCAACTTATTATCATTAGTGCTCTGACTAAAGAGGTCCTACTTTTTGGGAGGACGGGCTATTTTCTCTAATGCTCATAATGTGACCACTACTCGGCGGTTATAGAGACCCTGTAGCGGGAGCCTCGGCCCTCCAACGACATCGGACCTACAACGAGAATCTGTATAATTGTAGACAGTCTTAAGCCTATAAAAATGGAAAGGAAAATCAATACATAGGGGTTGTGCCGTACGTGTATCTAAGAGAGCAAATTTGGTTACATAATCGCGAAAAGAAGACAGTCAGTTCGGTTATTAAATAGTAAAAATACCGCGGGCCAATTCGGATTCTGTGGCTTATACATTATAACTTCGAATGAACGAGGTGAGCGAGCAAGTTATCTCAACGACCTGTAGATATGTTTGCCTTTGAAAAATTTTGAAGGGGCTCGAGTGAAGCGAGTCAAAAAATTATTCAATTCTATAACAGTTCCTGACGAGTCCTAAGATAATCTTAAACTTTCTATCGTTACCACACTTTTGCGACTTTAAATGTAATCTGTGAGTCGTGATCGAGTCTTCACAATCTAAGGCCTTCACGAATCCAGTAGTGACCTTACCAGGTCTTGTGTCCCTAGTTAGAACATTCGGGAGAGGGAAGGAACATGGAGCACTCGGAAAATGTCACATTGCCTGTACCCAGACCTGCTGTGGATCACAAGGTATGTTTTTCGAATTTAGAAGTTAAGATATGATAACTTTCTCACTTTCAGTACGAATAATAATCGAATCAATTTGCCAGGTGGCAGACGAGTCATACGCGCGTCTTGATACTTAAAATGCATTTTTCGGACGATACCAAAATTAAAATAAAATTTACAAAAATATCGGCGATAAATGTTTTCAAAAATGGAATCCTTATCAATACGACCAACTTTCTTTTACCCATTTTATGAAACGCAGCCGAACGTTAATTCGAGGCATCTACATCCCGAAGATGCTCTCAACTTCATCCGGTATTCAGTGGGCCGCCTCAATGAAGTGATAGGCCGACAAAGAGACATATAGTTATCGCTTCTATTGGCACTCAATTGCGGGTGTGCAGTTTTAAGGGTAGTTGACCAAAGCGGGCGAAATTTGCGATATTTCATCGCAGCGACCGGTAAAAAGGCTTGCCCGGTGCCCGGAGTAGTTTTACCGCGAAGCTAGTAGTCGGTGTACGGTCCTTCGTTTCGGCCCGTTTACATTAAATAAATTGATTCGCAGCGTGATAGAAGTGGTAAACAGCGTTATTATAATAGCGTGATTGTAGGATGCTGGGTAGTACGGCTCATCGACTCATCGATTTTAACTGGTTTACGAGGCAGATGATGCTAATAGTGCGTGGCACTCACCTATTTAACCACTCTAAAAGTTCAACGTTACCCCCATCGAGCTGTGTCACATAAAATAGTAAATAACACGTACGCGGATTATATAGAATAAAAGAAAAAAAAAAGAGGAAATGTAACCCAAAAGACCTATAGTTTATAGTACTAGTATTTATACGTATAATACAAATGTGTTTATAGAGTTTATTGGATTAGAGACCTGTTTCTAATTCAATATACGCTTACAAAGTCGGCGATATATTTTTTCTTTTCTTTCATTATATGTGTATTTTCATATCAAGTTCTACGTAAAAACACGTGTACGATTCGCATTCCTGCTTTCCCGCGGGTTTTACGATTATTCCAGACGCTATCCCTTGTCAGTATTATGAGAAGATACAGCTGAAATATAAATTTGTAAGTGACGGTAAAAATTGTCAGTTTTTCATAATATGAGAATGCGAGCATGCGAGACCCTGATGTGGAGAGAGTCAATGAAAAGGTGAATTTCTTGTTAATGTACAAACTTTGATCCTCCTTTCTTCTTCAACAGCATCTAGGAAACAAAAATGGTATTCAGATGTACAAAGGAATCAGTGATTCTATATCATACTAGTAAACCAAATTGAGTATAGCTGAGTCAAACAGAGCATGTCTACCTTACCCCTCCTCCTCTACGGCGACGCTACCGCCGTTGCCACCTCCTCACCGTCCTCCAGGAAAAAAGAACTCCAGAATTATAACCAAACACGAATATAGCAAAGCAGACAGCCAGAAGACCAGAATAACAAAACTCATCATCAAAATTATCACCGTCAGATCATTTCCAATTTCAACTACTTCAGAGCCACGATCGACCAACATGAATTGTCACCTGCATAATAAGTTGCCAGTACCTCCCGGGAGTCAAACTTCAGACTCTTTAATCAAAAGGGACCGATTAGAACGGAAACTATTATTATAAAAGATCCAAAAAAAAAGTATGGAAGTTATTTGTATAGCTCAGTAAATCATACAAACAAAATAAATTTTATCCATTTATATTCACCAGTGTTTCCAAAGCAACAATTTAAATGTTGAAAACCCGGGCTTTTTTGGCTATACAAAATTTTGGAACGTTAATGGGCCTCTTGCCTCTTTTCTCATCCACATACAGAGTCGGGCATTCTGGTTTCGATTTGTACACAGAAAACGCTGAATACAGATCCTAGGGAAATTTTGAAAATTTGAAGAACAATATTTTGAAAGAAAGCAGTTTGGAAAAACACCAGAAAATATGGTTTCAAAACGATGAATTTGACTAGAAAATTTGAAGAAAAAAAATTATAAATTTACCCTTTTGTGGCTACTTACACTGTTACCTGAGTGACGTACATTATGCACCCAATATTTTAAGTTTGTAAATGTACGTTAAGATGTCTCTTATTTTGCAACTTGTCTCCGATCTCTGATTTTCGCACTCCAATGACAGCTTAAAAAATGAAATAATTCTCCTCCCCATTACTAGCGTCGATCGTGTAAGCAAAACACTGCAACAAGCCTCCTGCTCTTCTCATGAGAAGGAACACGGAGTTTCAACTGTCTTAACTATTTTTATTATTTTTATTATTATTATTATTATTATTATTTTTTTTTTCAGCTTGTAATAACGCTAAAAATATTCGCATAATATGAGTTTTGGATACCGGCGCGTGCATATACCGTGAATATTTTGTATAAATGGATAACATTTCGCTTACAAAATGTGTGAGCCTCCGATAGTAAATCACCAGAATTTCTTCGAAATCCATAAAGATTTTTCAATTTTTTAGTATTTATCATTCTATAACTAATATTCCCACAAAAGTCAAACTTCGACCCCCGTGAGGAACAGATTAATAGTGTCCGATCGAACTCAAATTCTTTAGAAATTTTTCTGAATTATTTGGAATAACTTCTCAAGATGGGAGCGCGAATCCGAGAAATTTTCAAAATAACGATCATTCTAATACAGGTCGATAAAATTGCAAATCGTTGAATTTTAGAGACGTGAGATCCGAAGAGTGTTTTATGTAATATTGTGACAACGTGACTGGTCGGATTCGTTTTCACATCAATTAAACTAAGTATTTGCAAATTTGTAAAAAGGAAGCGGGGAGAGGGAAGGAAAAAAGAGGTGAGCCCAAATATTATGAGATGGATATCGGATGTTTGATTTCCGAAATTTCTCCGAATTCATGCTTCGCCAGTTCGAGAACTGTCGCACTCAAGTTCAGGAAGGAGATCATAATCGAAAAGCTTGTTAAATACAATACGAACATTGAGTAATGAATTTCGAAGGTCGTGATTATCCGAATATTAATTAGCTAACACGGGAAATTGGATTAGTCAATACGGACACTTGATAATAATAGCCTAGAGTGTTTAGTATACCCCCGTTGGAGGATTTCAGTGGTTCGTACGCGTCGATGCCCATCTATCCGAGAATTTACATTTACAAGTTAAACATTAACAGCTATTTAAAAATAATCGCTGATCTTTGCGCGCGAAAATACCAGCGCCATTGAGACGTGCAACGCACGCACACTCGGACACACGCCCGAGTAAAGAAGAAATATTATGTACAGCGGTAATGAAGAAAGTAAGGTCAATGTAGGACAGCCCATCCTCAACATGATAAATCCAATTAGTCCAGTCAAGATAGTCTATTATAAAGTGTAATATTATTTTAATAATTGGTTCGACTTTTGGGACGGCAGCTCAGGTGCATATAATCAGCCTCGCAGCATTTTCCAAATTGCTGACATTTATCTTTCGATGACGCCTACCAATCCGGTCTCTCCTTTTTGTTTTCGGCTGTAAAATACTAATTAAGTTTCGAACGAAACTGTAAGGGGAAAAAAAAGAATTACGAACGTAGACTCTAACCTGCCTTTCCACGCATTCTCAGTTTTATTATCATTTTTATTCTATAATTCAATTATTTCGAATACGATTATTCATTTTGAAGAAAGAAAAAAAGTTGTGTATTTTTCATTTAGGAATATCGTTTTATGTTACGAAGCTTCCTACGTCAATGAAGTAGACCGTGCGTGTAAATTGATAAAGAGGTGATTCCACTCACAAGGAGTATGTTTAGGAAGGGACTTTGGGTATGGACCCATTCCCGTTTTTCTCTCCTCACTGCCCGAAACGGAAAGATAGTATTCCGTCTCGGTCAGACACTTCTCAGCTTCTCAAGGATTTGAGAATAGTATTCTTGAACGCATAGGATAAAGAGGTGGTATTTTGTAGGAAGGGATAACGCGAAAAAGAAAGCCAAATCAAGCAATCTGGAATAAGTAACTAGTGCATTTTCGAAAGATGTAACGAAGAAATTCGAATTACTAGAAGTGGCAATTACAAGCAATCATTTTCATATAGGTAGCGAATGCAGCAGGGACCTCTCTCTTAAATTCTTTTGTATTCTGTTGAGACTCATAAATATGTACTAAGACGAACGCTTCTTATGGCCAAGACTCTTGAAGACAGTCGAGGAGTCTAGACTCATTGAGGTCATTTTCAGACTCGTTAAGGCTATTTCAAGACTTTGTAAGCCTGTTCTAGGCTCGTTAAGATTATTTTTAGATTCATCACAAATCGTTAAAATCTGTTCAAGACCATTTTAAGACTTATAATGATTGTGTTACGAGTATGTTAACTCCTGAATAATCGTTAACGCACGGCCAAGACTTACTAAGACCAAAACGGCAGGTACCAGCAAGGGTGCAAAATAATTACGTCTAGGAACGGCAATTTTTTTTTTTGCTTCAAGACTGGGATCCTTTCAAACGGCGTCGTGGACAGTAGGAAGTATTCAATTTTTCATATATCTGAATACATATAATATAATATATGTACATACATTTTTTGGAAGGAGATGAAGGGAAGGAGTACAATACACCGACATGCCCTCGTTCCAACGCCACTAGCAAAAACTTTTTCAAAAAACTTCAGGACACATATTCGGGCTAAATTTTTAATGTCAATTTGTAAAAATTCAGTGATCATCAAGTGGAGAGGTGGTCAGCAGAGGTAAATCAATGAACTGGGTCTTTTATCTAAGTATTAGATCAATCCTTATAGACAACACATTGTAAATGCAATGAAGCAGAGTAAATACAATAAAATCTTTGTGAAGAGAGACGCAGACGCGAAAAATGGTTCAGCGCACAGTGGATAAGAAAAATAACTACAAATTAAGTCTACATGGGCAGAACCATCTTATTTTGAGTAAATGGTCGATTGTCAGAGAATCTGAATCACTATTGGAATAACTATTATTGTTGAGTTCCTAATTTCGAAGTTTGCGTCGCATTTTCCACTCGGTTTCGATTCGGACTCGCAAAATCAAAATTTCAAAAAAATAGTAATGTTATTCATCCTAACATCTCAAGTTATCTCCAAGCACATCTTTAAAAAGCGTTACATCAAATGCAAATTCGATCAAAATTTCAAAATTTGTCCCTTCGCACACAAAAGCTTGAAATATGACTTTAAATTCCACTCAACCCAAGCTTTCTAACGCTATTCTAGAAAATAATTTTTTGCGATATCGAGATTATACAAAACTGTAAAAATTTTCATCAATAAAATTTAGATTTTGGGGGTCAAAATCAACGGTGGACTACAATTATAATCTAATATTGAAAATCAGAGCAAAGGTAATTCAAAATTAAATAAATTTCTAAAAAGTGCTTGTCCCCCAAGCCGGGTAGTGGACGCGAATCACCATAAAAATCCGTCAATATGGACCAATTAAAAAAAAAAAAGAAGTATGCTCCCATAAATCGCTCAAATTTTGTATTTTATATTTTAATTGGCAAGGCCTTGAACCAAACAGGGGATTTGTTATATTTTTGCTTCCTTCCCCTACCCGGACATTTAATGCTTTTACACATGAAATAAACATAATAAGGACACAAAACAAGTGTTTGCATGCTTATTTGCCTCCAATTTTCAAGATTTAATGTACCCTTATCTATTTATTCTCAGAAGTTTTTCAGTCACTCCGCTTACGTAAATTCTTTCATTTAATTTATTACCAAAGTCAATTTTTCGCTTTCTTGTTCCTTTTGAAGAAGAGAGAAAAAAAGGTGTTTTTTAGTACTCAAAAATATGCTTCTTCAAGAGGACAGAAATACTCACATTTAAGTGATTAATTTAATAAATATAATTTTTTTTTATTGAAGGCACTGGGGTGAGCTGAGGTGGCAGCCTCCGAATCTCTCCGTACTCAATTCCGTTGAAAAATAACACAGGTTAATTAAGACATCGTATGTTACAAAAGGTAACACTGTGAACACTCCGACATTGTAACATATCATAGCTAAGGTAAAGTATCCTAATAACGCCAGTCCCCGAATAACGCCATCTATCAATATCTCCGAAACTATCAAGCAGGTTATGAAAGTGACGTCAGAGTCGTGTTCGGGAATGAAAATAATGCCATCCAGTTTAGTTTTAATGTCCCTGACGCAAATCTGTGATAAGATATAATCACTTGTTTGAAAATATGCGGTCAACATATGTGGATTAAGGATTTGTTTTTAAATTTGAAAATTGAAATCTAATTATTTTCAATCAGAATTGAGGTAAGTGCTATATATCATTGGATTCCATTTTTCATCCAGTATTCGAATCACTTTTGTGCAGAACTACCACTAGACTGTTATATTCACAATGATCCAAAAACTTTTTCAAGTCAAGGATCCTTAATAATGCCAATTCATAAAATTTCATGTTTTTGGTAAATTCCTGTTTCAGATGGAAAAACCAAATGATAGAGGAAGAAAAAGGGCTCGGTGGACCGAGGAGGATCTTGAGAAGGCTCCAGTTTTAATTTTTTTTTTTCAATAAAAAGGAAGTCTTATTTCAATTTTTTTCGTCTCTTTTTTTTTATTGAAAAATATCCTTTTGTAGCAGAGCTTCTGTACTACTTACCAATATGGTAAAAACAGTTTTACAACGGGAAATTCATGGGTTTTCACGCATAAGACGAAATGTTTACAAACCAATAACGGTAATACGTACAAAAGGACATTTTTGTAGACAAGTCATATACTGGCTTTATTACGGACCCTGGTTCCCAACAACGCCAATGAGAGACCTCTACTAGATAGACTATAAATGTTTTTCAGCGACGATTGTCGAAATTCTCACCCCGCTAGGTTGATAAAAAACAAAATTGTCTATTCAGAAACATCGCAGCCGCTCCGCTGAGTTAATTAGATACGACATAATATTCAAAAAACTTAAGGGTGGCGTTAATAGGATACTTTATCTTATATCGTCGTAAATTACATCACACAATTGAGGGCACCGAGTTGACCGTAACTTAGGCTAGGCGTTAGACTAGGCAACAATGTACACCCCCCCCCCCTCTTCAAAATGGAGGACTCGGGAGTTGGAAGTTTGGAAGAACTGAGTTGGCAATTTTAAGTTTGTACCCCCTTTCCCTCCAGAAAAATGTTTTCGTACGGTCTTAAATGGCAGGAGCCATTAGAAACTTATTTTCTCTCCACAGCAAAAATTTTGGTATAATGTTGAGCCATATTTTTGCGGGAAAATGTCTCTTTGTTTTTGTTCAAAAACTGTAAAAAGTGTCTTTTCAAGAATGGACAAGTCACCATAAAACAAACCTTCTGCCCGTTTGTCTAAAGAACGGCAAAACGAAATGCGTGAAAATATAATTTTATAAGAACAAAAATCATATTGCGTCAGTTGTTTACAGTCCGCATATTCTACGTATCAACGGTGGCGACTGCTAATTTTTTTGGAGCGGGCAGCAACAAATTTTTTGCTAGCTGGCAGACCATAAAAAAGCTACAATTTGCTACACATTTTTCCACGCGTCACCTTACAGGACCATACAAGCCGAAAAATCTTCCGTGTGAGGGGGCAGCTACTCTTTTCAAACCGCTTAGGATCACCGTCATTTATTCTGTTCAAGTATCTGAGTATGAGCTCTGGATTTGTCGAGACTCTAGGATAAGCACGTTCAATTGCAATCAACTGCGAACATTTTTATCAACTTTATCTCGGCTAGTACTCGTTTTTAGAAAAACCGTTTAATCGAATTAAATTATACGGTATACGGTTTTATTAAGATACTAATCATACGAGTGGTTGTGCCGGTAATTAAACTGGTCGATCTAATATAACTGTTTGCAACATCGATTTGATAAAATGATAGGAATAAGTAAACGAGTACAAAGTGGCACCGCAAGTCGGTAGGGTCAACACGAACAATTTTTCTCCAAGAGAAGGGTAGGATGATGCAAAATAAAATGCAGTCTGAGATCTTCCAAATTTCACCCTTAATTTTATCAACTTGGCCGATGTATTCTACCATTTCTGAATAGGTATCACAACCACATTCGTGCGCATTGGCACTGCATATAAGAATGCACTACTCAATAGCGTAAATAGGAAGTTCTACCTAGAGGAGGGGGAGGACTGATATATAAATTTGGTAAGTAAAATAATGACGGATCTAGGAAATGACAAACACAAAAGAAATCTCCGGTCTAGAATGTTAGTTGACGAGACTTAAAGATTCTTACTTTTCCCCGGGGAGGGGAAAGGAGATATGAAATTGCGCAAGAATTTCGACACGACAAACGAGGCAAACGATCTTCGACTCTAAAATTTTGGTTTTCTACACCACCATATTCCCCGCTCTTTTTATGTACGCCATTCAATTTTTACATAGGATCGAAAAGGATACATAACCGACATTGGAAAGCTTAATTTCAGTACGAACTGAATCTTTTTCCTAATGAATAATATCAACTTTGATGACTTCCAACCCAGAAATTGTAAGATATTTGTCACTGTCGTTACACTGGACCTAGATATTATATATAATTATACCTTATAATGGAATATTATAATGATAAGTGGGCAGCTATCTTAACTGGCTGTCCATAATAATTCACGTTTCGATAAACTCAATTATATATCTTCAAATGCGAACAAATTTTCAAAGCCAATACTTTTACAATGATTTTGAAATCGCTAGGGGGAGTAAGTGAAAGAGTATGCATTAGACGTCAGCATTACCTACCGACGTCTACTTTATTACTGCAAAAAGTTCGCAGTTCAATAAGGCATTCCTATTATTACGTAACGAAAAAAGCAGTTAAATTAATTTTACTATTGAAACTGAGTTCTCCTTAATTCAAAGTTTGTAAATCTGACAAAAAACAGGCATAAAAAGTAATGAAAATAAATATCGCTATGAGAGAACTATAAAAGGGTTAGTTTATGGTCGTGAATAACTTCATTAATATTTTAAATATAATTCATTTCGTTATAGATGTTCACTAATTGGATAAACAACGTGTGCGAAGGTACAAGTGAATCGATTATAATTAAAAACAGGGGATTCCAAAGTTGCATCATACCGAGATTAGGCGTGATGCCTGGAGCAGGGGCTGTTCATTTCAACGCAGAGGCTTCGAAAATTATCGATAACAGGGCAGATTTTGATCCGAAGGGCATCGGAACGATTTCACGAATATTACCGCAGATTTGCAAATTCGGTGATATTGCGGTAAAGTGACCAAGTTTGCGAGCTCGGATTAGAGCCCACTGATTAAAAATATTAACAGAAACTATAACTCGAACTAGCCCTACGTTAGATTGATTTATATGTAACTGTGCGGAGCCGATTGGACTACGGGGCGAATATGAGTAAAATGGTTAAACTGACTGTATTTGTTTTCAGTTGTAGGTATATTTTCCTATAAATAGTCAATTAGTACGCGCATTCTGCGCTCGTTGTAAATCACGATTTTTTTTTCCTACATTTCCTCTATGTCAAAAATTATTCGTAATTTCGGTTCGAAGACCCGAAGTTCTTTTTTTCTTCAACCCTACATTCACGATTACTAGACGAAATAAACACCAATCATTGCCTTCAAACTTGATCTTTTGTTTCGCAATTAACGATATTATTAAGTTTGGGAACGAGAATACTCTTCCATCTCATTATACATATAAAAGTACGCCGCCGAATAAAGTTGCACATTGGCGATTTGATTTAAAGAATTTGTGATCTTGAAATAAAATGTTTAAAATGCAATTTCTACAGAAAATATCATACAAATGACAATATTTTCTTTCATTAATGGGGATTTAGTATTCTATCTTTATTTCGATGAAGAAATGGTTTGTTTTTCCAGAACCAATTTTCCCTTTCCCAAATAAGAAACAGATCTGGGCAATCGGCTTGGCTCAACCATTGTTTAGTTCAGAAATGAGTATACTGACATACATTAGAGCTATTCCAGAGAGTTACAAAATATTTGAAATCAGCGATCCAGATAAGTCCGTCATTCGTTAGATCCATATTTCACCCGAAATTCACAAGTCAAGTTGATTTTGCCAAATATAAATGTGAAATTTTGGGTTTGAAACCACCGAAATCAAGGTAGGCTGAAAATTCATTGGATCTTCAACATCGATAGCACAAAAGAGTCTAATTTCGAATGCTTCTTAGATATGTTTGCATTTGAGGTTTCAAAAAGGTGGTAAAACAATCTTTAAAGAAACTAACGAGACCGCACCACTCGGAGGCCTTCGTTGAACTCGCTTCGATTCGACTTAGTGTTCAAATAGCGCTAGAGGGGATTTAAAATGAAATCCTTTATACTCCCGAGGAGCAAGACAATTTAAACTGGATTATATACTGCAAACTGAACTGCAATCAAAGCACCTTAGATCTCTGCTAAAATTTTCCTTCAGGAATCTGCTCAGTAGAGCGGTCCTTATTTTGGAGGAGTGAGAATTCTTTTTGAAGCATTCCGTCATTTTGTTTTCGTAAACAAACCATCGTCATCAATATTTTCGATTTTCATTACATTTTAAGAGTGGTTACAGAAGGGTGAAATTTACAGTGAAATTTTTATAAGGGTTTGGGTTCAAATCAGAGAAAGTAAAGAACTGAGAAGGAAAAAAACTAGTAAAAATACTAATTTAGCTATAAGAAAATTCAAAAAGGCTCCTTCATCGACCCAGAGCATAAGACTTCTCTGAATTCTTTTGAACCCGGTCAGTGTAGGTAGTTCAAAAACAGCGGAGAGAAAGTGAGAAAAATAAAATTCCAGACGAGATCATCAAATTCGATTTTATTAGCTTTTGGATAGGACCTTTTAAGATACTACCAACGTGGGTCAAAACCAAATGAAAATCGTTATTTCAACGAAAAACCTTATCTTTCCGTAGCGGCCCTTAGAATGTATAATAATACTCTGAAATATTTCAACGGGGACTCATTTTTTACAGAAAAACCAAATGACGGGGTACCTCGAAACGAATTGCCATCTGGTAAAATAAGGACGACCCTACCGCTCAAGCTCATAAAGATTATAGAAGCTATTTTGGGATACTTGAGATTCTGGCAGGACTGTTTTCGCCACATCTTGGTTCTCATGCCATTCAAAAATGATGATCTGATTAAGAATCATTAAGATTCTACGAAGACTTATGAAATCTTGTTATGACTCCCTTTGAGGAGGCAGTGTATCGAAAACTTTGATGAAAAAACCCTTTTCGCCAAGAAACAGTTACCACATGGGAAGAACTGGTGGAGATACTGGCAGAGGAAAGATGTACGATATAGATAGAACTTGTTAAAGAGATTGATGTCAGTAGAAATAGTTTCAAAGCTTAGCGACTCATAAAGAGTCTAAATGGTTAAGGAAATAGAAAACCTGTACGCTCCAAAGTTGCCTAAAATATGATAACAAATCAGCTTACACTCAATGGGAAACCGCCTGGGAAGATGATTAAGAAATGCAAAACCAAAAGAAGCTCTTCAGAAAAGAACCACGTTTATAACTCTTTCACAATCAACGAAGTCATTAATGTAATAAGAGTAATAAAAAACCGAATTGCAGCAGAGCTTGATGATCTGCAGGTGGAATAAATTAAAAAACTTTTGGGCCAGGGACTCTTCAGCAACTTACCGACATTTTTAATAAAATTGCAGAAATCGGAAAAATTCCAAACATGTAGAGGAAAGCCCATGTAGTGGCAATACCAAAATCAGGGAAAAGTCCAGATGAGTCCTTAAAATTACCATCCTATATCAGTAATGTACTATCTAATCCAGGTTTCTGAGCGACTGAACCGAATTATAGAAAAAACAGACAGTCAACAAGCTGGCTTCAGGAAGGGAAAGAGTAGTGTTAGCCAAGCAGCAAATTTATGGCCACGCATCGAAGATGGACCGAAGCAAAGACAATAGTTAGTGCAGTATTCGTAGATCTGACAGCCGCTAGTGATACCGTAAACCATATTAGCAGAGTAATAAAAAAGCTCTACGAAAACCAAAGATTACCACTTGACAAAGATTATTCAGAGTATATTAACTTAAAGAATATTCTGTGTGATTCATCATGGTAAGGGAAACAGATGGCGAAGGCAATAACGTAGTGGTCTGCCACAAGGAAGCGTACTTGCTCCGATGTTATTTAATGTTTATACTAATGACCAACCAGTTGAAGGAGATGCAAATTAAAGCTGACGTGGCATGGATAATAACTTCAGCACTGTGCATAATCAAAATATCTTCTCTTTTCTAATTTTACTCTCAACCTGAGCCCTGGAATCCGCCCTTTCAAGCATGACCTCAGAGACGTCGGGAAGGCTGTTGGGGCTGTCTTAGCCCTTTTCTCTGCTTGTCGGAAAGCCGGCCTAGGTCGAAATGTAGCGAGTTGCTACGTAAGCTCGAACCCGAGACCTCCGGATTCCGAGACCAGCGCGCTATCCACCCAGCCAATCAAACCCCCTAGAATCAAAATTTTTGGAACTACCCTTAATCAAGCGCTGAAATATAATCCAATATATCGGTTCACAAAAGTCCAAAATGTCAAATACTGACTCAAATTTTGCGTACTTCTCTGACTCTCCAATTAAGCCTCCTGGGATTGTCATTTTCCCCCCCAGCATCCTGAGTGTGATGGTAATGTAGCCTAATTGATAGACCAATTTCACAAAACAGAAAACGCTACAATTTAAACCACGGTTTTCATCATATTCGGTGTAGATTTTTCTACAAATTCATCCGCAGTCGTCAAACGTGTGGCTCCAATCTCGATGCAGTCGACCAACTGAACTGATCTATTGCTAATCAATTCTTTCAAAACCCGCAGCTCTCGAACCGCGCACCGCGTAAAAATGAATAAATTGCGCTCAATACGTTTGTACCGCACAGGAAGAAAATTAACCTTTTTCAACCTCCTTTTTCAGCCGAAGCAAAAGATATGAAAAAAGAAGGTAAAAAAATTAAAACGAAGTGCGACCAAATCGGAGAAACTGACTCTGGAGAGCTAAGAGATGCAGTACATTCGTTAAAGCGAGTTAACGAATAGACAATTAAAAATTATTATGAATTATTAACGTTCCCCGCTGCGAGCAAAAATATTATTAGTCGGTCGTTTAGCCTTTGGTTTGGTTATTTAAGTTGGACAAAACAAAGAAAATTCAATCAAAACGTGCGGTCGGTGAACGCGCGGGGTAAGCTGTTTATTTTACATTTGATAATTGCCCCTGTCAAAACGGGTTAGGTCAGGACTAAGAACCGAACTGAATATTGGATTAGATATTATATGGAAATCGTCAAACGGAAAATATATTAAACGTTTGTAAGTTATATATGTATCTACTCGTACAGTTTACTCATACTCTAACAGATATCATACACACATAGATACCCGACCACCGTCGGACATATTGTTTTATTCACACGCCGTGTAGTCACATTTACAAAATCAAATTTATTTTATTTGCTTTGCCTTCTCTCACTTTTTCCCTTCGTTACTCGTCTCTCTACTTCTAGTTCGGCATCTTGTTTTATAAGGAGTTTATAAACGAGTTTCGTTTATTTATTAGCTTTTGAGACAGCAGCATCTTTGCGGCACAGGCGAACTCGGATATTATATACATACATAAGTGATGATGACGGATGAGTGATGACTCGATGACGAATTTTCCTCTAAACTGATCGCTACCTACATAATGAAATTAGAATTTTCGAATACCGACGTAAATGAAGCGTTTGCACGAAAATCACCGGTTATAAAAGTCGAATGAGTTAGGAAAGCGGGCAATAATAGAAATTGACGAGCACTATAATTATTTTATTAGAGAGGCATCCGTTGGTAGCAGGTAATAATTTCAAGAATGCCTTCCCGAATATGTAGGCTAATAGTAAGCGAGCCTACTATTTCAACCTTCATAGCCATGGATATACACAGCAGTAGATATCTATAGGTAGGTAATTGTGATGTATCTTAATACGAGTGATTTTAATCCTAATTTTTCTCTTCTTCTCAAACAGGTCCTCGAGAACCTCCAATGAAAATTTCAACAACTATCAGTTCGATATAATTTTGTACTCAACAGATTCAAGTCCGGTGCCTCCAGCTTCGTTGGTGCACACGTAAAGTGAATTGTTTTTTTTTTACATATTTCAAAGCTGTTATCCGAATTATTTTCTTTCAAATATATGGAGTGGTATCCTACATTTCAAAGAATTCGATAAATTTTGCGTATTTTCCAAAGCTCGATGTATGCTTATTAGGAAAGGTATATTGGATTCCACAGTCTAGCATACCTAACAGAAAAATCATATTTTACTGTCATTTGAATCCATACTGTAGTCAGGGGCGAAACAAAGGGGTGTTACACCCCCAGAGTCGTCAGTGCAGTTGGAAAATTCGACAAATCGGCAGTTGGCGAACGATAAATGTAATAAAGTTTACTGGCCACTCGGCAAAATATTCATTTTCAATTCATTTTATTCGGCAAATTTTCAGTTGTCACCCCCCCCCCCTTAGAAAAAACAGCTAGTTTCGCTACTGACTGTAGTAAACTCCCTCGAAACACAGTCGATAAATCTGACAAAGAATTCGAAACGCAAGTTGAATTACCTTTCGGATAAAAGTAAAACTGAAAGTCGATGCAAAATTAAATCTAAAAGTCGATGTCAACATGGCAACTAGACTCCTGAATCGAATTATTTTTTTAATTCGAGTAATGGATTTCGCATATCGACATTTATTTTGAGGAAAGAGTATCAAAATTCAGAATAATACACCACACTACATTCAATGCAACAAATCATCAAAATTTCATCGAAATCGGCCAAGTTTTTGTGTTTTACGTAATTGTTTCCATAAGAAAAACCGAGTAGCGATCAAAAAAATAAGTAATGACAAACCAGAAATAAAAAAGACAAGAGAAACTACAATGGGGTATACAAATTGGATTCTGAACACTGTGATAGATATGTCATACATTGGAGAAACAGGGCAAGAAAGTCTTCACAAAAAAAGGAACATCAAATATCACTAATACACAAAGATGACAAAACCACACAGTTTTGAAAATACTCCTGTAACTATAAACATAACCATAATAATGACAACAACAATCTGGCAAAAAAAAGAAGCAAAATATTCGTACTCGTAATACAGAAATATAAGAAGAGGAAAATTAGAAGAACCGCGCGAGAATGATAGAAATAAAAATAATTAGCTATATTTTAATGAATACCATGGCAAACTTTGATAGGTAGCGAACCACATACTTTTTTCAACCTGTAATGCGATGGGTTTTTTTTTAATCAGAACCAACAACTAGGGACTAATAGGTCACCGTTACTCGATAGTGATTTGGTCAAAAGGCCATAACGAACAACCAATAGAAACACAGATCCAAAAACGCTATCACACGGTATTACCTGAACCATATATGGTGTGTAACATTTAGGATTAAGATTCAGAGGCCAAAACACGGATGAGGGGGAGAAGCAGAGAACGTTTTATCAAAAAATCAGTCACTTTTGTAGTGAATATTGCTCTTTTTTTTCTGAAGATGAATTCTTTTATCGTTAGTAAGAAACTTCAATTCGTCAAAGAGATACTGATAAGTTGAAGGTTTCACTACCCTATCACGAAAAAAACAGAATGCATTTATGGGGGTTTTCGGAAATGAGCTTTTTCATTAGCAAATATTGCGAGAACACAAAGAAAAATGATAGTTTTGCTATTTGGTAAAGAGATATTGACGAGTTGGAGGCTCTATCACCAGATTCCGGAAAACACAGAAAAACGAAAACAATAGACTTCCAGCATTTTGGAGAAGCATCTTTCAAATGGTGTCCAGTTCTGGTAGACTGGTACGAATGACTGTGGCTATAATTTGAAAAAAGGAACAAAAATAGAGCTAAAGTTATATGCCTTCTATCCACAATGTTGCTGAGGACCCCATACTATAACTTCATTCGGTTCGCAGGTTTATTATTTTCAAATTTTATTATTATTCAAATTTACCGACTCACAAAGCTCTTTCAACACTGTGCAGACAGACAATAAATATAGTTACGTATTGACATTTTCAAAGTAATATGAAGACCCTCTCACGGTGGACCATCTCTTTTCTCATGCCCCTCCATCACCTGCCTTCGTACTACCCATGACTCTATTACTACCATTTGAGAAATCTTCTGAATACAAATTCTTAATCGAATACTTTTTCTAACTTTAAAGCCATTTCGCTCTTTCAATGAAGTTTTTTCATCATTTTCGATGAACACAATAATCTTTTTTCCTGGCTTGCCCGCCAAAATTAGGGCATCATAGAATGTTCTGCACGTTTGTTATTGCCATCTAAGGATCCTACTTCGCCAACTGATGAATTTGTTAGAGAAAGAAGGAGGGTCGTGGAGGTTCTCCTCCCCGGAATTTGAAGTTTTTGAAGTTTCAATATCAAGGGACCAGCTGATTTTGCAGCTTAGAAACTGACCTCTTGCAGGTAATGCCAATTAAAGCCATAGATTCTGGACAATAGCGTAGCTAAGGGAGGGCGAAGGGGCGAATGCACCCCAAGGCACCTGAAATTGAATGTAAAATACGCAAAAATTAGCAATTTTTCGCCTTTAAAACACTTTTTTTCGAAAAAATTTTGCCTTCCATTTTATAAAATAGTCCTTTAATATCGGCGATTTTAAAAAAAAAAACTCAATTTTCGAATTTTTCTCCCTTGAAAATCTTGGGAAAATCCTGGCTACGCCACTGATTCTGAACACCCAAATTCGTGGCTTATGCAGCGATAAAAACCGAATTACCCATAGGCCACGACGAACTGCAAAAATTGACTGTCAGATCTTCAATTTTACATCTCTTTGTTATTAGAAAAGAAGGGAAAACTAGCAAACAGGCCGGCATACAGATGATAAACAAGCAGTCAACTTGCTTGACGTACTGTCTGGATTCATGAAATTCTTAATCAGCGGTGTCGAAGGGAGGAGGAGGGTAGATCAAATACAAAAGCCTACATAGCTTATTGGACCCAATTGCCAAATATGCTGGCTGTTTTATCTCTTTTTGGCACTCAAACATCGGTCTCTGTTACTTAAAGTAAATTGAGAACATGTGTTTTTTTTTTGTTTTTTTTTTAATTTGACGCATTTCCTCATCTAATTTATAGAAGGCAACTTTTTATCGCTAATCATGGTCAAAATACGGAAGGGGGACTCTTGAGATATCATTTTTGATACATTCGAGTGAGTCACTTGGGCATTAGAGATTGTTTGGAGGTATGAAATACTTTTTCAATATAGTAGAAAGGAAAAATGGCGGGAGGGAGGTAATAATACAGTGTGAGAAAATGAAAGTGGAAAAATTTACCAAGTTCCGGTTGTCCTACGACTGATATTATTTCAATTTTTTTGCTGTCCGATTGGTGTACACATTTCCAGCTGGTTTTTCTCTATGCATAAGGTTGAAAAGGTCACCGCACGCCACCAAATTAAATAACCTAATGAGAAGTCATAATTGTTGTTTTGTGTATTTTTTGTACAACTTCAGCAACATTGACTATTAGCGCCAGTGTGTTATTCGAACGGGCTCCTACGGTGACGAATATAAAATCAAAAACCAGCTATTTTTCATAGATGAGATTCGCCCTCCCATCCCGAAATACCGTTTCTGTTCATTCGGGCTACGGTATTGAACAATAATTTTTTTACGAGGATTATATTCCGCATTACCATCCGTAGTTTTTTTTCTTTCGAATTATCGAATTTATTATCAATTAGGAATGTAAACGACGGGGAGCATGAAATTAGAAAAGCAACATTTTCGGATGAACTTTTTTGTACTGTGATAATACTACAAACGAGCATTTCATTTATTCGATTAACTGCTGTCTTTCGATTCTGCAAAATTTTCAGATTTTCGATGCACTAAACAGAATTTTGATCATAATTTCTACGACGATCCAGTTCCATCTTCCAGTGGCGTAGCCATGGGGGGTCTCCTCCCTGGCATCAGCCGAAAATGTGAAAAAATTAAAATTTATTCTGGTAATAGTAAGTATTACACCTGTAATGTTGTAAAAGTGAAACGAACCCCCCCCACCCACCCCTTCATACCACGTCTGGCTACGCCACTGCAATCTTCCATCTCTTATAGTAACCAAACCAGCAGCTTTTCAATCCAAAATCTAGTAGATATTAGTAGAGGAGTTATATTATTTCTGGCGCAGTTGACTTTTTCATTAGTACAACCGACTTTTTTCGACATTTCCAATTATCCAAAAAAATCAAAAAAATTCGATTTTCTCACTCTTTTTTACATAACTTTTCTCAGAATCGGGGAGGTAACTACCGATTCGGCGGGTTTAGCGCCGATCTGGACGGCTAAAGCGGGAGTTCGAAAAACGAGATAGTGAGGATACGGAGCGGGTACAGCTGCCGGAGCTGTGTCAGCGTGAAACACCATTATATAATATACTGCAAGAATAACGCGTAAATCACTATCTCCTCACCCACGACCATATAGTACTCCGGGTCAAGAATACAACCCTGTGTGCTGGGTGAGCAGGTAAGCTTCCAGCCCCTAAAAACTGTAACAACCGGCTAAGGAAGTAAACCACGACAGAAAATCCTGCAGCAGGCAACGGGAAACTACTGCAGTATTTTCCAAAGGAAACGACATAAACTCGGAAATAACTAGCCTCGGAACCACGTAGCCATGTGACCCGGTTGACACCCCGCGTCCGGAAGTCTGGGGCCAAGATGTGAAATATGCGACCGGAAATTTCACAAAACTTGCAAAGGGAAGGAACAGACTGGCCAACTGGAATGTTAGGGGGCTCTTTCAGGTTGGCTAGATCAGCATTTGTCGAGATGGAACTTGAAAGACTAAAGCTTGAGACATGCGGACTGTCGAAGACTCATAGACAGTCTGTGCACTTCTCAACGGAAAAAGGAGTGATGTATTGCTCAAGCAATAATATACCGCAAGCAGTAATGGTGTAGCTGTATGGGTTATCGAAGAACCTCAACCTCATGATAACCACGAAAAGTGACAGAGCTATAGCCATTAGGCTTGACTCAAGACCCGTTCTCCTAAATATCATACAGGTGCGTGTACCTACTAACACAGCGGAGGAAGAAGAAATTGAATTTTTCTATAACTGTTCTATAGAAACGTTGAAGGACCCATGAGTGTGATCCCAAAAAAAGAAATTATGGTTGTTATGGGGACTATGAATGTGAAAATCGGATGTGCCTATGATGAACATCCGATACGGAAAATGGTCGGGAAATTTGAGATCGGTGATAGAAACGAGAGGGAGAACGGTTTACTCCAGTTTGCAGTAGACAACAGTCTATATCTATGTAATGAATACTATGTTTGAACATCATATCAGGAGGCTCTCAACTTGGAAATCACCGGATGATCGCTGCAGAAACCAGATTGACTATATTATGCTAAAGGAAGGCTGGAGATCGTCATGCGAAAACGTTGTGGCCATTCCGGGTGCGGATCAAATCATAGACCACTATAGTCATGACTCTCCGGGTGAAGCCGAGAAGCTGAATATCCACACATAAGACTAAGATTGAACATGAAGAGTGCGCAATCATTCAAGCAGAGACTGGAGGAGATAACAGCTGGAGACATGCTATCGGGAACGACTAACACCTTATGGTACAGGCTCAAAAACAAAACCCTGAAAGCTATAAGGGAAACCCAGCCCCGTGAGAAGAAGGAAAAACGGAAGCTATGGATATCGGACGAAACAATGCAAATGATCGATGAAAAAAAAAAAAAGACTGAGAAGAACAGGTTGTGCAAATGAAGGCGTAATAGCACGCTTGACGCGCAAAATCCGTACATACTGTCGGAAGGACAAGAATGCGTACTACAAGACTACCTGGGAAAAAATACAGAACCGAAGGACCTGTACATACAAGAAGATAAGAGTCATAACAAGAGAACTTAAAATGAGAAGCTGGGCCATGCAAACAAGGAAAATACCGTCAAGTCCGATAAAACCGAAATTGCTGAGATCTGGAGGCAACATTACCAGGGAATGAGAATGTGCTACTAAAATCATGCACGCCTTGGAAAAACCTGAACCATCAATAATGAAAACCGAAATTGAGAAGGCTATCGTGTACCTAAAAAGGAATAAAGCGGTCGGATGCGACGGGATATCGGCGGAAGTGATACACTGATGGGGGATTCTGTGGAGTAAAAGAAATACTGAAGATCTGTTAGGAATCTGCCAAACCGGTGAGTGGCCAGAAGAGTGGACAAAATCAATACACGTACCTCTATTAGAGAATGATCAGACTACAAAATACGAAAACTACAGAACCATCACTAAGACACCACATGAGAACAAAATAATGCAAAGAATCCTGAATAATCAGTTAGCAGGGTTCATGTCCAGTCAAATTTTGTTGGAGTAGGCAGGCTTCGTCAAAGGAAGAGGGGCCCGCAAACAAAAATACTCTTACGACAAGTCATTGTAAAGGCCCGCGAATATGCGGTACAATTGGTCTTTTGTTTTGTTGATAATGCCAAGGCTTTTGACATCGTTCTGAGGGAAGAACTTTGGCCTGCTCTCATCGAAATGGGGACACCGAAAAATCCGGTGTTTATAATCAGCCCTCTGTACAGTCAAAACAGACATACTATACACACTGATGGGCAAATCGAATCGGAAGAATTTGTAACAGGAAAATGAGTGAGATAGGGGTGCATCCTGTCTCCGTTGCTGTTCAATTTGTACGGAGAATACATTATGAAATAGGTGTTGGAAAGGTTGAAACAGTGGTGTCTCCATTAGAGGGAGAAAAATGAATAACCTCCGATTCGCAGATGATACCACACTCAGTAAGTAGCGTTGGAGAAGTGCAACTGCTCTTAAAGAGGCTAGAGGACATAAGTGTCAGGTATGGGTGGTGGCTGAATAAAAACAAAACTAAATTGACGGCGGTTAACCGGGGAAATTCAATGAACGAGAATGGAAGACAGATAGAGGGATACGACGATACGAGACTAGCCGAAGCTATATACACATATGTCTACCTAGGATCAATGGTGGAAGATACTGGTGGCTCAACCGGCGAAATCAGAAAAATTCGGTCGGCGAGCAACGCTATTCGAGTCGAATGAAATGGAAGGACTCGTCACTTACAAATGCGGTGAAAATGAACCCAGTGCGCTGCTTGGTGTTCTCGATATTCAGTTACATGTCAGAGACATGGACTGTGAGAGCTACAGAAAGGAAGCATATTGACAGCTTTGAAATGTGAATGTGGAGACGCATACCGAGAATTCCGTGGACCGTAAAGAAAACTAACGTGTCCATCCTGCACAAATTGAAGATAAAGAGACGACTCTCCAGCGAAGTCGTGGCTAAGTTTAATAATTCTATAGTAAAAATTGATACGTATACAGCTGCGTCAGATATTCCATCCGTATTCCAGAATCTTAAATGGTTGTGATATTAAGTGAAACATCTAACCTAAAGTACTCATCTATAATTAGATGACAACACGCGACCATTTTGTTGTCCTTTTGGGAAGTACGTTCAGCACTTTGTGATAAGGTTCGCACACTTCCACGAGATTTAATTATAGGCTTCAAGTACTCTCATCATTCCAAGAAAAAATACCTGTACAATTCTACAATTTGGGTACGGGAAACTCCAATAAATCTTTTCATGACTGCGTCAGAAGGAAATTATCATCCATCTAAAAAGGTTGAAAAAATGTAGACAATATTATTTATGAAATTTTGATACACGCTTGTCTTGCGACAAAAGAAAAATGAAAATTTCATGACTTGACTGGACAAAAAATTAAGAGAAAATTACCTATTTTTCTTCTGAAAACAAATGAATTTTCACGATGGAACATTGGTCGGTTTTTTTTGTTTTGCTTTCTTAAAAGTGATTAAAGAACGTGAAAAATTGAAAAATCTATGACTGTGTTAGGAATTTTAAGTTTCGAGGATTTTGAGAAAAGTTATGTAAAAAATTGAATTAAAAAAAAAATTGGATATTCGGAAACGTTGAAAAAAGTAGGTTGCGCCAGTGAAAAAGTCAATTACGCTAACCCATTTACTGATATTCGTATACGTTACTGGTGGCGTCGGAACAGGATAGAAGGGGTGGTGTATAAAAATACATTGTATTCCCAAAAAATTGAAAAACTATTCAAGTTAATAAAAAGACGGCAAGAAAGATTCCAGAGATAAAGATTATGAGATTTTTGAAGATTTGCAAGATTTTTTTTTTTAGAAACAAGAGAACTTTTTTTGGCCTGTCGACGTAACGTCAAATTTTTGCACCACCTACAAAAAAAAATCTTTCCAACGCCGCACTGAATTTTTCATGCTTGCTGCGGTTATCCTATGCATAACCCATGACTTTTGTTTCGGTTTATTAGTAACCACTGACCAGCACGAAAATCTGTACTACGATTCATTCTATTCGGCTCGTAAATCATCTTTGAATTTCTTTTTAACGTCTTTCTTTCGTAATTAAAATAATTCGACATTTTAGCTTCCAAATATCTTACTCTGACAGGTACCTATACGCATACTCGTTCCGTGTATTCGCGGCGCGATGCGGCCAAGCCCCACCCAAAGTAATAATTTTTCGAAAGTGTTTATCCACAGAGTAGCAGCTAACTCGTTAATATAATCCTTTAAAATTTAACGTATTTTTCACGCTACGGGTATGTACGTGGGTTGGTAATTGTAATCTCGGACAGCATTCGTTCAAAAATAGTTTACCTTAAAATTTAAGATAATTCCATTTATTAGATGCCTTTTCAACTCTCATACCCTTCAAAATTAATGACCTCATGACAGAAAACTAATGGATTAGGCGGAACATGTTTAGTATAGTAATCGGGCTACTGTAAATTACAAATGTTTACCTTAACATACAAGTCAGTACTCCTATAATGGGAAGCAAAAATCCACCGGTTCGCGATCGAGAAGGTGAGGAGTAAATTTTGGTACACGGATATCAATTAATCAGCTTCGGTTCGGGTACAGGTAATACGGTACTAACCGAACAGGTTGCTTTCATTCATGAGTTAGAATTGAATCAACTAAACAACAGCGGACGGATTAAACAGGGATTTCGGACGGGACACCCGTGCACAGGAACACTTGAGATAGAGATGAGTAGGCATTGGAGAGTGAAACTGTTATTAAAGGTGGCTCTAGGCCAAAAAAGAGCGCCTGATTTGTGACCGCAGACATTCATTCAGCGCAAACTTAAGTCTGCATACACTATGACTGTATACGCCTCATTCCTGGACTATTCAGTACTTATCGTGAATGCATAACTTGCTAACGTAGTTTCATTAAGCTTTGTTAGAATTGAAGATCAGGCGATACGAAAACGTGAGAAAAATCTCATTTAACGTTAGGAAACTAGGGGGCTTTTTACGGTTCAACAGCCTTCTGTTTTGCCTCCATGTCGTACTGGTTCAGAGAAGAAGACGTAACTGGTCATAATGTTGTCTCCTTTTTCATCCAACATCTCACCGACGAATTCGGATGCCATCTTTACACCATTACACCTCAAGTCAATTTCATCAAGGATGCTGGAACCATATGGCGACACAGGCATATTTAGTTTGTAATGAAAAGTCCGTGCGGTTCATACAAAAGACTTTCAATGCGCCATAACTGGCGAACTTATTTACTTATCGATCTACCTGTATGCCAAACTGCCAAATTGTTTGTCTGCCGGTTTGAGTAGTGACATAGCTGACTTGTTTCGGTCTAGATAAATAATGAAGCGTGTCTGACCTATCTGCCACAGCTATTCCACGGATTATAGGTAGGCAAGCCTCATGGTGTTCATTCCAAAGCAATTATGGACGAAGAGGGGAGGACAACTTTTTTTGCTGGCCTCCACATAATATAAACAAATGCATTTTGTTTGCCTGAGATCAATATCTACGGACAACTTTTTGAGCCGCCGCGACTAAAGTATTGCATACCGAAAAGTACGTAAGGCGTACTGAAAGGCCAGTAAACCGCATGTACGAATTCAGGGATCTAAGATCATACTTTTCACATCATTAAAGAGAGAACGATTTTACCCGTATTTTTGCAATCTTTTGATCTTAGTTCAAAATTTTTGGATCATTAGGAAATCAGACAGTACACCACAAAATCACGATCATTGAGGTAAAATTTATAAATATGTACGATACATTCAAATATAAATGAAAATGAGAAACCAAGGAGTGCCAGAAACATATCATAATATAAAAATTATCAAAAAACCTGTGTACAAATTTGAAAGCAAGAATAAGAACAGATGAAATTGGGGAACCTTTCGAAATCAAAAAAGGAGTAAAATAAAAGAACCCCTTATCTCCAATGCTATTTGATGACACTTTACAGGAAGTCTTCGGGGCCACAAACTGGGAAGGGATGGGCATTAATATCAACGGGACATTTTTGAACAACTTACGCTTCGCAGATGACGTAGCACTGTTCAGCTCCAAAAAAGAAGACTTATCAAAATGATATCCGAATTAAATGTGTTTGATAGGAAAACAGGCTTATCTACATATGAATTGTACACAAATCAAAAATATTATCATCGGATAAGGATCTTGAAATCAAAATCAACAACGAAAAATTGGAAGTTGTGGAAGAAACTACTTACTTAGGGCAAGTAATCTCCTTTAAACACAAATCACCCAAAGAAATTAACAGGAGGGGTTCCCTTACATGGAAAAAGTATTACAGCCTAAACCTATTTTCAAAGGTCCATTTAAGCTCTTATTAAAAAAAAAAAAAAAAAGGCAAATATTCCATGTCTGCACTATACCTTCGATTACACATGGCACCCAAACATGAACAATGAACCAAAAAGATAAATCATACCCAAACGCATTAGAGAGAGAGAGAGAGATCAAACATTAGAAAAATAGATAAAATCAAAACGAAAGACATAAAAAATAAATGAAAGGAAATATGGACACAGACGTAAGCATTCGGGGAGAGGGAAGCAAAATAGAGCTGGGCGGGTCACATGGCCACGACTAAAGATGATAGATACGTTTACTGTCTATGAAGTTAGACTCACTATTTTGCGAAACTGAGACTATCCTAAGTAGTGAGCGCAACATTTTAAAACACAGGAGGGAAACACGTCTCTAATACTGGCATGGGCTGAAGTTTCAAAATCTACGAGAATAGTTTCAGGGTTAAATTGATTCCAACAATGTTTGGATACCGGCCCACCATTGCCGCATAGCACGATATCGATTTCGATGGCAGACAATAGAAAACAGTTTGGATATCAGTATTACTCCCTGGGTTCCACGCCGGAATTGCATACAATTGACTGAAATGTTTTAATGCCGTATCAAATGTTCCATCCAGAAGAATTCTCGCAAAGAAATCTCAAATTAGACTCGCAGGTGAAGAACACAATATCGAAGTCATCGTTAACGAAACAAAATTTTTCACTTCTAGGCGTCGAAAGTACCTAACTTCTGAATTGCTCGAGAACTTCAGAAATATTTTTCGGCAAAGTCGGCAAACGTTTTCTGTTTTCTGGATATATGGCTAATCGTATATTCACTCTACCATTACTCACTACATCTCTCAAATTCATTCTGACCGTATTTTCGACGGACCGAAATTCTTGACGAATAATTTTACTCGGCCGTGCATCCATATCTTCACTGGCTTTCCTCCTGCAGTCTTCTTTAATGATGATTGTTTGCACTTTCCTTTCAGAAATTTCATCATGGTAGTGACCTGTTTTCTCTACGATTACCACACTCCTTGTATCAGCCTGCATTCCCTCGCCAGCATCACGTTCCTTGTACAAGCCAGCGAGCACTACGCTCTGCTAATGCATCATCTTGCAGACGAGTCTGCAACTACGAGAGAGCATTTTCATGTCTGCTTCGCAGACTGAGCCGATATGATAATGTCATCGTCCAGCGAATGTAGCGTCCAAAAAATATGGAGCGCAAAGTGCTCTGCGGAGTGTAGCGGACGATGACATTCTCATGTCGGCGCAGTCTGCGAAGCAGACATGAAAATGCTCTCCCGTGGTTGCAGACTCGTCTGCAAGATGATGCACTAGCTGAGCGTAGGGCTCACAGGCTGGTACAAGGAACGTGATGCTTGCAACGGAATACAGGCTGATACAAGTAGTGTGGTACTCGCAGGCGAATGAAGTGTGTTGAGTCAGTCCATTTGAGTTCATTTGACCACTAGTCCTTTTTCGTACACACCCACGAAATTTGTCTCTTTCAAGGTCCGTTTCCGCAAATATTCGCAATTCTTATAAATTATACACTCCACATTACAATTAGTGACTGTTCGAATTCCATTTCGTAAAAATTTGTACATACACTGTGACTGCAGTCACCATACCGATTATCCCGTACCATCGCAATCTCCACTTCGTTCTCTATACATCAATATCACCATGAATTTATTTGCCGCAAATGATAACAATACAGCCCATGTCTTCCGCCGCAACTGCAACGTTTGTATTATCGCAAATAACTAACGAGCAAGTTCGAATGGACTGGGATTTCCGCAAATGATATGCACCCTATAAAGTATCATTGAAATGCTCCAAAACAAAATGTGGCATAGGGTGGCGAAAACAAGGAATGAGTGGGATCGACTGAGGGAAGCCTTCGCCCAAGAACAGGGCATTACTCGTTTTACTCGCGCCGTTAAATCGTGAACTATAATAGTAAAAAGGTAATTACACCAGTTCACTAGTAAGATTAACAGCTTTATGAAGGCAAATAAAGTATAAGTAAGTACGATATATTCAAAACATAAATGAGAATGAGGAATTAGGTTATATATCGTCAACCCATTTGATGACTGACATCTTCATTACAATAAAACCTGACTGGGACAGCAAAAACCATGATGTGACGGGTACGTTTTCTCAAAATTAAATTACAGGTACGTCGGTCATAAACTCGACAACGACACGATTGATATCTGAATCTTCGTAATTCATTCGAGCCGATACAAGCGAGGAATGAAAATATCAGGACTTGGTAAAAAAAATCTTATTATACCGTACAAACTAATAGCTATTTTAGTGCATTCTAGAACATTTGCAGTAGGTCAAATTATCATACAATACCTATTATACATGTAACAGAGTAACTAGAACTAATATCTGTAAAAATTATATCACAAATTAAATTTTTTATTATTACTTAGCTTACATACTAAGTTAACCTAGGCGATATTAATCATACGTTACAGACTACATGAATAGTTTATCACAAATTCTGAAACTTAACTCGACTATACAATACAATGTAATTTTAGAATTCCGTTTTATAAAAAGTTAAAGAAAAATTCATTCGCATAACCTGGTTATATAAAGAGTTTAGAAAATTAGAAAAAATTAGAAATCTGACGCGTTAATAGTAAAAGATAATAATCGCAATAAAGATAAATAAAAGAATTCGGAACTATATACTCGTGAAGGATAACGAGGAACAAATCGAAACGAGTTATACAGAATCGAATTTTCCGACTCAACATAAATTTTTGCAAAGATCAACGCAAAGTACTTTCAAATATGATTTGGTCGTAATTCAGAATTAACTCGGCTTTTTGCTTGGAATCAGTTCAACTGAAAAGACTAAGTTGAAAATTAATAAAAACAACAATGTTGAGTACATTGCACTGCGACGTACGGAATTGTGCCATAAAATTAAAAAGGTATGGTCACATTCGAATAACTTTGACAAAGAAAAGGGAAGGGCAATAATAATACCGGAATATAAAAACAAAACAGGACAGTTGTAGATAAGCCTTGATTCGAACTAAAGATATAGATTTAGAAAATGAACCTAATAGAAGTTTACGTGGAATTTTAATCAATCAGTGCAATATAAATGTTAATTCGGAACACCAGACAATGACTCGAAAAATTAAAATAATCGCTGACTAGATCCGAAATTTGTCTTCTCTTCAGCATCACTGAATTTGATGGTAGTCAAGTGACGCATAAAAAGCAAAAAATGAAAGCGACATAAAACTAAAATTCCGCCTGTGTCAAAATTAAAATTCCAAGTACCCATAACTGTGAGTTAATGTACGTGTAACAACAGAAGGCAAAATCGATGAGGCCGCAGTTTGGTCGAAATCTTGAATGAGGAGCTTGTAATAACGTGAAATATGCCATAAACACGACTTCGAATATTCTGAAAGGTACGCAGTTACACAGATGAGATGTTTAGCCTAGGGTGCAAGTTAAAACGGTTGTGCGATTACATGTTCTCCCCGACACAGAATATTACAACGTGCCAAATACCAAATTAGTTTGATAAACTGGGCGTCGAAAAATGATTTCAGGAAGTTTCCCAGAGAGGGAGGGGCAGGATTATTTTAGCAATGCGCAGATGTACAAAACTATAATATGTAAATAAAAAACAGTTTTTGTGTGACCGGAACTTGCAGGTCAGAACAATGGAAGAATCAAACATTTTCTAACGTATTGCTCCTCACTTGGAGACACTAAAGATTTCAAGATCAAAACAAAAAGGAATAATGTTCGGAGGAACATCACCCGGCATTCCGGCATTATCGATTTGGGCTTCGGCGACTTATCGATACAGTTACTAATTTACAACAAAAACAGTTATATTGAGCAAATAAACAAAAAAAAAAATCAACCAATGGCGTTGAAGAATGATTTTACAACGAAAAACTTATGGTCCCGATTTTTATATAAGACTTGATTCGAAAATAAATTCGAAGAACGCATACGGCATCGTGTAATACAACGTGGAAGATTTAATTACTCGTTAATACCGTTAATTATCGCGATAAAAAGGTAACTAAAATCTTGATAATGAAATTAATAATAAGTATTTACAAAACAATGAACTTGAATGATAACCAGAACCTCGGGTAACAACAGGACACGAAAACTACACGTTAATTCTACAGTTTTGTTCTTAGTTTCTTTCTCATTTCCTATCCAATAGAGGTAAATCCAATTTTTACTCTCGATTAACATGTGTTTTTATAGCTGGCGGTATACAACAGTTAACGAGATGACTGTTACCCGGTTCTCATAAAACAATGACACGTTAAATTAAAGTTGGGGGGGGGGAATAAATAAATAAATAAATAAATAATAAATTTTGAGTAGGAAAAACCACAACTAGAGAAAATTAGTAGACGATCTTAGCAGTCAAATGTACCAAAACGTAATTGATAAGCACTGAAGCCAATAAAAATCAGTACGAACATTCAGTGGACGCTAATAAAAATAAATATGGAATGATATCCTGTTTATAAGGAATTTGCCACCTACTGGTTTAAAGCAAATAACATTCGTCATCCCACATGAAGCCGAAGCAAACGAACACAGGCGGATTCGAATAACGTGAGCCCCACTGCGACCAACATCCCATCTCCAGGAACTGGACCTAGTAAGTTACCAACCCACCATCTTCAAACCGAACCATTCAATACTGGAGAATATGGCGCACAATCGTTTGGGCCATCAGATTACACGAATGCTATCAAAAATAACGTGACTCTTCAGATACTGCCTTATTCAGTGCTGTTTCAAACGATATAAAACCTTTTCGTGTCGTAGCAAGTCCAGTAGGCAGATGCTCATAGCTTTTTAGTCGGGATTAAAATGTTGGCATTGTTGGAACAAAATTGACAGGACAGCGAATAGGACACCCGCGACACAAATTAACATGCAACAATGGCTGCACCAGAAATAAATTCGATGAAATACTGCGTATATGTAGTAAACATAGGTAACAAAACTTTTTCGTTTACACACCGAAATCCAATTCGCACGGATCCGTTTGGACACCGAACAGCAGCACATTTGGATAATGAGAATGGAATGTACATAGCGAAAACCACCATCAAGACAGAATGGCGACGCTTTTTCTCGATGCAACCATGCAGTTGACATTGTCTAGACTACTCCATTTCTTTATCTGATGTTTCTTCAACGCGTCTAGCGTAATCTTATCTTCGTAAATGCGAGACATGGCTTCTAATTTTTGAGCACGCTCTTTACTCAGTGGCTCGGCGGGAAAGATGAGGTCGTTATCTTCGGCTAACGAACGCAAATCGAAGTAGTATTTCGCGTAAACGCTGGATGGGACGTTGATATTGAACTGGAGCATTTCTAGAAATTGTCGTTCCAGTTCATTCCTACACACGTTAAATGCAGATCAGTATTTCGTCATTTTAGGGTAGGATGACCCACTGTTATTACACGTAATTAGAAACGTACGAAAGTTCTTGGAGGCGAATTGAACGGTGAGCCAAAGAGGTACATGGGTTAAATACATTCAAAAATGTTACACGAACAAAAGTCACATTCTTTATAGTCAAGCTATGAGATGTCAGCCCCACCGATTTCCCTTTCCAATTTGCAAACACGATTCCCTTTACTTCCGAAAAGCTGAGTGTTTCAGAAAGCCACCAACCTAAAAAATAAATCTGAGGAAGCGAGTTAAGAAAGTATTAATTAAGGTTTACTCTTCAATTATTATCGAGTTGTGAATTCTCAAATTTGATAATTTCGAGAAATTGAATCAGGGTGTCGGCCAGAGACTTGAAATAAAATTCCCGTGTATTTCCCAGTTTTCCCGGATTAAAATTGACGAAAGTCCCGTATATTTTCAAGTTATTGGGGAGGTAATTCTGAGTTTTCGGAAGTTCATTTTTATATTATAGCAAGGCACAGCGGCGCGCTGGTAGCAGCATCGATTCTGAAATTTCCGTATATTTTCCGCATTTTTCCCGAGTCCCTGAAATTCCTGTACATTTCCCGGATTTCCCGTATCGGTCGACACCCTAGGAACAATTCGTTTTGGGAACCTTAATTTAGTAGTTATTAGTTGATGATTATAGTGACGATAAGATATACGCTGATACCATTTTTGCATGTCTTCAGTCAACCCTGCTAGATACGTGAATCGCTCATATATGTATTTGTAAGCAAGAAACTACAATTCTGAGACTTGGAAGATTGAAATTTTACAAGTTTGAAACCCTTGGCTCTCGAAACATGGGTAGCCATTCTCAATGTGAGAAGATACCTTCTGAAAAAAGTCACACGTTAGTAATATAACACGGATGGCTGCACAAGTTATCAACAAAATAATGCCTGTCTGATTCCTGTCCGTGCAAATTTGTAGACTTTTACGAAAGGTAATTCAACTGGCGCTTTTCTTTTCAGTACAAAGATGTACACAAGGAATTTTTTTTTTGTTTTTTTTTTTAAACATTACTGAGGTACAGATCCCTGCCTCACCTACCCTACACCGCTGCTTGGCTCCTATTCTCTAAAAACGTTTCCAACACATTCGCCTTTATCTGTCTTTTGGACAAATAGTGTTTCCCTTCGCAGAAAACTCCGTATTTGATTTTGATGGTAGAACATATTCGTGGACTTCAAATCGTTCACCGCCACTCAAGAACTTATTACGTACATTCGGATCAATTCCATACAAACAAACTATCCTAAAATGATAGCAAGCCGATATTACAGAAGACAAGGAGATACAGCCGGGGGTAATATCTACATCTGCGTACGTGAGTAACCTATACATAAGTCACCATGTTGGAAATAATATTAAGACTGCTTCAACTCAACTTTAAATATCACGCTCGTCATTCACATTACCTTTCCAAGTAGACGAGGGTAATAATAGCGCACTCGGCAGTCAATTGAGCAGCGTTGAACAACGTACGAACAAATTTGTAAATCTGGCGATGTTCGGGATTGTAATTATCATAATCGTCCGACACTTCATCTTTCTAACAAATAATAATACGCGAATTATTCGATTGCTGGCGTCACACTGGTTTATGTAACCAAATAACATTAATCTCTCAACGGGAATTCATCGCATGAAGAAATTTACCGTTAACGGATGAAGCTTTTCATCAAAAATATCCATCTGACGCTCGGAAGTACGATTCTTGATATGGTAATATATGGCGAATGATACGCATTTCAATGTATTCTTCAAATTCGGCTGAGAAACTGTGCTGTCGTCTAAATAAATCGTGGAGCACGAACTGCTTTTCTTCAATGTTCTCGTGTCTCCCACCTAAAACCGTAAATATATGTCAGATTTCGATCAAGAATATAGCTCTAAATGTTATGATATTCTATAATTAGGGCATTCTTGCTCGATAGCTAGGAAAGAATATTCGAAATTTTGATACTTACGTTATTCAAACTTCTCTTCCTGCTTAAGCCATCTGTTTGCATAACAAAGAACGAGTCACATTAGAGTCAAGTAGTCAATAATATGATTAAATGAATACCGACAAATAAGAAAACTGGTTCCCCAGATTTTAGGAAAGTTTTTACGATTTGTTATTCTTACTTTCCAGTTTTGATCTCTCTAGAAACATTGTTCTAGCTTTAGGGTGCAACGAAGGATCAGTATCCCAGTCTTCCGGCTCGCGTTCACTGATGTGTTGTAGGTTACCAACTCCATCATCGGTATTCCTATGAACGTCATCCTGATGAATTTTATCCTTACTACGACGACGTGGTGGACTGGCATAAGCACAACAGCTATTCTTATTGCCCATTGAAGAAATTAATAATTCGAATAGGTTTACTATACACATGGAACCTCAATGCAGAAAACAATAACGGTGACTATAGCCGAACTTCAAACATCCTGTAAAATGATACGCCCGGTATTACATTTCAGGTAAGATTAGTAGAATACACGGGATACTTGCGAACATATTCAGATTTTCACATTTTCAGCACATATTTACGCTATGTCGAAGAATAATTACTTGCCCTAACACATGATTTCCTATCTTAAATACAAAAATCCTTATGAAATATAAATAAATGGCCGATCCGGAAGCACAATTTACGGACGTATTGACAGAATGACATATTTTTCAGGATGAATCACTTCATTTTAAACAATGTGAAAGTAGTGCAGTCAATATTAAAAAGAAGAATAGTTCAATACACTTTCATATTCGATATTATTTAAGTATATTTTTACACTAAAAATACCACTAACTTCCCAAACACAAGCAAAGTACTACTTCCTATAATCAAGTTACTCATTGAATTTCGAAAACAACTGAGCCATATAGATTGAACACTTCTTTCATTCGCTGCTCTGACGCTCCCTAGTGGCTAGGCTACGCACCACTCATTATAGGCCTATCCTATCTCGCTATCTCCTTAGTTCTTAGGTTCTTAGTTCTTACTTCTTACCAAACCAAATTCTGAATTTAGGTAGCTTCAGTTTTAGCTTCGGCTTCGAATCAAGCTTTGGATGCGATTTTATTTTTTACTTTTGCTTGGGCTTCAACATCGGCTCAATTTTAGCTCCGCTGGCTTTTTTCTTTTTCTTTTTATCTATTTAAATTATGAATTTAGGATTTGTAATTTTGATATGGAGACTGGAGAGATCGCACGAACCAGTGTATTGCATCCAAAAAATTCAGCTTCGGCTTTTGGCTTAAACTTTTGACCTTGAGAAAATATACGGCCTAATACAGCTTTTAGTTTTCGGCTTTTAACTGTTGCCATACATTTTTTCTGGATTACAAAAAGCTGACTTTTGGCTTTGGATAGAAAATTTGGCTAAATACGGCTTTCAGCTTTCTGCTTTTGGCTGGCTGCAATACACTGACAAGAACAGCAATTCAACTGTGAGCCTTTGTAATTCATAACCTGCAACAGAATACTAATTCCTGGTTGCAGGGCAAAAAAACAAAACGAAAACAAAATCACTTAATTTTAAATTTGCAAAATTTAAATCATTATTTCCAAAAATTGAAAAATTTGACTTTATTGAGGAAAACAAAAGAAACGAATTCGATTGGGAGAATCAAATAATAATAATAACAAAAGTAAGGCTACTGAGCTGATCCTTAACAACAACTTGAGAAATAGTGCAATGGACTGCAAAGTCTGAGCGCTCGGTGCATATAGCGCCACCTCACACACAAATGAATGAATGAATAATAATAACAACAACAATTATTAAAAAATAAAAATAAATACTACTTGACTGTAAAAGTGGGAAAATTGAAAGAAAGAAGACATACCTATTTATAATCAGAAAACCCCCAGAAAATCGCAACATACTGGGAAAAGAATAAAACATAATATAAAAACAGAACGTTGAAAAAGAAAAAGAAAGGGAAAAAAACATGAGAAAAACTCGAAACCTTGAACACCTTAAATTAGAAAAAATAAATACACAAACAAAATTGATTAAGGAATTAAGTTTCTTTTCTGAACGAAAGCCGAAACTGGAATCATGAATTCGACAAGAAATCTTGAAAACCGTTACGCAAATACAGAGGTCCGTCACAAAAATCAGAAACCAAATTTTTTTTTTCATGACGGCAGATCAATCTATATCTTCAAAAGTTGTTTCGGTCCTATATTTGAAGAGAAATGCAGGGGGGAAATATTTGAAAAATCGATTATTTTTCCGTGTACAACCCATTTCTACAAATATCCTCTTTTTCTGTCATCTGATAAATTTGATTTTGAGTGGTAATTTTAGAGTTTCAATATTTTCAAATTTCAAGATCAACGTTTTATTCAGAAAAATTAAGTAAAACAGAATTGCACGAATATTTTCTTTTTCCAAAGTTTACACTCCGCTTCTTGCTTTTGGCTTTTCCATTTCTTCTCAGCGGCATCGGAAAAGAGGAAGGGTTAAGAATATCATTTGGCCCCCACTGATAAAAAAATGAAGCATTCAGTTGTTGATGAAAAAGGAGCCTTGAAAATTTTACGATATTCATGGAACTTCACGAGAATTTTTTTTCTTTTCTCCACTTTTGAGGGACAAGAGAATTTTTTTTAGCTTGTTGACTTAAATTTCAGTTGTTTTTTTTAATTCCCCTAAAAACAACCTTCCGACACCACTGTTACTTCTTTTCAATTAATATAATAAATTATTAGTATGAGAACATTCGAAGAAAGGAAGGGTCAGGCCTATCTATTGCTTTGATGGTCTGTTTTACTGCTTTTTAAAATATTACATGTTCTTACAGTTACCTGAAGAGAGAAAATTTTGAATGAATCTGTCTTTTATTTCAGGTCTAATTTAAAATGAATAAGCTGCGGATTTTAGAAATCACAGAATTACAAAATTAATTAATGAAAAAACAAAATAAAATAAACGAATAAGGAATATGCCCCGGAATTTTGAACTGAAAGCTCATTTTAGAACCGTAATATGAATTTGATGGTTTCAGTCACATGCACTTCGTCTTTCTGTTTAAACTCACAAAAAGAATTTTTATAATATAATGGATCCCTACTACGAATATTTCAATTCAATCATTTTTGTAAATCAGTTTCATGTTTTCGAATATTATATTGTGCTTTTATGTATAGAGTATGAAGAATGAGAATAGTAAGCTGGAAACTACATTCCAGAAGAGGTGATGATTTCTACCTCCTTTTAAAACCGAAATATAAAGGGGGAGGAAACAATGTAAAAGCATTCTGGTTCAAGAGATTAGACAGGTGGTATAGGTCATCAACATCATGGCAGTCAGCGTGGTAATTACTGGCAAAAGGTACGTACGTACAATACCTACAAAATTATACGAAAACGATGATTTCAAATGAAATATGAGTATAATGCCAGAAAATTAACGCGTGTGTATTTAAAGGACGAAACAAAAATCTACCATCCGAAGATTCAAACTAAGTGCAAAAATAACGAGTCTTGAGTAACCGTATAAATAACAAGGAAACAAAAATAATCTGGGGTAAGGAAGAAAATTTTCGGAAAAACTAAATGTAATTTTCATTCTTGATATAAAGTATCAAACAAAAATGAATCATAATTTTACCCTGGAGCTCTACACCACTCGAATAAAAATCTTCTCGACCCACAAAAGTATAATTTTTCATCAAATTTCAGATGGCGATTCGCATTTTACTAATCTTTTTAATGGGATAAACCCGCTCTCTGAAAATTTCGTAGCAGTAGTTATAATTAGAGCCGGTGCGAGGGAGGAGGGGGCGGGGTTGGGAATTTTGAGTTGAATCAGTTGGGACTTTCACACTCTCCCTCTTCCCCAGGAGAAACTCTTCAGCACGTTCCTGGTTGTTAGCAGTATTTGGCAAGCTGAAAGAAACAGGGATAGATGAACAAACGACAAGAACTGAGCGAGAGTCGATCATTTTTCCTAAATTGAACAAGAGTATGAACCAAAAACAATTTCATGTTTACACGCGCGAACAAGGAAGATTTAATTTTAATAGCTGTGTACTTCAGAATATGCATCTAATTTCAGTGAATAGCTGGGGACATATCGATAGCGGTAGTTGAGTTTTAATTTTGAGTAATTCAAAGAATAGAAACCAGAATCACTTCTTGCGTTTGGTTCATCCGTCCCTGCGAGAAAACAGAACTAAAACAGGGTGCCCCGTTTTTTTCTAAAATGAAATTTCCTGACTTTTCTCAAATTTTCCCCTAACTTTCCCAGACATGTTTCTGAGTGATCCAAAAGGTGGCTACATGAAATTATAGGGTATGCAAAAATATGCGCGTAATATTCAAATTTGTACAACTTCATTACGGAGAGTAAAAACAAAAACAAAACTAAGATACACGGCAGGTCAAAAGTCACTAAACCCACCTACGGAAAGACGCACATAAAAGCCGTAAAGACGATTTTATTTTATTGAGAATACAGAAAAATATATCCCTGAAACGCTTTTTGTCCATTCCTGTATGACTGTAGTGGGAGGTTGGGAAATCATGACAACTCTCTCCTCAATGTAAAAATCAAACTGCGACTTAGCACCAGTGTTGTTAGACAAAACGATTTTTTGTCATTTTGTCGGACGAGCATTTCACTTTTTTTATTATGTCATGAGTTTTGTCATGTTTGGAGTTTTGTCATTTTGTTTTTTCATAATTTTGTTATGTCATGACAAAATTATTTTGTCATTTTCTTTTGTCATTTTGTCATATCCACAAATTTTCAGGTATTTTACTATTTTTACATACAATCCAATCCTACCAATCACCAATGTTATTTTAACAAAGGTTGCATACTTGGAGGCTAAAAAGAAATTGGGATTTAAACCTGCACTAGAGTGCGCTGCAAAATTGCCTGGCAGGTGCGCGGTTGTTAGCGGGTGAAAATGAGTGAGTGACCGTGTTGCGTACTTTCAAATAGAAACACTGCTATCTTTAGTAGGGTAAAAAAACGAGTAAAAATTATTCTGCCAGTACGCCAGTAGAACTGATTATAATTTAATTTTTTGGTGATGATGCAGTCGAATTTAGGACAAATTTTCTTTGAAAGTGAATTTCTAATCGACTTAATGATAGTTGAAGTTTGCTACACGCTTACAGTAAATCATACGTGATCACTCCTCTGGCTTGGGTTGACTTCTTAAGTTTTGACTGATGGCTGATAGCTGATCACTTCTTTAACAAAAAGTGTCTGAGAAAAAGGACCTAATGCATAGGTTGGTTTAGATACATCTTCTAAGACACTAGTTCCATGTTCTTCTAGTCTTCCTTAACTTCTTGATCCTTGTTCTTTTCCACCAACGTAATATTGGAATGACAAAATTGTTTTGTCATTGATTCATTTTTTTGTTATGTCATTTCCATTTTGTCATATGACAAAACTGAGAAATGGTTTTGTCATTATGACAAAATTCCTAAAATTCAATTGTCATTTTGTCATTTTGTTTTGTTATGTCTAACAACACTGCTTAGCACACACGTTCGCTCGGTACACTACACATACTGCCTGATTCTCGCCCGTCTCTCTGCATTTCGCGATAACGCGACCGGACTCTCAATGTAACCCCGTCAGGCATGCGGAACATTTTTGTGTACTTTCTTGCCGTTCCGCAAGCAATGCGCGTTTCGCGGGTTTAGTAACTTTTGCCACCCTACAAGAATTGGAAAAACTTAATTTTGCTTTATTTTGGCTTCAGCCACTTCAAAGGACAACACATGAAAGTACACTTTTGGAAGTTCCCTTATATGCACTATAATTTTTCCAGAAATATTTCCTGAAATCCCTAATTTTTTTTTGACTTTTCCAGAACTTTAAAATTTTTCAACTTTTCCAAACTTTCCCTGACTTTTCTAGAACGGGCACCCTATAGTCTTCCAGCCAGGACCCAGATCTCACCACGTGGAGGTAACTGCTACGAGTCCGCAAAAAGAGGGGTGGGTAGGTATACAACCTCAGTGGCATTTTGTTTACTAATAATTTGTACAGTCTTTCTCAAGTAAATAATTGAAGGGTAATTTCACCAAGAAGGCTTATCCTCACTCATTCTTACCTTCTCTCCAACTTTGAACCTTCTAACCGATCTTTCTGTCACGAAGAAATCCACGTACCGTCCTCTTCATCCTGTCTTGTTCTGCCACTCAAGGACGTTTCTTGGAGTTTAGCTTGTTCGTCGTAAAATCTGTTTTTTTTTCTCTCTCTCTCTCTCTCTCTCTCTTTTTTTTACACTTTCGGATTCTTGGGAGTTTTTAATCTTTGTTTCCGCCCATGTCCGGATTTTTTTCAGACGTCCTCGGTTGGAACTAATCTACTTGGTCTAATGACACTGATAATTAAAATTTTCAAATATTCGCTGAACTTAACCATTTTCCTAAAATTACTCTTCAGTTGGAAGCCGTGCGTGCGAACATTTTTCGCTTTCTATTGATGAGAAGGCACAGAATATAGGCTTACATGAAACTTTTCCTCGATGTTAAAGCATTTTCGGCCTATATCCAATATAACATTGATTAGAAGGCATTCTCCCCTTTCAAAACCGCCACTGCATCCCCTCTTAGTGCCTGAATTTTACGGCATTCAGAGCCGAGCATTACAGTGATTTCTATAGGAAGAACTTCCCATGAAGGTCTCCGTATAAAAAGTCACCATAACTATAGTTCAGCTGAAATGTTAGACAAGTATTGGCAGATGCATTTAATAAAAATTAATACCAATATCTAATTTTAAATTATAGGTATCAACTCAACTCACTTTCTGATTTGATGAAAAGTAGTCCTTCTTTGAGTGACTCGTTTATAACTGAATGTTGGCGGCAAAGTTATCAAATCTACTTCGGTCTTTTAATCCATTCGGAGCATATACTACACAGCAGTGGCGTTAGAATACAACATTGTCGGTCTCCGCGTTAAAATTTGCACGAAAAACGTAAATAAAAACAAATGAAATCACATTCTTCAGGAACTTCAAACGAAAAAACACCATGGAACACACTGAGAAAAACACGTCATCACGCAGCGAACTCGCGAACTCGCCAAATTCATCGTTGAAATTCGCAGCAAAAAAAAACTAAAATCACTTTTTCAGAAAATTCAAACGAAAAAACACAAATCACTTTTTCAGAAACTTCAAATGAAAAAACACAATCACATTCTTCGGGGGAAAGGGTTCAGAATAAAGTTATATGTGCATTGTACTCATAGCATCAGTTTTCAGTTTGCATTCTCATATTTAAGTAGTAAATATTCAAGATTCGGAATAAAATTATATGTGCACAGCACTCATAGAATCATTGCAGTTTGCAAATATTTATAAATATTCAAATTAAGAATTCTTTCAACACCGCAAGTAGGTATTAGATTCTATAACTACCCAACACCAACTAACTACAACAGCGAATTCAAGCGGGGGAAAATGGATAATGTGTGGAAATGCTGAAAAATATGTGCATAGTGCATTTTGTGGATTTCAAAATCAACTCGTCTTCATCTGCATCATTAGGTACCTAAAAAAATAGCGCTGCAACCATCGAAAACTTAATGCGCTAGTAGCTATTGCTACAGTTATTCGTTCGTAGAATAACTGAATTATTATTTTTCTGACTCTTGTCACTGCCGCCATCCAGTTTGCATACCTAGAATCAGTGATGCGTAACGAAACTATGTTACTTATTTTATCAAAAATGTACTTTTGTTACATTAGGTATCAATTTTATAATATAATTTACATTATAAGCGGAAATCTTTTAAATTTTTGCTGCAATAGAGAGATAAGACAAATAAAATATTACATTTAAGTATATTGATCTTTTTTTACTTTATTATCAATCTTGGCCACTTTGCAGTGGCTAAATATTTCAAGTTTCGTTAACTTTCAAGCTTCGGTTTATTCCTCAACTAACCTTGAGTAACGAAATCAAAATAACGAAATTAATTTCGTTATGTTATGATAAATTGATATTAGAAGTTAAATTACGTTACGTTATGTGATACTTTAATGAAATTAACTTCATTACGTTATGTTACTATTTCGTCAACGCATCACTGCCATAAGGGAACACTTGAATCGCTGCTTAATACCCTTGAACTGGAAAGAACTCACCCACTGGAGCGCTTGAAGGTACCTACACGAAAGCGCAAAAACACGACGGAGGGACTGACTTTACCAAAAAACACAAAAAAACACAAAAAAAACACACGCGAGATCGAAAACAACGCGGAAGAACGCACTGAATCATGATTCGATGTTTACAAATTGAAAATTTAACCCAGGGAAACGCGAACGAAGCCCGAGGGAAATCGCGAATGTCCGCATTCAGCGATCTGAAAAGGAAGTACTTGAAACTGAAAGCCCTTTGTCCGTTTACAAACACAGTTTGATTTATTCGTGAAAACTGGATTTTTAGGCAGGAAAAATTAATTTCTATGTTCATCGGCGAAAGCATAATGAACACCAACTCATTTTTTATTACTTAAAATAGACTGACCTATTTGTGAGCAAAATGAAGAATGAGAAAGAAGCTATAGGCAAAAGATAACTCAAGTAATGTGCACATAATTTCTCTTGCTAAAATAGGGTGAAAGTATTTTTGATAATTGTGGAGCGTAAATGTATCTGTAAGTGTTTGATATAGTCTCGGGACACCTAAGAGGTTGAATCAGAGTTGTCGCGGGTAAATGACGGCCCAACGGCAGTTCTCCCTAAAGTTGCTTAAATTATTTCAGATATTAAGCTAAAATAACTAACAGTTGGTTGCGGTTTCTTCTGCTTAAGTCTCCGAAGGAATTCTGAATTGTGGAGGACATACAACACTTCCGCGGTGGATGTTAGAGCAACTTGTTCTCGTGGCAACCGGCGAATCTCTAACCTCCTTCTTGACGATGCTGAGTTGGAAGTCTTTGGGTACGGCCACGTTTGTGACATACCTAGGAGCGTTGATGATTATGAGGAGCATCCTCCATCTGCTGCCACTGGATCTTCAGGATAGAGGAGTAGCATCAGAGCTTGAAATCCGTGTCTTTCTTCTTTTCATGTATTTCTTATGTTAGGGGCTGGATTCGGTGTGTTGTTGACTTAGGTATACATATATTGCATGTTGAAAGCGGAGTGGGCGAATTTCGTATCGTTGATTTTGAATTTTCAGATTCCTCATAATACAGAGCAGCGAATTCATCAGAGCTTCATCAATTTTTCTTTCTTCATTTTATGCATTTCCCATGTTAAGCACTGGATTTGATGTGTTGCTGACGTGTTGTATTCTGAATGCGGAGTGGGTGAATTTCGCATCCTTGATTTTGTATACTTAGGGCGATGATGGTTACGAGGAGCACTTCGTCTACTGTCGCTGAATCTTCAGGATACAGGGCAGCGAATTCAAAGTTTCAATCCTTCTTTCTTCTCTTGATGTGTTTTCCATGTTGGGTGCTGAATTCAGTGTGTTGTTGACATACTGCATGCTGACTGCAGAGTAGGCGGATTTTGCATCGTTGATTTTTCAAACCAGGAAGCACTGATGATTATGAAAGAAATATTGCTGTCACTGAATCTTCAGGATATACAATAACGAATTCAGAGCGTCAATCTCACCTTCTTTTCATGTGTTTCCCATATGTTAGGCGCTGGATTCGATGTGTTGTGGACACAGAGGGTCGTATTTACATATATAAATAAGCACCATATGCACGTGCCCAGGGCGGCAGATTTATTTTTATTTATTTTTTTTGGGGGGGGCAAAAATTTGATTTTTTTTAAGCCTTTGAAGGTATTTATTTAAAAAAATAAAAACAAACAAACGAACATAAAGAACGAAAATCTGAGGGGCGCAACGGGGTGAATGAAAATCCGAGGGGGTGGCAATTTTTATTCTGCCAAGGACGTGCGAATGCTAAATCCGGTTCTGTGTAGACATGTTGCGTGCTGAAAGCGGAATAGGGGAATTTTGCGTCGTTGATTTTGATTTTTCACACCGTGGAGTGTTGATGATTACAAAGAGCACCCTCCGTCTGCTGCCACTAAATCTTCAGGATAGGAGTAGCGAACTCAGAGCTTCAAAATCCATCTTTCTTCTTTTCATGTATTTCCTTTCTTAGGCGCTGGATTCCGTGTTTTGTTGACTGGTTGCATTGTGAATGCGGAGTGGGCGGATTTCGCATTCTTGATTTTGACTTTTTTACAGCTAGGGCGATGATTACGAGGAGCACCCCGTTCTGCTGTCACTGAATCTTCAGGATACAGAGCACCAAATTCAGAGCTTCAATCATTCTTTCTTCTCTTGATGTGCTTTCCATGTTAGGCGTTGAATTCAGTGTGTTGTTGACATGTTGAATGCTCTGAGAGTGCGGAGAGGGTGGATTTCGCATCGTGTTGATTTTGATTTTTCATACAGAGGAGCGTTGATGATTACGAGGAGCACCCCGTCTGTTGTCGCTGAATCTTCAGGATATAGTGTAGCGAATTCAGAGCTTCAATCCTCCTTTTTCTTCTCTTCGCATGTACCTACGTTTTCCATGGTATAGGCGCTGGTCTAGGTGCAGTTCGAGATACTTCGAGTTGTCTTGTGGTGAAAAGAGTTTTAAGTTTAATACGCATATTAATACGATGTGCTGTTGATATGTTGCATCCTGAATGCGGAGTGGGTGGATTGATTTTTCACTTCCTCGTCCAGTTCCAGATTTTGTTTCAAGTGAGCTGAAGGTTTTCGGTGACTGTGTGCAGATCGGTACAGAATGGCAGTGGCGCGATGTCGTCTTCACTACGGAACTATAATAAATATTAGGTATATATTCATTCAAGATTTTGGACCCCAACTAGTTCGATGATGCGGAATTCCATGAATACGCGAAGTTGCCGTATAGTCAAACTCCGCATTATCAGACTAGTTGCGCTCCAAAATTTCGAATGAGCTACACTTAATGTTTATTATATTGTCCTAAGTCTTCACCTGGTGCGAAGGGTCGGATTATAGTTTCATCTCTGTCCAGGATGATCGTAACCTCCTTCTCTCGCTATCTTTTGAAATAGGATGAGTCTGGAATGTTTCCGCAAAAAGTAGCTTGCAAATACGCTCGCCTTTTCGACATTATTGCTTGACCAATCATCATTTTTCCGGACTGATGGTTCATTTTCCTGCCTGAGGTCCTTTTATACTTTTTGCCATTTTCTAGAGGGAGCAGTCTTTTTCGGCAGTCGGCTCTTTTTCGAGCATGTCTTTAAATGTTTCTTACATCGTTCAGTGCTGTTTTCTAACTCGTTCGTTATACTGCTGACCAGTTTTTTGATTTCCTGATTCCTATTTTCTTACCACGGTTTTCTGATAGTCTTCTTTTCTCCTTCACCAGTTTCCCGATCACTTTTGAGTAATTCACTCGTTCTCTCTCTTTCTTTCTGTTTTACATCTAGCGGGTCGCATTTGTTTCGTCCAAGTATTCAGCTTCTTTCTTCAAACGCTTCTTCAAACGCCCTAGTTTTCAGAAATATTTTTCCGTCGATCTACTCCAGTTCAGTTTAAAATACATTGTTTTTGTTCAGCAGTTCGGCAAACGGCAGCCATTACTGTCGTATGGTCGAAGCTGAGGTCGCCGCAGGATTCAATTACGACACAGTTCTTGGAGAATTTTGTCTTGATAAAGAAATCCAGCGTGTCTCTGTTGTTTTACTTTAGTTAGTGGATGAACAGGTTAGTTCATCAGTTTGATATCATCAAGCTGCATTCGCTCGTCTGCATCATTTTCTGAAGTTCGTGGCCTTCAGTGGTCTTCAGTCGAGAACCATAGCTATGTTTGGCGTTGTAGTCTCCTCACTGTGAATCGGGTTTTAAGTTACATAGGAGTCCTTCCAATCTTTCTTGATGTGCGGGGTGAGAGGGGGTAATATGCAGCAGATGCGGCAATATCAAAGTTGGAGCCTAGTAGCATAATCGAAGTATAGCTCGCAAATAATCTGTATAGAATCTGGGAAGTTTGTAAAGGTCCGTTGTATTAAAACAGTTCCTCCACAGGCAGTACCTACCATCTGGATGAGTTGTGTGATAGACATTATAGTGAGGTATCTTGACGTGGGATTTCTCGGTAAAGTGCGACTGCGTCCCGGTTACTTAGTTCTAGATCTCGTTCTTCATGATGTTGCCGTATGAAATTTCCAGTCGGTGGCTAAAATTCGTTGACTTGGTCATCTTTTGAATGCATCCTCCTCTTCTCTGTGGTTCATGTCATCTGGTTTTGAGTGAGATCTCAACAGCTTACAGTAGACACTGCGTCCCTTGTGACTGGAAAAATGTTTTCTGCTTCAGTGGGTGCAGCCTTGCTCTTCATCCTATGGTTTAGCACATTCCCGATTGCTGTCGTATTCAGGTGGAATCCCGCAGTCATTGAATTTGCTGGATGCAGTTGGAAAGACTTCAGAACGAATGGCCGCCAAACGGGTGGAGAAATACTTAAGGTTAAGACGACTACATCGAATCACCAGTATGGGTTTAGAGCTAGGTGTGAAAATGGCAGCTCAGGCAGCACCGCGGCGGCAACAGCTCTACAAAGTCGTCATCTTCGATATTCAGAATGCGTTCAACAAGATGTCGCACAGCTGAAAATAATGGAATCCACGAGGAATGAGAAAGTGCCTGGTTACCAGATTTGGATTGTAAGCAAATATTAGAATCACATAGAGATCGCCATAACGGTGACTTCTGCAGGTAGGTACAGTTTCAAGATGATCAGCTGTTGGATGCCGCAGGGTTCAGGCATTGGGCCGACCCTATCCTGAAGATAGCACGATGTCCAGGCGTAAAGCTCATTCGCTATAAAGATGGCATTCTGGTGGTGTATAGCAGTAAGACACTAGCGGAGGTGGAGTCAAAGTTAAACCAGGCATTAGCGGCTTTAAAATGCTCTATCGAGTTGGTCGAATTGTGCCTAGTAGCTTTGAAGATGGAAGCGCTAATCCCTTCCCATTTCCTCTTGAAAGTGTTCCTCGAATCTTCAACGTATTGTCCGAAAGGGTGGATTCCAGCGGCTGAGAATTGCTTACACTGACAAGTATGCACTTAACTACTATAGTATACAGATAATATACCGATTTCAAATTATACATTCACATTACGCGGGCCGATTAAAATAACATGAAAAATAATACACGTCATAATTCCAGTTTTCTTTACAGAAAATCTCTGATTCAGTATCAAGTCAGTAACAATAGATAGGTACTGAGAGAAATGTGGACGAGCAGGGAATCCAAGATCAGATGAAACATACCTATAATTTCTATCATAGTCAGTTTTGAGGGGAAGACATTATCTCTTCTCATGCTGTCCAAATTTTTTTTCTGATAAAAAATCTTCTAGGAAATTTTGCTTACTCAGCTTGCAAATGTGTTGCTCATCCTCTTTCTTGGGGGGGGGGAGAGGTAATACATAGAATTTAACCTCATAGAAGAATTCTAGAATAATAAGGCCTACTTTCTATGAAATTTGACTGATTTTGTCTGATTCAGGAACGGGTACGTACATGGAGAAGTAGCAACTGCACAAAATTCGAATATAATGTGCTTTTTAAAATCTGCCTTTCCAAGTTCAAAACAAATGCTCATGTCCACTGAAAAATGTTTACAATTTTGTCTCCATAGTTAACTTCCTCATTCTGATGAATGCCATATTCAAAAAATCAAAGTCATTTCCAGAATAAAAGTTCTGTAGCCTACACTTGAATAACTAGATGTAAGTACCCACTGACCTCCTGGGCTAACTCAGGGGAAGTACGAACTGTGCTTGACTGCCAGCCTCAGGAGCAGAGAAAGGCAAACCCAGAGAGAGGATTTGGCGCGTCCACGTCGCGGAAGCTGGAAACTCATCTTCGGCAAGCTGGAAGCTGATGATGAGGCGAAGATCAAACCTGACACCTTGATACGAGCACAACACCAAAGCTGCAACCTGAATGGGCCATAATACAAGGCGGTCTCAGGAAGTACGGGAAGGAAAAAGAAAGAATTTCGATCAAAATAACTTCCTGAAGCAGCACAACAGGAATAGTAGCGAAATTTGCGGACTCCGATACACGCATTTATCATAAAATACAGCTAGTGCTAAGCACGCTACTCCTGAATTAAAGCGAGAATTAGGCCCTATAACCGAACTTCGGAAATGTCGGCTTGACGACATAGGAGGCAAACGCCCTCCCTCATCAAACTATATTTTCTAGGGCTAGACACCCAAGGAAACGAAGAAAAACAATCTCGAGACAACAAAAGAAAGAAAGCAGCGGCCGAATCACCAAAGAACCCTGCCGGGCAGCAGGAAAAAATGCCCACGTTATGGAAGAAACAAAACCGAATGAAAACTGCGGTATGGAACGTACGAGGAATAAACGAGAGAAGGATGAAGAATTAGAGCACGTACTCATGCAAAGGAACGTCAACATCGCAGTAATCACGGAAGCGAAGAAAAGAGACAGAGGAACCGACGAACGCAGCGAATTCATGCGATATACGCAGTAGCAGGAGAGCATATGAACGAGTCAGCCGAAATTATGACATACTTTCAAGTACCTAGGGTCCGAACCTAGGAGAAACAGACGCTCCAGCAAAGATCAACAAGTTTCTACGAATCACGGGAGCAATAAACCGAGCTATCCCTCTTAAAAAAGTTCGCGCTGAAACCAGAACGAGAATATACAACGTACTGGCGCGCCCGATGCTACTGTACGGAAGCGAAATATGGACGCTGCGTAAAGATCTGAAAATTAGAATAACCACAGCAGAAATGAAGTTCATGAGAGCAACAGCGAGTGCTACACAAGACGCGATAAAAAATGAAATACGGAGATACTCGAAGAACTAAAAGTAGCACCTATCATAAAAAATGAAATACGGAGATACTCGAAGAACTAAAAGTAGCATCTATCATAAACAAGGTGAGAGAATATCGCAAAACATGGCGAAAAGACGTCGCAAGGATGCCGGACGAACGATCACCGCTATAAAAAATTACAGGAAGACGGAGTCGAGAAAGACTGGTGAAGAAATTGGTGAACACCTCGGGCAGCAGCTCTTCCGAACAAACCCCGACAGGTTAAAAGAGCCTAAAACGGTCAAACTTTTCAGATCATAATGAAGTACCTGCTGACTCAAATTGCGTATCCCCTTAGTAAAATGAAATGAATTTATGATTAAATTCCTCAAAGGGAAAAAATGAATCATCGGTAGGCAACTGAAAAAATTTCACTCGAATACCACTTTGTCAGTGGCAGTAACAAAACATTTTTCGTATACATTAAGAAATACTTAATTCTAATCAAAAATAGGAATAAATCTATTCTACTTAATCAGGCACTCAGGACATTCACACATTAACTAAACCTACTAATAAAATTAAGATATATTTATATCACCTATTAATAACTAATGAGGAAGACTTATACGTTACGTAGGTACTATACTCGTATATTATGTATAGAAAAAAAAAAGAAGATTATCAATAACTATGTGGGATTATACGGTAAATGTTTTGTTACGCCTTGGCTCAGACCCTATACTTTCTCTACACTTTTCCACATTTTACATTATTTTAATTCACTCCTTTATTTTTGTATTTTTTCCTTCAAATTTTAAAAATATTGAATGAAAATTTCCAGATAGGTACGAAAGAAATTAGTCTGAAAGTAAACAGACTTCAGTGAACACGGCGATGCTTTGGGAGCTATGGACAAAAGCAGGTAGAACACTATCGTTGCAAATAATTTTCACCGACCCGTACTTATTAATCATTATGTGCACATTACATTAGGATCCTTTTCCATACGTTCCCCTATTAGGGAATCATAAAATGCAGGTACTTTCAATTTCAGTTTTTCCATCCCCTGAAAAAAATTAACACTGTTCTTTCCGCGAACTTGCAGTACGTTCCAATCCAATCCTGAAAATACAAGAAGGCAATTACAAATTTGTACGACAAAATGAGTTTGAGAAGTTGACATGATAGATTTTCTAGAACTTAAACTAAGACCTCGTTTCGTCCATATGTGTATAGGTATACAGGGTGTCCGAGTTTCAGTTGCTAAGCGGGGAGGAATGAATAGCACTTGAGTAGACAAAGCAAAAGTGTTACTATCACCTTTTGCCTAATCACAAAATTGAGGGCTGCCGCATCTTTGTAAAAATCGAAAAATTCACCAATTTTGACCCATTATAAAAATCACGAGTAATGATGTTGCCCAGTCTACAATGGTGCCATGTTACAGCACTCACTTAGAGTAACAAAACAAGTTATTACGATATCCGGCCGGCTCTGAAAATTTAAGCAGGTAAATGGCATCCAAAATTCAGAAATTTCAATTTTCTACAAAATTGTGCAAAAAGCCTACTTTTACTGAACCCCAACATGAATAACCGAAGGCCGGCGTTTCTCATCATCAAAACTGGTAGCCCTGATTCAGATGAACAAAAAATCATACCACTATCTCCTTCCAGTTTTCAGAATTTAAAAAGTTATGTCGCGTTGAAGTTCATGAAGCTTCTGAAATGATCGAAAAATGAACCGTATGATCAAAGAAGAAAAAAAAAAAAAAAAAAATTACAAACGCTTCTAATTTATTGTAACTTTCAATAGTCGTTATGCCTGAATGAATGACTGGCGTTACATGAAGACTCTATCTGTTGAACTAGTTGTCTAACCACCATAAAATAGGCACTGGAATACAAGAAGACCTCTCGCTGAAAGTAGATGAATGAAACTTGATTCATTTTATGACAAGCCATTGTTATGGTTTGTGCACTTTCGCTGCAAATTAACAACAGGCTTTAAATTCTGTTCAGTTTTTTAGCAGCATTTGTCTTCTGTACACTAACTGATTTCCCCACATTATAAAAGAAATCTAAACATTTGAGACGTTACCAGATTGAGAATAAATTTTTTAAGTAAATTATTTCAAAAAATTTATCAACTCTTACTGAATGTACCAGTTATCCCTCCGATTAAAAGTGCGCTTTACTTTTATCTTCTGTTAGTATGTCTGCAAACTCGACGTTTTCTTGCAAAAATTTGGAATCTGGAAGCAAGAGACTTGGCTTTTCTTCTGAAATTCGCCACTGTATGCAGTGGTGTAGCGTCGGGGGGGGGGGGCGTGCCCTCTCAATATTTTTACATAGTCCTCTAATATCCGCGATTTAAAAAAAAACAAAAACAACTACAATTTTCGACTTTTTCTCCCTTGAAAACCTTATTGTGCCCCCCCCCCTTTGGGAAACCCCTAGCTGCGCCATTGACTGTATGACACAATTTCTCGTGAATTTCCGTCGAACGTCGGTTACGCGGTGTAGAAATGTATTACACTTCGTAATTCACAAGCAAAGCACGTCGAAATGTTGGCTCATTTTTGTAGCACTGATATAGCAACTCCAGTTCTATTCCAGAGTGTGCAAAACTCAAGATTTACATTTCCCTTTCATTTCGTTTTATTTTATTTTTGTTTCTGCCTACGAATTTAGGGAAACTTACTTTTGAGCGGAGCCTAGAAACCAAATAGCTTTCCCCCTAACAGTTTAATTTTTAGGGCGAGTTAAATTTTCTGTTTTTTTGAAATTTGAAAGTACTTCAACGCGTCTTAACTTTTTAAATTCTGAAAACTGGAAGGAGATAGTGGTATGATTTTTTGTTCATCTGAATCAGGGCTACCAGTTTTGATAATGAGAACTGTACGCCGGCCTTTGGTTATTCATGTTGGGATTCAGTAAAAGTAGGCTTTTTGCACAATTTTGTAAAAAAAAATTGAAATTTCTGAATTTTGGATGCCATTTACCTGCTTAAATTTTCAGAGCAGGCCGGATTTCGTAATAACTTGTTTTGTTACTCTAAGTAAGTGCTGTACCATGGCATCATTGTAGACTGGGCAACATCATTACTCGTGATTTTTGTAATAGGTCAAAATTAGTGAATTTTTCGATTTTTACAAAGATGCGGCGCCTTCAATTTTGTGATTAGGCAAAAGGTGATAATAACACTTTTGCTTTGTCTATTCAAGTACTATTCATTCCTCCCCGCTTAGCAACCGAAATTCAGACACCCTGTATACATACATCTCATCAGTTAAGCCGATATATTTAGTTGAAGTTTGATGATGCTTCCATAACCGCATATATATGTACTTCGTGAAAGGTAATAGGTAGGTACGGGTTCTTGTCACGTTGATAGTGTTACGCAAGAAATATCCATCAATTCAAGCACTTTTTCACAGCTACAGTTTTATCAAGCAGAGTAAGGCAAATCTGCTGAAGCCAAGAACAGATAATGTTTTAAAGGCACACGAACTCAATCTGTCCCGGAGAAAATGAAATTTAGGCTCCCGATAATGTAATGACTGATGAACATTTTAGCAATGCTTTTACTAAAGGGTATACTTGAGCAAAACCGTAACGAAAAACCTAACGCTGCCCCGACACGAATTCAGTGGATGACATTTCCACGGAAATTTATTTTAGCATTTTATATACTTTTACTACTGTGTATACCTGAACGAAAAACAAAACGAAAAACCCACGACACGAATTCAGTGGTTGACATTTACAATCAGCAGTCGTGTTGTTGATAGAAATTTCCATGCCCCCGACATGAAGCCAGTTCATATGATTTAGCTCTTCATTTTTTGTTAGGGTACGACAGCATATAAAATGCTACACACACGTATTTCTGGGTAGTTGACTGACTGACTGACCTGACTGACCTACCTGATTTATACTTTTTTTATTACTACTGTTTTTGAACGCTTCTATACTGTCTTTTACAAAATAAATAAAAACCGGACAACGCATTGAAACAGGAGCAGTCTGGATTAAGATCGTTAATTTCGAATATTTTACTAAATTTAAGATATTTCAATTCCGACCTCAAAACTTCAAGATCGAACTTTAAAAGGGTCAAACAAGTACGCAGTTGCTTTAGAATATCGTCAAATAGTTAATTGGAATAAAGCCTTTTAAATCGTTGATTTTGACGACAGCTTTAAATTTCGAGCTAGGTTCAATTCTAGACAGACAATGTTCTCTCAGTTTAAAGAAGGAGAGGGACAATTTTTTCCTTTTTTCCGGAATAAACAAAGCGTGTTTATCGTTCTCAAAAAAAAAAAAAAAAAATCCCACTCGGAAAAGAAATATTTGTTCCTCAAGAAATGAAATCCTGATTTTTTTTCTTCCCAACATTATGAGGAAATGGAACAGAAATGGAAATATAGGTAGAGTGTTTCTTCGCATTTTTCATAGAAGGGAAACACGTTTATATTCAATAAATGTTTTCTCCAAACACAATGAACTCACCTAATCCTTCTTCTGAGGATGAAGAAAATGAAAACTTTATTTCTTAATGAATGAGAAACTTAAGTTCTTTATCGTGAATGATATATCATTGCCTCCCCTTATCACTTAAAAGAAAATTAAAAAAATTAATCTACTAGGTACTACTTGGGGAATGAAAACGTGTTCCTCTTTTTGAGGGAACAGAGCAGAATTGTCTTGTTTTCCATTCCTGAATGAGTTGAACTTCATTTATTTTGGATATAAAGGCAAAAATAATGCTTCACGAGAAGTTTAGCGTTCCGTTTCTTGGAAGCGAGAGAGGAGAGAAAATGACAAATTCATTTCTTGAGGAGCATAAAGGTCGGTACTTTTTCTGAGTAGAAAAGGAAAATTTCCTTTTTTGTTCTTGAATGGAAACTTCATCCCTCTTTTGAGGAAGAAGGGAATGATTAATCAGTTTATCGAAGAAAAAGACTTTTATTTATATTTTCTCTGAAGAGAGGGAAGAAAACTGTCATTTTCATTTCCAGATAAAAGTTATAATTTTTTTTTCTCTTTTTGACGGAAAAGAATAAAAGAACTACTTTACTATTTCAAAAACGAAAAATTCGTCTTTTGTCTTCCAGAAAAGGTATACTTTTTTAAGCTAAGCGAATTATATTATCCCTTCCCTCTCCTGAATCATAATTTAACTTTGTCTTCTTTTGATGGGATGGAGGATGAATCAACGAATATCAAGGAACACGAGTTTTTTTTTTTCTCGCGTAAAAGATGTTTTCATCACGCCTGCAAAGCCACCGAGGAATTTATCTGCGGCAACGATGTTTCAAACGGTGGCGGTGATGTGTAATATGAAATCGTCGGATGATGGCGAGAAGATACAACAGCGCAAGTTCTACGGTACTTAATTATTTACAACAATAAATTTAGCGTACCAAAAGTTCCATCCTAGACAAGTTAGAGCGTAGATCATATCTTTCTTTGGAAGGTTATTGAAAGTCTTGAGTTGAAGATTGAAAAAAATCACAGTTTTGTAATCTTGGAAAAATCTGTATCACCTGCAACCAAAATGAAAAATTATATTATACTTATCGTCGGTATCTGAACAGAAACGTTCAAATGAACCGCAAAAGAATGCGATATATAAAAATACTGGTCGTTTGTTAGGTACAGTTCATCTTTAAACGTTGCTTCTTGGCAAGATTCGAGTCGAACAAAATAGTTAAATACATATGCTTTCCTCGCAACAAAGACAAATACCTACTCCGGAGGTGAACGTTTCTATATAAAGGTTACAATAAGTTGCGCTTTGGCTTTTTTTATATCTATAGATGAGTGCGCTGTTTTTCACCCTCTGAACGTTCGGTTCAATCTACCCCTCGTAAACTGCAGTCAGTAGTAACACTGAAAGCGTACCAGTTTCTTTTGAAAAAATAAACAAGTATACATTGTAAAAACAAAACACGAAGCAAAAAACCTACCAAATTCGATCTCGGAGAAGAAAACGTTCTTCCAAAAACACATATCGTTGGAAATTTGTTCGTAAGCAGTGTTTCAAAGAACATGAATAACACGTAAACCTTGATATCTTTTGTGAAGGCGTGGTAGTTACCCAGGATTTATATCACGATATAACTGAAAATATAATAAATGGATAGATACATAATTTATATTTACAAATAGCTATAGGTATACCTATATTCTATTAACAGTTCTTCATCTGAACACTTTGTCCATACAAACGATTAACGAATTAAAAAAATCGATAGTATCTTAATTATTTTTGTAGAATTATCAGTTTCTGCGCAATTTCAACTTCAACTGTAACTAATATCCATCATCCTTACCTCATAGAGAATTCTCAATGTCACAGACAACTAAAAATAAGTAGATATAGTATATCTACATTGAGACATTGTCAACCCACTTTTAAAAGGAAACCAACAAACAAATTCAGGGGGGCTGCTCATGAGGGCAATTTGGTAGCACAAAGAAGCATCAGTATTTCGTTTCTCTTTAAAGTATAAATACAATTATGGATAAAAAGAAGCGTTTGAGTTCTCACTCATCTATATCTATGAATTCTTTTCCATTAGAGTTGATATCTGAACAAATAAAGGGAAAGTAAAACTATCTATCGTATGCTGCTTCGACTTACAAAGCTTGCACTGGTGGTTCTTTTGTGATATATTTGAATTTTAAAAGTGGCACTAAAGAAAAAAAGACGTCATTCCCACGCCAGCTTATAGGAACCATTATTGATATATTCTTTAACCTGTATAAGTAGGTACAAAAATTGCGAAAACTTCAGATGTCTATTTGGAATCATATTTTAATACTCGAAGAACTTTTCCGAAACAAACGCGCGCTAAAAGTCATCATGAAAAAGCCAACATGATTGCACTTTTTACTAAATACTAACTTTTATTACAATATTCGTGCGGTATTTACTTAATGACTTACCATTTCAGCATCCTTGTGATGAAACATATATCTATGTAGAATATCACGCAGTAGTCTACTTTGGCTCAGTAAACAGATGAGCTGATGAATCAGTCCAGTGGAAATAGTTCAAGCATTCTGAAGCAATCCGGTGATTATATGTTCAGTGAGACATGTAAGGAACATGTTCAAGTGGTTCTGAAGAAATGCGAATATCCGTTCAATGACATAAACAAAATCTGTTCACCATGCTACAGAAACTCTGTTAGTCATCATAATGTGTTTTGAACTCTTTGCAATCGCCGATACATACGATGATTTAAAATCAGGAATCATTTTGGTCACTGTGCGAAAAAAATTATTAAACTTACACTTTGCTTGATATGGGCTAATATATATAATTAGAACAATTAAAAAGTGAACCCCGGTTATATAAAGTACATGCAGTGGAACAACACCTCATTTTATCAACTAACTAAGTATAGCATTCACCTTGAAACAGTCAAAATGAAGAACAACATCACTATAGTTGACAATAACCAAAATCCGTCACATTGGAACTTGATACGGACTTCAGTTCCAAATTCGATTCATTAGATCAACATTTTGACAATTTTGATTAAGACTTCGGTGGAAAATTCATTTCATTAGATCAATATTTTAACAACTATGGAATTCTTCATTAAAGCCGATGCAAAATTCAATCAAAAAGCCGATGTTAACGAGATAACTCGACTCCCATATCGGATTCTGTATCAAATTTGACAAAAATAGGTATCCTTACGAGTGCCGGATTTTATGGGTCGACATTTGTTTCGAAGAAAAAGGCTGGGATTACATTAAATTTTTATGCAGGTTATTCGACCATTTTTCCAAAATCAATCATAGTAAAAACTGAACTGCAAATGTTGAAACGTCCAAGATTTGTATCGGAACGCCAATGAAAATTAGAACAATGCGAATCTTACCGATATTGCACTCACTCAGGTAGACGATACAAATGTCACCCCCAACTGAGCTTACCTGTACTACTGTATAGAAATGGAGGGAATCTACGTTTATGGTTAAGATCAAATTAATTTCATTTGTAAGTATACACCTGTACTGATTGATGCCATTTAAAAGTTTCCCATAAGAATTTCAATGAGCGTGGAATAAAAACATTTGAATTAAGGATAGTCTATACATACTTGCGTTCCGTGAACTCGAGCAGTTGAAGCCATTCACCCGGCTAAAAACCATTTCCAACTTCAAAACACTACTATTTGGTTGAAAGAATATATAAGCTTTCAATTTATACGTTTTGGTACTGCAATTCCAGGAAAGAGAACCCCTACAATTAATTATCGAGTCCAATGTAAAATTACAAGACAATGAGAAATAATTTTAACCTAGCGACGCCATTACGCAATTGTGTGTTCTTCAAATCTGCTCGGAGTAGTGTATGACTGTAAGCTCGAACGACGTCACAGATCAAACAAAAGTGGCTTACCTGCTACATTGAAGAAGATGATGGAGTGAGCCCAAGGAACAGTCAGTGACTGGGTATTAGATAATCACGCGCTTTCCACTTAGAGTAGTACTAATGAAATTCTTTTTCGCGATGTTACTGATAACATCATGTTTAAGTATATGCCATATGTTATCCGTAAAATCGCGAAAAAAATTTCAATAATGCTATTCCTGGAGCGATATTCCCGAAAAGTTGTTACGGTAACCACTCATAAGGTCATAACAACTAGTCCCAAGGTGGTGTTATGAGTGGTTATGAGATGTTATTCAACATTGCGGTAAATGGGTAAGAACTGGTAACAACTCATAACAACGGTTGTTACTGTAACATCGCACAACTTTTCGGGAATACCGCTCCTGGTCTCATCACATAAAGTAGCTTTTCCCTCTAAGACGATTGCCTATCGTTTGCCGTAATTTGCCTACAAAGTTGATAACAGCTGGACGCTGTTCAATAAAAGAGAACCAAAATCCGCAAAATTCGCTCTTTGAGAACACGTGATTCGAAATTCAAGAGCCATGTAGGAAAGTAGAAACAATATGGCATTGCGTTTACTGATAAGCTTTTTTCAACGTGAGTACACATTTTTGAATCGGGGGCCCAATTTTAAAGAATTCTACGTTTTACGCTCTTTCCAATGATACTAATAACTCATTTTCTTTATACATGTGGGTTGGTTCCCTTTTGTTAAACAGCGTCAATGTAACATTAACACACAGGGTTATGGGAGAAAAAAAAAAATTCAACCAGAAGATAAGAAATAGGAGTCAGCTGAAAGGAAGTTACAAGGGCTTCAACTTTGTTCCTCTTCATTTCCTGAGGAACTCGATATTTTTTGAGAAAATAGCGTTTTTTGTGTTTTCTCCATAAGAGCTAATGTTAAACTGCCTACAAAGTTGATAAGAAATAAGAATTCAGACGGGCAAGTAGGCAACTGCCTTAGAGGGAAAAGCCTTAGTTTCTATATGGCTCTTGAACTTCAAGTCACGTGTTCTCAAAAAACAGAATTATCTGGTTGGTTCCCTTACACTTAACAGCGTCCAATTACAGCTTGAATAGTATGGACGAAAGTCTGATCCAGTTAAGAAACATAACTGGCTACCCGCAATACACATTGCTGGCATGGGCATTGTGAAGTTGGAGGGGAAGGACGAGATTTATCGGCAGCAGCAGTGGCGTAGCTACGGGTTTTCCAAAGGAGGGCACAATAAGGTTTTCAAGGGAGAAAAAGTCGAAAATTGCGGTATTTTTTTAAATCGCCAATATTCCAAGAGTATGTAAAAATATGGGGAGAGGGGGCACGTGCCTACCTGTGCCCCCCCCCCATTACGCTACGCCACTGGGCAGCAGAACCGTAGCCTGATGTGGTGGCACATAGCTCTAGTAGAAAGCTCGGTTTTTCTCAAATTTATGTTAATTAAATAATGCAGTATCCCATAAGAAAAATGAAAAAATAGGCTCAGATGATGGCGCCAACTAGACAAAAGTTCTCCACAAGTCTCTGCTATTTGCAATCTGCGTGTTTTCATTAACACCACCGAGATTTTTAACGCCACTGGGAAGCGTTGTAAGTGAATACCCTCTTGATTGTAAAAGCCTTGGCCTTAACATCTTTATACCTGATGGGTTTAAGATAATCATTAGATTCAATGCTGCCATTTTGGCCGTATGGCTGCTAGATTTCACGAATTTTCTCATCATTAGCAAAAAATGTTTCAATTTTAGCAGCTGTTTTTGTAGGATAGTTTAAGTAGAATTGGAAAAAATTGGGCCAAATTTGAACACAGTAATTAAAATATTTAAATAAAATGTCTGCTAAAAGATTCAATTAGCAGAATTCTCAGTAGAATATCACAAAATATCAAGTTTAGTAGAAAAAGTAATGGAAAAAGCAGAATTTGAATAGAGGCGCCGAACGAACAGTCAGGCCGTTCACCTTCATCTTAATACCAATGTCAGCCATTTTTGTTCATTTTTCCATTCCTTGAACATTGATGGAATGGAAATGAGCGCGTTTCCTGAGGACCAGTTTAAATAAGGCAGAGTGCGGCAGGAGGGTTTCACACTTGCGACATTAACATTACGCAAACAACCTAGTCATTCTGTCCTTTCGTTCAAGCATTTTTACAACATGGCGATTTTGATGGACAAGAAGTCGTCATTATGGACGCTCTTAAGCGTAACAGAACCAGCCGACATTGTGAGCCTGAGCATAGGAGCCGGAAAAAATTTTCCTAAGCTCCATTTCAGCTCGAGCAACCTAAGATTAGGTCCGCTCCAGCTCTATTCTAATTCCTGAAAATTGCTCTGGACGTCGCTCCGACTCCAGCTTCCTGAAAGTAGCTCCACTCTGCTCGTCTTCTCTTTCATGGGAAGCTAGATTTTTAGCGGATCCCGCTCTATGCGGTTGCAGTAAAGAACAAGCGGCGGGATTGTGCCTCCATCCGCCCTTTGTCGCTGCTCCATCGCTGCAACCACATGAAGCGGGACTGTTCAAGAAATCTAGCTTCCTTCCGACCTCCGTTTTCAGTTACATACTCCAGGCTTCACTCTGAGCTCCGCACCGGAGCTGGAGCAGAGTCAAGAGCTGGAGTAGAGTCTGGAGCTGTAGAAAAGCCTAGAGCTGGAGCTGCTTTTTAACCTTTCCCCTTCCCGTTCCCTTCCATCTTTGACCTTCCCCCAAAACCCTCCTCTCCTACCCAGACCTGGAGCTCAGACCCCAGACCAGGTCATTCCACGAGAGCCAGAGGTGGCTCCATGGTTCTAGATCCAAAAATAGTTACTCCAGCTCAAGCTCCAACCTAGAGCTTCAGCAATAAGCCTGGAGCTAACACCAGCTCTTCCAATTAAAAAAAAGGCTCTAGCTTTGTTGTGACACGCTGCTGTAAACATCCACAGAAAGCCAGGCCAGCAGCCAACCTGAAAGTCGATTAAGAACGGTTTCTCTTTGCCTTCTCGGAGAAAATGAAGGTCGCGTCAATAATATCAAGGCGTCAATACATAGAAGTCAGAAGCCAATACATGGAAGCCGAATTCGGGCCGTCTATCCTACAGAAAGCGTTGCAATCTGCCATTGTTATAAGTTATGAAAAGGTGAACCTTTTTGTCAAACCCTATTGTACTGGTGCCAAAAACATTCCTCTTTTCATCTGCGATACTAGCGCTGGAGGGCCCGAATAAAAGAAGTTATTCGATTAAATATGTTAATTGGGCCCCCGATTCAAAAATGTGTACTGACTTTGAAAAAACTTATCAGTAAACGACATGTCATATAAGGCTTTGCTTTCTAAGACGGTTGCCTATCGCTTGCCGTGATTTGCCTATAAAGTTGATAACACATAACACACACCATTGTGGGAGAAAAAAGAAAATTCAATCGGAAGACATGAAATAGGAGTCAGCTGAAAGGAAATTACAAGGATTTCACCTTTGTTTCTCTTCATTTCCTGTGAAACTCGATTTTTTTGTTTTTTGAGACAATAGCGTTTTTTGTGTTTTCTCCATAAGAGCCAACGTTAAACTGCTTACAAAGTTGATAAGAATTCAGGCGGGCAGATAGGCAACCGCCTTATAAGGGATAAACCTAGTAGGAAATGTTGCTCTAGTTGTCTAGTCTATACTATTCAATCTGTAATTGGACGCTGTTAAGCGTAAAGGAACCAGCCAGATAAATCTGTTTTTTGAGAACACGTGATTTGAAGTTGAAGAGCCATGTTGCCATGTGGAAACTATATGGTTCTTGTTTTCTCAAAAAACAAATTTTGCTAGTTTGTTCTCTTTTACGCTGAATCGCGTCCAATTGTAAGATTCTACGTTGATAAGATTGTCAAAAACATCCGCCAGATGTCAGCTACCATGCTGTTGAATCTTGGAAAGTTTGATCTTTGCTGCTAAAGTCTAGACAAGTTAAGAAACATAACTGGCTACCCGCAATACACATCGATATACAGGGTGATGAACGAGAAGTCGCACCATAGGGCCAACAGTATAGGCGCACGCCCGACAATAACACTATCTCCGTAATGCATAGTACACGTGCGCGTTACTAATGTTTGCTATGTGCACTTCCGTTCATCACCGGTATGGTATTGAAGTTAGAGGGGAAGGACAAGTTCAGGAACACGTTATCAGCGCCGTGAAAAAATTATGTTTCTTAACTAGACCAAACTTTATAATAGCAAAGATTAGCTAAAGAAGTATCAGTTCAAAACTTGAAGCTGGCACCGAATATAGCCCTATCTGTGAGGAAGACGTGAAACAAAACTATCCAGAAGATAAACGGACGCTATTCAGTAAACGGGAACCAACTAACATTTGTAAACAAAATGAGTTTTTAGTATCGTTGGAAAGAGCGTAAAAAGTAGAATTTTTCAAAATTTGGCCCCGATTCAAAAATGTGTACTTACTCACGTTGAAAAAAGCTTATCAGTCAACGCCTCAACGCGTTGTCATATAAGTTTCTACATGGCTCTTGAACTTTGAATCACGTGTTCTCAAAAAGCGGATTTTGCTAGTTGGTTCCTTTACGCTGAATAGCGTCCAACTGGACTAGACTTTAGTGTTTAGGTGTTTACACCAGAGTTAGAAAGTTTTCAGGCACAAGCCAAACGATTTCTGGAAGCTGAAAGCGAAATCCAAAAGCATAATTGAAGCTGAAGAGCCGCATGCGAAAAACAAAAGTTTTATTATATAGCTTTTTATTAGTGATGCGCGATACTATACTTTTACTAAAATGATGCATACCTCAATAGTATCAATCTAGGATTGATATTTGCCAGGTGTGCCTATTAGGTTCCAAACCTACAACGGTATTTATGTTATTATTATTATCATTATTATTATTATTAAATATTTTGTCGAAAAGTCAAAGTTAAAAGTTTTAAGCCTAAAAATGAAACATCTTTTGATTACTGGAAAGCCAAAAGTCGACAGCTGAAAATATTTTTATTGAAAAGCCAAAAGTTTTCTATGTTACAGTTGAAAGCAAAAGTCAGAAGTGAAAGCTTTATTGTAAGGCTTTCCACCTCTGATTAAAACTAAAATCCATATTTTGATAAGTGATAGTGACGTCACAAATCAGGACAAACGCGCGAGTGTTTGTGGAGAAAGGGATTGCATCATATAAAAAGGATGAATACGGTATAATAATAATAAAAATAGACTGTGTATTGATTTTACTGCATTAAATAAATTAATTATACCAGAGAGCCAGCCTTTTCCTCTCATTGAGGACCTTATTGTTAAAACCCGCGATTGCACTGTGTTCTCTGTTTTTGACATTAATTCCGCATTTTGGGCAATTCCTTTATGAAAAAAAAATATATATACTTATAAGACCAAAATTGTGACTCAGTCGGGGCACTATAACTGGATTGTTTTGCCATTCGGTCTTAAAACATCTCCGGCAATATTTCAACGTATTTTACATAATATTATTAAAAGAAATAAATTAGATGATTTTTGTGCCAATTATATCGATGATGTTTTAGTTTTTTCTACGAATTTTGAGGAGCATTTGCTCCATATCGATTTGCTGTTTTCAGCTATTAAAAAAGAAGGCTTTCTTTTACAACTATTAAAATGTAATTTTGCTAAAAAGAGCGTAAAATATTTGGGTCATATAATTGAAAACAGGGATGGGCAAATTCGTTTGTAAATCGAATCGATTCACAATTCGCGATTTGCCACAAGAAAATTGAATCGATTCGCAATTTGCGATTCTCTACAATGAAGTCGAATCGATTCGCGATTCGCAATTCATCCAAACAAATCGCGAATCGATTCGCTAATTCTTCAATTCGCGATTCGTTTTTTTTTTTTTGTTTCTTCAATATTGTTTAATTTTTGATAAGGAAGTACAATCCTACAATCTACAATCTACAAACTACAAACAAATACACTGAACTACCAATAATGGAAACTCGAGCGCTTTTTTGGACCATGGCTACTAGCGGCAAGGATTGGTACTACACGTATTTCACTTTTCATTCATTCATTCACTGTAACTGTATGTTGTGATAGTGATTACGCTCTATCTAGTCAGTGAACACAATGCTAAATTATTATAGTAACAATCCCTGCCGCTAGGTGCTGGGTCTAACAGCGCTCAATGTATTTTAAATGGAGTTTCCGATATTAGTATTTCAGTGTATTTGCTACAAAGTACAAAGAGGTGATAATCTGATAATGATAAACGCAGAACACTGATTGCTGATTGGCTGATTTCATCTTCAACAAGGCCTATTTTTGATAATGTAAAATCAATAAAAGAATTCCCGGTGCCTCAAAATAGGAAGAATGTTAGACAGTTTTTGGGCAAAGTTAATTTTTACAAAAAATATATTCCCCAAGCAGCCCAGATTTTGAAACCCTTGCATAATCTCTATTACGAAAAGACGTTTTATTTAACTGGCTTGCTAGTTGTCAAAGAAGTTTTGATAAAGTAAAAGAATTATTGTGTTCAAGCCCATGACTGGCAATTTTTGACCCAAATACAGAAACTATTTTGCAAACCAATGCCAGTTTAGAAGGAATAGGAGCAATTCTTAAACAGAAACAGAGTAACGGAGAATTCAAGCCAGTTGCCTATTTTTCAAAAAAACTAAATTCTCATAAAAAATAAATAAATAAATAAATAAAAGGCCATTTTCTTAGAATGTCTTGCAATAAAAGAGTCACTAATGTGTTGGCAGCACTGGCTACTAGGCAAAGAATTCACTGTTTTTACAGACCACGCAAACCCATGGAAAATTTAAAAGTGAATTCAAATTTTGATAAAGAATTAACAAATTTAATGTTTTATTTATCTCAATTTACATTTAAAGTAAAATATGTGCCCGGGTCCAGTAATCAAGAGGCTGATTGCTTATCCCGCAATCCGGTTTTAGAACATTTTGATTCTGGCCCGGAGCTTAAAATTGTGAACTTTTTACAGTTAAACAAAATAATTTTGGACCAAGATAAATTGCCAAATGAATTTTTGAGTAAATTTAATATAATAAAGGAAGATAACGTAATGTTACAAAGAAAAAAGAATTGTGCTCTCCCCGCATTTGCCAAATAAAATAATCATTTTAGTACATCAGAAATTAGTTCATATAGGTCCTAAACAGATGGCCTCTCATTTATTCCCGGTTTATTTTTGTAAAGGTTTCTTTTCTTTGATAAAAGACTTTTGTCACAACTGCAGTATTTGCTTGAGAAATAAGTCTCATGTTCCTTTCTGGTATGGCCCCCTGTCACAGTTAGGTCCTGCCTCTCAGCCTTTTCAGATAATGTCGATAGACACTGTTGGAGGTTTTGCAGGTAATCGTTTGCCAAAAAAATTTATGCATCCAGTAGTCGATAATTTTACTAGATTTGCTTATATATTGACTTCTCAAATGCAAAAGGCTACAGACTTCATATCTTTGATTAATAAAGTTTTAAAATCCGGTCATCAGATTGATATATTATTAGCAGATCAATACAGCGGCTTGAATTCCAAGGAATTTAAAGATTTTTTAGAATCAAATAATATGTTGGCTCAACAACATCAGGGATGCGGAGAAGCCGGATGTTTTTGCAGTTTTAGGATAATTTTGAGAAGGTAGAAGTTGGAAGCTGGAAGCTTTCCAGTTTCCGCAAACACACCCTCTTATTATCTATTATCTCGCTATTTGCATAATAGCTTGTTTTTTAAAGATTTTGTCTGAATTAAGAATTTGCTATTTATCAATTCACTCTTTGTTTACAGAGATTTCATTCATTCGTTTATTGATTCACTTCTGCCAGACAATGTTTCACCATACTCCTCATTCGCTCTTTCCAATGCTCATAGGAACTTTCCAAGGTGGCCGCGCGCTAATATCATTGTTACTGATAAAGCAAATAACAACAACAGTAAAGCAGGATCAAATTAATCAGTTGCAATTAGTTTGCTCAGGCACAGAGTACATTAAGATTTTAGTTCATCCTCTTTTCTTAATATAGCTTCTTCACGACAATCAACACGTGTTTTATTACATCCACAGCACGAATCATCATAAATAATTAATTAATTACGAATAAAAAATCATCACATAATAAACACTGGGGAAAAACCGGGTTGCAAAAAAACTTTAAAAAAAAAAGAACAAAACAACTGTTTTTTTGTTTTTAAACATGTTGTTATCAATGTTTTTTTCGTTTTTTGAAAACGTTTAGAAACATTGTTTTAGAACGTGTTTTTTTTGTTTTTCCCTCTATTTCCGACCTTTGCCTTACTTTTTTGTTGCGTTATTCGACTTTCAACTCTGACGTCACACAGTGAATTACTGTTAGCAAGAATACTCGTCGTTGTGCCAATAAATGTATTGATAATTATCACTAATATCAAATCATTCTGGAAATTTTTGCGTAAAATTCTGAAATTTATTTGTACTTGACAAATTATTTTGGTATCTGTAAGTACTGAGTGAGAAAATCTCAAAGAAAATGAAAAAAAAAAAACATTGTTAAAAAACACATTTAAAAAAGTTTTAAAACCATGATTAGCTGTGTTTGTTTAGCTTCACAGCATTAGGCTAGGATTAACTCAGTGTAACACTTGGGTTAACTCCATGTAACGGTGAAATTACGTCACGTATATACAAAAGTGTTGGGTTTGCAGCAAAGACGTTTATACTACTACACTAGATACCTAACTTCAGCCTGCTAGTAGTATATACCCTTCTCACCCACCCCGCATTTTAGTATCCAATCTGCTACCCTCACTGGTATAGAAAATCAGCTCCAATGCATTTTCAATGGGAAGTTGGTCATTTTTAAATAGCGCTTATTACATTTTCCCTAGGTAAAACGATCTGAAAATTTGACAGACCATGCATCCATATCTTGGGAGCAGGAAAATTTAGAAAAATTAATGTGTTACACTTCAATTTTTTTTTGGTAAATGTTAACAACGGCCGTCACTGTCCACGCGAAATTCACCATGTTTTTAAATGAAAAAATACATAGGCTGATCGTATGGACTTAATGCAACTTTGTTAAGCAATTCAGATACGGCTTCTTTTCTTGGTAGTATGGGAAGTTAGTACTCTGAGTATAAACTTCTTTGGTTTGCAGTGATCAAATCAAACAAAACATAAACATCACAGTCAACACCACAAAAAACACACTGTGACACTAAACTCAACCCTACTCTGGGAGCAGGGTTAAAATTTTTAACACGAGTGTTTACACCAGTGTTACCCTACTGGTAAATAGAACAGCAAACACTGAACCCCGGAGCTCACCGCAGAACAAATCGAACGGCAAAAATTGCTTGGTGTAACACTCGGTGTTAAAAAGTGTCAATTTTTGTGTCTAAACGAACACAACTATTGTTTCCCTGGCAGAAAACTGTGAAATAGTAATGTAAAATAAATTGACGAACTATCCTGCTTCACTGTTGTGATTTTTCAATATTGATGAAAACGTGCGGTTCACAAAACAGCCACCAGATTTCGCTCACTCCGTTGGAAATTACGTTTTAAAAAAACAATTTGTTTTAAAACACGTTTTAAATATGTTTCAAAACAATGAAACAAAATCAATCATTGTTTTAAAATTTTTTGGTCTAAAACGTGTATTTTAAACCATGTTTCTTTTTCTTTTTTTTCATTTTCTTTGAGATTTTCTCACTCAGAACGTCAGAACTCACAGAGACCAAAATAATTTGTCAAGTACAAATAAATTTCAGAATTTTACGCAAAAATTTACTGAGTGATTTGATATCAGTGATAGGGTATTCTTGCTAACCAGGGCTGTAATGTTTAAAACAACGCGTTGTTTCAAAACGTTTAAAAAACGTTTTAAACCAACAGAAAAACCAAAACATGTTTTAAAGAGAAAAAAACGTTTTAAACATGTTTTTTGTTGTTAATTGTAGACAAAAAAAAAAAGAGTTTTGTTAAAAGAAATTTTATTACTTCAAAGCTAACACAAAAAAAGTAAAGGAACAAATTACAAATTAACGAACACCACAAACAGTCTTGCAAGTTCAAAGCTACATTTCTCAATTTTTATAGTAGTGATTTAAAATTAATAATAATAATAAATTTAATAACTTTAATTAGTGATTTATTTAATTATTTAAATTTAGTATTGAATTTTTTTATATTGAATTATAATATATTTTTATTTAATTTATTTTTCAAATTAATAAGTTTCAAGGTTTAAATTTAATATATTTCATTCCATTATTAAATGTTTTTTAAATTTGGTATTAATAAAATTTTAATTAAAAAATTTAATTAGTTTTTTAAAAATAAAATAAATTTTAAATATAAGAATTTTAGTATTTAAAAAGTTAGAAGTTTTTTTATTTAAAAAATAATTAATTATTAAATTAATTTTTTTGTTTAAATAAATTAAAAACCAATGTATTTTAATGGTTAATAATCAAGCTCATCTTCGAGTTTGTGCTCTAGCTCTACCTCTACATTTACATTTTGATTACTTGTATTGGTGTGACAAAATGAAAATGCACATGTACCATAGGAGATAGGAGATACCAAATGCTGATATAAGCTGATAAATAATAGTGATTGAAGATTAATTGATTATTCAATGTAACCAATTTATTATCAAATTAATCGATTAAAACAAGAAGGCCAAACTAATTGACTAATCAATTAAACAAGTTTCTCAGTTACTGGTTAATCAATTACAGAAAGTAATCGATTAATCCCCATCACTAATAAGTAACAAAAGTGAAAAGAGTAGAGTACGCTATTGCGCTATACCGCTACATACCGTACCTATTTCCCTATTTGCCTTCTACCATAATAATCAATAATGTTGAACTGATAAAAAAAAAATTAATTTATGAAATTGATGTTTTTAACAGTTTTATAGATGTTTTTTTAACGCGTTTAAAACATTGGTATTTGCAAACATTCAATTGAGGTTTAAAACAAAACAAAACGTATTAAATAAAAAAAACTGTTTGTTTTGTTGTTTTTTTCTTCCAAAAAACTGTTTTTTCTTTTTGCAGCCCTGTATTGGATTAATGGCAAGTAATTTTGCATAGGTATTTCATTTTTTTAAAGAAATATTTTCACATATTTTGAGCAAAATAAAAGCATATTTAATGCGCATATTTTGCCATTTTTAGCGCATAAAATTGGCAACCCTGATGATTACATTGAACCAGGGATGATAAGCCAATCAATAAAGCTTAAACTTATGGCTTTTGCTATTACAACCTTGAAAATATGTCTGATGCTCATAGCTCATGAATTGATTGGCTTGAGCTTATAGCTTATAGCTTAAACTTATGGCTCGCTTTAACTTATGGCTTACTTGTATTTCCAGCAATTTGTATGATAGTATGAGCGCTATAGTCGAGGTTAGTTGTTCTGTTATCAATTTTGGAAGAAATGGCGATGAATGGCTGTTAACATTGTGTGTGGGATATTGGTTCAAAAAGCATAAAATAAAAAACGTTAAGATAAAATTTAAATATTTAAGATTTTCAGATTTCAGAAACTAAAAGAAGTCCTAAATCAGCCAAAAAATCATATGCTTATTAGGCTTTCACACTTTTGGTTTGTTTACATGTATTCTTATCAAACTTATGGTGAAATGTTGTTATCACAAACAGGAATAATATTGAGTAGGATTTCCCATCATCCTATTCCTTCTGAAATTTGCTTTTAAATAGAAATATTATCGTTATTATTGAAAAATGTGGTTCATGATAGGTGGAACTTTCTCAAGGAGTCACTGATGTGCCAGCATACTGGGCCCAAAGACCAAAGGAAATAGGAAAATACCGATATGGCAGAAAATTTTGGATATTTGTTTGCAAAACGTAAGGAAAATGTATTGCAATTGTACAACAACGATGAAAAAATAAATTATTTTGAATAAAACTGCTTTCTCTTCTAAAGTACATATTGAAACCTTTCTCAATAAGGTGAAGGGAATGAATCCAGAAAATATCCTGTTGAAACTGAAAGAAGTACTACCATTTAGCAACGTTGCTGGTGAAACTTTTCCTTCAACAATTTGTACAATGAATAGTATCTTAATGTAAAGATATTCGTTAAGTCTATTGAACCGTCATTTAGATAACAAATTTCAAAAATCTTCGGCCATGTCAGTATTTTTCTATTCTATTTGGTGCTTGGGGCCAGTTTGCTGGCACATCAGTATATCCCTGAGGGAGTTCTACCCATTATGAAACACATTTTTCAATAATAACGATAATATTTCTATTTTAACAGCAAAACTCAAAAGACATACAATGAAGGGAAATTGTGCTCCATATTATTCGTGTTTGTGATAACATTTCACCATAAGTTTGATAAGAATACATGTAAACAAACCAGAAGTGTGAAAGCCTGCTAATGGCTTATTGGGACCCTGCATTGAAAGAGTCGTCACCTGGTAATCAAAAATAGAAACTATGAAAGAATGATCAAATGATCATGTAGGGCTATTCAATAGAGATGATAATGGTAAAAGGAAGACCAAAACTATTTTTTTGCTACATTTTTTCGATTTTTCTAAAATAATTAATAATGTGAAGGTACCTATTCGGAAGTGTAATAATATGTAGATTTAACGTAACACAAAAAATGTTTCTCTTTGTTATTTGGCATAAAAGACATTAATCATCACGATTACTTTACCTCTGCTGGTCGGAGAAAATATAATTTTACGAGCCGTACCAAAAATTTTTGAAACCTTCACCAACGTTATGTTAAATACTATTTGAATGCGAAAAATCGTAAAAATTGCTCTATTTACACATCATTTTGATTGCCATATCACGGCCGTCTACAAAACTAACAAGCCGGAATCCACAACTCGGCAACTTTGCATGGAAAGGCCGACTTTAACACAGTGTCTTATGGGACTTTCACGTTTTTCTATCAAATACTCCAGAAATACGCACTTTTAGGAAAAAGACATAAGAACTAAAATTGAAGATCAAACACAATTCTTGTCCTAATGAGAGTATACTTTCCAGGAAATGGAATAGAAGGAACACAAGTTATCACTCCGAAATACAATCGGATCTTATGAGACTTTCATGTTTTTCTATCAGTTACTCGAGAATCCGCACTTTTAAGAAACAGGAAGTAACAATTAAAATTGAAGGTAATAAAATTTTTGTTCTAATGAGTGTATTTTTAAAAGGAAATAGGATGAAACCAACACAAGTTATCACTATAAATATAACCGCATGTTGAGGTTGGTTACATATTTGCAATTTTTTCTTTTAAACCACTGGTATTTGAAGACAGATAAATAAATATTCATGAGTTTTCTCAGTCCCAGCATTACCAGTAGTTCACGAGCGAACTCTTGCCGTATCAATTTGGTTGTATTGTCGGAAATACTATCACTGATAACGAAACGTATTTTCCTTCGAATGGTACAATTTTTCCCTACTACATACCGCGATTATTTTAATTCCATTCGAAGGACAAAAACATGTACTTTAAAGCTACTCTGAGGTACTCCAAAAACTGGATCTTGTTCAATGCAGGGATGATAAGTCAGGCGTAAGCTATAAGTTTAAGCCAAATGTGCTGTAAGCTATTGGGATTTGGGACCCGGCGAATGTCTGGTGCGCTAATATCGCTCTATGTGATAAGAATTTGAAAGAATTATCATGGCCCTGTGATTAACACACATTCATATGGAGAATACTGTAATTCGCAGAATTTTCTGGGAATTACTTGTTAAATATGCATTTTAAATGAAAATACCTCAGAGTAGCATTTATAGTACATGTTTTTGTCCTTCGAATGGAATTAAAATAATCGCGGTATGTAGTAGGGAAAAATTGTACCATTCGAAGGAAAATACGTTTCGTTATCAGTGATAGTATTTCCGACAATACAACCAAATTGATACGGCAAGAGTTCGCTCGTGAACTACTGGTAATGCTGGGACTGAGAAAACTCATGAATATTTATTTATCTGTCTTCAAATACCAGTGGTTTAAAAGAAAAAATTGCAAATATGTAACCAACCTCAACATGCGGTTATATTTATAGTGATAACTTGTGTTGGTTTCATCCTATTTCCTTTTAAAAATACACTCATTAGAACAAAAATTTTATTACCTTCAATTTTAATTGTTACTTCCTGTTTCTTAAAAGTGCGGATTCTCGAGTAACTGATAGAAAAACATGAAAGTCTCATAAGATCCGATTGTATTTCGGAGTGATAACTTGTGTTCCTTCTATTCCATTTCCTGGAAAGTATACTCTCATTAGGACAAGAATTGTGTTTGATCTTCAATTTTAGTTCTTATGTCTTTTTCCTAAAAGTGCGTATTTCTGGAGTATTTGATAGAAAAACGTGAAAGTCCCATAAGACACTGTGTTAAAGTCGGCCTTTCCATGCAAAGTTGCCGAGTTGTGGATTCCGGCTTGTTAGTTTTGTAGACGGCCGTGATATGGCAATCAAAATGATGTGTAAATAGAGCAATTTTTACGATTTTTCGCATTCAAATAGTATTTAACATAACGTTGGTGAAGATTTCAAAAATTTTTGGTACGGCTCGTAAAATTATATTTTCTCCGACTAGCAGAGGTAAAGTAATCGTGATGATTAATGTCTTTTATGCCAAAAAATAACAAAGAGAAACATTTTTTTTGTTACGTTAAATCTACATTATTACACTTCCGAATAGGTACCTTCACATTATTAATTATTTTAGAAAAATCGAAAAAATGTAGCAAAAAAATAGTTTTGGTCTTCCTTTTACCATTATTATCTCTATTGAATAGCCCTACATGATCATTTGATCATTCTTTCAAAGTTTCTATTTTTGATTACCAGGTGACGACTCTTTCAATGCAGGGTCCCAATAAGCCATTAGCAGGCTTTCACACTTCTGGTTTGTTTACATGTATTCTTATCAAACTTATGGTGAAATGTTATCACAAACACGAATAATATGGAGTACAATTTCCCTTCATTGTATGTCTTTTGAGTTTTGCTGTTAAAATAGAAATATTATCGTTATTATTGAAAAATGTGTTTCATAATGGGTAGAACTCCCTCAGGGATATACTGATGTGCCAGCAAACTGGCCCCAAGCACCAAATAGAATAGAAAAATACTGACATGGCCGAAGATTTTTGAAATTTGTTTTCTAAATGACTGTTCAATAGACTTAACGAATATCTTTACATTAAGATACTATTCATTGTACAAATTTTGTTGAAGGAAAAGTTTCACCAGCAACGTTGCTAAATGGTAGTACTTCTTTCAGTTTCAACAGGATATTTTCTGGATTCATTCCCTTCACCTTATTGAGAAAGGTTTCAATATATGTACTTTAGAAGAGAAAGCAGTCTTATTCAAAATAATTTATTTTTTCACCATTGTTGTACAATTGCAATACATTTTCCCTACGTTTTGCAAACAAATGTCCAAAATTTTCGGCCATATCGGTATTTTCCTATTTCCTTTGGTCTTTGGGCCCAGTATGCTGGCACATCAGTGACTCCTTGAGAAAGTTCCACCTATCATGAACTACATTTTTCAATAATAACGATAATATTTCTATTTAAAAGCAAATTTCAGAAGGAATAGGATGATGGGAAATCGTACTCAATATTATTCCTGTTTGTGATAACAACATTTCACCATAAGTTTGATAAGAATACATGTAAACAAACCAAAAGTGTGAAAGCCTAATAAGCATATGATTTTTTGGCTGATTTAGGACTTCTTTTAGTTTCTGAAATCTGAAAATCTTAAATATTTAAATATTATCTTAACGTTTTTTATTTTATGCTTTTTGAACCAATATCCCACACACAATGTTAACAGCCATTCATCGCCATTTCTTCCAAAATTGATAACAGAACAACTAACCTCGACTATAGCGCTCATACTATCATACAAATTGCTGGAAATACAAGTAAGCCATAAGTTAATAAAGCGAGCCATAAGTTTAAGCTATAAGCTATAAGCTCAAGCCAATCAATTCATGAGCTATGAGCATCAGACATATTTTCAAGGTTGTAATAGCAAAAGCCATAAGTTTAAGCTTTATTGATTGGCTTATCATCCCTGGTTCAATGTAATCATCAGGGTTGCCAATTTTATGCGCTAAAAATGGCAAAATATGCGCATTAAATATGCTTTTATTTTGCTCAAAATATGTGAAAATATTTCTTTAAAAAAATGAAATACCTATGCAAAATTACTTGCCATTAATCCAATACAGGGCTGCAAAAAGAAAAAACAGTTTTTTGGAAGAAAAAAACAACAAAACAAACAGTTTTTTTATTTAATACGTTTTGTTTTGTTTTAAACCTCAATTGAATGTTTGCAAATACCAATGTTTTAAACGCGTTAAAAAAACATCTATAAAACTGTTAAAAACATCAATTTCATAAATTAATTTTTTTTTTATCAGTTCAACATTATTGATTATTATGGTAGAAGGCAAATAGGGAAATAGGTACGGTATGTAGCGGTATAGCGCAATAGCGTACTCTACTCTTTTCACTTTTGTTACTTATTAGTGATGGGGATTAATCGATTACTTTCTGTAATTGATTAACCAGTAACTGAGAAACTTGTTTAATTGATTAGTCAATTAGTTTGGCCTTCTTGTTTTAATCGATTAATTTGATAATAAATTGGTTACATTGAATAATCAATTAATCTTCAATCACTATTATTTATCAGCTTATATCAGCATTTGGTATCTCCTATCTCCTATGGTACATGTGCATTTTCATTTTGTCACACCAATACAAGTAATCAAAATGTAAATGTAGAGGTAGAGCTAGAGCACAAACTCGAAGATGAGCTTGATTATTAACCATTAAAATACATTGGTTTTTAATTTATTTAAACAAAAAAATTAATTTAAATTAAATTAATTAATTTTAAATTAATAAAAATAGACTTAACTTCTTTAAATTTATTTAATTAAAGAAATTACTGTTAATAATTCTTAGGGTTAAACCCAATAAAAAAATAAAGAATTATTTTTTAAATAAAAAAACTTCTAACTTTTTAAATACTAAAATTCTTATATTTAAAATTTATCTTTATTTTTAAAAAACTAATTAAATTTTTTAATTAAAATTTTATTAATACCAAATTTAAAAAACATTTAATAATGGAATGAAATATATTAAATTTAAACCTTTAAACTTATTAATTTGAAAAATAAATTAAATAAAAATATATTATAATTCAATATAAAAAAATTCAATACTAAATTTAAATAATTAAATAAATCACTAATTAAAGTTATTAAATTTATTATTATTATTAATTTTAAATCACTACTATAAAAATTGAGCAATGTAGCTTTGAACTTGCAAGACTGTTTGTGGTGTTCATTAATTTGTAATTTGTTCCTTTACTTTTTTTGTGTTAGCTTCGAAGTAATAAAATTTCTTTTAAAAAAACTCTTTTTTTTTTGTTTACAATTAACAACAAAAAACATGTTTAAAACGCTTAAAAAACGTTTAAAACGTTTTTTTCTCTTTAAAACATGTTTTGGTTTTTCCGTTGGTTTAAAACGTTTTTTAAACGTTTTGAAACAACGCGTTGTTTTAAACATTACAGCCCTGGTTAGCAAGAATACCCGTCGTTGCGCCAAAATGTTTTAATAATTATCACTGATATCAAATCACTCTGTAAATTTTTGTGTAAAATTCTGAAATTTATTTGTACTTGACAAATTATTTTGGTCTCTGTGAGTTCTGACGTTCTGAGTGAGAAAATCTCAAAGAAAATGAACAAAAAGAAAAAGAAACATGGTTTAAAATACACGTTTTAGACAAAAAAAGTTTTAAAACAATGATTGATTTTGTTTCATTGTTTTGAAACATATTCAAAACGTGTTTTAAAACAAATTGTTTTTTTAAAACGTAATTTCCAACGGAGTGAGCGAAATCTGGTGGCTGTTTTGTGAACCGCACATTATCATCAATATTGAAAAATCACAACAGTGAAGCAGGATAGTAGTTAGTCAATTTATTTTACATTACTATTTCACAGTTTTCTGCCAGGGAAACAATAGTTGTGTTCATTTAGACACAAAAATTGACACTTTTTAACATCGAGTGTTACACCAAGCAATTTTTGCCGTTCGATTTGTTCTGCGGTGAGCTCCGGGGTTCAGTGTTTGCTGTTCTATTTACCAGTAGGGTAACACTGGTGTAAACACTCGTGTTAAAAATTTTAACCCTGCTCCCAGAGTAGGGTTGAGTTTAGTGTCACAGTGTGTTTTTTGTGGTGTTGACTGTGATGTTTATGTTTTGTTTGATTTGATCACTGCAAACCAAAGAAGTTTATACTACTACATTAGATACCTAACTTCCTATACCTACCAAAGTAAAATAAGCGTATCTAGAATTTGTACAAATGTTGCATAAGCGTTCACCAGTCACCGGTATAGTCATTTTTCCCATTTAAAATACATGGTGAATTTCGCGTGGAGGTGCCGGCGTTCAAATTTACAAAAAAAATTGAAGTGTAACACATTAATTTTTCTAAATTTTCCTGCTCCCAAGATATGGATGCATGGTCTGTCAAATTTTCAGATCGTTTTACCTAGGGAAAATGTAATAAGCGCTATTTAAAAATGACCAACTTCCCATTGAAAATGCATTGGAGCTGATTTTCTATACCAGTGAGGGTAGCAGATTGGATACTAAAATGCGGGGTGGGTGAGAAGGGTATATACTACTAGCAGGCTGAAGTTAGGTACCTAGTGTAGTAGTATAAACGTCTTTGCTGCAAACCCAACACTTTTGTATATACGTGACGTAATTTCACTGTTACATGGAGTTAACCCAAGTGTTACACTGAGTTAACCCTAGCCCAAATCTGTGAAGCGAAACGAACACAGCTAATCATGGTTTTAAAACTTTTTTTAAACGTGTTTTTTTAACAATGTTTTTTTTTTATTTTCTTTGAGATTTTCTCACTCAGTACTTACAGAGACCAAAATAATTTGTCAAGTACAAATAAATTTCAGAATTTTACGCAAAAATTTCCAGAATGATTTGATATTAGTGATAATTATCAATACATTTATTGGCACAACGACGGGTATTCTTGCTAACAGTAATTCACTGTGTGACGTCAGAGTTGAAAGTCAAATAACGCAACAAAAAAGTAAGGCAAAGGTCGGAAATAGAGGGGGGAAAAACACGTTCTAAAACAATGTTTTTAAACGTTTTCAAAAAACGAAAAAAACATTGATAACAACATGTTTGAAAACAAAAAAACAGTTGTTTGTTCTTTTTTTTTTAAAGTTTTTTTGCAACCCGGGTTTTCCCCAGTGTTTATTATGTGATGATTTTTTATTCGTAATTAATTAATTATTTATGATGATTCGTGCTGTGGACGTAATAAAACACGTGTTGATTGTCGCGAAGAAGCTATATTAAGAAAAGAGGATGAACTAAAATCTTATTGTACTCTGTGCCTGAGCAAACTAATTGCAACTGATAAATTTCATCCTGCTTTACTGTTGTTGTTATTTGCTTTATCAGTAACAATGATACTAGCGCGCGGCCACCTTGGAAAGTTCCTATGAGCATTGGAAAGAGCGAATGAGGAGTATGGTGAAAGAATGATGCACCTTTCACAGATGTTTCCACAAATCGCCACCTGCAGCGCCTTCTTTGGTTCCATTTGCAAATTTAATGTTATCACCAATGGGCGAATGGTTCTTTTAATTTGCATTATTTAGAATTAAAAATAATCTAATTGGAAACAGGGTTGTAGAAATATGGAAGACCTACGGCGAAAACATTCATTCCTTGGATTTCTATTTATTGCCACCCAAACACTAGGACATGCAGAGGTATATCAAATACGTCAGAATCTGAATTACTTCAAATGTTGTTATTTGGTATGTCACAACTTATATATTATGCAAGTTGTGGAAGTATTCTCTTCAGCAGAATAACGAGGATGAGGATCGTTGAATCCCTTGAGAGCAAATAATGTAGGTAATGTAGAAAAATCTCGTTAGTTTTGAATCTTGGTATATGTGAACAACATGAAGATGTCAAATACCCATAATTAAGAGAAGATACTTCAAATTCACCCGTAATACTAGAGCTCTATAACTTTGTGTGAGTATGATTGTCCGCCATTTTGACATCAGCCTTACCCGTGGATGCCGAATTGACTACGCGGTATGCTCCGCATACAATCGCATAGTTGGATTCGGCATCCATGGGCGCGGTTGGAGTCAAAATGCCGGATGATTGTACTCACAGGAAGTTATAAAGCTCTAGTACATATATCAAGAATTTGTTGGTTCTTTCACCTTGATGATACTATACCTCAATTTTAACTTCAAGAGCTCACCATATCTGATTGATGATGTATTCCTTTCTCATAGAGTGAAGCTGATGAACGTTTGATATTGATGTACTGAATAAAATTATCAGTGAACCCTTTGCTAGGGATCTTAGACCAGATGTGGTGCAAAAGTCGACATTCACCATTCCTTCTCATGGTCAGTGGATGAAAGAACTGATTTCTGTCCCGGAATTGAGGTATGCTGTCCAGTGTAATATCATCAAACATGTTATCAATTTAGACTATGCACATTTAAGAAGGTATACTTTTATTATACCTAATTTATTTTGATACGATTAGATAATAGTTTTCTGAAGGTTGAAAGCATTCGGCACAATCAATATGTAGGTACCTATATATTATTCGGAATTCAGAGGCGATGTTTAATACAGCTGCAGAATTTTTTTCGTATCAGGAAGATTTGGAAGCAATCAAATTACTGACGACTAAAACTACCGCTGCCTTAGTAAAAATGCTTTTATTTCTCGTTCTAGAAATCTGTCTACATTTGCCTGAATTCCTATTGAATTTCAAATCAACTACAATCGTTGAAGTTGACTGCTTGTTTGAAAACTCTGGCACTCCGCTTCGATCATGACTACTGCGTTTAGATGAAAATATAGACGAGCTGGAGAGGTTTTGCGTTGTACTATCTCTATTTTGAAACTCGAGTGCCACAACCATGATGAAGAGATTATCTTGCCACTCTTGAATCACTGCTACGATTTGCAGCATCTCCAGTTATGTTAGAATGTTACGGATGACATGTGTATTACAAGAAATATTCCAAGTTCAGGTATGAACATGAGCTATAATTTTGATGCCTACAGGCAGTTATCTTTTGACACTGTAATCTAACTCTGCTAAAGTCTCGTCATCCGATGTCCTTCTGAGATTGTTGGTATACTGAATTGTACTAGTGACAACAATTTAGCTCATCGATGGGATGTGGGAATCCTTGTATGTAAGATAACTATATGATAAAAAAGAGGAACTTGAAGAGTTCTAAATCTTATAGCTCGTTAATAATGTCTTTTGTCTTAGGTTGGACTACGACCACGGACTCTCTTATTAATTGACTTTGGTCATTATACTGATCCTGGGTTCACCGGACTTCCTGAAAAAGAAGTGGACCTATTAACTGATGCCGAAGATATTAGGTATTCCATGGTTCAACTGGAACGTGAATTACTTTTAAAACATAGGTACTTGTACTAGTAAAGTAGAGGAGATTAATCTTCAATTATTAAGTATAGAGGCAAATTACTCCAAAAATCAATTTACATTTTATTAACCCAACGACGTTTCGACATCACTGTCATCATCAGGTAACACATAGTTATACCTGATGATGACAGTGATGTCGAAACGTCGTTGTGTTAATAAATTGTAAGTTGATTTTCTGAGTGCTTTGCCTCTGTACTTATAATTAATAATAGGTACTTAAGTATCTGCTATATCATATCCAAATTTGGCCAAATCTCCCTATACCCCACCCCCTGGAGTAGTCACATAAAAGTACCGCGAACTGTTTGCTCTGTGGAAAAAACAGACCATCCACAAAACAGATTTGTGGACACAGCTAGTATGTCGTTAAATAAGCTCCTTCATAATGTAGTAGAGATATTTTGCTTCACCATCCACGCTTATAGATATTGGTAGATGCCGAATATACATTCCATATAGTCGACAGTCTTGGAGGCGTGTTCATAGTGTGTAGATGTGTAATGAACATTTTGTCTAGCAGACTGTCTAGCTGGTATAAGTATGGGCATCCAGTGGGTGTATTATGAAAAATCATGTAGACAGTCTTGTAACCCTTGTAACTCCATACGAAAAAAAAGAAAGAAAGAAAAAAAAAACTAGAATAATAATTATCTTCGGTTATTTCATTGTTATGGTTACAAATTTACTATTCTAAAATGCACAACTTCCTGGAAAACAAAAGAGGAAAATATCTTTATTTGTGTCCAGAAGCATATGCTTCTTATCTTCAACTTTTTGATCAATTTCAGAGTTGGAGCATTTGAAGATGGCGACTTGTAGTTGTGATAACACGAAAATTACGGATGCTATTTGCTGTGCGTTTAAATTCTAACGTTTGAAATACTTAAGAATGAGTATGTACATTTCATCACTGTAACACCAGAAGGTTAGGTAATATGCTGTGTTGTAATTACTATAATCACTTGAATTCGAGCAGTTTTCCAAGAGAATTTGCTGATGCATATTGCCAAGGAACCGCCCCTTCTACAAACAGCTGTGTTTCTATTGGTTTTTGGTTCAGGTGATATGAAAGAATTCTGCGCAAGACTAAAACATCGCTATCATTTGCACTACTGCTACCACCATGTAAGTTGTATTGCTAATTATTGCGTAGAAACTAGCTTGCAAGTGTTGCACGGCTTAGTTATTGTTTTCAAAACCAGCACTAAAAGAATTGTCATGCCAACACATTACCTCTGCATTTGCAAAAATTTTCTCAAGTTCTGCAAATAGCCAAAGTCTTTTATTTTCTCAAAAAGAAAATTTTTTTCTGCATTAACTTGGGTGTATCGAACATTTTTACATCAGTTCAAGCAGTGAAAAGAGAGATTGTTATTCTGTCTAACATATCCGAATACATGTGGAACCCAACCTGCTTCATAAAAATGATGGGGGGGGGGTGTGGATCTAGCAAAGTCAAGCAGTTTTACTCTTTGATTCTAATAAAGATCGTGTTGAACAACTTCTTCCTCCTATGATCAAACTATGTCCAGATTATTTCCACTTTTACTGATAACTGACTATGGTGTAGGCTATATGGTTTGATGATTCTTTCTCATTCTGTTTTGCCGTTTCAATTATCTCATGATAGCAATGGACCTACAATTTTTTATATAATAATTTGAACTTGGAGAACGTATGGTGAGAATGTATACCTGTATAGGAAGGGATGTTACATTTCCCGGAATAAGGGGAAAATCTTCCCTGCCCCCTCTTATTTACAGATTGACTGCGTCACCATAAAAAAGGACTTGAAAGAGTTTTTCAAGTTTTTTTTTAGACGATTAAAGATTCCGATTCAGCATAGCGAAATCAAACTATCATATAACTACCCTACCTTTCCGAATCATTTTGCTGATGTTTATAGAAAGAGGTTTGAATGCAATAAAAGAAACATGAAAACAGATGGTTTCGAAGTAGCTATACAGTATACAGTAAACATGGAAGTATAGTTTCCCTGAAATTATTAGGAATTTCAGATATTTTGCGTTGCTGTGAGAAACAACTTTCAGTAAGCGTACTGTTGTTCTGAAACTTTGAACGCTTTTTTTTTCCTTCTTCAAAACGACACGTCTTGTTATTAGTCGTCCTTTCTGCAGTGTCGCTGTCAATTTATGTGCGTTATTGTATCCCCCCCCCCCTTCTGATACTACGTGTGCCTCTGCATGGTACACGACGCTGTTGCAGACGCGGAAAATCAGTAGATTTCCGAGAAGTTGTCAGTAAAAGGTAACGAGTCTTGTTTTCGTTTCAAGATTATTATCCATGGATGTGCAGTGGTGGCAAGTGATTTGCAGTTTGTCCCACATTGCGTTTCACTTCTAACACTCTCGAGTGTATCGTAATTGTTCTCTGATCAAAAGAATAACTTCACAGAGAATTCATGTTTTGAAGTAAGTACATTAGACGCCGCTTATTAGAACCACTTCGGGACCATAGCAAATTGGTTCCAATAACCGAATGGTTCAATTACCCGAAGTACAAAAAAAAAAAGTTCGGTTTATACATGAAATTAGTGTACAGTACATTATTACACATTAGTACTCGCAAGTACACGTCAGATAGGTTTAATAAATTTGTCGAGGGTCGACTGCGTTTTACATTCCTCTAAAATATTACAAATAAATTGCTCGTACTTAAAGTGTTGTTCGAACCCTTCTTCGTCAGCTCGTCTCTGAACTCCTCTCCTGAGCACAGCAAGTGCTGCAGTCATTTCTCGTACTGTTGGCGGTTGCTCATCAGCGGTGTCACTATCATGATCTTCCCCTTGTTGGACTGAATCCTGTTTATCGATTGAGAACGTAGCAAGTGCTGCATCACAAATTTCCTCTTCAGTGAGAGTTGCTGTAGTTTGAAGATTTGTATCGATGTTGATCCATTCGTCATATTCATTATCTGAGAGATCTGCTGGTTTTTCAGGGCTTGGTAAAATTCTTCTTCTTCTTCAGAATGAGTAAATCCACCATGCCGGAAACAGTTTCGTATTGTCTCATGTGCACGTCAACGTGGTACAATTAAACGAAATGTTGGTTCTATTAAACGCTTGATTTTATGTGTAAAAGAATACATCCGTTCCGTTACTACAGGTTTTGGTTCTAATAGGCGAATGGTTCAATTATCCGTGGTTCAAATATGCGGCGTCTACTGTATAAGGAGGACGTTTTACGGGACCTTATGGCTGTTGTCGCCCAACGATATTATAAATTGTCTGTTTGGCGAGGTAACGTATGTGGTGTGTGTATAGTTTTTGTATCGGTAATTTCTATTAACTGAAGATGATTCCGTTGATTTTCAGCTTATTGATTTTCGTTAATTATATTAACGATATTTTTTGGAGGAAAAGGAGTTTGTTTTTATGTGTAAAAAGAGATGAGTCTTGATGAAGTTTGCTAACATCTTATAAATTTTGAGGTGCATGTACGCTTATCGATTTGAGCAGTCTGTTTGATTTCTTTTACCCTACAATTCCGTAAAACTACATATTAGTAAAAAACGAATAAGCGTGGGTAGATTATTTCATCTGCAAAGTAAAACCGGTTCCTGCTTGGACAGGTGCTGAGAAGCCCCCCCCCCCACACACACCAGTGCCTCCAAAAATTTGACAATTTAATGACAGATCAGCTAATACCAATTAGAACTTCCAGTAGGTACTGAAACAGGATCTGAACCCATGCGCTGTTATACTGATTTTTTGAATCTCTTACTGAAACATACCACACTATTTCATAACGAACCTTACACTTTTAAAGTACCTACATACCCACGTATTTATTAAAAAAATTATTTAAAATTCCGTTGTTTCATCACTAAACGTACCGTATTTACTTAGGAAAGTGTTCGTATTATTAATTAGTGCTTATCTTTTATTGGTCCCATGATACATGAATTGATGAATATGTAGTGTAATGTATTTATACATGAAAAATGTTATGACAAATAATATAAATCTAAATTAAGGTGTTGTCCTAATATGGCCATCAGCCATTGTCGGCATCCTAGGCACGAACCAATCACTTTTAACGCCGGATATGTTGCGTAGGTTGCTCACGTAACCGACAGTGCAGCCAGATTAAAAAAACATCGGATCCCGTCAATAAGTTGATGGTCATATATTTGGACACCTTACCTTATATGTATGTTACACTGTTGTTAATACAAAACATTACTTATTAATTTCAATGAGCTTAAGTTCTCAGATTTTCTGCCCCTTATAAGTTTTCAGAACCCCAAGAAGAAACCTGTTTGCTTTTTATTTTAGTCAATATTCAGGCAGGACTTTATTGTAAAATGACAGCATGACTAGTTTTTCGAGTACAAAACGTTAATTTTGCCATCTAAAACGAATTGAAAAGTACAAGAAAAAATCTGAATTTGCTAACTATTGAAAAAGCAGTAGAAACTTTTCTTTAATTCTGAAAACCGATGTTTGGATTTGTTCAACTTTTCCCAACTGCGATAGTAGTTCTACTAAATTACGAAAATGTGATGGCGTTACCCTGGTAGTTCTGCTAAATTACAAAAATGTGATGGAGGTACCCCCTCCCTTTAGATATATTCATAAAACTGTGATAAATTATAACAGTAATATCACTGTTCCCATTTTGAGGAGTATGAGACTTTTCTGATAAAAAACTATATTTGGCTGTACAATATAGTTTTGAACGGACGCGTACCTACCGTCCTTTACCAAGTCCACTATGCAATCACATGTAAAAAAATTAGAGAAAAATTAATTCAGTGCCTAATAAATACAAGCTCTGGTTTCCACTCGAAATAATACTTATGGTATACGGCATTATAATACATCTTGATTTTTTTTATTATTTACAAAACATTACAATATTATAGTCATTAATCAACAGTATTCAGGTTCAGGCCCGTAGCCCCGCAGCCATTGAAGGCAGAAAGTTGAACCCTCGTATTACTACATCTATGTCGATGTTTCTATACGTGAGGGTACATTTAATGCTCAGAAGTATCGGACGAAAATGCATCCTTGGATGCTAAATAATGGTCTTAGAAGGAAATTATTCGTAAAGTATTTCGATAATGTCGCTAGCTACTTCTTGAGCAGTACATGTTATATACAAAAATATCTACAAAAATAAACGAAAAACGAACCTCTATCACTAATTCTAAAGTATATGTCTGATTTATTAAAAAAACTACTCTATCGCCAATTTGGAATTATATATCTCATTTAAAAATTATTCTTTATCGCTAATTTGGAACTATACGTCTGATTCTTTAGAAACTATACTCTCTCGCTAATTCGGAACTGTACGTCTGATTAATTAGAAACTAAAAAGAACCTTAAGAAGAATAGTATAAAAATAATAAACCACTAAAATATCACAGATTAATTACGAGGACATTGGATTTGTTCAATATGGCATACAAATGCGAGTCTCATCAATAAGAGCTTGGAAGGAAGAAACTAATAGTATGAACACTTATGCATTAGGTAATAGGTAGTATTATACATGTAGATTGATGCAGTAAATAAATAAATTACTAAAATCATTAAAAAGCTTAAAGAACAGTGTTATGTCTCAGAATACTGAGCAGTTACCTAGATCCCATTTGGTTTTTTTCTTGCAATAATAAGTATTATGATTACCTACTTATGTCACTAGGTAGTCCTCTATGTGGCTGTTAATACTACCCGAAGAGTATTATGTGGTACATTTGACGTAGCATCAGAATGTTTTTTATCATTATGATTAATAATATTGACGCCCCGATTGAGCGCAAGTTCGTTAAAAATAAATGACTCATGTCAGGTTGATAAAAAAAAAGAAAAAAGAAATAAGCGTACTAGTTAACTGGAAAACCCGGCTCTTTTTAATAGTTTTTCTTACATTACGTTACCTACTCGATACTAAGTCATTTAAAATGTTCTTATAAGTGCATCGAAACATGCGGTACTCACTATCAACTCTTAGATAATAAGGCTGGGAACCAAAAAATAAATCAAGAAAAACAGAAAGTACTACATGATGAGTATTTAAGGACTAGACATGTTCTTCTGTCCGCGTGTGGAAAAAAAACCCACTTATGTCACAAAATTTTGGTATAGGAAAGAAGATCTCGAGGTAAGTTACCTTCGAGTCGTTCTCTGTAGTCACGGTTTTTTTACATAGGTCCTTGTTACTCTGAGGTACAGATGTATCTGTTATGCACCGTTTTATAATGGTTTCCAATAATCGGTACTGTCCGATTTCGTGATTGGCTTCAAGTAACCGTCTTCATCCAGTTCTTCGTCTTTTTCGTCATCAAAAGAATTATCGTTTATTCTATCGTCTTCGAAAGATTCGCTCGTTTTGTCATCGTCAAAGGCTTCTATCTTATCTTCATCTTCGGCATCCATACTGTTTTGCAACAATGCCCTATGTACAATGGTTATCGTTTCCAAAGGAGGTCGTGGTAGAGGAAGCACATTCTGACGAGTAATAGTCTCCTTCAGTTCCGTAAAACGGCTTCGCGTTTCCGAAAACGTAATCCGTTCTTTCGGATCTTTCCGCCAACAAGCTAACATAATGTCGGCAATCTCAGCTGGGCATTGTTGAGGAACTTCCAAAAGCTTTCTGTCCAGAATGAATTTCAAAACCTGTTGAAAATGAGAAATATTAAAGATGGGAATCACTAAAGTTTCAGCAGATTGTAATACGATATGGTTGTGAGGTCGAGGAAACAGAGAATCCTTGGAAAACTAGCAGAATTGTTTTGAAGTCAGACAGGCCCGTAGCGCACCCTATCATAGTTAAGGTCGGGCCATATTGCAAGAATTATGTACGTCTGATGCTTAATATACTCGTAGATACCTACGCATTATATATTCGTCAGTGTTATCATTGTTTAAATTTAATACAGACCCTAGATTAGTCCAAGCAGTGTTTCCAAAGAACAAAAAATTTATGACTAATATGCGTACCTACAGCAAAAAAAGAAAAAAAATAGGTCGGGAGCAGAGCTGATCTGAGCTGGTTCAGTATAAGCCCACCCGAGTTACAGTTCTGAGTCTTACCTCTTCATTCGAGTGACCAAAATATGGCTGTTTGCCGTAGCTGTATATTTCCCATAATACAACGCCGTAAGACCAGATATCAGATTCTAGCGTGAATCGACCGAACACTATGCTTTCGGGAGCCATCCATCGAACGGGTAACATCCTAGTACCTCCAATCTAAGTGAACAGAAGAAACTAGTACGTGGGACTAGAAAACCATATTACGGTTATAAATCAATCTGAATCACCTTACTTTGTAGTAATCGCAAGTATAGACGTCTCGGCTCATGCCAAAGTCGGCAATTTTTACTACAAGACCGGATCCCACTAGACAGTTTCGACAAGCTAAATCTCGATGGACAAATCTTTGTCGCGCTAAGTACTCCATGCCGTCAGCAATCTGCAGTGCAATTGATAGCAATGATTCCTGTAACAAAAGTTAAGACTGAGTCTCATGTGAGATATAAAAGTTTCATTATCAACCGAAACAATTTTGATGTGGGTGTGCATTTAATAAGCAATGATGTTTTGTCTGTCTTTCGCACGCTCTAGTGATCTACACATCAATGTGTAAAATCAGTTTGGTCAAAAATTACTCCCTGATTTGGCGATTATCAATGAAAAATACCCTATGAAAATAAGATCCTGTGTTATCAGTTCATTTCTTCCTTCTAAAAAATTTAAGATTTTCGTACATAGGTAGTCATCAGATTTGTTCTACATGTACGAGTATAGTTAAGGACGATTTATCTTTTTTACATTATTTTCCTCCTTGGTCGGAAGTCGAAGTGGCGAATAAATCGGGTATCAGAGAATTGAAAAATATGAAATGGAATCAATATGTAGGTTTCCGAACGTCTTAATTTACTTTTGGGTTTTGTTTTAAATTTCCACTTCAGATCGTCACCGGCTGGATCTTAAGAATTTACTAATTAGCTAGGTAGCCAGTTCGTTGGCGGTATGTCATACTTGTCAGTCTGTCAGTATATCTACTTGTTTAGCTTGTTGTTTTACTACGACAGTCTAGGATACTGGAATGTTGAATATGGCCCACAAAACCCCCTCATTAACCATCACTCTGCTGGTATCAGAGTCCCCCGTCTAGAAGCTGCGTGCTTCGCTCTTGGTCGGTGTCTAATTAGCTGTCTACCTGGCAGGTTGATTGACTGGTTAGTAGTCTGTATGTAACTGTTTGAACATTTGACAGTTTATTTGCCTTTCTCTGTAACTGGTTACAGAACTGTCCCTACGAGTCTTTGAATTTTTCAGGTAGGTAGCCAACAACCAGCATATGGTCGTTTGTTTCGTAAAAAGATGGTAGGCCAATTTTAGGATAGGTTCTCGAGAGTAGGTTACTTACTGGTGATAATTTCGGTAAACCGGGTACACTCAACCAAAACTGATGGTTGCTGTTCCTCAAAACTGTGGCGAGATCTCCGAATGGCATATACTCGAAAACCATCCAAGGAGCGTTCGTATTATCTGCGAATAAAAATATCGTTACTGTTGAGTGCCAATTTCTAAATAAAAGTCTACCATTTTAAAGGCCGCTTTCTGTCACGCCCCTTCAAGTTGGGTTTGCAGAAATGTGATAATCAACCGTCAGATTTGTACTGGAAAACTTGGTATAAGTTTGAAGCCATGTGGAGCCTATTTCGTTTGAAATATGGTAAATTGTCAGTTGTTTGCATTTGTAGCAGCTCGGTTCTGTACATGAGTTGAATTACCTGACGTTAACATTTGTATACTACCTATTTGCGACTAGGATCGAGGAATAAATGTGTCCCTCGCCCTTCTCAGCGATATGAGAGAGACTTATGAAGATTTAAAGAAGTGAATGTGACTGATGTGAATAAAAATGCAAAGCCGCATCTCTACTCCATTTTCAACTGATTTATGCGGCTGTTTCTCCATGCCAGAGTGCCTCTTCCTCAACTTTTGTCGCATGAGGTATGGACTTCAGTTTTTAAACCCGTTTGAATTCTACATCATGATTCTTTCTCATGTTATAATTTGTTTATGATTTCGGAAAGAACTGGTATATATTCTTAGCACCTTGCATGTAATATGGTCACACGTTGACCATCTTTCATACCTACCACGAGGACAAAATCCGGTTAAACTTAAAATGTTTTCGTGATGAAAAGAACTCATGATTTCCACCTCCCTCATAAAGTCTTCTTCTGCCTCTACATCGGTCGTCCGTTTCAGCATTTTAACTGCGACTGTTTCAACGCGTTCAACTCCATTATCAATAACGTGAAGTTGACCTGTAAAAAAACGATGAGAGATTAGTTTTTGATTATGGAGAGTAAACACGATATCTGCTATAGATAAAAGCTTATTAACCAGACCGGTAAAAATTATACGTTAATCAGTTTATCCTTCGTCGGATATTAAAATAGAAACAAATCGACATTCAGGGGCTATCACATCTCAGTTCTTCGTGCATATTCCGCACTGGCCGCGTGTACACAGTCGAAGACCATTATACAGTGAAATGGTGAAATGACTTTTTATAATACATGATGAGAAAGGCAATGTTTACGTTGGTGTTTTGCGAGCGAAAAGAAGCTGCAAACGAAACCTGCGTGTAATGTAACATTACATGTTGCATTACAGCTGATGCGCGCTAGTCTGTACCGGCCTTATAGTGAACGCGCCTTAATGAAAGGTTGCGTCAGGTTTTTACGTAGGAACACGTGGCACAATTTCTGGCCCCTACCTCTGTATGCATGTACGAGTACGTCAAGTGTAAGCATATGGAGAAATTGAAAGGCAAGGCTGTGGTACGGTACTTAGATGTAGTGTGATATACTACTGAGTTATGATGTCGTACTGTAAAGTGAACTGAGCTAATTAAGTTTTTGAATTTATCTGAGTTTTATTTTGAATTCGAATATTGACGATATACCTATATAGTATCATTCATTCTAGATATAGACTATGCCAGCGAAAAATATTGCCATTTCTGATCATTAATTATAAAAACATATCTTGGAGTGTTTTCATGACTCGTGCAAATTACTCACTCGCCTATATGGCTCGTTTCGCAAAATTGCCCTCACATGTAAACACTCACTTTGAAACCTCGGTGTGTAATATACTATTTTTTCTGAACCAAACTTGAATTAAAAATAATGTGAATAGCTGAGAACCTTTGTAAACTTTTCCGAAAAATCCTTCCCCTATTTCTTGCAAGTCTGTGATTACGGATCGTTGTATAATTGGTACAATCGATGAAATCATTTCCGTCGGACCGCCTGCTGAGGTGTATTGCGGATTCGTCGTGTACCTCTCCTCCAGTAAAATATTCTTCTCTAATTGAATAGGTAAAGCCTGCGATAAAATTAACAATTTTAGTATTCCTATTTTGCGAACTTCGAAGCCAACATTCATAAGGTAAGGCAAGGTTGCTTTATATGGACCACATTTTATTTTTTGGTTATACGTTTGCGCATATGAGTCTAAAAATGTTGCTAATAGCCTTGAATGGTAGCCCAAGGATCCTATAATATCACCCCCAAAAGGAAATTTCAAAAAAAATAAGAATTAGATTTTTAATTTTTTTTTTTTTTGTAAGTGTCATGAGTTGCAAAATAAATGTTTAATATTATAGTTAAACAGTTTCGATAAGTGAAAAGAAGTTCTGTACGCATCATGAATTCAGAGCATGTAACAAATTGCCTAAGAGTCGTCGAAGGAACGGAATGTAGTTTGGAGTTGTTTCTTTTTTTTAATTGATTTACCTAGTACTGCCTTAGCTTAGGGCATTCTCCAGTACATGTGAATACATACAATGATCTAAGCTAAGTATAAGATAGTTATATGAGTGGATAGGACTTGAGGGAAAAGTTGACCAGTGTCACATTTCCTTCCTTATGGATTTTAGGCCAGGTTAGTCCTCTTCAGTCTCCTGACGTCCTGTGTTGTGTCAAGGAGAATAATTGTCTCAGGATTTCGGTGAAAATGTAATCGTTGCTTGTGGCATTGAGCTGCTACTTTGATGACTTCCTCTAATGTTAGGATTCTTAGGTCGCGGTGCAGGGCACGATTACTGACGTACCAAGGGGCGTTTACGATGAAACGTAGAACCTTATTCGTTGAATTGACTCTCGATTTGATTTTTTTGCGCAGACCCAAAGCTGAAGCCCGTACTGCCATATTGGCTTCAGGATGGCCATATACAGTCGACGTTTGTTATCTCTGTGTTCAGCTTGGATTTCCTGCCAATGAGCCATAATATACTTCTTAGCCGTAGCTCGAACTCTTGGCGCTTTTTCTTGATGTGGCTTTCCAGTTTAACTTGAAGTCGAGTGCCATTCCAAGATATTTCGAGTTTTCAGTCTTTGGAATTGTCGAGTTCCCTATTAATATAGGCTGGAATACATAATTCCTCAGGGTGAACGGTGGTATTGGTTAATTCAGCCTTAATGCGCCATTTGGCGGCCCATATAACTACAGCTTTTTGCAGTCGTTTGGTTGCTGTTGATTGGTGTTCACTGACTGAAATGAGAGCTGTATCGTCTGTATGGGTAGCGTTAATGACTTCCTCAGCGGTTGAGACGTCGGCTGTAAAAAGTACATAGAGGAGAGATCTAAGGATGCTACCTTTTGAGGTACACCTGCTTGTATTGGATAGTCATATGAGATCGATTCTTCATAGTGAACTTCGAATCTACGGTGGCTCGGTAAGATTCCAGGATTTCGCTGAGATTTCCCGAAAGTATGCGGCTTAGCTTTTGGATTAGCCCGCCGTGGTGTACTCGGTCAAACTCTTGACTGACGTCTAGGAATACAATTTCGCAGAATTTTTTTTCCTCCAGGACCTTCTCAATGACTTGAACGACTCTGTGTACTTGATCAACTGCCGCGTGTTTTCTTTGAAAGCCGAATTTATGATCCGGCACCACCCTTTTGTCGTTGAGACAATTCTCAATCCGGTTAAATAGAATTTTTTCCATCGTCTTCGCTTTTATATATATATATATATATATATATATATATATATATATATAGTTTTAATTCGCGTCATTGTGGTGCCCGAAATGGTCATTAACTGAACTTGAGGTGCCCGGTCATGACGTTGAGGTGCCCGTTTCGGGCACCACAAGGTATTTACGTTATTTCAAGCTGAAGTACGAGGTAGGGGGACAGGGTATCGGAAAAACGCATTTTTGGATGGGCACCTCTAAGTCGGATTTTATAGAGTCTTATACAGTTTAGTCCCAGGTGTTTTTAATCAGAGAGCGCCACTTGTTATACACTGTATATGTTACTATCCGGTAATAATGCGTTGAGGAGCCCAGTAGAATTTATAATGAAAACTCCCTGAGGTGCCCGGTTTCCGACAACGTCGCAATGCTGTGGAGATACCTATGTAATACGTTACACTGTGATGGGCTGTTATTTTTTAAGGGTCGCGGTCGGCTGCGAATAGCCGAGCCTATTGTAGTTTTTTTTTCCTTCTCTTCTTCTCAATTCCAGTTCGAAATGTCAATGGTCATGCAAGGTAAATGTACCAGTAGCTGTCTGTTTAAAAGCCGTATTTGGCTAATAATGAATTGTTTCTCTTTGTGTTTTGATCATAAGTACCTACTTGGTAATTTTTTTTTAAATTTGGACACTTAAGTCATGAACATCGCTAGGGGCGAAGGTAAATAGGTGATACTTGCCCCCTCAAATGTTTCTTTTTTGGGGTGAGTAGAAATGATTAAAATTACCCTCCCCCAAATTCAAATGCGAACGTGAGTAAATATCATTAAAAAAATTACTCCTCCATCGCCTAAAAAAATACACCGAAGCCGATGAATGTAGGTCAACACTACTGAAAAAATTACCCTTTCAAAAAATTTTCCAGCGACGTCTCTGATTCGACTTATTAATTAAATTTTTTACTTGAATTTACATTCATTTTAAAATTTAATAATTAATTTTTTCTGAGGTATAAAATTGCATGAATATTCTGTACATAGGGTGTGCCAATTCACTTGTTTTCTCTTCTGTATCCCAGAGCGCTTTCGGCTGTTACGCCGTCTCCAGTGGAATACCCCGAAGAAAAGTGAATTGGCACACCCTACATACAGAATACTAGCAAGTTCGCTCACACTACAAAATTGACAGTAAAGTTCATGAATGCCTGACCAGGTCTATCAGTAACTGACCACACCGTGTTCCAATAGCTGACCACATTTATAAATTGATAATTCTAGGCAATCAAGGAATGGGCTCTGTGGCAAAATAAATTCGTTTTGGACAGAAAAGAGAAAATTCTGTAAGTACATCCCTAAATTCCTAATTTCTTACGAATTCTCCAACTGAAATGACATTGCATAAGGAAAGGGAATAAAAAGCGGTAAAGTAATTTCATTTAAAATTGATAGCATATATTTTTCGGAACAGATAAACCAAAAACGATGTTCTTTCAAGAAGCAGAAGGGACGATTTTTTCCCTCTCGACCAAAATAAAATGTTTCCCTTTTTTTTCACATTCATGACATTGAAGAGAGGGAAGGGCTGAGTTCTTTTTCCTCCTGAAAAGACGTGATACCAAAGCTCACGGAATGATTGACTGAGGAGGGGTCTATTTGCTTCTAGGAAAGAACAAATCTTCAGTTTCTAACTTTGCTCATTATTTTTTAATTCACAAAATTTTGCTTTTGAAGGGTGAGAAATCTGGATTATGGTGTGCCCAGTATTTCAAGCTAGCACCCATTGCAAGTTTTTTGGCACAGCCAAAATCAGGGAGTTGGCAGTTTTATCATATCACAAGTTTTTTTTGTTTCTACACCCTTCCACCCTTTAAAAAAAAAATTCCAATTTCAAGTGTGTGATATTTTTGACTCGAAAATAGTACAAATGACCATCCATGACAGAAAAAGAAAGTTTAAATTTATTTACCTAATTTCAAATTTCTCTACTTTCGTTTTCATTAATATTTTTTCACTTTTTTTTTTTAAATAAATAAATTTTTGAACTTATGTGTTTACTGTTGTTTTTTGGAACTGCCCAAAAAATTTTTGGTACTGTCCAATATGGGCGGTACAGCCCTTTAGAATAGGCGTTGTTTCATGCTGAGTCAGTTTGGCTCATTTGACGTGTGTTATTTAGATTTTGAGGCTCGTACAGATTTCGATGAGATAAATAATCAGAATTAAAAAACGAAGTGGAAACTTGCAACTTTATTCGAAGAAAAAGAACAAAACTGTCGCAGATAAGAAGTACTGTTTCTTTCTTTGAAGAGGAAAATGAAACGGCCTTTGCCTCATTGGATGGACAAGAATTTCATTCCTCTTTTTGAAGTATGGAAAATAACTTGTTCTACTTTTTGAATAACAAGAAAGCCAAAGGGACAATTTTTTCCTCTCTTAACCAAAAATAAAATTTTTTCTCTTCCTTACATCGAGGAGAAGAAAGGGCCGATTTGTTCCTCCTCCTGCAGAGAACATGCTGAGATAAGAAGGGCTCTATTTGCTTCTAGAAAAGGAAGGAGTGTCTAGTTCATTTTCCAACTTTGATATTTGTTTAGTTTACAAAATTTTACTAATCGAGTGAAAAATTTGGATTATAATTTTTGAAGTCAGCGTCTATTCTAAGATTTTCTTAAACTGCTGATTTTATCACAATTTTTCTTTATTTCTACCATCTCCCTCGCCTAGAAAAAAAAATTATTCAATTTCCAGTGTGTAATGGTTTTAACTCGAAAATGTTTAAAATAATTATTCGTGAAACAATTGTTCACGACAGAAAAAATTTTGCCTTTCCCTTTAAAAAAAAATCGTTCGCCATCATTTCAAGTCTTTACGTTCAAATTTGATTTTATTACCTAATTTCAATTTTTTTTTACTTTCATTTTGTTAATATTTCTAACTATTTTTTTTTTTTTTTTTTTTTAATGAAAAAGTCTTAAACGTAAATTTTTGGTACTGCCCATTAAAATAAATACAAACTCAAACGAAGTATCGAAGCAAGGTTTTATGGGTTGCTGATTTCAAATATCGTATCAGATTTTTGATTCGATCCTAATTTGGGCCTGAAAATACAAATTTAATCCCATATCAAATGGGCCACTTTGACTTTACTGAAATAACAGAATAAGTTATTGGAATAGGAATTTTTTGGGTCACCGGTTACAAAAATTCAATCAGATTTTGGTCCAAACTCAGTTTTGGATCCCTGTATTCGGATAATCGATCAGATATTTAATCCGATTCAAATCAGTGCCCCGGATGCATTTTTCCCTCGCATCCGAAGGGCCAATGGGCGAGGTATTCCACGAAGACAAAAAAAAGAACATTTTCATTTTTTGAATGAGAAGATTTACTAACTTCGATCATTTGTTTAGTTTACAAAATTTTGTCTTTGTTGAGTGAGAAATTTGGATTATGGTGTTTAATGTTTCAAGTCAGTGTTTATTCTAAGCTTTTCTTTTGACCTGTCAAAACTAGAAAATTGACGGTTTATTCTTTGTTTCAGCACTTCCCTTTCCATATTACAAGTACATAATATGGGATATTTTTGACTCGAAGATTCAAAATAATAATTATGTACGAGAAAAAAAATATCGCCCCTCATTAAAAAAAAAAAAAAAAAATGAAAGAAACAAGAGAGTAAAAAAAAAGTGGTTTGTTATTCTTTTAACTACTCAAGTTCAGTTTCGACTTTGATTACTCAGTATCGTATTTTTCTACTTTCACTTTCGTTAATATTTTTAAGTTTTTTTTTTTTTTTTTTTTTAATAATAAATAAATTTTAAACGTATACAGTGTGGAACAGATCATCACGCAACATAGGAAAGTCCCATAAAGCGCACGTTGATGTGTACCATGGTGGAAAACGTCGTACTGGTGCAAATCAACACGCAACACGTTCAGCCCTCATCTGTCAATCTTGTGGTATTCAAGATCGGCTACATGTCGCGGGGTCGTTCACACCAATATGAAACAATGTATAGGTTACGCATAATTTCATCGAAAATGTTTGGAAAAAAATGCCGATAATTTCCGAAGAATCTCAACGGAAATCTTTAGAAAAAATTTCCAATCTTTCCCAAAGAATTTCATGAAGATTTTTCGAGAAAATCTTTCACTAATTTTTGAAGAATAATAGGAATTGGGAAAAAACTACGACTGTTTTTAAAGGTACTTATCAACAAATTTCAGGTAAAATCTCAGAAGAAATCTTTGGAAAAATTTCATAAAAAATCCTTAAAAAATTTCCGATAATTTCCGAAGAATCTCATGGGAAATATTTGGAAGAATTTCCAATGTTTTCCAAAAAAATTTATCAAAATCCTTCGAGAAAATTTTTCTATTGTTTATATAGAATTTCATGGAAATATTCGGGGGAAAACTCCGATGGTTTTTGAAGAATTTTTATGAAACAATCTTTAGGGAAAATGTTCGATGATCTCCGAAGAATTTCAATTTCCAATAAAAGTCTTTGGAAATTAACGGAATTTTTCCCAAAACTTTCCGATGAAATTTCTTAAAATCATCGGATATGGTTTCCGAAGATTCTCGATGAGATTCTTCGGAGGTCATCGAACATTTTTCCTGAAGATTGTCTAATAAAAATTCTTCAAAAACCATCGGAGTTTTCCCCCGAATATTTCCATGAAATTCTACATAAACAATAGAAAAATTTTCTCGAAGGATTTTGATAAATTTTTTTGGAAAACATTGGAAATTCTTCCAAATATTTCCATGAGATTCTTCGGAAATTATCGGAAATTTTTTCTAAAAGTTTCCTACGAAATTCCTTTAAAATTGTTAGAAATTTTCCCGAAGATATTTGATGAAATTCTTCGGAGATCATCGAACATTCTTTCTAATGATTTTTAATAAAATTCTTCAAGCCATCAGAGTTTCCCCAAATATTTCCCACGAAATTCTTGAAAAATTATCGGAAAATTCTCCCGAAGATTTTTAAAGAAATTCTTTGGAAAACATTGGACATTTTTCCTAAAGATGTTTGAAGAGATTCTTCGGAAATTATCGGAACTTCAAACATTTTCAATGAAATGATTCCAAACTAGCGCAATGTTGCGTGTTGATTTGCACCAGTATGACGTTTACCACAGTGGTACACATCAACGTGCACTTTATGGGACTTTCCTATGTTGCGTGATGATCTCACTGTATGTATGTACTGCTGTTTTTTGGTACTGCCCAATATGGGCGGTACTGCTTAAGTATTAAGGTCACTGAAAAATGCAGATAAAAATATTCAGAATAAAATATCATATTTAAAATTTAATTACGCGAACACACCACAATTCAGATAACTTTACGAGCATGACAACTACTGTAATTTATACATGTCAGACTTGGACATATCCAAGTCAAAAAAAAAAATAATAAATATGAACTGATTTTCACTCTTTTTCTTGGAAAAAGAGAAACTTGCTCTCCTTCCTTGAGAGTACCTATCGTCGCTTTAATTTAGCGAATTTAATGGACTTCCTTCCTCTCTTCCAGGAAAGGAACCCAGCCTTTTTCCTAGGGAAAATGAAGAAAATAATTATGCCTTCACATTCTTTAGTGAAAAAATTGCATTTTTTTTAATCTGTAAGAGAAAGAAAACTACAACCTAGATCAAAAAATCCTTATTCCAATAATTTGTCCAATTTTTTTTTTTTTTTGCATAGTCAAATTGACTTCTTCGGAGAGAACAAAATTGGAAATTAGCATGCCAACAGGGGTGATATCAAAAATCTGATTAAATTTTCGAATACAGCGACATAGTCTGTAATTCTCCAGTTTTCTTTTATCCCCTTTTTTTATGTAATAGAATTATTTGAGCTTCATTCCATTGGTTAGGTATTTTTTCCTCTTCTATAATTTTGTTGCATATTACTTCCAGGGGGCGAGCAATTCATTCAAGAATAATTTCATGAATTAATTTTCTATAGTGTCAGGTCCTGAAGCTTTTCCTATCTTTAGATCTCTCACAGTCTGGCTTAACTCAGCTTTTATTATCTTTGGGAGGGGTTCCGCAGTTTTTTCGTTTCGTTTCAGATACTCACTGACCTTCCTCAGTATTTTGATCTCGTCGCTTTGTTTTTTCTCTGTTTCTACGTATAGTTTCTCGTAATATTTTGTTGCTTCCTTAATAATTTTGTCCCTCCCCGTGATTATATTCCCTGCACTAATATACAATTCCATAATTAGTTTAGTTCCCCTGCTTATTTCCTTTTTCCATTTACGTGTTGACCATGTATCCTCTATTATTTCTCTTGTTTTTCTTTCCTCAAATATTCTGCAATCCTCTCTGATTTTCCTTCTTACTAGTTTGTTGATTTCAGCTAGTTCTATTTTCTGTTTGTGAGTCATTTTCCGTAACTTTTTTAATAGTTCCCTCTTTTCTATTAGCTTTTTGGTTTCGTTTGTGAGTTTGTCATCGGTGTTAGGTTGTCTCTTATTCGCGCCATACTTTTGTGTTGTTGAGCTACATACGTCGATCAATTTTTCGGATAGTTCCTTGTACACTCATGTTCTCAGAATAATTTGGTACATGTGTCATCTTTGTTGTGAGATTCTCTCTTAAATAGTTACTTGCCTCCTCCATTTTGTGTAGCAGTATTATGGAGTTCCCAGTTTTGTTCGTTTTCCTATATGATTTGTATATTCGGCTCTTTTTGGCACACTAATAGTCCCCTGCACATTCTATGATCAGGTGCGAACTCAAATATCGAAACAACTGTTATATCTTTTATTATAGCTAATTCATTGATCAATAAATGGTCGATTTCATTTTTTATTTCTCTGCTAGGTGAGATTCAGGTCCATTTTCTTTTTTTTCTCTTTTTGAAGAAGGTCCCTGCCACTCAGGAAAACAATCAAATAGTTACGACTAATAATAATTTTGAAAAATGAAATATTTGACAATATTTCAAACTGAGCTCTATTCGACATTACTAACTTCGAAATAATTCGAATGCAGAAACATATGAAAAAAATTGTGAGAACCCCTTTTATTGAGAATTATAATAAGAAAATTTCAAATCCGTCATCAAGATTGAGCTATAGAGTCATTTTTTAACCAATTTTACTAACATTCTCAAGTGTATCTCAAAAACAAAGCTTGCCGACCAATTTGAACAACAAATTTGAACTCAGTGTGAAAAATTTAGTGAAAAACTATGAAATAATCTTTAGGGAAAATTTCCGATGATTTTCAAAGAATTTCTTTAGAACTTTTCGAGAAGATTCCTTTGATTTCCGAAGATTTTTGTCGAAAATATTAAGGAAAAGTTTCCGATCATTTTCGAAGAATATCAGTGGACATCTTGGACATAATTGAGAAAAATCTCCGATAATTTCAGGAGAATTTTGTCCGAAATTTTAGCAAAAATCTCCAATGATTCTAAAAGATTTTATCAGAACTCATCGTGAAAAGGATTTCTTCAGAAAAAAGTTTCGATGATCTTCAGAGATTTTCATCGGAAACTTTTGAGACAAATGACCGATGATTTCCGAAGAATTTCATTAAAAATGTTCGTGGATAATCTCCGATGATTTCCGGAGAATTTCATCGATGTCTTCCAAAGAATAGTTCCTCAAAAATCTTTGGGAAAATTTTCCGTTAAATTTTGAAAAATATCATCGGAAATATTTGGGAAAAAACTCCGACAGTTTTTGAAAAATTTTATCGAAAATCTTGAGGAAATATCTTCAATGATTTCCAAAGAAAAATTTATTTGGATATCTTCGATAAGAATCTCCCTCCGATAATATTTAAAGAATTTCTTAGGAAATATTCGGGGAAAATCTCCGATGATTTCCAGGAATTTCATCGGAAATTTTTAGGAAAACATTTCGATAAACATTGAAATTTTTTTCTACAGATTTGGTTTGCTGGTGGCAGCGAGCATATTCCTTGTTGTGTTTAACTTTTTATAAATTCCTACTAAGACTGAATAAAAACTACCCAAGTGTAGATATATCAAAACAAGAAAAACCCTTAACGATCATTTTAAATCTTTGGAAAAAAAATTTTCCATGTAAATATTTTCGATCGTTAGAAATTTTGAAACCAGGCCTTGATTTCCCGTGGCTGATGAGGTTTCAGCTTCGGGTGACAAAGGGACGGCAAATCCTAAAAACCCGTTATATTTTTCTTCCGCTTTCACCTTAAGTCTTATTCAAATATATGTAATTGGTGGGAAGGCTCCGCCATTTTTCCAGGGCATACCACAAGTAGGGCGGCAAAAGTATTTCAGTCTCCAGTAGTAGATCCGAGCCTAACCTGGATTTATTATCTTCTGCGATAGGTAGAGAGAAGAAATATAATTTATGCACAGAGAAATGTGAGTTCAGAGACAATCAACAAGAATCTCTTTAGATACAAGAAGCACAAAATATTTACGCGTACAGCACCCGAGTCCTATTCTGATTTAAAGAGAATAAAAAAAAATTATTATTCTAACCTATTATTTCAAAAGCAACACTGAAATGTTAATAACTTTGTTGAGTTTTTGTTCCTTCCATTAACACCCCATCCTACTTCCTACCATTAACAGCCCATCCTACTATAGAGAAATATGGTAAAATGTCATCAATTTAGGACTGTCCTTTTTTCCTGATGTATTCCGTATCAGGTATACGTATACTATCGCACTCAATATTGAATATTTGATCTGCAATTCCCTTCCTCACAACAGAAAATGGGTCTTTTAAAATGTTGTAATCGAGTTTTTACGAACCTTAATTAACCTTGACGAGTTTTAAAGAATCTTAAAATATATTAAAAATAATAAGCAAGAAAATCCACTAAAGAATGTTGGAGAAAGATCTCGCCAAAATACCAAAATATATATTTTTTCTTCAGATTTCAAAATTCAAATTTCTTGATAATTCAGGAGAATGGCTCAGCAGGTGGAGAAATAGAAGCAAGACGCTGTTGCTACCTGTATATTATTTACTTCAGAATCTTTTCTTACTACTTGTAAAGTTTGAAAATGTTTATTAGCAGACTAGGTCGAAGTCTGAATGGTCAAAATTGAAAAAGTGAAAACAATTTCGATTGTGTGCTTGTTGGTCTCAACCGTTTTTATCTCGGCGACATAAAAATCCGGTCAGCTCGATGGAGTGGTGCCTCCTACAACGTCTTCCAGAGTTGTTCAATTTAGTAAAATTGACCCTCACTTAGAAAACATGGAATGGAAAGTCAACGACATGAAAAGAGTAAAAAAGAACAAGAGGATATAATGGCTATAATATACAAGAATTGAAACGCGACTTAATGGTTACAAAAAGATATTGCCGGATTTGAACTATTTACAATATAAACAACATGTTGTACAAATCGGCGAAAACACAGGAACTAAAGAAGTGAATAGCAAAGACAGTTGAAAAGTCGAATGCTGGAAAAATCTTAGCGAAAACAGTCTGTCTTCACAGGTAGGCCGATTGCTTTTTAAGGAAAACTTCTCGGAGTGAACTCGAAAATTTAATGTTTGTTTCGCGTATTCGCGAAAGGATGAGGCCTACACAGAATTTAGAAGAAAATTGTTGTTGTCGTAATACAAGGCATCGTGAATATACAGATACGGTAGAAGGGCAGAATTAAAAAATGAAAATTTCATGCCATAAAATATGCCGAACTTGATAGATACGATACCATAATACGTTAATTTTAATTCAAAATTCCCAATTTCTTCAAATTCTGAAAATCTTTTCATTCTATACATCATGTCCTTTTTGGGGCGAAAAATTTTCGGCGAGCTTTGGCGTCGGCGCTGGTGCTAATTATACTCAAATTTTCGAGACAAATTTATTCAAATCCGTCGTGTCAGAATTGAGCTAGAGTTATTTTTTCCACCAATATCTCGAACATTTTCTAGCCTTTCTCGGGAACGGAGCGTCACCGCCAAATTTGAACTGAGCGTAAAAAATTGAGTAGAAAACAATCCCTAATTAAGAATTTTTGATTTTTTTGAATTTTGAAAATTTCTCCCTACTATACATCGTACGCTTTTTGGAGCGAAAAACTTTTCGGTGAGCTTCGGCATCAGCAGTGGTGCTAATTACTCAATTTCTCGAGATTAATTCAAATCCGTAGTATCAAAATTGAACTACATTCATTTTTTGACCAAAATCTCCAACATTTTCTAGCTTATCTCGGAACGGAGCGGAGCGTCACCGCCAAATTTGAACATTTGAACTCAGCGTGAAAAATTGAATGGAAAAGAGTCCTTAATGGAAGCATATTGTCCAACTTCCGATCCATTGAGAGCCACAGCTAATTATAGGAAAGAATCAACGATGAAATATTTACAAATGTCAGAGGGAACATTGTCCAAGAAAACAAATAGTTTTTCGTTATTATTGCTCAGTACAAGTTCATTAAATGGGAAATAGCCGCGATTAACAACATATCCCGTAATTATAATCACATTCATTTTTTAATGATTAAAAACAGCACTATATAGGCCCACACTACCAAAATTGCATTAGTACTCGTAGTGCATGCATCGTCGTGTGAACCGAGCCTATAGGCGATATATACTGTAGCTAATTTCATCCACCCGCTGTTCGCATGAACGCTCTACAGATGTAAAAACTTCAAAGGCGATGATTTTCGAACTGCATAGATTTGGCAACTGAGCTGGGCACCTCAACTCCCAAATTTATAAATATACAGGGGCACCACAAAGCCATCTAATTAGCGGGCGCCACAAAGACGTAAATTTATAACTGGGTTCCTCAGTGACATTAAACGACCTGGGCACCACAATGATATCCAATCATCTATATATATATAATATATATATATATATATATATATATATATATATATATAATATATATATATATATATATATATATATATATATATATATATATATATATGTGTGTGTGTGTGTGTGTGTGTGTGTGTGTGTGTGTTTGTGTGTGTGTGTACGGAATAACCGTATAAAGTGAGGTCTTGAGTCCGCTGAACACCGGCGTTGTGGGGTCCATTTTCGTTGTGAGGTCTTCGGCTAGGACCCCACAACGTTTTAACCAGATTTTTCGATACTTTGGGCCAAAATAATAGCCTAGAGCTTGATCCCGATTTGTTTTGGAAAAAGTCCCCCCTATGACTATTTTTCCGCTATACACTTTGTGTATCACCAAGTGTAAAGACTCTCAGAAGTATTCGCATTACTACAACGTTCTGAGGCCTCGGTGAAAACGCCGACGTAGTGGGGCCCCACGTTGCCAATTCTCACCATTCCTCTATACCTATGCAGGACGTTGCGAAGGTCGCAAATTGTGGAGTGAAGTTCGCGAGTAGTGGTTTACTCTGAAATCGAATTAAGAACGGGCTTGTGAAGCTAATTTGAAATTGTGTGTATTGGTGCCTGTATTTCGCGGCCGTTGGGAGGTCACACACCTGAATAATTTTAGGTATCGCTGTGGGGCCACCATCTTGTATTCTACCAAGCACTCACTCTTAATTCCAAAATGAGTAGAATCATGATACTACAAAGTCTGAGAATCCGCAGTTCATCGACTGAAGTATCAGCATGGTTATACATGGGTCATTCTCCCAATATTTCAATATTGTCAAAAACTAAGAATGTTAGAAAATAATTTTTTTTTGTGAGATAAGTGTAAATCTCTTCTATCATGTCAATCAACCAAAGAGTTCAAAATACATAACCTGACATACAGCTAACTAGCATCCCCAAACTGTCAAATTACGGTCAAAATTCCATCATCGTCTATGTAACCACTCACGGATTTTTCTTAAAAACGCATCACACAGACAGACATTTCTAATAAAAAATTTATGTGGAATGTTTGTTGTGCAAGTCATTTGAGGACGCTGCCCAAAATTTTGACCCCTCAAGAGGGTCTACCAGCTACGTTGAAGTTGTGTAACCACTTTTATTCCTTCGTAGTTTGCACATTTTTATGGTGCTTATTGTGGGTGACATTCGTTTCACGAAAAAAAGTAGAAACCCTGAATCCTTATAGTTAGAAGGAGGTTATGTCTCGTCCACAAAATAATTTCCAAAAATTCCGAAGTTAACATGGTTATACAAAATGTTTTTTTAAACTGAAAATCGACTTTCCGTACTCTAAATTTTCCTTTGTAGACTACAGTAATAAACTGTGAAGCAATTATCACAAGTATCGAATAACCGCATACTTGTAGCAAGCCAACACTGTAGAATATACAAACGTGCTCAGTATTAAATTTTTTCAAAGTACTAGCTGCCTACAGTCAATTTATACACAAAATATTCCTTCGTCGTCTACAAGATTTTTTCCCTTCGTCATATCCGAGTAAGACCCCTCAAAAAATCTATCCAAAATATATTTAAATTGATAAGCTTGCCTCTAATCGACTACCTATCGGTAAGGATCCTCGAGTTATCGATTTAATCGATTTTCCTGCATGCATAACACTGAAAATTGAAATAAAGGATCCGGAAAAATTTTCTTACGCTTCCCGTATTAAAAAGCATATTCCACTGATTGCGTCACGTATCCAATACTGCCGTGTTAAACAAGAACAATCTATGTGCACATTTAGGGAATTTGAGGGTGATTATGATCCGAGTGTATCGGTCTCTGTATTTTGTGGTCGTTGGGAGGTCACACACCTGAATTTTTGCTATCGCTGTGGGGTCACTTACTTCTATCACATGGAGGTGCTTTCACTTTTTCCACTGAGGACTCCGGGAAGACATTCATATGTTTGGAGAGTTAGAATGGTGTGTGGGTTTGTACTCAAGTTAATATCAGTACACTGGTTCGTCTCAATTCGCTGTAAGAAAGCACTTTACCTCGCGTGAAATAATGTGCACCACCACCGGTGTGGTAACACAAGGCATGTAGTAGACACCAAGAGAGGAAACGTAAATTCCTGTAGAATTCAATTTACCGAGTGCACCACCACCGGATAGTGACACAAGGCTTGTAGAACACACAAAACGAACGACGACCATAGGAAAATGCGACTTCTCAAACCAAATGTAAATATAACAGGTAGTAAATAATAAAATCGTCTGGCTTGATCCGTAGCAGTATTCATTTCCATTTCGGAAAGAGAAACACAACAAAACGAGCACAGGTAATAGGTATGCAGTACTAATACACAGTAACGTCAAAAAACCGAGCACAATAATGTGCAGCATGGAGCACAATAACAGAATGCCAGGTCTCGGTGGCTCGCCACCGATCCAAATTCCAGAACTGGACTTCCCCCATTGGCTTCCGTCCTGTATGTTCATGGTCACACGTGGACCAATGGAGATATATTTCATAGTAGTACGTGGACCAATGAGGGGACCGAAATCCACTACAGGGGGCGAGCCGCACACTCAAATGCGTCCCAATTATCGTCACAGGCGGGGTCTATCCTAACAGGTAGGGGAAAGCCGAGTTTGAGCAGAGCGTTGAAAGGTTAATTAATCACAGTTGATTATTACAATTAATTAATACAGTTGAATCATATTAGAGTTGAATCATATTGGAGTTGTATTAAATTATTGTTATTACTATTATTATTATCATAAATTTCCACTAAGTCGAGTCGAAAATGATGAATTTTCGACATCTTGTATTGAGGGTTGTTAAGAACTGAGTGTAATGGTCTCTGTATTTTGTGGCCGTTGGGAGGTCACACACCTGGATTTTTGCTATCGCTGTGGGGTCACTTACTTCAATCACATGGAGGTGCTTTCACTTTTTCCACTGAGGACTTGGGAGGACATTCAAATGTTAGGAGAGTTAGAATGGTCTGTGGGTTTGTACTCAGTAATTATCAGTACACTGGTTAGTCTCAATTCGCAGTAAGAAAACACTTTACCTTGTATTGAGGGTGATAATGATCTGAGGGTATCGGTCTCCGTATTTTGTGACCGTTGGGAGGTCACACACCTGGATTTTTGCTATCGCTGTGGGGCCACTTGATTCTATCACATGGAAGGGCATTCACTTCCTTCACTGAGGACTCTGGGAGGACATTGCAAGGATTGGAGAGGTAGAATGGTCTGTGAGTTTGTACTCAGTTATTATCAGTACCCTGGTTAGTCTTGATTTGCAATAAGAAAACACTTTACCTTGTATTAAGGCTGGTTAAGAACTGAGTGTATTGGTCTCTGTATTTTGTGGCCGTTGGGAGGTCACACACCTGGATTTTTGCTATCGCTGTGGGGTCACCTACTTCTATCACATGGAGGTGCCTTTACTTCCTCCACTGAGAACTCTGGGAAGACATTCAAATGTTTGGAGAGTTAGAATGGTCTGTGGGTTTGTAAACAGTTATTATCAGTAGACTGGTTAGTCTCAATTCGCTGTAAGAAAGCAATTTCCTCGTATTGAGGGTGATAATGATCTGAGTGTATCGGTCTCCGTATTTTGTGGCCGTTGGGAGGTCACACACCTGGATTATTGCTATCGCTGTGGGGCCACTTGATTCTATCACATGGAAATGCCTTCATTTTCTCCACTGAGGACTCTGGGAAGGCATTCAAATGTTTGGGGAGATAGAATGGTCTGTGAGTTTGCACTCAATCATTATCAGCATACTGTTTAGTCTCAATTCGCAATAAGAAAGCTCTTTACCTCGTATTAAAGGGTCATTAAAATTTGAGTGTATCGGTCTCTGTATTTCGTGGCCGTTGGGAGGTCACACACCTGAATTTTTGCTATCGCTGTGGGGTCACTTACTTCTATCACATGGAAGTGGTTTCACTTTTTCCACTGAGGACTCTGGGAGGACATTCAAATGTTTGGCGAGTTAGAATGGTCTGGTGGTTTGTACTCAGTTATTATCAGTAGACTGCTTAGTCTCAATTCGCTGTAAGAAAGCACTTTACCTCGTATTGAGGGTGGTTAAGAACTGAGTGTATTGGTCTCTGTATTTTGTGGCCGTTGGGAGGTCACACACCTGGATTTTTGCTATCGCTGTGGGGTCACTTACTTCTATCACATGGAGGTGGTTTCACTTCTTCCACTGAGGACTCTGGGAAGGCATTCAAATGTTTGGGGAGATAGAATGGTCTGTGAGTTTGCACTCAATCATTATCAGTACACTGTTCAGTCACAATTCGCAATAAGAAAGCTCTTTACCTCGTATTAAGGGACATTAAAAATTGAGTGTATTGGTCTCTGTATTTCGTGGCCGTTGGGAGGTCACACACCTGAATTTTTGCTATCGCTGTGGGGTCACTGTCGTGTATTCTACCAAGCACTCATCTTAATTCCAAAATGAATGTTTTTTATGTAACTTGGAGAATTTACGAGTATTATGTTAATCAAATGGAATCTATCCAGAAATCAAACATTGGACAGTTGTTGTAGTTGTAGTTGGTTAACGATTGACGCCAGAAAAGTGAAATTTGAGGAATTTGGAACTGAGGTATGCGGTACTCACGAAAAATAGTGTTATTTAACCTAATAAGGCCCAGCCTGGTACGATCAATTGATTATCATTTCAGGTATAACTTACTCATAAATTCCTAGTTGCTTAAATTTTATTTATCGAATTTCAGGTCGGGCTTATTAGGTATCAGGTGGCCCAGCCTTCGTTGGTGGGCTGGATTTATCAAGTTTTGAAAAAGGGGTATTTTTATTAGAAGATCTGAGGAACGTAGAGCAGTCTAGAAAAATTTCAAGCTAGCCACTTTTTAAATATTGCAGTCGACGACTATAACACGAAGAAGGAAAAACATGAAATCACTTACATGCAAGTCTGGAGAGCCAAGACCTTAAACCAGGGCCTTATTGAGCTCACCTACCTTGATACGCGCAAGAGGATCACGTCTCACACTCGGCTCACATGAGCATGTCATACATGCGAAGACTCTTGTAAGCTGATATTTCGATTTATGGTCATTATCAGAGCTGCAATTTTTATGCACAAAAAATAGCGAAATATGCGCATATTTTATGCACTGAATTCAGTCTAAATAATATGCCGAAAATATGCGTCAAAATTGTAAGATATGCGTAAATATGTAAATACAATATGGGTATTGGGTATATTTTTTCAAAAGAAAAATTAAATTGGATACACTGAGACAATTTTTATCATAGTTTAAAATGATCCAGCCAAGTATCTCCTTAAGAGTCCAATCTTCTTTTAATAGGAGATGCACCCAGGGGATAATGCACCTATTCGTAATTTCTTGGTGACTGATGAATGTGATGCAGGCAAGAGAAAGGCTATCTCACATGCAAAAGAACATATTTTTCTAAAAGCTTGTCTACTAATTCATTAACCATTAGGTCTTCACAATTTTTTTTGGAGTCGGACATCATTCTCAACATTACAAAACTAATTTTTTGTGGGGAAGAAATTGAAAAATAAGCAGAATTCATGCAAAATACGCGGTAAATGCCAAAATATGTGAAATATGCATGATGAAGTGCTGCTTCATTGACTCAGAATTCTGTGATTCGTTAACATCTTTTGATACTTATACCTATACGCCATAGATACAAATACGAGTATACATTCGCATAAAAATTGCAGCCCTGGTAATTATAATAGAATCTTCCAATTTTGTTTCCTCTTTCAAGATATAATTTGCTGATTCTTAAATTTTTAAATGACCATGACTGAAAATAAATGACCTGAATGACTGTTAAACACTTTAATACAACATACTACACCCCTCCCCCCAAAAAAACCACCAACGCAGATGAATGTAGGCCAACACTACTGATAAAATTACCCCCAAAATATTTTCCAGCGACGCCACTGGTAAAAATTCATGATAACGGCCCACGAACACACATCAAATACATTATCGGACTATACAAATCCTTACCAATATTAGTTAGCTGTAACGACAGGCCAGGCTGTTAGTCGCTGCGGTTCAACAAGTGTATGAGTTTTTCGCGTATTTAGCTCGGTGTCTGGAATGTTGTCCTAAGCGGCAACGTTGCACATTGTGTATCAAAAATGGCCTCAGAACGTACATGATTTTCGGAAATACAGCTAAAACGGTTGACCCCACAACGCCGTCCAGTTCCGCACTTTGTACGTGTTATTGTGAGAGAGAGAGAGAGAGATTGGTCGACAGGAGGAGGTGAGCTCGGTTGGTTTATTGGGCTAGGGTATGAGGATGATTTTGGCTCTTTTCCACAGTTTAGAGGGTAGTATTTGAAGGTTGGACTTGCGTTGCAAAAGGTTCCGTAAGAATATCAATGCCTTCTTTGGCAGGTCGTTAAAAGTACGTCAACTTTATCTGGTCCGGGAGCTTTTTTGTAGCGTTGACGATATGGTGGTGTTTCCTTGGGAGTTACAGGTTTGAGCTGCGATGGGTATGAGTGGTCACTGGTCAGGTACCGGATCCAGAGTATTTCCAGAAGACGCAACGTGTGGGATGAAGGTTTCGGCCAGTTGTTGAGCAAAGACGTCGACGATTTCATCGCTGCTTCGGACCCAGTTAGCGAGGCTTTTAATCGGGGGGAGAGGCGTTGTAGTCTTCATTCCTTTAATCGCCCTCTAGAGAGAGTAATCGGATGATTTACTAGGTGATAAGCTTGCTAGGTAGGTGTCGAATGTTTCATTCTGGACTTTTTGTAGTACCTGATGTTTAGTTTTTGCTCGTTGAGCTTATTGTATAATCGCTTATTTCCATCCAGTTTCTTTTTTTAAAACACTGAGGACAGCCGATTGCATTTTCTTCGGTCCATAATTGACGACATTTTGCCATTTGTAAAAATTAACATAATTTTTGAGCTGATTTCCATTTTGTCCATGATTTAGTAAATTAACATTTATCGAAACAATTCATTTTTCAAAATGATTCTTGCCAGCTTTGAACCTTCAATCGAAAAACTATATAGCATTCGAATCGTATTCTTTTGGGTTGAAAATATCACCTTCGAAAAAAATTTTCAATCACGTTTTTCCAAAATCATGACACAAAATTTATATGATAATAATAGAAGTTGAAAGCATCAAAATCGCTTTCTTCTTTGTATTTTTTTTTTTTTGTTGGGGGGAGGTTTCAAGTTGAATTTTTACTAATTGTGTAATTTCAAGGACAACAGCTTAGATTTTCTGCCGGCAGTAGTTCTGCCGCAGACAGACGTATAAGTCGGTGGTCCACATTTAGGTACCTTACACTTCACTTTTATAAATTTGCGTTGTTGTTGGTAATATAGGTATCTTACATTTTCTAAAGTAAATATCTACCATTTTACGCCGTCTCATATGTGATTTGCGACACGTAGTTTTCCAGCACGCGAATAAGCCGATGAGCAGCAACATGGCCATGGCAGCGGCTACTAATGTGGGGGTTAGGTTTTTAGATATGAAAGAATCCGGTGTGCCGAGTACTGGCTGAATCTGAAACAGTATATTATACAGCTATAGGTCTCAAAGTGAGTGATTGGTGACGAGTGTGAAAGTGGCCACACGGACCGCAGACGAGGGCGGCGATCACCGACGTCATTAATCACTCATTAAGCGACCACGTTGCATTCAATATATTTTTCAGGGAATGATCCGGAAGTGCAAACGTTCAGGTGGGGTGCACAATTTTCCCACGCGGCTATCAAAATTTACTACGAAGACACGTCAGAAATACCCAAGTTGGAAAATGCACGCATTCACGTAAATAATAACGGAACAACAAAGCAAAAACTTGTCAGATCGACGTACACAGTTCAGACAATTTGAAATATTTAGACCTTTAGAGAGTGGAGGTTGAAAAGTCCATTATAAAGTTCTCTTGGCATTTTGTGATAACTAGATGTTTGCTTGATAGGTGATCAGATGATCAGAAATTAATTCACTTTACTAGCTGGACGATAAAGTACGTTATTTTATTGCCGTATTTGACCGCCAACGGTGCTACCGATTTGACCCGTAAATAGGTCACTTTTGTCTAGCTAAATGAATTAGTGATAACACATGCACTTTCCGATCATCCACTAAAAACAATAATTTAATCATGTCTTGATCTAGGTTTTATTGATGATGTGGATCTTAGGATAGACCTAATGTTGTGTTTTTTTTTTCTCCTCCTCCCCATAGAAACGGGAAATGTATGCAGCATCTCCTCTGATTTTGAACCGGAGTAGGTTTTAATTTTGATTTAGCTACGGAATTCATGGTATTACTTACCACCAGTTTGCTGGTGCTGTTTGATAATGGAATTGGAAGACCGGTCGCGGCAAACTTGTTGACGTCCGACCCTGTGCCTACCTGTATCGCTATTTTGGGGTGGTAAGAATTGGTAGAACTGTTCTTGGGAACTAGAACATAACAGTATAAAAGTAACATTTCGGCACATGGTATGTAGGTAGTAGGTAGTAGAAGCGATCTCTAGGGAAGAATAGAAGAAAATGAAGTAATTGACTCCCTTCAAAAATCCAGAGAGAGCGATAGTACGTACTATTTTTCTCTTTTCTTTTTTTTTTCTTCTTAATTGTCAATTTAGAGTTAAAAATGTTTTGCACTCGCCCCTCTGGGGAATGTGTAGATCGCCACTACTGATTAGCCTTCCAGAAATGAACTGTTTTGTATCAGTTGAACTGGTAATTTACCTGTCTTTAACTGGCATTTTAAATCCTGTCCTACCGGCAACATTGTTTGAACGCATTTGCAAATGTAGAGGCCTGATGGATTGTCCAAGACGCATGCTGCCTCCTTAGGACAAATTTGCTTGTTACTATTAGGAGTGCATCGCACCGCTGTAATAGTAAAATATTAAAATCATTACAGCTTGAATAGTTATTAATATATAGTTGAAGCTTTTTCTTTTTGGTGACCCCGGTGTTCCATGCTCTAAATTTCATTAGATTTTCATTGTAAAAAAAGTTCGAAATGATCAAGGAAATACCCAATAGCGTGGCGTTTCTATTTCGTAATTATGATATGGTCGAATTCTCGAGAATCTGATGAAATTTTTTGGCTTCGGTCAATGTTACTCGTGGTTATATTTGTGCTGTGCCACAGAATGCGGATTTTCCCAGAAAATTAATTTGTTATTTAGTCGAGTTATTATCGCCATTCCCCATTTAATTCAGGATTGCATGTGAAATCAGTCGAATAATTCGTAAACTGGATGATATGAAAATAATGATATAGGTATTATTAATTATTTATTGAACATTTTTTTTATTTTTTATTTTTACGTTAATCTGCCTTATGAGGCAAGAGAGTATATACCTATAGAGAAAACTAGCCTAAACATACTCCTGTAATGTGATGTATCTTGAGGATATCGTTAAGATTTTTGCGATACGATCATTTATTAACTTGAAATACGTGTAATATTATCGTTAGTAATGTTATTACTCTGGTTATTGAAGTCGAGATAGAAGGAAGAGAATTCTTTTTCACCTAGTTAGTTTTTAGCTTGGTGCTCTTTTAACACGCCGTAGCTGTGAGCCATATGCATCCCCTTCGGTCTCCAGTGATGCAAAATAAAATCTGTGAGTTTTCCTGAAGTACAGTGAGCATAAATTAGAATATTCTCGAATTTGCTTTCCGCTTATTTCTTCACAATTTCTAGTATTCTCAGTATCGAAAAGTTGATCAGTTCCTGGTAGAGACACCTAGGCTCCTGCGTTTCATAACGAGAATTCGCAGTAACACAAACATATGGTTTCTTGTATTCGTAATTTTATTACTAGCAGGTCTCTATAGTTATAACCGATCTGTGACGGGATGAGGGAGCAAGTTTTTTATGTTTTCATACAAATCGGCGGGAAGCTCGATAATAGACGATTTTCAAAATAAAAGAAATGAGTTGATTCAACGTTTCGGTTTTTCTGGTCAGGGACAGCGAATGGGTGAACTAGGAGACAATGCTCCTCTGCCACCTTTTGACTACTGACTTGCACCGATGTATGATTTCAGATGAACCTCTTGAACTTAGATCAGGAAATTTAGTTTCATTTAATGATATATATGAAATTCCAATAATTTTCGTATCTTAATGGGATATCTACTTATATTTATAAACAGTTGGTGTTCCCCAACATACGGCATGACTATATGTCTACGTGATGCATATAGTTCGTTTTTCTGCGCTCATCGATAAAGTACGTCAATTCCTGCTATATTTCGACATGCATGATCGAGTCTCCGTAAAAATGGAGGGTTTACCTGCAACATAGCCTACATCCAAACACTATTTGCTAATTGTCTAATGTATACTTGCTGGTAGAATGAAAGTGTTATCACGAACAGATAAAAGCCGTCGAGCGTTAATTAGAAATTAGATTGGAATAACACACGCGAAAAGAAAGTTATTCGTGACGCCCTCTGTATAGTACTACTAGTGTGCTTTTATAAACACATTGCTGAAAGTTGACTAGTTGACTCGCGTCGTCACTGTTTTGCTGAATGTGGGTATTCAATTTTCAGTCAAAAGTCGACATGGATCAGCATCGCGATAACGAGGTTAATATGTTATAGTCCTAATCGCCGGCATTGACAAAATGAAAAAAAAAAAGAAGCGGCGATAGTGTCGTTAAAACGTTATTAATATTCGTGGATAAAGGCCAAGGAATTTACTATTATCATCAGGGTAGTAATGAAAAAATGACGAGTCAAAGGCGACGGAAGAAAATCGTGAATGAGTCTGACGGTTGGTTTTTTTATTTTTTTCTTGTTGTAGACTCAGTCCTAAGTCCTAATTGGGGGAAGACGGTGATAGTAGAAGTCGTTGGGTACAAGCGAAATTTCAGGACAATCCTGGTACCGTGATTCTGCAATGCTATATTATTATACATTTTTTAAATATAAATAGGCTAGCGAAGAGGGGAACCAAGGAAAATGATCTTGAAATTGTACCAGGGTAGTCACTTTCCAGAAAACCGGGAAAAGTCAGGAAATTGCTGTAGCGTTGATCGAAATCAGGGACCTCTTTGAGAATAATGAGAATTAAAGAATAAATAATGTCAGTGTAAAATCATAATGACTTACTTTAAAAAAAATAAAAATCGTCTTCAATAAATATCAAATTTAATCAAAGCTGTGTACAATATTACCTGAAAAAAATGACAGGGAAAATTTGGAAAATTGGTCTGAAAAACCGGGAAAAGTCAGGGAAAATCATTCTAAACAAGTGGCTATCTTGGGTAAAATCCCGTTTTCTTGGAGAATCGAAAAATCTGCTGAACAGGGGCTGCTTGAAACTTTTCAAAGAAAGGCATTGAAAAAACGATCGAAGTCGTTCGTTTTTTGCATCGCTGAATGTGAATATCCTATCAAATAGAGATGTTTGATCTATCTCTGATTTAGAGTCCAACGCGTAAAAATGTTATCCTTCATACACCTTAGCGAAATTGGGTTGGCTTGAAAAAATTTAACAAAACATTGAAATAAAGGTTCTCTAGGTCGTTGATGTCAAATATTCTAACAGGTTTTTAATTAGATCCCAAAAAATGGAAATTTCATTTTGAGAGGAAGCAAAACCTACTTGATTTGAATAATCACAGGGTTCAGGTAGAGAGGTCTCTTTGGTCATCCAGTTCAAATGTCCCATAAAATTTTATATTCAGAAAATTCGAAATATAAAATTAATTTTAAGGATATGTTCGAGGAGCTATAATATCAAATGGAATACAAATCTATGAAGAAAATGTATTTCTTCTCCCACTGCTACACAGTGGGTTTGAAAACGACTTAAAATGGGCAAAATTGACTTGCCCTGAAAAAACGATGGGAAAAATCTGAATTTCGATTCTTGGTCACTGATTCCAGTGATTGCACCAAATTTCTGATGTAAATTTTGACTTGGATTTCCTTGTAATTTTTTTCACAATTTCCATATTGTCTTCATTTTAAATGAAATTTTTTTTTTACGTATAGGTAGTTAGAAAGTATGTGGTAAGACAAAGTCAAAGGGAAACATGTTTTTTTCATTCTTCGTTTCGTAATAATTCGAAAAACTAGGTACTTCAAATGAGTAAAGTTGTCTCGCCCTAGAAACTAGTGAAAATAACCTATCACAGGACTTGGTCGCGGGTTTCGAATATAATTGTTTCGCATTCATATTTGATCTCGGATTGGGACCTCGAAATCCAAACTATGCAGCAAGTATTTTGTTCTATTCACTTCATACAATCATGCATATTTTGCTTATCTTTTGAAACAAATAAATTGAAATTTTGACTTCAGATGTCATCTCACGCAAATGGCTAAAATGTTTTTATGCACAAGAATAAGGGAAAAAATACTGCCTTAAAGAAAGAGCCTCCCGAGAGACAGTTGAATGACGACGATCAAAATTTTAAATTTTAAATTTTAAAACTTGAAAAAATTGCAAACTGCATGTTTTTATGGTTGCTGATTTTGAATAGTGTGTAATGTGTATTCATATTTTTTCCTGCCTCCATTTGAGTATTGAAACTTGAGGAAATCTATTTTTTTGTTGTAAAGTTTGAATTTTGAGAGTTCGAACTGTAATTGAATCAAAGATTTGAAGCGATAATTAAAGTAATACATGTTGGAAATAATCCCTATTTTGATAATTTTTTAATATTTTTAATCAGTTTAATTTTGTCTGCTTCAAGTGGTGTGCTACGACCCTTTATGCCATCTAAAATGAGAATCTCGATTTCCCCCCGTGATTTTGTAATATTCTGCAGTTGCATAACGATATTCGAAAATTGTGAACTCGTTATTTGTATCGTGAAATTTGGCTTTTGAGAGTCCAAGTTGAGACCGGATCAGCCACCACACCACCTATAAGAGAATATAGTAGCGTTCCTATTTTTCGGGTGAGTCGAATTTGCCTATTACAATTTCCCTTTGCCTATTGTTTTGTGCAGGGACGTGCCGATGGGGGAGCGGGGGGAGACAACTCCTCCCCATAGACATTTTTTATTTAGCAGTTGGGAAAATTTACCATTCAGCCAGGAACGAGTTGAGAAATTTTAGTAGATGGATCAAAAGTTGGAAAAATCCAACAAGTCAAAGTTTTTTTTCTTTTGTTTAAGCGAATACAAAAAATTACGATTGATACTTGGGAATTTTGAGTTGAGTCAGTTGGGACGTTCACAGTTTACTCCCCCCCCCCCCCAAAAAAAAAAACTGTTTGGTACGTCCCTGGTTTTGTAAACAGGGGAAGAAATTTCATTTTTTCTCAAAATATTTGTATTCTGCATGAACTACATAGACCAGTAATGTCCATTGATACTTTTTAATTTGTTAAGTCAACTTCGCCCATTCAAAGGGTAAAACTTTTGCTTTGACCTCCAAATCGGAGTCAGATGGAAAAGGTAACTGGACATTCGCAGTCAGCGACCCAAGAAATTTCCCTGTCGATGAATCCCTTCCGGACTTCCTCATTTGTTTGACCCCTTGAGAAACTAGACTTTAGCACTTCAGGATTCAAGATCCTGCTTTTTGTCTTGTTTTGATTCGATTACGCTTCAAGAAAGAAAGAAAATCACGCGCTTATGAAATGACTGGATAAAAAAACTTTGAGGGTTAAAGGATACAAATAGGAGAATGATTGAGTTGGAACAAATTTTGAGGAGCCAGGAAGTGCAAGCAAGTGTATTTCAATACTAATATTGCTATTGGCACCAGAACCAGAGGGAATAAGGTAGTTTAAATAACAACCAAATACATTTTACATACTGCATCTACCCAAGATTTCTGTATAACCCGCAGACATTTGGAATTAATGTAAACACTGGATAATAGTGTGTGCTGAATTAATACTCAACATACTCTGTTACTAATGCGTGCGTTGAAAATAGCGAGACGCTGAAATTTTTAAAAATTAATTGTCTACGTTTGTTTGAGTTACCATTTTCTCCGCCCTGTATCTCGTAAATATTTTAAATTACATTTACATTTATAAACTTTTTTTTTTGATCGGAGAATTATTTCAGTTTCTAACAGGATATCGTTGAGCTACAGACAGGGTGGATCAGGATGAACGAAATACGATTTAGAGGGTTGCGTTTTGCTCGAAGCACATGTTGAATGATTTTCGACGCGCTTAATTAACTTTAGCCGGTTGGTATTAATTGTTATTAGAGTGCGGGGTTGCGATATAGTGATTGTTCGTATATTAGATTCTGTCGGTTAATTTATTTTATTCGTTTTCGTGCCGAGAGAATTCGGAGTGGCGTTGCATGTATTTTCGAATGTAGGAGTGTCTGGAATTCAAAGTCTGAGATTTTTAAACTCGTGGATGCGTAAACGTACCCCGAGGTTGGTAAATGAATTTGAAGTCGTTTCTGTGTGTTGTCTGTATCTGTTAAATTGGTGTCTTGCAAGTCTTCACAAACACGTGAAAATTAAATTTCGACTTTAATACTCGTATGGCAGCAATTTACTATCAAATTATTTTACGACCCAGTTTAAAAAATATATGAAATGATTTCGCTTGAAAGCTTATACTCTCAAATTTAAGAACGGTTCAAGATGATCAAATTTAGTGTAACGAGAATCAGATTCTGGAGCCGAGATTCGCGCCTATCCGAGCTACTTTCATAACAACGAATCAGTTTCAAATAAGAATCTTCAGATAGAACAATGAGTCGAATGTTTTCATTTTAAAGTCGTCTCGGCGTTTTTACGAAATTGAGTTCTCTTCTTCGAGGCTGTTTTACGAGACCATTAATGGCTTTTTGTAGGCAGATAAGTATGTGGAAAATTGTATCTCGAGGAACATTGATGTTATCGTTTAAAAATTTTTGAAACACGTACTTGGGAGAATTAAAACTCGCGATAGTGAAAAAAAAGTCTATCTTTGATTATGCATCGTTCACTTACTAGGAAATACCAGTCACCCTCCTTCTCCTGGCCTGATTCTATACTACCTCGAAGTGGCCCTTCTATTGGTACATATAATTACTATACAGGGTGTCCGAGTTTCGGTTGCTAAGCGGGGAGGAATGAATAGCACTTGAGTAGACAAAGCAAAAGTGTTATTATCACCTTTTGCCTAATCACAAAATTGAGGGCGCCGCATCTTTGTAAAAATCGAAAAATTCCCCAATTTTGACCCATTATAAAAATCACGAGTAATGATGTTGCCCAGTCTACAATGATGCCATGTTACAGCATTCAATTAGAGTAACAAAACAAGTTATTACGATATCCGGCCTGCTCTGAAAATTTAAGCAGGTAAATGGCATCCAAAATTCAGAAATTTCTATTTTTTACAAAATTGTGCAAAATGCCTACTTTTACTGAACTCCAACATGAATTACCAAAGGCCGGCGTACAGTTTTCATTATCAAAACTGGTAGCCCTGATTCAGATGTACAAAAAATCATACCACTATCTCCTTCCAGTTTTTAGAATTTAAAAAGTTATGTCGCGTTGAAGTTCATGAAGCTTCTGAAATGATCGAAAAATGAACCTTATGATCAAAGAAGAAAAAGAAAAAAAAGAAAAATAACAAACGCTTCTAATTTATTGTAACTTTCAATAGTCGTTATGCCTGAATGAATGACTGGCGTTACATGAAGACTCCATCTGTTGAACTAGTTGTCTAACCACCATAAAATAGGCACTGGAATACAAATTTTTGTTTCTGCCTACAAATTTAGGGAAACTTACTTTTGAGCGGAGCCTAGAAACCAAATAGCCTTCCCCCTAACAGTTTAATTTTTAGGGCGAGTTAAATTTTCTGTTTTTTTGAAATTTGAAAGTACTTCAACGCGTCTTAACTTTTTAAATTCTGAAAACTGGAAGGAGATAGTGGTATGATTTTTTGTTCATCTGAATCAGGGCTACCAGTTTTGATAATGAGAACTGTACGCCGGCCTTTGGTTATTCATGTTGGGATTCAGTAAAAGTAGGCTTTTTGCACAATTTTGTAAAAAAATAGAAATTTCTGAATTTTGGATGCCATTTACCTGCTTAAATTTTCAGAGCAGGCCGGATATCGTAATAACTTGTTTTGTTACTCTAAGTGAGTGCTGTACTATGGCATCATTGTAGACTGGGCAACATCATTACTCGTGATTTTTGTAATAGGTTAAAATTAGTGAATTTTTCGATTTTTACAAAGATGCGGCGCCTTCAATTTTGTGATTAGGCAAAAGGTGATAATAACACTTTTGCTTTGTCTATTCAAGTACTATTCATTCCTCCCCGCTTAGCAACCGAAACTCAGACACCCTGTAGTGTCCGACTGTTTAGGTTTCCAGAAAACTTTCATAATGTTCTTTATTTTAACAAATCGACGTGCTCTCAGAGCAAAAATACAGCATTCGCTATATGCCTTTGCGCAAAAGCAAAGAATCAAAACGTCGAAAATAAGGCCAATTGATATGAGTGTGGAGGAGGAGGGTCGTGAAGCGGCAGTCAGGGAATAGAGGCTCGAAGTTCAATCCTAATCTGAAAACCCGAGGTGCCTATAGCCGAATGCGCTCAAAATTTATCATTCTATAATGCGAAATCCTTTCAACTTTTTGAGCGTGTGAGTCGCTGTATTCATTTTGAATTCCGACAAAAACGCGACTCCAGATTCACAGAGCAAAACAATGTCATCGTAATTTATATACCTCGAAGATTCTCCCTCTCCCCGGTTTGTTTTGACTCAAATTGGAACCTAGACTACCGTGAGGAGGAAAGAGAACTCGGATAAGGACGTTAGTGCATGCAACAGGGCTATATCAATTTTTTCATGTCTAAAGATGATAACTTAATTCAATAGGTACTTTTATTATTTTGATTCTAAGTGGAAAAATGTGCAGCGGGAAGAGTAGGAGCGGATTGAGACCTAAGATGTTGCCGGAAAATGCCGCTGCGCCTTTATGACCTCCCCTCTACATATCTCTAGTTCCTCCTATCTGCTTTTCAGTCGCTACACTGGCCTAAATCTAATGAATTTGACCGGCCTACCGAGATATTTTAGGGTAACTGGTTCGGCCGATCTGTCCTGTCGAAGGAGAGACCTCAAAATGGAAAAAGTCAATAAAATGTAATTTACATAGTAGAAACCTTCGCTGTGCTGACGTGAGCTGAAATAATGTGAGATTTTCTTAGAGTAAATAAATACTTCGGTGTCGCCAGATCGCTCACCCAAATCCTTTGGAGTTTGTCTCCGTAATTTGCCGAAATATATGGGGAAAATGTTCGTTAAGTGGCCTAAAGCGAGTTTCACATGGGACAAGAAGGTTGATCAAGGTGCCGCGAACGCGGCAACGTCGTTCAGCTAGTTGATTTAATTAAAGAAACAGACTCTCTGATTCTATTATCGAGGCTTACCAGTTCTCTACGACCTTTTTTGATATTATTCCAAATAAAAATTGAAAATGGAAGCATTTGCCGACAACTGGTTGAATTTCAAATAATGTATGTAATGAAAACTTTGAATGTATTCAGTTGCTCAGTAGATTGTACTCGTATAAAAGGTTCTGCTCTCCATTTTTATTTCTGTGAGGAGTACACTTGAATTTACCTCTTTTTTCATTTTGTTCTCAACCCGCGCCCTGGAAGCCGCCCTTCCTCAGAGACGTCGGGGAGACTGTTAGGGCTGATAGCCCTCTTCTCTTCTTGGCGAAAGACCGGCCTAGGTCGAAATGTAGCGAGTTGCTACGTGGACTCGATCCTGGGACCTCCGGATTCCGAGACCAGCGCGCTATCCACTCCGCCAACCAGACCCCACTTGAATTTACCTATAGGCATTCTAGTTTTCTGCCTAGTATTGGGAACAACAAATTTTGAGAGCTGGCTTCTTCTTTTTTTTTTTTTTCGCTTTACAGCTGTTTGACATTTTCCTCAAGAGTCGCAATTCTTAAGGTCAAGTGTCAAATGTTGATCTAGGTATTGAATATTGATCTTTTTGTCAGATTTCTATAAATCTTCGTTAGAGCGTCGCAACTTGTTTTGTAGTGGATGATATACAGGGTGTCTGAGTTTCGGTTGCTAAGCGGGGAGGAATGAATAGTACTTGAATAGACAAAGCAAAAGTGTTATTATCACCTTTTGCCTAATCACAAAATTGAAGGCACCGCATCTTTGTAAAAATCGAAAAATTCACTAATTTTGACCTATTACTAAAATCAGGAGTAATGATGTTGCCCAGTCTACAATAATGCCATGGTACAGCACTCACTTAGAGTAACAAAACAAGTTATTACGATATCCGGCCTGCTCTGAAAATTTAAGCAGGTAAATGGCATCCAAAATTCAGAAATTTCTATTTTTTACAAAATTGTGCAAGAAGCCTACTTTTACTGAATCCCAACATGAATAACCAAAGGCCGGCGTACAGTTCTCATTATCAAAACTGGTAGCCCTGATTCAGATGACCAAAAAATCATACCACTATCTCCTTCCAGTTTTCAGAATTTAAAAGGTAAGACGCGTTGAAGTGCTTTCAATTTTCAAAATAACAGAAAACTTAACTCGCCCTAAAAATTAAACTGTTAGGGGGAAGGCTATTTGGTTTCTAGGCTCCGCTCAAAAGTAAGTTTCCCTAAATTCGTAGGCAGAAACAAAAATTTGTATTCCAGTGCCTATTTTCTGGCGGTTAGACAACTAGTTCAACAGATGGAGTCTTCATGTAACGCCAGTCATTCATTCAGGCATAACGACTATTGAAAGTTACAATAAATTAGAAGCGTTTGTTATTTTTCTTTTTTCTTCTTTTCTTCTTTGATCATAAGGTTCATTTTTCGATCATTTCAGAAGCTTCATGAACTTCAACGCGACATAACTGTTTAAATTCTAAAAACTGGAAGGAGATAGTGGTATGATTTTTTGTTCATCTGAATCAGGGCTACCAGTTTTGATAATGAGAATGTACGCCGGCCTTTGGTTATTCATGTTGGGGTTCAGTAAAAGTAGGCTTTTTGCACATTTTGTAAAAATGAATTCTGAATTTGGATGCATTTACCTCTTAATTTTCAGAGAGGCGGATATGAATAACTTGTTTGTTACTCTAGTGAGTGCTGTAACATGGCATATTGTAACTGGCAAATCATTATCGTGATTTTTTAATGGGTCAATTGGTGAATTTTTCGATTTTTACAAAGATGCGTGCTTCAATTTGTGATTAGGCAAAGGTGATAATAACACTTTTGCTTTGTCTACTCAAGTGCTATTCATTCCTCCCCGCTTAGCAACCGAAACTCGGACACCCTGTATAGAGTGAACCTTCATCTGCCGTTCTATATTATGTGGTTTCGGCTTTAAAAACGTGATTTTTGTGTTATCGCGTAATAATTTTAAAGTTCCCGTGTTCAAAAATGAGCTATAATTCGACAATTTTCGAATTTAGAAAAAAGTTATCTGGAAATATCGATAATGGTAAATACTTCAATTCAGTTTTCGACATATTTGGGTGTTTACATGTACTAATAATATGGGTTCAAATGAAATACCATCGGAAGATTTTGAAATTTTTACTTTTCGAACCGGCTATTATTTGCAGGTAGGTCATATGAATCCGAGTGAACAAAAAATAATGAAAAACAGCCGCGGACAGGAATGGTGGGCCGGTGGACCGAGGCCTATTGGGTCGTCGTCCAAAGGGGTAAAGAGAGCCGGTCAGCCAGTGGAATTCAGTAATAATAAACACAAAAATTTATGCATGTGAGCTGTTTTCACGTTTCTTTCCCAGGACACTACAAGAGTCCTATCCGCTCCTGATGAAAAGTGTTTCAATTCGATATTTGACCAGATCAGCATTTAGTATTTTTTTTAAATGTATCTGGAGTAAGGGAACTATTGTAAATTTTGCTGTCCGGATCGAAAGGTATGAAATGTTTTAATGCGTAAGTAAATGGAATGGACTTGAGATTGAAATCCGGTGAGGAATCAACATTTGACACCGGGTGTCAAATGTTTTTTCGGATCTTTTTTGAAATTTCTATGGGTCAACATTGGCTGAACTTATTGATAAAAGTAAATCAATATTTGACACTTTACCTTACTAGTTCAAAGATTCCAGGGTTCAAAATGTTGTCATCACCAACAGTTATTATAATTAGTACCAGATATTGTGATTATTGTGATTGGATTTCGCATTAGGTACTTAGATTATGAGTTACATCATTACCTATCAGGTTCATTTAGTTACCCAGGGTCTATAATTTTCCCATCTGCATTTTCTCATAGGTATCCTGAATCTTCAGTCCAGAATAACAACTTACAAAGGGTAACACGTCAGTAAAATGTAACGTTAAAGTTTTATCGAAGGATTTTTAAAGAAATTTTTTTTCACCGGGCTTTCTATTTGTGCTACTGTTGCACTCCATGAAATGCTACATATTGTGTAGCATTTTGGCTACATAGCCCCCCCCCCACACTTACGCACATGGTTGCCCGTTGCCTAAATTTGCATTATTATAAAATTTGAATAACTCGTATATTTCTGTGTTTTTCCTTCGTAGGTCGATGGGTGCGTATTCGATGGAAGAGGATGAGGTCCGAACAAAACCATTTCTAGGAGATGGCAGTGAAGAATGCCAACATGGAAATTTCAAGTTAATGTTAACGGAATAGGTATCCAAGTAGGTATATTCTATATGAATTTTTCGTCAGTGTATTTGCCCAGTGGTGTTACGCAGGTTTCATTTTACTTCACTGTCCTCTGTACAAATGAGGCTGTACAAGTTCTATCTTCATTAAGACCTTACGATTACAAATCAATATTCCCGCAGCATCTCAACTCCCAATCAGTTCAACGAAGTACCTCAATCTCCTATTCGTTTCGTTTTTAATTTAATTTTCTTGAAACCTTAAATATTTGACTCGATTCGGTTTACTCGTTAATTGTATCATCGTGAAAATGGAGACCCCTCCCCCTCGTGTAACAGCGCTATCCTCATGACGCTAGTGCATACGTATGCACTCTTGCTCTCGACATTTTAAGTAGTATTGAATATCTACACGACGAAGGTGATTCTGATTCTAAACCGCAGAAAAAACTCGCTAAAACACGCAGTTATTTTTAAGTGGCAGTGCCGAGTTCACGGACATTCTTATAAGCTTGAGAAGTATTCGAGAAATTGAGACAACTTTCTTTATAAGGTTTACAGACGCGATCAGACATTCGCCGGGCTTGTGGGGCATATTAATAAGCTGTTACTTCTACTTACATCAGTATGTGACTTCGGGTTAGAACTGTTTGTGGACCATCGGAATAGTAAAACGTTTCTATTTTACTCGAGTAGACTGTAGTTATAAATAATATTATGTTCTTACTGGTATTATTGGATTTTTTTCCATCGCCTTCATCTTTCGCTGTCTGATTCGATTGGACAGTCTCCGTATTATTCGACTTTCTGCCATCTGTTTCTTCTTTCACCAGTGGAGTCGATTGAAGATTCGCCGTACTACTCGTATTCTTGCCATAATTTTCTTCCCCTGTTTGACTGGATTGAAAGTATTTGGTTGGTTCAGGTGGAAGTGCAGCCGGCATGGTTTCCTAGGCTGAAAAAAGAAACAATGCTTCTGAAAATCTTGAAGAAAAAAAACAGCGCATTTTCATTGACCTTTCGAGATTTTCAAAACGTTTGCTTACTTACAGTGAATCATCGAATCCTTCCCCCTTCGAGTAGAAAAATTCTTTTTTCATTATTTTATGCGAAATACCCTATAGTAATTTTATATTCTTTCTCAAACATCGTAGTCTAATATTATCAGGTACTTCGCCGTTAATTGAGATTATGATTTCTAGTTAGATGATGATAATAAAGACTATAGATCAAACATTATCTTTAATTTTGATAATCGTTCAAACGAATTATTCCTTTTCCGCATAACGAATGTCTCATATACCATGAACTAGCTGGCTGCTCAAATGAAATTTATCAAAGGCTAATCTTGTTTTATGAAATGAAAGATACCTATCAATCCCAGAGAATTGATTCAGTATTCTTTCCGGAGCTTCAAAATTCTTGTGGCATCGCGCTGAAATATTTATAATGGTTAGTGATCTACAAATATGATGCGCTCTTATTTTCTAGTTACATCAGTCATTTCCAAGATTTCTTGGGGGAAAAAATGACTGACTCTCGAGATACGTGGATTTGAACTGGTCGCAGCATGTTAAGTGGGTTTATTTTATCCGTTTATTTTATTTTCCTATGTCTAGACTATCCGCCAAAATCTTTGAAAATTAACGGACGTTTTGGTAAAAATTTGAAAATCGACATTGTCTATCTGAGGAATCTTCATGTTAAAATACTTTTGAGAATTTAGCTTCCACGGTTATAAACAGTTTTCGGCATGCTTGAATTTGAACTTCTAATCCTGCGAGGTCGATCCAGCACTATTTTTGATACGGGCAGGTCACGATTTGCGGAAATTCCTCACTCGTTCGGAACATTTTGTATCTAATTCATACTATGCAGCTACAAAACAACCCCACCCCACTCTTTCCTTATAACGAATGATGTGGTGGGACGTACGGCGATGCACGCATGCCAAAGTGGCCCTTGAGTCACCGCCCCCGACCGCGGAATCTACTCGTTCGAGTATCGCATCAGTGGCCGGTGGGACGCTTTGAGGCCGGCCCGAGCCCCCTTTCGCCTTCCGCTTCCAGTACGCATATCCCGACGGGCCACCATGGGGTTCCCTCTAACCGAGGTTCGCGCTCCCAGACCACTAGCCTGGAAATATCAGGTCTCCCGCAGCCGGACGCCCTTTTTCTTCACTCATTCCTCACCTCCTCGTCTTGGTACGCCTGGTGACGCAGGATCCTTATAACGAATGAACACTCCTCTATTTTCAAGACCAGATGTTTTTTGCATTTGAAAAGTGCTCTTCTATCGCATTCCATTTTTTTATTTCATTTTTTCAAAACCCAAACTTACCAATATTTTTGTCGAATCTCATTTTTCTTCGTGTTATTATATTATTTGGTAACTACACAGCTCATTTTCAAAACGCAGGAAGCCCAGTTTTTGAAATTTTCTTCGGCTTATATTTTTGCGAATCTTTAGCTTTTGAAAATAAAATTGAATGGTACAAAACAAGAAAAGCTTGTCTTCAAAAATGTTCCTTATGGTTGTTGCTGGTTTTCATTTCCGTTATGGCGTGGCCTCTCTCAGGTCCATATATTTCAGCAAGAGAACACTATTACATGGACACGTATTCTAATAACTGTCCACAGGCTTACAAAACCACATAAACTTGAGTATCGATTGTCTTGGAAAATTTTGGAGAAATTATCCTTATTTGATTGTACGGTTTATTTGGAAGTCATCATATATTTTGAGGTTGACGTCAGCGTTTCTCAGACAGGAAAAATCAAAATTAAGATCTATAATGTTCGATTTGTTGTAATAATAATATTTATTTATTGGGGCACCCTCTTCACAGCCCGTGGGCCAATTATGTAGAGGGTGTGTGAAATAATTTGACAAATGATAATAGAAAATAAAAATGAAAAAAAGAAAAAGAAAAAAAGAAGCAGTTTCGTTCATCTACCGGTTGTAGCGCCGCATCTCCCCACTGAAGGCCCACCTTCCGAACTGCAGAAGAACCCCCAAGTGGAGTCCACCCAAGCACGTTTGCTAAGTATTTTCCTGTACGCCGTGTTAATCGCACAATTCTGTAACGTGTTGCCTGAATCTCGTATAATTGTTGGTACCTAGTATATCGAGGTGCTGCTGCATTCTGCTCAAATTGTTGTACAATTTCATTATTATATTAAAAGGAGCATTTGTGCAGTGATTGGTTCGTGAATGTTGTATTTCAAATAGGTTTGATTTCCTAGCCCTGTAAGTGGGTACTCGTATTTTAATTCTCTCCAGTAAAGTAGGTTCACTTATTTTATTATGGAGTATTTTGTACAAGAACATTAGGGAAGCTATGTTCCTCCGACCCTGAAGATTTTTCATCTCATATCCTTGAAGTAACTCTGTATATGTGATAGAGTATGAATAATACGAGAACTGTCTGTAATACAGATATCTCAAGAATCTTTTCTGTATTTTTTCTATCTCCTTTATAGTAGTAATTGTTGCCGGGTTCCAGACAACTGATGCGTATTCTAGATGCGTTCTTACCAGGGAGTAGTATAGGGTTTGTATAGTTTCTATTTTTTTGAAGTTCATTGAATTACGGATAACAAACCCCAGCATTCTACGAGCATCATTAACTATACTACTTATGTGATTCTTGAATGTTAATCTGGAGTCTAGTAAAACACCCAAGTCCCTAGTATAGCTAACTTCTTTGATTTCCACACCTTCCATTTTGTAGTTAAATTTTATTGGATTTATTTTTCGTGTGTATGTGATACTATAGCATTTTTGTACATTGAAAGGTAAGTTATTTTTCACGCTCCATTGAACGATTACATCAAGATCTAACTGTAAAAGGTGGGAATCATGTACAGTGCTAATCTGCTTGTAGAGTTTTAAATCATCCGCATATAGTAGAGCTGTCGAATATTTTATTCCATCTGTGATATCATTTATAAATAACGTAAACAAAAGGGGATATCAGCAGGAGTGCGCAAATCTTCTCCTTTATACCTATATGTACTTGTTACCAAATTTTATTTCCTCTTTTCATTAAAATAACTCCAAAATTTTTTGGGGTTCTCACCGATCCTGTTTTCAACATTTGTTTCAAATGATTTACGGGCTTTTTTTATGAGTCTCTTTGTCTCTTTTCGAAAAATTTGGTATTGTGTGAGGTATTCTTGTTTACCCGTTGTTTTTAACCTCAGACGGCTTCTTTCCTTTTCTTTTAGTGCAATAATTATTTCGCGCGTGAACCAGGGAGGGTATTGGTTCCTTTTTTTCCTCGCTTTAGGAACTGTGGCATTTATGATTTCTTGCGTTTTAGCATTAAAATAGTCGACCGCAGTATTGCTGTCCTCAATCCGATACAGGTACAACCAGTCTGCCTGCTGAAATTCACGATACATTCTTTGGAAGTCAGCTTTGGCATAATTTAAAAATTGAACTGTCTCTGCTACAAACCCAGTACTACGTTTACCACTGCCTCTATATGCATGAATTGAAGGTAAATTGACAGTAAATGGGGGTGGTATTTATCTGAATAAGAAATAAGTGACTCCTCAGAATTCACTTTTGCTTCTTCTATATTAGTCAGTACGAGATCTAATGTTTTATGTAGATAGTTCAGAATATGGTTATACGATTGAAGGGAGGATATCTGCAAAAACTCGAACAAGTCTTTAACCTTAGAACTCATTTCTTGCTCCCAGGTGGGTTGATTTACATTCAGTGTGCTGAATTCAGGTAAATTAAAATCGCCTATAATAATTACGTTGTTTTGTAAGAGTGGGTAATAGTTCATAGCTGTTTCGTATACCAAAGTGGTCGCGAGTTAATTATACGCGGTGTGTTTCAGGTACTTAATAACGTTGATTGATTAAGCTGTGAATCGTCTTTCATCATTCGAAAAAACATATCAAGAGGGAGAGGGATCGACCACAAAAAAAAAAGAAAAAGAAAAAAGAAACTGAATATCACCCACCTGTGTATTGAATTTCATTCAGATATCTCGCGGTCGTTTTTCCTTTGCGGTTGCCTCTGGAAATTTGTTCGCGGGTGATTTGACCTCCCCGTGCCGAAAGCTTCCATCGATCGTATGTAAAAAATGTTTCTCTCCGCGATAAAAACATAACTTCACTCACCGATTTTTTCTCGTAAACGCAGTATTTCCATTTTCGCTGTCCTCGAATTTCGCGTGAATAATATGTTTATCAGACAGTAGCGATAAGCCCTAGTTTGTAAATGAAAGAAAAAGATTTTGTAATGCGAGCTTATACACAACCGCGATCATCGAAAATCGACATCGTTATCCCAACTTGAAAAGCGCTCGCAGATGTAAAACAATATTTAGTTGTTCACCTTTGATTTCAAATGCTGTCTGTTATTGTCTCGCAGTGATGCCAGATAGTGAAACGTGAGAAGTATGAACGACCCTAATTCGAAACAATTATTTCTTTTTAAATTAAGATGTCTATTACCCGCGCGATTGAAGAAAGCAGGAGTGCCTAAATTCCGACGAACCACTCCTCGGACGGGTAGGCCCGTTAAGTCCTACTTCAAGACTCGATGCATTTATGTGACGAAAAAAAAACAACAAAAAGCCGACATTTCTTTTGAACTCTGAAAATTTAGGGTTCTTTTTAATCGCGTTGAAGTCGATAATTTTTAAATTAGCCGTCCTTTTCGAAATGGAAATTTATTCGGGATACTGTCTAATACGATCTTCTCGACTCAGGAATAACGCCGTCATCTTTCAAAATGGGGGTTCAAAAATACCACACCAGTCTTTTTTCCAGATTTCCGAGAGGACAAAATTTCCTTTAAAAGATTTAAGAGGGGAGGGGGTATTTACCTCGTTCCGCCATATTCTGTCATCTGAGTATGAAATAACTGTGTAGTACCGTGTAAGTACCTTGTATTAATTACCCATAGATCACACTGAGTATTTCAGTTTTGGCGAGCAAGTCGGATGCATGTCAACAGTGGTGAATCTAGGAAGCAGTTCTGGGAGAGGGAGTTCAAAATGTGAAAGAATTCAATAATAATTCTTATAGAAAGGTTTGTGCTGCTTACTATTTTCTTAAGGACGTTGAATATTAAAATACCTTCCAAACTGTGCTGCTGATTTTTTATGAATTCATTGGATTCTCAGCTGGGCGATAATTATTGAAACATTTTCAAAATTCATCGCAATATCATCAAATTTTTTGCCTGAAGGAGGGAAATGGAGCAGCTATAAGACTCTTCAGTCTTCAATACTTACGTAAATATATTTTAGACTCTCTCAGACTTGCATAAAACGTTAAAAAGTTTTTTCAAACTTAAGACTCGCTAAAACTGGGAACTCATGTACAACTCTTTATGATTCTTCAAGACATGATTAGAACTTTCTGGAACTGAAGCTTTTCAGAAATCGTGCCAAACTCTTAAAACTTTTTAAAATCTTCTTTTCTTCTTCTTTCCACTCGTGGGGTAACTCGTGAACTGCCCCCAAACACTGTGAACCTAAGCCATCGCGACAGCATTGACAATAGATAAGTTTGGTCCATCTGGTGGGGAGATCTTGCTCTTCCTCTGACACTGGAAGTTTTGTCAGTATCGTCTTCTGAAGGTTCTTTCCCCGCGTCTTACTATGTCCGAAGGAACGGAAGATTTGCTGATCACAAATCTCGCTGATCCTTTTATAGATATATTTGTTTGGCATGCTGTTCACGGTATGCAGAGCATTCCCAAATGCATCGATCTGTCACTCTTCCTTTTGTAGGGTGTGCCACTACAAAAGGAATATTACCAAGTTAACTCACACTCCAAAATGGACACTAAGATCTGTCACTCATCTTCCATTTTTATGTTCCAGGTTTCCGTACAGTATAGTACAGTTGGGAAGATCAAAGTCTTTGTCAGTTTCTTATGCAGTACTCTGGAAATTGTGTCGCTATGTGTGACGTTTATCAGCCTCATTATCATAGTAAATTTCCGCAACGCAATTCTTCTCCGGAATCTGCCATTTGTTGCTATCACAGAGCCCATTAGGCGCGTGTAGGAGTCTATCTGTTCACAGCCTTCGAGAGTATTTTCAGAGGCATACTGTTTCCTAAGACTTACCAATGCCTGGTGGGACGTATGACGATGCACGCATGCCAGTGTGGCCCCTGAGATACTGCACCCTCGGCCCCGGTCACTATCCTGTCGAGATCACATCAGTGATCGGAGGGACGCTTTGAGGCCGGCCCGAGCCCCCATTTCGCCATTCCGCTTCCGGAGTGCGCTGTCCTGCAAAGGCCACCATGGCACTCCCTACTGACCGAGGTTAACGCCGACCCAACACTGACATGGAATTTGGGTGCACCACAGCCGGACACGCTTCCTCTTCACTCAAGACTTACCAATACTCACAGAGCGATGATTCCGTGAGACTCTGGTTTATGATTTACTGACTGTTCAGCGCTTATTTAAGATTTATATGACTCTGTCAGATTTTAAAATAAGGCTTTCCACATATAAAGATTCTTCCATACAGGGCTGAAGCGATAGGGGTTGTCCTTCCATATTGTTTGAAGAGTTGGTACTCGACGAATTCTGGTAACCAGTCAGCAAAATTAGAAAAATGACGAGTTAATTTTTTTCGCATTTTTTATATTAGTTGGAATTTTTTCTGTCTATGACCTTCCTCCCTCCCCCCCCCCTCCAAAAAAAGAAAAAAGAAACTTGCTGGACGCGGTTCTACTTTCGTACTTCATTGAACTAAATACTCTCTTTACTCTTCCAATCTGTTTTAAGATTCACGAAGATTGTTCAAGACTTGCTTTGGAGTTTAGACTTGTAAAATACCCTTTTTGAAACTCACTTAGACTATATATTAAAACTTAAAAATGACTTGAGACTTTTAAAGATTTTTCATTTCTGATTTAAGATTTCTCATTTAAGACCTTAAAAACTAGTTTAAGTCTCAGCATGACTTTCCTAGGTTTGTTCGAAACGCTCTAACTCTTTCAGGTTCGATTACAACTTTCAAAATTCTTTCATATTTGCTCAGAATTCTTTAAGATGTTTTAAGACTTTAACGGGCTTTTTGAAATATATTTTTGAAGCTTTTTCAATTTCAATCTTTCTCTTTGAGAGAAGCCATTACCCCTGTTCCTCTCTCGTGTATCCGCACCTTGAGGTGACCGTCTTTAAAAGAAACAAAACACTTCCTCTGTGAGCTACCTATTTCAAAATTTGAATGAGTTACCACTATTCGGAAATTAGAAAAACTGGAATTTTCATCATCAATTTGGTGGCAAATCTTGGTTTTAATGATGTAATTTCGAGGGTGGGAAGCCTGTTTATAGTGGAAATGCTAGAAAAACTTACAATAGGTACTTCATTGCTCACTAGCTTAGTAAAGGCACCGCATTCGCGGCATTATGAGCAGCCGTTTCATTCAGTACGATGCACGATTTGGGCGAAATAGAGAAAACATTTTCCCGCGTGTCTTGAGCATGGAAAATTACAAGGGTAAACTCTAAACAATCTGGCAGTACGACTGCAATATTTAATGCCTACAGTGTTAAGGATATCATACATTAGGTTGTATTATGTAGGTTCTCAATATTGAAGGTATTTCATAAGTTTAGAAGTTCAAATCATAGAATTGAAGTAATGATCTCGACGACACTTACTGGGTGTAAAAAAATAATAATTCTCTCCCATTTTGTATCGACGCGCAAAAAATGTAGATCTTCAAATAGCAAGATATTTACTTTCTCTTTTTGTGAAATAATTGAGAGGTTCATTACAAGAACAACCTCAGTTAGTTTTTAAATTTCGACTTCGTCGATAGATAATCACGTGAACGAGGCAACATTTGTCAGCAAAATCAGGCGGACAGTTCATCTCGATGAACAGCTTTTGCTGTGCTACCTGTCGGCAACGTCGAAATTTTGAAAATAAATATAGTTACCAGCGGCGGATTTTCCTATACGCCAACTACGCCCTGGCGTAGGGCGGCAGGTTTTTGGGGCGGCAAATTTTCGTTTTTTTGTATACCTAAGTGTCGTTAATTGCGAGCGAAGCGATCGAAAAAATTTTCCCCCCTATTTGGTAAGCCTGAAATAGGCGGCAAATTGCATCTGGCGTAGAGCGCAAAATGTGTAAATCCGTCAGGGTTGCCAACCGGAGGGATTTATCCCTCCTTGGAGGGATTTTTCGAAGTCTGAAAAACTGGGAGGGATTTTGGGAGGGATTTTCATTTTAGGAGGGATTTTCATTTTAGGAGGGATTTTCATTTTTGCCACGAATTTTCCCAGTAAAAATTTAGGGAAAAAAATTAAATTTTCATTCTAATTTTCTTTTTAGTTATTAACATCCATAAATCATATTTTTAATTGTGTTCGAGAATGGCTGCACTGAAACATTATGTCTTTCACCTTGAGCTAGATTCTTCCAAGTCTGGTCACATAATTGTATTCTTCAACTTAAGCCAGCTTTACCCAAGTAGAGTCACAATAGAAATGGAATATTGATAACAAGTGATTGTGAAGGGAAAAGTGGTATGAAATTTCAACAGCTGTGAGCTGTTGGCTGTTGCTTGCACGCCTATTTTCTTTTTATGGTTCATGTTCATCTTTTGAGTTTTGTGTTTTCTGTTTCCATTTGCGCCGGAACCCCGGTTTTTATTAAATACCAATTTACAATAAATCTGCCTCAAGCTTCTATTTAATCGTTTTTGGATCATCCTAATAAAATAAAAATTGAATTATCATTTCTTCTCAGTTCATCCAACTGACTGAAAGCATTTATTCAGAAAAATCTGTTCAATTTATTTTATCTTCAACGTTTTAGTTAGTTATCTTCAATTTTTTGCTAAAAAATCATCCAGATGCATCAAAATGACAGATTAGAGATCAATGTATGAATGTAACAGTTCACGGCATCAGCAAATGATTGTGTGAAAGAGAAGCATTTGAAATTTTGAATAAACAAGTTGCTTCGCTTCAAAGCTGCAAGAGGTTTCACATCTGCGACACTAATAGTAACTAAATATTGACTGAATTCAAACAATAATTTTATTCGTTGAAAAATGGTTGAAAATTAATAAATTCGATACTTTGTTAATTGAAAAATTCACTAAAAATTAAAATTTGATTGCTGCATGAAAAATGTTAATTTGTTGAATGAACAATGTTAATTGTTGAGAGAAGAATGATGAATGATAAATTTGAACGTTGAAAATCTACAAAAAAATTTAGTAAATTTATGATCCTTGAACAAAAATTGTTAAATTCAATCCTTGAAAAAATGATGAAAATCTATTATTCTCCCATCACTCTTACTCACTTGTCACTATATTAATATCATAAAGAGAGCATATCATTACTTTTGTTTCCTCTCTTTCTAATATGTTTACAGCATTAAATACAACATTCTTTCACAGTCAATAAATTAATCCATAATCCCATTTACCCCATCTTACAGAATTTAAAACAAAAAAAAAAAAAAATCCCCAAAAAACACATCTCTGTAGATAATTAAAATATACACGAATAACTTGGATAACTTCACTCAAATCGACAAAGCACTAAATTCACAATGAAAAAGCACATTCTCTGTCTCTCTCTAGCACATTATCAGAATCGGAACACAGTTATTTCCATCTCTTTTTATCCCATGCATTTATACCTAAAATAAACATACCAAAATAAGATGTTGAAAAAGGGATTGTAATAGGTTTCTGGCAACAGTGTTGCCAAACCTAATAACATGAAAGTATGCAAGAACATCACAGAATGCAATGAAGCGGCCGCGCGCGCCACTGAAGGGATTTTTCAACGCAGGAGGGATTTTTTTTTCTACGTATTTTACCAAAAAGGTGGGATAATTATAAAAATAGGTTGGCAACGCTGCATGAAAGTGTGCAAGAACATCACAGAATGCAATGAAGCGGCCGCGCGCGCCACTGAAGGGATTTTTCAACGCAGGCGGAGGGATTTTTTTTCTACATATTTTACCAAAAAGGTGGGATAATTATAAAAATAGGTTGGCAACGCTGATAGTTACACTTTAAATACTGGAAACCTCAATATTTTCTCCCGAAATTGGGGCCAAAACGTGTCATCAGTTTTCGAATTGTCTATAGAAAAGTATCGTAAAAACTACAGAGATATTTTGGGTTGGTGATTTTGAAAATTTCACCAGATTTACTTTTCGACCTTAATTTAGGCTGAAAAATCCAATCTTCACTCTCGAAATGGAGGAATTGACTTTAATAGAAACATCCAGTGCAGTATTGGAATAGCTTTTTCTTTCCTATCTTTTTTCTTTGGAGGAGGGGGCAGGAGACCACTAATTTTAAAAGTTTCATCAGATTATTTACCTGACTCCGTTTTGGAATCACAAAATCCAAATTTTAAATATCGGTCTTCTGGTAAAATTAGCTTGACCGCAATTGGGCTGTAATGCGAGTTCAAGTTGGAGTGTAAATTGAAGATGAATATTTTAACCAATTTTTCAGTAATTCTCAAAAATTACTCCCGATTTGGAGGTACAAATTATCTGTCACGATAGACAGACGATGGTTTCATTTAGGCAGCTCGGGCCAGAGCCTTCTATTTTGAGCGGGAAAAAAGATTTTGATCTGATTACGTCTAGTGAGCAAGGTACTATGATTTGTTTACTGAAAAAGGTTGCAATTCTTCTTTTTATTGCGTTTGCTTTTGTTCTTTTTCGCTTATCATTATACCGATTGAGTAACTCGGATAACCTGAGATCGGATAACGTCCGGACGTAAAGTACATTGAATATAGCTCTGCTCGTTTCAATATAATCTATTATTATCAACTTATCATACATTGGCCGGGAACCGTAGCATGTTTCTTAAAATGATTTTGTCAAATTATTAGATGTGTATCGTGCATGATTCCAGAACACCTATCCCGAATAATCGTGTTCTTGCCGGGTAAACTTGGTTTACTTTGGCACACACGTAGTAACTGTTGACCCAAATTTATTTTGCTCCTGGGAGCGGATCTGAAAAACAATAAAGAGCTAGGCCAAGATTAGGGAGACCTTCTTCATTTATGTTGAACCTGAGATGGCCACATTTTAGCATGCCAAGATCTAATTCTGGGTTTTCATTGTAGCTGATGGTCACCCAAAGAAAGTGGTTAGATAATAGTCAGCGAAAATATTTTTCTTATTTCTTCCTGATTTAGAACGTAAGTTAGCTGTTTTTTTTCAACATTTTTGATTAAGTATATTATTTAGAGTAAATTTCGGCGTTAAAAGAAGCGTGCTTCCCAGATCAGCTGTACCTACTGACCTCGGTACCCTTTTGTATTACTTGAGACACAACTTCGTTGTTCACTTAACGGTTTCGACTTCTTTTTCATCTCTCGGGATCCTTTAAACTTGGAATTCTTAATAAATGCCGAGCATTCTGTTGTTCACGTGTGATTTTCAATGCGAGCTGAATCTTCCGCTAAAAAAATGAGGGAAAATTAAGCTACGTGTCCGTGATTAGAATCATTTAATTCAAAGGTTAACGATTAAACCATGGTGTACGTTTGGCTCCATCTTTCGAAATTATGAACTCACGTAGCCAGAGTTTTGTGGGGGGTTAACCGTAGCATTTATCGTGAAAATATTTACGTTTCGATTCGCGCCATTAACGTCGTTAAGGCAAATTACTGTTTGAGAATCTGCTCTCGCGATAATAAGTGGCGATCTGATATTATGAACTGCGATTAAATTTTTTCTATTTACGAATTTAGCCTTTAATCGGGATGTGGTTGAAGAATTCCTCGCGGTTATGAGATAATCTAACGTGAAACTTTTATCTTCTTTGCTCACGTTCTGAACAACGTTCATACGTACATACCTACATACTTCCTTATACACTTCCATACTTAAATTGTCTCTCAGTTTTGAAAGCTGAATTTGAAGTCAGCGTTCCAATTTGGCGACGACGCTCCGTTGCCGAGATACACTCGAAAATGTGGTCATAATCGGTGAGATAAATGCGAATTTTCGAAGAATGTGGTAGCGCCTTCAACAAGGTGAACATGCAACATAATACACACCGATTGACGTTTTGAAAATCTCAAAATTACTGGGGCGAACTAACAAAACGCCAAAATTTCTGGATCGGTAAGAGCTAGAGCGAAACGGTTTGAAATTTTGGATAGAGGAGACAATTTTGAATACTACTGTTTCTTCAGCCGAGAAAAAAATTTTTGGCCTACCGATGTAATATGGAGAAATTTTCTAAATTCGAAAAATTCAAAAATTTCCAATTAAAGACTGTTTTCCACTCAATTTTTCACTTCAAAGACGGCGGCGACGCTCCGTTGTCGAGATACACTCGAAAATGTGGTCCAAATGGGTCAGATAAATGCGAATTTTCGAAGAATGTGGTAACTCCTTCAACACGGTGGACATGCAACACAATTAACACCAACCGAACTAACAAAACGCCAAATTCTCTGGATCGGTGAGAGTCAGAGCGAAACGGTTTGAAATTTTGGATAGAGGCGACCGTTTTGAATGAGACTGTCTCTTCAGTCGAAAAAAAAAATTTTTTCGCCCAAAAAAAGACATGATGTGTAGAAATTTTCAAAATTCAACAAAATCAAAAATGTCGAATTAAAGACTGTTTTCTACTCAATTTTTCACTCTGAGTTTGAATTCGTTGTCCAAATTTGGCAACGACGCTCCGTTGCCGAGATACATTTGAAAATGTGGTCAAAATGGGTTAAATATATGAGAATTTTCGAAGAAAGTGGTAACGTCTTCAACACGGTGAACATGCAACACCTAACGCACCAAATGACGTTTTCGAAATATCCAATTTCCTGGAGCGAACTGATAAAATTCGAAAATCATTGGAATGGAGGCAGCTACAGCGAAACGGTTTGAAATTTTCAAAAGAGGAGATCATTCTGGTTTCTGCATTTTCAACCATTTTTCTCTAGCTCGCACCAATCGAGAGATTTTCGCGGTTTATTAGTTCGCCCCAGGAAATTAGAAATTTCGAAAATGTCAATTGGTGTCTGTTAGGTTGCATAGTCGACGTGTGGAAGGCATTCTACCAGATTATTCGAAAATAGACGAAAATGAAAACGGTAATGTTGTGACGCCTTCCACACGTTGTTTATGCAATACTAACTACCCGAATTGACGTTTTGAAATTCCTGCGGTGAACTTATAAAACGCGAAAATCTTCAGATTGGGGGCAGCTATGGCGACACAGTTTAAAATTTTCGTTAGAGGGGATCATTCTGCTCCAGAAATTTCAATTCGTTTTCCTCTAGCTCGCACCAATCCAGAGAGTTTTTTGCGTTTTATAGATTCGCCCCAGGAAATTTTTGATTTTAAAAACGTCAATTGGTGTGTATTGTGTTGCATATTCGATATGTTGAAGGCATCACGAGACTATTCGAAAATTCGAAGTAATGGGGTGACGCCTAATATACGTTGACGATGCAATACCAACTACGCAAATTGACGTTTTGAAATTCCTGGGGCGAACTAATAAAAAGCGAAAATCTTTGGATTGGGAGCAGCTACCGCAAAACGGCTTCACACTTTCGTGAGAGGGATCATTCTGCTTCCAAAATTATAAACCGTTTTCCTCTGGCTCTCACCAATCCAGAGATTTTCGTTTTAGTAGTTCGCCCCAGGAAATTAGAGATTTTGATAAAGTCAACTGATGAGTATTGTATTGCATATTCGACGTGTTGAAGGACTTATCAGATTATTCGAAAATTCGAGGGCGTGTAGACAAACAGATAAATGGTGGTACATATCAGTACATTTCGGGTACATTTAATTCGAACCAAATTTGACGAAATCAGCTAAGTTGGAAGCTCTAATTCATTTCAGCCCCCTTATACTTTTGGTATTACATGGGAAGGGAGCGGGTACATTTTATATAATTGATGGTACATACATTTCGGTACATTTCGGGTACATTTCATTCTGCATAAATTCGGTGAAATTGGAACAAATGGGGGAGGGGCTAACGTTACCACAGCCCCACCAAATTGAATCCTTCCACCCGCGGCTATAAAGGGGGTACATTTCAGATAATTGGTGATACATTTCGGGTACATTTCATTCGAACCAAAATATACGAAATCAGACAAATTGGGGGCGGGGGGGGGTCCGTTAACCTGGTCCCACCAAAGTACTTTTGTTCCCCCTTCGCAAGGGGAGGAGGTACATTTTGTAATATTAAGGATACATTTAGGGTACATTTCCCCTACCCCGAAATCGGGTCTAAAATCAAATTTCGGGGGCCAGAATAATGGACCCGTCTTTCGGCAATTTCGCGAACTTTTCAAAAATGTGATGACACCTTCAACTCATAGACTGTCTCCTCAGCCGAAAAAAAAAAAATTTCGCCCAAAAAGACATAGGTACATGGATGTATTATATCGTAGTATGGGGAAATTTTAAAAATTCTACCAATTCAAAAATTTCCAATTAAAGACTTTTTTCTACTCAATTTTTCACTCTGAATTCAAATTCGTATTTCAAAGTCGGCGGGGACACTCCGTTGCCGAGATACACTCGAAAATGTGGTCAAAGTAGATCTAATGTAAACTGTTCGAGTCGACCCTGGGCGGTTTCGCGTCCACTCACGCCAAAGATGCGTCGACATATAACATGTTCTACTAGTTTGTAAAATATAATCAACCTCAGTCTTAACAAATGCGCATAGTGGAGGAAGGAGAGAAGAGGGAAAAAAACAATTTATTATACATAAAGTTACATATACACGGTATTCGAATAAATAATAATATTAGTTGAATTACCGATAACATTTAAACTGGTAAAACCGAAGTAATTAGTGAACATGAAGAGATAAAACTAGTAATGATGATCCAGTCGAAACCTTTCGACGCTAGCTGACGTGACATTACGTCTCCTTAGTACTTCGGGGACTTAGTCCGCCCCCTCCCCTCCAAAAGTGCGATTCTGAAAATTACTCGCCGGGAAATACATCACACTTCGGACTATATACTCGTATAAAGTTTTCGTTCGAGAAGCCTTATCTTCATATTGAGCAACATGCGTTTGATACGTTCGAATAACTATCGTAATACACATCGGTAATACGCTCGGTATCAAAATGTATAAGTTTCATAAATGAATAAATCTTTTTTCGTTGCTACATTCCACTCAGTCGAACAGTTCAAAACCAGAACTCGAGTTAAATGATAATATTCAATAAATGGATTTGTGCATCGGAATCGAGTCGGATCCCGTCCGAGTCTGAAAGTCCAGAACATCTAGTTCGATATCCACCTTTAGTTCCACTATTCAGATTGAGTAGAATGCGTAATGCAGATGTCACCATCATAGGTCTAGGTACGGCTGCCATCCGTGTTACGAACTAGTGGAAATTCCGCAGTCACCCTATCGTCCCTTATGAGCTTTACCCATCTACTCTATCGTATCATGGCTATTTCTGTCAAGAAGCGTCGCCCTTCTCTAACGGTTTCTTCTTAATTTGTTACAGGTACCCGAAATTAGTATCCCGTTTCAGATTCGAAAATTCATGTCAGTTTGGTATCCGCAGGTAACGACAACAGTTTTAATACAGCCGACTTCTCATTAGTATTCGCTTATTATTCCCAACTCAAAAATCATTCTTAAGTTTACACATCCATTGACTGCAGCGTAAGTACTAACGCGGCTGACTTCGTATTTGTTTTTAGCTTTATTAAACGTAAATGAAAAAAATGAACACCGCTTTCTCTTCACGTTTAATGAGCTATAAATCGCATACGAATAGTGTAAAAGTAAAAATTCGCTAGGGAAAAAAAATGAAAAGAACGGTTAAATGTTACCAAAATATGACCATGAACAACTCGAATATCCGAAAACTCTAACTAAGCGTCAAAGTTCGACGAGTATCTAATGAGTTCTAAGTTCTACTGAGAGAGCATGGGTATGTTCTTAGCAACGAAAGTAAAGCGAAGTAGACTGGTGATATATTCGTAATATCTTCCATAACCACCAACCAATATTAACCGTAAACATTCCCTATTTATGTACATTATACAAAATTTACGCTTCGATTGATTCGAATTTTCTGTTTTACACAAGTTAACGTTTAATAACAGCCAACAAATAAACGCTCGATCGCCCGCGCTCCGAGACGTCCATTACTCGAGAATCGCGCACGCGTATCCGAGAATATCCTTAACTCCATTCCAACCATGACGTGCCCAGCCGAAGAAAATGCCCCGAGCACGATGAGACGAACGGAGAGGCAAAATTGTTCGTTGCAACCCAAATACGTGCACCTATAATCTAATTTTTTCGGACAATATTTCTTGGTATACTTCGGACGTCAGCGGCTCGTAGATACCTTTCGAAGTCATGTAGTACAATCGATCTTTGATGATTTCCGGGTTGAAACCTTCTTCTTGTAGGTCGAGTTTTTTCATCTTATACGTTCCTGAAATGCAATACGCAATATTACAAAAACGGGTCTCCTGTTAACTGCAGTTGGGCGCAGAATTGTGTACCAAATCTGGGGTAAAACTGCATCACAAATTCATCATATCGAGTTCGTAACAGTGGCGTAGCCACGGGGGGGGGGGTCTGACCCCCTGGCACCAGCCGAAAATTTTTTTTTTTAAATACCTGTCATGTAAACGTGAAAAATTTTGTTTTTTTGATGGGAATTTTAAATTTAGTTTGTTACATAAATACATATTATTGCTTTAAAAAAAAAAAATCAAATTATAATTTTTCGATTAGATTAAAAATTTTTAATTTAGTTAAGTACTTATGAATCTTTTCTTTGAAAAAATATAAAATTATTACTTTTAAATTTTTTTTCGAATTGTACTTCATACCCCCCTCCCCGCCTCCTCGATATCATGTTATTAGCGAATAATTTTTTGTTTGAATTGAACCCCCCCCCCCCCTTCATACCAAGTCTGGCTACGCCACTGGTTCGTAATGCGTTAGTTTTCGGTCGCACAGAACATTTCATTTAGTTTATAGGCTAAATGACAGCGCCGCATTTGTGGCACCTTAACTAGCTTAGAAAAACTCTTATGACAAACTATGCTAACAGACATTTTCGCAGAGGCTGTTACTCCAAAATGTTCCGAGACGAATTCAAATCCGTCATCGAAATTGATCTACAATTAATTTTCAACCAATAACAGCCCCCTCCCTAGGGCGAGGTCTGGTTGGCCGAGTGGATAGCGCGTTGGTCTTAGAATCCGGATGTCCCGGGTTCGAGCCCACGTAGCAACCCGCCAGAATTTTCGACCTAGGCCGGTTTTTCGGCCAGAGGGGAAGAGGGCTAAGACAGCCCTAACAGCTTCCCCGACGTCTCTCAAGTAATGCTCGAAAGGGCGGATTCCAGGACTCGGGTGGAGAGCAAATTAGAAAAAGAGCCCCCTCCCCAGCATTACCAAAATTCTGATCGCATCTCGACAACGGAGGATCAACGCCAAATTAGGACAGCGAATTTGAACTCAGCGAGAAAGATATAGTAAGAATAAGCGATTAGCAGAATTTTTGATTTTAGAAAGAATACTGTTAACATACTTTACCGTGGGAATTTTTGAGACAGAAACTACATTATAGGGCTTGACAAAAATCGAGTCAAAGAATATACTAAATGACTCTAGTCATTAGCATACTCTGCCACGGGAGTGTTTTAAAACAGAAACCAAATTGTCAGGTTCATATCACCGATATCGAGTAACAGAGTATGATAAACGACTGTTGGAAAATTTTAGAAGAGTGATGAAATCGAATTTATTTCACGTATCCAATAATAGAGTACTGTTCACATACTCTATAGAAATCTCCAAGACAGAGACTACAGAATGGGTCCTTACTTAAAAAAGATTGAGTCAGAGAGTCTATGTTAAATAATTACTACAGACATTAGCATACTCTGCCATAGGATGTTTTAAGACAGACCAAATTGTCAGGTTCATATCACGGATATCGAGTAACAGAGTATGCCAGAGGACTGTTGAAAGTTTTCAGCAGAGTGATCAGTTTTAATTGGAGAAGATTTAGTATTACTTTTTCTCATGGGAAGTAATAAATTGCACGATAAAGAAATATTTTCCGCGATAGGCAAATGACGAGGACACTTGTCAACAAAAAATACATGAGAACCAAATCTTTAGGACCTGATATGCAATTCATGTTACAATCGAAAGCCTATGTAGAAGGGAGAGGGATATCGGGAATTCTTTTCAGGGCACTTCTACAGGGTATTCCGGGAGTGGACGATAAAACTTCGCCTGGTTATATACCAGACTTAGTACATTGATGTTATAAGGGTTGCATCGCTCCGCAACTTGGAGGCGCTGCGGTGTTGAAAAATAAATTTTAATTTTCGTGTATCGAAAAATCGAATAAAATATGATGAATTTTGGTTTATGAAAATTCTGAATTAAGAGATAACCTATCATATTTGGTATCAAATTAAAGAAGAGATCCCAGCGGACAAATTAAGCCTATAAAGAACAATTTTTGTTCATCTGGGACCAAGAAAAATAAAAAAGAAGTGATGAAAAAAAAATCAAAAATTGACACGAAACACTGTTTTGTATTGTAATTTGAGAAACTGACCAATCAACATCATGATATTTTAAGCTAAACAATAGCAGAAGGTTGCGCTCTTTCAAAACAGCTCAGTACTTCTAGTCTCTAAGTCGCTTCGTTTTAGAGTTATTTACAAAGAAAGAAATTAGGATTTCGAAAATTTCATCCAAAAATCGAACGAAATGTAAAACATTTCAATTTATTAAAATTTAGAATTCAGAGAAAATCCATCAAATGTGGTATCAATTTAAAGAGGAGATTTCCGCGGACAAATTTAGAGTTTTCGTTCGTTAGGAATCAAGAAAAATTAAAAAGAAGCGATAATACAGCCTGTTTCTACATGGATGCACATGACTTTTGAAAAAAATAATGCAAAAATTATGATTATCACGTATTTATGGGTATGACAGAATTATTACGAATGTGTTCGAATTGGCTCCCAGGGTGAAGCCTCTACCTATTACTAGTGTGGCCACTCGTCAAAATTCCCGTTTCGATTTTTCACAAACGTTCACGTCTTCATTTCCGTTTACTTTGAGAGCATACTTATTGTGCAGTGTATTACATCAGTTTTTTTCCCTCCTCCTACATTGCTAAGGAAAGAAAATTTAACATGTAGATGCGACAAATTTCAGAGAAATTGGGAAGATCGCAGTTGTGCGTTATTTGAAGGATGAGCCGCATGAGCAGGATTGAGAAAGTTTTGGTCACTGAAAATAAAGCTAACATAGGCTGTAAACGGTGGTCCAAATGCAGAATTATTTTGTCCATCATTTTAAAATGTTACGTTGAAAATTCATTGTTTTCATCACTTTGTCGACTTCCATTATATGTTCCTCAGTCCTTACAATTTAGGAGAATAGCTCATTACAGTCCTAATTTACTCGGTAGAATCTTCTCTTCAATTAGAAATTAGATTTTGTGAATGTATTTCATTTCTAGAGATTTTATGAAAGAAAGTGTACATTGGTTTTACTTTGTTAAAATCAGGTGATGGAAATTCAGCCTTTTACTTTCTTTGCGAAGAACTCTAAAACGAAGCGACTTAGAGACTAGAAGTACTGAGCTGTTTTGAAATACCGCAACCTTCTGCTATTGTTTAGCTTAAAATATCATGGTGTTGATAGGTCAGTTTCTCAAATTACAATAAAAAACAGTGTGTCGTGTCAATTTTTGATTTTTTTTTCATCATATACTTTTATTTTTTTTGGTCCCAGATGAACAAAAATTGTTCGTTATAGTCTTAATTTATCCGCTAAGATCGCTTCTTTAATTTGATACCAAATATGGTAGGTTATCTCTTAATTCAGAATTTTAATAAACCAAAATGTATCATATTTGATTCGACTTTTCGATACACGAAAATTAAATTTCAATTTCCAACGCCGCAGCGCCTTCAAGTTACGGAGCGATGCAACCCTTATAACATCAATGTACTAAGTCTGGTGTATAACCAGGCGAAGTTTTATCGTCCACTCCCGGAACACCCTGTATAAGCTAAATCACTCTCAATGAAGGAAAAAACAAACTTGGGAAGATCAAATTACTCTAACTGTGCTGCAGACGCCTATGTCTCATCACATACATGATACAGAAAAAATACGAAACTGGCAACATTTTACAAGAAAAGACTTAATTCTCTTGATTTTGAAATGTTCAGTCAATTGGTCATTTTCTGTTATTTGTTTTTCATTTCTTCCGCTGGTAATTTCGTTATTTTATACTAGAATCTCTCCTCTGTTTGATTTTTACCGCCGTCACCCCAGTCAGTGGTTACAACAAGCTAGTCCCTCACCTGCTGATCCTGCTTACTGTCTTCCAGTCTTTCAAACAATTAAGCTTCCGTTTTTTCTTTTAAATCAAATTTCATTTTCCTCGTGAATCACCAATCTCAGAACACCATCAATTTAAATACGAGAACAAGCCAGTTCCTTAGAACTTACGAATTAAGTTCGCGACTGGCAACTAAGAAATGCTTTACATCCTAATAGCGCACGTCTAGCGTCACAAACAAGCGCGCAAACAAATGACAAATTTTGAAAATACCCGAGCCCGAAAACTGAAGGAAACTCTTAAAATTATGACTAGTGTCAATGTATATTCATCAATCTTGTAACCAGAAGCGAAGGATATTGCTAGAGTAGTTCGAAAGAAAGCGAAATATTTCTTCGACTTGTTCAATACCTGTCATTTCTACGTGATTTAGCGCCCGAATGAAGAGCGGTCTCGCGTACGAGGGTAAATGTTTCCGTAAGCCCTCGGCTAGACTAGTCAAATCTAATGAGTTTTCTTTATCTAGAATTGCAGCCATACCGGCGCGTCCTTCGGCACCAGGAACCTATAAAAACAAAGCGAATCAAACATCTCCATAATCTGGTAACACTAAGCGATGAAGTCCAGTTTTTCAATATACATCCTGAAAGAAACATGGTAATCTAAGATTACGAACGATATTTCTTAGAACTCAAACTGACATCCTCTGGTCATTTAGGTTACTTCTCTACCACAATACGACATGCTGGGTTCGCAGAAAGAAACTGAACTGCTAAAAACATTACTATCGCAATGTTCCAAGCATTGTTACGCATTGGACGAATTCCGAGTGGCGCAATATTAATAATTACCTCAACACCGTAAACGACGCAGTCTCTGTATTCAGCGCAATTGCTAACAATCGCTTCAACTTCTGATGTGGATACATTCTCTCCCTTCCACCTGTTGACATAAATTCGTTTTAATACTTGTGGCAAGCGTTCATAAATATAATCACCGGAATTACTACATATTACGCCTAATTCCTTGCATTTCCTCTCGAGAAAACAATGGTTATAAAATTGGGCAAGACCAACCCATGAAGGACGTTGAGATTCTCCAGGTTCCTAAATTAGCGAACAACGAATAAGATGTCTTTCCATCGAGTAAAACGATTTTATCGATTTTTTTTTGTTGGGGGGGGGGGGTGTAGAGGAATACGACCGACTTTCAGTTTTTCCAGTAATTTACTTTTTTTTAATAAAGTTACTTGTAGGCATGCTTGCGCGCGATCATGAAAAAAAAAGTTCAAGTGTCATGAAAGTCAAACATCAGAAACAGATGTAGTTCAGTACACTGTCATTTGATCCTCATGGTTTTTGAGCACTTTTTCATAATACCGTCCAATTATTCGCGATGCAGGTTACATTTCCGTTAAGATAGAGGTGACATACACAAAATTACACACTTATAATTCAAATTTTGGATCGGAATTACGATCCGATCAAAATTCAGATGGAATATTCGAGACCAAAGACGCAAGAAGAAAAGGGATTCCGATATTTCGTTCGATTTTCAGAATCAAGTATATTTTGCTCACACTAATCTTCGAGATTTGGATTCTAGAACCCAAATCAGAGCCGGATCAAAATTCTGATGAGGAATTTAGAATTGGGGAATCGAAAAATACCTACTTCGATTATTTTATCGATACCTTGCAATGCCACATTGTATTTTGTTACGTAAATGCCACTCTCAGTGAAATTCACTGAAATGGTATTTTTAAGCATGGAGTGGACGGTAGGTTAACAGATTCTCTCCAAATCGTCACTAGGTAATGCTCAGTATCTCTTTACTCTCTTTAGAATATATCATGTTCGTTGTTATTTCTCTAACAGTTGTTAGGAATGTGCAACCGGCCGATAAGAAATTTAAAAAAAAAAACACGATTTTTTATTTTAATATCAGAAAAAAAAAACCTGGGTACCCCTGAATCCCAATATTTAGCCAATTTTGATAGAAACTATAATATTGTGGGAGACTACTGATCAAAATAAACCTCTTTACAACATAAAAAGTCACGCGAAACTGAATTACCAATTTTGACTATTATGCCTAAAATGCCCAGAAACCCAATATTCCAAAAGCACGTAATAAAATTTATTTTGAGGACCCCTGAATTGAGTATAACTGCCCAACGTATGGCGGTTAGAAAGCGTATCATCAGCGAGTGTTTTGCGCTCCAACATTCAGGGAGATACTGTTGCCCATACCGTGCCGGTAAGGTTGCCTATCACGATTTTAGTAGACTTCACTAAGAGTGGCATTTAAGGGTTAAAAGTTTCATAATTGGCGAAATGTCCAAGTTCTTGTTTCAAAGATAATAATCACTTATTAACCGATGTTCAGGGCCGTAGCGAAGCGACTTTTTTGCGAGAAAGGGGGCCAATTTGCAATTTTTCGACTGAAATCTAAAATTTCAAGATCAAGGTGTCCACTTTTTTCCGAGGATAAAATTCCCTGACGTTTCCAGATTTTTCAGGGTTTTTCAGATTTTTCCAGTCCGTTTTCCAACTTTTTTGTAACAAACGAATTATTAAAAAAAAAAAAAAAAAAAAGTTCAACTGAGTCTGACAAAGGAAATTGTACAATACTTTCACATCATAAAATTTTCTTTAAAATTCCATGACTTTTTCGATTTTCTTTCAAAATCCCCTGACTTTTCCAGGTTTCACACAATTCCCTGACTGTTCCCTGCCTTCCAGGATTTCCAGAAAAATGGCCACCCTGAAGATACTTGAGGAAATAAAACTTGCAACATTTTCAATTTAGCCAGGAGCAGTTGCTATACAGGGTGTCTGAGTTTCGGTTGCTAAGCGGGGAGGAATGAATAGTACTTGAATAGACAAAGCAAAAGTGTTATTATCACCTTTTGCCTAATCACAAAATTGAAGGCGCCGCATCTTTGTAAAAATCGAAAAATTCACTAATTTTGACTATTACAAAAATCACGAGTAATGATGTTGCCCAGTCTACAATGATGCCATGGTACAGCACTCACTTAGAGTAACAAAACAAGTTATTACGAAATCCTACCTCTCTGAAAATTTAAGCAGGTAAATGGCATCCAAAATTCAGAAATTTCTATTTTTTTACAAAATTGTGCAAAAAGCCTACTTTTACTGAATCCCAACATGAATAACCAAAGGCCGGCGTACAGTTCTCATTATCAAAACTGGTAGCCCTGATTCAGATGAACAAAAAATCATACCACTATCTCCTTCCAGTTTTCAGAATTTAAAAAGTTAAGACGCGTTGAAGTACTTTCAAATTTCAAAAAAACAGAAAATTTAACTCGCCCTAAAAATTAAACTGTTAGGGGGAAAGCTATTTGGTTTCTAGGCTCCGCTCAAAAGTAAGTTTCCCTAAATTCGTAGGCAGAAACAAAAATAAAATAAAACGAAATGAAAGGGAAATGTAAATCTTGAGTTTTGCACACTCTGGAATAGAACTGGAGTTGCTATATCAGTGCTACAAAAATGAGCCAACATTTCGACGTGCGTTGCTTGTGAATTACGAAGTGTAATATATTTCTACACCGCGTAACCGACGTTCAACGGAAATTCACGAGACATTATGTCATACAGTCAATGGCGCAGCTAGGGGTTTCCCAAAGGGGGGGGGGCACAATAAGGTTTTCAAGGGAGAAAAAGTCGAAAATTGTAGTTTTTTTTTAATCGCCGATATTAGAGGACTATGTAAAAATATTGAGAGGGCACGTGCCCCCCCCCCCGACGCTACACCACTGCATACAGTGGCGAATTTCAGAAGAAAAGTCAAGTCTCTTGCTTCCAGGTTTCAAATTTTTGCAAGAAAACGTCGAGTTTGCAGACATCCTAACAGAAGATAAAAGTAAAGCGCACTTTTAATCGGAGGGATAACTGGTACATTCAGTAAGAGTTGATAAATTTTTTGAAATAATTTACTTAAAAAATTTATTCTCAATCTGGTAACGTCTCAAATTTTCAGATTTCTTTTATAATGTGGGGAAATCAGTTAGTGTACAGAAGACAAATGCTGCTAAAAAACTGAACAGAATTAAAGCCTGTTGTTAATTTGCAGCGAAAGTGCACAAACCATGACAATGGCTAGTCATAAAATGAATCAAGTTTCATTCATCTACTTTCAGCGAGAGGTCTTCTTGTATTCCAGTGCCTATTTTATGGTGGTTAGACAACTAGTTCAACAGATGGAGTCTTCATGTAACGCCAGTCATTCATTCAGGCATAACGACTATTGAAAGTTACAATAAATTAGAAGCGTTTGTAATTTTTCTTTTTTTTTCTTTTTCTTCTTTGATCATAAGGTTCATTTTTCGATCATTTCAGAAGCTTCATGAACTTCAACGCGACATAACTTTTTAAATTCTGAAAACTGGAAGGAGATAGTGGTATGATTTTTTGTTCATCTGAATCAGGGCTACCAGTTTTGATAATGAGAACTGTACGCCGGCCTTTGGTTATTCATGTTGGGATTCAGTAAAAGTAGGCTTTTTGCACAATTTTGTAAAAAAAAATAGAAATTTCTGAATTTTGGATGCCATTTACCTGCTTAAATTTTCAGAGCAGGCCGGATTTCGTAATAACTTGTTTTGTTACTCTAAGTGAGTGCTGTAACATGGCATCATTGTAGACTGGGCAACATCATTACTCGTGATTTTTATAATGGGTCAAAATTGGTGAATTTTTCGATTTTTACAAAGATGCGGCGCCCTCAATTTTGTGATTAGGCAAAAGGTGATAATAACACTTTTGCTTTGTCTACTCAAGTGCTATTCATTCCTCCCCGCTTAGCAACCGAAACTCGGACACCCTGTATTTATGAACGCTGGAAAATTTCAAATTATGATGGGAGGGTGTCCTACATACAACTTATGGCTACGGCTCATTTGCCTGTGCGTTACGTGGCATTAAAATCAGAAATCTGATCATCTCGATAATCACGTACTTCGGCTCGGTTGAAAAAGTTATTTCGTTAAGACATAGAGTCAAAATTAAAATACTTTTCCTTGGGATGTATCACATATTCTGCCATTCAGTGTAGAAAGCGATGTTACAGTTCTTGGAATAATAAGTTCATTTTCTATTTTCAACTTACCTGAAAGTATCTCCAGTACGATCTTTGAAATAAAGGTAACCTAGTTCATCACATACAACAATATCACCTGTACAAAAAAAAAAGTCAGTAAATCATTTATAGAAAATATTACATAACTCGTAACAAAGTTACTTTTCTCATTTCACTAGGTGTATCAGAGCTCAATACAGAATTTCTAGATATCAAGGAATCATGACCGAATGTCTACCCGAAAAATAGAGGAACGAATTTTGATTTCCAATGCCGGAAGACTCCACGGCAACACTAAGCGTATCATCAGTACTATCTGCGATACAAATTCAGTATTCCACTTTTTCGAACGTATCTTCGTACTTAGTGATCAAATCCAAACTGATTCAAAGTCCCACAAACGTTTAGCAAGACTAACCCGGTAGATTATTACTTCGATACACTCGGGATGACAACTAAATTCGAATATTTCTAATTAATCGAGATACTCGCCAGATAAAAATGCCGAATCGCCTTTCTCAAAAACGTCGACAACGACTTTCTTGTCGGAGTCTTTTTGATTTACGTAACCTAAGAAGGCGCGTGCTGGATTCGACGGAATTATTTTCCCAATGAACACTCCTTGTTCACCTGCAATGAATTGGTACGGTTTATTTACGATCCGTAAATACTGTTATACTATTAATCGATTCTTACATGTGAAAAAAATCTCACCCGGGCCACACCGTATACACAGACCCTTGCTGTCTCGGACAGGTTCTCCGGTAGCGGGGTTAACTTTAATTATGGATATCGGGTAGACGGATGGGAATATCTGCGATATAAATCCGATGGCACCGACAGTATTATCCACGTTTACTGAAAACAAAACGTTGATAATATAACATTCAACACTAATTTACGCTCGTTTATTTAGATCCCTTTTTTTTTATATCAACGCTTCCAAACTACGTGTATAGCGCCACCGTTATCGACGCTACCGCGTCATTTCCAAATCAGTCACTTGAGTTATCGATTTAGAAACCCAATTATCTTCCCAGACTATCATTCGATCAGCAACAAAACTCTTTCAGGGTTGCCACTTTTTTTCAGGATTGGTTTTCCCTGACTTTTCCCGGTTTTCCAGACCAACTTTTCCAATTTTCCCTGACTTTTTTACAGGATTCCGAGAAAGCCCAGAGGGAGGAGAGTCACAGAAATTTTTTACAATACAGAGTTTTAAAAAATCGCTATCGAGAAGAAGAAGGTACAGATGTAATTTATGTAATATTTTTCAATATTAGAAATACTCAAAGAAAGTTGAGTCCATTCCAACAGATAAAAAAAGTTTACTCTGATAAAATACGAACTCGTTTGTTATTTTCAGAAAATTTCCCTGACTTAAATGAAAATTCCCTGACTGACCAAATTCCCTGACTTTTCCCGGTTTTCCAGAAAGTGGCAACCCTGTCTTTAAGCGAACAATTTTCTGCAAAATACTCCGTTCCCTTCCGATTCAAGTTAACATAAATACTCGATATTACTGTAAAACATCACGTACCAATATTGGCGTTTCCTTCGGTCGCGCCGTAGAATTCGCCGACTCTCGGAATATTGAAACGTTCGACGAACTCTTTCCATATCTGCGGCCTCAATCCGTTGCCGAAGATAACCCTTAACTTATGGCTTTTATCTTCCGGTTTCGGAGGCGTTGACAGAATGTACCTGCACATTTCTCCGATGTACTGAGCTACCTGTATCAAGTATGAAATACCATGCTCAATTATTGATGACTTCTGTGTGCGGTAGAATACGAGTAAAATGAAATCAGGATGGATTGACTAACCGTGCAGTTGTACTTCACAATATCGGGGAAGTACGAAGACGCCGAGAATTTCTTACGGATGACAACGCAGGAACCGTACAGTATGGCCTGGCCGATAGACATGGCTCCTCCAGCGGTGTGGTATAATGGCAGCGGCGTGTAGAATCTGTCGTCATTTCTGAAACCCAACTGATAGCGAATAGCTCCGGCCAAGAACAGATACCTGTCGAAATAAAAGATACAATTTCATATTTTTACTCATAACATAACTACGTTACTTCGGAGAGGGATACGAAAGAGCAACGCACGCATTTCGCTCACTTTTCCTCCATATATTTCAAATCTCGATAAACAACACCCTCATTCGTGACTCGAGTCAACCGAATTTCAAGCCTGCGAATAAAAAGGGACTCGCGGTCGTATTCGCATAACACATATAAACGGGGGAAATGGCTCATTTTCGAGTAAGAGTTTTCAGGGTTTTCTTGCGGGGATAGATCCCTTAACACTCGGGCTGAGCACGCACCACAGTATCACGAACAAGGGTTTCCATCTCGGATATCACCCGTCAATTTGAACTTGGAAGTTCATGCAAAGTTCAGTGACCTAAAAAGAACGCATTTATAAGTGAATTAAGCCGAGCGACAATACGCGAGCGGTTATTTTTCTCATTTCTACATTCGGATCAGACGCAGTCAGCAGTTCTAATTCGACACACGGTAACACAGGGCGATTGTACGAGCGAGGTCGCTGGGATCGCGTGTAAGTTGAGAAAGACTGAACACGCGAACACGACGTACCTTGAATTGGTAACGACGGCGGCTTTTGGTAAGCCCGTGGTACCGGAAGTGTAAATGTAAACGAGTTTGTCGTGGAAGCCACCTTTTTCAACGCCGGGCGGCAGCGTGGACGCAACTTCCGAAATGACAGGAGTCAGAGGTATTGCCCATGTTTCATTTGTAGGAATTTTCTGCTCTGGAGTCGTCCAGCAATATAACTTCAACGCTCCGTCCAGATTGTCTTTGATTTCTTTCACAGCTGAAACAATACAACTTCATTAATAATAAAGAAAGAATCTTCTCAGTCCTCGTAATTTTTGTAAAATTATTGCCTAACGCGAGTTTTGAGGCAATATCATTATTGGAATGTCTTTTGCTCACACGACTCGATAAACTAGGAAGGGACAATATGGAAAACGTTCTGTCCCTTTCCTTTATGAAACTTGAATTGGTACGCAGCCTCGAAAAACTGTTGCAACTTCCTCAAAAAAGCAAGATTATTGTGGTATATACGGGAAAATTGTACCCAGTGTATTCTAGTTCGGGTGCTGGTCCTCCTTCTGTCTTCCAGTAAGCATTCGACTCATCCTAACAAAATGTAGATCTGTTCTTCAAACTCTTACGTCTCAAGAAGCTCTTCCTTTTCATCCATTTCGGATTCTTTTTCAGCAGAGGCAGGGGGAGGGGGCATTAGTATACCAGATATTTTTGGGTAGGTCAACAAAAAAAGCCAAATCGGGAAGGAAAGCAAGTAACACGATTCCGATAGCCCTCCTTCCTCGCTAAAAAATCAGACAATTTAGCTGGTACGCCTTATGCGCAACAATAGATCGTACGATTCTAAAAGTCTGTATACACTCCCCCCCCCAAAAAAAAAAAAATACGGAAAGTCAGACTAATTTTTTGTTGGGATCATTCGTGTGTAAGTCCCATCTTTCTGGTAGAACCTCACAAAAAGAAATTACACGATTTCTCTGAAACTTCTTAGGCGCAAAAACAAAAATGATACGATTCTAGTAGTCTCCTCCCCTACTAAAAATAAGACCATACGACTCAGCTGGAAGTCCTTCCTCTCTTCAAAGAAAGGAGGAAAGGGGGAAGTCAGAGCATGGCCGATGAATCCCCAGTAGCAAGCGTGCACTTGCACCTAATTGGAGATCCAATTACTTTTTTCTTTAAATTAAGAAAAAAACAACAAAACTCGAGACAAGAAATTTACCCCTTTCCTAGAAATTCCCCACGTCAATGGTCTTGAGTTTGCTCCTAATTGGAAAATGAAAAAGTGCCGACCGTGAGTCAGGGATTCTTCATATACAACTAAAAGTCTCATCAATCTGGTAAAAGTCTCCAAGAAAAGGTCATGAACTGCCACAAATTTTACTGCGACACCTCATGCGCAAATAACAAGTTGCACAATTTTGATAGCCCCAAAGAAAAATCAGACTAGAAAATTTTGAAGGTATGTACAGCCTGCGCTTGGTTACCCCACTGAGGGGCAAGTAGCGAAGTTTCCGGCACTTGAGGAATATTGAAGGCTTCTGCGGTGAAGATACTTTTTTCAAGAGCTGAAGATCTTGGTTCTCAGGTTTATGCCTGTCTGGCACAACTGGATCGTACAAATAGACAGAGAACAACGGGTTCTCGAAATCTGGATTTAGGCTCAAAGCTTCGTAATTTTAATGAAAGAGAGAGAAAACCTCCTTGTTTGCTTTTCAACTACCTGCCTCGTAATTTTTCGAAGGTAAACAATCCATCCCATATTTTTCTGACCCGGGAGGGGAAGACCAAGTTTTTAATGTATGAAAACTAGAAAGACTAATTGGAACTGGTTCGACAAGGTGCTTACAAAATCCTCATTGGTAAAAAACTTCCATATTTTTCAAATTTTCGAGAAAAATCGTTATTTTTTTAAAATTTTTTACCTTTTGGTTTTTCACGCGAAGCGATTCTGTCGAACTCAACCTTCACAAAATACCCCTTGAAATACCCTCTTCTTTGGTAGAGTTATTTGAAAATTTGACAACTGTGGAAAACACTGGGATTTCCAATTTGAGCGATGCCCTTTCTTAAAAAGTAGGAAAGAAATAAAATGTTAGTTTTGAAAAATTATCGGTAAAATCATTTTTTTAAAGCTGTTGACCGTAACTACTCCCAAGTCTAACCACAACATTTCACGGTTCTACTTTTCTGTGCATTCAACATTATGATTGAAAAATTTTGACGAATCCGACGGTAAAAGTATAATTTAATAACTTGCGCGTCAACCATAATCAGTTCCTTCAACCAGCGGGTATACGAACATATCTACGGGTTGTCAGAATAAGTTGTCTACTTACCCAATTGAAGGAGAATTACAAATAGAAAAATTTGACTCTGAGCTAATAAGACTTCAACTTCGGCGAAAACAGTAGTTTTGTGGTTTCGAAACCAACGGCCCCGGCATCGATTTAAAAAAAAAAAAATCCTTTTTGGTTTCGGGTCGGTAAATTGTTCGCAATTTTGCTACGAGATAATTCTGCTTCGGGCAACCATTTTTAAGACCTGAAATCCAACCCTCCACAATGCAACAGTTGTCACACTAACCCGACTATTAAACACATATTAATTGACTGCCCCACACACCAAGCTTTACGTAACTCCTTACGATTCCCACCTACACTTGAACACCTCCTTTCAGACAACCCCGACTACACATCCCTAGCCCTAGAATTCTGCACTCGCCCTAATATTATTAAGACACTGTAAATTAGTATTAAGATTATAATCCTTTTGGATAGTAAAAATCTTTTAAATAATAATAATAATACTAAACATTTTCCGTCGAAATCATCGTTCGCTGAATTTAAATTAAAAATCTTATTGGGAAGGCGGGTCTACCTCTTTAATTAGCAGACGAAATTTAACAGAAATTGCGATGAAAATCCAATATTTTCATTCCAGGATCAGTCCTCAGAAGCTTACGAATAGGAAACTCAAAGGCAATCATGTAAAACAATATTTTTTTTCATCCGATAAATCGACTGGGCAAGAGTGGTTTTTTTTACATAAAGACATAATTAATTGAAAGACGATTTTCACGATTCTCATCAGTGAAATAAACTGAAACATGATTTTGTTTACTAAGCACTGTTCCAGATAAGAGTATCAAAAACCCATAGACGTGGCGGCATCACAGGGGAAAAGGGAAGTAAAAAATTCACACTGAACGCGTTGAAGACGCAGCGCACGTTCTCAGGAAGTGATACGTGACTGGTTGCAAAATTGAACTCGTGAACGTATTAGTCTGTGGTCTGTCTCAGAGTTTTTGATACTCTTATCTGGAACGGACTATAGGTAAATCTCGCCCTTCAACAATATAAGCTGCGACGAATGTATTGCCCATTTGACAGCATTCAGGGGTTCATTAGCGTATCGACTAAAATTTTTTTTCACCGTTTACCTTCTAACATGTCAGCTTCGAAAATGAAGGCCGAACATTTAGCAATGCTAACGCAGTGGGACAACGACGCCTGTCGTAAATTGAAGTTGATTAGGGCGGTAACGACGCCGATCTTTGAAAGTCCCAACCAAATGCAGACGAATTCGGGCCTGTTCTCCAACATGAGGGCGACCGCGTCGCCTTTCCGTAAACCGGAATTTCTGAACACATTGGCGATTCGATTGCTGTACTCCTCGACCTGAAACACGAGTTAAGCAAATTACGATAATAACTTTAAATCGTGAATTTTAAATGTAAAATTCTTTGGTTTTATTTCCTCGTTCTTCATCGCAAAACAGGGAAATTCATAACACACAACAGACATCCGATATGGGAGTCAAATGAAACATACCAGGGGAACCACTGACACGTACTCGCCTTACAGAGAGCTTGGCTGCACGAAACCTCTTCCAAGGTAATTTTCTCGTGCTTCACCGGATTAATTACGCTAATATTGTTTCGTCGACAGTCCTAACGGTACATCTTGTAAATTGTTGATAACGACCTTGATAAAATCTCAATGGTCTCTCGATTTTTCCTCATTGCCTCGTTGAGCAACTATAGGGGCCAATCGAAGGGTAATGCGACCCATGGTAATGGTATCAAAATCCCGAAGACTCGCATTCGAGTATAATTTAACATGAGAGAAATTAGACTGCAATAGCCAAACCACGTGTGGTACAGCTGCAATGAAGCGCTGCAAAGTTGTGTGAGACCTCAAAGTCGCGAGCATGGCTAAAAAATTGAGGTGGGCCAAGGAATTCCAACTTTTCGGAAATTCTCGCTTCCAGGTCTGATACTACCGTGCGGCACTCCGATGCAGCAGAGGGGCTACTCCTCCCAGTTAGATTTCTCATAAGGACGACTAGGCTGAAGCCTCGTCGCAAAATTTTTGAAAAAGAAAAAAAAACGTGGATAGAAAGCATTTATAAGGCAAGCGAAAAATTGTTTACTCTTTTTTTCTTCAAAAAATATCTGGTCAGCGGCGCAAAGACCTAAATCCGCTGTAACTCCCCCGTTTATACTTGATGATATTTTCATTTATTTTTCTTATGCGGAGCCGATCACGAACTTTTGGTAACAAAAGTCGGATAATAGTACAAATAACTGTTCTAAACGTGCTCGAGTATCTGATTGTCCCCAAGGCAATTTCGTAAAATATAATGCGGCTGTCATTATTCACATATTCAAAGCTTCAAGGATCGCTGAATTCATTTTTAACGTTAATTTTAAACTCGTATGAAATTTGAGGTAACTACCCAAATTGGAAGGAATGGGTGTTATGTTTGAAAAATTCAGAATTCTACAGGCATAATACGAATATCATTCTCCGGGTTTTGAGGATCAAGTAGTTCATTTTTGACGTTTAGGAAACTTTTTGAGAATAATGAGAAATAAGGAACATATACACTATTTTTCAAGAATAATGTCAACGTAGAGCGCAATGGACTTATTTCTTTTACAAAGTATTCTCAAAATCGTGTATAATACTAGCTGAAAAAATGTAAGGGAAAATTTGTAAAATTGGTCTGGAAAGCCCGGAAAAATCGAGAAAAAATCATTCTAAAAGAAGTGGCTACCCTGTTAATCTAATACGAAATCTGAAGCACCAGCGGTGGAGTAGATAGTTGGAAACCGAAGAACGCTACGCGCACAATACTGGTATCAATTTTCAGGGTTCAAGTATGATGAAATAACATGCTCTTAGGGATGGGGGGGGGGTGGAAATACTAAATATCTTGATTAGAATATTACAGACACAGAGACGAAACTTGACTTTCAGTTGGAGGGTGGGGGTGGAGAAAGAAAATTTGCCGACACATGTTTTAAAAACTAAAAATTCGCCAAGACTTTTTAAATACTTGAAAATTTGCCGACTTTTCAATCAAAATACTCTTTAACAGAAAAACAATAATAAACGTTCTTAGAAAATGAAACATTAAAATGAACAGTTTCAAAATTTGCGAACTACCAAATTATCGGGGGTGTTTCACCCCCCCCCCCTCCATAGTTTCGTCCTTACAAATGCAGATTGGAACTTTATCCACCAAACAATCAAATTTGCGCACATGAGCATACCCTAGTCCAAAAGGGTATGTTAGGAATACTGGAGAGGAACACACAACTTCTTCTACACATTGGTGTGGTGGGACGTATGGCGATGCACGCATGCCAAAGTGGCCCCTAAGACACCGCACCCCCGGCACCGGAAACTACCCTTTCGGACATCGCATCAGTACCGAGAGGAGCATCAGTACCGTTAAGGTGGTCGTTATTTACTCTTGGTAGTCTTTCTTTCTGAATTTCCTCTGATTCGTCTCCTAAATTGGTTTCAATAAAATAAAGAAATAAAAATACCGACAAAATTTCAGGTCGATATCGGATTAAGGGAATCCGTACCACAACCTCCCTTTCGTTCTTATGGGAAAAACACATGGAGCTTTGACTTTTGTTCCAGACTAAATTTCCGTCCTATATTCACCAGAACCAAAACCCTTACATTAAACAATAAGAACATTTGCTATCGGATTCAGCTTCTGACATTGGAAAATAAGTCTTTAGCTTCCAACTTTTAGATTTTAATAAAATGTTCAACATTTTCAGATTTCAGGCTCTAGACAGAGGCGAAAATAGAGCGAAAACTTTGTGAGGCTGAAGCTGCAGCGCCTAAAATAACTTTCTAAAAACCCAAAAATCATAGCCCCCTCCAAAAAAAAAAACAGGATTTTTTCCCTGTGATACTTCCTTTGTATGAAAGAAAGAAGAAAGTCTTACTGTATTATTAAGATCAATTAAAAAAATTAAATTTAGGAGGGCTAATTTTAAAACCGTAGAGGGGGGGGGGCTTAGACACCCTTAGCCCCCTCCCTATTTCCGCCCCTGCTCTAGGTCGAACAAAGAATCTAGGAAAAACAGAAGAGTCATTGAAATTCGATATTCAACGTTTGCTATTAACTTTCAAATTTTCGAAATGTCTTCCACATTTCAGCTTTGTTGCAACTTCATTTCGATAAATGTACTTCCAAATAATTTCACCCTTTGAGCAACTTCCAAATACATTGAACAACTTGAAACTTCTTTTGATGACTGTCTTTCCAGCAATAAGCAGCTAAAAGTTAACAAAGTCAAAACATTTTTTTTCATAACAAGTGGCAAGTAGGTGTATTGATGCAAGCAAAGTGTTTATTTTACTGTTTGTAATATCTATTTAAAATTATAATTTCAATATTCATTTTAGTGAATATCCAAGTCAAAGCTGAAGCTGAAAGTTTACTTTTGCGTGTTTGAAAAGCTATTTCTAAAAAATAAATATGAAAAAATTTAAAATTAGGAAAATTTTCCGAAAGTCAAAGCAAAGCTGAAAGCTTATCGATTTTTCTTGGGCCAAAGGGAAACTAATATTTAGAAAGAAATTGATTTATTTCGAAGGCAGAAGTAAAATAAGCAAAATTTTATTATTACACTAGTTCGGACAAAATTTTAAAAAAAATATTAAAGAGAAAATTTGCCGAAATTTTTTAACTAAAATTCGCGAAATTAAAAAAATAAATAAACAAACAAACAAACAAACAAACAAACATTCATAAAAATGAAAAATTCAAATGAACAGTTTCAAAATTTGCCGACTGCCAAATTATTGGGGGGGATTCAACCCCCCATACCCTCCTATAGTTTCGCCCTAGTACAGACATCAATAAACCAGATTAGAATATTACAAATTATGGTAGACCAGAAAAAATGCTCCTCGCCACTTTGCTTCCTCCAATTGGCCCTAATTTCTCGATTTTTGACGAATCCCGACAGAAAAGTTACAACTTTCAAATGATAAGGAAACAAAAAAAAGTTTCTGTCTTTCCATTGGCAACTGGGTACTAAAATTTCTTGACTTTTTTATACCATTTTACGAATAGGTTGCCACACTTTCACATACCTCTTCACACCTGCTCTGTAAGTTTAGCCACTTCTCTCTATTTCTCGCACTGAGATGAAGGAATTCAGAGAACTTAAACGCCTGAAAATTGATAAACGTTTGGCGAGTAAATTTTTACACTTTCGAGCTTCCTTTTCCACTTTCAGTTCAATTTTCAACCCACTTCTTTATCACAGGTACGGTAAATTTTATAATAGGTTGAATTTAATACTCAACACGAACCAGATAACCCTCAAAACTTGAAGAATATTCACGTTCTGCACTTGGACTTTCTTAAATTTAACCCTGTTGTCACTAGGAACTTGACCTTTTTTTTTTAAATGACTATTAACATCTAAATTGTATTTGGCGATCCTCAAAGATTGAGGAATGATACACCAACTACGCCTCTAGAGCAAATGTAAGCCACTCTTTCCCAACATAGAAGAACCTCCTGGAAAAATTGAGTTATTTCCACCAGGTTCCAGTTCCGTAGTATCCCGAAAAATTTTCGCCCGTAAAAAGCCCTGGTATTTACTGTGAGGAAATTTCCAAAAATCAAGATGTCTCAATTAGTACACGAAGTTTAAATCACTGTCAAAAATGAATTCAGCGACCCTCGAAACGTAAGAAATTATATCATGTGTTTTATAAATTTTGAATTTCGAACACAGGGCAGATCGATATCTAAATTAAATTCAGCGTCCTTAAAACCCAGTAGCGGGTGTATCAATTTTATTATCCTTGATAATGGAAGGTTGAAAATTCATTCTAACCGAAGTCATCTCTGAAGAGAGTTTAATATAAGGAAACATTTTCATATGTGTGGCATCTGAAAGGTAAAAACACGACGTATATAAACTTTCCACAGACGAAATAGTATTGGATATACAAGCAGGCCGAATGATCGGCAGCAGCTTTCTTCCTTAAGGTCGGTGAAAGTAGAAAAAAAAAAAAAGTGATCAAAATAATTCTACTTTTTGCTAATAAGGCCAGTGTCTCAATGATGTTTCTGTAACCGAAATAAAAAAAAATGAAGGGTAAAGAATCAACACTCACATTTGCCATTTTACTTCACGGGCGCAAATAGGCAAAATGCTGTCCACGGGTGCCGGAATATCTTTGCTGCGCCTGTGTTCCGGCATGATCCTTTTATAATGCCTTCTTACACGATTTCCGTAATCCACTTTCCGTTACATTAAGCCGACTTTCCACAAATATATCTTCGTTATATTCAAGAATTCAACAGGAGGTTACAAAATTTGATTTCGATCTGGATGCGAGAGACGTGAACCAAGTTTCCACTTAACATTTTGGAGAGAACAAGACAGAGATAGACAGACTATGTACGTTAACTGGAAGTGGAATGGATTGTTCGAATGTTTTAAATACCACCGATTTCCGCGAATATCTCGAAATTATCAACCCCCACAAGAAAGTGTTGTTAATAGAAATTTCCACGGAAATTTTTCATTAACTGTAACTGTTTCACTCATAATTTCCCCGTGTAAATAAACTTGGGACGTCACAGAAATCATCTTTCTTATCATGCTGGGTCCTCAGTTCAGAGTTCACAGGCGCAGCAAAGATATTCCTGCACCCGTGTGCAGTATTTTGCCCATTTGCGCTCTTGAAGTAAAATGGCAAACGTCAGTTTTGATTCTTTACCTTTGAAATGTTCACGTGCCATTTTTGTACAGACTTTTACGCAGAATATTAAAGGAATGCCAATCAAAAAGGCAGTGAATCCATTTTTTTTAAACTGGGTAATGGAATCTCCAGCTTCTACCAATACTTTTTTGTTGAATTGTAAAAATATCATTTGCTTCCATGTCATTTCAATATTTGCTAATAAAATAGCTCATTTCCAAATTGCAGTAAATTTATATTTCCCACATGTGTTTACCCCCTCAAAGGGAGGAGGGGAGACACTTTAAACTTTTCTGATTTCAGATATACAAAAATGAGACATTTCATATTGTCTTTTTTTGTTACGTATCTTGTCACTGAAAAACGCAAAGTTCAGCTTTTGTGGTTTCCTTCGTCTCATACTTTCCTAATATTCCAGTTTTGAAAATGAAATTGCCAAGTTGTACCCGTAATGGATAAGACTCGCTTTTGTCACAAATCGGAGGAAGTAAAGTCGAAATTCAGATCTGTAGATAGTTTTTTGTACTTCCTGAATCTTCAGAAGTGCGAACATAAAGCGTTTCGGAAAAGCAGCCTTCATTTCTAAGGTATGGTTTCTTGGCTACGATGCCTGACTCTCAGAATACACTAATTTTCTGGTACCATGGTGCTACCAATAAGAGTCGGGGATACTCGGATTTTAGGAAACTTTTTCAAGCATGTTGACTATACCAGAATCATTTCCAATATATTTTTCGTCTATTACGGGAGTGGTAGCCAAATAAACTGAACGATGAGGTCTGGTAAGAGACTGAAGGTTTCGGCTTTCCGGTTCTCTTTCCACGACTCTGAAATCTCATTAAAAATTAGTCCAGAGGAATTAGCTAAAAAAGAGGTGTTTGATGGAATTAATTGCAGCACAGCTGAAACTTGGTACGATTGTTTGGTACCCTCTTCGGAAAAGCCCCGTAATTTCCTCCTCCCCCGGTGTGAGCATCACCCCTCGGAGTCCAAAAAGTGCCCCCGGGAACAGTTTTTGGCTTATCTAGCTTAAAATTGAGTTAAAGGTAAAAATATTCCTTACCAAAATTAAAGAGCGTAAAATTCTCTGCAAAAATGATATCTATGTTTTTTTTTTTCGTGAATTCCCTGCCAACCAAGATAATCGGTGTTCAAGATCACACGAGCATGTAAATAACGCACGCGGTATACAAACGCTGAAATAATCGCGAAAACACGTGACTGGATGCATAGAATGTTACATGATACAATTTCAATTTATCATCTTTATTATTATAAGAATTCATCTTCATCCGAATCTACATGCATACAATTTTCTACGTTTAAACAACCTCCTCTACAAACGCATGGCTACAAGAGATACCCACTTTACGGCAACCACAAGCTCGAGATCCCGATGCGGAAAACGTAAGTTCGTGTACATCCGCTCGAGACCCTTGGAAAATCGACCCTCGTTAGCCCTGTCTCAACCCGGTATGTTTCCTCTCCAGCAGCCAATCAGAGCACTCCATTCGAGGGAAGCCATCAGTTTAGCCAATCACAGCGCTTCATTTACGTGTAACCCTCTCACTACCCGAGCTATACACCGGCGTTGAGACACCCGTGCTATACCCTTTATGTATGCCCTTTGTAGACCTGTCGTATAGCCCCTCTGTATGCTAAGTATCCCCTTTGTAGACTCGTCGTATAGCCCCTCTGTTTCCCCTAGTATGGATCCCCTTTGTAGACCCGTCGTATAGCCCTTCCATATCCCCTTCATGACTCCCCTGCGTAAACCCGGACAGATCCCCTCTTGTAATTCAGATACATATGGGAAGGGTTGATAGGCTCTCAGCCAGTTTAAAAAAGTTTGAACATCCCTTCTATCATGCTGCACTCGTGATTCCCTCAATTCTTTATGCTGAGCACTCGTTTCTGGTTGACGGTTTGTGAACTTTTCCAAACCTTGGCAAAGATGAAGCATATGGCAGGGGCGCTAAGAATCCACTGCAGCAAAACGCTAGAGGTAACAAGTCCGCCTGCACTCTTCATAACTCGCACGAGTGTTAGTTCGATTCGCGGTTGGACGCTAAAGAGTCGCTCTCTAGCGGCATAATGAAATGCGGCGCGCTGATTGGTGTATTTGGACGAAAAGATGATCAGAGACAAAAATGTTCTGTAAAAAAAAAACTTAGGTTGGGCTCATCTGAAAGGCAATGATAAGGGCTGACACTTTAGTTCTCTTTATTACTGAAAATGCTAGAGCTCATTTCACCTGTACATGTTTTTGTGGTAAAAAAATACCCGGATCATCTTTTCGTCCACTACACTAGCGCACCTACAGGAGTGTCCAAACGCCAATAGTCATGTCGCTCCATAATGTCTGTCTTCAATCCGGTTTCTAACAGGGATGAGAAGCTTATTGAAAAAACATCTCTTCCGGCTTCTGGCCTCCAGAATTTTAAAAAGCTTCCAGCTTCCGACTTTTTTCAATTTTATAATTTAAAAACTTCCGGTTTCTGGCTTCTATTATTTCAAAAAACTTCCAGCTTCCGACTTCTAGCTCCCGACAGTTCACTCTATTTCACCTCTAGCATCTTTTAACCCCCCTCCCCCCTTTCAAAGAATAAGAAGCACAAAACAAGTTTAAATAAAATAATCTATTTAGACTTGAAGGCAACGAGTTTAAGAGCTCTTTTCTTATAAATAATGACTAGGGCTGCAATTTTCGCGCTTTTATACAATTTTTATCTGTGGTCTGTATTGGGCACATTGTTCCCATCTTTACGTTTTAGATCATTTTTAGTAAAATAAACTGCATTTTTTGCGGCTTATTTTGGCACAATAAAGTCATAAAAGCACATTTTGTCACATTTGGAGTTTTTTCGAGAAATTTTGGGAATTTTCAGTCGTTTTTCAAATTTTTAATAGTTTTTAATTTTATAACAAAAATTTCAGGAATACCAACTGTTTTAATGATCTGAGAGGCTGCAAACAGTATAGCTTTCAAAAAAGGTTCTTTAATATTTTTGGCAGTGCAGTGAAAATCGTAGTTGGAAAACATCAAATTATGGCATGAATGAAAACGTGTGTCGAAGGCCTGCAAAATGATACCCATATTGTTAGGGAATTTTTTGGCACATTTATTGGTTTTAGGGAATTTTTTAGCATTTTCAGCATTTCAGCACTGAATAAGGGCACGTTTATAGCGCACATTTCACCTGTTTTTAGAGCACAAAAATTGCAGCCCCAATAATGACTGACAAGTTAGGCCAAATGCTGACTCTGAGCTGGAACTTGGAAACCAAAAAGAAGCCGATAAATAAAAGACTTCTCTTCCAGCTTCTGGCTACCAACTGGAATTGGCTTCCGGCTACCGAATTTTCGATTTGAGTCGGGTTGCATAAAACTTCCGGCTTCTGGCTTCCGCTTCCAGCTTCTTTCACATCCCTGGTTTCTAAAACAAGCTGGTCCATCTAATATGGATTTAAAATTACAGCGTTCAACGCTTCTCGCATGATTCAAGTGACGAGTTTGGCGTTTGTATACTGACTGTGTACGTTGTAGGTTGGTTACTCCATATTTACATGCTCGTGTGATCTTGAACGCCAATTATCTTGGTTGGTATGGGATTCACGAAAAAAAACATAGGCATCATTTTTGTAGAGAATTTTGCGCTCTTTAATTTCGGTAAGGAATATTTTTATCAACAACTCAATTTTAAGCTAGATACAAGCCAAAGACTGTTTCCGAGGGCACTTTTTGGACTCGGGGTGGGGGTGATGCTCACACCGGGGGAGGAGGGAAAATTACGGGGATTTTCCGAAGAGGGCACTAAACAATCATACTAAGTTTCAGCTGTGCTGCAATTAATTCCATCAAAAATGCTAATTCCCCTAGACTAAATGGCACGGGCTGACAAACTAATTACTTCGTTTCACACAATACTCGCTGCATAACAACTATCGACGTAATTTAATTATCCATTGTTCTAAGCATCACACAAGGTACACGTGGGTACCTGAGATTTCAATGCACTGTGCAGTCTACGGTTCGACTTCTTAATTTTATTTTAAATTTATTGATGCAGACTGCGACCTGCGACGACTAGTGTACGAATATTTTATTATTTATGCGGTGGCTAATAAGAAAAACAACACCGGTGTACTCAGTGTTGCCACATTTATACGTGTTTGTAAAATTTTGTAAACCTGATTCTTTACGAACAAAAGGTCAATTTACATAATATAACGAACGCATTACACGAAGGTCGCTCGTAGATTATAAATCACATTTGCATCGAGTTATAACCCGGGTCTCCCAGAAGTACTGTCGACTTATAGACTATACGTTTCCGCTTTCAATCGAGTGTACAATCGGCAAAGAAAGTACGCGATATTTATGCACTTCAAAGCTTCAAACTGACGCAACCGAGAAAGAAAACTAGACGGTATCTCGGAGAAAACTAATTAACAAATCTACTTATTGCTCCCGTAAAAGAAAGTGAAACTATAACCGTTATGTATTATGAAGCGAAGGACGATCAAGGATAGCCAGGTAGTACGAAAATAAAACTAAATTTTCGAAGCGACGATGCATGCAGTTAACATTAATATACGGTTAATTACCGAGAATCCGAGTATAAATTGCACGAGGCTGTATAAAAACATAACGACTTGGACATACCTATTAACTAAGTATTAACATCCAATAACATCGACCGGGTCTGGTCACTCATAATCTATAATATTCCTGATACTAGTTGAATGTACACTAAATATTTTTTGATGGAAACGTGTTCTTCAACACATTTGCATTCAAGACCTCACTTCGAGTCACTCCCCCCCCCCACCCGGAGATCATAAGTGTCTCCTTCCGCAGTTTTTCCTCAGTGACTTCTCAACCGTAAGTTGTACTGCAAAAAAGTAAAATGCAAAATTATTCTACACGAAATTTCAAATTCCCCCCCCCCCCGAAAAAACCTATATAATCAGGGTGTCCATTCTTGTTCGGAAATGATTTTCCCTGACTTTTCCAGGTTTTCCAGGCCAATCTTTCCAGTTTTCCAGACCTTTCAAATACAAATTACACATGCAAGGGGGGGGGGGTCAAATTTTTTCGAACATCGTGAGCGGCGAATATCGTCAATCACTCCACAAACTTATTTTTTACTACCGTGTGCTTATGAAACTGTGGCCGAGAGGGTGTAAATATTTAATGATAGAAATGAAAACGCGCTTTATGAGGGGCAGCGTGGTGCCATGTCAATTAACAACTCCATAGATTTTTTTTCGTGTGACTTAATGCCGACCGTGAAGGGAGGAGGGGGGTGAAAGAATAAAATTCGAAAATTGGTTTATAGGTTTTGGAGGTCACTGCATTCGATTTTAGGGGTAATATTTGGATCCTGTCCCTCCTGGTGCGACCCATGAAGTAGCAAGTACCCATGAGGTAGCAAGAGCGTAGGACAAGCAACGGTTGACTCGAAATTCACCCTTTCTAATTAAAGTCACCAAATAGGGTAAAAATACAGTCTTATTTATTCAAAATGTTGCTAATAGCAAATAACGTCGTAAATCAACTGAAAAAGCACAGGTGCTTAAATTTGGTCCAGATTAAAAATCGAAAGCGAAATTCGAAATCAGCGACACAAAACCACCCCTATTTTGACACTTCGCACAATTTTTCGCCGGAGGGGTCGGATAAAAATATCTGAGGCGATATTTGAAATCAGCGACTCAGAGCTTGGTTGGCTATCCTGTCCAAAAAATTGACTTTAGAATCTCGTAAAGAATTTGGAACTTGAGGAAAACTAGAGTAACCGGAATTAGCCCCTTCTTCGGGGAGCTTGAATGGTTTAGGGGGAGGGAAAATACTTATAAAAATGAATTCTGGAGCCCAGGTGAAAAAGCTCCAGCATATCTAACGACAAATGCTATGAAAGTAAAAAGGTGGTCAGGATCTGGAAAATTATGGTACTAGGAGAGGCGGAAGAGGCTTCAATTTAAGAGTATCGACCATGGACGTTGATAGAACTTTTTCCGGGAGGGGGGAGGCAAAAGGTAGAATTAAATATACTTGTCTGCGGTATCAACTGGCAGCCGTATAGATATGATACAGTATTGCAGCCACCATTATACACCGTGTATTTATTGTATACAGGAAGAGGTGAATTGGCGTTAGTACATTTAGAGCATAAGTTGGAGATATGCAGGTTCCTCAAAGGTACAAATCGGCAGCCTACATAGCTGCCAGTAATATACGCTGGTCCAAGCAACGAGGACAAGATGAGTTGAGGCCAGGTGATGTTTTTCTTTTTAACAGACTTTAAAAGAGTATGCGATACAGGATTACAACACAGGTTCATCACTGAGTCCGTTTTTATTTATTTTTGCAAATGATACCAACTCTCGCCGGAAATTATATAGGTACACTTCAATCCTACAACCTGTAGTTGTTGAATATTGTATTTTAGAATTAGAAATCGATTAGATTCTAGGCTTAAAAAATAAAAGTATCGACAAATATGTCAAAATTATTGCCAATATTTAACTGATCAGAGTTCTTAGGATTGTAGCTGGTCACAGTAGTACGTTTTGTTTAAAATTGAACGAAACAACTAAAGTGAGAAGTTTAGCAAGAGTTCGTTAGCTCATTCCGTCCTTGTTTTAGTACTCTAAGCAGTGCCGGATTAAGGGACTTAGCCACCATAGAACAAAAAATTATTTACCGCCCGTGTTTCACACATGAAAAAACAGTGGCATTAATATCAACATTGGAGCCAATTTGGCATGCGTGCATCGCCATCGCTCCACCACAGGGGCCTTAAAATGAGGTACTCATAGCTTCGACAAATTAAAAAGGGGAGTAAGTTCAACTTTGACTTGTACTCTATCTAGGTAAGTAGTGTTCGGTTACTCAACAATAAAAATGACTGACTTACTCAGCACTGAATTAGTCTGCGAGTACCACACTCCTTGTAGCAGGCTGTATTCCCATGCGAGTATCATGTTCCTTATACCAGCCTGTGAGCACTACACTCTTCTAGTGCGTCATCTTGCAGACCAGTCTGCAACCACGGGAGCGCATTTTCATGTCTGCTTCGCGGACTGTGTCGACATGAGAATGTCGTCGTCCGCTACGCTCCGCAGTGCACTCGCGCTCCATGTTTTTTGGCGCGCTCATTTTTTGGACGCTATGTGCGCTGGATGATAACATTCTAGACATAAAAATACTCTCCCGTGGTTGCAGACTCGTCTGCAAGATGATGCACTAGCAGAACGTAGTGCTTGCAGGCTGGTACAAGGAGTGTGGTACTCGCAGACGAATTAAGTGTTAAGTCAGTCAATCAGTCAGTAGTTTCATTATTATTCATTATTATTTTTTATTATTATTATTATTATTATTATTATTATTATTACTCTTCATAACGTTCCAAATGAACGCGTTTTTCCACTGTGTGCGAAAGTAAAGACACGAAAATGTCAAAACGATTTCCATGGAAATGATTATTTTATTCCTCTCAAATGTAACGCGTAACGCGTGAAATTAACGTTTTTCCGGTTTATGTGCAAATTAAAGACATGAAAATATCAAAATCGGTAACACGAAGAAACTCCAAAACAGCTCTTCCGGTGTATCAACTCTAAGATCACACATTTGTAGGGCCATGACGACAGAGAGGGGTCCCCTTCCCAACGGTTATTTGAAAATTTGGTACTCGGTGAATTCCAGTAACTGATTCACGAAAATGAAAAAGTGAGGATTTCTTCCTGGGTTTCAATTGAATTTTCTCATATTTTGATCCGCATTTTTGTGGTCTACACTCCCCCTCCCCACTAAAAACTTCCAGCCACAGCACTGTATACGGTTAAAGTTTTATTTCCGCGCCTTGTTCTCATTCTTTATTTTAGTCTGATAAGTGTGCGTTCATTTGTTTAGTTTTAATCGCACATTCTTGGACTTCGACCCGATTTCAGGTCTATTATTCGATTAAAATATAAGGAAGACTCACCTGCGCTGCCGTCCATTCTTTATCTTCAAAAACGAATAATACTTTGTTAGGATTCTTTCGAACAACCTCTCTGAATATATCAGCGACAGACACGTCAGCTGCCGAATAGGAACGTACAGACCATAAAAACAACAAGTACCTAAATAATGCTCTGAAAAAAGAAAATCGAAGTAAACAAAGATTAGTATAAAATAAAATGATAGTGTTATCGAAACACTCGTACAAGATACAATTTTAAAAGGATATGATGACAAACATGCAGATTCGGGAGGGGGCGAATCTAGATTCAGAATTCTGAGGTTGAATAATACCAGGGACATGCATTTTCGTGGACGAATAACAAGTGTAAAATGTAACAGAATTCTAGCCTCTTAATAGGTTCATTTTAACTAAGTATTACAAAAAAAAAAGAAAGAAAAAAAAAAAAAGTGAAACGATCTGGGGTGGGTAAAAATGGAACCCGGGGATCCAGGGTAAGGATACTACACGGTAGAAATGTTTACCCTCACGAACAAGGAAAATCCAATGTTTTCTTCGATCAATTTTGCAATTTCAATCAACAAGATGTTTTCAAAGAGTAAAATTTCGAGACTTTTAGACAGATGAATTTTATGAGGTACTAGAAAATTGCTTAAGAATTGATAATGGAGACTACAAAATTGTGATGGGAGACTTTAATGCCAAAGTGGGAAAAAATTCATGTCTAAACCTAGGAGTGGGCCCAGAGGCGGCTGGTGTGACTAATAAAAACGGGTCCAAATTAATTGAATTTTCGAATAAAAATGATCTTAAAATTGCAAATACTTTTTATAACAAAAAACCCCAAGGAAGGTGGACCTGGAAGTCGCCTGATAACAAAACAACAAACGAAATTGACCACTTGCTAACTAGCAATCTAAGCATGATAAACAATATCAAAATAATTCGTAGATTTGCTTTCTCCTCGGATCACAGACCTGGTTTATGTACTGTTGTAATAAAAAATGAGCTCTCAAAAAATCCCCGAAATAAGGGTAAGTCTTATTCCAATAAAATAATCCCGGTTTCCTCCAAAGGCGATGCTGAACAAGTTCTATTAGACTATATTGGCCAGGTCGATTGGAATAATTTGAACAAAGATAACTTTCAGGAAAACTATGACTGGCTGATTTCGTCTCTGGAAAATGTAATGAACGAATTTGGCATAAATAAAAGTGATATTAGAACGAAACACAAACTTAGCTCAAAAACCAAAAATCTTATAGCCAAGAGATCAGCAATCAAACAAAAAATTAACCTGACTAGAAATGAACAGATTGAATTAATAGAAATTAAAAAACTGATCAAAAAAGAAATCAGAAATGATATTCAAAAATTTGACCAAGATTTAATCAAAGAAATCATAGAATCGACCTGGTCAACTAGACAGACTAGGAAAGCACTAGCCAAAGGCAACTGGCTTCTTCCCAAAGTTAAAAATGAGAGAGGCGAACTAGTTTATGATAGAAGTACAATTGCTAGAACGGCAACAAAATTTTATAAAAAATTGTATGATGACAACAGAGTTGAGGAGGAGGAAAGTGAGGCTGGTCACTGCGGAGACCCAGTCGTCAGTCCAAAAATTCAGGGGAGGGATGTCGACGGAGCAATTACCTCTTTAAAATCCAATTGTGCACCAGGGCCGGATAAAGTAGAAAATTCAACACTAAAAACATTCAAAAAAGCTCTCATTTTTCCGCTAACGTCAATATTTAACTGCACTCTCTCGCTGGGTCTTGCGACAGAGCAATGGCATCTCTCTGAAATTATACTCCTTCATAAAAAAGGTGACAGGTCAGATATTAACAATTATCGGCCCATAAGCCTCTCGTCCAATATTTGCAAACTTTTTATGAAAATTCTCAAAAATAAAATCTATCAGATTCTAGATTCACAGCAACCTGCCGAACAGGCTGGTTTTAGGAAAAATTGCAGCACCATTGACCATATTCATACACTAAGTCAAATTTTTGAAAAAGCTAGGGAATTCCAACAAAAAGTAGCAATTATGTTTGTGGATTTTAATAAAGCATTCGATTCGTTATTTCACGATAAAATTTGGCTAGCTCTGAATAACCAAGGGGTTCCTCATAATATCATTCAAGTCCTGAAAAAACTCTACTCCAAATCAGAAGCAATAATTGGGTTGGAAGGTAACACAGAAAAATTCAAAATCAGGAGGGAGGTTAAACAGGGCGATCCGCTATCACCCAATATATTTAATGCGTGCTCGAAGAAGTCTTTAGAAAATTTGACTGGGAAGGGATGGGTATCAACATGGGGAAAAACCACTTCTTTGGAAAAATTAAATACTTGAACAATCTGCGCTTTGCTGACGACATAGTGCTAATTGGTAAAAATAACGAAGAACTAAAAGCTATGGCAACTGACCTAGCGAGAGAGAGCAAAAAGTGGGGTCTTTCAATAAACTTTGGTAAAACTAAAATCATGACAAATATCAACAATTTCAAGGAAATCAAAATTGAAAACAATATCATTGAAATTACTAAAGAATACACATATTTAGGCCAGAAGATGACACTTGAAAATCGTACTAAAAATGAAATTAAAGTGAGGAAAGCTAAGGCTTGGAGAGCCTTTTGGGCCCAAAAAGCCATTCTCAAAGGTAATCTGAAACTAAAATCTAAAATTAAAATTTTGGAAAGTACTATTTATCCGGTCCTAACCTATGGGGCGCAAACTTGGGCGTGCACAAAAAAGCAAATACAAAAAATAGGAATAACGCAAAACGCAATGTTAAGGAATATTTTGGGTATTAAAATTCAAGACAAAATCAATATTTCAGATATTTTTACTAAAACAAATGCAAAAAGTGTAGTTAAAAAAATACAAAATTTCAAACGTAAATATGCAGGGCATGTGGCAAGGCAACCTGAGGACAGATGGAGTAAGATCTCCACGTTTTGGCATCCTAGAAGAGGCAAGCGCAAAGTGGGCAGACCTCCACTGAGATGGGCTGACGGAGTAGTCGCAGTGGCCGGGCCAAGCTGGCCTCAAAAAGCCAAAAACAGAAAACTTTGGATTGGCTTGATCGAAGCTCATACACAGAAATGTGTTACTGGGTGAGGGACAAGTGGATCTCCACTTACCTAAATACTAAATGTTATGTTATAGTAATAGTTAAGATTCGTTGTCCAACCGAGTACAAGAGCAATAAATAAAAATAAAAATAAAATAAAATTACAAAAAAAAAAAAAAGTGAAACGATCTGGGGTGGGTAAAAATGGAACTCGGGGATCCAGGGTAAGGATACTACACGGTAGAAATGTTTACCCTCACGAACAAGGAAAATCAAATGTTTTCTTCGATCAATTTTGCTATTTCAATCAACAAGATGTTTTCAAAGAGTAAAATTTCGAGACTTTTGTTTCACTTCAATATTACGATTAATTTTTCCAAAAGTTATGCTCGATCGTCTACATTATATAATCATGTCGCATACGCCATGAGGTTCGAACCACCAAGAGTTCTCAAATTTCAGAAACTGCAGCACTTTTCGAATATTTTACTCGAAAATACTCGGCGCCATGGAGGCACGTCTTCTCATTTAAAATTCGAAACTTAGTGAGCCTTCAAAATGAAGAGGCCGGGAGAAAACTTTCTGAACCCTAAACAGACTGGACCTTTTCACTGACTGATCCAGCTTCCTCATAAGTCGATCGACCACCCGTTCTACAAATAAGGGGACGGTATTATACTTTACCCCGCCCACTAAAACTGTTTTCATTTGTACCCTTTGAAATCTGGATTGCATCGCTTAAAAAATTATTTCGAGATACTTCCTGTCAAAAGGAAGCACTTCACAGATTCGAGTTTTCGAGTCAAGAAAAATCAAATCGAAGTCGAATTAGTTCAATTCTCAAAATACTGTGAGCTACAACTTTTATTTGTCATTAGTTTTGAGCAAGGAGTATACGTGGGCTACCACACTGAAGCGAGTCAGAATGTATACGGTGAAAAAGGAGGAATAAGTTTTCACGGATTTGAAAATATTTTGTTTCTAACTCTTTTGAAATCGAATACTCGTATCATGGCAACTTTTATTCCTAAACAGTTACAAGATGATTTGTTTTGCTGAATATTCTTTCTGGTTTCACTACCTCCACTTTTTTCCCTCTTTCATCTTTTCAATCCAGATTACTAGTAACTTCAAACTGGGGAGGGGGCAGATTCATTGCCTTTGCATAAACTGAAATTTAGTCATTAGTACCGAATTGCAGTATTCCATACTGAACTCATAACTGCTCGTACTTCACAGCTTTAGACGATGATAAAGAGGGAAAACTATCAAGGTTCAAACATGTTTTTCGGTCGAGTGAAAAATAATTTCCTGTCCATACAGAAAGCGAATAAATACCAAAGTACTAAATGGTCGCCTTAGTTGAGAGCTTTCAGCGTTATCAGCAAATTGTGTAGCATTCTAGGTCATTTTCCGTTTCAATACATAGACCCAATACGTCTCCATAAATTCTCCCGTTATGCATATACGCGTCTTCTTTTCTTTGAACTACATGCTTTCAATTCGAATAATCGCGGAACAGTGCCGAATTAGACCGGAACAGACCGTTTCGTGAATCGAAAGAAAATCGGAAGACATATAATATTCTACCAAAAGGGAACATGCGAAGGGAAATTGTGTTTTGAAAATCTGGCACTCATTTGTCACCATCATTGTTTCAATACTGTTAGGCGCATTGGTGGCGCTGAAGCTGGGGGAAATTCCCCTGCACCCGTGAAGCTGGTTGCACAGGTATCATTTGCTCTCTCTCCCCCCGGTTTCAAAGACAGAAATTGTAAGAATGAGAGCACGCTTAACGAAACGATACATGACCGGGCAATAAGCTGAACGTTCATTTTCCTTCAAACTGAAGAAAAACTAATGACTTATTTTTTCCGGAAAAACTTCAATTATTACCGTCACAATTGAGGGGGGGGGGTCTTCAAATCTCTAGAGAAGGTATCTCATCCGCCCTTTCGAGCATTACCTCAGAGACGGGGAGGCTGTCAGGGCTATCTTAGCCCACTTTTCTTCTTGCCGAAAAACCGGCCTAGGTCGAAATATAGCGAGTTGCTACGTGGGCTCGAATCCGAGACCTCCGGATTCCGAGACCAGCGCGCTATCCACTCGGCCAACCAGACCCCGTAACTGAGATGGGTATTAGGCAAAGAGATATACTATAAATATGACAGCCTGACAGCATTTCAAAAAGATCCAGCTCAGCAGCTTACATTAAAAACGTACAGAGTATCGTTTCAGAATAAGGTTATCTCTTATTTTTCTGAAATTTCGATCGTACCACTCGGCTTTCAACCCTCACCCCCTGCTCCCACTTTAAACAGGATTGGACTTCCAACAGAAAGTAAGGAAGTTTAAACTGTGCGGCTCCCTCCCATCGTGATTCGCTTCCAACAAGCCCACGGTTACTGTTGTTTAAATTTGATTTTCGTAAGTTTCCCCGAGGTGCACCCATCATTCAATTTGGCCAGCTTGATCTCTCCCCCCACCCCTCCCCCAACGATCAACTTATCATAAGAGCGAGGTTCCCGAGATACTTTACACACCTTCACTGCGATCGATCTCTAGGGGCGCCTTTTCTATACTCGAATAATGTCCATCGCGTGATCGGAAACCAGAATTTTGTCGAGTTCTCACCAGGACTTCATCGGTTCATAAATAACAAAGATGGCGTTTAGAGTGAACGACGGAATTGTGAAAGTATTACGTGTTCGTATTGGCAACGATTTTGTGTCGCAACTATTCTTATGGTTACCAACCTGGCCGATTATCATGAACTCCCGAGAAGAGATGATAATCGTAACCCGCAGCCCCGTGGGTCTGGGGTATTACTTTTTCGTTCTCCTTCCATACTCGTACTTTTGTCATTGGTAATTAATAATCACTATCTGTCGGATGGCCTTAATTGTTTTCTTACGCGTCGTAACACTTGTGGTACATCATGCGGTACCGGTGTCCTTGGTACACGACAATTGGTCGAATTTTCTTCGAGCAGAATTCGGCAAATTTTGAACATACGAACGCCGTGTGTACGCGGGATTTTGATCCGTAAAATTGCCTTTTTCTGTAACAAGTGTGCCCCTTCCCTTAACGTTTTAGATCTGTAAATTGGAAAATCGTCTACTTGTTTTCCTACTACAGTGGTTCCCAACCTTTTTAGAGTTACGGCACCCTTCCATGTTTCAGCCCGAACGTGCGGCACCCTAACCTATCAGAAAAAACAACAAAAAGTAAATGATAGTTGTAATAATGTAATCTGTAATGGAAAAAGAAGTAGCTCTTGCTTGGAAAAATTATAATGTGATAATTAGGAGTCTTAACTTTTATGAATAAATTGCTCGATGTCAGTGAGCAATTTAACCTTGGTGATTCTTGCAACTACATCAAATCGAGGTGAAATGCTGGACAGGCAAATTCACATGTTGTTCTCCAATGCTGTTCCCGTTAGCCCCGTCTTTTTTACTTTTAACGTTAAAGAGAGCGGGAAACCCTAGCTCACATAGCCACGAGTTTGAGAATTGTAGCAAGATGTCTACTGCTTTCTTCGAGAGTTGGGGGTACTCTTGTTGAAGCGCAATCCAGAATGAAGCTAGGGAGATCTCACTGAATTTCAACTGCAGTGTGCGGTCGTTTTTCAAGTCAATAGCTGAATTTTTGAGCTCCAAATCCAGACCTAGCCACACTGTATTAGAGAACGGATTACGTATCCAGTCGTACTGCTGTGTGTTCAAGTTAGGAAGGTAATGTTCGCAAGCTGTTTGTAAGGTCTGCAAATGATTTTTTATACCTTGCAGAAGATCTGGATTAGAGTTTCCTTCTCTGGAAAAAAGTGGAAACATTGCTGCATTTCCGTCTTCTAGTTGTGTCTGCCACAGCGTAAGTTTCTCCTGTTAAAGCAGCATTTTCCGCGTTATCCTCAGCAGTGGCTCGCGTCACCTCGGTTGGGAACCACTGCCCTACTAGATCAAGTTTCTACATTCAAGTGCACAGAGCTCAGTGCTAGAAGTAACCACGTCATCACTTTTTCCTATTTGAAAACTCAGAGCGAACGATTGTGACAACTACAGTAACTGAAATTTGTTGCACTCAGACTTAGGCCAGTAGCGCTTGTGAATTTCACGACAAAAAAAAAAAGATCTTGAACTTTTTGCTCGGGGTCTCTCCATGCTGTTCGTTATTCAGTTTAAAAAACAAGAGAAATTCATTATAAGGTATAAAGATCAAGGTTACTACAAATTAGATGATCGGACGTGCACCATATGACCTCCAGAGAAGCCCCAAGTTAATTAACTCACATTTAGTGGGAATTTTTTGTTGACTTATCCTGGTTTAATAATTTCATGTTTCATGCTGCAAAGTAACTATACTGGCTTCAGTTTTATAGAAAATGCCATTCATAGATTGGTTTTGAATTTCAGCCAAATTAGACAGTCTAAAAATGAGGAGCGATTTTCCAAAATGGCCTCTGTCCAGTTTTATATTTTTTTCAGGGGGAAGAAAAAACTTGGTTTATCTTTATATTACACTTACATGTCACGGTTGATAATCGGGTTGCCTAGTAGAACATTTACAGGAATTTATCTCGTTGAAATATTGAATGTTTCTTGTACAGGAGACGCGCATGACAGTCGCGAAGTAGGGAATCTCCTGAATAAAGGCCGTTTTGGAACAACATTTCTGAATTATTAGTTTTGGTTTGGCACAAAATTAGACATACTGTTTCTTTCAGTAGATTCTAATTCATAAAATTCTCAAGATAATATCGACTCCTCTATTGTGATAAAAATATGTGAACAGAGGCTGTTTTGGAAGAACTTTTTTCTTCTCTTTGCGAGTCTATTTTGGCTTCTTACATGCGTTAGATTGGCGATATCATGATTTTGTTCGGGCCAGAATATGTATTACTAGATTCCTCACCAGATAGCGCTATAAAACGATTTTTCAAAAAAAATGGACAGACGTTCAGGAATATCGCTCCTCAAATGAAAATCTGTGAAGATTATCAGTTTTACAATCATCGTTATCTATTGCCGTGACCCATCATTTCTACGTCTCATGGTAACATGGGAAGAAATTTTCAGTAAGCTTTTCAGACATCGAAGTATGTACATCTTTAAAATTGCTCAAAAATGTTTTTGGTGACTGTAAATGTACAGTATCAACAGTTTTTGCTCATGCCGTTGTTATCTTGTTTTCGCCTTTTTCGTCGTGGCTACGATAATTTGGTTGACTATGACGGGGGGGGGGGGGATATACACGGAGGAAAACTTGGGATTCTTCTGGTAATTTATTTTATTCGCCTCTATTCTATTTGAAACATATATTTTCATTTCCTTTGGCGATTCTGTCACTACTACCGACACTCCGGAAAATGGGAAATCCGACTAAGTCCTAAAATGTTTAGCCACGTCGAAGGAAGTTCCTACGCCGAGAACAATGAATCTCATAAACGTTTTACTTTCTTTTATAACAGGAATGACTTGATCCTAATACTACGAATGATATCCGGAGCATGTATCTTAATATCTTTCAGATAAGAAAACTGATGAAACCCGTTTCTTCTTTCCAACTGTACAACAAAATAAAATCTGGTTCTTTTATTGGAAAATTATCCAATTAGAATACTTTTTGCTCGAATAATCAAATCGGTATGAAATCATTACGGATCTTCTAGTAATACGGTCTCATTCCCTTGGAAATTACACGGCGGCCACTCAAGTTTCCTCAAAAAAATTGAAAACACGACCAAAATTCACAAAAAAGTGACCTAAGAATGGCCAAAATTTCGAAAGTTTTAGCCTCTTGTGTACCAGTTTTTGTAGGGCTGCATGTCGGAAATTCTAGTTATTTTTCTTTTCCACAAAGCATGCTCAACTCAAAATTCTAATATTCAAAGGGGGGGGGGACTGTTATACACAAATTTAAAAAATAATGTATAATAGATTAAGCATACTTTTTGAGCCCCGATTCATATTTTAAAAGAAATACTTTGGTCTAAAAATTACTAATAGTCATTTCTTCTTCAAAAGTGTTCTCACTTTTTAATAGCACACATTTATTATATAATAATACTGTATTACCTATTTCACTAATATTCAGGAAGTTTGAAATCTTTTCAACAAATTGAGCAAAATTAGGATCTTCTTTAATGTTTTTTGGTTTTAGGAACCTCATAAATCTCAAAGCTGAAATTTCTGATTGACTAAAGTATTTTAAGCATAAATATTCTGCCATAGCTAAATAGCTCTTCTGACAACACAACAAAAAATCCAACTTCTCTCTTTTATTAATAGTAAAGTTCAGTTTTCACCTTTTAGGTACAACTACTTCTTCAACAGGTAAGAGTTCCAATTTGGATTCGTCGAACTTCACAAAAGAAATGTTAGATGGTTTCATAACACGACTAAGAAGTGTTACATACAGTGAAAGCATTTCTGAATGCAAAATGTGGATTAATTTTTCATTGGAAAACTGAGACCTTTCAGTTATATAGGTGAATAATTGGAAAACCACACATAAGAATTCCAATTCAGCTTTGTGAGTTTTCTTCGATAAAATAGAATAATCGAGTTCCTACAATCTGCTATTCAATAGTTTCGGCTTCTCTTTTCGTAGGAAAACCAAAAAATATTCTCTACTTGCAAGACTCGGCTCAATTAATATTTATTACTGAGTTTCTCAAAGTCAACTAAGGAACTGAACTGTGTTTTGGTATTTTTACAGGTGGCAATTTTCAAATTATCTGCTCCTCGGTTAGAGTATTTATGAATAAAATAACGTAAAGCTATGACAAAATTTACAGTTTTATGGTCTATTTCATTAAAACTTGTTGAAATGGCATTATGGACTTTGTGTATGTTGCAAGTCCCTATGTTCAATACACTTTTAGAGCGTATGACTTTTGCTTTCTCATTGAATAAACTGAATCCTGATTTGTTAGCATTGAGACTTTTGAGCCCAACATTAACGAAATTTTCAGCGGCAAAAGAGTCTTATTCATAGCTGACCAAATGGATTGAAAAATGACATTAGCTTCAGCAGCGCCTACGAAAAATGCTGCTAAATGAGCAACTATCACCATACTTTTAGACCAAAATCCAATACAAATTTGTTACTCTTTCTTACTAGCGGCATTAGATATTTCATCACACAGAAGAGAATAATAGGCATTACTTTTAATGACATCTTCAATTAAACGCCTGTAAAAAATACGGACAGCAAGGAAGCTTTTACTATTAGGTATCGAGCTTTTGTTTTATTTAAAGTCATGGTTTCTATTTCTTGAGTTTTGGGAAACATGGCATTGAATAGAGAAATTATATTGTCACAGAATCGCAAACTGAAATTATTTCGAACTACAGCAAAATCTCCACTAAGGGACACTCCGAGTAGGCGGACACTCCTCTATAGTGGGCAATTCTTTCGGTTCCGTTGAGTGTTATTGAAAAAATACATTATAAACTCTGAACAGCGGACATTCTCTATAATAGAAATTGAACGCAGATAAGGGAACGAAGACGATATACGCCATTAATTATTGGGAAAGCCAAAAAACCACGTTGTTTTAAAAATTTTGATGTGAAGGGGCTCGATTTGGAGTGGGAATGGAATCGGAAATCGTGGATGACTACGACCATTATGACGAATTGGTTAGATGAATTCGATAAAAGAATGAAGAAGCAGGGACGAAAAGTCATGACTTTTAAGATCCACTTCACATCCGGCTCTTCAACCAGGGGATAATTCAAAATTTTGAAGTTCGTAACCGTCGCCTCCTCATCGTTCGTGTCCTTTCGCTACTTAATACACGCGAGTCCGCAGATGAACTTGCCAAGAAAAGTGTGCCGATGCTATAGTGTGGATTGCGACGGTTGTTGGAGAAATTGAAAGATCGTATGTTGAAAAATGTTTCTTCAGGACTGGTTTTAATTTCGAGACCAAATCAGCAACAAGCGAAGATGGCGATGAGATACTCTGCCCTGATAATGCTGATTTGATCGGAAAGTTACCTGCGTCAATGAAAGACAGTGATTACGCATCTATCGACAATGAGGTATGTACAGAAGAAACGACTGACAATATCACAGGATTGATACCACAAGACTCAGACGATGACGGGGAGAGCGACGACGATTCTTCAGCAGAAAATTCAGATTCAGCTATAAATTCCACTATACGCAATTTTTCTGCAGCGATTCACCACGTCCAGAATTTGACGTTGTTTCCGGCCAACATGGAGATACCGACAACTTGCAGTGCCTCAATGAACTCCGAATCCACTATATGAAAAACAACTTCTTATGAAAAAGACACAACAAACAAAAATCGTTGACTTCTTTTTCGCTGCGTCCAACTAAATTGTCCATTTATATTTTATACAGATGTTCGTGCAATACAGTACTGTACCGATGTACGCGTACACGGTAATGTTTGTCATTTCAGAAAATGTGAATTGAACTCTTCTTACAGACACTATCTCTAGCCAGACACTCCCCTAAAACGGACTCTTTCAATGGTCCCGCCCGTGTCCGCTGTATGGAGGTTTTACTATACTTTTAGCACCAACATGATTTCATCTCGGGTTGTAGCATCATTACGACAGAAGAGCTGGGGATATCAGGGGTAGCTGCAACACTTCTTAAAGGAAAAAAAAAACATTCGATACTATTGACGCTGATACACTTACAGGAGCTGATATAGATGAGACCTGAACTTCCAGTTGAGAGAATTTGGCCACCATATTAGTTTCGATGTTTTGGAGGAGGAAAATTAAAAACATGACTTAGTAGCCATATACTTTCAAAAAAATTACCAAGAGTGACTTAAAACTGGAAAAATGACCAAGTGGCCACCCTGAAATTAGAAAATCCACCTCCCCTAAAATAAAGAGCTTCAGGGGGTTCGCTAACTTAGAAATTTCAAATAGAGAGGTAAGTTAACAAGGCTTGGATCAAGAGTAATATAAATCTGACAAAAACAACTGCAATTTTTCCTCATCTGCCATAAAATGAGTCGGAAAACTGAAATTTCTTACGGGCTATTCACTCCAGTTATGTCAGCATGTGGTGTGCCTAGCAAGTGTTCTATCTATGTGGTCTACATTATAGAGTGTAAACTAGATCTGGAAACAATAATTTGTTCCGTGGTCACGGGCAGTTAGATATTAAGAGGCTTCGTTACCTCCGGTATTTATTAGAAGGATTTAACAGAGATCTCTAACATCATCCTATCAACAAAATATCGCGTGCCACACTTCATATTACTATTATTTTTTTTAATTTAATTATACGGCACCACTGTGGTTACATTTTATACGTATTCTGACTGCTTCAGCTCCTCAAGGTGACCAACATTGGAAACTTAACATTACCAGTTTTACGAAGTGCGGTTTTAGACACCGGGCAAATCCTAAATGAGTTGATCTAAATATGTACGAGGAAAACTGTCTCTAATAAGACTAGGTATACAGACACATCCATTATTTGTAGGTCAGGTCGGTCGACGCAGAATGTGACCAACAGCCTATACATATAATATTTTCCATTTCAACGAATCCAAATGGTTTTTCAACACACAAATCGTGTTATTAACCTGTAACTGGGTAATTTCGATCAGAATTTACGTCAACACAGTTCAAGGTCAGCATTTACAAATCTTTCAAGAATCATCTGTTAAGCGCGTTTTTATTCATTTTTCGTAATTAAATTCAATTAGCGATTTTCAATCGAGCACCAGTTATTTATACGCCTATATGAAAATATTTTTGTCGTTGTTTTCACAAACGAGATACTATCGATGAATGCAGACTGAATGTAGTAAAATTAAGAATGCGTTCAACGTGTCAAACACACAGACAAGTCACGAAGGTCGGGTCGCGTACTCGCCATTTTATTACACTAATAAAGCACTAATACGCAAATTTAGAATAAAAATGTTGGAATACCTTAGGTCCGAGCGATACTATTTGATAAACTGCAATTTAAACTGCAATTTTCGCTCCTCTGTACCATCGCATTATCGCGGAAGAGAGCAAGTTCCTCCACCCACAAGCGGACTGGGGCCTCAAATACTATCGGGAAAATGACACTGCATCGGCTCAACTTTGCACTTTCATTACCTGACCACTATGTTTCCTTTTCCTTTCCTCTTGCCTTCCAGTCAATCGGCCGAAAACCTCCATATCCGGCTCAAATTTTTATGGGCCAGCCAACAGAGAAATTTCCCGGTCACTTTAATGTTCATTCCGCCCCTGCCCGTACCGGACGGAGCAGAAAATTAATTAGGTAGGACTCCGAATAATATGCTCTGAAAACAAGCGAATTATGCGTATATTACATGTTATATTACTCGGCTAAAATAAGCCGAACAACTCTAAAAAATAAGAAAACTATTTCCTTAGAATAGAGTATCATTTTACATGGGAAAAAAATAGAATTCTTCGACGTTTCGATAAGATAGGTATAAAGTCCTAAAAAGAAAGAATTCTTTTAGAATGACAATTTTCAACTTTTGAGAAAAAAGCCACACTGCAACCCTACAGTTTACCAGCCACAAGATAACAGAGAACATACGAAACCTAAAACAAAGACCAGAACCATACTGAAAGAATAACTATATACCTGTTACCTATGACTTTGTAAATGTACGAGGAAAAGGCTTATAACAACAATGTATTCATAGATGATATATACCAAGTTATTCTTTTTAGAACGTCGCTCTTCTTTGAGTATTTTTCTCAAGATATCACACTTTTTTGTCATTTGACTCTGCGACGCTCATGGAACGAGACGATTTTTTTTTTCATTCTGAGGTTATACTACACTAAAAACCTGTATTTCGGCTCATAAATAAAACGTGTCTTTATAGCAAAATATTAAAAATTTCCCCATAGCCTAAAGGAGTTGAAATATCAAATGGCTTTCACATATTTATCGCATCCTCATCTTCATTTTCCTCGCAGAAATACAAGCGTACACCCAATACTTGAAATAAGAGACAAAATCCTTCATCTTGGTGGATGAGGGTAGAATGAGAAGAGTTATGAACTAACCTAAACTTTTTTTTCGTTTTGTAATAATTGTTACTATTGTGCTTTTGTAAGAAAAATGAAGATGAGATTGAAATAGACACGAGAATACTTTTCCAAAACGCAATAAGTCCATTTTTGTTTTTCTTTTCGGAATCGGATGATGGAACCACAAAGCATCAGTATCTGTAAGTCGAACTGTAAAAAATTAAATTTTCTTTACGTTACCACAATATCTTGTTATTTGTACTTCCTGGACAATTTATTTTATTTATTCATTTGTTCTTTAATGCCTCTCGGCTATGAACGTATTACATGTGTTACAGATACTTTACTAAATTAGAAAAATTACACTGCACAACAGCATAAAAAACAATGGAATGAGATTATATGATTTTAGCTGTATTTTGAATGCTGAATACGATGGCGTTATCCATTTTTCTCGAGAACCTCCTGTTTTCCATATTCAAAATTAAAATTTTCACGTTTTATTCCTTTTTGTCGTGCAGGAATAGCTACACTGATACTGATAACAATACTGAACGCGTATAGTTGTTCGATCAGTAGTATCATCTTGATGATACTAAAATTTGCACGATAGGGAAAAACAATGAACTATAATCAAAAAATGAACATTGGCATTCAATTCCTGGTTGAAAATACATATAGAATCATGTATTCTCATGCCATTGTTTTTTGAAAAATTTCAAATTGTTGTGTAGTGTTATGAAACGGCGGACAGAGGGGATAATTTTGGGAGAATACAGTGTAATAGGAGTAAGATTTCTTATGTATAAGTTTCCGGTGTTTGTATATTGTACACAATCGAAGATTATGTGGGAGATACAGGTACATAGGTTATTCGGACAAGAGGGACAGCCAGTTGCATTTTGGGATTTTAGAAGGTGTTGGTGAGTCACGAGTGAATGGCCTCAGAAAATACGAATTATACTCGTAGCTATGGTGAATGGCAGGTCGTGATGACACTTGTAGATGAAATGCAGCCAGTCTGGCGAATAGTTTTGTAGCAATGGGTGAACAACTGTGTCTCGTAGACTCTGAATCCAGTATTTAAATATTTTCGCTAGCATGATCTTTTCTTTTGGAAATGGTGTGATTGCTGCCTTCTGAGTCCAGTTGATGACAGTTTCATTTAACATAGTGTGTTGGCTCGAGTAAAAGAACTTGCTGAAAGTTTGAGATATGCACGGCGAATGTATAGTGGTGGTTCGTCGCCGAGTAACTACATGGCTATAGTTGGACTGGTAGGAAAAGCTCGAAGAGCTAAACGCATTCCTGCCGTGTGAACGGAGTCCAGAGTCTTCAGAGTAGTGTGAGCTGCAGATGAGAAAGCGATACATCCATAGTCGAGAATGGGTCTTACCAGCGGGCGATACAGATTCGTCATGCAGCGCGAGCCAAAGCCGAATCTTCTATTTTTTAGCATGTTTAGCGGAGTTGAATTTTTAAGCTTAGGAAAAACAAAGTCTTATAGCATTTTCAAAAAGCAGTTCTCGTAATATGTAAAAGCCATTCAATAACACGGACCATGAGAAAATTTTAATACTTTTCAACGGAATTTTGCATACGTCTTTTTTATGATAATGCAAGTTTTCAAGTCAGTTTGACCTGTGAAATCGATGGAAAATTTTTAGTCAAGTTCATTCCACGCTAGTTTATAAGACTTATTTTTTTAATATTTTTATTTATAGTTTTTCAACGTTTAGAGAATAAACGATAGCAGAAACTAAAAAGATTCCCAAAAACGAGAAAAAGTAACGGAATATTCCCAAATAGGTATACGTTAAGAGACGAAGATATACAAGTACATATATTTATGGCCAAAATAAGATAAAAATTATGCAAAATAAATGTCGTATCATTTACTTAAAACTGCACGTATCGCGAAAATATACTTGATATTATTCTCTATCTGGTTGGACAGAAAGAAATATATGTACAAAAGCACATTAATGGCAGCCCCGAGTAATTAACCCATGCTGCATCCCAATCAATGTAGATGTGCATGCGAATACAATTTTTATGGGACTGCTATGTAAAGGGAGAAATCCAGCTAAAACGACAATAACAAATATTTTCGGGTCTATTCCGATAGACTTCAGAAGCACCATAATTATACCGATTCATAGCGGAGGCCTGGCTGACAAAATCTCTTTGTTTTTTCAGAAGAGAGAAGATTGTTTTTTCGTTAAATTGAGTTCAAAACAAGCTGCACTATGACTAGGAAACGATTTTCTTCATTTATAGTAAAATTTAGTGAACACTTTCATCATTCACGCACAACAATATCCCGCAGGTGTTATTGTATTATTCCTTGCATGATCCTTTTGTTCAACCGAATCAGAAGTTGCGTAGTCAGGATTTTTGCGAGAGGGGGGCAAGCAAAAAAAAGTGTTAAATACGCCTTTTTTTTTATCGTGTTGCCCTAAATTTACAGCAACAAAACAGTAATGTAGTTAGGATGCTTATAGGGGGGCATGGCCCCTTTGTCCCCACTGGCTACGCCACTGTGGGTCAGCAAAACAGGGGCATATCAAAGGAAAACAGCTAGGAAGAAAACACCCGAAAATTTTCCCAATTAAGAAGCTCCCCAAAATGTTTTAGGCATTTTTATTAATTCAAGTCGGAAAACAGGCAAAAAGGTACAAAAAATCTCAATTTTTCCAACTGAGGGCCACTGATTTTTCAACTGAGGCTAATTTTCAAACTTTTGGGGGAGCCTCTCCCTTGGATACGACCCTTTGGCAAATCCCTGGCAGATTATCCGTGCCTAATACGTAAGTTGACAATATCAAAGAAAATCTTTCCAGCTCACAAATCAGCGCGAACGATTTCCATTTTCAAATCACTGTTCATTAGTTTAACTGCGACTTCGTAAGAGTTTGGCAACACAAAAAGCACTTCCAGCGGGGCCACCAACACAGTCTAACAAAATATTTTCGTGAAATATCACCCATTTTCCTGTTCTTGCAATAGTGTTTTGTACAGTTTAACAAAATTTAACCGAAAATGAGACTTAAGATTTGCAACCTTAAAATGCCAGGCTTCGGCTAATTTCCCTCTTCTTTTTTTTTTTTTACAAATGTGGAAAACCAGATGAGTCATCGCTTGATAACGCGTACCTTCCCGTGGAGAAATGGCTTTAGCAATTTCCCCTTCTAAACGTCGCGTAAGATGGAATTATTAAAAATTTAACGAGAACTTACACTAATAATTACAAGAGCGCTTGTAACTTTACAGCATACCTACACGAGAGCACGAACGAAAAAACGAGAATAGTCACTTTTCTTATTTACAGTTAATTATTCCTAACCTCGTGATTCCAGTTTTTTTCCATCGTAAATAATTTTCCCAACCTTCGACCAATATCCTACGTTTACGTACAACTCTTTCGATCTCGCACTAAAAAAAAAAAGTTCTCCGGCTAACAGTAAAATTACTATACTGGTTGGAGCTTGTATACGTGGCAGAAGATTAGCGAATGAGGCAAATAAGTTTCTTTATATTTATTGACAAAAACTACTTTGGAATGAACATTATTGTTTCAGTAAAACATCATCAAGAGTGCACACACAAACATGCACGCACAACAAAACAGTGATTGTAGCTGAATTTACAATGAGAACAGAATGCACGTTCATTCTTATTATGATACCGTTTTGTTGTGAGTACCATAATTTCACTTGACGGTTATTTCAGCTGAAAATTTTGGTTGTAACAGTACCACAAAAAATAGCAAAGACTTCTGGTAACACGAATTCAGTACTGTTAACTGAATTACTATAAAACATAGATATACTAAAGAAATTCTTGTTGGCATGACAAATTACTCCTATCGTTCGCTGTCCAGTAGGCCAATTGATTTTTAAGTGTAATCATCCAGCTCAGTGCTCACATACCTAGGATTTAAGTGAATATGTTGTTATTATAAACTGTTTACGGTCTGTTATTATTATACATGATCCCGCTTACGTATTTTTTTTTTTTTTTTACTTTTGGCTGTTTTTATGTATTACTATTATTATTTATTTATTTTAAGAATGTGCTAGCTGCCTTGGCGTTCGCTACAGGCCTAATACTAATTATCAATAATGTTTCTTCTTGAATCCTCAAAAACTTATTTGACTTCAAAAGCACTGACAACACGTCAACTTTTAATCAACAGAGATAGCATTTGTCCATTCCTCAAAAATTGGGAAAGTAAACCTAATATTAGCATTGTAAATTGGGCGCAACCGAGTTGCGTCCCAGCCGCGGAGGTAATGTAAGTGCATGTCCGAATTCCGTCCCAGAGTAGCGGGGGTTGTTAAAATGCATGCCCGAATTGCGGCCCACGGATGCGGGGTCAGTATCCGAATTGCGTCCCAATATTGCGGGGACCGATTTGCGCTCCATTACATCGCACTGATGAATTTCTGATAAATACTGAATGAACGCTCTTTTACCTTCTAATTCGATCAACAAATAAAAGTGCAGGATGTGATTCGAAAACATGTACTGTACATCCCCACCAAGTGTAACTACATTGATCCTGACAGCCAGTATCCTCCTCCTATGTGGGCAGTATATTAATCTGCTACCACACGCACGACAAACGCATGTGAGTCGTTTCACGCCCACTTCAATAAAGGTTTCTATGCTGACCATCCCAACATTTTCGACATCTCTGCTGGCCCATCGAAGTGCAGTGCATGACATACGGCAAAATTCTTGATATCCAGAAAAGTAAGAAGCGGGCCGGCACAGTGAAGAAAGGAGCATCCGTTGCCACATTGATGAATCGGTTTGACTAGGAGGAATTGAATCGACTTGAATTCGTTAAACGTGTCAGTTTCAAATTCCTACCCGTGCCGTCAAATTTGTGAATTTTTGTTACCTCCGACAAAGTTCTTCCCTGATGCAGAAATTCTCCGACGAGGCAATCAATAGCCGATTTATTTTTGGAAGACTAGTAAGCCGACCTCCTCGCGGTGTCTTCTGGGTAACGCTAACAGGCTTGCACAGCTGAGGGACGCAATTCGGACACACCTTTTTATCATCTCCGCAATCTTGGGACGCAATTCGGTGAGAAAAGAGGTTTTGGGACGCAACTCGAACGCACCGCTAAATTTAGCTGTAACTACTGCACTTTTCAATGATATTAATACTGTACTTAGGGATGCTGAGAATACTTTTCATGTTATCAAAAAGTGCAGTAATTACAGCTGAGTTTACAATGCTACTACTGCTACAGTGGAATGTGTACCCAGAAAACCGTGATGATGCACCTTGTGTTTGTAACAGCAAAAGCAAGTAAGTGGACTCCCGATTCTCCGCCCTAATTGGGGCTGAAGGTAGGGTAAATAACGAAAAGGGCGGATAACCTGAAGACATGTAATTGAAGATACGGTTTCCAAACTGCTCTTAGTCCAAGAAAAATCGAAATGCGGTTTTCAGCGCTACCTAGTGGCCAATGCGAGCACTACAAAAGTAACTTTATAGAATCTCGATACCTCGTTCGATGGTCAAATTCCGCGCATTCATAGAGCAGCGCTGGTGGAGGCAGCGTTTTGTTGTTTTCTTGTATTACCTCCAGTGCCAAACTGCCCTTTGTCCACGATTTTCGACCACTTTTCCTTCAATAATTGTAGATAGGCTGCATTCTCATTTTTGTGCGTCTTTGGTAGTATGGCATAGGATTCAGGCTACTCGCTTGTACCATTTACAGAAGTTTTAAATGAACTGGTACAGTGTAGCACAGTTTTTATCGATTTCCCCCAAAAAATAATTTTTGGACTAAGGGCAGTTTGGAAACCGTATCTTCAATTTTGATCAAAAAACATTGAGAAATATGGAAAATAATTTCTACTCTATCAGGTACTTTAGGTGGTAAGTTATATTATACCAAAAAAATTCAATACTTGAAAAACAAAACAAAAAATCAGCGTTTTTGGCTTTTTTGGTCAATGAAGGGGAGAAAAGTCAACGCTGTGTAAAGAAAAAAGCTAGAAAGGATTGCTAGCTATTGTTCTTTAAATACTGGTGATTTTTCTAGCGCTGAAAAAGCATTATCAGAATCCATAATATGTATCGACGCTTTTCCTATCAGTTCTTCATCATTATCATTAGCTGTGGCAAAGACTAAGGTTGTGATTTTTAAGATATCGGATTATTCGCATTTAGTTAGGGGAATAACCCGGAAAGGCGAGCGAATAAATTCGAGGAGGATAATCCGGAGGGCGGATAAACCGATGGCGAGTAATCGGAAGTCTACTGTCCTAACAACTAAACACGAGTTACTATTTAATCGGTGTGAATTATTAATAGAATAGCAAGTGAAGATGGTAGAACTAGCAAGATGATTTGGTTTCTCGGCATACATCGAGTTATTGGTTTGTGCTCGGTGTAATAGTGTTGTTATTCAAATACAGAAAGTGGAAATAATAGAACTACAAATCGATTCTGGTATTACAAGTAATTAGTTTGCACTTACAGAAAAATAATCTGGTTACTAGAACACCAGTGTAAATATGGCAGTGAGAAGTGCCACATTTGCTGTCGACTCGAGAAGTATTGTACCTGTCACCATCTACATTCAGTTTCATACAACCCTATGTTCTGTTGTACAGGTAAAATATTCTGTATCTGTAATCTGATATTTGCAACACCAAATAAAATATCTTGTTTTGGCTTTGTAGCCCGGTGGCGTAGCCAAGATTTTCCCAAAGGGAGGGGGGAGGGCGCAAATACGATTTTCAAGGAAGAAAAAGTCGAAGTCGATATTAGAAGACTATTTTATAAAAATGAAGGTAAAATCAATGCTCGAGTAAAAATTTTACGAAAAAACGTGTTCGAAAATTGCTCATTTTTGCATATTTTACATTTAATTTCAGCTGCCTTGAAGGGGGGATTCGCCCCGTTCGCTCTCCCCCTCCCCCGGCTACGCCACTGTTGTAGCCTAACCAAATACTACTATATGAAGTATTAACGAAATATTCTGTTCCCATAACTCTTTATATTTAATCAAAACTGTTTTGTATTTATAACAAGACGTTTACATAGCAGTCACTGAACAAACCGCAGTTCTAGTTGTACGAGTAAAATACTGCTTTTTTTTCTGTTCCGTAACACAGATTTTTTTCCAGTGTACGTACAATTCTTTCGAACTCGTAAGTATCGGCCCAATAAGCTCGATCAACTCTCCAGACGTGGCAAGATGCACATTAGCGTCGCTAAGTTTTCCAAGCTGAGAAGCGGAGTCGAGGCCGAGGCTTTGAAAACTATAAGAGTCGGAGTCAGGGTCAACCCCAGAGTCTGCTTGTTGGGAGGAGAGGTATGAGAAAAGTTTCTCTGAGAAAGAAGGTGGCTTCGCAGCCCTAGCCACTTGAAGGATGAAAATTTTGATTTGGGGTTTGAATCAAGAATCTAACGAAAATAGAATGACCCAACAACCCACTAGTTCGATAATGAGGTCACACGTAACTCGAAATGAACGGATTTTAAAAGGCATTCACTCGCATTCTTATCGATACGGCTAATTCCAGTCAACGTAAGATCTGCAGCGTTTCGCATATAAAAACGAGACTCATTGACTGCAAACGCTATTTCTTAGCATAATTCAACCAAATATTGCAAGTACACCGAAATTTCAAACTTCAGAATTATTTCCTTCGACACATCGCGCCAGTTAGAAAGTCACAGTTTTTTATACGATTTCCAATTATGACTATTTTGACGTAGTCGGGATTCCGTGAATACGCAGAATTTTTGTCAAGATTCGAGTTTGCAGCATGACGTTTTACACAAATTGATTTCGTTTACGGAAAAAATTTGTTGAACTTTAATGAAAGGAGATGTATCAGGTGGAAGACTGGTCGACCTTGTGCTAGGAAGAACATGTGTATTTTCTTCGACGATTTTCGCCCGAGTTAAGATTCGTGTTCGCGATACACGACGTTTTACGCAAACAAATTCATTTTGTCCACGAATACAATAAATAATTATTTGCTAACATAATGAAAGGAGATGCAACAGCCGAAAGACTGGTCGACCTTGTGCTAGGAAGAATATTTTCTTCAATAAAATTTTCGCCAGTAATTTTTCCTCTGCGTCACACGCACAGACCGTTAATGCATGAAATTGTAGAATTTGAATCTGATTATTTTCCCAACTCAAAATTTCGTCAACCAAGGACAAAGGTATTGTTTAAATCAGTGTACAGCTTCGCTGATTGCTAAATATACAGCGTGACTGAGCCTCCTTCCTTCCGAGGAGTAAAATAAATCACTTCTCAATTATTTCTTAGTTTTGTTCTCGAAGTTGGTTTCTGTATCTCTCGATTCCTCGCCATTTTTTTCTTCTTTTTCCAAATTAAAATCGTCGTAGGCATGATTTTTCGATTTTATCACAGAAATGGTAAATATAACTGCGAACTGGCATTTATAGCGCATTTCATCGGTTTCAATTTCCGGCGCAGTTTAAAATGCACTAACGTTGCAGTCTCGATACGTGATGCAATGAGTAGTTGCAAATTTCACGTGTACACGCGTTCCTTCAGCATTACACACATCCGAGCATATTATGGCGCATATTTAACACTAGCGTCAACAATGCGTGAGAATGGGTATAATGACGACAAAGCACGAAAATTAAAAAAATTAAAATAAAGGTTTAAGCTCGAAAAATTAGGTTAATACGACAAGGATCACTGTTCGGTGAAATTGTTCGCGGGCTGAATAATTCTACAGATGTGGAAGCATAGCTGTAGTCTGAAGCACAGCGGATGACTGAGAGCCAGGGGCGAAACTAGCTGTTTTTTCTAGGGGGGTGACAACTGAAAATTTGCCGAATAAAATGAATTGAAAATGAATATTTTGCCGAGTGGCCAGTAAACTTTACGATTTGCCAAATTTTCCAACTGCATTGACGACCCTGGGGGGACCCCCCTTTGTTTCGCCCCTGCTGAGAGCTGGATCTGTACCTTACTCAAGGTGTCTACTAGAACTGATAAGTAAGAAAGATGACTTTAGATGACCTTTGTCCGTACGTAGCTGTTCAAGTGAGTGAAATCACCGTCTACAGCTGCTGCTTCTCCCCGAACGGAAGACTGGAAGAGTTCGAGGCCTACCTCGCCCGTCTCGAAGAAGAGATCAAGACTGATCGTCGCCGGAGACTTCAATGCCAAATCCGAAGAATGGCACTCCGGCAGGATCGACCCTCGAGGATACGCCGAGGAGAGCTTACCGCCCGGCTGGATCTGGTTCCGATGATGAACATGGGCAGCACTCCCACCCGGTTCCATCAAAGATGGGGGTCGGTCATAGATGTCACCTTCGCGTCAGCCTGACTGGCCGCTGGATCAAGGGCTGGTCCGTGCTGTATGAGGAGTCACGGAGTGACCATAGGTACATCGCGTTGAAGGTGAACAGAGGCACCGAGGTCACTGTTCCAAAAAAGCTGAGAAGATGGGCGATTAGGAAGCTCGATGCCGATCGATTGGAAGCGAGCTTCCTGGTTCTCACCTGGGGAATAAGAGAATGTCACGCAGAAGAGGGCGCGGAAGCCGCGACGGCGAAAGCCATAAAGACGGTGGTAACGACTTGCGATAGCGCAATGCCCAGAATAGGTCCACCGCGAGAGAGATAGTCAACCTATTCGATCAGGACTAGCAATCGGGCAGTCTACATACTAGCTGCCACTTTTCTTATATTGGCCTTTCTGAGTGGTTGTGAATCGCCACAGTAGCGGTCCATTAGGTGGAGCTTTTACACTAGTTTAAAATTGAGTTCTCTGAACAAAATATTTTCAACACGTTGCAACTTGATTTCTAATCATTTCTCACTGACAGGTCAACACAGGGGCGTAGCCACGGAGGGGTCTGGAACCACCCACCCCCCCCCTTGGGCATTAGCTGAGAATGTGAAAAAATAAAAATGTATTCTGGTAATAGTTAGTATTACACATGTAATGTAAAAGTGAAACAAACCCCCTCCCCCTTCATACCAAGTCCAGCTACACCACTGGGTCAACAGGTCCACTTCTGTTGTGTAGTGGCATTGTTTGACAAAACTTCTTCGCATAATATTTTGTTTCTTACTATCTGCAACACGACTTAAAAACCCTGCGACAGACGTGAGAGATTACGTGTGATATGTAAATTAAAACAGTGGAAAATAGGAATTCTGTAATTTTTGACATCAATTAGGTTTGGAATGTTCCATTTTGTGTAAAAGAAAGACGTTCAAAATATAAATTACCGACTACTTTTAGTTTGCCCAGCGGCTTGGTTTCTTTTGGAAAGGGGAGGTGCGTTAATAAAATCATAAAATGACTATTGAAAATCATCTCCTAGTGAAATTCTGAGGAAAATGTAAAATTAGCATGAAAAATACGTCCAGCAAACCGGTTTCTTTCGATCAACCCAGAAAGTCATTATTTTCTGGGGTTCTGCACACTTAACTCTACACTCAAACTCGGGTCGATGTCAAATATCGGAGAAACTGTTTTTTTTTCCACTCCACCTCTGTGATATATCTGGTTCACAGTCCGACTGACCAACTGTCATCTGTCTACTTGTCTCTGTGATGCCCGTTAATCCGTCCCAAATCTGAAATTTTCTCCTGCATCAGGGCGCGAGGTGTTAATAGGATGGGGGACTTTGTTTGCTGTCTTCCTTTCTCTCTTTGTGTTTGCCAACCAGCTGTTTTATTTTTCAGTCTGTCTGACAAGCTACATAGCTAAATAGTTGGCTGAATGACTGGTCTTCTGTCTATGTCTCATCAGAGCATAGAACACAAGTCGACTTCAGCATATTTCGTACATTTTAGACGGGCACGCTACTCCGCTTTTTTTTTTCTTCAGAAAGACAGGTTATACATACATTGAGATTTCTTGGGGCAGTGGCTGATTCAGATTCAGAACGTGTAAGAATTTTACACATTTTGGCCTTCCTCCTTTCCGTCCGTGAATGCATTTTTCCCTCTCACCACAAAAATTGAGCGAGTAAATATTAGGGGGTTTTGAAACGATTTGTACTTGGCTGACTACTGACGGTGTGAATGAGAATACCTTCCGAAATGTGCCCACGTTTTCATTCATCAATTCCCAACTAGGCGATACTTATTGGACAATTTTCAACGCTCATCATAAACTCTGTTCCTTAGGGGACGGTGAGGGAGCAGTCCTCGAGACTACAAAACTCGTTAATCTTCGGTGCTCACGCAAGAATCTTTTATACTCTCCCCTGTTTATTTAGATCTTGTTAAGACTTCTATAAGTAATTTTAGACTCATTAGAACTGTTCCAAACTTGTTTATGACTTTTTGTAACTATTTCACACTTTTAATTACAGCTCTTCGAGACATGGGTAATTCTAGACTTAGCCAAGACTGAATGAGGAGGCGCTTGTTTATGTTTCACTGTTTTTTCCAGACCCGTTCAAGACTTCTTATGACTCTTCCAGACTTCAACAGAACTCTTATTCATAAAGATACGTACATATTCCTACATGCGCATTCCGGACAAGCAGACGCTCTTTGGGGCTCTTCCGAATGTTTTCAAGATCTCAAGCCTTCACAACTCATATAAAACTGTGTACAATTTTTCTAAGTTGAAAACTTTTTAGAACTCTTTCAGACTGGCTTACAACTTTTCAACAATTATTAAGAACTTCCGAATTTTTTTCAAAACTCGTCTACAACTTGAAAAATTTCTTGAAGACTCTTTTGGGTTTATTCAAGACTCGTTCATAACTTTCAAAACTTTTTCACGATTGTTTAGGGTTCCTTGATATTCTGTGAACTCGATACGACTCTGCCATATTTAAAAGTTTTCAATTTCAATTTTTCTCTCTGGGAGGAGTACCTCCGTTATCACCCAAGTCAACTTCTAAGGCTCTTGAATCTGCAAGACAAAGGGGTCGAACTACCGTAGTATTGTATTTTTATTCTTCAGATGTATAACGTCGTGACAGAATTTCAATAACGCCCTGCGTAATGTGTGCAGTTTGGATAAGAATTCAGGAAAGTGACAATATTACGATTCAGCTTTACAGAGGAGGGGGGGGGGAGATCGAACCCATGGGCTCCCACAGAATCAGAAAATCTTGGTCATCGAGGTAAGTTCTGCGCTATACCCAAGGATCAGGGGATGGAGTACCGATCATTCGAAAGTTTACTCTCGGGCATATATCTACTTGAAAATGAAAAATACTCGATTCATAAATCATTAACGATGTACGTCGTTCAATGACCGTTTCAAATTTTTCTCAAAATGTTTGCAATACAAAAAAAAAAAAAAAAAAAAAAAAACGGACTAGAGTACTTAAAGACAAGCTCAAGTGCGTCTTATCAGTTCTAACCGACTTCATATCCGGACATACGGGGATCAGATAGTTATTTACTCTTTAATTTTCCATTTTCCGTGGACTCTTCGTATTTTTCCACCTCTAATGGTACTTTCACGAATCAACACATTCCGTATTCCAGCCGACCGAGCAATATTGGTCGATAACCTTTATCCTCTACTGACTGGAAAAACCCCCTCGGTCGTTTCGCACATGTTTGTTTCTCGAACGCTCGTGACGAACAAGCGAAAATGAACTTCTCGAATTGGAAGAAAATAAAACTTGGTCGAAAACTGAAATCGAATAAATTAATTTCGTCGATCTATTTGTGGAACGAAAATAGGTAAGCCAGCGGCGTAGTACAGAGTACACGTAATAAGAAACAAAAGCGAACGGATAATTAGCGTCTAATTGATGACGGAGAACGGATAGCGACAACATCGCCGTGTTTCAAAATTCATTTCGGTACAAGGACCTTTACGACGTATTACTTTTCCACCATGTACACGGAGAATACCAACAAACTAAATTAACTTTTCCCAATATGAACGTTCGAATCGCCGATCGAAAGCCTATTAGATGCGAACCAATCACTCTTCGATACTCGTATTTTCTTGATGTACAGAATATTTTGGAATTTTCCAACCCAACTGACCCATAATTGGACCGTTATTTACCTATCCTTAATGGATACCTCGCAGATCGCAGTACATGTAAATTGGTACGCAGCAATGCCGTCGATGTCGACTTGAAAGCAAGCGGCTATGACAGGCGTCGAAAGGTGGCTCTCAAGTTTGTACCGAACTGTGAATTACAGTAGCCGAAAATTTCAATCTCGACTTACATGTCGGTGGCAATAGTACATGTCGAAAGGGGGCGATCAAATTTCTAATTGAACTGTACATTAGAACAGCCAAGAACTTCCAATTCGACTCGGATGGAAGTGATCATGGTAGATCGAAAAGTGGCTGTCAAGTTTTGTACTGAATTATGAAAAATAGCAAGTAGAAGCTTCTACCTTGACTTCAAGTTGGTTGTAAGTAACAATGACATGTGTTTGAAAAAGTGAGTGTCAAGTTTTATATTGACTACGAATAACAGCAGACAAGAGGCCATCTTAGATGTAAATAACTACTGCAGGAGTCGGAAGGCAACAGTCAAGTTTTGTACTGAACTAACGAGACGTTCATCTTCTTTTTGTTTCAGATAGCGGTAGCAATGAAAATGGACGTGGGAAACACAAATTACGTCATCTAATAGAAGTAACAATACTCCCTATCTCAGTGTAGTTGTGGGGGGGGGGAGCTCCCTCCGCAAATATTTCCTGAGTTGACCAAGTTAGATGTTCTGTTGAGGACCTCTTCTCGTCAATCTATTTCTAACTTAACTTCACACGGCAAAACTGACATTTTCAGATGGAAAAATTAGGATCCCACCGCAGAAAGACATTCAAATATGTTTTGTTTCGTTTTTTCTCATATTATCTTTCCTTTGTCATTTTGAGGTCAGAGGATGATTGTTAGACAATTCACAATTGGTTTGGCTATTTATTAGTTATTTTTTTGGTTTGATTTCAAAAGAGCTACCACTTTGAAACAAAATTATTTCTCGAATTAGGATGCAGAAGAAAATTTCTCGCAGCGAATGTGGTCTATTTCAATTCCATGATATTGATGCAGATCATTTCAACCTCAAAACAGATACCTCGTTATGAGAATTAAGATGTAACATCAAAATCGCTGAGACCTGGCGGTTGTTTGAAAAAGCACAATTTCCCTACATCAATTCCCACCAAACATTCAACTCCAAATACGCTCATTTGAAAAACGTCAAAATAGTATTCTGAAAAGTAACCAGTTTGGAAAACTATCTACTAAAAATAATGTTTGCTTAAGCTAAACGGATAATATCAATTACCATCGGGTCGGTGCGATCTGGAGCTATATCCAAATTAACTAATTTTGCTACAGAGGGAAAAGAAGTTTTAGCATCAAGAGTTTACGGACTAAAGTAGAATTGATCAACAAATTGTTGTGATATGTCTTTGTACGAAACTTCATCCGTGAAATCTTTATACTGCCACCAAACTTCAAATTATTGAATATAGCACAGTTTCGCCCAAATTTATTGAGAGGTGCCGGATATGACACATTTACATTTTTTTTTTTTACTTTTTTAAAGAATATTATTAATAGCAGCATTAAATATAGTGTTTTATTCGATGAAGCATGAAATTACCTTTCCAGTGATACCGAAATCTCATTTTTGAGAAAAACTGGATTTAGCTCCACATCGCACTGACACGACGTTATTACACTTTTGAAGTTCTTCACATTCAAACACGGCAAACACACACACCTCTCTCTCTCCTCTCTCTCTCTCTCATCCCGCCCATTCGGTCAATGACATAATTACTTCAAGCAGAATGTGGACACGCTGATTACTAGAGGGCCCCTGGAGTCTAGCTTCTCTGTAAGTCTACCTATCTATACGTTTGAACTTCTGTCTAAGATTCTGGAGTATTTTGTTGTTTTCTCGGGGGAGACTCCGACAGCAGCGGTCAGGTTTTCAAGCATAGAGATACAGAAATGCAAGCGAATTAAGGAGGACAAGGGGCAAGATATGGAGCGGAATAAACACCGAAGATTTTAAAAAGAATGCTAATAATCTATTCAAAATAGGTCCATGTCCGCCAATTTTTGCATACTTCATTTGCGAATAGGGAAAAACGAAAGAATCATCTTCTTCTGATCTTGCTTATACAGTCAGCTTCCGTTCGCATTCTCAGTTCTCCATACCAGTTTTTTTTAACCTATTTGTTGGTCCATTTATCTTTGCCAATTCAGCAAGTTTTTTCCTAGTTCTTAGCATCTTTGTAAATTTTGAGTCGGAAACAATTCTGCTGATCCATCTGTTTGACTGGTGAGACAACTGACAGCCTACATCTCTGTTTCATGACCAGGTTGGCTGGCTCGCTTACCATCTTTCCATTTCGTTGCCAGGACTTTACGGCAATACGTAGATTCCAGTAGGAATCCGACAAGCATTTTCTCCAGCGCGGATATAACCAGAAAAATTGATAATGAAACTGGAAAATGAAGACGTTGAGAGACGGAGCACTTTCATTTGGTCTTCAATTTTTCGGATAATACTCGTGTTTCAGGCGTCAGATTACTATGCGACACTCTTCTATGTCATTCGCAGGTAATTCTAACAGAAAAAACAAATGGAATGGAGCGATTTTGGTTCTCGGATTCTGGCTGTTTTCTGTAGGATGAAAAAATGAGATTGTCAGCCGTATTCATAGAGGAAAATAAAGGAATCCTTTCACCGCTGCTGCGGAAGAAAATTCCGAAAATTCCCTCTCCCTCGATTACAAAATGGTAAGAGACATCAGAAATGGACTTGAAGGTATTCGTTAATACTGAGCACGAAGAAACTGTTTTTCGTGAACAGAATGTCTAATTAAAAAATTCACTTTCATACTGGAAACAAACAATTTTCCAATGTGATTATAATGGATTCTGTGAAAACCCGCTAAATCGATAAAATAATTTCGTAGCTACCGCGTTGCTCAACGTTGGCGTCAACAGAAACCGGATTGATTTCTCCAAGAACTAATGCTGAAATCACGAGCTTCTTAGTTACAGAATAAACTGGATTATAATCAATAAAAATGCAAAACGCATCTTCGAACGAATCTACATTTCCTCTAGTAGGAGACAAGATGGAAATCCCGGCAGGCAGAGAGGAGGTGCGCAAAAAAAAAATACACGCGTCAGCGAATATGACATCAACTTTCCAACATTCCGACGACAGGAAATGATGACACATTTTGGAAACTTTTGAAGCAACGATAACAATGGGAATAGCACATATCTTGGTGACACGTCATTCGAATAACATTACGAGTGCGGACAATCGATAACTGATTTCTCGAGACAGTTAATGCCAGCCTTCTCCCCCGCCCCCTTCCAACCAGTACGTAAATTATAAGTCTGTACGGTGGATCAATATTGACCCGGGTCCATCTTCGTCATATGATTGTAATCTAGATCGAGAGGCCTACGTTCATTAAAAACGTTCTCTGACTAAGATCTGACTTTTCAGGGAAACTGAAACATTAGATGCAACCGCCAACCCACGAGCATGATCTGCTGTATCGGTACAACTTGTACTTTTCTTAAAACGCAGATAGATAATAACTTTTTTGACCTAAGATATGAAAACTTTTCAGATATTCGTTCACAGTTCCCTCTTGTCACTTAGTTTCCTTTGATATTAAATAGGTTTCTTGTACCACATTCAATTCCTCGTTGAATGGACTACGGCATCATCGCATCAACTTTATGAAAGTTCAAAAACTGAATGACCCCATCAAATTTATTACTACCCATTAGCTACCAGTAAATCTGAAATACCACCACCCCTCGATATACTCGTACATTTGTGACGTCTACGGCATAAACATCCGACACAAACAAAACATGCAAATAGCTTCCAGAACTGCTTAACAAAATAGCAATACGTATACTCATGGGGTACCCGCATGAATCTACATTCCAAGCATTTCGCTTCGATTTTCTATAACTCTTCTTCGCATGTTATTTTCATTCACAATCTTCAGTGGTTCAATACGAACGTTGGTCGAGTCATACAGATCATCTACTCTGGAACCTGAGCCCTCAAAATCGGCGTTCAGTGTTCACTGTCACTATCTATTACCTCAATGCGATCAAACGTAATCGAGAAAACAAAACGACACACGGCGAATCGCTACTCGATTCATTGTATTTCTGCGTAACTCGTAAACGCCTCTCGGTCGGAATAATAAATCAGTTAATTACGCCAACAGATCTCACGTCATATTGGCGATAAGAGATACAAGAACTTGTGTATATATGTATGCGAGATTACTAAACTGCACTACCCAATTTCCTGCGGACTGAATCTAACTGATGGAACGGGTTTTGATTCGCAATAGTTCGCTTTACGTGCTTGCGAGATCGTGACAAGGCAGAAGCGTTTTTACTATCACCAAGGAATTTTCAGATAAGAAAGGAGCCGATATCCGAAAATTAAAATTCACGCTGAATGTGATACCTCAATTTACGTCCGGACAAAGCACACCTCACCGTCGAGTGTTTCCGATGTACGCAATACAAACGTGGAACTGGTATGTATTATACGGGTCAATATCCGAGACAAAATTTGCAAATGTACGAATCTATCTCAAGTGTGACCCAACATCCACTACTTAACACTTGCTGTTTCGTTCGCATATGTTTCCATCTCAATGGTACAGGGTTTGGCGAAGAAAGATTTTCATCGAATATACCGAAGGTGAGCATGGTTGGGGTGATTAATGTCCAATAAAATTACGTAATATTAAAAAATGTAAAAGAATACTTACAACGCATCTCTCCATACAGTCTTATACACGATGTACAGGAATTTGTATCCGCCACCAGCGAACAGATAAGCGACGAGGGCAACAAGAACTAATTGCACGAGAAACACAAGTCCCATCATGTACCATATACAGCCGCAAAATAAAATCGCGAGACTTAGCACGAAGATTACTTTAAAAGCAACATTCAAATTTCGTTTCAAACACAACAAACTACGTCGACTTAGTTTCGAATCCAACGTGTAGCTAGTTTGTCCACTTTCTAAATCTCTCGGCTGAAACAAACACAAATAACGTGATAATTTACTTTACTGAAGATGCAACCGCATTTCTATCAGCGACTTCTGAACATTGCATAAAAAGTAAATAAGTACACAAGTAGAACTATTACTTTAATTCACTAGCACGCAATCTCCCACTAACAGCGGGCATCGAAACTCGAAACCACCGATCGGCGACTGGTCGTGAAAGCGAATGTGGCGGTGGGTGAACGAGAATCAAGACCAGCCCAATCGAGTTTGCCAGTTACCGAGTACTGATCATATGACTGCCGCCAATGTGCTGATAAAGCCGACAGCGGTATGCAGCACAGAAGTTTTTCAACACATAGAACCGACACAACCAAAACTCGCAAGGGACTCGAATAGACTGTACCGCTGAACACGTGATCTACGCTCACGCACTCACATCATTGAATTTCCAGTTTTCACTTTTCAGAGGTGCTTAGCCAATCAGATTGGCTAAAACTAACAGCTGAAACTAATTTTTTTTATTAATTGGCTTCGGCTAACGGCTAATGGCTACAGGACGCTGATTGGCTAGCTAACGGCTAGCTAGCAGCTAAAGACTAATCCACATTTTTGGTAAAAATAAAATAGGTGAAGTGGTAACTTGGTTGCAGTTCCTTTTTCTTTCCCCCAATTCTGAGTCTGAGTTTGACTAAGCTTGCAGTTTCAATCCAAAAAACGAAAATCCACCGAAAAGGAATAGGAAAAAAATTCAGTTTGAATGTAGTCAAAAGGGAAAAGGCAAGAATTAGCAAAATGAAATCAGCCGTTAGCTTCCGAATTTTCATTGGCTTACAGCTAGCTAATGGCTAAAAATTTTTCAATCGGCTAGCTAACGGCTGGCTAAAAAATCTCCCAAAAACTGCAAGCTAACAGCTAATGGCTAATGGCTAGCTAAGCACCTCTACCAGTTTTCCACTTTCACATTTTCATTTTCATTTTCCACAGAGTAGGAAAGCTAGCTGAAAGCTTTAAACCGAAAGCTGGAGGATCTTCATGAACAAGCCAAAAGTGAAAAGTTGAAAAATATTTTTTGATGGAAAGCAAAATGTTAAAAGTTTTATTTATTCAGTTTTTCTTTTTGTTTTTTCGTTCTTTCCCTTTCCAATTCCCTCTTTTCTCAGTACTCAGTCGAAGTCCTGAAACGACATACACTTCTTTTTTTCTCAACAGACTAATAAACAATGCCTCATGATTGTTTTTTTTTCCTTTTCTTTCTTTCTTGAAATAAAATCAAAAGTTAAAAGTTTCAAGTCAAAAGTTGTAACATTTTGACACTATTCAGCGAAAGGGAACCAACCAACATTTGTAAACAAAATGAGTTATTACGTTATGACTATCGTCGGAAAGCGCGTAAAAAGTAGAATTTTTCAAAATTGGGCCCCCGATTCAAAAATGTGTACTCACGTTGAAAAAAGCTTATCAGTAAACACTATGTCATATAGTTTCTACATTGCTCTTGATCTTCGAATCAGCACTTGTTTTCAAAAAGCGGATTTTGCTAGTTGGTTCTCTTTCGCTGAATGACGTCCATTTTGATATTGGAAAGCCAAAAGTCAAAAGCGGAAGAAAAAAAATCTAGTAAAAAGCTGAAAGCCAAAAGTTTTTGATGTTAAAATTGAAAATTAAAGTCAAAAGTGAAAGCACTATGAAAGCTTCATCTTACGGCTTTCCACCTCTGCATTTCTATTTTCCATGTAGAACCCTACAACGGTAGAACAAAATTTGAAGTTTGAATATCAGGTAGTAGGTAGCGCTGCAGTTTTAACATTTAAAATACACCCAGGCCGGGCGATTGATGATTTCACTGCTCTGAGTTTTTGAGGAACCTATGCTCTCGCTCTAAAATTTTATCATCCCACCTAACCACAAGCAAGATCAGTCTGTTCCAGGAATATTGGAACCGAACATGTTAAGTTTTCATTCCGTTCCGTGGGTTCCGTTCCAAACAGTTCACCATCAATTTGCGATTTGATACGTTTTCTTTATTTCATATGCCATTAGAAAATCACAAGATTTCCATGAAAAGTGATATATTTTTGTAATAACAAATATGAAACTGTTCCTGGTGTGTTTGGTTCGCGTCCTCATTCAGTGAAAATGATCGGTCTGGTTTCGTTCCTTGTTCTTCTCATTCTTCCCAAAATATTTTCAGTCAAGAAACTAAAATCCTCCGTCTACCCCCCCCCCCCCCCACCAAAAGGAAATATTTTGGAAAACGCAAAACATTATCTGGAAATTGGGAATTACTGTTTCCGGGAAACGGGAATTCCGACTGTTGAATATCAAATGACAGAGTGTGCCAAGCGACAAGATAACAGTCACTAAGCATACTCTGTCATTTAATTTCTAGGTTTCCCGGTATGGATTTTAGTTATTAAGGAATTTGAGAAATAGGAATTCCTAATATATTTTTCCGGGAAACTGGAATGGGGAATTCTTGCCACAAAATTTTACTGGGAAAACTGGAATTCCCACCAAAAATGGTCAAAATATCGGGAAAGAGGGAAACGTGATTTTTGTGGGAGACATTCCTGCTTTTGACCTCCTTGATCTGTCCTAGATGCAGAGTTAATGTTTTGAACACTTCGGTTTAAAACATGTATTTTATATCTTATGTTCTGGGCAATTTTTTTTAAATATAACTTTATGGAGATGGGAGTGGTCATGAATTACCTACATGAATGGAGATTTGAGGTTTCAAAAAGCAATAATATTTTGCCAAAAATTTAGGGAACAAAATTTAAAAAAAATTAAGGAACTTTTTTGCTTACCGAAAAGCTTTGATGTCCTAAAAAGGCTGTTTGAAACGTTTGAACGGTGTTTTTTGTTGAATAAAAACATGTTTAGAACAAAATACATTTGAAAAAAAAAACAACCACATGTTTTTTAATTTCAAATATAAAAGTGTTTATACAGTCATCAACTTTGTCTCTATGGAAAGTCAATGCTCATGTGTTTAGGGCTTTTACTATTGGGCTGATACAGAATTGACGGTAATGAAAAAAATTGCTATTAGTGAAATTTTATAATTGAACTTGGTACATTTATCATATTTTTAAATTTTTGGGTTATGAGTTTCGTAATTTATAATAAAAATACCCCCTACTGCTTGAAAGATCTTCACTTATTCCGCTTTCAACAGTTCGCTGATGACATTTTTGCCATCAATGAAATAAAATTTCAGGTAAAATATTCACGATGCGTCCAGTACAGGAAAATAGACCTACCACCTACACTAAGAGACATTTACACACTTTTTTCAGAACTCCGGACTAGAACAAGTAATTTTTGTAATTTCGGATCCTTGTTACGAAAGTGACATATCATGTATAATTTAATAATTTCGAAATCTTGTTGCTAAAGTGACACCCATATTTCTAACCAAGAGCTGACTCATCGACATGCAACTAACGTAAATTTCGTGTTCGGAAAAACTGTTGAACTGATTTATCGCGTCAAATAGCGACACATTCAAGTTGCTTTATTTTATATGGGTGCTGGTCAAATATTTCGATTTTGGAACAACGGAGTTATCAACTTCTATGACTTCTGAAATCTGCAATCTATGTACACAACTTCATAATTTTAAAGCAAATCTTGATTCTTTATTTGAATAAAATACTTCGTTGAACATTGCCATTTGTCAATTTCCACAGATCTTCCCAAAACTATCTATGCAGGTTGCAGATTTTAGATATAATAAAATTCTGACTCCACAAAAACTACAACGATTTTTTTCATTTATTCATACTCAGGCAGCTGAAAAAATTTTACGCTGCGTAAATTTAGTTCGCTTCATTATTTCGTAAAAATGAATATTACTCGAATAAAATAGAAAAATGTGACCAGCTTCAATGTAGCTCAACGTAAAAGTAGAGTAACTTGACAGTGTCGCTACGAAAGTGCGAGGCCTATCACAAGTACAAGTATAAGGGGCACTTAATTTGGGTTTTTAATTCTATTTGAGCTGGAAAATTTCAGTGCTACCGATTTTAAAAATCGCATTAGATCTTTTATCCAATTCCCATTTCGGCCTTGAAATTAAACTTTTACCCTAATTTCAGTTTTGAAAAAGGCGAAATGAACACAAAAACTTGTAAAAACTGTTGGTAATGGAAAACAGAGTCCTTTTCTTAAATTAAAAAAAAAAAAGAAAAAAAAGTTAAGTATTCTCGTTCGAGAAAAAAAAACAAAACGGAGTTCTTTTCATCGAAAAATGAACAAGGGCGTAGGATATTTTTTCTCTTCCCTGAAAACAGGGAAAGGGTTTTCGGGTTTTCCTCTTTTAAAGATAGGAGCCAGGTTCTTTTCATTCCGGAGAAGAAAATTACGATTTTTTTTTATTCCTCATGAAAAAAGATTGATTTTGTCCCCTAAAGAAAAGAAACGCAGTTCTCCGATTCAGGAAAGGGAAAAGAAATCACTTTTCAGCCTTAAAAACAAGAGTTTTTTGTTCCTTTAGAAGAAAAAAAGATCTGGTTCAAAAAAGAGCGAGGATCATTTTTTCACTTTTCTTTAGAGAAAGTACACTTCTTCTTCCTTTAGAAATTGAACGGAGATCTTCCTATTCAAGAAAAAAAACATGTTTTTCCTTCTTTTTCAATCAAAAAAAAAAAAGTTTTTTCTCATCGATGAATGGAACAAAGTTGTTCTAATCCAGAAGACTTTTCTTTTTTTTCTCTTTTTTTTTTTTTTTAGTTTGTTATTATTGAGCCACGGAGCTACACTCTCGGACTATGGCCTCGGGAAAGGTTGTTGTCTATATGTTGCAGAGGTATCCAGCAGCAGAAAGGCAGGTGAGGGCGTTATTCATGTACTCGTGAGAGTTGGAGAGGGCCAAAATTCGACTATAAGGGATACGGTGAGAGTTACGAAGGCGGGTGAGGGAGGGACATGAGAAGAGATGGTCCACGGTGAGAGGGTCTTCATCTTCACAGTGTGGGCAGTCGAGGGGATACACAGGTTAATGCGAAGATGCGTATGTGTGCGGCAAGTCTATCCGATCTTTACATGGGTGATGGTAACTTCCTCGCAGCGTGAGGAACGTTAGGACGTGTTTCACTTGCCAGTTGAGCTCGAATTTGACATTGGAATTCCGCTAATAATCCTCAATTTCTTTACCTAAATGTGTTTTGAAACCTCCAAAAGATCTTTACAAATGCTATTCAGCTATTCGGATATTTCAAAAAAAAAAAAAAAGTGTCGGTTCTTCAAAAATTAATTTTCCAACTGGATTTCTTTTTCATTTTAGGAAATTTCAAATCGCGTGATGAAGAAAATGTTAAAAATCTGTGTTAAAGGAAAAATATTCGGAATTTTCTATATTTAGTAGTTAAAGCAATACGAAGAACATGTAAAGTATCTGTTTTAAAGAGAAAAATATTTGTAATTTTCTATATTCAGTTTGAACAGACCATAAATCGTCTGCCAATTGAATTTAAAAATGATAAGCCAAGAAGATTTTCTGTCAGTTAACAAATTGCTTATTAAAACTATGGACTTTTAGGATGACAAATTTATTCATGTACAAATTCCATTTGCACTCCTCAGCATGATTTATTTATTTGTTTCAACAATACTTGTATTCCAATCTTCCGACAACTAGGAACTAAGAATATTTTTAACAAACTTGAACAGACGTGGCGAAAAATAATATTAGTGAAAACAATAGAAATCACCAGTTTCGAGGTTATACCAGACGAAGAAATTACCAACTAGAGAAGACAACAGAAAATACACAAAAACGACAAATTTCAAATTACTTAAACCGACATATTCGGCTCGAGTATTCACTAACAATCAATGAGAAGTTGTCCATCATACGGTGTATGAAAAGTTGCCGCTTACATCAGGGCAGGAGGAAAAGACGAACTCCGTGTACTTTGAAATTAGGAACTGATTTTTGTATGACTGCTGGTTAGTTGGTTATACTGGTAAATCAGAATGACGGAGGTCAATAGTTTTTGGTACACTCGGTTAATTCTACGGTAATGTTTAGCTCATTGGTGGTTACGAGAATGATTCAAAATTTAGAAAAAGAGGGAAAATAGAACCGGTTCATACTTGATTCGCACAACAGAAGTGAATTTTGTCTCCACGATTACACCGATAATTTTGATAATTTTTTAGAAGTAGTAATGTTCATTTAATTATTTAAAAAAAATACGCCGAAGCCTTGAACAAAATAAAAACGTTACCTTTTTACCGAGTTTATCGGAATCCGCCTGCGTCATGGTCACCGTGCTACTTCTGCTTGTTCCTCTCTAATATCCCATTGAAATTTAAGTAAAGCGCCGTTATCCTTGATCGGAAAATTTCGTAACGCGATTTCACGATCGAAACATCCCGCCGGGGTTGATCTTCTAATACTGAGACTGGACCAAGCTGCATGCACTATCCTGAAACGATCCGAAAAATTCAAAATAAATTCGTATTTCGAAAACAGCGTAAATTCATTGGTAACTGCAATCTCGTATAATTATGGGTAAAACTCCAATAAAAATACAAAATATGAAATCTCAAGGACAGCCACTGACTCGAGCAAACCACTCTGTCTAGCTCTAGGACTCGCTGACACATTACGAACCCACGCACATGGTATTTCTTAGTTCGACTTGATCCCTATACTTTTGCAGGATTGTCTAAGAAGATTTACATGAAAAAAAATTTTCGACGAAGATGATCGCATCGAGAAAAAAAAATTGCTGGAATTTACGTGTTTTCTGGTCGATACAAAAAAGTGACTACCAATCTCGAGAGCGATTCGTACAAAACGCAAATAAGTTTACTGACGTCAATAGTTTGTAGTTGTGAAGCAACTCGTGGTCAACGAGTTACCATAGTTGAAATCGATACAATTTTTCGAGAGTAGGTACCTATTTCAGATTCAAAAACACCTTAAAGCGATCTGAACGAGGCGATGATATAGTATACCTCTTCTACGATAGATAATATGGATGGAAATCAACGCTGCTGTGATGATGGTTCATTTTTCAACTCGCATGAAGCCGCCAAATTCGTGAACATTATTTCCGAGAAGTCTGTTTTGACGATGGAGACGAGGAACTGTCAGCAATTCATTTTGAAAAACGATCGAAGGTGTTAATTTAACGTCTAAGGACTACGTGTATTCGCGATACGAAAATAAAATCATTTTACGATTTCTTTATTGTTTACTTTTTAACCTTGCATTCATATACACACTCAATCGGTTCGGATGATGTATCCTTGAAACAAAATTAGTCGGCACGGCATTCTGAGAGCAAACGATCGCGTCATTGTGCCTAATTATTCGTACTATAGTAAAATATTTGTTGATGATACAGCCGCACAACCGTGTGTAGAAAACTTCACCTAACGTCAATTTTATGGGTCAGTAAAAAATAGCCAGAATACCCACGGAGAAGCTTTTGGGGGCTGAACATTAATTAGTTCTATCAACAAATTTTTAGGCGCGGGCTTGAAGAATAGCGCGCGCTTAAGGAACAATCTGACAGTACATATGATTAGAATGGACCGGAAGTGTCCGGATCTTTCTCAACCGAACAAAAATAGCATTTTCATTTAACAGGGTGCCTACCAGAATTCAGTTTTGGAATTCCGGGACTTTTCTGAGACTTTATAAGACACTTCCGGTGTAAAAAAATATCATGTTTTGCTCGATATACACAACAGTGTTACCTGTATTCTTCTACTGTATAGTCCTATCACCCTTCAAATACACGCACGCACTTTGAATCTCAATAATTCAGCGAAGAACTTTAATTTCATTTGAACACACAGGCGATTCCTTCCTCGTACTCGCCGGACCTGGCCCCGTGCGACTTCTACCTATATCCCACCGCGAAAAAAACCCTGAAAGGACGTCGATTCGAGTCACAGAGTTAAGCTTTAGAAGTTTTTAGGAGCTGCAGAAGCGACTTTTAAGAGGATGTCGAAGGGGGGGGGGGTTCTAACACGTGTTCCAAAAGTGGCAGGAAAGGTGGGCCAAGTGTATTCGACTCGGAAGGGAGTATACTGAACGGGAAACCGAACCGGATTCTTAAATTTTTATAAAAGCCGTCCGAGTCTCTATTGAACACCACTCTTGTTTTCTCAGTCTCGCTAATTGATTGGTAGACCAGTTCATTATCGAAATTTCAACTGCATTGTCACCTTGCTCTTACTCACGTGAGGGCACACATTATCGTTATCAGAGATGAGCACGTCTGCACAAAATTTGTTCACATTTTGTCAGAAGAGTTTACTAAAGTATACTTTTGAAAAATTTTTGTTTCAAATTCGTAGAAAATCACGTTGGTTGGCGACATCTCTAGCTGTTATCGATCTGGACTATGCACAAAGCAGCCTCCGCCATGTATCGGGGAAACTGTCCAAGCTTTGGGAAAAAATTGTGTCCAACATTTGTAAGAAATTCCGGGCCCTTGGGCAATAGTTAAGTCCAAGATTTTTCCAGGGTTCCGAGACCCAATTTTATGCTCCGCCCGATGCGCAAAATCCCACCATAGTTATCCGGGTAACTAAAGGGGAACAAGGGTAATCTGAGGGTAACCGAGGGCTACAAATGGGTAACTTTTTCGCCGCGGGTAACTAGAGGGTAACTACTTGCATAGTATCCCGCCAGTTACTCGGGTAACTCAAGGGGAACAAGGGTAATCTGAGAGTAACCCGAGGGTAACAAATGGGTAACTTTTCCGCGGGTAACTGGGTAACTGATTGCGCAACGGGCGGGACTTTTCCGGAACTTCCGGGACCTCCATGTCGCCAGTTCCCCACCTATCGAAATTTGAAAATTTGACACATGGATTCGTTTGTGCTACGTTTGTGCTGGTTTGTGCTGAAATTTTCATCGTTTGTGCTGCTATCCTTAGAGAGATATTTTAAAAAAACACTTTCAAGGTCAGTGGGGAACTGGCGACATGCTCTTCCCCACCTAACAGATATCAGGCATTTGAATATGCCATTCGTTTGTGCTACGTTTGTGCTGGTTTGTGCTGCCATTTTTTTCGTTTGTGCTGCAACCCCCTCGCCCCTACACTTAAAACAAGTTTTTATACACATTATGTATATATATAAAAATTGGAAAATAGTCAAAACCATTGAAACACGGTGCCAATCGTTTGTGCTACGGTTGTGCTGGATTGAGCTGGCATTTTTTTCGTTTGTGTTGCACCCCCTCCCTTCTAATATAGGTATAAGGTTTCAAGTTTAGCCTATCAGTAAGGGAAATTTGAAAATCACTCGAGATGGCTAAGAATAGTTCCAATTGGTTGTGCTACGTTTGTGCTAACATTTTTTTCGTTTGTGCTACACCCCCTCCCTTTTAATATAAGTCTAAGGTTTCAAGTTTAGCCCATCAGTAAGGGAAATTTGAAAATCACTCGACATGGCTAGAAATGGTACGAATCATTTGTGCTATGTTTGTGCTGGATTGTGCTGGCCTTATTTTCGTTTGTGCTGCCCCCCCCCCCCCATCGAGTGTTTCAGTGTTAATCCATAGCCTATGTGTATGAGAAAAATTTGAAAATCACTCGACATGGCTAGAAATAGTACGAATCGTTTGTGCTACGTTTGTGCTGGATTGTGCTGGCCTTATTTTCGTTTGTGCTGCCCCCCCCCCCCGCCCATCGAGTGTTTCTAAGGATAGCAGCACAAACGATGAAAATTTCAGCACAAACCAGCACAAACGTAGCACAAACGAATCCATGTGTCAAATTTTCAAATTTCGATAGGTGAGGAACTGGCGACATGGAGGTACTTCCGGGACCGGTAGACACCCTGAATAAGTCGAATCAGCTGGAGACCCTAAAATTAAGATGATGCGAACCATACGCTGACTTGTTTCATTTATTAATAATTATCCATATTACTCGAGTTATTGATAAAATTTAATGTTGACAACACTGTCGGACAGGCCTATAACTTTAGGCCCTCACAAACCAAATCGTGCGGCCTCTCTTCGGACAATTTTCGAATCTCCGCATCTCAGAGCTCGTTTGGTCCCTCAAGTAACTCGTTGAGTCCGGTTGATTCGTGATTGCGAACTAGCCGACATAGTTGGGCCTCTATGCCAAGATGTACTATACTAAAAAGGCGCAAATGTCGGTTGTATATCATCACATCTGAACGTCGAAAACTGGACAACGGATACTGAGCGTCACTTGAGAAGATACATAGGAGTCGGTTGTTTCTCACTCATTTTAGACCTGGAGCCTCTCTTCGACCTTGTCAAAGTCGTACACGTTCGCTGATGCGTATACTTAGTTATACTATAGTTTACATTTACAAAATAGATAGCTACACTCAGAAAGCATGTAGTAAATGACAAAAAAACAGTTTTAGTTTTTACATAATAACATCGGGCTAAAAATTGGTGTGAAACCGAATAATACGATGACTGGTTCCAATTTCATAAGCTGGCTTGTGATGATGTAGGACTGTACGAGTACCTATAATCAAGGTTCTATACGAGGTAGGTGCATGCAGCAGAGAATTCTACTTACATGATACACGTTGTATGCGTGATGGATAGCACATATACGAGTATTTTGCATCATTAGAATAAAGAAAGGCGACTTATCGAGTGAAATAATTACTTTAGTCTCGCGTACCAGAAAATTCACTCACCTTAAGTATGCACTTCTCTTTCATGCATATTGGTTTTCTGTACTCTTTCTAGCTCCACTACCTCACTGGCAATGAACTTTGCTACTCGACGTACCTGTATTTTTTACAATTAATTTTCGTATTTGATAAGTACAGGTACCAGTGCTTGAGCAGGAGTTCTCACCCGTACCTCTTCACTATGACCAAAATGCAGCCCGTGACTGACCGCTGCCGTAAATTTCCCGGTGCCACTGTCCTCATTGAACAGTAGGTACAAGTCGTATTTAAATCGCGCTGTCGCTCGAGACACCGCATTAGATCGACCTCAATAGTAAACCGACTCCGTGTAAAAATTAACCCTGTCTTTTGCCCAAGCGAATTCATTTATACATATGTACGTGTTACGCTAGTATGGACTCGTACATGTACTCCACAATCACGAACTTACAAACCATGAAAACTGCTTCGTCTCACTTTCCCCGAATATTATCATCGCAACTGAATCTTATTCCTAGGTCAATGTTAGTTCTTCACCAGTTCAATTCGAGCGCGTAAAATTTAAATCGTATTATTCTCCAGCATTCAACCAAACGTGCCTACAAAGTGATTTCGCACTAAAATAAGAACTGTAAATATGATGTTAGCGAACGAGCTAGATATGGTCCGCAATTCGTGTTTTTTATCGTGTCTGAGGAGACCCCGAGCTAAAAGTGCGTGATTACGATGGGAGGAAAATCTTCGAGGCCTACCAACTAAATCTCGTCTGGCCTAGCAGTAGAATTCTTCTATGGAAGCGAATTCCACGGTGTTGACCCATAAAAGTGGAAAAAACACTCATTTGTGAGCGAAATCAGTGAAATTTCTTCAATTTTCTTAGAATTTCCACGAAAAAATTATATTGTGAATGGCCATGGGGGAGGATTATCTATCTTCCCTTAAATCTGACTACGCGTCTCGCCCTTCTATTCCATTATTTCCGTGCAACATGCGATAATCAACTTTGTTTTGACTTACAAGTACAGCCTAAAATTTATTGCTTTTCTCATTGGGGTAAACAGGGGTGTGTTTGGGGTGTGAATCTAGCGGATCCAGTGAAAGCCCCCAGAAGACAGAAAAATTATACAAACGAAAGAATTCTCAGCATTATTTTAATACCTATCAGACCCAGCTATACGCCCCCTCACTCCGGATTGGGTAATTAGGCTCATGATATTTTTGCTTATTGTCAATGACCATCGGAATAGACACAAAAATGACACTCGTGAATAGAGCTCGGTGTGTACTCGCAGACAAATGTAGACTTAGTCATCCTACCTTTGCCGTCTACTGTCTGTACTTTGTAAGACACCGTAGACGTATTAAATATATCATAATAAACCATTCTAACTCTGCTGTGCAGTTGCTACGTAAGCCCTGGTTTTCATATTGTACTAAAAAGAATCAATGGAACTAGTCAACGAGTAAACAGCTCCAAGAAATATGCACAAAACGTGTACGAGGTATAGTTAATGACTGCAAGAAAAGCGCCACCAGTTTCTAGTGTAATTATCAACACGCTTGCAAGGTCAGGAAAAGTTTTCTTCCATAAATTGCAAACTGAGAAGGTACAAACATTAGTAAAAACGGAAAAAAGGTCGACATTTTTAAAACCAAAAACCCTTTGCATATACATCCTTTACGTATACAAAAGGAAAAGAGTATCCGCTGTCGTAACAAACAATCGATTCCAGAAAAGGGTTCAACGTAAAAGGGACCGACAAAATTATTTTCAATCAGTTTATCTACATCATACCTACTTTTAGAAAAATTCAATTATTTCAAAATTGTGATATTAACACAACGTACCACATAGCTACAGAACTACAGAGAAAAATAAAGAAAAATAAAGAAACAAAAACATTGCATAAAGATGACCTAACAAGACCTAGGACGCCCTGAATCACGAAAGGAAAATTAAAAAAGAATAAAACAAGATTGGGTAAGATCAGATTCCATTAATAGAAGGCCATCAAAGACGAAAAATAAGATTACAGATGACGGAAAATCACAGAACCCATGAACACTAGACCAAGAAATAGAGAAAACCTTATCGAATCTAGGAATAAATAAGAACAGAGAAGACCGAAATTTACCAAAAAATGACAAATATGTTCACATGCAAAAAAGAAACTTAAAAAAAAAATCAACAACGCTAACACGTTAACTGGTTGAAAACTAAAAGAGACCATAAGAAAACCAAGGAACATCAAAACTTCCAGTCTAATACTAAAAACACCAATAAACTGTTAATCTCACAATATTAAGGCCAAAACAAACCACAACGAGGCGTAAATACAAGCATTCGGTTTCAAAAACATTTTCCGAAAGAGAGGAGGGAGAGACACGAAAAAAATCCCGACTAATATATTTTATAAAGTTCAACTGACAAGCAAAAAAAAAAAAAACAAAAAAAAACTTCGTATATCCATTTTCCAGAAAACTTACCAATTTTTTCCACCTTTCAGTAAGTATAGTAAACAGTATCATTGTCCATCTAATTTTTTCGACTCAACGTAGAAATTCCCCGAATGTCGGGTTTAATTTCACGAATGGAAGGAGGAATTTCACTTCCAACCCCTACCCTCTTCCCCTCGTACTGATCCAGTCAACGAAGAAAAATGCAGACAGAAAACTATGAAATCAAAAGAAAAGCTGACGAAACGCAAATCAAGGAAAACAATCAAATTGTGATTAAGAAATATCAAAATAAGGATACGGAATTCTAAAAAGCAAATCAAGAACAGAAAATATCGACATAAAACTAATGAAGACGTAAAACCACTGAAACCCAAGACATTATTGCCGAAAAAGATGAAGAACAGAAAATAGTAAAACCATCTAATCAAAATGAAAATATAACAGAACAAGATCAACAAGAACTGAAAAATACCCAGAAAAGTACAATCGAGACCTAAAATACCAAAACTTACAGAATGAAATTGCACCAATTAAGCATCTAAATATAGCCAGAAAAGGACCGAAACCAACAAATCAAGACAAACATCGGACAAAACATATCATAAAAATAAATAAAAAAATATAATTTTGGCCAAAAAAATCGAATCAAAACCGAAAAAACAAAATGTATCAGAAGCGATCAAAGCAAGACCAAAAAGAACACAAAAAATGAATAAATTAAGATTAGAAAAGATTGACCCAAAACAGAGACGGAAATGGGAGGGAGCTAAGGGGCTAAGACCCCCGGGTTTCAAAATTAGCCCCCTAAATTTTATTTTTAAAATCAATCATAATACAGTAACACTTTTTTTCTTCTTTTTTTCCTTACAAAGGAAGTATTACAGAGAAATTTATTGTAAATAGTTTTTTTGTTTGGGGGGGGGGGACGAGCTATGATTTTTGGATTATAATAAAGTTATTTTAGGAGCTGGGCCTTCAACCCCCCCCCCAAAGATTTCACTCTATTTTCACCCCTGCCCAAAAAACCAGCCAGGCCAAGTTCAAGGTCGAGAAAATCAAAATAAAACAACAAATAGAAAACACGACCACCAAAATCCACCAAATTATAATGACCAACCAGGGACGAAATTATAGAGGGGTGTGGGAGGTTGAACTCTCCCCCCCCTCAATAATTTGGCAGTCGCAAAATTTGAAACTGTTCATTTGAACTTTTTATTTTTTAAGAATGTCTGTTTATTTTTTCCTAATTAAAATATATTTCGATTAAAAAATTGGCTAATTTTCAATTTTTTAAAAATTCTGTCGACGAATTTTTAGTCTATAAAAATATTAGTTGGCAAATTTGTCTTTTCCTCCACCGCCCCCCCTCCCCCCAACTGAAAGTCAAATTTCGTATCTGTGATGAACAGAAACCAGGTAAAACAGCGAAAATCACGAAAACAAGTTCAACAGATTAAATTAAAACTAAGTAAAGCTACAAAACACCAACAAACAACAATTATAATCATGAAGATCATAAGGACCAAATCAAGACCAGAAAAGACCAAAAACGAACAAATTAATCGGAGGACGCTACAAAAAAAGAGAAGAAAAAACGAAAAAAACACAAAAAACACAAAAAAAAACACGAAAGACTAAATCGAAACCAGAGACAGCCAAAACAAAACCAAATATCTCCCTTTCCTTCGAAAAGTCGGTAAGACCAGCAAATTAATGCAATAAGACCCGATTGACAATGAGGCCAATTGTGAGTGCATTTGTGAACATCACTCAGGAATCACATACAATGCTGAGCGATCTCTTCACACACACTATCTTAAAATGATGAGATGTTGAACACTCACAAAAAAATGTGATCGGCCAAAAGTCTCAAAACAGTTGTGGTTTGTGATATGCCGTGTGAGTGCTCTCCAAATTGTCAATCGGGGAATATCAATAAATAAACAAATTGAAACGAGTACAAGATCAAACGGGTCTGTTGCCTCGCTCATGAGCTCTGGCGGGAAACGAAAAAATGCCGATAAGAAATATGCGAGAAGGGAGGAAGGTTACTTAGGAGATGTTGTAGGTAAGGAATTAATTCAAGTTATGAATTCAATTTCATCTGTTCTCTCAAATAATAATGTTGAGTAAAGAATACAAATATACACATAAATTGTAACAAAATGCAAAAATCAGATAAAAATAGAATGTTTTTCAGAAAGTAAAAAAAAGAAAAACGAAATAATTCTTTTTGTGTAATTGTACCTCCTCTAATGTGAGCTAAATTAATGAAAAACGGGCACTACATTATGTAAGTGTAAGAAGAGAACGATTTGCGCAAATATCGCCGTCTATACTGTAATATTTCACTAAACAAATACTGAGTCGGCCTTACAATCCTACAAATATTAATAACATTATCCGAAATTGATCTTATTAAAAAAATCGTAGTTACCAAATTTGTAAACCTCAAAGAATTACTAGTCTTTGTCATCAAAAGTTCGGAGTACCACTGGCCCCTGACCCAACGGGCTGATTGGGCCCGTCTTCAAACTCAAAAACCCCATTAGGATTATTAAAATTTCAGTTGACAAGACGGTTACAGTGTCTAGTAAAGCCATTACTGACGCGATACTCGAAAGGGTAGTTCCTGTGACCGGGGGTGCGGTGTCATAGGGGCCACTTTGGCATGCGTGCATCGTCATACGTCCCCCCCCCCCATCGAATGGTCCGTCCGATGTGCAATCAGTTACCCTCTAGTTACCCAGTTACCCGCGGAAAAGTTACCCATTTGTTACCCTCGAATTATCCCCAGGTTACCCTTGTTCCCCTTTAGTTACCCGGGTAACTGGCGGGATACTACGCAATTAGTTCCCCTCTACTTACCCGCGGTGAAAAAGTTGCCCATTTGTCACCCTCGGTTACCCTCAGAATACCTTGTTCCCCTTTAGTTACCCGGGCAACTTTTGTGGAACTTTACGCATCGGGCGATTATGCCCATCTACGAACTGGGATTTCGTTTCGTTATCGCGGACAGCTCATCAACATTTCAGCTCCTTCACTCAACTGCAACTCTCAATATCGCCAGACATGAGTCTCGGATCAATTGAAAAAATGGACGACCATAACGTGAGACTACTCTTCCCTTTCGTTAACCTAAAAGAAATCGAACTCTCGATTTTATTGAATCAAATCTGAGACATATTTTGGATATTCCAGTTTTACACATGAACCAAGTTATTGAACTGATAGAGAAAATTTTACCGGTCATTGAAACCGGTTTGACTTCAGAATCTTCGGTTAGTTTCGAGATACCGTTGAATAGGTATAATATGGGAATGACAGTGCAGCACAGAAGGGACGTCTCATGGCGATGTGTATGTATAGATGTAAGATACCTAGCCAGTTAGCCTATTATCTCTATAGTCGCGAAGCAAGTCGAATATATGTCGTAATTTCGTAACATATTCGTAATTTCATCTCTCAAACTTATAATTATATCCGAAAACGAATTTCGCAAACCAACTCGATCGAATGGTAAATTTAATCATCGTGCACCGAATACGACGCGACATGCAAACGAGACGAGCTTATTAGGTAGTATACCTAGAAATTTACCCTGCGCGGGGCTTGACCAAGCTAATCAGTTTAGTATTACAGGGGGAGGGGGCTCGTCGGAGAACCGTAAATGGTCCGACGTTCACGGGTTACTTGCTGTGGTAGGTGTTCTCGTAGAAAGGAATAGTTGATTGGAGCTAGCACGTGTACAGAACCACAGCCAGACAAAATGTGAAAGTTTGCTATGGCAGACTATCAGGCTACCAGATACATATAGACTTACGGTATAATAGTGGCATCATTTCTTGGCTATCATCCCAAGTCTCTTTCGAATAATTTATTGTGATTTCAGTAACGTTTTTAAAACACGGAATTGCACGATTCTAATAGAGTTCAATATCACTCGCGTTCGATTTACACACACACACAAGTAGCGGGGTGTGCTACACGCATTTTGTCGACGTGCACATACGAGTGCTATATACACCTATACGTTTGATAAAAATACAAAAAATCATATTGAAAGACGACTATACAGGCGAAATGATTGAACCTGTTTTCTAACGATTTCCCATTTTTTTTTATCGCGATATCTATCTAGATGCCTACCGGTGCCGAATCTAGAGCACCAAACGAAGAGTGAATCTTGATAACGATTTCGTCAGTACAAAATTATTGCCAATCAAACTTAATGATCGGCGGTAAGTTCGTGAATACCTGTAGGCTTTGGAACAATGGTAAATTTTTCTCTTTTCTAATTTTGCTCTCAACCCGAGCCCTGGAATCTACCCTTCCGAGCATTACTTCAGAGACGTCGGGGAGGCTGTTAGGGCTGTCTTGTGCCCTCTTCACTTCTTGCCGAAAAACCGGCCTAGGTCGAAATGTAGCGAGTTGCTACGTGGGCTCGAACCCGGGACCTCCGGATTCCGAGACTGGTGCGCTATCCACTCGGCCAACCAGACCCCAAACAAAGTAAATTTGGCATCCGCACTCAGAAAAATGAGTCTAAAATTTTCACGAATACCCATTTTATCCCAACTTTTCACAACGGAGTTTGGTTGATCGTATCCGGGTATTCTGGGCTTTCAACTTGTACTTTCACACTGTATGATTAGACAAAATTTTAAAACACGGAGATCGAATAAACGAAAACTTGCTCATTTCGTTCTGAGTCCTGGAGGTAAATGAAGGACTCTGCCAACGGTCCTAGGCGCAATTACGAGGAGGGGGAGCTTAGGGGCTTAGCTCCAATGTCAGAAAGCCCCCAAAAAGACTGAAAAATTAAACGAGCGAAAGAGATTTCAGCATTATTTTGATGATCAGCCTATCACGAAGACTGAAAAATTAAACGAGCGAAAGAATTTTCAGCATTATTTTGATGATCAGCCTATCACGAGCACCACCCTGAGGTCAGCTATCTGCGTTCGTGCGAACGGTATTACTCGCGAAATTCGCTCACGAATTCCTATGTGTAGTGGTAGTGAAAGGCGGGCTATTCAAAAGAGATTCTGCTAGCAAAGAATTAGGTACTTTTAAGTGAATTTTATCAACTCTTTCGAACCAACAACTTTCGACATAGCGGACTATCGTTGAAATGACTTGGCCAGCCGTCAGTGTACTACAGTTGAGGAGTTATCTGTTAAAAGGGCCCTTGACGAACAGGTGCCCTTTTTGCGGATATGCTGATTTTCGAATTCCGCGTGTCCTACTCTTCAGGAACCAGTTGAAAATGTTTCCAAAATCAACGAATTCACCGTACCATGCTGTCTCAAATACGTCCCTCTCTTGCAGCCGTTTACATTGTATACAGTCGCTTTACCTCTTATCAATATCATTCGAACAACAAAAGCGCCTTTCATTCTGAGATCGCTCTCAAGCGAAGTGGCAACCTCAAGTGTTCTGAGGTTATGACAGAGAAACGTGGTGAAGTAGGAAAATTTAACAGACATCAAGGGAAAACTTCGATTTCCAGGTATGACAGTGTGAGATGGCGGTGCCAAGTACAAGTTCCAGTGTTTACAATAGCAGAACAGCAATGTCTTCGAAACTGTTGAGTGTGTTGTGTTCTTCTGTGTTAAAGTTGATGAACTGAAACCCGCTCTGTATGTATGTATCAACGTATGATATTCTTAGAGAAATATACAGTGGTGTAGTAGAGCGGGAACGGCGTTCCCACACTGGTTTTCCGCAGATAGAAAATCATACCTATATACGACTTTCGGACTTTCCTAAAAATTTGTCAAATATATTTAGCGTTCCCTCACTGGAAAATTTGCCACTACACCACTGGAAATATATATTCTCTAAGACGATATTCAGTGAAATTGGCGCCGATAAATGATTACAAACGCATTGAATTAACATCGATTCTATGCTGAGATGTGTACAAACTTATCATGCAGTCAATAAAACCAAACATACATACATTATATTAAAAGGTGAAAAGCGAGTAACTCATTCCACGATAATATGCCTCAGAAATTACACATTTCGGTTGCCTTATCGGTGTGGAGAGACATCTTCACTACTACATTAGTAGAGCACGGATTTCGTGGCATTTGTCAGATTACTTGCATGAGGGCGGAAGGATTGGGAGTGAAAGGTAAGCACGTTTTAGGATATGGGGAGGCTAGGGAAAAAAATTTTTTGCCAAAAATGCCAAAAACCGGTATAAATGCCAGAAACGGATAAAATGCCGAATAATGCCAAATAAGACCAATATCAACAAAGAAATCCTTGTATGCATAAAAGAACGGAAAAAAATGACACGTTTACGCTCCTATAACATCGGTCGACACTGAGCGAACATTTTCAGACCTCAAAATGGTCTTAACAGATCGTCGACATAGTTTCAAGGAGGATAATCTTGAGGGGCACTTGATTATTTTACATAATTCCCGCTTTTTATAGATTTTCATGTTCATTATTCTTTTATATTAATTTTTATGACGTCAGATATTTTTCAAGGGCATATGACCTTAATCGTTGGTCCAAATAAATAAATTAAAAAGGAAAAAAATTATCTATTGCTCAAATACACAATTTTCCACTTTTACTCAAGATTTTTGTGATTTTTTTTCGTGCCAAATAATGCCAATTTTTGAATTTTAATAGCCAAAACTCAGCCTCAAAAATGCCAAGAAATCCGTGCTCTATACATTAGCTTCAATCACGAGAATATACATAATAATAACTCATCATACAGCGAGTTAGGAATTGTGTATTTTGTTCCATAAGTTGTGTAAATGTATGGAAACAAGCAAAATAGAAGAATAATACATAAAATTTACCGATATTATCTTATGGGAAAACAGCTACTGATAACCGTAATATATGTCCCACCACACCAATTTTCCCATGGATGTAAAAAGGGCCCTTGTCATCCTCCTTCTTTCTTAATTCGTCCGCGTTCGTTTCTGAATGAACTAAACAATGAACTAGTCATTTCTATTAATGAAATCACAGTGAACATTTTTTATAATAATATATTTTTTAATTAAATCAGTCTGAAAGGAGTATTTCAGCTTGAAAACTTTGAAGTTGTTTCTCTCAAAACCAAAATCTCTGACAAAGGCCCTGTTGACAGGTAACTCCTCAGTTAATGTTTGCTATACCCATAGAGACACAATTCCAATACCTCAGGTAAACTGAAAACCAAATGAGCAATATTTTGCATAATAATATTATACCTCCTTCCCAAAGTGAACCAAATCGATGAAGGGAATGGGCACTGTATACGACCTAAATATTAGAAGCGAACATATTAGCGCAAAATATTGCCGTCCTAACTCTGTAATATTTCATTGAACGAATATTAAGTGCTTTTCATGACACCATAAATATCAAAAGTCTTACTAACATCCTACAAAAAAATGGTTATTACAAGATTTGTAGATTTAAAAATAAAAAGAAAACCATAAATTCTTTCTTGTCAAAAGTTCACTAGATGAAAATTTTTTAAAAAGAAAATCCGCTTCACGAATTTTGAGTTCCTCAGAAGTTCCTGACCTAACAAGCTGTTTGGGATCATCTTCGAACTCGAATCTTATTAGGCTTTGCGAAAGTTTATTATAGAAATTTCAACTGACTAGGTCAATTACGGACGACTAGAGTATTAGGCAATGCTATTTCCCACTGGAAAACATATTCTGGCCGCCTACTCTCTTGCTCGATGGTCAACTTAGGCCTAATTATCAGTCTTGTTTTAGTCGGGTGCCGATATGTTGGTCGACAGCATGTTGGTCGACTACTAATTGGTCGACAGCATGTTGGTCGACTACGACATGTTGGTCGACTTACTAGTCGGTCGACCGACATGTTGGTCGACTTCCAAAAAAAAAGTTGGTCGACTTCCAAAAAAAATGGTCAACCAAAATTCTGAATGCCTTCTCGAACATATTTCCTGAGTGTACGCAGAGAGGTTGTCTGTTTCACTTCAACCAGTGCATTTATCGCGCTGTACAAAGGCTTGGATTGAAGGGGAGGTACGACCAAGACGCGGATTTTGCATTGCAATTGCGCCACCTATCTGCCTTAGCTTTCGTACCCCCAACTGATGTCGTTCAGACGTTTGAGCATCTCGTTGACACCAACCACTTCCCTCCCGAAGCAGAAAAGCTTGTTGAATACTTCGAAGAACAGTGGATAGGTTCATTGCGAAGCAGACGCACTCGTAAAACTCCTCCTTATCCTCCGGCTCTATGGAACTGTTATGATACGACCCTCGAAGGGCTTACCCGAACAAATAATGCGCTTGAGGGATGGCATCGAGGTTTCGATGTACTAACGACCCGCTATCACGAATCTCTTTGGGAAACCATAGAAAATTTTCGCAGAGAGCAGAGTCTATCAGAAGTTACACGTGAGTCTGATCTCGCGGGTGGCCCTCCTCCAGCAAAGAAGCGTCGCGTATGGGACGCCTGTGATCGATTACAAGCTGTTGTGCTGGACTACGAGGAGAACGAATTTGTTTCTGATTATCTTAGGGGCGTAGCCCACAATTTAGCCTATTAATCATATTATATTATATTATGTATTTTTCAACAAAGTAGTTTATGTCTTCTGCTGCATTTCGTTCGTATAATTCATATCTGACATTTTTCAACAATGCTATTGTAGTGATTGTCTTTTAATAAAATATAAAAAAATGTGATTCAATGTTCCTCATTCTAACTTAATTTCCTTTATATAAAAAAAAAGAAGAAATAGTCGACCAAAAAAAGAAAGTCGGTCAACCAACATGCAATTCGACCAACTTGGTGCGACCAACCGGCAAGTCGACCAACATGCAGTCGACCAACTTGACGTGAACCGTTTTAGTCGGATACAAGACTCGGATCAATCGAAAAATAAAATGAATATATGCGCAAGACCATTGCTAAAGCTAATTTGCTTAGATGACTTCGAATCATCTCATAAAATTAATCTACAAGTGAGAGCCTACTATGGGTGAACAGGAGCATAGGCGCAACTGAGGGGGACTTGGTCTCCTTCCAATCTTCTAGCAGTTCCTTCCCCAAAAAATTAAAAAATTAAACTTTCGAAGGAATTTTTAGAACTTTCTTGCTTAAGCCCCCCACGCGTTTATCAGCTCTAGGTCGACTATTCACGCTCATGCGTCAGCGATTGTAATGAGAATTAGAGGCGTTTTAAAACTAATATAACCGGGCGCATTGAATAATTTTAAAATTTATGATCAAAAATTCGCAGTTCCGCAAATTCAAATTCATTTCCAGTTGAAAATCGTATTTTTATGAGTAGGCAATGCAGGAATGGAATTAGACATGAAATTAGTCGTAATTCTCCGTTATTGCTCTCTTGGCATTGAAATTATATTCTCACCACATTCGTCGATACCTTTTAACATCGAGCCCATACACTACTTTAATGTTGAAACTCGATTGTCTGTTTTAGTTTTCATATACATCGATTAACTCCATTAAATTTGACTCCGGATGTGAGAGTAAAAAATTCTCAATTTACGAATTCACTAGCAGCGGGTCTAGTTTCAGCCGTCAATATTAAGTAGTTTTTTGTGTTCATCGGGCTCAATTTTTCTACTCTGAAGTAATGGTATCATCAGGTTTTTCCGGATACAGCTTTTCCCCCAGTTACTTTTTTAATTTTAAAGTAACGGTATCATCAGGTTTCCCCGGATATAACTTTTCCCCCCGTTACCTTTTTAATTTTAAAGTAATGGTATCATCAGGTTTCCCGAGATACAGCTTCGTTCTCAGTTAAGTTGTCTTACTCGTCGCAATACTGAGTCTTACCAGGCATAGTAGCACCGCACGTACTCACTTATTTGTTACAAATAGGAAGAAAATGTACCTATACGTCAGAATCTTTTATATGCGATAAATTCAACTTTTCATAATTTAGTTCACCGCTCTTTTTCGCCTTACAGTCCCTTTCTTCGATCGAAATCTTTTAAAATTAGGTTACAATTTTGTACATATACCTACTAGTTGACCTTCCAAACTTGATCATAGAAGTATTAGTGGTACGTGAAGTTTATGAACTACGCGTTTGAGAACGATGTCTTCGGGGTCATTGAATCATCTTGATACAGCAGTATAAGAATAATAAAGTAAGGTTTCATCTCACCTATACATACGAGGAGGTACCTACATATATCCAACTGCGCGCAACTATATATTATGTATAAGCGATGCACTCCGGAGTTGGACCAAACATGCTGTTCGTTTTTAAATTGCGCGAATAAATACTCTCACACTCGCGAGTCAGACTTCCTGGAGTGAAAATTATCTTCATTAAAAGCGCATTGTCTTCCTCGTCAATGTCAATTATTATGCTCTACCTAACGCAATAAGATTAAGTCAATTACGTATCTCTTGTCAGCACACTAAGTACCTGAAGTACAAGTCGAAAAATTCAAATAGACATGCCGAATGCGAACTTGACTCCTTGCTGTAGTTCGCTGTACGTATTATGAGACGGAAAAAAGGCGAAGACACGAGCGCGCATTCAAAATAATGTATGTATGTTACATATAGGATCATTGACATTTTGATCCGGAGTTATCAAATTTTCGAAAGGTGAATGATGCCCGGAGGACTGGAAGAGCCGGAGAATTCTATACACTAACCACTCATTAGGTGTTGGAAGTCGCAATGCTATTTCGAAGTTCGCACTGTACAATTTTAGAGAAAATCGGCCAAGGTGAGCTGAGTACCTGAACAACTCGCAAAAGGATGAAATCAAATCTAACACATCGCACAATGTTTCCCACTTTCCCCTATTTGCTCGAAATGATCTTTGCTTGTCAGTTGACTTTCCCCGCCGACACCGCCATTCTCCGAACTTCCCTTCACCGCGACTATTTAGAAAGTCAAAAATCCGTCCGATTAAATTATTCCAACTCGTTCTAATGATACGCCAACGAATATTTTCTTGCTACCATCATGCGCGTCGTTTACAAAACAAAACATCATTCACGAAACCCTTCCATTGGAATGATGCTAATCTAGTTCCCTGAGAACTTTTTCTGAATCTAAGACTCTCGGCTCTATCCCCTAACATCCACTGATTATGTCCCGTACTATCTACATGAATTGTCTTGGCAATCTGTCAACACAACGACTTTAAAAACTCTATGTAAACGAGTCTAGAGGAGTCTTCAAGAGTCTTACACGAGTTTTACAAGAATCTTGAAGAATCTCGAGGAAAGTTGAAGTAATTTGAAGAAATTTAAAAGTTTTTTAAGAGTGTAATCTATGGTCTGCGGATCACTATGGTGGTAGTCCACGTGACTTCGACAAGTGATCTATAAGCTGGGACAAAAAGTCAATTTTTTTCCGAGTACATTCTACATTTAATCTTATTTTCTCTCGTTTACAAACTATGAGATTTCGCCCTCAGTCCTCTTGTCAGGGGTTGCGCGGTTCATTTTTTGTCGGCCAGGTAAGCTGTCTGTCCATCAATCTATCTACCTATCGAGCAGGACTTCTTGACAGCCTTTCTGGCTGACCAGGGGCCTGTCGATAGGTTTATTAACCTGCTGTTCTTTTTGTCAATCTGTCTCTAATGTCCATGTATTTTTTCCTCGGGAGGAGATGGCGACAGTATTTTAGTATACAAGGCGTAGCAACACAATGGGCAAATACAACACCAGAATTAGTTTTTGATAACTTCATCAAAGCAAATCAAAGCTGGTTGTGCTAACTTGTTGGCTATTGGCAAATTTGTGTTTTTTCGGGAAGTTCTTACAACGTCGCTTGATAGTTTTTGAAAATTTCTCATGTAAGCTTTTTGCCAAGTTGTCAGAAGAAGTAACGTATTTAAAATCTGACACTTCTTTGCTAAGCGTATCAAGATTTCTTTATTAAAAAATGACTCCTAGCGTTTTTCGAGTTAGGCAAAATTTTATTAAACTTTCTCGAAGTTATCCTCTCGTCCAGAAGCTCTCACAAAAATAACATTTTCCATAACAGGGTGTCCACTTTCTTCCGAGGATGAAATTCCCTGACTTTTCCAGACTATTTTCCAACTTTTTGGTGATAAAAAATTTATTTAAAAAAAAAATGTTGAATCGAGTTTGACAGAGAAAAGTTACAATACTTTCACATCGTAAAATTTTCTTCAAAATTCCCTGACTTCCAAGATTTTCAGAAAAGTAGCCACCCTGTATAACAGAAACTTCGAACCGGATGAAACTATTGTTCGGAAAGTGACAAATCCAATTTTCAGGAGGTCCACCGTTCAAAAACAGTCAAAGAGAGTAAATTAATCTCAACGAATCGTTAACACGTCTGGACATAAATTTTAAAGGGTGTCAAGTTCGTCTAGAGAAGCCCCGAACAGTATACTTCAAAAAGGGTGGAAAAGTTTTGGTCAGTTTCGAGAAGGTCCAGATGAGTTTTGAAAGGCTTGAAAAAGTTTGGAAGAGCAAAAGTCTTAACAAGACTTGAATAAAGCTGGAGAAACATCACACAGTTTGAAGAAAGCCTGAGTTTAAAAGTAGGTTCAAAACACAGGCAAAGATAAGGAGACTGGGAGAGCTGTTCCAGAATTTGAGCATTTTATTTCTTCAACTAGTTTTGAAGGGTCTCAACGAGTCTCGAAAACTTTCAGCACGGCTTAAATCGTAGAAAATCTAAAGCACCAATGGAGTTACCGTTCATTACTAAGTTTCCCGAGCAATAGTGGAAACAAAATATCTGGCGATTAAAAAAATGTAGGCAGCTTCAAAGTTACAAGAAGGAATCGTTAATCTGCAAGATGACCCACGGGTATAACTTAACCAATAGGAAACTCACTCATGATGAATGCCCTGGCAGTGCTTTCGGAGGTTTCACGGCCAACACCATCACTCATGCAGATTTGTGTAAAATATATCTTCACAAGGGGAGGGCGGCTTACACAAAATGTAGTGAATTATGTCTAGGGTATTTGGACAGCGTCATTCTGGGATTCTAATGGGCAACTACGTAGTTACCAAGTGCACGAGCGAAGCATTGCAAATCGGTCTCAAACGAGATCTTTTCAGTCTCTGTTTTGAAACGGTTGATTCGCCTGGCATAAACTTCTTCGTAGGGATTGAAAATTATCATAGACCTTTGCCTCGCTGGTTCTGAAGTTCAATTCCATTCGTCATACCCATTTTTACAGCCGAAACATCTCATTTCCTTCGCATAGCTGTTCATTCTTTGTAACTAGTATTGAACATGGATATTATATACCACTCGGTGAAAACCTAGTATGTCCATAAGAAATGTCTTGGAATGCAAAAATTCTAAGTTTTAGGAATGGAAGTGGAGAAGCTGAAGAGATTTGATAACGAACTCTTCAACCCTCATGCCTTGCAAATTCTCAGTTCGCTATTTCTGTCACCAAACGACGCTGACAGCTTGTCTACTTCCCTTCGTAAACCACAATTTTGGCACTTCAAAAACATCTCTTGTGGACATACTAGTCTGCCCGGAAATCGTGGGGCCAGCGTCAAATTTGCGCCAGTTTGACGCTGGCGCCTTCCCATTTGAAATACATGCAAGCGCCGTGGCCGCAATTTTGGGCCAGTTGGAGGCTTGGAGCCGGCGTATACTTGGCCAGACTATGGCGCCTGGCGCAAATCGAGCGCTAATTTTCGATTCGTGCTCGATTTGCGGCAGAATCGAGAGCAAATTTGGCGTATATTCGGGCTGACCCCACGATTTCCAGGAGGGAGGTTTTCACTAAGTGGTAGCGACATACTCCGATCCCGAGAGATAGCCTAAGCCGAGTCTATTGCCAATTTGGGATAGATACAACAGCCCTTACAACGGACACTTTCCGACCCACCGACCTGTTTTGTAGAAGGTTTCTCACGTCAGCCGAGAAAACGATTTCAGTTATTCCAGATTTGCGGAGTGAACCGAACGGTCGCGATAAATAACGGTCGCGGGAAGAAAGTTCGTAAATATTGGGAAAATTTGACCGTCGAAAACCAAAACACCGCAGATACCATCTTACCTTCGACAGTCAGGTGACGAGATGTATAAGACCCAACTATCGAGTCAACTAAACGAAATTCACCGATATGCGCAATTTTCGCGCATTCAAAACAAAAATTTTTTGTTTTCCCCTTTCTTTTCATTACATTCATCACAGATAACGAACACTCGTATGCGACAGTAATCAAGTTCAGGAAGTAAATTAGTTTCAATTTCGAAACTAAGAGGGATACTTGCCAAACCATACATAATTTTTACGATAAATTTCATTTGCTATAATATAACCTCTACTTCGAACAAATACAAAATAAAGTTAATTGTTGAGAAACCGGTTCAGTTAAATACGTAATGGTTCACATCGATACGAAGAATCAACAGGGGACAATAATCGCGCAACACAAGCACGAAATTATTTTGAAAGTAATAACACATATTCCACGTCGATGTAGGTATAATAATGAGACCGAATTTGTCCTACATTTTGGTACCATCGCGAGCTATCGGTAACGATCAAATCCTTGATACCGAAACCAGTTCAACGCTTAATACACAGTAAGGTTTTTTTTTTAAGTCGGCTAAAATAAATATATGATTACTAACCTGTCAAGAAGAAGAAAATACCGTAAAAAATTTCGAATTTTCGCCTCACTCGGAGCATATTTCAGTAAAACAATACAGATGCATTAAAAAAAAAAAAAAATGAAAACAAAAAACAACGAAAAAAAGCAAAAATTAACGCACACCCGAATGAAATCGAATGGTGAAATTCACGAAGTCTACTAGCAGCGGTAATAGCGGCGATCTACACGACAACGAACGCATTATTGAAAACTAGGATAATGATAAGCCGGCTACTGCCGCATGAAAGCGTGAATATTAGTAACTGGACTTCATACCGGAAATTCGAGCACGTAAAAGTAGGTAAAACAAAACATATACAGCCGCTGATTGATCAAACACGCGCCCGTAATTCGTTAAGCTCGAAGAGTATCCGACGTCTGACAGAAACTTAGAAGGACTGCATTAAAAGCTTTAAAGAGTTGTAGCTGCACATCGTACGTACCAGTGTGTCATCGGCAGAACCCCAAACGTGAATTCTGGTTCCACTTCTTCGCTCCACAGATATCCGCGGCTACTTCAGCTCGACAATTGAGAGACCATGATGCCTCGCTACGAGTACAAAATTTCGAGTCCCGCGACAGGATCGACACCACGAACCGATAATTTTTGATGCCGTCGACACGCCGAGTAGCAAATCACTCTCAACGCGGCGAATACTTGAAAAATTTGCCTCGCCGCAGCTCGCGCTAGTCAACTTTCAACCTGATCTACCGATTGGCTGCCACCAAAACCAAACCCGCACCTATCTTTGACTAAGCGAATACTAGCACACGAGTAAATAGTATATAGGTACGTAGTGGTGCACCCACGAAAATCGGTTAAAGTTCTAAACCATGTTATTTACTCCGGGGATGTAAGTACACGAGTATTCCGGGTAGCACTTACATATACACAATCGCAGAAATAAAAATTTTTAAAAAAAAATTAAAATTTACTTACAAAAAAAAAAAAAAAAGACAAAGTGACGAAATTCACACTGTAATTAATATTACACCAGGTTTGTATTTTGTTTTTCAATCCGAGTGAGGAGCTATACGCATAAATATTTCACGCGAACGAAATTCCTGGGCCTTCGGGTACGGATACTTAAACGCGTAATATTATTAAACTAGAACTTGGACTTAATTAGAGTTCCTATTTACGTCGATTAGAAACTTTTTTTATTTTCTTTTTTTCTAATTCTTATTTTATACGAGGAAGATCGAATGTTGTATTTCCTATACGCAACCATTTTGCTACTTATATTCCAGATATTCTACAACAGCTGTAATTTAACATTACAAGGTAAGCTACCATAAGAACGGGCTACATTTGGACCAGTATATATAATTTGCTTTAAAAAAACGACGGACGGAAAAATTAAAGGAAGCAGAGAGGGTCCGATGACAAAACTGGTCAACATACTAAAAGTGCCCTAAAATCAGAGCGTTCCAGAGCTGTCCCAAAAGAAGTATCATAAGAATGGACTTTTGGTAAAGCTCTGTATACTTCGTACTAGTACGTGCACACGCCATTTTGAATCCAACCGTGCCCGTGGATGCCGAATCCGACTATGCGGAGCGTACCGCGTAGTCAATTCGACATGCACGGGCGCGGTTGGATTCAAAATGGCGTACGCGCGTACTCGTGTTTATAGCGCTTTACTTTTGGCAATATCATATAGTCTCAGTGGCGTAAATCCGGGGGTAGGGGATGAGGACAACCCCCCCAGAACCTCTCATCTTCTATATAAAAATGAATGTTTGTTTGTTTGTGGGTGTGTTTGTTCGAGGTTGGCGGCTGAACCATAAGAGTTGGAGGATTCGTACTTTCTGGATGTGTTTGTATGAACCCGGAATAGGTTTTAGGCTATAAAAAGTTTAGGTAACCTAATTGAGAGAGGGGCCACAAAATTTTGCCCCCATGGACCCCCTATTTTTTTTTCAAATTAAACTTTTCGGAATTGTTTCACATTGAACTTCTTCACATTATGTCAAAATTTGGCGGCTGTAACTGTCTCATTTCAGAAATTATTAGGGGGTTGAAAATCTGAAATTTCCAAATAAACGAGCTCAAAATGCCTCATTATTACATGTACATCTGATTTAATGCGTTCATAATATGAGAACTTAGTGAAACGAAGGAACGGAAATATATGGTACTACTTTGGTAGTACAAAGGGATTTCGCGGGGTCGGATTTTATGTCAAGAAACGTATAGCGAGTCGTATTGTAAAAATCGAGGGAGTTACCGAAAGAATAGTCGTTCTCAAGATAAAACTAAATGAAAAAACAAAAGTAACAATTATACAGGTATATGCCCCCACGCTAAAAGCACCTGAAGACGAGGTCAAAAAATTTTACAACAAATTGGAACAGATAACAGAAAACGAGAAAGAGTATTACACGTTGATTATGGGAGACTTTAACGCCAAAATAGGGGAGGACATGAAAACGAGAGCTAGTGTGGGTAAATGGGCGGCAGGAGTCTCAAATATCGCTGGGGAAAACCTCGCCGACTTTGCCGACAAATATAATTTAAAAATAGTGGGTACATATTTCAAGGGAGAGAGGTGGACATGGCGAGCTCCAAACGGCAAAACATTCAACGAAATAGATCACGCTTTAATCAACGATAGACGTATTATCAGGAAATTTTCGGTAACAGATTGCACTCGCCTTCAGACGGACCATAGACTGGGGATTTGCGATATTGTAATAAATAAACGAAGCTGGCTTAAAAATAACCAAAACAATAAGGAGGGTAAGCGTCTTATTATACCGAATCATAAAATTCAGATCGCTAAAAATAGGTTAGAAGAAAAACTGGCAGATCGATTACAATTCAAGGAGACGGATGTCCAAACAGTGTACGATATAGTGGAAAAAGCGATTTTAGAAACGTGCAAGGAGGTAGGCAACTTTAGTCAAAAAGTAAAAACCGATGACAAACTCAGCGTCGAATGTAAGGAACTGGTAGAAAAAAGGTCGAAATTAAAGGGAAAAACGAAAAGGTCGAATAAGGAAAATATAGAGTTGACCGAACTAAATAAACTAATACGTAAAAGAATTAGACAAGATATAAGGAAATTCGATAGCGAGCAAGAGAAAGATATAATCGAGGAGACATGGTCAACAAAGCAAGTTAGGAAGGTAATGTGCAACAATAGACATTTACTCCCAAAAATCAGGAAGAAGAATGGTTCCACAACGCACGATCGTACAGAAATTATAGGGGTAGCTACTGAATTCTATAGGAACTTGTATAAAAACCAAACTAACATTAATAAAGACAAAAGCGTTCATACAGTTGACTGGACTAAATGGTCGTATAACGACGATGAACCCCCTTTAATACTGGCAAACGAAGTGGAGCAGGTGCTCAAAAGCCTGAAGGTAGGGAAGGTCCCGGGCCCGGATGGAATAGAAAATAGGGCACTCAAGCTTTTTGTCGAAATCCTAGCTAAACCACTGGCTCACCTGTTCAACTGCATCATACATTCAAGCATAAATCCAAGGCAATGGGCCAGAGCGGAAATAATTCTGCTATTCAAGAAGGGAGACAAACACGATATAAATAACTACCGACCAATTAGCCTGTCGCCGAATATAAGTAAGGTCTTCTCAAAAATATTGAAGAACAGGATGTATGGAATCCTGGACTTTAACCAACCGACGGAACAAGCAGGCTTCAGAAGAGGGTATTCGACAGTAGACCATATTCAGGCTCTAAGTCAAGTCATCGAAAAAACAAACGAATATAATATCGATGTCTGCCTCTTGTTCATCGAATTTAAAAAAGCATTCGACTCTGTTTCGCACGAGTATGTCTGGAAAGCGCTAGCAAAGAAAGGTGTAGAAAGAAAGTTAATTAGGGTCCTGGAGAATGCTTACAACAATGCGACAGCTTGCATTAAACTAGATGTCAGAGGGAAGGACTTCCGTATAGGTAGGGGTGTCAAACAGGGGGACCCGCTATCCCCCAATCTATTTAATTGTGTTCTCGAGCAGGCATTTCGGGATTTTAACTGGGAGAAGAAAGGTATTAATATCAACGGGGTAAACCTCAACAACCTGCGCTTTGCCGACGACATCGGACTTATTGGAGGTTCGATAGAAGAAGTTACGACGATGTTTAAGGAATTAAGGATAAGTTGTGGGAAAATGGGCCTAGAAATAAACACATCCAAGACTAAGCTGCTGATCAGGAATCAAAATGTAAACGGCGAAAGGACGGGTAAAGAAGGTACCAAATCAATCAAGATACAAGACAGGGAGATAGAAGTAGTAGACGAATACAAATACCTCGGCCGAATTATCTCGTTCGAAAAAGGAATAGACAAAGAAATCCAGGCTAGAATCGGGTACAGTTGGAAGGCTTATTGGGGTCTAAAATATATTTTTAAAAGCAAGATGAAATTAAGGACAAAAATAAAAATATGGGACACCTGTGTCGCGCCGGTCCTGACATACGGGGCCCAAACCTGGGCCCTTATTAAAAATAATTTAGGTAAGTTCGAGAAAACCCAAAACGCAATGCTGCGAAGTATTCTTGGTTACTAACTAAAAGACAAAATTAAAATTCGAGACATTCATAAACAAACAGGAACAGCTAATATTAGGTATAAAATTAAGAAATTGAAAATCAAATACGGAGGCCATATGGCGAGAGGTAAGAAAGAGAAATGGAACCTCAGGTCAACCGTATGGCTACCATATGATCGAATACGTAAGATAGGGCGACCTACCGCCCGATGGATAGACGAAATTCTGAAGGAGATAGGGCCAAATTGGGGGAGTAGGTCGCAAAATCGACAGGAGTGGAGGTGGGTGGTGGAGGCTTATGCCCAGAGATGGGCGAACTGAGTATCGGCCACGGCGCCCTCAGTTCAGGCTGTATTATTATTATAATATATTCGGATATTGTTTCGTACTCACTTTTATGTACCACACAGCCCATTTTCAACCACATATAACCTCCAAAAGCCCTAAAATTTTAGTCTTTGAAAATGTTCAGCATTGCTTCTAATGATCCGACTGAATTTTTGAAAACACCAACATTTTCCTCTGAATAACACAAATATGAAGCAGTAAACTGCAAATAGATCAGGACTCTTTAACTGAATGCAATGAGAGCTGAAGCTAATTGCAGTCGTAAATTTCTAACGTTTCTCAGGGAACCTTTTCCGAGCCAAGAGCCGGCTAGCCACTAAACGGCGATTCGTCTATCAACACACGCACACACACACAGGCACGAACATACACAAAGAAAGGTGGGAAACCGAAACAACAAAGGACATTCTGGTACCTAAGTATAATAGGTAGATGCGCCTTTTTTTTTTTTTTTTGAACAGCAACCATTAGTCAAAACGGCATGTAAAAATGTGTCCTGTGTCTCATGATCAAAACCCCTATTCTCCAATGTATATTATATGTAAGGGTGTTAGTTTTTCTGTGGGTGGGTGTGTGTTTGTTCGAGGTTGGCAGGTGAAGCATAAGAGCTGAGGGCAGTGGCACATAAAAGGGAGAGGGTTGGGGTGCGGACCCTCTCCCCAATTTCTTCATTATGTAGCATCAGTTCCAGCGATACGTTTCCCAATAGGCACATTAGGCAAGTGCCTTGGGCGGCAGATATTTGTACTAAACCAGCGGGAAAAGGGGAGGAAATTCGGAAAATGAGAAAAAGAAGAAGAGACAGAGAGAAAAAAGGATAATATTGTAGAACTGGCAGAAAATACAACTGGGAAATAATTATCAATTTTTGAACTGTAGCTCATCAGAAGGATATGGAGTGGAGGGGTGAGGGGGACATTTTGTTGAGTGCCTATAGTGGCTTAGCTTCTAAATCTGGAGCTGGTTACAAAGAGCGTACGTAAAAAGTGGAGTCCATAAGACATTAAAAAAAAGAAGAAGTGAAGGGACCACCCGCTTATCAGTTGCATTAGCAACCGATGCCGGGGAAGCGGGAATGGTAGAGGGAGGAAAACTGCAAGAGTTTTCAGGCAGGAAAAGATCACGGATGTGGATCATAGGGAATCGTTGGAAAGACGGGGAGGGAAGATGGGCAGTTTGCTGTAAAGGGAAGAGGAGAGGACAAACTCAGTTAACCCAATACACTTTCGCCAGCTCACCTTACATAGGCGGCAACTTTGTGGGTGCTCCGGGGCTCGAGCACCCCTTGGGAAATTCCTCAAAAATAAAAAATTAATTACATTAAGATCTTCTTTGCCAAATTTTCCCCCCTCCCCTCTAAATTCACGTTATAAAATTTTGTTCGAGCACCCCTTGGGAAAATTGTAAGTTGCCGCCGTTGTCACCTTAGCCAACTCACTTTAGCCCACGGTCTAGCTGAGCCGCGAAGCGGGTCAGCTATCTTATAAATTTGTTTCTTTTCTTGTCCATTTAATGAAAATTGAACATGGTGAAAATATCTTCTTCTTTCATGCCTTGACCGGTCCCAATCCTAGGCATCATCCTGTGGCGGCGTGAATGATTTCTCTGAATGCTTCGCGGTCGCCTGTGGAGTGGAAAAGTGTTTCGACATCGCAACCTGTCCACTTTCCGATGTTGCGCAGCCAAGAGAAGCTCTTTTGTCCTATTCTTCGCTTTCCCTCCACTTTCCCCACCATTATGGTCTGAAACAGTTCGTACTTTGGTCCACGCATTATATGTCCGAAATATATTTTATTTTTCTTCTCTTAACTATGTTCAGCAGCTTGCACTCCCGTTTAACCATTCTCAGGATCTCGCTGTTTAGCTTCTTCGCAGTCCATGGAACTTTCAGAATCCGGCAGTAGCACCACATCTCGAACGCCTCTAGTTTGTTCATCATGCCCGCCTTAACCTACTTTTTATTCTATGATTTCAACCCCCCCTCCCCCGCAGAAGGAATGAGTATATAGTTACGCTACTGTATAGTCTATAGTCATTAAAGAAATCAATTTGGATAAAAATTACACAAAGCTGATTTATGGCGGGAATGTTCAGGTCACTGTCCTGATGAAAGGACAAAATAGCACCCAGCTATCCAACGCGGACTTGCGGTATCCCAGCAGAGGGAAATAAACTACAAAATCTGTGTTTTTTTGGGGGGGAGGGGTCATATCTTGCTTTCAATCGCTTTTATAAGAACAAGTTTCAGACAAAATTTACTCTACACAAAGTGTCCAGTACGTATTGACTGAACATTGCGCGGCTGGCACTGATCAAGAAACCAGGGAAGCCAGATGGCCAGCCGTCCTCGTACCGGCCTATTTGTCTGCTCGACACCGTCGGCAAGGTGTTTGAGTGTACCACCGTGGATAGGCTGAACGAGCACTTTCGGAAGCGGAAGACGATTTCGAGCAGTTAGTACGGTTTCAGAACTGGCCGCTCAACTGCGGACGCCCCGCTGAAGTTAAAGAGTCTGGCGCAGAAGGCGATCCGCGAGCGGGAGTTCTGCGCGGCGGTCAGCCTCGACATTTAGAACGCATTCAACTCGATTCCATATACGCGTATCATGGAGGCGTTGTAGTTGGCGCAGGTACCTGGTTACCTCGTACGCATCATCAGGAGTTACTTCGACGGCCGCCGAATACAGATGGAATTGGCGAACAGTCCCGTTACCAGAGAGATAACCTGCGGCGTTTCACAGGGATCAGTACTCGGACCTACCTTGTAAAACGTCGCCTCCAACGGGATGCTGCAGCTGGCACTACCACCAGGCGTAAAGCTCATCTGTTATGCCGACGACACACTGGTGGTGTGTCAAGCCGAGTCAACAGCAGAGGTTACGCGACGAGGTAACCAGGCATTGGAGATGCTGACCCACTGGATCGAGTCGGCAGGGCTGTGCTTAGCAACGCAAGTACAGCCCATCCACCTTTGTCCCAAAAGGTGTGGAGATTGGGCTGTCCAGCCCTGAAGTACCTGGGGCTAGGGTTCGACGGGAAGTTGCATTTCCGAAAGCACTTCCGACGGCCAGCTGAGAACGCGGATCGAGTAGCTGGACAGTTGTCCCGTCTGATGTCGAACCTAGGCGGAACGAGGGAGAAGAGGAGAAAGATGTACATCAACATCATCATGTCGGTCCTCCTATACGGAGCGCCAGTATTTGCCGACGCCATCAAGATTCCATACAGAAGAGCCGAGATGGAGAAGATTCAGCGAAAAGTCGCGATGAGGTGTGTCAGTGCGCACCGCCGATCGAACTCAAGGTTGGTGAAATAGCGGAGGTATACGGTGCGAAGACGGAACGGGAAGCACTTCAGGTCAAACGAGTCATTCAGCAGGACACGCTTCGGAAGTGGAAGGACGTGCTCGCCCATTCGACCAAGGGCGAGAGGATCCGAGCGCTGATACATGACCCCGATGGATGGGCAGGAAGAACTCACAGAGAGCTAAATGTCCACCTGGCCCAAGTCTTGAGAGCGGCCACGAGTGCTTCGGCACGTGCCAACATCGGATGGCGATACCGCCGAGCTCCGTGTACGCGCACTGTGATCGAGGGGCGGAGGACACACCTTGTTCGAGTGTGAGGCCTGGGGAACAGGAGAGGCGCGGGACGGCCACAAGAGCGATCGATCCCGGCGGGAAAAGCGATGAAGACAACGGCGTGATCAGCCGTCTCGCGCCGGACACCCTGGTTCCGGAGATGATGAAGAACCGAAGCAGTTGGAACCGGGTGTCGGCCTTTGTCTCGGCCATCATGAAGAGGAAGATGCAGAAAGTGGTCGAGGCAGAGGTCCGGCGACGAACCAAGCTCGGCCCGCACTATCGAATAGGGCATTCTGCACCATCCTAGGAGAGCTGCTGCAGCAGCGCTGCGGACCCCCTGGCAAGGCTTCCCTATCGTCACCACCTGCCTGCGTCGACACACGGACCAAGACGCGGTGGTGAGGGGTGAATGAAGACAAAGCGTGTCCGGCTGTGGGGAACCAGAATTCCCAGCAAGTGCTCGTGGAGCGCGGACCTCGGTCAGTAGGGAACACCCCATGGTGGCTCTTGCAGGACGCGCGCACCGGTTGCGGCATGGCGAAATGAAGGCTCGGGCTCGGCCTCAAAGGGTCCCTCCGACCACTGATGCGATACTTGAAAGGGTAGTTTCCGGGAACGGGGGTGCGGTGTCATAGAGGCCACTTTGGCATGCGTGCATCACCATACGTCTCACCACACCACTGGCTGAACATTACCTTTTACGTACATTAGCTCAGGGACAATGCGTAGAATTTTCGACAATTACAGCCTCAGCAACTTATGCGAGTAGACAGGACGCAAATTCATCAGGGTCGATTCATCAATGCGAACTTTTTCACTTCCCTACCCGACCCCTTGCACACAGCACATGTAATTTGCTTTTTTTTTTCTTGAGAATTTTATTTATCTTACGCAGGATTTTCAAAAATAATCTTTGGACCTTTCAAATTTTGGTCGAGGTAGGCGAGATTCGAAATCGCAGAATTCTTTTTTATTTGAAACTGTGGCTCCCCGGGAGGAAGACTAAAATAGGGTAGAATACAATATGATTTCGATTCGTTGGTTTTCCTGTTCTTCGCGTTTCCATTGGAGTGGAGTCAGAAAACCAAAGCTACTGGCTCTGCGGCAATGGAAACAACTATGAAGTTAACCCCACTCAAAATTTTCAAAATTATTTCCAGCCCCCTCCCCCTTGGCAATAAATGCCACGATTTTGAAGTGTCGGGAAAATTAAAGTCAGCTATATAAATCTACAACTTGATAACCATACTATATAACACTCCGTTTTCGTCCCCTCTTTCTCTTAAGAGGCGTTCCTATTTTAAAAATTAGTCAAACCGACAGCAAAAATGAATTCAATGAGTTTGAAACCTCTTGGATGGTAGTGGATTACGATCAAATCATCGTCAAAATTGAGTTTAGTGATTCTTTGAATCCATGAAAAGATATTCATATTGCATTATATGACGTCATTAATTTCGAACCTCTTCCCCTCTGATCTTATGGACGACAATTTGCAAATTAGGTTGAATTGTTGTCAACAATGAGTTCCGGGGTCTTAAAAACTTATAAATTCAATAATATTTCATTCTGTACCCCAGCCCCTTCCAGATGCCAGACTACCACCGCCACCGCAACAATTCAGAATCAGAAAATTCCCTTGTAGAATGATTATTAGTGATCGAGAGGTAAAATATTTTCTCAGCGTCATACAGGTGTATAACGTACATATTCTGTTCGGTATAGTCAAGTGGGTATTGAATGATACTTTACGAAATGGATAGGTAATCAATGAACGTCAACCCCGCAGGGTGGCGGTTTCTGAAGGAGGGGCGGGGAAGGCAATTTAGAGCAAAACAACCGTTGCAATTTCCAAATTTCAGTATACGAGCAAATTACCAGATCTTCACATTAAACTTTGCGCCCAAATTTGGAATAGAAAATCTCTTGGAGGGAGGAGATGACAAACCGTCAACTTAGAAATGGCAATTCCTCTTCCTCCTAACGCTATATGAACCTGCTGAGAGTGAACTTTTCCCCTTCTGATGCAAGTTTCTATGACATTGACTATAGGACACAAAGATCTGGAGAGATTAGTCTGCGAATTCTAGATCACCATTTTCGGCTGTTTTTTCAGAAGGGGGAGGACTGTTTCACCAGTACTTAGCTCCTCCACTCTTCACAGTAGGATAAAATTAAGAACATGCGGATTTACGAAAGATTATCTCAAAACTGTAATTATAAGTATTCGCGAATAATTAAGAGGTTATTCTGTGTTTCATCTCCAGTGCAACACAAGCGTTGGTTTATACTTCCAAGACCTTTTTCCATTAAACCTCTAATTTTCAACTGAGTCTTAATTATGAATTGTCTTCGCAACAAAATGGGACGGTTAAGAGATTTGTTCTCAAAATTATTTAGTATTTGATAAATTTATCGGGTTTGAACGACACCTACTTTAAAATATAGTTTACATGCTTCACCCCAGGGGCGATTCGGTACCTACATACTTATTTTCATGAGCTGTGAATTAGTAGGGACCTACAACGTAACGTAACCGCAGCAAGCCATCGGCATCTTTTTTTTCGTTTCAAAATTAATTTTGAAGAACTTTCGATTTTTTCTTCTTTTTTGGGGGGAGGGGTGCTATAGCACCATTCTTGGTTGCGTCCTTGCATCACTCACACGATCTCAAGATTCCACAAATTAATTTGAATGCTTACCCTTATTGGGCATGTTTCGTACATACTTCCGAGAATATGAAATCCAGGAAGCGAAGCATAATATAGAAAACCGCTATAAGTTTTATAGTTCGTATACGCGCATAAGAACTTTTCGGCTGAGAACACACTTTCACCTATCGCATACCTGGTGATAGTCTCCTTTCGAATGAAACCATCTTAATTTCAAACAATTCCGGACAGCGGTGCGGGAGTGAAGAGTATCCAATTCTGAATTTTTGGTTATTAGTAATATCTCGCTGATAAATACTCGATATAAAGAAACGGTTCTAATAGAAATGGGAAATATGACAAAATTGTCCACTCGCAAGTTTCTTCGTCGGCTTTTATCTTTCCGGCGTAAAATCGTTTTAATTGGTTCATTTTTGGACCATGTAATTTTTTAACGCGTATTATAATTAATTTGGAGCACACGAGTCCAGAATACATGCGATGGCGATAAGAAAAGTATAAATGAATGCATCGGTCACGCTGATGCAGATCACAAAATATGACGACCTGCGATGAAATAATTTCGAGAACTTGTAAAATAAATGGAAAGGTTTCAAGACATACTCGAATAAAAATAATGATCACAGAGGAAAACCATGTTAAATTTTTTCGCTGCAATAACAAAACGTTCGAATAAGAAAATACTGCTGTTCTGAAGCGTTCTCCACCGCTCAGGAACAAGGTATTTTTCACGAGTTCTTTTTCTAAACCATTAAAAACGGGTTCATCCTGAACCTGAGTGAAATTCGAGCTAACATAGAAAATGGAGGCACAAGTTGTCTCCAAGAATATTCCTATTGATGAGTCTCTCCCCTTTCTTTTCCAGAATCTCGACTATTTCCATGAATAATTCCACACTAGGTGATTATTGTAAAAATGAGAAATAATTTTCGAGAACATAGAATAATATGAAGAAAAAAATAAACTTTTATTAATGTAAAAACAGATTATATCAAAACCCGAAACTCAAAAAAAAACCTGTCATAAGAATGAAAGTACACTTTTAAAATCAATCAGGAACAAACTCAAAGTTCTGGAATAATAAACGAAGGACTCATAAACGAATCTTCCAAACTTGGAAACGCCGTCAGTTCAAATCCCATTCTACGAAGAAAACAGAAAAATCGTCTAGTCAGTCAGCAGAAATTACTCGATGCAACCGAATTCATGACACGAAATACAAAGTCTGAAGAGAATTAAGGACACTTACTGCAAAAAACCCTGAGCAACTTCCTCGTACTTCGAATTATGGCATACGATTGTCGATAAAGATGTTTTTGAATCAAACAACGGCCGAATGTACTTTTCTCCAACCTGTTTCATGGCTTCCGGACCCACATTCTGTATATGCTTAATCAACGTTCTACCAAGAAGAATACAAATAACAGCAAAAAATAATACAATTTACGAACGTGATAAGTCATAAGGAGATGAGTATCAATGCCTGAGTGATAGCAAACATAGAAAAAATCTATTCCGGTGGGATACGGAATAACATAAAACACGGGTTAACGAAGCAATATCGTTTTTGAACAAATTCACGCACTCTATTTACTCCTAAATTCCGAATGCGAGAAAAATACGAACCTATGATAATCTTCTGAGGTGCCTCTGAAATGGGCCAACAAAGATTCACGACTCACAGCCGAAACATTCTTTTCACGATCCACAATTTCAAAAATTAAGGAACTCTTGGCAGACTCGAAAAAAAGATGATTCCAATTCCCTGCAGTCTGCATACTTTCAGTCTATAAAGTATCAAAATTTATAAATATCTGTAAGAGTTCAGCGTTACATGAAGTACTTGTGAGAATTCTTTCTTCTATTACTATCGTGAAATACGCCAAAAATACTTTCCCGGACTACGCCGTGCTTGTTAGCTCCTCTCGACTTCAAAATCGTTTATGCTGTATGACTTGTCACACCTTCCTTTCAAAGTTTAACTAATACATAAGTTAGATGTGCCGATCTGCATAACCAATCACAACTACCAGAACACTCGAAATCAGAATAAAACATACCACAATATCTTTTGTCCTGCGAAATGCTTGTACGATATCGGTAGAACGAAACAGAGTTAAATATAAAACGCCTTCATTGGGATGTAATGTAATATTATAGTGATACGCCAATCCAAAGCCTCTGATGTTACGCCATAATGGACCCTGTAAATTTTCCATCACAGAGCATGAATTCTCATTAACAAGACGGAGATAATGAACGAGGTATTGTAATGAAATGCAGTCGAGGAATCGGTCTTACTTCAATTTGCTTCAAATATTGAACAAACACCAACAGAGCAGGTAAATCAGGATGATAGAAATCGGTGATAGACTTGGTAGCGTGATACATGAAGTAGGAATCTTCCGTAGCCATTCCAACAACGCAGCTTTTCATTTTACCGCCGGAATGCGAAATAGCTGGCGACAGAAACTCGTAATCGTGCGGGATGTGCATTCTGACGAATAAAAGTCGAGTTACAATGAGTTTTCAAACAGATACGGCCCAAGGGGTTTATGTTCAGATTGAGGTCTAGTTTTCTGTTGTCAGAAATGATGCAGGATATTCCAACATAATGGTTTCAAATACAACACGTCCTCTTGCAGCACGATTAGCTACCTTGAGAATTATAATCAGCCATTGAGATTAATGGTAATCTTACTCATCATTAATTCGTAAAACAATATACGCGGGTTGAAATTTGAAATCAGAACGTCCCTTAAAAACTGGCATGATGAGCAACAAAGATACAAAGCCACTTTTAATCCGGCAAAGTAGTACTGTTCTACGTCATTCTGCGGAAAAACTACCTCTCTAGTATTTCGAGGTGGGCAACCCTACAAGTATCACTGGCACAGGTTTTTCCGAATACACATGCTGAAATACCTTCTCGTTAAATAGCATATTAGCATTGCTCATTAATACATATTATGCTTGAACGTAATGATATACTAGATAATACTGACCTATTTTGGTTAGGGATTAAATTTGCAGGAATAACTTGCGATAAATAACTGGCCGGTTGTTTGAACTTGGTTACCAACTGATTGACGCTGATTGATAAATGCAAAATCATACACCCCGGATGTGTGAGAGTCGTTCTCACTAATTCCAAATCTCGAATCAGTTTCTGACACTCTTCTTCTTTTAAGAGTTTGGCGCTTAAGTCGGTAAGGAATTTCAGCTGAGCCAACACAGTACAGGTACGAAAATTTTCTACATTGAAAACCACACAGTACGAATTGATGAGGATTGCTAACGTGAGGCACGATGAACGATATCGATTTGGTAGTTTCACAGTTCAACTGCGTGGAAAATATCTATTGCGATTTAGCACGGCGATTGATTTTTTCAATTTCAAAATAATTTACGAAATTCATTCGCATTTACCCGCGTCAAACGACATCAGTTTTGCTAAATGTTTAACCATGGCGCTGCCTTGTCGACGAATTTGAGAAATACTATTTGTCAACTTCTGTATAATAACTTGAAGTCTGTCGGATGTGAACACAGACTCATACAGTAACGATCGAATCCATCCGAGACCCTTTTCAAAGTTCTCTTGAGTCATCTGCACGATACAAGAAGCTATAAGAACCCAGTCTACAACACGTTACTAGTACACGTTAGGTACAATTAACGACTAGAGGGTGTAATTTGCAGAAGACAATTTTGAGATGATTGCAACTGAAAGTTTAAACATTTTATACTAATTTTAATCACAGTTACCATTTTTGCGTTCCATATCAACGATATCTCTCAGATGTCAGCAACATTTTCTTTGAAGGATGAGATCATTTTATATAATAATAAATCTTCTTCAGTATCTCAATATAGCTACGGTTACATCCTTTTCATTTCATTTTTATTAGCGAAAATACTGCTGAAATCGTGTTTACTCATTCTTCGATACTCTTGCTCCTGATATAGAACGTTTTTTGAACTTCCCCTCTGAGGAGGAAACTGGTCACGATGAAAATGAATGCTTTAAGACAAGCAGCATGAATAATGAAGAGGTCTGGTTGGATGAGTGGATAACGTGTTGGTCTCAAAATCCGGAGGTCCCGGGTTCGAGCCCACGTAGCAACTCGCAAGAATTTTCGACCTAGGCCGATTTTTCGGCCAGAAGGAAAGAGGGCTAAGACAGCCCTAAGAGCCTCCTCAACGTCTCTGAAGTAATGCTCGAAAAGGGCGGATTCCAGGACTCGGGTGGAGAACAAATTAGAAAAAGAGCATGAATAATGAATGTTGTAAATGGTAACTGGCGAGTACATAGATTTTGATTAAAGACTTAAGTAGAGTTGGGCCCGTTTTATTTGCTGGCTGTCTGTTTCAATAATCAACCACATGGGGCTGCACCATCTGGATCAAGTTCTTAAAAATTACTTAGATTGAAATTCAGGGCGAGTTTAATACAAATAATGAAAATTTCACCATTTTCATGTAAGGCTCTCGTTTTTCAGAATTTTGGGGGAACCGACAGTACTGTGCCCATACTTCGAGACGATATTGTTAGATCCTCAACTTGTAGAAACATCATTAGTTCACTTTAAGGGCTAGAAGTACGAACAGTTCGTAAAAACTTAATGATATTTCATATGGTACACTATTATGAACTATAGACGTGAATCAGGATATCGAATGACTAAACATGGTCGAATGCCTTGAAATCTGTCATCTTATGAGTTAAGAAGGTTCTACTCTCTACTGGTAAGAATTATCACTATTTACTCATTGTTCTTGTATCGAGCTTTCCATAGCGTCCGCATCCTCATATCTGAGAGACGCTATCTAGTGAAGTAAAAAAGGTCAGACAAAAAAAATTGGTACTTGTTACAGGAGTAAAAATAAAAAAGGGCCAAAAGTGATTGTGAATGCGCACATCAACCATACTATACATTGCACATTCACTCATTCAATTGCAAATAACGACCCATAAACGGCAGCTGAAAAATGATGCAGTTTCAGTACACACATACGTACTTACCGTCATCGATATCATCGCAGTCGAGCCATAAGAGCCACAAGAGAACCTTTGTTCGTTAAATAATCCAATGCCGCAGTTAATGTTCACTAGGTCTTGTTCCAGCTCAGCGGCAACCTGTTCGTGAGAAATGAACTCACCGTTTCTGTTGATAGGACACTCTGATATGTACTGGAGAAACAAAGGTAGGTATAATCCAAACGTTTTCGGAAGCTTACTAGTGTCCATGACAACGTACGCCTGAAAGAATAAGTAACGAACCGAATTGAAAAAAAAAACCTACCCCTATCTTTGGTTTTTTGTTTATACAATAGTCGCCAATAAATCTTTTTTTTTTTTTAAAAAACCGCCTTTTCAAAAGAAGGGCTCGTTCTCCTGGAGTAATGCATGTTTATTATTTTGTAACAGGTTCTCCTGCCTTCACCACTGGACTTTTAATAAAGCTTCATTTTCTTAACAAATTTGAAAGAATCGTGAACGTAATTCTGAAGAACTTTAACGGAGTCTCAATGAGGCTCAACTACAGATTTAGTAAGTCTTAGCACAGCGACAGGCTCCCCAGCCTTCACCACTGGACTTTTAATTTAACAAATTTGAAAGAATCTTGGACATAAATCTAAAGAACTTTAACACAGCCTTAATGAGCCTTAGTTACAGAAGTTTAAACGAATCTAAATAAAGCCTTAACGAAACTCAACAATATCTTAACGAGACTTGACGAGATTTGGAAGAATCGTTACACAGTCTTGATACAATGTTAAAAAGTTCAAGTGAATGCTTAACGAGTCTCAAGCCTTGAAATAATTAAGTCCGAATAAAGTATAAAAGATCGTGATGAGTTCTGGTAGTCTTTACACAAACAAATTTCAACGAGTTTTCATGTATTCTTAGCAGGCTTGAAGAGTCTGAACTCGGGAGAATTGACAATTCGGAAGATATTCGCACCAAGTCTGAGTCATAAAATATTAACGAGTCTTAACGCTTCTTGGTCAGTTTTAAGAAAAACTAGGGGGCTTTGCCCCCTGGCCGCTTCGCGGCCCAACCCCCTCGCCGTCACTCGCTTCGCTCATGGTGGCCTTCCTCTCTGAAACTTTTGTTCCCGAGTTGAGGTTTTCTTTGTGCTTCTTTTGCTCCCCTTCTATCAGCGGTCCTCAATCTTCCACCATGAACCCCCTTCCATCCTTTCTTCATCACTAGCCTCCTCCTCCTCCAACACAACCCCCTCGTTGACCATGGTTGCTCTCCGCCTCCATGGTCACACCTCAACAGTCGCAGCCCTCCTCAGCCACAAACTCCTCCCCCACAATGGCCATAGTCCTCCACCTAGGCTTCCCCTGATCACCCTCTTCCACCCCGAGTGACCTCCATTAGGACCACGTCCTTCGATCACCCCACACCACTATGGCCTTCATTTCTGTACACGTACCACACCCCCCACCAAGACCTCTTCACCCATCACTACGACCTCCCCAATGACGGCCTTAGTCCCTCTCTACAGCCTTCCCCTTCCGCGGCTCCATCACCCTACGGCCTCCTCGCTCAACCACCACGAAGATCCCCTGGTCCTCCAACCAGGAGCTTCCACCACCATGACCACCCCTCCCCCACGAGAACCCTTCCCTTCAAGACCACCTGCCCGGGACCAAAACCTTCCGCACCATGGCCTTCATTCGCCTTCCCGGCCGCCGCTCTCACCAAGGACTTCCTCCTCCACTACGACCTCTTACTCACCATTACCCACCCTCCCCACTCGAGACATTTACGTCCCTATACAGTTCCCGCCACCACCGTGGTTTCCTCCCCTTTAGGAGCTCCCTCCTCTACCATGAGTACCTCTTACACCCCCGGGCCTTTATCTAGCAAAATTTTACTGCCCCTCTAGGATCCTCACCCGCCACTACCTCCTCCTTCCTCAATGGCCACCCTCTCCTACCAAGGATTTTCTCCGCCACGAGGACCTCTCACCCACCACTACCCCCTGGGCTTCATCGCCCTTCAGAGCCCCTGTCCTCACTATGGCCTTCCAACCCTCTTGAAGATCCCTGACCATCCACCCAGGAGCTCTCAAAACCATGACCACCCCTTCCCCCTCAAGACCCCACCCCGCCAACAGCCCCTCCCGCACCACGACCATTTCTCTCCCTATGTCATTTCATGTCATTTTATGTCCTATTATGTCGGTTATGTCTTAAAACTTGGTGATCTTTAATGTTAGAACAGATTATGTCCTTGAAAGTGTAGCTGATCTGCCCCTGCAATTTATCTAATTTTTAGGTAGGCAACCCGCAGTGCGGTTTTTAGTGGGGGAAGGGAGGGGAGGAGTTTTGGTCTTTAATATATAGAGATAAAGAGATCAGACTCAATAAATTGCAACACAGCCTCAAAGCGTCTTGAAAAAGCCCCAAATTTAGAGTCTCGTTAAATTTTAGCCGAGTTCGAACAATCCTTTGTGAGTCTTGAAGGGGTTTTAACAAGTTTTAAAGAATCTACAGATACTTTCTGAATAGTGAAACCTGTATAAACTCATTTCAGTGAATAATTCTTACGTGAACAAATTTCGAATCTAAATCGTCCAACTGTGTGAATATCGGCGCCGATGTAATGTTAAAATCGGGATGTTGTTCTTCACTAGTCGTCGTATATCGACTTATTGAATGGAATTTGAAATTGTCAGTACGAGGAACGGATACGGTTGCTATCAGTTCATCTGGTGGCAAAATCTACGAACATATCAACACAAATTTACCATTTACAGGTATTTACATCAACTAAACGTCATCTCGAAAAAGGTATTTCATCTTTTAGGTACAGAAGGAACGTATGATTGTATAATTAGGTATTTCATTTTACCGGATTGCGAACTTTTTATTCAGAAATGCTTCGGTAAAAACCAGCGGTTTACTTCGCATTAACGTTTCCGTAACATTTCACCGACTTCTTAATTCAAATTTATCGTAACTGAGATTGGTCACATCGTTGGTACCAAGAAGCAAGGGAAGAACTCACCTTATTCTCTTCGGTCGCTTTCTGTAATTTTTCGGCCATCTGTTTCAAACCCTGTTCTCCTAACGTAGTCTGGCGATTGGCTACCCTCTCGTTTTCGTAATGGGCGCGGACAATTTGCTCGTTTTTCCAAGGGTAGCCGAGTACAGTGACGGAAGGTCGACTCAAAAAGTAACGATTCAAAAGAGTTAGCCAAAACAATATCGGTTCTGCTAACAATTTTTCGGCTACGAGGTGAAGATTCAGTTTATCATACATCTGCAACGCATAGAATAAAAAGCAAAGAAATTTACTCGGCTACAGAGTTAGTCAAATAATATATAGGATTTAGACTTACATCTTTGACCGATTTTCCATACAAGGTATCGCGAATAAGCGTCATAGCGATTATATTTTGGGGTTCTTGTTCAAAACATAGAAGTTGTTTCAACGCAAATTTTTTAATCACAGAAACCATTCTAGTGTGGTTGATTTTCACATCCTCATCGACGTTGCCGGCAACTGCATACAATACACTCATCAGTTTCTCATGCAGGAGCGGCATCTTTTGAATAACGACATTGTCGAAAACCAGAGAGATCACAGAAATTGAATTTTCGATTACGCTCACCGAGACCTGCAACAAAAAATAGCCGAAAAGTTTTGGATTGGTAAGGAAGTCGTCCAGCATCTTTTCAAGGGGACGCAGGACAAGTGGATGGTAAGAATTTTAGTACACGGAAATCCTGAATCATGTATTCTGACTACGTGTACTTCCAGAAGAAAGTTATCAAACGAAAAATACGAGTAGTTTTTTTTCTCCTCCTTCAAACGTAATGAGCAAACGTTTCTTGGTCCTCAATGATTTTCATGATCTTCTTAACGAAGAAGTTGACTATTGTTACGCTAAGCTAGAGTAGCACGCCGAACCGTTTTCGATTTGAGACTGCTACACAGCACAACTCGACATCATCATTGATCTATTCGAGCCGATTTTAGGAGGAACTAAATAAACTCTCGAGATCATTTTCCTACACGTTTTTAATTTACCTACGGCAGATTTTTCTAAGTACAAAATTTATACACTCACATCACTACAGTAAGGGTCACTGGTCTCCACGAAATATTTCATCAGGGGACTAGCACCAGTTTCAGTCAAGTAGGTAAATAAAATTTGGGAGGCGATTACACTGAAACCAAACATATAGACATTAAAACGCTACGAAGATACCAATGAGATTAACAAATCTAAGTACAAATTGATGTCACCTAGAACTTACTGATAATATTCATTCACAACGGAAGGGCCTTGCCAGCCAATCATTACGTGTCCATTATCCTCCTGATCACAAGGGTAAGTGACTCCTCTAACGATTGATTTTTCCAAAGGTGCTACTGGCTTCTGCCAAGCTTTCTCGTACGTACTGGATCCCTACAAAAAGAAGCACGATGAATCTACATCAAGAAACGAAGTTCAAATAAACCGAATTAGAGGTCATTAGCTTCATCCCAAATATGCGCTGCTTTTTGAGTAATTCTTAGCTCATGCGTGAGAACAAAATTCATACTCTGCTTATCAACTTCTCCTCGAATTTGTAACAAGTTTCAATTAGTTTAGCTTCATCCACAGATCCAGCAACTACAATAGTCGTGTTCAAAGGGCGATAAAACTGTTTATGAAACTTTCGAATCTGTAAACATTGAATAAATCTATGTTACTATAATTTCTTCCGGCTGGCCGCAATACTATGAATTAGGTATTATACTTATAAAACTTCAATAACTGGAATACCTTTTCATTGTTAGTACAATATCGCAAATTACTAACTGCGCCACCGGTATCGTACCTATATCCGCAGTCGCGCTTATACATAGCTCTCTGAAATTCCATATAGGTAAGGTAATCGTCTGAACTTTCCAAACCCTGCATTTCGCAGAACACGACGCCTGAGTCCTTACCTTCTCCAGTTATATGGTAAACTTCGGTAACGAATGCAGCATCCTACAACACAACATATATCAATAGATCCCAGCAAATACTCGTCATACCGGTGTTACAAAACCATTGAAACTCACTGTCAATGTAGGGAAAAACAAATGATCCAGATATATCGGTAATAACGCGAGGAATCCGTCTGATCCAGCAGTAGATACGGTATAAGCTGTATGGTCAACATCTGAAATTCAGACCTCACATATAGTGTGCTATACATACAAAAATATAATCATGACAGACGATCCGATGCAAATTTCAAAAATAAAACCTAATCACGTTGATTCAACGTTACAGTGGATTAAAAGAACCGCAACATACCAGTCCATGCATTCGTGCCAGAAGCCAAACATCGATTTGCTAGGATATCCAAAGTACCCTTGTAAGGGAAATCAGTACTCCCAAGAAATATCAAGTGTTCTAACGTGTGCGGCAAGCCATCATCGTCTTCGGCTTCAGTAGCTTTAAATCGAACAGAAAATGTATCAAAGTAAACAACACAAAGTAATACTTCAGGTAACTTTTAACGGAAGCTCACCGACGAAAATTGATCCGTGCACCAAAGGGCCCGGAATTTCGGCAATTATAACTGTTAGTCCAGTTCGTGAAGACTTGAATTTCTTCACAGGAACAGAATCGGCCGCCAGACATTCGGCGAGCAAAGAAAATCCTTCGTAAGCCTTAAAACCCTCATTCTGCACCATTATAAAGAGTCTGTATTGCTTTGTTTCGTTGATGAATAACGATGAATAAAAAAGTTTATTACGCAATTGATACTGATGGAAAATTGGAAAAGTAAAACAAGACAATTACGCGACCAACGAATACGTTTAAAACTACTGACCGATGAACTTCAACAAATTTTTACATTCATGCGAACCGAGAAGATACGAGGATAACGCAGTTCCCTCCACTGTTCCAAGCTTCCAACGTACCAAGTCCACGAAAAGTTGAGAATGACGTCACGCTGTTGAAGCAGTGTAACACTAAACTAGCGATTCGAGCACAAGCGCTATTGGCGGTGAAACGCTTTCAGTGTGATACACTCCCATCCTCTTTCCCCTAAACGTAGGAACACAACTACCGCACAAGCCACGTTATCAGGAGACTCCGTTTAATACCTCTATGCAGGTCCCGTTGTGATCCGCCCTATGCTGCCCTATCACCTCTGGCGGGACGCGGGAGTTAATTCTTATCACTTATCATCGGACGGTGAATACTATCAATGCACTTGCTAATTTTTCGATTTTTCTCGTCTTCTTGGCGTATAAATTAAAAAAGTAGGAATTCAATTTCGCATTTACAGTAAACATGACTTCTGTTGCTGCGAATCCCTCCAGTATATTGCCATTAGGTAAGTTGCAAGCTTTCAAACTAACAACCTGTGTCACCGGTTCTAGGGCTGATAAATATTTTGATTTTATCCGATACTAATCTTGTTTCGCTCTTTCAATTTCTATTGATCTCCCGAGAACGAATTGTTTTGTTTTAGAACTGGTAGATAAATGTATTGGATCCCGTATGCACATAATAATGAAAAATGACAAAGAACTTTATGGAACATTGATTGGTTTCGATGATTTCGTCAACATGCTGATGGATGATGTCATTGAAGTTGAGTATACCGTCGATGGCAAGCGAATTACGAAGCTAGAGCAGATATTACTTAATGGAAACAACATTGCCATGGTATGCGAGCTAAACTTTTTATTTTGATCAAAGAGCCTTCCCAGGTTGAAATGACTATAGTTGTTATATTGGAATTTTTGCAGCTTGTTCCTGGTGGTGATTACGATGCCTCATGAGAAACTTTGGTTTCCTTTAATCTACAATTTGCAATTCCATATTATTTGTAAGGTTTTAATTAAAGATTTAATATTTACAAGTCAGATAGGCTATAAATTATTTATATCATGTTGATGTATCATATCAAATTGTAGAAAAGAAAAGATGCTGAGTATATCAACCGGTCTTAAATCTATCCTAGTTATTCTCGTATTCCTCTGTTGCTTATTATGGTAAATCAGCCTTCAAGAGATACACTCTCCATAGCTAGCCTCATGGAACTTATTTGGTGTTGGTTGTATCGATGTTCACACTCAACTCCTACGATATGGTTTACTTACTTTGTGGGATATCTCGGAAGGCCATTTGAACCCGTTGAAGATCGTAGGTTAGGTGAAACATCGGTACGCATAGAGTAACGCCCATTTACAACTGCAAAGGTGATTGAATATAAGTGAAAAGGGAATCTTGTTGCAGTAGTAGTAAATTGAGTGGTGGAACATTCGAAACGATTATGAATCGGCTGTTTTTAACATGAAGCTGTAGCGATCCTTTTTACAGAAATATCGAGAAAAATGTCTGCAACATTATTTTTTCTTCTTTCGGCGGTAAATTCTTCAACGGGCACATCGTTGTAAAAGCTCACTAACACATTCACAGAATCATGGTTTTAGAGGTGTCAAAATGCACATCGTTCTAGAAGCTACATCACGTCTTAAAACGAAGGGTTCCATTCAAAAAATACTGCATGAAAATTTCCAAGTCATATATTGTCTATCACTGGGAACTTAACTTGTGCAGCTTCACTGTACCTTATCCATACACACACTATTTAATACGTCACAATACATTACGGATGCCAGGTAATACTTTTAATACAATACAAAATATATAAATGCTGCATAACAAATACGTAACCATGCAGTTGAAGTAAGTCAACTTTGGTCGCGTTAGAGATCATACGAGTAACAATAAAACGATAGAGTACATACAACTATCGTATATAATTTATACAGTACAGCCATACAGGACGACAAGAATCTGCTCACGCATTGGTCGAACTTAAACAAAAAATCAACATCACGCGTTCATTCGAATTATAAGTAAGAGAATAAAACTAAAACTCGTTACATAATGAACGTTATCATATAAAATGCCTAAAATTAATATGCGGGCTTATTTAAGGTCAGTTAAGTCGATAATATTTAGATAAACGTCTGCTGTAAGTATTGCGAGATTGCATCGATGCACACACATCATCTCCATTCACTTTAGATGTGTTTTCCAAAATTTCAAACCAATATGACGCACGACTTGATTGTATGACAACAACATACGACATTCTCAACCCGGTAACAGTGATTCAGCATAGAAATCTGGCTCATCGTCTTCCTTGTCGATGGCGTCGGGTTCATCGCTATCCAGCTGAAAGACAACGAATAAATTAGTTCTTCGATTAGAGCGGTTATATCGGTAATTCGTAACGAGGTACAAAGAAATAAGAGGGAATATGCAACATACGAGTACTGGGCAGTTAAATAATAAAAATATCTTACGGCTCTTAATTCGGCTGGTGAAAATAAATAAACTAGTTGGGCTCTCAGCGGTACCATGAGCACAAGGAAGAAAGGAAACAACAAAGACATCGACGACGATTTTATGGTCCACAAAACGACCAAACAGAATAGCTGGATTAACGTAAACGAATACATTTTCATCGTCGGGACCTATAAAATTAGTTACATGAAATAATTTTCAGGAAACTTCATGGATTAGTTCATGTGCATTACAGCTCATAAGTTTTCATGCAGTATATTATGCAGTTATCATCGAGACTTTTTTTGTACTCACCTTACGCACATACGCAGTCTGAGGGTGATGCTTTACCGGCATAAGGAATAATTTCAATCTTTCTAAAAATTGGATTCCCTCTATCGACGAAATGCCCATGTACAAAAATACTCCGAATAATACTGCCATAGGAAGCCATCTTAAAATTTCGGCCATTAATACTGATAAACCAACAAGCGCCGACGTAATCAAAGCACTAACTCGTTGTTCTGCAACAAACATCAGATTTCATCATATACTCGTGTATTAGCTCTGCGAAGGGCACACTCATCGTAACGCATCAATATCATATCTACGTCTACGCGCAACTATCACATCAGACACGCTTCATTATCAATAAGTAATGGAATGAAAAATGCAACCGGTACCTCGAACTTGTATGATATGAGGTTTTTCACCAGGAGCATGTGTCGTCGACATGACCGTAACAGCAGACACGTGGGTAACAGATCTGACAGTTGCTGCGCACATCCATGGTGCACCGATTAGTCCACAGCCAACATTGGTGAAACACACCAATACTATATCTAAATGAAAACCGTTGCCTTTTTTCAGTTTTCGTTCTTTCTTGCCAATAATAAGCCTGCAATAATTGAAAACGGTTTAGCTCTCATAACTAGGCAAGATTTGTGAGTGAAAACATCGACCTCTCTCAGAATAACTTTTTGTTTATCGAACACAAAACTACTACTTATTACGCAGCAAGAAACAGAACCGTTATACAGGCAGGATACAATTCCTTCAACATGGCATTGTTGTCGACTTTGACGTAGAATTCAATCCGAAAACTAAATTATCATGTCGACATCAACTTTTGAATCGAATTTTGCATCAACTTCTATGTAGAATTTTACCCCGAAGTTGATGTCGACAATGTAACTCGACTTTAATAATTAAATCTAAATCAAATTCGGATAACAGTACACTATTGAAGAAGTAACGGATTTTGAACGTAAGTAAACGAGTCGAGCATCGTATCGATTGTGTTTCGAGTAGGCTACTAATCAGACTGATTTCAATACCGGTTAACCTACTCGCTAATGTGCGTCTCCATGAACACGAGAATGTAAACTAAAAGAGCCGGAATTATGGCGGCGAACATGGCCCATACTGGAAATTTCCCTTCGTCGAAAGGAGACACAATCCATCCTCTGTTTGAATCCGATGGAGATAAGCCATCTGGTACGCTCAGCCTTTCACTGTACGTATGTGAAGTTATGCGGGCTAAGGCACCAAACGCCACGATTGAAATTGGAACTCCGAAATCTCCGACTGCTCTTCGAACCTTATAAAAGAGGGAAAATACTAATAGTATAGTATGGTGTAGATAAATACAAATAAAATTTGGAACTGGGCGCCAGCCCATGGTAGTTCTAGTGGTTCGGTAACAGTTCGCGAGTAGATCGTTTTGAAAATTACAATCAGGGGAATTAAGTAAAATTAAATCAATTTATACTTACACTTCTACCGAGAAATTTACTGTTTCTAAAATGTCTCAAATAATACGCCAAGAAGAATGTGCCCAATGATAGGATCATGCAGAACAACGCGGTATTGGGTTGATTTACTGGGGACGGTTGCGACGGTTTATTTCTATAATTTAAAAAATACATAAAATAGTTTTCTTTTCATCAACGGAAATTATTATATTATATGACGTCAACATATTCGCTAAGTTCAAAATCATTCGACTGTTCCAGACCTCACCTACCAACAGATCAAGAACTACAAGTTCTATCATTTTGAAATTCTAAGACCTACATGCTGAATATTACGAATAACGAAGGTAGCTTTTACCGCGTTATTTAATTTGAAATTCGTATATATGTGAGTATTAATTCAAGTAACTCTTATTTTTTTCAATAATATATACTAACAATTCAGTGACATACTGCACCTATTTACATGGCATTTGATACTAGGTATGCCTATAACTATTTCTTTTGATAGTAGTTCAATAACATTCAATAATGGCAGAATAATTTCTGATCATAGTAGGATAACATAAAATAATAGTTCGTAACATTTAACGGCTACATAACTTCGGAGAGTGATGTAATTATACACAATAATGATTCAAATAACATTTTTACAACAAAGGGTCAAAAGCATTTGAAATTACATACAGAACATTTGATAACGGGTCAACTACTCATGACAACAGTCAGGTTGTAGCTAGGTCGCAGAAAAGGAGGTATTTTGAAAGTGAAAAAGGATTAATGAACGCTAGCGAAAATGTTTTAAATTGTTAGCAATTTCAAGTGAAAAAATAACATTTTTGCCACTCAAAGTGAAAGTTTACAACCCCCTCCCCCCAGTTATGACCCTGAAAACGACAGAAACAGTTCAATAGCCTTTAATAACAATTCAGCTTCTGCAAATAATTCAACATTTTATAACGTGTTTGTATAACTTTTCACATAAATGTTGAATAACATTAACGATTATTAACTATGAAATAAGGGTAACTGCCATGAATTATACATAATATAAATTATAACAATGTAATATTATTCGTCGGGAAGGAGGGCTCAGGGGGCTTTCAGTCAGAAAATGTTTGTCGGTTGCTCTTTTGAATCCGCCACTACCAAAGAACAATGATTCAGTGGTTATTTCGTAGTTTTAGCAGCCGTTATTTTGTTGAATTGTAGCTTCATGTAAACTTTTTAGATATCCGTTACGGTTAGGTCTTTGTCCAACAATTACACCTCCGTTACAAAATAACCTTTCAGTTATGAATTATCCAAATTTTATTGTTATGGGTTGTTCTTATACCTCCAGTAAAATTAAAAGAAAGGTAACAAAACACTCATATACCGCATCAAATTTAAATCCATGACAGATTAAGAATATTGAAACAATTTTGAATCACTCTAAATATTTGTAATCGCCTACACAAGGACGAGATCAATACTCGCGTAATAGAATGTAGCTAAATCTCAGCTAGTAAAAATACGAATACGTAGTTGTTTCTCATCTATCATGAAAAGTAAGTATGTACAAACCCAATCAATGTAGGTACCGTGGAACTCAAATGAGTACTGTTCTTGTAAGAACAATACTCATCCAAAGCACAGTACTCCTCCAATTTTAGTAACGGATGTTTGTGGAACAGCTGAAACAATAATAGGTCCGATAGAAAGTAAGATAATAAACCAAATTGGTCACAGATTATTATAATGCGTACATACTATATTATAGTCATTTGTGACTTACAGATATTATGTTGGAAACGCTCTCGTAAATGTAAATGAGAGAAATGAGCGAAGCGAAGATCTCTTCCGTAAAGCGAGTAAATACTTTAATGAAAACGCTGCCTTCGATACTAGCGACCAGTAAAGCAATTCCCATTAACCAAAATCCTATATAAAACCTCATAGTTAGGTAGTGGATTCCATTCTCTTTGCAGAACTGTAATACAAAGACGTGAATGCTACTTATAATAGACCTACACCATCCTATCATCTACTAAAGTATTTTATTTTCAATTTTATTACGTGGTAAAGCGACTCATCGAATAGAAGAAGAGGTCCAGTTGTGCCTATGATCATTAACGGCTGCCCAGCCAATAATCCAAATACTATTCCGGAAATGCAGGTAGATATCAACGTCTCAGATATCCCGATCTTTTGATCCGTTTTCTTAGCTAAAATATACGATTTGTTTTCTATATAACTAAATACTTTTTTTTTCCTTCTTCAAAATTTGTAAGATTAATGTTTATTACCAAATAAGTCAAAAGCTACGAAACCTAACAATACCTTAGAATCGCTCGAATTCGGAGCGCATATTCAATTAAGTAAACATTACGAAAATCTGTGCAAATAAGAAGTTTTCAAAAATTAGTAATAAACAAGACGTACTAACCGAATAAGCCACCAAATGTGATTGATGTCGACAGAGCAGCGAAATACATGAATATAGCCGCGGAAAAACACTGGTAATTCAGTCCATCCAAAAAATCAGTCTTGTAAAAGGGCGCTCTCCGTTTTATATCGTTGATCATACCACCGAAACATGTTTTCGTTCGACGTAGCGGATCATCATCTTTTTTATCGTCACTCGAAGCCAAAAGAGCTATTTGAAGGACACACCGATAACAGTGTAATATTTTTCAAGTTGTAAAAGTAATTCGAACATCTATTCATTTACTAACCTTTGCTAACTGATGCATCCTCTCGTAAACGGTTGCGACGTTTGCGAATTGCTTCGTTTTTCGCGCGTAGTTCTCGTAAAGAAAGCAGCGCATCCCTCTCCCAGTTACCCGGTGGTAGCACAATACTGTAGTCCAGGAATTCGTTGATAGCTCGTAATAAATCACGTCTTTCGGTAGCTTTGTAGGCTTCCTTATTGAAATCCTTTAACAGTCAAAAACTCAGCATTTTTCACACCGGCGCTAGATACCCGTTCCTGTACTAGAATAATAGCACTGAAGTCTTACCGAATTCGACATCAATGTCGAGATAGATCGACCGATTTCGTGATAATCGACGTCCATTTTAGGAGGTCCTAGTAAGATGAACATAAATCGGACTGGAATCTTAACCTGAAAACCAAAGTATATGATTAGATCACGAGACTGGGTTTCGCCAACTGAGAATGAAAGTATTATCGTAGATAAAGGCCTTTCTTGGCTCAACTTTTTTCACCGGCATGAGAGAAGCGAGTGTCGTATCCCTACTCAGTGCTACGCATCTCATTTCCTGTCAACTTATCAACACTCTTTTGTCTGTTTGTTGATCTATCTGCTTTCCTATTGTTTGTCTAATTGTTCGTTTGACTTCTCGAGTCCGAGAGTCAATTTTCGGTGATGACCAAAACGGGGGGCATTTTTAAACAGACCAACCAAAAACATCCAGACAGTACCGTACCTCGGTAACGGCTGGTAAAAAAATACCCTCGGCAAGTCTCACAAATGCGATGGCCGGCTCTTGCAAAAACTCCACAGTACCGACAAGAACCGTAGTAGCCTCTGCACCGGCAGGAATTCTTCTAAGAATACTTTCTTTTTCTTTTTGAATTCTACGATCTAGTTCCTCGGTAGAAGATAAATACGTTTCTTCTTTCATGTCAAGCTAAATAGAACAAAATGAGATTTTTTAAATTTAATTTTTAAAACTAGGAAAACAGAAGCATAAATCAACTGTATGTAATAAAGCTTGATGTTGATCAAAAATACTTGAAGCAGTTACCACGACTTCTTTAGGCTTGGAGCCGTCCGCATTATGGTTCGCCGACTTCACATGATCAGTTACATTAGTGGTATATCTGTTTTTCGAACTTTTTTCATCTTGCAAATTCTGCGTACACATAAAACCGAAATCAAAATCATTTTATTTGATTAAATATATACGCCCTATCGGGAAAATTGTGACGGTAGTTACTAGAAATTAAATTATTACACTTCCGCCGAAAACTGAAAATTCTCTGATCCTGGCCCAACATTCTGTGATGAGATCTCTGGACACGATTTCAACTCTCACTTTTTGAGTTATAAATGTGCTGAAAACTCAAAAAATATTAACGAGAAAGGCGAACCCTACTTCTTTTATTCCAGCGACTGATACCTTCACTACACATACTGTAAGAACGCCCGGAGTCGCTCATCTTGTCTACACATACATATTACATATCCTCAAATACGTTGACACCTTATAGTTCTATTCATTCAAGGATTTTAGAATATATTGCAAATGAAGTTTGCTCTTATTGGGCCAGGATCCAAGTACCGATCTCACTGTATTGCAGTCGGAGAAGACACGATTAAGTAATTACGAGAACAATATTTAAAAAAGAAACTCTGAAGATATTCTTCAATTAACAACTAACATTGAAAAATCATAACACCAAAAAACAGGGATTAATTGGCAATGTTTTAACAACATCTGTACGTAGATTAATGTTAGAAAACAATATTACATGTTCGATACAATTCTGAAGTATACGAAGAATAATCAATTTATTTGCTACCTCGGATTTTAGAAGGTGCATTGGAAAAAAATTAGTCGTTAGAATACGTACACCTTTTTACTTTATAAAGTATGATCTACAAACTCATGTGCTTCAACTAAATACGGATTCAAACAGTAGCCTGTACATCAAGTATTACTACAAGCAAAAATTCTAGGATTATGGATACAAGAGGCCGCTATCGAACATTGGATTAGGATTTAAATGATCTAATATCAAAAAATGTATCATACAGGAAGATTAAGGAAGATTACAACTGAATGTTTCGTTAAGAGCTTGGTCCGACATGTCAAGCCTGTCGTACTTCCAATACTGCTACAGTACGGGTTCTCGAAGCTAGAATAGTGACAAACTTCAGCCTACTGCTCGAAACTACTTCCTAATTAGTATGGCTAAAGGACGCTTAAAATGCAAACATTCAAAAATCCAACATCAACAATTTATTAGTTATGGGTTTTTAAAATTACATTTTTCGAGCTTAATTTTTTGTTCGGCCAAAAATTTTTTACTAAAAATGTTCATAGAGGGAGAGAGGGGATGGAGCGCAAACCACTTGTAGAAACATCATCTGACAGTAAAACATATACATTCGCTTTCCCGATCAGTTTTCGATGGTGTCACTACTGTTTTCAATTCTTGGCACCGAAACCCACCAGTTCATCTATTTTCAATAATTTGGAAAAATTATCATACTGTAAATAAAAAATCTCTTCTACTAACATTTTAGCGCCTTCAAACGTAAGAATATGCGAACTTTACCTATTTACAGAAGCTGCCGTTTACTCAAATAACAGAGAGCATCAACATTAACCGCGGGACATCTTGCATAATACTATTTAAAATTGTTTCCTTGAGAAAATTAATGAAGCTAAACATGAAACTGGATAACATCGACTATATATAACTCCTCTACAGAACAGTTACCGTTAAAGATTCGCACACGACATGCATTCAAGAGGATGTAGGTACATATAACACAGCAACCACATAAGACCAAATATGATAGTACTAAATACGGGCTTCAACAACACATGAAAATGAAAAGAAATACGCATGCACTGATACTCTATAGGTATGTACAATATAATAATATGGAGCCTACCACATCTATTATTCGCAACGTGAATCAAAATAAAGCAATTAAACATTAATAAAAATGGGAAAATGGAAGTGAACAATGAAAATGTAAGACATTACATTGTTTGTAGTAAGTGCTGCTTGTCCGCAAATCACTTCATCCAACCCCTGCATACAACACACCGAATAAAGTCAAATCAATAACTATAAAATATACGCAATAATGTTGAATTCGCGAGGACGCGCGAAAGTTCATGTCGGCATCATACCTACACATACAACCTGTGAACGATCGACTTACAGATCGAAGGTGCCCCGAGTTCAAGAATATGACCAGTTAATTAAGTTAATTTCTAAAATTTCGATAGGGAGCCGAGTTTCCGTTTCATATTGGAAGCGCTCAAGTTTTGTTAAAATGTTTGCATGAGGATCCGAGTTCTTATTCTCTTAGATTAGCCGATTTTATTAGCAAGTTTGGTTACATCGTCACTGGTCATTATTTGCTTTTCGAGGACACAATATCCATTTTTGTTTACATTCGTATCTCAGAACCAACACGCCGACTGAGCCTATGCTACACACCTACAAAAAATCATGCTATATCTCGATGAAGTATATAACCTCGAAACAACTGACTGGAAAATTCACATTTATAAAGGTATTTACATCAGCTTCATGATATGAATTGAACGCACCTGTAGACTCGTGTAACTGGCGGTATTTCTTCTAATGAATCGGAACCGTTCGCTTTCGTTCACGTGCCTGTGACGTAGCAACAAAGCCCGAATCACGGTAGGTTTTTCTTCTTCTTTAATGACTTGATCTATTGCCATCTGTTCAACCACACGGTAGGCTACTCCCGGTAACTCCTGTTCCTCCAGATCCAATAAAACAACTCCTACGACAAGAAGAAAATGAACGATATTGATAACGTCTTTGAAAGAGTTACTCATATTAATTACATACTACTAATGTTAAGCATACCTTCGTGTAAAATTGTTACAAAAATCTTCTGAAATGAGGATATATTATTCTACTAAATATTATCATGTATCAGTGGCGTATCCTGGTAGTTCGAAAAAGTTAAGAATTTTTGGACGTCAGATCAGTTGGTTAAAAAATGCATCTACGAGAAGGAATGGCTAGAATAGAGAAAGAAACTACAGCGGTCACGAAAGTAGGGAATATACTCAGTGGATATTGATTATCGAGGGCAAAATCTAACTAAATCAAATCTGAAACAATTGAAATATCTAATTCGAGCGAGTTGAAGAGAAAAAATGGGTAAGAGATACGGATATCAATATTTCAATTTCGAAAGTGAACTAAATAAATACTCTTTTACTTGGAGACCCCACCATGCAACTAATTTTAGACGAGCAAAAATCATGATCTTTTTGCTATCAGTTCCAGCTCTGGCATCTTAAAAGATACGGCAATTTCCTATTTTCATTGGTCCTAGTAAAATACGACACCAACGACCATCGAGCGAGTGGAAGAACAATTACAAAAACGAATATAAAACTCGATATAATGAACCTCCTCTCCATCCCACTTTCATTTCCCTCCTCTTTTCCGTTTACCTGTTATTCTGTCGCTCAAAATTCCTGCACATTCGAGTAATTACGAGATACTCAACATCCGTTTTGCTAATAAAAATCCTATACAATACGATGCTATTGAGTAAATTGTTATGTTTGCTTTTAGAGTATCAAAAAGAATGTCAATGAATTAATGTGCCTGCCTGCATAATGATGCGAACCAATTCTTTAATCGAAAAATCGCATTTCAAGAATGATAACGTAAAACTACACCCTGCTGTCGGTGAGAAATCTGGTGCAGTTCTGTTCCTCCCTTTCGAACCTCTTTCTCATCGATACACGGTCGTTCCTCCGTTTTCAGCCTGTAGAGGAAAACGCAAAACGACGTTATCCCTCGTAAAATTCGTAAGTATTTTTTACAATCGAATGAGTCGCCCAACTGGCACGCAGTAAAATCACACGGTAAAATGCCAAGGGTACGCCGCTGATAATACGAATTCATTCTCTAATTTTGCCGAACTACTTCGCAGTTGTACGTTCTCCGGTCACCCAATAAACGATACTACCTTTTAGCAACTAAAAATCAGAGTTTTACTAAATGCTTACGATTAATTAATCGATTTCTGCGAAATATGGAGACGTTCGAGCACGAAATGCATCCTAAAGCAACCCAACTGTTTTGAAAAGAAAAAAAAAAAAAAAAAAAAAAAAGAAAACAATCGCACATTTAACTGTCTGCTCTAATATGGTCGTTCAAAATAGTTTTCAATTTTATTCGAACTGGAAATATTGAAAACAAGATATAAGAAAGTGGCAGAAGAAATCAGGGCATAACCTGTTTCCAAACAGCGTCGTAAGTTCAAAAGCGAATGGAAACTCAGCGATGCTACGTGCGGACGACCCCAACGATCGGCACCTTCTTCCACATCCTCTTCGTATTTAATCCATCTGGCCGTTTCTTTCCATTCGCGATCTTCACCCACTCCTATCAACTCATCCAGTTGCACGAACACCTACAAGATCGAAAGCACATATTACCACATTGCTGCCAAAACAAAGTAATGCATTTACTCGAGAGATGAGTATTTCGATTACAAAAGGTATTTGGTTTGCTTTGGCAAACACCCTGCTTGATTTGGACACAATGTCTTCTTCTCGTTATGGGATTCCTTAAAAATACAAATTGCAAACAGACTCGATACTTCTAATCCATTTTATACATCAACTGGATTTTTCTTTAATTTAGATCTAGTTAGCAATAAAGAATGACGATCTTACTTCATGCGGACTGTGATCGAAACATTTCTTATAAATTTTTATGGGAAGCGCTGAAATAATACTTTCGGGACCACGTTTATTCAGTATCGACGAGAATGTTGATTTGGTGCTAAATCTTCTCTTATCTCTTGAGCAGTCGAACCTATGACCTACGAAAAATCAAAATAAAGAATAAAATTATAAAAGCGACGCTGTAATATCGTTGTACTTGCGGTTATGTTTTGTGAAAATCTCCCCAAGAGCACTAATAATTATTAATTTTTTTTTGTCAAATTTCTTAAGAGGAGCGCAACAGATAACGCTGAAAAAATCCTTGTCGACTGAAACTATCATAATTTATAACAAAGTTAGTAACACGAAAAAAAAGAAAAAAAAAAAAATAATAATGAAAATTTCTAACTAGAAGCTTCGCCAATTGTCATCTGACCATTTGGCCAACTTACATGATTTCACAAGGCACAACCGACATAGACCTGTTTTCATTTCGAAATTAAATAAAGTAAACTCACTTGTTAAATCATCCTGTACAAATTCCTGCAACGGCTCTTCAAGCTTTAGAATAAGTTCGTAAGCTCCCTCTTCAGTGTTACCTGCAGCAGAAGTCTTACGCACTCTCGCAGCGTCTCCAGCGGCCATATTATGCTTCCTCGATTTCTTATGATGGTGACTGTTGGAACAGAAAGCACGCTGCTGTCGGAAAAATTCAAATTCTGAGGTCATCAGGACACGCGATTGGATTCAAAGCAGATTACCTGTGTTTCCTCTTCAGTTTATGGTCTACCATATTTTTATGATGTTCGGTGGCCGTCTTCTCATCTTGATGCGGTAATGAGTCAACTGGCTCTTGAGTACCTGATAAGCAAATGAATAACGACAATAATAATTACAGTGACACGAGTAAATACACAAGTTAAAATTCCGTCAATAACCCATGATTAATGGACGGGTAATTTCACGGAGATACGAATACGTAGGGTTGCTCAATTTTCGAACATTTCGCGAATGCTTAACAATATTTTCGACGATTGTGTGATTATGTACGGGTACAACAAACAAGGAAGTACGTACTCAGTGTAAGCTATGAACTTAAGATGAACATTTACACAGGAGACTAAATTACATATACTGTTGGAATCACTTAGGAGGACTCAAATAGAAACTTTTTCTCTTCTGAGATGTTAATTGTACGGCTAATCAAACTAAAACCTGAAAGACAACCCCTCTCATTCTCCACAGCCGAAAGCGTCCTCATTTGCATTCTTCTCTTTGCTCTTAAATGGAGCCAACATTTTTTCATAGGTCAACGATTCAGCATCCAACATTAATTTGGCTGTTTTGAGGAAAGTCATACACTTCATGGAGAAAAGAACTGGAGTCACATTCACTTGTAGATTGATAACTGAAAATCGCAGTTTAAACCGCAGCTAGCCCAATGAGGCCAAAAACTAAAAAAGTTTAAATCAAAAATTAAACTTCTTTAGATCCCCCCCCCCCAACAAAAAAAATCTACTTATCTGCCAGAGTTTTATCATAAGCATACGCCGAGAAATTTCTAATACTCAAAGAATAAACATCCTGAATGTCTGTTCTCCATCACCTATTCCTATGTGCAAAATCTACACACTCGTAGGGGTGGGACGGTGGGAAAAAGCATTTTCAGTAATGATGAGGATGTAGAGAAACAGATCCGGGACTAATTCCCATCTTTTCTATTATTTTGCGAAACTCGATACTTCAGGAATAATACCGGAAATGCAAGTTTGTCCTCTATTCTAATGGTAAAGTACAGCCCTGCAGGGTTATTTTAAACTTGTCTACTTGCTCAGTGAGTGATTCCACAATGACTAAGAAAATATAGACAGATACATTTTTGCAGAGGTAATCCAAAAAGCCTACTGTTTTATTACTTCTTTTGTCCATAGGTAGGCTAGCGATAGCCTGAAGTTTGATTTCGCTTCCCCTCTTTCCTCCTCCATCTATAAATGTAGAGATCTTTGATGGGATTACTTTGATCTTCACTGGGAATTTCGTCCGATCTAGTCTCACATCATATGAGGTACTCGTGTTCATTTTTTTTTTCATAATGAGTGTCACCAAAATGCTACTACATCCTGAACTACCAGGGGAGAGCAATTTTAATCTGACGATAGAAGATAAACGTAATGAAATCTTTGCGAAAAGAAACGAGGGGGTACAGGTTTAGTTGCATAAAATGATCATTCGATGTCATACGAGGTATGCAGAAAAAAGTGCTCGCAACTGGAAAAGCCCATACCACTAACACGGACGAATCGAAACGACTTAGGATAGGAAAGGACATCTAATTTTACTAACTGAGGATCCGATTTTGCCAATGAACAAAAAATTTTGAGTCGACAAGCAAAAAATGTCAACACTTTTCGGATTCGGCTAACTAAAGGTCGATTTTGCTAAATTTTCCAACTCTGGAAGATATTTGGTGGAAAGTCTTCCTCTCCATTCAGTGCGACACTGGTCACAACTACCACGAAACATTATTCTAATCAAGAGATAACGAACGATACAAAAACCAGAAAAATCATCTGGAACCCATCAAGCCGTAAAGTACATACTCGCATAGAAAAATACCGTTTTTTGTTAAACACAAAACTGCGGACTACATGATAAAATAGAATTTTCGACAGTATGATTGATTCACTGACCGAGTACACACAAATTTACAGGACCTAATTTGATTTTATCGCACACTCGCCCGCTGCGAAAAAATACCCTCCTTACAATCGAGTACCTATGATTGTAGAATTATGTGAATCAACAAAACTTTGTCAACATTTAAACAAATAGATGACACACACACAAAATGCGACAGTATGGAGACGAAAGAATGTACCTGAATCAATCATGAACTCGACAGTCATAACACGAAATCCCTAATCAACGTTCTGATAGACGAAAACGAATATAAGTTCGCTGTAAGTAGGCATCGATTTTGAATTCTTATGACTAAAACAGATGATATTATCGAGCACAGTCTACGTGGATTCTGATTTCTGCAATCGAACAGATTCAAAATCGAAGGCCAAGAGCTACTTGCCATCGTACTACTTACCAGCACTGAATTGTACACGTCTGTCCGGTGATGTATCCGCATGTCCAATCGCAGCAGCCGCTCTCTCAGATAGCACGGGTTTTTCGGACGAATCATCGTAGAACATCAATTCTGTTCTGGTGGCCTCAGGAGTTACCTCGTTCCTGCGAACGAAAGAAAATCAGCGTAAGATACACTAGTTACTCAATACTCAAACTTCACCGTTTGGACTAAGAGGTGGCTCTACAATAAGACGAGTAAGTTCGATAGGTGAGAACTGAGAAAAATTGAAAATTCCTCTTTGACAGCGACTAATCATACCTGCAACTTGCTATTCATTTTCAGTTTATCAAGATCACCGATTGGGAGGGATCGAAAAAACAAAAGGGCGAAGCAGAAGTCAACCTTGACACTGAGACGATAAAAAGAACCATAATTGGCAGCAGCGGCGGGGCTAGCTCATATAGATGGCTCATTGAAGTCTTAATTCAGTATGAATACATTTGATTATTCAAAAGCGAGATGGAATACAACGAAATTTTAAAAAAGTACCAATCATAGTTTCTTTGATGTAGTTAACCATTCCTCTTAATTGATAATTTTCTAACGTAAATCAAGAAGTATAGAGCTTCATTAAATATGTGGATACAAATAGGCGCATTGATTCCATCATTTGACCTCTGAGAAAAAGTTTTTCGGATTATAACCAAATAATCACCTCGAATTTTGAACAATGATCCGCATTTTCAAACTTCGATATAGCTACTATTTGAATATAATGAGAAGTGCACTCCGCTTGTTTTCGAAAACTTGAAAAATAGAGCTCGAGTTTTCAAAAGTGTAAAAACTATCACTTGAGGTTACTTTTGAAGTCGCGACTGAAGTTACGCAAAATGACAATCGCAAGACAAGAATCCTCAGAGCCGAAGAGTAGAGGGGGCCAAATGGCATACTTGATGGTTTTGGCACTGCAAACACCGGAAATTCGAAAACAACATACTCACACACATACATGAAACTGACACCCTTGAGCCATATCCAGTTTTATCTAGACCTTAAATCAATCTGATTCTTTCGTAATCCTCAACATTTTTTTTAACAAGGTACAACCGATCCCACAGCTCTGAGATATTTCCCATGTTTTCAGTCTGGCGCGAATAAAACACATCCTCATGATTATCACTCTTACCTAAACGAGTTTGATGAGCGTTACATCGTCACGTGAAACTGTATCGACTTGAAAAACAATCCAGGACTGCTCAGTGCTCACGTTTCTTTTTAGGAATAGACAAAACGAATGCCTCATACAACCGTTCACCCGCGACTAGTCCTAGAATACAATTTACACTCGAGAAACGATTTTTACAAGTAGCGTGGCTCAACAACTTTTCAAAATAAACGATTTATAACACTCCGAGGATTATCAATTATTCACCAGCAAAATGACTCGCAAATGAATTTACATATGAGTAACATTCGTGAATTACTTTTTCACACGCCAGAGGAGGTAAATTTTATTTATCTATAATTAAAATGACAAAATGACCCCCTCCCCCGGGTTGAAACTTTCACATAACCACACCTCAGCTTTGATATAATGTCACAAATTAATGTAATGGAATCCGAGAATACGCAGAAGGCGATTATCAAATAAGTGACATGGGAGCACCCAATACAAAAATGAAGTTCAACTGTTTTTCTGTAACAAAAACAGAATATATCATCTCATGTACATTTCTTCTTCGATGTGAGGGGGTATTGATCTTCAAATTCTGGAAAGCAACCATAGAATTCTATTTTGTCGAATCTTGGATTCCCTTCGTAAAAAATTACAATAGAAAACTGCACGGCTAATTTACAACATGGTCAGTAACCAGCTCCCGTTAAATCATAAGGATAAACAGGGAAGTGGAAAGAGCTTCTTAAGCCGATTTGGTTTAAAAATTATCCAGTACTTTACATGCAAATCCTTGAAAGAAAACACGAATTTTCAAGCAAAACATATTAAAACAAAACAAAAAAAAAGGAAAGAGGAGAAAAACTTTTATCGCACAAGGTAGAAGGTACATACAACAGTTTACAAAGCGATAAGAATTTCACCGTATACTATTCTCATTTCCAAGCTTATACCTGCTCCCCCTTCCGTGGCTTCATGGCATTTATAAGTCGATCATACTCGTAGTTTCTACACCAATTCTTCATATTTTCCCCTTCAAGTACAAATCCGAATCAAATAGTTCAATTAGTAGAAACTTTTGAGAGTATTTTCCTTTACAAGAAAGTAATCGTATATTTAAACTTTTAACTTTTCCATAAGATGAAGGACTCAATTAGTCAGCCTCTAAACACCCCACAGAGTCTGCCTAAGAATTCAATGCTCTCTATCAATAATATTTATTCTTCTACTTGTTAATCATAAGGAAGTTCCGTCTTCAATATACAAAATCTACTGCAAATTTGAAAGGAAGACGGAAGTGACACCCGAAAATGAGACTACGGGGTTGAAGTTCTTTCCAAGAAGCAACAACCTGAGAAAGTTCCAAATATCTACAGGATTTTAGCGAGTCGACAGAGCTTGGACAAATCTAGAGACTTGGACAGAATTTTTACGAGTCTTGACACATCTTAAAAGAGCCTTAAGACGTCTTACCATTTTTATCCGTATATTTTAATGAAGTCTTTGCCAATGTCACAAAATTTCAATGAGTTTCAAAAGTTTTAATAAACAGGGCAGAATTTTAACAAGACTTGACGAAATTATCACGAGCCTTAAGGCGAGTCTGAAGCCTCTCGAGAGTTATAATAATAATGTCTCAACGATTTGTTGCAGAAAATTTATAATAACTCTACATAAATAAAAACTAGAGGTGTCGAGTCAATTAACTTTTACAGGGTTCGGGTTACGGTATGTTTTTCTTATAGTAAATTTTATCAGGTTCAGGTCCGGCTTTTTCCGTTGGGGTTCGTTCCGGGTTTGGATTTTTCGAGTTCGGTTCGTTTTTTTCTTTACCTTCTTTTTTCCCCTTTCTTTTTCGAGCTCGGGTTCAGGCACGACATCGTGACGTACATTTGAAAAAAAATCTATTTTTTACTTATTTTCCCCATTTCTTCTTACAGAATTCTACATTTCTTGGAAAGGCATGGGAATTTTCATTCATTTAGCACTGATTCTTGAAATGACGTAATTCCACCGTCATTTAACATCAATGGTCCATCAATTTCCTGTAGTACTGAAAACTTATACTTTTTAGCTACTCAAGTCAGGAAAATGAAAATTGTCATACCTTCCTAGGAAAAAAAAGAAGAAAAAAAGAAAAAAAGAAAGAAATTTGTGCAAAGACGTGGGACGAAATGAGAAGAAAAATGCTAAATAACTTCGAAATTCTAATGTTTTGATCATATTCATACTTATAGGGTAGCGTACCCGTTTTTCACCACGTTTTGCGCAAAATTTAAGTTATAAAAAAAAAAGTTTTTACATGAAGGGGTCAGCGCAGAAATTAAATAGCGAATGTAAATACAAAGAAACAGCAGCAGGTAAGTAATTTTCTTGAAGAGTAATGAATATTCTACAGAAAGAGACAAATTTTAAAAGAAAAACTTAATTTATTACAAATCATTTAAATGACGGCATTCGAAACTCGTAAAATGCAATTTTTCCATTTTTCGACATGAGAGGTTGCGAAAACTGAAACATAGGTATTCTGTTTTTGCCATTACGATAATTTCGTGTTTTAATACCTACATATTTTTATCAAGTTTTTTCACAGTCGACTTCAAATTACGAGTTATTTTAAATTTCGTACAAAAAATAAAAATGTCTTCAAAAAAAAAACCGCCGAAAAATAGAAAATTCTCAAAGTACTCTGAGGAAGATCTGAAATATCCTTTGGATGCAACAGCAAAAGGAATGCCGTAAATTTGGAATTTTAGTCATACATGAAAACTTCAACAGGTAGGGTACTTGGCCCACATTTTGTCCGTATACCTAATTTCGTCCCCCATTCTATCTCAGCCAGTATGTGCCACACTCTAACGAAAACTGCACAGATGTGTTCTCCGTCATCCAGTTACCCACTACAAACATCGGTACGGCATCTTTATCCCTCTTTGTTGCAGTAGTGAATGACAATTTTTTGTTGTTGTTAAGATCGGAATTTTGAGAATTTCCAGTGCTTCCCATCGATATTCAAAAGTAAGTAATTTTTCACCACATATATTATACTATCTTACAGCTTAGAAATTGTACTTGCAGAGTATCCACTTGATTTTTCGATTTTGGTTAATATTTGACACAGCAAGCGAAATGTGAAAACTGAAAAAGTTCCTAATTTCGTCCCCCTCAAAATGTGTTTGAAAATCGCTATGAAAGTATGTAGAACGGTGATTTTGATACGTACTTGATCGTTTTTTTTTTTATACTTTTAGATGCCGAATCCACCTAAGCGAAAGAAGTGGGATACTGAGTCGATGCTGAATGCCTCAAAAAGTGCCGTGAGGGTAAAATGGAATACAAAACAGCAGCTAAAGAATGCAGAAAACGACTCTAGTGACGAAGGCGAAATCTCCTGCAAACTTTTGCAACGGAAAGTACTCTATAGATCAAAGGGGTGAGGCCTGGTCGAGGTGCACTTGATGTTTTGAATGGCTGCATGATGAATGCACAGCCGAAAACCCGAAGTCGAAAAACTTTCTTCGTGATTATTGTCTTAATGAATAGATTAGCGTACATAGGCGCAAATAAGGGAGGGGGCTTAGCCCCCAAACTTCTGAACAGCCCCGTAACACTGAAGAATTACCAAAGAAAATGATGCGGGGTTGGTGTTGCTTCATAATAAGAGGGCTTAAGCTCCCCCCCCCAAGTTCTGAGCCCTATTTGCGCTTCTGTTAGCGTACCTATTGTTTGTATGAATACAGTTCGTAATTAATTTTTCTCAAATATACTAATTTTTCAGCATTCTTCATGATTTGTTAACGTTTTCATAGAAAATTATAGGGGGATGAAATTAGGCACCCACTTTTCCTTGACCCAAGAATGGCCCATTTTGGTTTTTGGCCTGGGGCAAGTTTGGAAAAATTCGACCGCGGGAGGTTATGCCCAAAGGTTTCAGGTACCCAAATCACATTTTATTAGGTTAGAGAAATCAAATGGGAGGGCGTGGGGGTGAAAACAGCTAAGGGTGACGAAATTTGGGCCAGGTGCCCCAGTATGCGAACAAATAGGAAAGTAAAAACGCATATACTTGCGTAAAACGGGTGCTAACTGCGAGTGCTCGCCTGGAAATCATGGTGCCAGCCTACATTCCGACATTGGCGCCAGGATTACACCAGATTTGAGCTCGATTCTAGCACAAATCGAGCATCAAACGAAAATTGGCACTCAATTTACACCAGGTGCCACAGTCGGGCCAAATTTACGCTGGCCTCGAATGGCCCAAAATTCCGGTAACGACGCTTGCAAGCATTTCACATGGAAGGCACTAGCGCCAACCTGACGCAAATTTGACGCTGGCTCACGATTTCCAGGCGGGTAAGAAAGTAGGCAGAGATCCAATACTCGGAAAGGCAATAGGAGAAAAAATGATCACCTGGTTAAAACAAATAATCATACAAAGCCCTACAAACCAAAAAGAATAGGAATTTTCTACCTTTGAATTTTGTAAAATTACTCCACAATTTATTTTTATCCGATTTTGCTGAAATTTACTACCTATGTGAATACAAAACGCTTCTCGCTGTAAATTTCCGCAAAAAATTGTAATTTTTCCGATGGTCATTTGCTACACTTTGAGTACACTTTTTCCTTTTCGTGAAGAAATAAACCCCATATGTTAATGAATTTTTTTGTTGGTCTCACTTAGTCCCACCGAGTACTAAAATATTGTCAAAGGAAGCTGACTCATCCTGTAATAAAATTAATAATACACTAAATTTCAGTAGGTGGGGAAAAACAGCACTCAAAGAGGCCAAAATGGAATATAGATGGCAAAATTAGGGCATTTTCGACATTTCCCCCCCCCCAAATTGAAATAATAATCTCTGGTAGAGGCTTATAGTTTTGAAAATTATTTAAATAGAAGATAGAATCTCAAACATTTAATAACATATACACACGTCAGGCACATCGTGGTTTAATAAGTCAAAATAAAAAGTCGAAAATGAAAAATCGCTCTTTGTGGCGAAAAACGGGCACGCTACCCTACAAGCTAGCTGCATGGTGGGTTGATTGCATTATTGTCAACTCAGATTGACTGGAAAAGACAATACTCCCAAAATGAGACGAAATTCAGATAATTAGATCTGTATCAGTTATCACGTTTTCGTACAAATTGCATCACTAAATTATTAATGCCATTTCGATTACTACGGCGAGATCTTGAATTTTACGATGAATCAAGATTTTGAAATGCTGCAAATTTATCGGGAAGGTTCCAAAAAAAAATAAATACCCTCCCAACAGATTCCCAAATGGATTTCTTTCCCGGAAGAAATCTATATAAGCATGTATGTATACTACTACGTCGACATCCCCAAATCTAAACCCAAACACAAACTTAATAAATTCTTATTTCTCTGGTTTTGGATTCGTAAATTCGAGTTACTCAGTTTTACGCGTTTTTGAATTTCAGGTCTTTATTTTCTTGTTTTTCTTAATAGCTTTTTCGGATAGGGGTTGGGATTCGACATTCCTACTAGGAACCGCCTTCACCCCCACATTTACTTTCACTCCCCCCCCCCACCATCAGGAAATATTCAGAATGTAAGGTAGAGCGCGGCAGCAAACCACTGCCCGCCAAACAGTCGAACAGATAGACAAGTGAGTAGACAGCCAGTGAGATAGATAGATAAATAGATAAATAGGCAGGCAGGTAGACAACAAATAAATAAATATATAGATGTAAAGCGTGGGGTCTGGCTGGCCGAGTGGATAGCGCACTGGTCTTGGAATCCTGAAGTCCCGGGTTCGAGCTCACGTAGCAACTCGCTACATTTCGACCTAGGCCGGTTTTTCGACAAGAAGAGAAGAGGGCTAAGGCAGCCTTAACAGCCTCCCCGACGTCTCTGAAGTAATGCTCGAAAGGGCGGATTCCAGGGCTCGGATTGAGAACAAAATTAGAAAAAAGAGATGGAAAGCGTAGCCGTGCAGCGATCAACGCCGAGCAAAAGGCGTACACGAGTGATTAGCGTCGGTGATAAGATCGCGTTGCGGACTTGCGGAATGACTAAAAAGCGAAGCTCTTCAGTTTTGCTCTAATCGAAAACAGTTATGTTTTCGTTTGCTTCGCAATTACTTACTGTCCTCTCCTAACCCATTTCTTGGAATAATTTCAGATCATGTTATACATACCTATCACAGGGCGACACTTCGTACTTTTAAACTGTAATACTGTCGCTGTTTTCCAAACAGAATACCGAATTGTCATTTATCGCTGATAAAGCACTAGCATTGAAGAAAACCCGATACGGTCGCGAATAACACGATATTGCAAATATGTTGACAAGAACTTTGTCGGTGAACAAATACAACATATCGAGTCCAGTAAGTTAGTAAATTTTCAAAATTTCCAGCATTTCTACGAAAATATAGCACATTTTCGAGGTTAAGGTTACAGCGAACGCGGGGAATATTAAATCAGAATCAACTGCGGGGATTCGGTGACAGCCCGCTGAACCGACCCTTGATAAAGCATATCGAGCTTTCAAGAAGATTCAAGCTCCTCAGTGGCGATAATGTGAAGTAATTACAGTCGCGACGCGACATCGTTCGAAAATGACGACTAAAATGCTGGACAGGCCACGACATAACACTTCATCGAAGGTTAAAGAAACTGTCCGAAATAACTTAAGATTAAATAAACAGGAGCACGTAATAATTGATGATACGAGAAAATGAAAACCACTTCAACGTTATACCGCTTTAAAGTTTGATAGCCGAGGGCACAATCAATTTTACCATCAACAGTTTCGAGAGTTTTGACAAGTCAAAGTGTATTCAAATCCAAGGAAAAGAATTTTCTCAAAAGTTCATTCTTTACTAAGAAAAAATAACGCAGAAAGTTCTCGTGCGCTCATTTTGCTTGTCCTTACAAGGGCGTATTCCACGGTTTCTTAGGAGGGAGAGGAAGGGGGTAAAATTTTGGACACCAGAAATGTTTGCATGCTGTTTTGATAGTACGGACTGTCGACTTAGCTCGATGCTTTCCCAGGAATTCCATCCGACAGAGTTGACTTTTGCTGACTGACAGCCACACATTTGGGAATAGCATTTGTTTTCCAGCCTTTCCAATATTATACTGGAGCTCTTTTCGTTCGGTAAGGAATATAAGAAAAAAATGTGAAACTTACTCTTCGTTGTTTTCTTGTCCATCCGGCGCGTCAAGTTTTTCATTTTCGACTTTGCAGTTATTATTCTGAAACATTCGTATTTTTTATATAAAATACTAATAAAATTAATTCTTTCGCCTTTTGTTCTTTCAATTTGACAAAACGAAGAAATGATGCAAGCTGTATGGTGTCCTAATAATGCGTATAAGTATAAACAAGAATGCATAAAATTCAATCGATCGAAGTGGGATGAATGTTAAAATACAGCTAATTTCGATCGACTATTTGTTTCATTAATTTTCCAGGAATTCGCCACAAAATCGCCATTCATCGATTTAGTATGCTTAAGATTTTTGATTTGCTCTAGGTGAATTCAATTCAGCACATAGGGTTTCTTTTTCACAGCGAAAAATATCTGAAGGAGAAGTTTGGGGTCACGCAGGGCTTATCCGCTCGCCAAGAAAACCTTTGAACCCCCTTCCTTCTAAAGAAATCAATCCCTCCCTTCAAAAAAAAAAAAAAAAAAAAAAAACTATTCTGAAATTTTGTGGTTCAAGTTACCTCAGAAATATCACTTTATATCTCTACCGCTGCCGCTGGGCACTACAATCACTACACTGGCAACAGATGAGAAAAACCTGCCGAAAATCAAGTTTAGTAGCGACCCAAAGATTTGCTGTGTCATACATCATATCAAGATTTCATGGATTAGCTTTAAATGTAATTTCGCAAGTATCGAGTATGTTTCGCTCATTATACAGCACAATAATTGATCCGAAAATGTACAGCACTATAAATCTTCATTTAATCCTCCTGAATGGTACGAGCTAAAGTATGTCATTGACAACACTTGAACGATCATGCTATTCATTCTGCTAGTAAGTATTACAATCTGATTTCAATCAAGCGCTATGAAACTGATACGCAGCTCATAAGATCAACCTTGTTTCAATTAATCTCTACACACTTGTCGAGATGCAGTGAAACAATTCTTAACTAGCCACGATCATACGGGGAAGCCAGGGGAGCAACTGCCCCTTTAGAGAGAAAAAAAGAAATTTGAAACACTTCAAGGATGACAAAGTCTTATCGAGTTTCACACAAGCATACTTGAGTTTCAAAGAGTTTTTAGGAATCCTCAACACATACTATGAAGCGTCTTAAAGCCGTAAATCAGCGTTGTGCCGTAGAATACATACATGGCGTCAAATGCATCAGCATTCTACGTGCAAAATGAATGGTGTAGAATAGCTTGAAATTCGTGTAGAGTGTGTAGAAGGCGTGAAATGAGTAAAACGCTATGTAATTCAAACCAAAATGCCAAAAAAATTAACTTTCAAAAAATTGATTTTTTTGGCTTTTTGGTTTTGGTTATACAGCATTTTACTCATTTTATGCCTATTCTACGCATTTTACCCATTCTGCACATTCTATACATATGTTACATATTTTACATCGAAAACGTAGAATAGACATTTTACGCGTAAAATCCCATAGCTGCCGCAAACGAGTCTCCAAGAGTCGTGGAGAGTTATAAACAAAGCTAGAAGATTCTTAAAGAGTAAAAAGTCTTGTAGAGTTATAATCAAGTTCAGTGGAGTCTTCATCAAGCCTGAAAGAGTCCAAACGATTTTTTAGCAAATATGAAAGTCAAAAAGAGTTCTAAAGAGTTTGGAGCACGCCTAAAAAAGCTTTAATTGATAATGCGACATTTGAACTGCTTTAAAGAATGCTGAGCAAATTTGGAAATGCCTTAAGAAGATAAACAAAGTCTACAAGATTCTTACGCGAGCATTGAAGATTGAATAGTTTAGATAGTTTTGAGGATGTCCCTTTCCTCCTCAAGGGGAAAACTAGATCATTTAAAAATAAACTTTCAAAATTCTTCGAGAATTGTCGCCCAGAGAATCCAGCAAGCTGATGAAATCTGGCAGTGCACTTGTAAAATATTTTAATTTTCAACATCAATAAGGAAATAGGCAGCAGGGCAAATCACTTAAAAACTTCAAGTATTTCTCATCCCATATCCTCTCACTCATTCATCGCCGCGAGGGTGTAAAAATGACCCCAAGTACTCAAGAGGGAAGAGAAGGTAAAAATTATTAAATTCTTACACATTTCGATCCGAAACTAATTTGAATTTTCCAGGAAGGTGCTGGAATCCAGAAATTCTTCAGAGGGAATATTTTGAAATTCTGAACTATTAGCTGTCCTTCCAGCAGTAAAAGTAAAAATGGACCCAAATGTTCGAACGTTTTCAGCCACTATTGCGAATCTATCCGTAATTGATAGTAATATTAATAAGCATGCAAACTGGAAAACGGTTCTACGTGGTCACGAATTTATCAAATTTGTCAATAAATTGCACGACTACATCGGTGAAGGGGAGAACCACTATTGTATTTTCTTGGTTACGTAACTCTCTTTTTGCTAAACCAGCGTTTAATAAGACCTACAGAGTTGATCAATTTTGTTCACGATGTTAAGCTTCATTCTCTCAAAGAAAGAACGTATTTTTCTACAGAGTTCGACTTCATTTCTTCACAGAAAGAACGCATTTTTCTACAAACAAACGTGTCGTTAAAATTTGACAAATGGATCGAGATGGGAAGAACGGGGGGAGAGAGGGTACACTCGTACATTTTACTGAAGAACTAGTCAAAGGAGGAGCAGAGGAAGAGAGGGTACACTGGTACATTTTAAAAAACTGGTCAACTGATGACTAATCAACTTGGGAGCGTTGGGACTTTTTCGTTTTTGTTTAGAAGCTCGTCAAGAAATATTTCCCAATTCCGAAAGATCCAGAGCAACACATCGACAAATTCTAGTCAACGATCGGCTACATTTTAGAAGCGTCGAATCGGATTTCAGTCACACTTTCTGCCCCCGCCCCTTCGCTAAAAATTGTTCCCATCGGCATTGTTTGCAATACTTCCCAATGCGGTTTTATTAGACCACCATTTTTCTAACAATATTCATGATTCAGCACAACAACCAAGTATTTAATTCCACGAAAACCATTGGAAAGTAAAATACAGACTACAGAATCGTCGGTTTCAGCAGTCACACCATTAAACACATTCCTATACGCAATTAATCATCGTACTCCATGCAGCATTTTTATACCGACAGGGCCGCGCCCAGGATTTAAGTAAAATGGGGGGGGGGCTCAGTCACAGATCCTCCCTCCTCCCCGTCTGGACCCATATTGCTTTTTCGTGTTTTTTGGCCAATGGGGGGTTGACAACCCCTCTCCCTGTCGGTACGGCCTTGTATACCGATATCGAACGTACCATTTTCCAACACGATACCTTACGATTTAAGATGTGTACCGAGGTATCGAGAATCGGATAGCAATCAGAGAGGTCGTCTTTCGAATACATAGCAAGGAAATGTTCAATTTATGGCTCTGCTTACTGCCAGTTAGATACAGAAACTTAGCGGTCACAGAAAAATGAATGACGCATAATTCACACTTTCTATACATATCACGGTGAAAAGAAGGGAAAAAAGCAACGGGAAGTATAAACAATAGGTCGGAAGTAAAGAGCAACATACTCGATAAGTGACTACATGTTTCTCGAATTTTGACAATATGTCCAAGAAAAAAGACACATTTTTCTGGACCACACTCACGAGTAGAAACCAGTTGGAAAAAGCAGTCAGAGTCCAAGATGATACAGAAGCCCGGTTTCGAAAACACAACAAATTCAAAGCTTAAAACCTATTCTGCATACACACGATCCCAGTCTCCTCTTTTCCTAATTTGCTCTCCACCCGAGTCCTGGAATCCGCCCTTTCGAGCATTACTTCAGAGACGTCGGGGAGGCTGTTCGGGCTGTCTCAGCCCTCTTCCCTTCTGGCCGAAAATTCTGGCGAGTTGCTACATGGGCTCGAACCCGGGACCTCTAGATTCTGAGACCAACGCGCTATCCACTCGGTCAACCAGACCTCGGCATACACACGATGATACATATTGAAATTTTTAAGTCTGTCGTGTCAACTCTTCAAAGGATTCCATTAGTAGGGTGTGCCAATTCACTTTTTCTTCTTCTGTAGTCCAGAGCGCTTTCGGCTGTTATACAATCATCACGAAAGCGCTCTGGACTACAGAAGAAGAAAAATTGAATTGGCACTTCCTACAAATGGAATATTACCAAGTTCATTTACACTTCGAAATAGACACGAATCTTCAAGGATCATTAGAATTTTGAAATACTGTCGAAAATCAACGCTAATTCAGGAGAAACTTTCAAGATTCCACTGGAATTCAAGCGCAAGAGGCTGTACTAGATTACCGACTTTCATAAAAGGGGTGAGGCAAACATTACGTTCTATTGTACATAACAATAAAAAAAAATTACCTCAGTAAGAGGGGGGCGCGGAGAAGAGTTCAACAGTTTGACACTACTACCTTACATTAGGGAAGGAAGGAGAAACAAAATGTTGGGCTACACTCCTGAAAAAATCCAAGTCGCCCTTTCTCTGGAGCAACCACTCGTACATCATCAACTCGTTAGAAATGTTATTCAAATTGTTCTTCAAATTCATCAACATTACAAAATAAACGAGCATCTAAGCTGGATAAAAGATATCATGTACTTACAGAAACACCCGATCTCCTGGAATGGGTTTTGAATCCTTTAATGGGTAAATGAATATGCGGGTAGGTCCTTTTTCTGTGAGCTGAAACATAGAATAAATGAACAGACATTAAGTTTATGAGCTACCAAACGCATCTATTTCAGGGGTCTAATCTCAGTATTCAAGCACTTTCAGACTCGAGTCACAGCTTCAACTGGCTGAGTAAGAAATTCACCTACAGAAACGTGGTGGAAAAGCTGCAGTGTTTAACTGGTACAACTAACGGTCAAATAATCATTTTAAATCGAGTTTTCACAGCCAGCGCGGCTGCGACTGAAAGCGGTGACTGAGAATCCCGTATGTAAATACAAATTTAAAAAAGTTGTAAGGAAAGAATCAAAATTACTGGCAAAATTCCAATACATATAATCTTCCCTAAATACTCCACAGCCATAACCCGGCTCTTTAAATCGTTTATTACGCGTTTCCAACAAACAAACTATTTTACGACCTGCCGCAATTTCTGTTAGGTTGGTGAATGAATGCTTCTCGAAATATTCTAAGAAGTTTACGTTGAAGCGTTTCACAAAGGAACCATCGATGAATTATCTAATTAAGAAATAGAATTGAAAGACGATGAAATTCTGTTCTAAGGCCGTGAAAAGTTTCATATTAAAATGCTGCTAAGAAATTCTAAATTCTCAATTTTAAATAGTTTTTCTGAGAACGGCCTTACTGTTTAGCAATATTACTTAATACAGAAAATATATTTTTTCCTCTTGCACGTCGTCGGTCAGTCTGTTTGCGTGCTTGCTTGTCATGCTTTCTACCCATTAAAGTGACTGGTCTGTCTGTCCGACTGGCTCTTCGAATCTCCACGATTTTTTTTTCTTTTCTTTCCCAGCAGTTAGGTTTTTCAATATATTGTCTAACTAATCTGTCAGCCTGTTTGACTACCTGATTATTCATCTAGTTAACTGGCTAGCTGACAGACTATTTATCTTTACTCAAGCAAAACGAAAAAAATTCTCAGAAAGCTGAAATTTGGTATACGCACTTTGTCAGCTGAGCACACCCTCAGAGGGTGAAATAACCCTCTCCCATTCGATAATTTCTCGGTAAGTCGAAATCATCAATTTTACTATCATTTTGCAACTCAAATACTCAATTTTTTAAAGCATAATAATTTAGAGTGTACTTGGATTTACTACATCAATAAATGATTTTAATTACTTTAGTCGACGTATTTCATAATTTATTAAGATTAATCATAAGGATTGATATAAATAACGCAATCGATTTCCCTAAAGTGTTTTAAACAAAAAATGTTTCTAGCTCAGTTTCACGAAAGGAAGGTCCTTTATCCCCTCAGATAACCCAATTAGCAAGGTACGGTCAACATAGTGCCGAGAATGAGTTTAATGAGCTTCAAAACCTATATAACAATACCCATGATAAAATTAGCTCATAAATACTATCATTAGCAATAAACCACTTCCAACCCTCTTAGACGCCACAACTCGCAAAGTTAGGGTCAAAATATTTACAAAAATGGGCTCAGCAATCTTTGATGAAATGACACTCAGACTGCGTTTATCGATATCCTTAGTTTTGAATCATCTCCTCCTCCACAGACGCCACAGTTTACTGATTAAGGTCAAATGGTCATCAAAAATGAGTTCAGTGATACTAAATCTATAAGACTACATTTACAATGTATTTTATGAAAATTTTGAACTCCTTTCTCCTTGTAAGAGTCATAATTTTCAACTTGCAGCGAAGCCAATATCAAAACGGAATTCTCTGGATTTGAAACCACACAGGACTATACTCTGATTCGGTCATGGAAGTTAATGAAAAATTTTAATGTTCTAGTACCAAAGTTACTCGGGAGATTGATGAAACACAGAAAAACATGAAGTTTAAAAGACGTTTTCTCAAGACTGCGGAGAGAGAATTTCAGGAACTGATAGAAGGAGAAGTGGAGGAATGGGTAAGAGGACAATTAGCAGCTTTGCTGCTCAACAAAACTTCATCACACTAAGAAAAAGCCCAAAATTAAATGACTTCTTTTATAAGGTCTGTTGATGCATAATAGCGTAAAGCGGTAATTCTACAAGAAAATTTCAAAGGACCTTTCTACAGTGATACTGAAAGAGACACTTTTTTTGTTTGAAACATTTGTCGATGAAATCAATGTTTATCGACTACTGAGAAATTATCGAATTTGAAGACTACTTCACCTCCTGGGGGCGAAGCTTCACTCAAATTCCCGTGGACTGCTCGATATTAATCATTAAGTCCAACTAACCAACTGTACCAAATTTCAGTTTACTACGAATTTTCTCACGTATATTTTCTTCTTCTCTGTGAACTACATAGATGTTGAAGTTCCTTTTCTGACAAAGAAAACAAATACACAAGTATTTGACCAACTTAAAATGCCATACTTTGGAATCCTTGGACACATAAGTTGAAACCTGAGAAAATTTTGTTTTATCTGAGCCCCCCCCCCCTCGCTCCACCTTTGGGGAAAAAATGAAAACTCCTTAATCTGAGATGGACGAATGGAATGTCACTTAGTGAGTCATTCATCCAGTCCAATTTGCTCCAGCAATTTTTCGCAGTTTTAAACAGGAAAGCTAATAATAATTTTTTCAGAGGGAGGGGGGGGGGACAAATTATTAATGGTGTGGTGGGAATAAAACTACGGACTGACTCAACACTTCATTCGCTTGCGAGTACCACACTCCTTGTATCAGCTTGTATTTCCTTGTAAGCATCACGTTCCTTGTACCAGCCTGCAAGCACTACGTTCTGCTAGTGCATTATCTTGCAGACGAGTCTACAACCACGGGAGAGCATTTTCATGTCTACTTCGTGGACTGCGCCGACATGAGAATGTCATTGTCCAGTGAACGTAGCGTCCAAAAAATAAGCGCGCCAAAAAAAATGGAGTGCAACATGCTCTGCAGAGCGTAGCGAACGACGACATTCTCATGTCGCGCAGTTTGTGAAGCAGACATGAAAATGCTCTCATGTGATTGCAAACTCGTCTGCAAGATGACGCATTAGCATAGCATAGTGCTCGTAGGCTTTCCGTTACCAGCCAGCCCATAAATCAATTTTTGTAACGCTATTTTCGTCACGCTCCAAAGTAACGCTTTTTTCCGTTGTGTGCCAAAGTAAAGACATGAAAATTTCAGTATAGAGAAATAAATGAAACTGATTTTTTTATTTGGACTTTTAGAACATGGCACGATAAATACTTTAAAAAACTAAACTGCATACTGAAATACATATGGCTGGAACTGCTGAACTGACTCACAAAACGGTTTCGTCTTTTGTCCACGTGAAAAAGCTATGATTAGCTTCTAGTGATAGTGAATAAGTTACACATACAAAAGCCAATGGCTGAAATTATTTTTCTTCGTGGTGCAAGTGAATCGATGAAACCCACATGTAAAGATCCGGAGATGTACCTAGGGGAGAGCCCCTTAGAAGAATTGCCTTATTCCCTTACTTTGCAAAATTGGATCCGCCTTCAGTAAACAAGATCTAGAAACAAGTTTTCGCATGTTGTTTTTAGCCGGAAGAATTAGGAGACCTCCTTACCCGCTAAACAAGAATTATTCATCTTTAATGATAATTTTCTTCCTAATGTACATCAGCGAAAAATTGAGTGAACCGACTTTACACATACTCGTACTTTTGTCGAATAAGCCATAATTACGCAAAATTACGAGTAGACTGCAGCTTATCAGCATAACTGATGCGAGAAAAATTCATATAGTCACGTCCGTGATCATTTTGATTCATTTTTTGCATATGATGTAAAATAACAGTGCAGTAGATATACATAGTAATTACCATAATAAGTAATTGGGACAACACGTCACATAACATTCTTCAACGTTATTTTGAGAAACTAAAGCGCTTGCGTTTTATGTGAAACTAAAATTTTATGACACGTGATATCTCGCACTTGAATACCAGGAGACAATTTATTTTTAAGAGTCTGGAGTGGCTAGTCAATACTTTACGCCTATCACCCAAGCAAATACTTCGTATTCAAGACTTCAAAACACGCAGCCATGTAGGAAGGATTTTCATACTGACATCACACGATTTTCAAAACAGCATTTAACTTTCTGAATAAACTAGATGAGAAATTGAAAAGAAAACATATGTTTTTATTTATCAGCCAATCGTATCAATTTCATCCGTACCCTTTCAGCACAAAAAAAGTCATAGCTATCCTAACAACTTTCTAGGATAGTATACAAGGTACAGCATATTTTTAGCATACCATCAACATCACAACCACTGCTATTACTCCGCCGTCCGGTTTTCCACTTTTTGTTTCTTGTTGACGTCCATATCCAAGAAAATCAACACCAAGCACGATATCGAGAAACGGAGTTATTCGAGGAATTACTCTTTTTCCCACACAAATTTTACACAACTTTTGGATCCTTCGGGATCCACTTGTGCACGCATGCCGAATTGGCTTCCTAGACACCGCACCCCTGGCCGTATTTCGAGTATAGTATCGGTGACCAGAGGGACGTCCTGAGGCTAGTTTGGGCCCCAATTTCGCCTTTCCTTGTTTCGGATTCGCAGTGTTATGCCAGGGCCACTATGGAATACCCTAATGACCGAGGCAGCGATAACCTGGAATTCGGTTGCATCATAGCCGAACTGCGCTTCCTTCCTTCACCCCTCACCTCCTCGTCTTAGTACGTATGCTGACGCATTTAAGTGTTGACGGCGGGGTGAATCCTGCCGGGAGTCTGCAGTAGCTGCAGTAGCTCTAGGATGGTACAGAGTCGTTATGCCCAGTATGGGCAGAGCTTTGTTCGTCGCCTCTCTGCCTCGCCCATTCCGTCTTCATCTTCTATTTCATGATGGTCGAAACAAAGGCCGACACCCGGTTCCATCCGCTTCTACTCGTCAACATTTCCGGAACCAAGGTGTCCGACGCGAGACAGTCGATCACGCCGTCGCTATTGCTCGTGTTGCCGCTGGGATTGATCGCTATTACCGTCCCGCACCTATCCTGCTCCCAGGCCTCACACTCGTAGAGGGTGTGCCAGGGGTTATTCCGCCCCTCGATCACGATCACAGTGCGGGCACATGGGGCTCGGTGCTATCGTTATCCGATGGAAGTAAATGTCGAAGTACCAAAGGCCGCTCAGGACTCGAGTCAAGTGAACATTCAATTCCCCATGGAACCTGCCTGCCCACTGAACGAGGGTCGCGTATTAGCGCTCGGGTCCACTTGCGCTTGGTCGACTGGCCAAATGCATCCTTTCACTCACGAAGTATGGACTGCTGGATGTTCAGCTTGACCCGAAGTGCCTCCCGTTTCGTCTTCTCTTTCTTTTTTGCACCGTATATCTCCGCTATTTTCCCGACCTTGAGTTCGATTGGTGATAAACACGCTAACACGCCTGCTGCCTTCGAAGAAACAGTGAGATACACACTGACAGACTTAACAGCGGCATTTCGCTGAATCTTCTCCATCTTCGCTCTTTAGTAGGGAATCTGGATGGTGTCAGCAAATACTGGTGCCCGTATACGAGAACCAACATGATGACGTTTACATACATATTTCTTTTCTTCTCCCTCGGTCCTCCTAGGTTCCATAAACGGGACAGTTGTCCGGCTACAGTGTTTTCGGAACAGGAACTTCCCGTCGAACCAGCGCGTCGTGAACAGCACCGCTTCTGTCTTCCCCAGTCTGTCGTCAGCGTAGCATAAGTTCGTGTGAATCCTTCAGGATGATTTCAAATTTAAATTCGAAGTATAAACACATTTCGACGCTCATTAATGAATACCCTTCGCGCGTCCTCTTCCTTCAAAGACCTCGAATAACATCCTAAATGACGTATCATAAATGGCAAGAAAGAGTTAGAAGAATAAAGTCCCGCTTGAATACACTCTCAAGACCGTCCACAGGAGAGATCAATTTGCTCTGGATTTCGTGATCAATGGCATCACCCCTGAAGGTACCAAAAATGTCGCCACAGACTTCCAGAGAAAGTGGAGGGCGTTAGAAAGGCCCAAAGCCTCACCAAGGTTCTGGGCGATTCTACACGCTACAATTATTTAAAGAAAATTACTGAAACTTCTTTGCAAACTAAACTAAGAAGCCGTATAGAATAACCCGAAAAATAATTCGAAGTTTGGCTTCACTCGTCATAGCAGTATACAGTGACCTTACATTCGATTACTTTTTGTTGTTAACTGTTTTAAAACAAGACATAAATTGCCATTCTCATGTATAAACAAGACTTGGACATCGATTTTCACCGCAAAATCAACGGTCGAAGCAAAGAACATATTTTAAATAATCAGCAGGAAATATGTTGGGGCGGATACCCTAAGAAATACAGTCATGTTATACATTCTGTTGACAGTACACAAGGGTCTCCTCATTTAGTTCATTGATACAGTACTATTTTTTCATGTAATTGATACTTTACCGGAGGTAATTTGAACTCCACTATCACCGCGCAGCAAAATGAATTCATATCTTGATTGAATCTATCAGAGTCATGCGAAGTCTTGAACGAGTTTTGAACAGTCTTCTCGAGTTTTGAATAAGTTAGGGAAAGTTTCGAAAAGTCGTCTAGGAGCGTCAATAGATTCTTGAACAAGCACTGAAGAATCTCAGCTGGCTTGAGGATTGTCCACCACTTCTCTAGTGAAAAAAAATAGACACGGAATTTCGATGATCTCTGATAATTCTTCAAGAACGGTTGTTCAGTCGATATTCCAATGAGTTGATTAACTTCGATGGTGCATACTTCATGGAAAGTATTTTTTAATGTAAGATGGTCGGAAAAGACAACTTTCCAACGGTTTTTTCGTTGCGGAAAGTACGTATTTACAGGTGTAGCCCATGAAATGTCGCAAACACATGTAAACACGCGGAAAATCGCTACTTTCTGCTGCAGCGGAAAATGCTACTTTCTGCAGCAGTTCATCTTTGGCCTAAGAAAGAAGCCTTTAAGTTGATTTTACTAAGAGCTCCTTTGTCACAACATTTTGATGTGTCAGTAAAAAGAACTCTTCCTTTTCCTCCCATCTTCCATTAAAGCATGATACGTGTCAGGATTGGAAAGTAAACCAATTGCCTCGTACAATTGCGTCACTTGCTACGCTCGCTCTGCAAATTTCATACTCGGCAATCGTTTACTTTCCGCACCTGACACGTAAAATAGTATATTACGTTGGAGCAGAGGAAAGTATGCGATTCCCTAGTGCGAAGTTTACGGAACGAGGCGAAGCCGAGTGACGTAATCGCACGCGGGAACCGCATTACTTTCCGATGCTCCAACGTACTGTATTTTAATCGAAGATGAACGGAAAACAAACAAATACTTGACCAATCAGCTACCAAATTCATTTTCAATTCTTATCAGTTAGCATTCTGCCGAAATGTTTTCTGAACGATTCTCTTTTCGTGATAACGTGTTGTACGTTAACAGTTGTAGATCGATTTTCCTTCGTACGTTACTTAGGTACTTACTAATTAATCGCTTCTATGCAGTTACTCGTTCTCTGTTTAAAGAACACAAAAATAAAGTTCGTGTTTCAATTATATTTATTCTTACAATCATACAACCCAAGCGGTAGGTAATTTTTACTTTCCGCTTGGGTTCGGCAGAAATTAAATATTACCTACCGCCTTTACGTTGCAGTCAATGTTACCTACTTACAAGTGTAAAAGCGCTTCTTTCCACAGCCAAAGCAGTGTAGGAAACCTGCCGTTTTCCGTTCATCTTCGATTAAATACTATTATTGATATTTTCATGTCTTTACTCTGTCCCACATACCGGAAAAAACGTCACTTTTACACGTTACAGTCGAGGAGGAATGAAATTATCATTTTCATACAAATTTATTTTAACATTAATTTTCTTGTCTTTATTTTGTCACATTCCAGCCATGGATATAACACAAACGGGGAAAACGTTACATTTGAGGAGGAACGAAAAAGAATTATAATTTCCATGGAAATTCATTTTGATATTTTTACATCTTTACTTTGGCACACAATGGAAAAAATCCTTACTTTGGAGCGTGACAAAAAGAGCGTTAGGAAAAATAATAATAATAATAAGAAGAAGAAGAAGAAGAAGAAGAAGAAGAATAACTGACTGACCGACTGACTGACTCAACACTTCATTCGCCTGCGAGTACCACACTCCTTGTATCAGCCTGTATTCGCTTACAAGCACTACACTCTGCTAGTGCGTCATCTTGCAGACGAGTCTGCAACCATGGGAGAGCATTTTCATGTCTGCTACACGGACTGCGCTGACATGAGAATGTCGTCATCCGCTACGTTCTGCAGAGCACGTTGCGCTCCATATTTTTTGGCGCGCTCATTTTTTGGACGCTACGTTCACTGGACGATGACAACATTCTCATGTCGGCGCAGTCCGCAAAGCAGATATGAAAATGCTCTCCTGTGGATGGAGACTTGTCTGCAAGATGATGCACGAGCACAGCGTAGTGCTTGCAGGCTGGTACAAGGAACGTGATGCTTGCAAGGGAATACAGGCTGATACAAGGAGTGTGGTACTCGCAGGCGAATGAAGTGTTGAGTCGTCAGTCAGTCAGTTATTTCGTATATTTTTTGTTCTTTACCCTGTCAATGCTTTTATATTTAGGATACTTCTTAACATTCCATTTTGAGTTGTTTGCAGTTTATTAAGTTGAGAGTTGATGAGGGCCCATGTCTGGGATCCATACGTAATAGAAGGGATGACGCAGCTTTCAAATTTTTTACCATTATGATCAAAGAATACTTCACAGTGCAGTTCGATAAGATTCCAAATATTTTTTCTTTGTTTGTACACAATTAATCTCTGAAATACATAGAAATGATCTAAACAAACACTCCAGAGAAGAGTAGGGAAGAGTAAAAACTATTAATTTCTTATACTTTTTAGATTTCCCCTACAAGGATGACGTTCTGAATTCGCCCCTGAAATGAAGTATCATCTGTTAATTTATCTAATTGCCTAAATACAATAACATAGTCATCATTTACCATATAAATTTATTATGTCTTCATGCGCTCGGGTCTCTTAGTTACCGGGCCCTGTTCAAAGCTTGTTCGAGGCTTCGACAGGTTTCTTCGTACCTCGTCCCTTTCGCCACCCACGAATGACCCCATTGTCTAGCATAGAGAATAATACGTACACTTGCAATCACATACAACGTAAACACGTGAACGTGATTTGTAATTTACTACATAACATGTTCGAACATCTGCACTGCACAGTTAACTAATAAAGTCGAGCTTAATAACATCAGCTCAATCCCGCTGAATTAGTTATTAGTTTCGGGGCGAAGCTAATAATCTCCTAATTATTCGTGAACAGTTCACGCTAATTAAAGTCAACTAAATGTTATCAATTACAATGACCGAATCTCCTTGAAATCGTAAAGTCATCAGGTGTACCAGTTAACGTAACTAGGACTATTTGCACAGCTAGGTACCTCAACACTTGCACTGATTCACATTAGATCAAGAGATTTAAGAAAATCCGTAAATTACTCTACACTGTGGGTTGTTTCTCGCTTCGATTTGCCAATAAAACATTTCAGCGTCTAATCACACAAACTTTCAAGCGGCTTGTCGATAATACCAAACACGCATACATAATGATGGGGCTTCAAGAAATGAAGAAAACGTGTAATTAAAACCCAAGATAGCTTACAAATTTTTAATACGGCACAAGAAAGAGTCTCGTTACACACAAGCACACAAATTACGAGGCTCTGTTTTGACACCATATAATAACTGCATTTAATTAGATGTAACATATTCGTACAAACAATAGCAGCGCTAACGAGACCTAATTTATCGGCGAAAATATTACAGACCGTCGCATATTTAGACAGCACAGATGCCAAAATAACGGCAGAGGGAGAGAGAAAAACTACATACATTAGACTCGAATGTTCCGCAAAAATCACACACAATAGGAGCCTCGAAACTCTGTAAATTAATTAATTTTGCGAAAAAATTTCATCCCGGGAGTACACCGAACGGGGTCTTTAAATATTTTTGCCAGACACGATTCTCGGCAAAAAAAATCACAATTCACGCGTCTGTTTGCAAAATGACAACTCGAATCTGAATCAACAGGAAAACACGTGTCGGAATAACGATTTCATTTTAAATGTCTGGTATATCAACAATCAATACGTCATGGTGCTTAATATTAAACCAACTATGCCCCAAATTCGAGAACCTTGAAATAACACGTGATGATACACCATTTTTATTGTCAGTACAGTAATTCGTAAGAGAAAATGAATCCAATCATTTTTAAATAACATACAGTTTGAGGATGAGGAATCATGGACACAGCCAGACTGTCCCCAGGGGAGAGGCATACTCTTCAGGGAAAAAATGTGATTTTTATAATGTATTTTCTTCAATGCGGAAGAGGGGGTAAGTGCCCTTAATTTGCCCTCCCTACAGGGGTGAAGAACTTGGAAATTTATTCATTAGTAAACCCTCTACTTCTCGGTGAAATTATAACCACGTATTTGGTAGGTACCTCTAAACATAATTCAACGAGGAATTGAATCGAATGGCACTCTAAACAGAATAATTTTCGAGGACGTGTGTCCGTCGATCCTAGAAAATATATTCCACAAGGGACGACTCTGAAATTCTTATTGCATGTTCAGATACGAAGTGAGTTATATCAATGCATTTTGTCAGGTGACCAGATCATACTATAAAATCTTTAGATCAAAAATATCACAATCGTCACAAAAAGGTCATTCGATTTATTGTCTAAATGATCGTGATATTTTTCTAATTTCTAAAATGATTAGAAATCTAAAAGATCCCAACAATCAGGCAAAATCGTGATCTAACGATCAAAACAGGGTAACCACTCAAAGTTTCAGGAGGAAGATAGAAAAATGAACTTATTAAATTTGAAAAATGACCAGAAATGGAGACCATTTGCAATTTTTTTGTGCTTCTCTCTTTACACACTACTCGTCATCATATTATATTTTCAGTCTCCCAAGTCCCGATTGCTGCAATCTGCCGGAAAATTAATGTTCAATTTTATTCATCTTGCACAGCAGAAGCACTAAATAAATGGAAAAAATTAATTTGTTCATAATCGACGGAATTTCTAGAATTTGAAAGAAAAACTTTCCAAAAATGACCTTAGAAGACTCAAAATGGAAAAAATGACCCAGTGATTATTCCGTCAAAAAGATCAGAAGGTCGTGATTTCTTCACAATATTTTTAGACAATTTCTGGCTCCGGGTCTTCAATCACCACCTCTTCTTCTTTATACATTAACAGAAGCCGAAGTAAAAACCACAATTTGGCGGGGTCAGAGCCGAAATCCCATACAAATTACTTGCTGAAGCTGGAACTAGAGTTCAAAATCTTTCTGAACCCGCAGTCAATACTATTGAGAATTTTAACCGAAATCGAAGCTAAATTCAAATTTGCTCTGCATTTGGAACTAACTTGAAGCGCTTCCGGGTTCTGATTCTGAAATTTTTTAAACCACTTTTTCGAGTTTCTCAATAACATTCAGATGTTACTTCCGTACACTCCCATGTAACACATCAAAGTACTTTTTGTAATTCGAGAAAAAAAAAATGCCAGCCCAAGTACTGGAAATAAATCTCAATATACTCACCAGGAAGATCTCACACTAGAATTGAAATACCCTACACAGAAAAAGGTATGATATGCCCATCTGCCTGAATGTCTGTCCCTCTGTTACACTCAATACCGAAATGTCCTTTCAATTTTTCGAACTTCACATGCACAACCTTACCCGTTTTTGTTTTCCCCCATAAAGGGGGAGAGGCACATGCCAGACTTTCAATACCATGTAGAGATGATTTTCAAATAAGGCTCACTAAACTTAAAGCTACGAACATAATTCACTAGTGCTTCAGTCAAGAAGATCCGTGAATTAAACAGTCGGTTCAAAATGAAGCGACCATTAATACTACGATTATGTTTTCGAATATCAGTCTCCAGCTCTGAATGATGAGTAATGATCGTTGACTTTTACTCGATAAGACGCCTATTCTTAACACGAATTGTTAATTATTGGTGACAAACACTTCTTCCATATATTCTGTATTGTGAAAAAGGGCTCGCTGAAATAACATTTCAATTAAGGGTTCGTCTGCGATAAATAATTAAGGCTGTGTGTGAATATAAACGGGTCGTGTCAATGGACACGAAATGCTAACGCTATCGATCAAACCACGAGGTTACTAGACGAGTTAATCGACCAATACGTCTCATTTTGCTATAAATTTGTTTTAAAAAGATATAATGCGCAATTCACGCGATCCTCACAACTTCATACATTACTATCGAATGTTTGCGTGTTGTATACAGTCATAGATCGACTTTCAAGACTGACTTCAATTTTTTATTATCAGTCTCAAGGATTAGAAATGTACACGCTTGAAAAGCGATAGACACATCATTTGAAAATGAACGACTTTACCGTCCATTTTGGAGACGACGATGAAAGAAAAATCCGGTGTCACATTTAAACGCTCGAGAGGGGCATTTAATAGCGGAAAATTTAAAAGTCATTCCAATTATGGCGCTCATTCTAGAACAGAAAATTGAAATTAAAATTCAACGTTCGACGGCGAACTTATTCACGTAAAAATATTTCACGGTTGAGTAGTGGAACTCGTCTCTCAATTAGAAAAAAGTGTATGGCACAGTTGGCTGAAAACAACAAAAGGTTATTCGACAATCCCATTATCGAATCTTCCATTCGCAGGAAAATAGACTGATAATTGGGTGAAAATCAGAATTTATACAACAGTAATAGGAATAGGGTAGCAGACAGCAAGGCACATCCTGCTGCAATGTGACATAACACCCAATAGCTGTTCATAACCTGACTGGAATTAGCCTCACCGTCCCATGCGATGCCCGCTTTGGGCGACATAACGTCAGTATTACGTAGACAAACTCCAACCAGTTTGGGCAAACGTTCTGGCAACACCTCTATATTTGTTCACAGCCTATTTGAATTTGGTTGAACTTAACCATAATTCCCAGATTGAATTTTTTTCGATTATTTCCCGGTATTTGTCTCCATATAACAAAACTGTACCCTCCCCCATAGTGGCATGAAGCCTCTTATTAGTTTTCTACTTCTCAATAACTGAACGGCGTAAGGTAATAACAGTTCAGTCATAAAATGTTGTCAAAAGGGAAAACAGCCTCACCAACCATCCGCATTACCAACGCCACCTCAATCATTACCATCGTCTGATTTAGAAATCAACACTTTTTTTCTGTATTCTGAAAAATAATTTAAAAAAGCACCTGGGAATTATGCGGAATTTCATTCAGTTTCCTCTAACTCAACTTGAATACAGTACACTTCCTATTATTTGACCTAACTGGGAGTTAGTGCCCGTCAAATAATCAAAAAGCTAAATAATACGGATTTTCTGCCTTTGTTTTTTTGTTTTTTGTGTGTAGTCATGGTTTTCTTACCCATTCATTATCTGTTCCGTATTATTTTGCATACTTAGTAACAAACAACACAAGATTTTTTCGTAATTATAAGTGAATACGGAATATTTACTTAGTACAATACTGGATACAGAGCTGTACATACATATGTACAGTAGGTACAATACAACTGACATTAATTGACGTACAGTATACACCTATATTGTACATAAAAATTAGGATACGCCCTAAAAAAAATCACTGATGGACTTCTCTTTTAAAACCCCAACTTTTTTCTTCGATGTGACCTCTTTCCATCTCCTCATCATACGTGCTTCGGCCATTGTGAATTCCTCTTGGTGTTCCATATACCTATGAGCTGTTTCAATGGCTCAAAGACCATCAGAACGGCTTTTAAGGGTGAAGGAAGTGGAGTGGGTTTCTGTCACCTTATGGTTACTACTGCTGTCCACTTTACTGTAATTTTTTTGAATGAGTTCAATAATGACATCGTCAGTCAACTCAGTGTTCTGTTCAGCAACCATCCACTCGATAAGATTTTCTTTATCAACATCGTTACATCCTGGAACTCTTCTCAATGAAGCAAGGAGTTCCGCTTCTTCTTCAGGATTTCCAACAATTTCCAGACCATCATTATTTTCTAAATTTTCGGTTCCTTTTATGTCTCCCCAACACTCAGTCGTCGCCCGGTAGTCCAACTTCCTCCACGATCTTATAATCGTTAATGGTTGAACCTGATTTCAGTTCTACAACATCCGCCTAATTACGTCGACTATGTCTATTTCCTTTAATCGCTATGTACATAATTATTTCCGGTATCGTTTCGCAGAATAAGGTTCAAGAGTTGTGACCGATATTTATTTTTCATAGACTCCAGTACCCCCCCCCCCCCCGGTCCCAGGTTACGCATCAAAATAGGCATTGAGGAAGAAGGAAAATTTCAGCTGATGGTTAAATAATATGGAAAATGGTCAAATAATCTTGAAAATTGTCACATAACTGGAAGTATACTGTATTACTGTTAGAAGCTGGAACCCGAAGCTGGTCTCAAAACTGGAACCACTGTGTTCTGATTCTAGCTCTAGAGAAAATTTGAATATAGCTTCGGCTCCAGCTAAAATCCTTGAAATTGGCATCGGCTCTAGAAAATATTTTTCAAAGGTCCGGCAAATAATCTTTATGGAGCTCAGACTCTAGCTCCGGCAAAAACACTTGACGACTCAAACTCCACTAAAAATTAGGTTTTTATCCCGGCTCAGGTTATTTTTATGGGGAAAGGAAACGGCGGCGGGATACGGTGGGAAGTCAAGAAGATCAAGAAAGAAGGAGGAAGAGTTAAAAGGTCAGAGCCTAAGTCAGAGTTGGAGCCGAAAATTGGCTCCGGCTCCCGTAAGCGCTGAAACTGGCTCCTGCTCCGAGTCCCTTATAAAAAGATCTCTTTTTAGGTAGATCACCTCAGTACAGCGAGGATTTTCATTACAAAAATAATTACCGTTTGGAACTGATACATAAAATGGCTTGATTTTCTTTTGATCAGTCATTTCAAGTTATGCTACACGACCTTTATGCGTATGTTTCAAAAGCATACACGAGAAAGTGTTTTGGACCCCAGATAATTTTGGAATTTCCGGCAAAACACTAGTTAGGGTGTTTGTCCCCGCGCAGCGCTGCAAGCACCCTATTGCAATCGAATTTTCATCCATTTTCTTCCCCATTAAATACGACTGAATTGTTTACAGTTCATAGTTCAGTTTTAATTCAGTTTCCTTCTCCGTCAACTGCTGCCATCTATTGGGATGTGAAACGAAATGTAGGAGCGCTAATGTGCATTTCCTAATGAAAGGTTGAGTTCTTGAGTTATTGCAGGCGGAAATAACGAAATAACATTGCTGATTGCTGTAAACGGGAAATACGGCATTTTCGGCATATTTCGCGACAAAAAAAGCATAAAATATGCGCGTATTTCCCCTGTTTTTAGGCATATTTTTGACAGCCCTAGTTATGAATATTTTCCCTCTCAGTTAGGAATACAACTTGGAAAGATGAAAATAAAAGATTCTCATTCCGGCGTATATTTTGGTACTGTGTCTGAATATTAGCTTCAAAGCCTCAACATTCCAGATTTGATTTCGTTTTATCAATACCAGTTTAGAAAGTTAGAATTGAAAATGAAGCTAGCAAAAAGCTCATTTTATTGACTTTAACTTATTAGCTATAGTCAATGAATGCAGTAAAACTACCATAAGCCATAAATAAGCAGATAACAACCTTCAACCTAGAACATGGCAAACACCCTCTTATTACCTCGCTATCTGCGAGGTAGCTTGTTTTTACTTACACACCTTCCATGTTCGATCCTTTCGTAAAAAGCTTGCTGTTTCAATTTTGCCAGTAAACATCTAGCTGCCTTGTCACTCTGGAAGACACATACAAAAAATAATTTGAAGCTAAATCGTACACGCGTATGTTCGCATATTTATGAGCATTATAATTCGAACCTTTCCCGCCCAGTTCATTTTAAGTAAACGCGAGTTACAATTTATTCGCATGCGACGAGTGCGTGCGATGTGGAATTTGCTCCATATCAAAGACGAATAGATCAAACCAATTTTATCGGCAGCATCTCAATCAATAAACCAGTTTCCAGTTTTTCCTCACGATGTCATTGAAGATTACATAACTGCAGGTGCGATCTTTCTTCCCAAAACAAAGATCGTCGTGCTTACTGGGTGTCAGCCAAGTACCAGTACGATGAAGTTGAACATTCCAACTCTGTTCTTTGGAAACGTTTAAGCGCTCGTGTGGTATTTAGCATTTCGATGCTCCGAGTGCTCTGGTTTCAAATGTATGCACTGTGCTCGAGTTGTGACCCATTAACGCTCACGACCATTTTTACCTGTTCTATTCGAGGATGAAGATTACTCACTCGAATGCAGGATTTGAGATTACCCTTAATCAGTGATACGATAGATTTGTAATCAGGGCCCGTGATAAATTGGGTACTTCAAATTGCAACAAGTACGTACTTCAGAATAGGAAATCGCATTGAAGAAAACAGATTCGCACTGAGGGTACAACAATTTCTTTTTAGAATCTTAAAAAAATCTAAGTGTGAAAATAGAAATAAATCAGCAAGATCCAGCTCAGCTGCATAGCAGTTAATTGCAAAATGCTGTCAGACTTCTCCATATCTCGATGATACAACTCGATTAAATCTCTCTACCTAAATAAGCCAGTTCAACGCCCAAGTAAAACAATCAACAACGACTGGGAAGAGAAGAAACAGGGCGAAAGCCCCCAATTCCCAGCAGTTGGGGACTTCAACTGTTTATTTTTGAAGATATTTCTTACTTATGGATCACATATCATGTTAAGGAACAGAGTTGAAAATTCGATTTTGGAAAAACCATAATATATGTACACGCTTTCAAATTCTGTCATCGAATAACAAATTGCTGCGTTGACCCTTCAAAGCTATCGATGCGTCACGCACACTTTTTTCCTATCTGCAGTTACACGATACAGCAGCTATAATTTTCAATCTCCAAAAGTCAATTAGCTGGTAAATAGTGTCACGGAGACAATTCTATTATAACCAAGCATAGTATCATGAATTGCCATTTTTGTTCAAGCCGAGTACCTGTACCTATAGTACCTGCACCATTACTGTGAATTAGCGAAAGTGCCAGAGGCGTAAATAGCACACCCACCGACGAACCTGTGGTGCGGCAGGGACGCTAGCCTGAGAAGAGCGCCTTCAGATGAGGAAAGACACATTTTTCTTTGCTGACTATCACAACAAATAAGGCGCCACAAAACTACTCAGCTCTCACCCGAACTTCGTACTTAATTTTGAATTTCTTAAGTTTGTAATGGCGCTCATTAGACTATTTATGTGTGTGCGTGTGCAATCGTCCTGACCGAGGAAAAGGGTGACATTCCTCAATGCCGAGGTTTCGGACCCAAAATGACCCAAATTCGTGAACAGTGAAGAATAGGAAACTTGACGCTCCAACCAGAGCTACTGAAGGCAAACGTGCCCCAATTTGCGAGGTATCGACTCTGAGCGACCACGAAGACAGAAATATCACCGATAAAGTGACTTGAGACTGCAGTTTGGCTGCCATGCAGAATCAAAACAAAACTGTTTATGAAAACACTACCTTCGATAGAATAGGAGTAAATGACCTTTTGCTCCGATTTTTAGAAGGTAATAGTTTTTTCATTTTAGCGAAATTATTCTGACTCTCAAATCCGACAATTTACTTCAACAAACAAAAAATTTTAGAAACGTTTGCAACGATTAGACAACGGATGAGACACGCAGAGACCATTGAACGTTCTTGCAATTACGGCATGCAGTTTTCTGCGCTCCTCGTCCGCGGTAAACATCAACATTTTAAAAAATGGCGTTGTTCCACTATTACTGTATAATATTATCCTGACTCACTATATACTTACAATGGTATCGGTAATCATAATTGTATTCGTTACTGTTCTTGAGACTGGCGGCTATCACAAACTGACTCAGACTATAAGTATAATTAGTCGGTCGCATTCTAACCAGAATTATTTACGAACTCGTTACAAGTTACAATAATTAATTACTCGGAGACGACGTCTCGCGATGAATTATGAATGAATTACTCGCCGATCAATTAAATGATTTTATTCATTTTTCGTGTTTCTTAGCCAGCCTTTTGTGAATTCGGCGAATTCGAACGACACCCGTAGAATTTTAAAAATTCTGACCCAGTGTACTCGATTATTTAGCTATACATCTTCTACTGCTACATCATTTATGTGAATGACGCAGTTACCGGAGGTCATCAGAAAATAGGATTCAATTCGCACAAACCCCGAAGAAAATGAAAATGAACTGCTGTCGTTTTTACCAAACTGACATATTTTCAATCAATTTGATGTATATTTTTTTCTTTCATCCTAAAATTTCTTTCTGCAGAACGCATTTCCGAACGCAGTGGGTATTTCTGCCGAGCAGTCCTCTCTTAAATCTTTTCGTCAATTTCAGAAAAACTATGTTGGGTTTCATTCAGGTACGTAAGACCTAGGGTAAAGTACCGAAAGCGGATCAGTGACTCGTTATGGATTTTTTTCAAATAGTCGGGGTCAGCAAGAAGTATGCGCGATGGTGTCTAACCCCCTTTTTTGTACGTGTGCAATAGAAATAAAGTCGGAAAATGGTTCCCATCATGCCTGGGTAACGTGATACGAGAAAAAACGTGAAAGAATCTCGAAAAACACTGCAATCCGGCTGTACAAAAAGGGCGTACTTGTTAACCGGAACGCAGTGAGGAGGACTGGTTTACTATCATCGTAGATGCAGTCAGCCCAGTAGCCATAGGAGGGGGAGCTGGGGCTGAGCCCCCTAGGCAAAGATACCACCATTTTAAAAAGTCATCATTACGCCGACCGAGGAAGGAAGACGGGATAAAGAGAATTAATATCACAGAAACATTTTAAAATTTAGAACAAAAACTTGGTTAACTAATTTGAGACTCACGGATTGGGATTTCGACAAAAATGTGTTTTAAAGGCGAAAAACGGCTCATTTTTTGCATAATGTGGCAGTTTCTATAAAAAAGGGGTAACTTCATTGTCGATCGATCAAAGTCTCAGAAAACGCGGAAAATAATGCGAATGTCCGCGTTCGCTTCTTCGTGGTTTTTCGGAGCTCACGAATAAATCCGATGTTCTGAATTGTTACCACGCAGAAGAGCGAAAAATTACCTCTCCAACAAGCCCTCGTCGAGGCTGGTAACGTGATTCCGCGGTGAGTTAGGGCCGCTTGACGGAGTGGGAGAAAAAGGTGTGTCTAACTTTAAATGCATTTTCCCCCAAAAAAGTGTTATCGCGCGATCTCGTTACACTCATCTTTGACCGCTTGTATCTCCGGAACAAAAAACGCTACAAATCTCGCCTATAGCTCGTTGGAATGGGCATTCATTTCTCTATTACGTACTGTTTGTAACTCAAAATTCATTGGATCGACAAAGTTACCCCTTTTTACAGAAACTGCCACATATTTTAAATTCAATTTCAGGTGCCTCTGGGGAAACTCTCCCCCTTCGCCCCCCCCCCTCTTGGCGACAGTACTGCCTCGTAGAAATTTTCACATAATATACTATGTGTATCCTCAACCCCCACCCCCCGGTAAACAGTCAGCACCCCCTGTTGCAAATGGCTGGCTACGAGCCTGGGTGCAGCTGCTGAGTTGGCAAGGTTGTAATTGAACGTATCATGTGCGCCCCCTCCCCCACCAATTTGTGCATTTTGATAGTTTGCGGACTCAAAGAACCACATTCCAGATATGGTTCTCGAATGCGGATAATCTGAGGTCATTACAAATAGTCATGGATTCCGAGATTACTGCTGATTTTCTAATTTATTTATTAATATGTTAGAGTCTTCTGTCGGATGTACCTTGCAATACAAAAAATGATCATTCTCGGTAATTTGACAAGGAGATATGAAAGTCCAAAGAAATTGATCTATGTTTGGTATTTTCGAGCTGTTTCAGAATGTACGAGTAGACTTACGAAATAAAACAGTAGGGGTGAAAAAAGTGCTGTTTGCAAAGAATCCGGAGTTGCCAAGTCAGGTCGAACAGAATGCAGTGACGATGTGTCGATTTTCCAAAATACGTGCACACATACATATTCTGCACATATATATATATATATACAGATCACGACGAGGGGTTGCCGCAAGTATTTTGCACGGATACACCAGATCTTCCTTACATTTGACTTCGCAAACCGGTTCGAACCGGTGAACGTGTGAATTAAAATAATCATCATAAATCGTTAACGCCGATTAATTGCATCGACGAGTTCAATTAATGTGCGTTTAACCTTAACAACTACGACACATGGCACACGCTCGATTAATACGCGCATCTATCAACTGTATTGTATTCATGTACTTCACGAGTTTACGACGAAATGGGTGTTTCCGGCCATTGATAATAAGATAACTGATACGATTCAGAATCAATGTAACATCTCGCGCTAGCAGCGTAGGGCAGCGTTAAAATTCGATACATTAGAATCACTCGATTTCATATTAATCATAAAAATTTAGGCGAAGCAAAAGGAAACTAACATCGGTTACAGTTTTCGTCAAGAACAATACAGAACGTAAAGTGCATATATGGCCTATTCTCAACATTGAAGGGATTACAAGTCTCCAAAGTTCAGACAATAGCAAATCTGTAATAACTAATAAGTTTCAATTCAAAAGTTTTTTGAATTGTACGTAAAGGGTAGGGCATCGAACATGTAAGAAAAAGTTACATGACTACTTATGGCTCACATGCAATACTGACAGTAATACGAGTTAGAAAATTCAATTCATGAAATTTGAGTACAATTTGTAACCACATAAATTCTGATTTTGATAGCCCCTTCAGTATTCAAGACAAACAACAAATAGTAATTATATTTCCTGATATTACTATTCACTGCCACCCTTTAAAACAAAAGTGTAAAGAAATGGTTGATAACGAAATTTAATTCCAAAATTTGAAAATCTTCGTAAGATTCTGGAAAATCCCAAAATTTTTGAGTGAAATTTCATTCAGTAAAATATTATTCTCTCTTTTTTTCATTTTTTTTTTCATCCATCAAGAATAACTATCAGGAACCAACTCCAAGATGAGATGAAAGTGATCTGGGGCATGACAAGTCCAGCAATATGAACTCATCCTTCCCCACAAGACATATGCCCCCTCAGTCGTAATGGGTGGCCAGTTCCTAGCAGCCAAGGACACAGTCAAACACCGGGGGATGCCAGTATAGAAGACTCAACTGTAAAGATCACATCAAGGACAAGAGACGGAAAAAGGACCTACGATATAGGAAGCGTCAGTGGCTACTCGGCCGGAACTCGGCACCATCATATGAAACTTAAATTCTAGTCTACAAAACTATTCTCAAGCAGTATGGGCTCATGAAATTGAGTTATGGGGAAGAGCAAGTATCAGCAATTTTGAAACACTCCAGAGGTTCCAAAATAAAGTGCTGAAGAACATATCAAATGCGCCACTGTATACTGAAACTCCAATAAAATCCATGACTACACTAGCCTGCCAATCATTAAACAAGAAATTGTCCAACAGAGCCGAACTCGTCGAAGCCGGGACTTCTGAGTCACCCTAATTCCCTCGCAATAAATTTACTAGATAACAGTAACGTAATAAAACGTCTAAAAAGGGTTCCAATTCTAGATCTGTAATCTACTATTATATCGGTGAAGACTCTTCCACGGGCAAGAGACCCGCCAAAAGTCAAACTAAATCAAAAATACTGAATAATTTAGTTACGTACAGATTACAGTACCTAAAACAAAAATATAATACTAAAAAAAAAAAAAAAAAAAAAGCGTCATGGATAGCACCTAATTAGGAAATTAAACCAAAATTATAATGGCTATTCGTTTCTTACTTGAAATAATCATTGGTAAAATTGAAGGGTAAAGAATCAAAAATCACATTTACCATTTTACTTCAAGGGCGCAAATAAGCAAATTACTGTACACAGGTGCAGGAATATCTTTGCTGCGCCTGTGAACGTGGAGTATGTTATACATATCGCACATTCACAGGCGCAGCAAAGATATTCCTGTATCCGTGTACAGTATTTCGCCTATTTGCGCCCTTGAAGTAAAATAGCAAATGTGAGTTTTGATTCTTTACCCTTCAATTTATGTTGTCAGAAATTTTACACATATTACATGATTCGAATTTTGATACTCTCATCGCCCCTTCAATATTGGTCAGACAATGAATAAGTATGCAAGTTTTTGAAACATTCTCAATGTACTTCACTCTAGATTGGAAGTTTCTATGAAATTCACAGAGAAAATTCACTATTTTTAAAATTCGGATACGTGTGCTTCACTCTTTCACTTTTGAGAATAGGGCACGCACATACAACGACGTTCTTCATTCCTCTCGACTAGTACTATTCGAGTTCTAAAATTTCATACGAGTACAATCGATCCACTATTTTGATTGAAGAGCGTCAGTTCAACACGCTATCATATGAAAGAGGTACTGATTAGGATGCTGCCTTCCTCCACCAATTGAGTCAGCCAATTCGGGAAAGTTGGGAATATATCGTTCGCGTTAGGAAAATCAGACTTCAAAAGCGTAAAAAATACGTTTTTAAGACTCAAACCTTTGAAAAAACCTCAGAATTCGCTCCGCTCGCGATATTTGGAGACTTTTAATTTGAAGTTTCCATCGATAATTTGGACTTCCCAGACCGGTGACGCCCTAGCATCGGGTCTTCCTTCCTTTCTGCACTCAAGGAAAAGATGCTTATCAGTTGGAATCGATGATAGTGGGGCGCATGGTGATGCACGCATGCCAAATTGGCCCCGAGACACCGCATCCCCTATCCCGGAAATGCCCCGAATGGGCCTGCGTCAGGACAGGGGGTAGTAAGGAACGACGCCGTACTTTTAAATGGAGAAACGCGATTTTTAGTTCATCACCAATACGTCAGAGATTTATTTTCAAGGCAAATTCAAACAAAAATCGCTAGCTTATAGACGTTAAAGTAAAACTTAAAACAAGTTGTTTTTTTTTGTGCAAAATTCAAGTTGAAATTGAAAGCCGTTTGAAAATCACTACATTATAATGAATGGATAGCATCACAGTAATCTTAACGTTGATAAGATTGCCAAAATCACCCACCAGATGTTAGCTATTTTTCTGTTGAATCCCAGGAAGTCCGAATAATGAGGTGACAGTGACACGCCACCGTGCTGTACATTCCCAACTTGGTTCGGTAATCTCTCTGTTCAGCAAGATGTTTACGGGGAGAGAGACGAAACCCGTTCACTGGCTTTTCCAACGCAAGGAGCACAATCAGCGCCGCATTAATATGAAGGGGGGCAAGATGGCACTTCCCCGCAGAGGGTATAAACCGAAAATGCAACTTAAAGTTGAAAACTTGAGTCCATATTAAGAAAACTGGAGGACTTTTAACTGATTTTCTGCAATCAAGATATCTGATCGATTGTAGCTGTGTGTAATTATACAACCCTAGTACTGTTACCAGTCTCTTTCACCCCCACTTAGGCCGAGCCATCCAGCATGCCAAAATAAACTTATAGACACAGATAAAAGTTCTTCAAAATTATTCATGTGGCATGGGTATCGATGTCTGTACACTCTTCCATGGGAGGGCAACATTTTTCCTGCTAGGTGGATAGGTGTATAATACTGTTTTCTAGCAGTCTGCTTGTTCGTCCTATATTTTCCTCTTGTCAATTTGACTGTCTCCCCAACTTCCTTTTCGGCTGCTCGCCAGTCTCACATTCACGTTAAATTTTTGGGTAACAGATCTGCTTTTAAAAATTTTCAAATTTCCCAAAAAATCAACCCGACCAGCGTTTATCTAAGGGAGAGGGCAGATTTTTAGTGAACAGAGAGGATTTGTCAACCAGCTTACTTATTCACCCAACTGCCTGCTTATCTGTCTATTCGTCTACTCGTCTACCTGCCTACCTTGCTTTTTTGCCGGATTTAATTTTGTAGAAAGAGATTTCCCTGAGAAATTTTTCAGACTTTAGATGAGTAGCCCGCCAGGTCGTTCAAGTTTATGGAGAGAAATGCTCTAAAACTTTTGATGTGGTTTCAAATCCCCCCCCCCTTCCCCCAACAAATGACTAAATTATTTTCAACCTTACGAACAGAAGAAATGATTTGCTTCCAACAAATTTCAGGGGTCATCAGGGGATAATACAGGCATCAGTAACCATTGCCGATAAATGAATTTTAACTTACAGTTACTGAATTCTTTTTCGCTGTATCGCCTCTGGGCTTTTCGTTCAGGATCTTCAGCCATGAACCGGGAGAAATCGAATTTGTCATTTTCGGACATTGCGAAAACTTTTTCCATTTCCTCGTCCAAATCTGCGGGCGTCGATGAACTTCCATCTTTGTCACCCTGCAAAGAGATAAAAAACGACATTTAAGAAATACATAGTGAAAATACATATCCAATAGGTTTTAAAATCACGTAAAAGTAAGTAAATATTACATTGGCAGATAATAATAAACCGTAGCAGAAGCAGAATTCGAATACCAAGAATTTTCGAAATTTTTTAATGAGGAAGGGACCGTCTCATTAAAAACAAAAATCAGCTATCTGGTGGCTAAATTACGTTTTCACTTCCACCATTTCACTCACAGTGGGGTGCAAATGTTTCAGTCAATCAAATCTCAAACAAACTAGAAGAATTATTACAAGGTAATAATCCAAATTCTAATACACGAACGAATTTAACTGTATTTACTTCCACGAGATGAATTATTCCAAAAGTTCAAAAAAAGAGAAAAAAAAGTTCATCAGCAGATCAATAACTAGAGAATGGTATATTTTCGATTGCTATTCCAAAGTAAGTCCAGCACAAGAAGCCGTAAAATGGCAACAACAAATGCCGAACTTTTCGGCGGTTATAGGCCAACAAATTTGAGGGAATCTTGTTTTCAAAAAGGACTAAAGGATTTGGGCAGTTTAAAATATATACGAGTATAACTTCTGTAAGAACCACGGGTCAAAGATTACTATCACCATTTTGCCGTACTGAGCATTGCCTGGTGGTTACAAAATGAACATATCTTACAGCCGATACAATATTCTTGACTCACGTAACACGTAAAATGTGACATGGTTAACAATGTCGAAATATGTACATTGTACGTAACTGCGCACAAACAGACTATCTACAATAATTGATACCCACCAAAATGTACTCAGCCAACATCAATATCAAGAACTAACTACGCCAGACCAAGATAATAACATAGGCTTCATTTTTTCAGAAACATCGCATTTGGAACTGTTGAACGACGCCGTAAACAAATTTTCAACTGAGCATGAAAATACTCTAAAAACGTAGTAGAAGAAGTAAAAAGTATAGACACTCGAAAGACTTAGAAAAAGGCATACTGAAGAGAATTTGGCAGCTTCACAAGTGCTCGAGTATTTCGAGCACATTATCATACCGGGAACAACCGAATTCACAACTTAACGAATGTAAATATCGCGAATATAGTCGCTGATAATGGGGCAAATGAAATTAACATCTGGATGTAGAGTAAGTACTTTTCATTTTTGCAAGGCTGTATCCCGGGACACAATGTCTATTTATGTTCTACAGGTAAAATAACTAATTAGGAGCCTGTGTAGAATACAAATTTTCCGACGCTAACCATTCTTGTAAAATAATTTTTCCGTTTATTGGGAAGCAGAAGAGATTCTGCACATCAAATTTTTCATGAAATATCTAAGAGAAAATATTTCGAAGGGTACTTGTTAGAGCTCTTTGAAATTATCAATAGTACATAGTTTAATATGTTCAAAGTGGAGGGGGAAAAAGTACAAACGTAACATATCAACGTCATCCAATTCCTTCAATGGCAAGCATAAACTGACATGATATTTTTTAGTCAGGCTGGTTGCCTAGTTGTAGGTATTTACTTGAACTGGAACACTCTGTAGAGCAAGGATATATGATAGGAAAGTATATGAAACCATAATGCAATCTCCCATGAACAATAGCTGTCTCAATGTAAGTACGAATTAATATGCATCCATCGTGACACCGTAGATATGCCAGTTGCCTATTACTTGCGAAGGACTTGGACCTCCAAGAGTAAAAACAGAGTCAGGCATACCTACCAGGTATGATAAGAATCGTGATCTCCGGCTGGAAAGATATTAATATAATCTGGAGCACGCAAGACATGGTACAAGGCAAAATAATAAATTATTCAGTCGTTGATCAGAAAAGAGTCAATACAAATTCAGAGCACCCACTGATTTCCTCCTTCATACGACAACTTGGAAAAACATGATCACCAGAAAATCAGTCATTCTGAGTGCTGTATAATACTACAATGTAAGACAATAACTGACAAGGTGCATCACATTAATATTATCCAACAATTGAAAGATTATTCGCCTTCTATTTTAAGAAAATGAATCACTTAACTTGTCTATTTGTAAATACAAGCCATGTATCTTGTTTCTTGGAGCACATAATTAAGTGTATTTACTCATAATAATACAAAATCATGCCGACTACCTGACGGTCGGAATATTCCCATTTTACTTACTCTTCTTATTTCTCATATATTTTCGCTAAATAATTTTTATCGTTTATCGAATGCGTACTAATCATTGTCAAGCAGTCAAGCTGAAGTTAAGTATTAATAAGAAAAATAATGTGAACAATTCGCGTGGCATAAGTTACGTCAACATGCTCGATACAGATAACCTCACCACGACCACAGCCAAATGATTTTCAGAAAAGGGAACCTAGTAATGTGCAAAAAAAAAATTGCAGAATAGCCTCAAGTAACCACCAGAATTCGCATCTGAAAATGAACTTCAAGTAACTCAGTATTACGATCACCTGTTTCAAATTGATCATATGTTAACTGCAAAGACTATGGACCTTCTTCGATAGTCATTAGGTCAATACCAACGCCAGCTCACAGTGGGAGGGGGGGGGGAGGGCTCATTTCTGATGTGAAAAAACACGTTCGCATTTCAGCAAAAACTTCGTAATAAAACAAAGGTCAAATTCTTAAGTTTTTGAGAACTTCTGGAATTTTAAGAGTTTGTGATCTCGAGCTCATAATTTTGAAAAATCGACTGTTTGAAAAAGAACTTCGAGCTCAAGTCTCAGCTCTTAGGCTCGTTAAAAAGCTATGCATCTCGCCCATACAGAACCAGGAATGTTTTTATAAATTTACCTCATAAGTTTTATAGCTTTGAAGCTCTTAATAGGGAGTTTAAAGCTCACATCTTAGCTCTACTTTTGAAGGGTAAGTTCTTGATCACCCATCCTCAGAAATGTGCCAACTTCGAAAAAAGGCTCAATTTTATTCCAGACAGGGACAGAAAGCTTCATTCCAAATCAAGATTCTAAATTTCGAATAAAAAAAAGAGAGAAAAAAGAACTATGATCAGATTTCAGGTTTGGATCAAAGGCCTGATTTCGGGTTCAAAATTCCAAAAATGACTCGATGAATCGATCTCAATCCCAGTTAGCAAGATCCTTTCGACTCCACTTCTTCAGAAATCAGTGTTGCCAATTCGGAGGGGAAACATGTGCATGATGAAGTGACAACACTAAGAACTGGAAAAACAGATATCAAGATTCTGCAACGACTTTAGAGACCTTCGGCATTTATGATAACGAAGATTCCAATTCCTTCACCAAAATCACCGATTCCGCAGAGAAAACTAGCCATTTCTAATTCTGATTCCAGTAAGCCCGAGAGGATTATTGAGAAATGAGAAAATCATTGTTACCAGGCGAGGAAGAGAAAGTAAAAATGGATTAACCGCCGAGAGGAAAAATGAATGAAAAGCAGGAGTCCAACGCAGAACTTTTCAGGGATTTAGTTCGCAGGCAGAAGCCATTTCGAGCAGAAATCTATTGCTGACTTTTTGCCATTCCATTCCTCACAAAACTGAAATCCCTAGTACACTTGACGGAGAAAAAAATAATAAAAACTTGACTGAAAAGGTTCTACAAATGTTTCTTCTAGTTATTACAGACTGGAAACCGATTTATGAAGTTCGGAACGTGTCGGCCTGAATCTGAACCCTCGAACGTAACTGAATTCGCATCAGGCTAGTGAACTAGGAGCGCTAATGTTTTCCCCCTTTCAGCCACTATATTGTACACTAGAAAATTCATCATAAGAAATTTTCGTTTTCAACTACTTTGAACTTATACTTTTCTTGTACTTGTGATAATAAGTAAAAAAACTTATTAGGACTAGTTGCTAAAAGTTCGTTTTAGAGGACGTAGAAAGATTTTTATTACCATGAGCTCTTATGGCTATTCTATAATGATCCCCTTTTCAGCCAGCTTCCTGATTTCGCCACTCGTTGCGCCCACTTTGCCGCCTGATGCAAATAATTAAAGGTGGATTTACATTCGAGTCGGCGACATGTCGCAGATACACTTTTAGCATTAAAAAGTTTGTCCGCGACATGTTGCCGACTCGAACGAAAATCCAGCATAGGAGCACACAGGCTTCAGTAAGATTTGAGATATTTACTTTTAATTTTGGAATGCGTGATCCTAGATTCCCATTCCTCTAATAAAGAGATTCCAAAGGCATCCGAGCTTTGCCCATTTCTGCTTCTGCTAATGATCAGGATCAGAATCATTTTGATGACCATTAACCAGGATTGCCAAGTATTGCTCATGACTCGACCGGCCACCGGATTCAAAGAGACCGAAATCCAAAATGAATCAACTTTAACCATGACCTGACTGACTAAACTAGCGACAAACGCAAGCGCTAGCTCGGCGCTGCGCGTACTGGAAATCAAAATTCTAAAGGGGAAAACATTTCTTTCTCGAAAAATAACCGAAAGTCGAAAGCCGGCATTTTGCTGGAACTAGTCCGCCTTCTGACCGGCAACTGGCTTTGCGGCTCAAAAACCGGCCACTTGGCAATCCTGCCATCAACCGGCTGAATCAAAAAATAACAATTCAAAAATGAAGATTTCATGGTCATAAGGTCATGACTCACAAGAATGTAGAACATCTTGTCGGCTGTGGTTAACAGCTTTCCACGGAAGTGCTACCGAATTTCGACAATTTGATTCTTTCACAGCGACGTAGTCCATTTCACGAACTAACCAGTCTACACACCTAACATTTGTAATGAATTGGTATTTACCGGTAAACTCCAGTAACTCAACACTCAATATGAAATATTATGCTGTGGCTCGTATTGGTGTTCCATAGGATACGAGGTGCCCGAAACTTGAAATTTTTTCAAGACCAATAATTCGAGCAAACACTTAACATTTCAGCTAAATAATTTCTCTCAATCGAAACACCCAATTTTGACCAGAATTATTCGAATGTGATTCGGCACGAATAAAATTGGCTGCACCTCTTCGATTCTGAGGAACCAAACACCGCAGATACAGTTTGAGCAATATTTATGGTGCAGTGCAATTATAGGTCGACTAACATGAGGAAACAGAGAACAAAATGCTGTGTGAAGGGCAAAAGGGATAAGTAATTTACTAATGCACTGCTCCTTCCAACTGTAAAAAATGAAATAGTGCAAACATTTGGGACCAGAACGCAGACAAATCAGCGGGTGATAATATGAACAACGATTAGAACGGGGTTCGCATTCTTGTTTTCATCGGAAATAATTATAGGAAAGCAACAGTTACACACTGGTAGATCTTGAATACATATTAACCGACGAGAGAGGAGCAATTATGAACTAGACTCCTAGAATGAATTGTCGTGGAGTATAGTACAACTGATATCAAGTATTAAGCTTCGATCGTACTTTTCAGTCAGAATTCAGCTGATCAGTTTCTAACAGACGACGGTCAGACTGAAAGCTGCAGTTGTGTGTTAGAGACTGCGATACATTCGAATTTCGAAAGCGTAGATACAACCAAAATAGTAGTATACCGGCTGCGTAAAAACAAACTGATAACTGAGCCGATACAAATATCATGTATATTAGATATTTCAGATAACTGACAATATGCTTACTTTATTTCTTTTTCCCAACAATTTTCTAGTCATGCGACTCATGGTTTATGGTTTGACGGAACACCGCGACGACAATTTTTTTCTAGGAGAACGTCCGATTCTAGCTGATTTGGATAGTATCCTCATGTGGAGATGACACAAGTTTAATATACTATTCAACAGAGTCCGTGGATAAATTTAGTAAAATGTACGGAATATAGAACTAACACGTTGAAATACCGGCATTATACGAATACAAATACGCATCGTAGCCACTATCACTGACTCACTACTTATCACTCACGGGTCGAGTGTGCAACTGAATTAGAATTTTTTTTGGTAGTGAGGTATGCGGTCTCAAGTTCGAACGCTCGCAGTCGACATACGCGTGCGTGCAACAGTAGGTGACTGGTGACTACCGCCACTTGTAGGCAGCGCGTGTAATAGAGATGTCGAACTATTGAAAAAAAAAATCAATATCAATCATATTTTTGTTAGCATAAAATATTAATATGTTCCCCATATTGTGTTGCATAGCATAGTCTGTCATATGTTTCCATATTCTTTTATCAACCCAAATCCCGATCTCAAACAAGAAACAAGGCTTCTCCCTCTGAGGCGGTTGCCTACCGGCCCCCTGACTTCTTATCAACTTTGTGGACAGTTTCACATTAGCTCTTACGGAGAAAACACAAAAAACGCTATTTTCTCAAAAAATATCGAGTCTCACAGGAAATAAAGAGGAACAAGTAGAAGCACTTGTCATTTCCTTTCAGCTACATAACTCCTATTTCATATCTTCAGGTTGATTTTTTTTTCTTCTCTCATAACGCTGTGTGTTAAATTTTATCAACTTTGAAGGCAAATTACGGCAAACGATAGGCCACCTTGCCTTGACGCTGTTAGGCGTAAGAGAACCAACCAGCAAAATCTGTTGTTTGAGAACACGTGATAGTAGAAACTATATGAATATGACATATCGTTTACTGATAAGCTTTTTTCAACGTGAGTACACATTTTTGAATCCTGAATCGAGGGCCCAATTTTGAATAATTCTACTTTTTACGCTCTTTCCAAGGACACTAATAATTCATTTTGTTTACACATGTTGGTTGGTTCCCTTACGCTTAGCAGCGTCCACTTTTTAAATGACCAATAGTAATAGTAATTTACATAGGTATTTACAGTAGCGTATTTAGGATGAAATCATGGAGCGGGTTTGACTTTTAATTTTGAGGGTATTCCTAAAAAAAAAAAAAAAAAAAAAAAAGGTCAAATGAGCATATTTTTGATATTTTTAGAGAGCTTTTTTGGCCATGGAGGGGGGTTTGACTTTAATTCTGAGAGTATTCCTAAAAAAAAAAAAAAAAGAAAGTTAAATGCGCATATTTTTGATATTTTTTGGCCAGGGGGGGGGTCAACCCGGAACCGTCCCCCCTTAAATACGCCATACGCCACTGGGTATTTATATTTAGTATCGACATTTAAATATCGACTCTCATTACTTTAGGCCTCACCGACGTACGTTTAACGTTGTCATATTATGCATAGTTATCGATAAGACAGATGACGTCATCGATGTATATCAATATTAATATTAGTTTGACATCTCTAGGCTGAAACCATTCCAATCTGCGACCCCCCGAACCGCGACGCCCCTGCAGCTCTTCACATCATTGTTTTCCCATTTTCGATAATAGATGTATGTAATGCCTTTTTATTTTGAAATAATTACATAATTGTACAAGCACAAGATATAAAGAGTCAAATGTAACAGTACTTACCTACCTCTAGTCCTTTGGCATTTCAGCAGTAAACTTTATCGTCATTCTGTTGGAGCGACAGGGCCGTCGAGAGAAAAGCCGGCCCAGGGTGGGAGAGGGTGGACAAAGCAAGTGCGACTTTTCTTGGGCCCTTCTCGTAAATCACGATTTTTCACTAGAACCCCCCCCCCCAAGAAGATTAGATGAAGAATCCAGTGGCGTAGCCAGGATTTTCTCAGAGGGGGGGGGGGCGAAGGAAGATTTGCAAGAGAGAAAAAGTCGAAAACTGAGGTATTTTTAAAAAAATTGCCGATATTAGAGGACTATTTTATAAAAAATGAAAGTAAAATTACTGTTCGAGCAAAATTTTTTCGAAAAAACGTGTTTTAAAGGCGAAAATTTGCTCACTTTTGCATAATTTACATTCAATTTCAGGTGCCTTGGTGGAGGCATTCGCCCCCCCCCCCGGCTACGCCACTGGAAGAATCCACAACACTAAGAAGGTTCTACTGGAAAGATTCTCCCTTTTCTTTCTTCCTGTAGAATGATTAATACTTGAACAGAACATTTGGCTGGGATAACTGCTAACGGAGCCATGCATCCACTATCTTCAATTCCTGAGTCATTTCTCATTTTGTTGTGCGCCGTAGTACGTGATGACGACAGGGCTGGAAAGGTTTTTCAGACTACTGACTGTCCATCATTTAGAAACAAACATATGAGGAGTTATCTGTCAAAAGGGCGTCCGTTCAATGTATTTCTTATGTAACGGACGCCCTTTTGACGGATAACTCCTCATATGTTCCCGTAACCCGACACCGGTTTCAGAATTCAGACAATGGTGATGATCCCATTTTTCGTTCGTTCAATTCACGTTCATTGAATTTTCTGTTTCACTGAGACTCAATGAATTCGACACGAGGCATAAACAAGTAGCTTATTCACCAGCTTTTTAGTTTCAGGGAATGTAAACCTAACAAAAACCAGAATAATAACAGGAAACCTGGCTCATTTTAATTCATTCACGAATAATGAATAAATAAAAGAAAAAACTTACATACTATGGAGGAGGTGGTATACCAATAGGAGACTCACGGCAGTGATTTTCCTTCATGAGCTCAATTAATTTTCCTTCATTAAATATATAAAGCAACTTGTATAACACATGTAGAAATAGTTGTATAACGCATAACCAGTAGGGATAAATAACTAACGCGACACACGGTAGAACCTTCGGCCACATGCATGGTCGAAGACCAAAACTTGTCAAATTCGAATCGTAGAGTCCAGCAAAACAAATTTTTATTTATTTAACTAAAAACAATAAAATTAGATTCTGCTGTGAATCTGATATAAATCTAAATTTTAAAACAAAAATGAGATTTGTATTACTTATAAGACGAAAGTAGTCAAAACGTTTACCAAATTGCCAGTCCTAAAAAATTAGGAATACTCATCATCTCTTTTAGCTTATTATGAGAGGGTTCTGGAATGGCTCTTGTTGGAAGACTCCAAGCGGATGATAGATTCGCAAATCTGTCCCAAAGAGTCACAATGAGACCTGATGATTTTCTCTGAGAAACTCAACCCATTTCCTCCCGGAAGGGAGACGTCCTTCTCTATCCACTAATAAGCATGAAACATTCGGCAAGAACTTTTTCTATTCTTTTGCCGTGAGAGAAGAATAAAGGACGTAATTCAACAATACGTACAATTTAGACATCTTAAATGGTTTGCATATGCACTGAACAAACTTGTACATTACCAATTTGCTAATACAGTTATAAATAAATAATTAAGCTGAAACATAGAACATAGGAAATAAAGTTCGACAAATGGAAAAAGGCAACATTTTAACACTTCTGGTCAACGGTATTTTTATCCCGTTCCTCGTTGAAAAATGAAATTTAACGAATTTTACGCATATTAATCAAATTGTTCCTGTATAGGAGTATTATACGAAGGTAAAAAAAAGTTTAGAAATCATTCTTGGATGTCTTTTCTATTGTTTCTCTATCGAAACAATAAACTAATTCATTAATATAATATTGACCTTTAAAAATTTGTCTCGTATAAACGTTATTGGGTGAAGGTTAGTATTGTGTATCATACACGCGCCAAAATTTTAATGCTGGCAGATTTTTGTAGGTGAGTTATTCCTGACCAAGGGTTCAATTTTTGATGAGTATCCAAAACACGGTATAGTAGGAACGAAGCTTATCCATAATGCAGCACTTTTCGAAACGACAGTCAGTACTCATCATCTGTAGTGAAAGTAGTAGTGACTCCGCATAGTCGTATATCTTTTCAGTTCATTTATTGTGGTTACCCTGTTATCAATTATTTTAAATAATCCTGTTAAATATGTCGAGTGATAAGTCTTCCGCTGTTATGTTGCCATCGTTGACCGATCCAGTGGCTTTCGCAAAGGATTTTCTCGCTGGAGGAATATCCGCAGCCGTTTCCAAAACTTCGGTCGCCCCAATTGAGCGAGTGAAATTATTACTTCAAGTGCAACATATTTCAAAACAAATTGCTCCGGAACAACGCTACAAAGGTTAGTTTAATTTATTCGCGTGATTCTGCTTTGTAATTGATTTCTCCGTCATCACCACTTCTTTCATCCAGACAAAATGCATATACCCTTCTGTATTTCCAAATTAAAAAGCGAATTCAGTGGATATAGGTAGGTATCATATGATTTATGATTCGTTACCACCATTGATATTAAAGTGAGAAGTAGAAAGTGGTTTTTAGTTCCATGAACTATATGTATCTTTTTGATAAAGTTATAAAGCTTTTCTGCCTCTCAAGTCTTCCATGAATCAACCACATTTAAGAATGATTACTCGCAAATTCAGCTAATTTTCATAACTCAAACTACAATGGTATAGGGGGCAGGGACGTACCGATACGGGGTGGGGAGCAACTCTCCCTGTAAGAAATTTTCACTCAGCAGTTAGGAAAATTTACCATTTCAGTCAGGCGAGTTAGGAAAAATCCAACAAGTTAAGTTTTTTTTTATTTTATTGTTTGCTTTGATACTTGGGAATTGAGTTGAGAAGTCGGAAAATCCCACAAGTCAAGCGGTTTTTCTTATTTTGCTTTGATACTTGGGAATTTTGAGTTGAGTCAGTTGGAAAAATCCAACAAGTCGAAAGATTTTTTTCTTTTACCTTGATACTCGGGAATTCTGAGTTGAATCAGTTGGGACGTTCATAATTTTTACCCCCCCCCCCCCCAAGGAAAACTCTTCGGTACGTCTCTCGGGGGGGGGGGCTCTACTATAGCCACCTATATGGGATACGTGCTTATTAGTACCCGCTAACTAGTTAACTATTAGATCAGCCTCATTTGTTTGTGTCTATATAGACTAATCTAATTATACCAATTCATTAAAGCTCAGCATTGGGTTTAAAAAACCTTATAGCTATTCAAAAATAGAATATAATAATAAAGCTGAAAAGATGATAAAATGAAATTACTGACCTTTTAATAACATTCTAAAAGTAATTACAATTATTTTGATGACGAAGATTGAACACATAACCCTTAGCTGCCGCTTCAAACCAAATACAATCGTTTATTTTTGCATCGTATTTTTTAAAATACCTATTAAAAATATTGGGAAGTAGGTACATACAACCTACTTAAAAACATCGGATTCTCGAGTTATAAGCCCCGAAGTAATTTTGGTTCTTGGCCAGCATTCCATAGGGACCTCGACAATGAACTTTCACGTGAAGTGAAGCAATATAATGTGAGCTATGGCCATGAAACTGCAGCATATTTTTCAACGGAAGCTTAGGTCTACTATCTTTCTTTAGCATTACAATAGTCGCCAAGTATTTTTGAGGTTATTTTGAAGACGAGCATAGACGTTTTCGGCAATAATATACTTTTTCATGTCACATCAGTTCACGCAAAAGCTTTAGCCAGAATGAATGAAAAAAATATATATATATACATTTGGTACTCCAACAATAACAGCTCGAATACAAACTGGAATAACTATTTTATCTTAATTATACTTCGGTGGCCAGAACTACTGACTTTTAACATTGCGTAAGATGTACTTTTGGAAATTAATAATGGCAGGTAGGTATTATCTTCAACAATCCAAAACACGATAAACGTCTTATTAAAACATAAGGGCTGAAATCTGGTATTATACGTAGTTGTTGGTTCTCATTCCGTTCATTCTGGAATACGAGTATGAATGTAAATTTGTCTCTATACTTCTTGTTTCAAGATGATGAACTCTGAAACAAAGAATCTCATTCGTAGTTTTTAGGAGATGGGATCGATAGATAAGTAGATTGTAGTTCTTGGTAGGTAGATATTAGGTAGACGATACGTGAGACAGAGGTAGCGTGTACCTAGAGAGACCTGCTGATTTGCAACCACATGGTGATGTGTTGTATAAATCAAAATTGATTTCATTACGTTCGGCACTCAAGCAACACAATAAACGATAAACCCATTTGAAACAGAGGGATTGGGAAGGTTTAGTTTTTAGTTTTAATAGGAATTCTACTTTCTCGGATGTAACTTATTTTCCCCTTCGTCGTAATTTGGAACAGTTGAATTCAAATTCAGTGCCTTCCTATTCTTGTTTGATTGAACTAGATAGCAGTTATTTTATTTTTATTTCCCTTGCTTTTAGTGATCATTCCTTTCCCTTTTGTTGTCATCTTAAAGAAACAATTTATTCACGCTCTCAAACTTGAGAAGTTTCTAAACGTTGTTATACATCGAAAACGAGAAATTTCTGCTACCAGGAGAGGTACCTACGATACCTAGATTGAGATTATAATAGGTTTACATGCGTGCTCGTATTGGTCTACACTCGAAAACAGTAGTTACAGGCACTGAACTACAGATGCTACAAATTGAGAATACAAAAAGTACTTATTAATGTTGCATTTGAATGACGTTATCAGTTAATTGTATCCTGTCACCTACTCTTGATCAGAAATATTACAATCACGAATGAGTTGATAAATACCAAGATAACATATAGGTATGTGTAACACTTATTTCAACAATTCCCCACCATTATTTACCCATCTGAAACATAGGTATTTATTGGTTGAAAATGAATTTATAAGAATTTGATGTACTCATTCTCACAATGAAAATGGCCCTGCGCTTAAACTTATTTCAAAATAATTTTTAGCAATCACAAGATGATCTGTTCATATTTTCTATTCAATTTCCAAATGAACTAAGAACACTACTATGTATTGTTTGCGGTGATATGAGTACCAGAAAGACAATTCACAGTGCTAAAACATGTGTATAAGAAACAATGGAAAAGGACTTGAAAAGGGACCACTTGAACGATATAGAGTTGGCAACTGTCAACTCCATGTCAGCTAAATTATTTAATTTCGGAGATTGGTGAAGTGGTCCCTTTTCATTGGAAATGCTGCAGGTATACCTCAGTATAACTGTAACAGTCCTTTTATTTCGGCGGGACGCTCAGCTAATGAGTATTGGCTTCCTGGTTTAAACACGTAGTCATTTTCAAATTCGTTTTCCAATAGCTGACCATCCTACTCTGAACAATAGCGGACGACTATACCAATGCTTTAGTTCTTCTAGCAACATTGTAACACCGATTTGCCTGTCGTATTAATCGAAACCGAATATGTGATGAGTACAATTGTGTGGTGATTTTTATAGGTATGGTAGACTGTTTCGTCCGAATTCCGAAAGAACAAGGTTTCACCGCCTTCTGGAGAGGTAATTTCGCCAACGTTATTCGTTACTTCCCGACCCAGGCCTTGAACTTCGCTTTCAAAGACAAGTACAAACAAGTTTTCCTGGGTGGAGTTGACAAGAACAAGCAGTTCTGGGCTTACTTCATGGGTAATCTCGCTTCTGGTGGTGCCGCCGGAGCTACCTCCCTATGCTTCGTCTACCCCTTGGACTTCGCTCGAACAAGGTAATCGAATGATACACAGCTCTGATATGAATACAAAAGCACACAGAATTAAAGGCTGATTCTAGGAAATATGGTTATCTAACAAATAAGTTCAACAAGACAATTGACTGGCGTTTTTTGGAATTGGTTTTCATTACCGTTCAATACGTGATCGGAAAACTCATTATTGTTTAATTACACAGGTTAGCCGCCGATGTTGGTAAAGGATCAGAGAAGAGAGAGTTCAAAGGATTAGGAGACTGCCTTGCAAAGGTCTACAAAAGCGACGGTTTAGGTGGTTTATACAAAGGTTTCGGAGTATCTGTACAAGGTATCATCATCTACCGAGCCGCCTACTTCGGTTTCTTTGACACTGCTAAGGGAATGTTACCGGATCCGAAGAACGCTGGATTCCTCATTTCGTGGGGTATCGCACAAGTGAGTGCCATTCTCTAATTGTATTCACGCGCACGTGTGACAATAGCACATAGAACGCGGACTTGACTGAAACTAATATGTTCTCTGCCTACAGGTTGTAACCACCGTAGCTGGTGTTGTTTCATATCCATTTGACACTGTCAGACGACGAATGATGATGCAGTCCGGTAGAGCCAAATCCGACGTCATCTACAAGAGCACACTGCACTGCTGGAGTGTGATTGCCAAGACCGAAGGTACCGGCGCTTTCTTCAAGGGAGCTTTCTCGAACGTTCTCAGAGGTACCGGCGGTGCTCTCGTACTGGTGCTTTACGATGAGCTGAAAACCTTAATCGGATAGATTCATTCCATAGAACTGAATACTAAGTAGCGCTTCAGTGATGACCTTGAAAAGATATATTACATGTAGAGTCCTCCTTTCGAGTAATGTTACCTGTAATATTTCGTGTACATATGTACATAAGAGAAATATAATTTATTTTTTGTCCCAAAACATTATTCTTCAAGTTTATCCCAAGTTTGCTTATAGGACTCAGCATAAAGTTGTCACAAAGAAGCCCTGAACTCGAGAATATTGAAGGGAAATTCCCTCGGACTCTCAATGAATCATTCACGGTAGTTTCAATACTGAGTTTATCAGAATAAGAGACTGCAATCGACATAGTATAAAGAGGCTTCTTCTACTTTTTGAATCAGAAGGATAACGTATACCATACTCTCCTTAAATATGGATGAATCAGATTTTGACATTTTTCAAAAACGCAGAGAAGTCAACAATAACCAACTAGAGGTCCAGACCTATTTTCCCTCGCTAGAAAGGAATTCAAAATAGAAGTAAGGTACAATGATTGGAGATCTGGAAGAATTTTAATCAATTTTACTTTTGTGAAAACCCCGTAATCATAATTTCTTGGCTATAAAGCGAAAGAATTCGATTCTAAAATATTATATTTTATCAGGACGGATCTAGTCATCTAACATTAAGATGGGCAATGCAACATTTCTGATCAAAATACGTGTTTCTACGGTAAACAGATATTTCATTCATAATATAAAAGAGGAATACGTTAAGTTCAGCTCCTCCATTCTGTAATCTGGTACAATAAAAATTATTTTCCTTTTCATTCATTCACTAAAACTGAACGGAAATTATATACTCGTGGCATTGAAACAAAAATAGAATGTTACACAGTCGTCGCTACGTGGTCTTCGATTGAAATATTCTTAAAATCTGGCAGCACAATAATAGAAGAAACTCTCGATGCGACATCTATTTTTAACCCCGACTCTGTGATTCGTCTCATCGGACGACTGATTGAGGTAAACTTTCGTAAGAATTGTGTACTTTATCATTAAACCATAAAATCGATAATTGAGTTCTGCGAGACACATGGATCGATTCTTGAATTTTGGGTCAATCCACGAGGCTCTCGTAGATCGACAATTGAAAAAAGAGAAAATAAATTCAGCTTTTTAAACTAAAGATATATGAATACGGTCAGAAAGAAAAGAAAAAAAAAGGTTTAATTATATAATTAAAACCCTGATAATTCCCGTATAAAAAATTATCTTTCACTTTTAGAAGTCCTCAGAAAGTAAATTCGAACTAGTAAGTTTGTAAGGTCGTTAAATGGTGTTCGATATTATTTTGGTTGCATCTGGATAACAGAAATGAATGAGTTTCAGGACTACTTGGAACCTCCAACTTCCCTTCCGTTTACCAAGACAAAATAGGGAATCTAAGAAGCTATCATTTAAAATATTTTTCATTTCAGGTTATATCAGGCTACTTATAGTCTTACACAGTTTCTGATGTCCCTCCTCCTTTGCATTGCAGATGCACAGTGGTTTGACGGGGGTAACTCTAACTCTAAGATGATCCCTATTTTTTAGAACTAGGAGAACGAATTCCGAATTTCTTATTTTTATGAGCAAGTACACGGTGACTTTTCCACAACCAGCTGCACGATTACTCCGAAACTGAACTGATTTGAAAAGATGGAACAGAAATACATATAATACGAATTGCCTATAAATATTAACGAGAAGATTACAATATATACAGGTCGGAATAATATAGAAATATTAAATACAACACAGTTCGCTTGTATGAATATTTACACAAAGTATTACAACTTCAAAGGTAAATAAAAATTAAAGTACGAACACGATCGCACTCAGTTCGGAACAAAAAATCAAGTAAAATTATTCGATTAGACTGAGGAATGAAGAGGGAGAAATGATATTCACAGTCAACGGCACTCGTTCACTTCAAAAATTAACGTTATAACAGACACTGATTTTATTCAAAGAGCATGCATGTTAAAAGTATACCTTTAAAATTTGAACTGTCAGCATGTTACCAATAATAATTGTTCAAACCTGACCGAGTTGAAAAGGAACAAATTATGACAAGTTTCAACCGAACTACTATTTTTGCACTTCTCTAAAGAACTGTATATTCTTATTTTAAAAGAAACAGCCAGAATGGGGAACCAGTAATGGCTTGTTATTCCAATAAAAGATCATATTGCTGATTCATAAATATACGAACAGTTGATGTACGATTCACAAGACATTTTAAAATCAGCTAACTGGAAGCTCGATTGATGAAATCATTGAAATCAACATAATGACTCAGCTTTACCACCACTGTTAAGACTAGTAATAACCCAAAATCTTTCCCAACGGTTCAGTTATTGAAACCATTAGATAAATATTCAAACAACTAAATTCCCCTTCTCTCAATAAACTTCCAGAAATGCACTTACGAACTTTCTGATTAGGTCGGTAGTAATAAACACAATTTTGATTACGGGTATATAAGGCAGACCACACCAGTATTTCCTTTGAAAACGATCGACCCCATGGTCAAACCAGCAGCGAAACTATTGGGCCCATCACACATTAGAGTGAAGCTACATGCGACGTTTCTATTTAACATTGGCTAATATGAATGAGCACACACTACAACGACGTTTACTCAGCGACATAGCTGACTTTTTTGAAACTGTCATACTAAAAGATTGAAACTAAGCGATGTCGCTAGTCGCTCATGGTTGCCCTCGGAGAAATTTTGGAACATCGCCGGCAACGTAGCTCAAATGTGTGCTCCAAATATGCGACATCGCTTTCAAAACATAACGTCGTGTAAGTAAACGTAGTTGTGAAACTTTTTTCAGATTTAGCTTCGCTCTAATGGGTAATGGGCCTTACAGGAACTCAGTACAGCGATTCAACACTTACCTCGACTTACGAATATTCTGATACACATACATCAATTCCATTAGTAGAGAATACCGGAACCGAACATTCGATTAAATCCACAGAAATCCTTCGCTTCGATCTGCTGAATACTGGAAACTGGTTTAGTTGAGTGTTTACACCATAGTTCGATGGGAATCACCGGCAATTCTATCAACAATCTATATAACAGGTTGGAATAATTATGAACAGTACACCAAAATAGTGAAAAACGAATGGTAGAAAGGCACTGTGACAAACATCAGTTTAAATGACGTGTCATAACAACTGTTTAAGAACTCAGTTGTCGTCATTCTCTCATTAATCCTGAAAACGTATCATGAACGTGATGAAACATAAAATTTCACTAAATCAGAAAAATGTAAATCAACTACTTACGCCTGAAATTACGGGTAAATTTAAAAATGTTCCTAGGACTGGCACTCTGCGTAGAAAATTTACAGCGACAGGAAAAAAACCGCTGAAAAAGAAATTACCCGGTTATACCTTACACATAGAACATCGTAAATTGTAAATCAACATTTGAAGAGTGACTGACATGTGTAACATTTTGTTCAATCTACAGAAATTATGAGAATATTCGCCAAATGACCAATACCCTTCGGTAAGATGCCGGCAAACTTTCCAAAGGGGAGGGGAGGCTTTCCAATAATAAAACATAACTTGTTGGTAAAATAAGGTAATATATGTTTTAATTCAAAGAAACCAAAAAAGCCCAATTTGCCGATCTCACAACCAAGATCTTTCGAACTCTTTTTTTTTTTTTTCACTCATGCAACATCAACAGGAATAACTATGCGCAGTGGCTAATAATGATCACTTTAAACAACAGATGGTATGCTTCACCGTACCTGAATAAAAGAACGAAGCCATACAGTTCTAATATCATGCCTACTAATGGCCACCCCAGAAGAACTACGGTTATTCCACCGAAAAAGCATATAGTTGCCTTCGTTTTGTGCCTTTGAAAGAAAAATCTGAAAGTCCTTTGCAGTCCAATAACACAACCCAAGCCGGAAATGAATAAAATCTGCAATTGAGATTTCAGATTGAGTATCAGTAAGCAACAGAGACATTGCCTTGCATAGTAAGCGTTAGTATACTCACATTTCCAATAGCCAGTAGACCTTTATCAAATAGAAGTAGGACTCCGAGAATCAATAAGGATATCCCAAATCCGGCGAGTCCAACGCCCATTTCTAGAATGATGAAAGGCAACATATTGTAAATATCGAACAGTACTAGCTCATTTGAGTCATCAACCTCAAGCATTAAAAAATTCGAAAGATTTTATCAGCGAAGTTTTCAGATATCAATGATGCACTTACTCTGTATGTCCGTAATCTCAAGCATTTTGATTTCTGGCACAGGAACAGATTGAAATTTCAAATCGTTGGTAATTTCAGAATAATCTAATACATTAACATATTTTCCAAATTTTGAATATCAGAATGAAAGTACAAAGTAAGAAATTAAAAATTTTGAAATGAAGCAGCGAAGGAAAATAATAATAGGAAAATCAACGTTTATTTTTCCCAGAAAAATTACGATTTTTGGATTTCAGCGTTGGAAACAATAATATTTTGGTGACGTAATTTCTGCCGATGTGGATTTTCGATCGTGGATCGTGGATTCGTGGATGGAAGATTCAACGTCGTTCTCTTCTCTTTGAATTATGTAGTAATTACAGTCAAAGATCGTTCTTCGTTCATCCAAGAAAAAGGAATGCCAGCCAAGTCGCGTTATATAATTACTTGTCTATGAGTACGACAGTACGAGCGAAAATGTTACATGATAATAAATTTCTTCCTTGTTGAAAAAAAGAAAATAAAAGAAAAAGACTGTTTTCCCTTTTTGAATTTTGCTCATGGTTGCATAATTCATGCACCAGTTATTATCCGATTATTATGGTCATTAATAATAACTTTTCCTTTGCGTTTGGGACAGGGGAAACGAAAACTAATAATAATAAATTCAATGTTAGAGAATGGTTATGGTGGTTATTGGTAATGATAAAAGATAAATTGATGAGCAGGAACGTTGTACCAATGCACGCTCTCGCGGACAAATACTGGACTATGACACCACTGTACGAATCTTGCCTTCTCGTCTACCGGCATGATTCGACAAAAAATTGAGCACAGTATCAGACTATCAATCCATATCTTTGACTATATAGATATAACTACGTTATATGGACTGGTAATAGTCGAGAAAAGTTGAATGTAAACAAGGGCAATTTGCCTTGAAGAAATCTAACGTACCATTAACTATACAGGTACTACCTATATGTATGCAGAGGTGCTTAGCTAATCAGATTGGCTAAAACTATAACAGCTTTTTTTTTTATTAATTGGCTTCGGCTAACTGCTAATGGCTACAGGACGCTGATTGGCTAGCTAACGGCTAAAGACTATAATCCACATTTTTGGTAAAAATAAAATAGGTGAAGAGGTAACTTGAGTATGCTAGTTCCATAGGTATAGGTAGACTTCTCCAAAAACCTAGTTTTCCAGAAAACGCAAAAAAATGTTTCTCAGCTAATGTTCGGGCTTAATGGTTGGATATAGGTGCGATGGATCACTTTTTGTGCTCACATTGAAGATATAGGTCGAAAATTGTTTCAAGTACTCCGATTCGTGTTCAAAAGGCGTTCAAAGATGGAGAAGTCTGGGTTTGACACGATGTTTTGAAATTGCTTATCAATTTTTGTTTATTATTGCTATAAAAGGCTGCAAAAGAGGAATAAAATGGAAATTATCAGTAGTTGTTATCACCTTTCAAAATGAGACATTTTTATTATCAATACACAAAAAATGAAAACGCAACATGATTCAGTTTTTGCTATATAGTTATAAAAAATTGAGCAATAATTGAAAAGAAAAGACTACTTATTGTTTTACATTAGTACACGATGACAATAATTCATTATCAAAAACACAGTTTTGTAAACAAAACAATAATCGTGTCAGTCCCAGACTTCTCCATAGGGTAAGTCTACCTATGATTTTAAACCAATTTTCGTTTGCATACTGGAGCGCTTCTGTTGTTGTTTTTTGAAAATCGATGACGTCACGTTGTAGGCAGTGTTGTACAGTAACAGAAACGATACTTAACTCAATTTCCCTAAATTCGGAAAAGTCTACCTATGGAACTAGCATACTCACTTGGTTCCAATTTTTTTTCTTTCCCCCAATTCTGAGTCTGAGTTCGACCGAGCTGTAGTTTCAATCCAAAAAACGAAAATCCATTGAAAAGGAATAGGAAAAAAATTCAGTTTGAATGTAGTCAAAAGGGAAAAGGCGAGAAATTTGTAAAATGAAATCAGCCGTAAGCTTCCGAGTTTTCATTGGCTTATGGCTAGCTAATGGCTAAAAAATTTTCAATCAGCTAGCTAACGGCTGACTAAAAATCTCCCAAAAACTGCAAGCTAACGGCTAACAGCTAATGGCTAATGGCTAGCTAAGCACCTCTTACTATAGTATGTATAGATGTAACTACAAACAGGGCAAATTGCCTTTTGTTTACATTCAACGATGCTCCATTTAAACCTGTGTAATTTCTCAATTTGGGCTGTGCATCCGTCAGAGCGCGTCGCTATCGAATTGAAGTGATGAATAGCAAATAAAGGTGACTCTATGGATTTCTCCCATTAATGTACATACTCATTAAAATTGAAATATCTCGAAAAATAAGACGTTTTTAAAGTATTTAAAGAGAAAAGAATTTTTTGAACAACGGATTTTCTTTCGATTAAAACTATTTTTATAGCTAGATTCCAAAATTTTGCTGCATGTGTCAAAAGCTTCACCTTTTGGTCGCTGATAAGAGTAGTCGATAAGCGCTGCCCGGCTCGAATTGTTAAGGTCCATACTTAGTGTATATTTGAGCCGGGCAGCGCTTATTAACTACTCTTATCAGCGACCAAAAGGTGCAGTTTTTGACACATGCAACAAAATTTTGGAATCTAGCCATAAAAACAGTTTCAGTCAAAAGAAAATTCTTTTCTCTTTAAATACTTTAAAAAGTCATATTTTTCGAGATATTTCAATCTTAATGAGTATGTACATTAATGGGAGAAATGCATAGATTTATCTTTTGCTACTTATCACTTCAACTCGATAGCGATGCGCTCTGACGGATGCACGGCCCGAATAGTCAAAATGAGGAGGATGCTGATGAAAATTCGATTGCCATAAGGTTCTTGCAGCGCTGCGCGCGGGCAAACACCCTAAAAATAGTGATTGCAATAGGCTTGGCCGCGCCGACCCTAAAAACCGAAATCCATCCTCAGTTTGGTTTGTACAGTGCATTACTGAACACCCAACTTCAAATTGGTATCAAACAAAATAATTTTTATTTTCGAAAATTTTTCTGCATAAACCCTTCTATACTCTATACTTTATCATAATATGTGCTCGTGATAACTCGTGTTGGGACGGATCCAAAATGGCGGATGTCCGCACCTGGGGTATAGTACCTTACTAAAATTGGATTCGAATCCGAATCCACGAATCACTGCCTTTTTTTGGATTCGAATATGATTCGAGAATGATTTACGTTTACTGTGATTCGAATAAATGGAGTGGATTCGTGGATTCGAATCCAGGAATCATGGAATCTTTTTTTGGCTGTTACAAAATCAAAATCAAAATAAACGATACCTATTTTACTCAATACTCACTCAGCAATCGTTGACTTTTTCTTCCCCTTCAGAAAGACTAAATACTCCAAAAACTGGATCTTATTTGATGTAATCATGGTAAACATACATACTTTCAGCAATGTAGTTTCCGAAGAAATTAAATTTAATGTTTCGACTGAGGAAACCAGAAGGAATCTTGTGGCTTTTATTACATATTATGTTGATCTTTTTTTCGTTAAAAAAAAAAGAAAAAAGTGACCAAAACACAAAACAGATGGTCATATTGGGCGACTTTGGCGCCTAATACGGCTAACAAAATAATGAATCCAAAAATTCATTTCAATGATTGTTTCGAATCACTATAAAAGTATTCCAGAAAACATCGAATCATTTTTACGAATCCGCGAATGGATTCGAATCCATTCGAATCCCGAACGGGATTCGATCTACCAACCTTGATTAGCCACTATAAAGCCCAGTACGAATACCATTTATATCACGCTCGATGCCGAATGATACGGTACTTCGCATATCGGATTTTCGACCGGAAAACATGGTTCGGACTCTTATATATGCTTACCTTGGTCTGACGGCTGTCTTTCTGGCAACATGGCGTAAGAGTAAGACCACGTTATCAGCGCCGTGAAAATATTATCTGAACTGGACCGCTTTAGTTGCTTTACGAATACCATTTACTACCATTGTATAATTTTTGCTTTAATCGTGAAATGTGAATGCCGGTTGATTCTATCAGAAGTGAACCCATCACTATGAAAACGAAAAAAGTTTCAAAAAAACGTAAAAGTTCTTGGAGAAAACATATAGACGTGTCGGACGTTGATTCTTATTTGGAAGATGAACGGTTAATTCAACGTTGCGGGTATGCATTAATAGTTGATAATAATGTAGAAAATATATAATCTTCATGTTGTGAAGAAATCACCGTAGTATTCCATCGAATTTATTAGCTAATATATGCGCTAATGACGTTATCAGAAAACCAGTAGAAGATCGAAGCGATGCGGAACTATTCCAGATCGATACGAAGCCGAAAAATTTAATTAGGGATTCGATTTTAGTCCCTCAAAAGACGAAGTCAAATGAGTTGCAGTTACGTTGTTTTCAAGGTCTAGAAAACGCTTCAGCTGTTCAGGACCCAGTAATAAAAAGGTGATAAATTATTGTGAATTGCTTATATCATCTTTCATTGTTATTAATACTCACATAATCATAGTATGGTTTTTAATTTATACTTAGAAATACCGTTCGTTCCAAGGAAGAACGGCAGCATCCTGCTTTAAGAAAGAAAAATGAAATACGAACACGGAAAGGCATCCTTAAGAAGAAGGAAGCTAAGCAGCTTGAAAAATATTTGCAGAAACGTATAAGTTGTTTCCAACAGAAAAAAAAAAGGCGAGATATTGTCAACAAGGATTTATGGGATGATGACACTGGTCAGTTATATTTTTTGTACCGTTGAATGCGAGTTTGCAGTCATCATTACACGAGTTACTGTTATAGGTGATAAATCGAAGTTATCAAACTTGAAAAGCTGGCTCAATAATACTACCTACTTGCACGCTGTAAGGAACACTAGTGACTTGAAAAAAATGTCTACCTACCGACCTGCCAAGCCTGAAACAATCGTATCTCCCTTTGAAATACCGCATGCGGGTACTTCCTACAATCCTTCGTTCAAAGACCACTTGAATCTTGCTAGTGAGGTCGTTTCAAGAGAACTGGCTACGCAAAAAGAAGAAGCGCATTTAACTAGAGTTACTCAAAAGTTATTTAAACAGATTTCTGCAGACCAGAATGAGGTTAGTATAGTTTTCAATGTGCATTTCGTTAATTATTCTGTTTATTTGTTTTAGATTGTACACATGACTAATGTTAATGATTTGTAATTGGCTATAAAATTAGTCTGTGCTACTGATATTTATTTACTCGATTCAAGATGAGATCAGTTTATAGATTTCAGAAATTTAGATGATATTTAATACGAAAGGATTATGCTTACAGAAAAACTGGATCCAAGAGATGACGGAAGGCCTTCCACTAAACATAAAGCAGAAAGTAATCGAGGTTGCAGATTGTGAAAGTGATACAGAGTACAAGGCCATCAATCCTCCGGTTAGTAGAGATAAGAAAAAAACCATTAAACAACGAAAGAAAGAGCTTCGTCTGAAACAAGAAGAGCTAAAGCGAAAAGAAACCGAAGAACAGAAGAAAAAGGCTTCCGATATTTATAAGTAAGATGGATTTTCAAGTTGAATAAGACAAGAATAACTGTAATAGGGTGCATATGTAAATCTGTGAATTTAGGTTTTGTTTTAGAGAATGATCCCTAAGTTCAAGTTTTTTTTTGTCAAGTTTTTTTCGGAACGTACATGGTTTGTATTTGATTACTTTAAAACACGACGATAGGCTCCAGATCTGTTTGCTAAAATGTGAGAAAAACGTAGGTTATAACTGAGTAACCCGAACTTTACGTATTAATACGTAACATTTTTCAGAGTGCAGCAGATCTTACAAGAGATTGAAGATGAAGAGATACAGAAAACCAAGCGGAAACTGAAACGGCTGCAAAAGTCATCCAAGAAATTTGAATCAGCTCGTCGAGTGGGAAAAAATAAATTCAATCCCGTGGAACCAGCTATTTCAGATGTGAGTGAGCTAACTGGTAGTTTACGTGAAATTATTCCTCAGGGCAGCGTTCTTAAAGACAGATTTGCGAGTATGCAAAAGAGAAGCTTGATTGAAGTCATGAAGCCACAGTTCAAGTAAGCCATCTTTTTCATTTTCTTCATCTCAAGCACAAGTAATAACGGGGGACGTGTACTGATTTTATGCATTATATAATCGCAGGAAAAAGAAGAAGAAGAAGATGAAGAAATACAAATTGGATTCGCATCGACTCGAGCCCTTGGAATTTTCAGCTTCTGAATTAAGAAATATGAAAACATGAATACATTTTTTGTTGAATTTAATAAATCAGGGTTATTGTTTCCAATTAAATTATTATTCCGATGGATCTTGAGTAACCCAACTGAGAATTAATAATCATCTGGAGAGTAAAGTATGTGTATGGGTTGAGTGGACCGCTGAGGTTAAGTAGAACTAATGAAGGAGGGGGGTGAGGTAGTGAAAATGTTTCATGACTCATAAGGATAACTTAATATTCGAAATTGAAAACTGAAATCAAGTCAATAGTTGAATAACAGTTAAAGTCAACCATGAAATTAATTCCTGATGTTCAGAAGCTGACTATTTACACTGTCGTATTGCATACAATTTTCATCAAATTTCCAGCATCCTGATACGGACGTAAGTTCCTGGAAATTGTGCAATATATTCAGTAAATTTATTACTCCAGTGACGTTTACCCAAGATACTATACCTACTGTTAATTTTCAAACCAGTATGACTGAATTGATTATCCAGTTACCTGGTTCAATCAGAAAAGCTTTCCCAATGAAAGTCGAATCTCGAATGTGCGACATCCCAATTCCCAGAATCCAGTGTTACAAAACATGATAATAATATGTGTGAATAGGCAACAGTAGCCCCAGACGGAGTCTGGCGAAGCCGATCAGCGTGGGGAGCCCTCCGCTGGTTGCGCGATGCGCGCTTTTACCAGCGAACGCACAAGAATCCGCGATCTACCTTTACGCAACCAGGTTTCACCCCTGTTGCGTCAGTCTGCTTACTAACACGACCTTAGTGGTTTCGAACGACTGAGCGATTTCGTGTCTACGTGTCTTGAACAATTTGCTTTTACATTTTCCGATAGGTATTTTCGTGTTTCCGCGTTTTTCAAGAAAAAATGAATCCGGAAAATATCATTGCTGATATGGTGAGTGAGTGAGTGAATCTTATTTTTCGTAATTTAGTCGGTTCCTACTGCAAGGCTTGACCTGGTTTCGGACACCCCTTGTTCTTAGTTGCAAAGGGGGTAGGTCAAGGGTTACGATCCCCTTAATGTGGTGAGGTGGACTGACGCTCCCTTCAATTTTCCTGGAGGAATCCGCAGAGTTTCTCCCCCCCCCCAGTATGGTGGACAAGTCCCCCCTCAGCTGGAGGACGAGTGCGGACAAATTCTTTTTAGAAGAATTTGGTCCATCGGACTGTAGATTGATGCCTCTTCTGATCGGCTCCTCTTTGTTGACATTAATGATGTCTAGGAGCTCGCCTCCCTTGTGGACTTCTTGAAGTCTAGGGGCAACTTCAGTGTTTACCGAAGTTCGACTCTATTAGTAATTCAGACAGTGTTCTTGTTTTAGATATGTGCTAAGGAGCTCTCGCTCATCACATCTCTATTTAAGAGACTGATGAGCAACTTTCTGTGTGCCCGTTCGATGCTGAACCCCAGAAAATGGTCGGGGAGTTGGAATTTAAACCTAAATATAGAGAGCGCTCTTGTGCGACTGATAACAAGATGAAACCAGGATCACGGAGAAAGAAATACCATTGAAAACCTACCGTGCATATTCAGAAGCCAGTAACACATCACCCGAGTAATTTTCCGCTTGGATTTATTTTTTTCATCATTCTGAAGACTTTCGTGTACTTACACACGAAATTTTAATTCTCGACAACCACTCCTGAATCAACTTCAATTTTTCAAAAAATTACTTTGCCTCATTAAACAGCATGTAAAGAAGAACCAAGATCCCGGTTTCGTTAGTTACGTATTCCGCCACCAGATGTCAGCTACTTTGAGTTTAAATCCCATGGAAATATTACTTGGAAAAGAGTAAGAAATTTTTGGAAAGAAATATATCGTTTATTTCTTTCCAAAATTTCCATTTTTTAAATATATATTTTTTTAGGTTTTTTTCACTGAATTTAATCTCTGGACGATCTGTAATAAGCTTTAGAACATTTTAAAGATGCTGTATTCTTGGAATTCATCTTTTTTCCTTTCTAGATCCTAAGGGTACTAGCTACTACCACATAAAAAGTCAGATTCATAATTTTTCTTCTCGTACATTAGACATTGTAATTATTCATGAGAGAAAATAATACGGATTATTATCATTTTTTAAAATTATTTCACGAAAATAAGTCAGCAATAAGTGAAGACTGAAGAATCAATTTTTATTCCACTTCCTAGCTACTGTACTGGACTTTAAATGTTTAAATTTAAATAGTTCACTTGAATCCATAAGTATTGAAGATTTTTTTGACATAAAACTCTCGTAATGGTTGAATAAGATTTAATCGAGAATCGAGAACTACTTCCATAGTTCTACCCTCAACTCAAGAACAAAAGATAGTTAAACTAAACGGCTTTAATTTTAATTTAATAGCTCAGATTTTCATCAAAGAAGGTGTGTACATGAAAGAAGAACGTGTTTTCGTACAAAAATTTGAAAATTTCCAAAGTTTTCATAAATTTCCATTATTTTTTTCCGGAAAGACATTTATTTGAAAAAATTTATAAATTGCTTTCCAAGGCACATCCCTATCTGTAGATTTACAAAAACGTTTATACTACTACACTAGATACCTAACTTCAGCCTGCTAGTAGTATAAACCCTTCTCACCCATCCCGCGTTTTAGTATCCCATTTGCTAGCGTCACCGGTATAGAAAATCGGCTCCAGTGCATTTAAAATGGGAAATTGGTCATTTTTTAAGTCGCGCTTATTATATTTTGCCTGGGTAAAACGATCTGAAAATTGGACAGACCATGCATTCATATCTTGGGAGCAGGAACATATAAAAAAAAAAACAACAATATGCTACACTTCAATTTCTTATTTTTTTTAAATTTGAACGCCGGCACCTCTACGCGAAATTTACCATGTATTTTAAATGGGAAAAATGACTACCTATACTATACCGGTGACTGGCAAACGCTTATGCAACATTCGCACAAAGTTTGGATACGCTTATTTTACTATGGTAGTATTCGCATCAGGCTAGTGAACTAGGAGCGCTAATGTTTCCCCCCTTTCAGCCACTATATTGTACACTAGAAAATTCATCATAAGAAATTTTCGTTTTCAACTACTTTGAACTTATACTTTTCTTGTACTTGTGATAATAAGTAAAAAAAACTTATTAGGACTAGTCGCTAAAAGTTCGTTAAAGAGGACGTAGAAAGATTTTTATTACCATGAGCTCTTATCAGGGCTGGAAACACGTTATTGGTAACGGTTACGGTAACAGTTACATAACGGAACAAAACGTTTAAGCGTTAAGTTACGTTACGTTACGGTAATTTGATCACGTTTAACAATTCGTTACGATATCGTAACAAATGCAATTTTTCTCGTTATTTTACTGCATTAAAAAAAATATATTGAAAATTGAAAAATCTGGAAATTGCCAACCGTCCATCCTTTGAATGAGTTGATAAGATGATAAGAATAATAAGTTGATATTGTTTGATTAATAATGATCATCTTGCATCTTCACTTCTTCAGTACCCAAGTGCAGTTTCAGTTTGAAAATTGAGATTGAAGTCGCCAAGGTTTGTACTTTGTAGCTATTTTCAATTCTAACTTTATTAATTTTTTCTTGTTGATCAAACATAGTAGTAGACTACAGATTTCTCATGATTTTCCAGTTGTACAGACATCAGAATCTGGTGTGATTGGCAGTGTTGTTAGACATAACAAAACAAAATGACAAAATGACAGTTGAATTTTAGGAATTTTGTCATGATGACAAAACCATTTCTCAGTTTTGTCATATGACAAAATGGAAATGACATAACAAAAAAATGAATCAATGACAAAACAATTTTGTCATGACATTTTGTCATTCCAATATTACGTTGGTGGAAAAGAACAAGGATCAAGAAGTTAAGAAAGACTAGAAGAACATGGTATTAGTGTCTTAGAAAATGTATCTAAACCAACCTATGCATTACGTCTTTTTTCTCAGACACTTTTTGTTGAAGAAGTGATCAGCTATTAGCCATCAGTCAAAACTTAAGAAGTCAACCCAAGCCAGAGGAGTGATCACGTATGATTTACTGGAAGCGTGTAGCAAACTTCAACTATCATGAAGTCAATTCAAAATTCACTTTCAAAGAAAATTTGTCCTAAATTCGACTGCATCATCACCAAAAAATTAAATTATAATCAGTTCTACTGGTGTACTGGCAGAATAATTTTTACTCGTTTTATTACCCTACTAAAAATAGCTGAAAGTACACAACATGGTCACTCACTCATTTTCACCCGCTAACCAGAGATGGAAAGCAAGCTAAAAGCTGAAAGCGGAAAGCCAAAAGCGAAGAGTTTTATACCTAAAAAGCAAAAGCTGAAAGCAAAAGCTAGAACGCACAAATGATTGAAAGCAAAAGCAAAAGTTTTATTTTTTACAGCTTTTCCAGTATTTATCTATTTATAAATTATAATTTCAAATTTTCATTTTTATTTCCATTATCTCAATGGTCAGTGCTGTTAATGTGTTCACTGGTAAGCAGTGTTGTGAAAAGCTATTTATAAAAAATATAATGTTGTACAAAATAACAAAATATTCAAAATTTAGGAAAAAAGCTGAAAGTCAAAAGCGGAAAGCTGAAAGCTTATGATTTTTGCATTGAATAGCAAAAGCCAAAAGGGAAAGCTAAATATGAAAAAATTTGAAAAGCAAAAGCTAAAGTTCTATTTTTCAAGGTCAGAATCTAAAGCCGTTAGCAAAAGTTTTATCATATGGCTTTCCATCTCTGCCGCTAACAACCACGCACCGCGTAGGCAATTTTGCAGCGCACTCTAGTGCAGGTTTAAATCCCAATTTCTTTTTAGCCTCCAAGTATGCAACCTTTGTTAAAATATCATTGGTGATTGGTAGGATTGGATTGTATGTAAAAATAGTAAAATACCTGAAAATTTGTGGATATGACAAAATGACAAAATAATTTTGTCATGACATAACAAAATTATGAAAAAACAAAATGACAAAACTCCAAACATGACAAAACTCATGACATAACAAACAAAAAAAGTGAAATGCTCGTCCGACAAAATGACCAAAAATCGTTTTGTCTAACAACACTGGTGATTGGGCGATTAAGTCCATATTTGTTATGATTCTTAAGTTAAAATTAATTACAATGTCTATTTTCATGACGCAGATTGATGACTTTTTTTTTTTTAGTGGGTACCTATCTATTCAATAACCCCTTTGTGTTCTTTTTGTTTCTTACTTTTTTTATATAATAAAAATAAACAAAATAAACTTGAATACTTGTTTTAATGTTCTAAATAATTTCTAATATTCTAAATTCTGATTGATATTTTGATTTCTGTATTCTGTTAAAACCATAGATCTTACTAGTTAACTAGTGCTACTATACCAACCAATACCAACATAAAATTTATGTTATGAGCCACAGAATTGAATTTTGTCTCTGAACAGTCTGAATTCTGATTTTGATTCTGAATTTTGTCCCAAAAATGTAAAATTAAAATTGTGAAACAGATTGAAAAAAAAGTTGAAAAAAAACCTTTTCACTTTTTAGCAGGGCTGGAAACACGTTATTGGTAACGGTTACGGTAACGGTTACATAACGGAACAAAACGTTAAAGCGTTAAGTTACGTTACGTTACGGTAATTTGATCACGTTTAACAATTCGTTACGATATCGTAACAAATGCCATTTTTCTCGTTATTTTACTGCATTAAAAAAAAATATATTGAAAATTGAAAAATCTGGAAATTGCCAACCGTCCATCCTTTGAATGAGTTGATAAGATGATAAGAATAATAAGTTGATATTGTTTGATTAATAATGATCATCTTGCATCTTCACTTCTTCAGTGCCCTAGTGCAGTTTCAGTTTGAAAATTGAGATTGAAGTGGCCAAGGTTTGTACTTTGTAGCTATTTTCAATTCTAACTTTATTAATTTTTTCTTGTTGATCAAACATAGTAGTAGAATACAGATTTCTCATGATTTTCCAGTTGTACAGACATCAGAATCTGATGTGATTGGCAGTGTTGTTAGACATAACAAAACAAAATGACAGTTGAATTTTAGGAATTTTGTCATAATGACAAAACCATTTCTCAGTTTTGTCATAATATGACAAAATGGAAATGACATATCAAAAAAATGAATCAATGACAAAACAATTTTGTCATTCCAATATTACGTTGGTGGAAAAGAACAAGGATCAAGAAGTTAAGAAAGACTAGAAGAACATGGAATTAGTGTCTTAGAAAATGTATCTAAACCAACCTATGCATTAGGCCCTTTTTCTCAGACACTTTTTGTTAAAGAAGTGATCAGCTACTAGCCATCAGTCAAAACTTAAGAAGTCAACCCAAGCCAGAGGAGTGATCATGTATGATTTACTGGAAGCGTGTAGCAAACTTCAACTATCATTAAGTCGATTCGAAATTCACTTTCAAAGAAAATTTGTCCTAAATTCGACTGCATCATCACCAAAAAATTAAATTATAATCAGTTCTACTGGTGTACTGGCCTTCGACCATACGTACTGGCAGAATAATTTTTACTCGTTTTTTTACCCCATAGCAGTGTTTCTATTTGAAAGTACACAACATGGTCACTCACTCATTTTCACCCGCTAACAACGAACCGCGCACCGCGTAGGCAATTTTGCAGCGCACTCTAGTGCAGGTTTAAATCCCAATTTCTTTTTAGCCTCCAAGTATGCAACCTTTGTTAAAATATCATTGGTGATTGGTAGGATTGGATTGTATGTAGAAAAAATAGTAAAATACCTGAAAATTTGTGGATATGACAAAATGACAAAATAATTTTGTCATGACATAACAAAATTATGAAAAAACAAAATGACAAAACTCCAAACATGATAAAACTCATGACATAACAAAAAAAAGTGAAATGCTCGTCCAACAAAATGACAAAATGACAAAAATCATTCGATTAACAACACTGGATTGGCTGATTGAAGTCCAGTATTTGTTTGATTAAGTTACAAATTAATTACAGTCTATTTTTCATATCATGCAGATTGAAAACTTTTTTTGATGTTTTTACGTTTTTTATGAGAATAACCCATTATAGATACCCCTTGATGTCTTGTTCTTACTTTTGTATAATAAAAATAAACAAATAAACGTGAAATACTTGTTTAAATTATCTAAATAAATCGTGATATTCAAATGTTGCATTGATATTTTCATTTCTGACTTACGTTTTAATCTAGATACTAAACTAAGTTAATATGTAAATACTAGTACAAGACATTCACTATTTATTAACCCAGAATTGAATTTCATGTCTCGAATGTTAAATCGTATTATGCTTCTGCAATATTTTCCAAAAAGAAAATTAAAATTGTAAACGATGAAAAAAATTTCACTTTAGGTTAACTTTTCCAAAAAAAATTTAAAAATTAGAAATTCAAGGTGAACATTAAGTGTCGTTACTTCATAGGAAATTCGTTATCTTAGGACGTATTTTAAGTCAACAACAAATTCTCGTATTCAGCCTCTTTTATTTAGTTTCCAAAACTGAAATTAAAATAAGAAATTTACATCCAAAACGTTATGTACCGTATTGTTCATAATATCTACGTACATACAAGTTCGTTACGATGGAAAACAATGATTCGATATTCACATGCTCTAGTATCTCTAAAAACCTTTCACATCCTATTACACTTGCAGCGCAATCGTGCAAAGATGTGTAAACTTTATAAAACAAGTCCTTACACGCACAATCTTCTCATCTCTAGGGCTTAAGTTTACCTGGATACAGTGCATAGAGCTGATTGGTTCACCTTTAATTCTACTTTTAAGATTGAAGCCAAGTAATCCAATTTTTTAATAAAAAAATTTACTTATAATAAATTTAATCAGTTTCCCACTAAAGAATTTGACTCATAAAGATTCACACTGGTTCAACACCTTGCTATGCGGAAGTTAAAAGAAGTGGCACATGTGATTTATAAAACCATTATTTGAAAATTCATAATGATTTCGTAACTTTTTTCTGAAAAAGTATTGTTAATTAAAAATAAAAGAACGTTTGAGAATTGAATCCTTGCTTTTACTTTGCCATCATTTCCCTTTTTCTGTTGTTTCACTTTACTTATCATTCGGTGTCGCGGATTGGTCCGGCAGTTACAGGCGGCTTAGTATAAAATATGAGCCATAGATTTAAATGGAATGTATAATCTTCTTTTAAGGCATTAAGTTTGGTAAAAATAAATTGTAACGGGTAAATTAAAGCTGTGTTCTGCGGCCAGTTCTTTCGTCTTGTCATTACTTACTGCATAGTATCTACAGCTGACTATGATGTAATTTGGTGCTCTCTACATTTTCTTGTAAACTAAATACCTTCTTGTTGGATTGATGACTGATCCTCCAATAGGTTCGTATCCCATGGAAGTCCTTTATCGAAAAATATTCTAGCTTTATTGGCAGATTATTGTAATACGGAGCCAACACGTGCTAGGTTGAAGTATTTTTTTAAATTATCCATCACGTCTATCGTTCGCAATACAGCTATTATATTTTTCAAATGATGTATTAGTTCACCGTATCTGATGTGTAAACAGACTCACAGACGTCAACATACTGGGGAAAGACCGTACTCCTGCCTAGAATGTCAACATCATTTTACTAATTGGCCTAACTACAATAAACACATGAAACGCCGGCACGGTATAAACAAAAGTCGATCAAATCGTATCAAATCCGACTCGGTACCAACCAATAATCATATTCCGGAAGAAACAGTGGACAGTAATAGCAACAGTGCCCCTATTGAAATTCCTTCATTTGAGGACACTTTACAACCAGTACCTATTGATGCGGACAAAACTGTGCGCTTATTTGATGAAACTCCATCTGATGATCAGATGACATCTTCGTATTTGATTTCACATCAAAACTACAATAATGTGACACCTACTGAGCAACAGAATTCGATTTTAAACGCTTATTATAATATGACTGCATTGCATGTAATGAATCCTATGAACAGTAATTTACAAAGGTGAAGAATATTTCACTTATTGAATTGTAAATCCATGTCTTATCTCACGTTTATTCTTATACAGTTTCTCTTTTCTTTTCCAGAGATTATATGTAATTTTTCTCAAATTTTACTTCGTACAATCAGCATTAGTTGTCAGCGGTGTAATTCGATCAATTTACCCGAAAATGGAAGTACTTCTCTTTTTTTACGTATTTCAAATTGATAATGTTTATTTAATTTATATGTTTGTAATGTCAGCGCGTCCGGCCGTGGGGGACCTGAATTCCAGGCAAGCGCTCAAAAAGTGCGGACCTCGGTCAGTAGGGAACCCCATGGTGGTCCTGGTAGGATGCGCGCACCGTTGCGGGAAGGAGAAATGGTGGCTCGGGCCGGCCTCAAAGCGTCCCTCCGGTCACTGATGTGATACTCGAAAGGGTAGTTTCCGGGGCCGGGGGTGCGGTGTCATAGGGGCCACTTTGGCATGCGTGCATCGCCATACGTCCCACCACACCATGTTTGTAATGTATTTTCGTTTTAATATTTAATGTTAGGTACTTACTCTTATATATACCTACTTTTTACACTGGAAGTAATGAATTAATTTCATTTTTAACGTGTACGGTCAGCTAACAATAGTAACTGAAGTGGTCGGTAATGTATCAACTACAGAGTCTCAGTGAAAGTGTCGCAAAAATCAGATTTGTTAGCTTGAAAATATGTACATGGGTCAGTGGGGAAACGTTATTACGTACCTATGTAACATATATGTATGTTATGTGCCCGTAGCCCGTAGACCTACGTAGAAGGTCTGTACGTGTACTTGTGAACAAACATTCACTTTGTATATCCTTCGGGACCATGGTAGGATGGATGCTATAAATTATTCGAGATAATTTTCAGATCATACAAGTACTTTATATTCGCAGAGTCATCATATATAGGCTTATATCGAAGAGTGTAAAATGAATACTAGCTGAATATCGTGAATTTATAGTATGTATTACCAGGAATATATATCTGGATGAGGATAATTGGGCATCATCCCACCATCGTCGGGTAGTTTCTATGAACGTTCATTTACAGAATCATCTTATGACTACCAAATTGATGCGTTGCATTATTTTGTATACATTTCAATATTCCATGTCATGCCGTAGCTGCTAGCTATTATATAGCTGGAATAGTCTATGGATTGAGACGGTTGAGAATCTCGTTGACCATTTTTCAGACTTGCCGAAATTCATGGACGGGTCCATTCCACTCAGTAGCTTCCCGTTTTCGCAGGTTAGATTTTAAAATCTACTTTTTCCATGCTCCGTTTGTGATCGATCTTTCAATTTCCAAACAAATCTACGAAGCCATATGATGGCACGCTAAGAGACTAAGAAAAAGGATTTGTCATGTCCAATATGCAATCAGTCTTTCATTTGGAAACTTGATCTAAATCATCATCTTCCGGCTCATACAGATAAAAAGCTCTCGCTCATCTCTAGTTAATATTGATATTCCTTTGTAAATCAGAACTTTTATATCACTAAATAAATCATAATTATTTGATACATTCTCGAAGAGTAATATGAAATGCTACGAGTTACATTCGTCAAGTAAAACCGACCCTCCTCCCCTTGCCGAAATTTCTGACGGTCTGTTGTTTCATTGGACGCTGTTTAATAAAAAGGAACTAACCCACATTTGTAAACAAAATGAATTATTAGTATCGTTGGAAAGAGCGTAAAACGTAGAATTTTTCAAAATTGGGCCCCGATTCAAACATGTGTAGGTACTCACGTTGAAAAAAGCTTATCAATAAACCGTAATGCCATATAGTTTCTACTTGGTTCTTGAACTTCGAATCACGTGTTCTCAAAAAGCGGATTTTATGGGTTGGTTCCCTTTTGTTAAACAGCGTCCAATTGTGGGAGAAATGTGAATTTGTGATCGCGGCTCAGAGAAACTGTCTTCATTGATGGAGCATATGGCAACGCACATGCCAAATATGCACTCCAGACATCGTACCTCTGGCCCCGGAAACTACCCTTTCGAGTATCGCATCGGTGACCTGAGGGACGTCTTGAGTTTGGTCCGAGCCAGATGAACTATCTGATGTAATGTATTTACAATCAACTCTCTGTCCCGCCAAAAAAATATACATCATATTTTGTAAAATTGGTAATTAATCTAATTTTTCAAGCAAAATTAATGTTGATTATTCTTGAGTCTTAAATTTGGACTTTAGTGCCCAAGTCGAAGGCGGCTCAAAAAAAAATCTAATGCGATATTTAAAATCTACGACTGAATTAAATTTAATTTCTCATGCCCCTTTTAATTTGGACCCTTTTTTTGGGTTCAAAATTTAGATTTCTGGGTTCAGATCGGGGAATTGAAATTAACGAAAATTGCGAATGAACATCATAAGGGCATAACACTTTCCCTCAGAACTCATGGGTTCTTCCAGTGCTTCCTTGGGTGCTTCCGTGGTTCCGTCCATCATGTAAACAAAAAAATCTGGCGCACGGCAACACTGAATATTTTGTCCTGACGTCGGCTTGAGAAAGGTCTGTTGCCAGCCCTGACCACTGCCCTGACAAACAGAGGTGCTTAGCCAATCAGATTGGCTAAAACTAACAACTAAAACTAATTTTTTTCATTAATTGGCTTCGGCTAACGGCTAATGGCTACAGGACGCTGATTGGCTAGCTAACGGCTAAAGACTAATCCACATTTTCGGTAAAAATAAAATAGGTGAAGTGGTAACTTGGTTCCAGTTCTTTTTCTTTACCCCAATTCTGAGTCTGAGTTTGACCGAGTTTGCAGTTTCTATCCAAAAAACGAAAATCCATCGAAAAGGAATAGGAAAAAAATTCAGTTTGAATGTAGTCAAAAGGGAAAAGGCAAGAAATTAGCAAAATGAAATCAGCCGTTAGCTTCCGAGTTTTCATTGGCTTATGGCTAGCTAATGGCTAAAAAATTTTCAATCGGCTAGCTAACGGCTGGCTAAAAATCTCCCAAAAACTGCAAGCTAATGGACTAATGGCTTGCTAAGCACCTCTGCTGACGCTGACAAAACGCGAACGAACGACGTTCATTTTCGTTCGTTCGGCACCTATCTGCGCCAAACACGGGTACGCGTACGAACACGAACCGAGAACCAACCTCCAACTTTTGTTATCACTGGCTGTCATTGACATTCATAATAACATGATAACAGTTTTAAGGAAAAAGTGAGTAAAACAGATAAATTGGTAAATTTTGAAAAGTGCACTGTTTTTTACTTCGTGAAAACTGAAAACTCGTTTTTCTGCATCTTGCTTAGCTGATGTAAAATACTGAGCTATTATCTATCTTGGTTTATTGAATTATTCAAACTATGCACCTTGGATCTGCTACGCTCACCGTATAGCTTGATGTATAATCCTCTGCGGCTAAAATTTTAAAATGAGTAAAAGAATTGTACCTGCGTATTTGCAGTCAGTTCTTAAGATTGACGAGGCTGTTACCAATCAAATATGCTCAATTTCGAATCGGTTCGCGTTCACTCGATCGCTGAAACGGCAGGCTAGGGCATTGGAGGTTTGTATTCTAGTTATATTAATTTTCGGTGATCATATGAATTGTTAATTTTAATTTAAGACTACCATCAGTCCGGAACTTGTAATAAGCCCAGGATGCCTGGAATTATGAAGCCGAATTTGAGTGCATACTGTAAACGAAGTTATTTCAAAGGCAGTCGTACATGCTTTGATATTAAGTATTGGCCGGTGTAGGCATAAGTCGAATAATCTGGAGCGAATTATTACCAATTAATTGTCTGATTTCTGGACTTCTCTACTGGCAGTCCCTTAGCCGAATTCCAAATATAAATTGGTGTGTGCGTCTATTCTAAATGAACTCATTTTCCCTATGTTGCAGTACTCATGCCATGGCATTGTGTGGTTAGCCGGTTGGCTACTATTCATATGGCTGTTTTGGCTCCAAACCCTGTTTCAGATGCAAGTCAATTTCTTTCTAGGTAATTGTTTTTTATTTGAATTACCACTAATATTACAAATTGTGATCAATTTATCCCTAAATTTGCACTAGGTATTCATTATTTACGATGTAAAAACTAATTGCTTGAATTTTATAGGTCTCATCCTGGATATTATATTTGTAGCTGTATTGAAAGCAATATTCAGACGACGAAGGCCCGTAGGTAATAAAGATGATACGATGGCTCTTGGTCCAGACAAGTACTCCTTTCCTTCAGGACACGTATCTAGGGCTATTTTTATTCTATATTTTTTCACAAAGTTGTATCCAGTCAGTTTCATATTCTTCCCTCCATTGTTAGCATGGTGCTTTTCTGTTTCCTATACTCGTATTTTACTCAGACGCCATCACTTGCTAGATGTGCTGGGAGGAGTTGTGCTGGGTATTTTGGAAGGTTTGCTTTTTTCATGGATTTGGCTGAGTAAGTCCTCAGCCATCTACCTAATCAGCTGGATTACCGATGAGAAATTCGATGGCGGAGAATACCACGTTTGAGAAACTTATGTTACCAAAGATAAAACATTTGCTGGATTTCTTGTTTTCGAAATACGCATTTTGTCACATATTTTGTTGAAGTAAATACTTCCATCATATTTTAATTTGTATACTAACATATCATATTAGTTCTAGATGTACTCAACTTTCAAGTTCATCCCATATTATAATGTTGCATGTAACTGTGTACTAACGATAAATTTAATTCAATTTTCTTGACTTTCATTGTTGCATTATCACAAGTTTATTGCGCGTCATTTGGTTCGAAACAAAATAATTCGCTTATGCGGTTATTTATGAGTAACCGGGATGGAATGTTTCGTTCAGTGGCGTAGCGCCGGGGGCGCGTGCCTCCCCCCCCAATATTTTTACATAGTTCTCTGATATCGGCGATTTTAAAAAAAGACCGCAATTTTCGGCTTTCTCTCCCTTGAAAACCTTATTGTGCCACCTCCCCCTTGGGAAACCCCTAGCTACGCCACTGGTTTCGTTTGTTTTCGTTTTGTTTCCCGTAAGCGAGAATGTTCATGGAAGATTCCGTTTTCAATCCCTGGTTCAAAGAAACAAAAATAACTGGTAACAGTATTTAATTAATAATAGTTATTGAAAATCAGTGTGAGTATTCTTCAATTACAACAAAAGGAAAATAATTAGAACTGTTATGACAACAAAATGAAAATAATTAGAACTGTTATTTCAACAAAATGAAATCATAAGTTATAAGAATAATATTTATAAATATAACAAAAAAATGAATGAGAAAAATCATAAATTAGTGGTGAATTAGTAATCCTGGCCTATCGAAGGCGATAATTTTTTCCTTTCTCCACGTTTACTATTAGAAACTGTTCAATTTTGAAATTAGAAGATCTACATCACAACAATGTACCGAAGCGGACCCTGTGGTGCATTCCAAATAAAAAGATGTACCTACGTCTCGCAGAAACTTTTCTGGTTCTATATTTTGCCACTTTTTTTGAAACAATCCCAAGCATAAATCATCGATAAAGAAAGGAAAATAACATTAAAAATACTGAATTTGAATAAAAATTATCATTACTGTTTTATTATTTGTACTTAGTTTCAAAAATGTTAGAGATTATTTCTGAAATTATTAAATTAATGGACGTTAAGGAAAACATGATATGTACGTGGGTTCCACTTTATAGTCAAGCTCATTCATTATAAAATCAGTGCGAGTATCAATCCTGTCTTTTATATGAGAGTTGAAATGAAAGAAGAATGAAGTTACATTTTCATACTATCACAATTTACGGTATAAGAATTCAAGTCAGAATTTTTAGTTGGAGGGTAAATATTCCCATATTGGTCATCATTTTAAGACAATAATTTTCTAAGAAATAATTTGCGTGCCGAGCTAGTTTCCAATTTATGCGGCTAACAAAGCAGTAATTTAAAAAAATGAGAATATAAGTGTATACGTCACCCTCTCCACATTGCTGATTTTATGAGTATAAACCCCGCAAGCTTAGCTAGCGATTGAAAATAAATGATTTTACTTATTTTCACCTTATCCCGCCCTTTCCACAACAAATTTCTATCTACGTTACAACCATCTGACCCTATGTTCAATCTATATTTATTCATATGAAGTATTTGGCTGATGCATAACCATTACATTACACGAAGGAAATAATTTCTCTTCTAGTAAAATTACGTAGGTACTTTCTGTAATACCAGCGAATAAAGAAACGGAAGACATGGAAATCCTAAAACAATACAATGGTAAAGGGTTCTTTGAAAGTTCACACAAGGCAACTCTCTTTAAAACATATTCGCAAAGAAAATGCGTAATGAACAAATAGTTTCGTAACTTTTCAAGGACGCGTATGACTAGATTTTGAAAGATTATATCCCATGGACTATTCAAAGCGTAGAAATCGAAAAGTTTTGGTTAAAAAACATTTTTCACAAAATGATTTAAGATGTACGTTTGCGAGGCAATAAAGGAGCTAATTTGAATTTTATTCTAAATTCCTATAAATAATGTCACCATAGTTTTGTGTTCCTTGCTTCATTCGCTTCCCTATAAAACTAATGAATAACAAAGAATAATACTGTTCGAAGTAACTCGCAAAGGGAACAAAAAAATATAAGTGTAGCAAAAAGTAAAATAAAAAACAATTAGTGCAAAAGCGTTAATGAATTGAATAAAAATCGGGCTTCCGTAAATAAACCAATCAGATTAATACTTCCATTAACTCAAACCGCACATCAACGAACTTGGGACTCCAACCAAAAAACCAGATCATCATCTATTGATATCTTCAACTTTGTTGAACCATTTTTCAGTGATGCACTAGAAAATACATAGGACTCATTGTATTGACTGTTCACATCCATCTAGTACCGATAATCATTATCAAATTATTGAATCATTACTTTTTCTATACTGGTCTGCGGCTTACATCTCAAACGACAAAACGGCTGAACTTGTCTGCTAAGAAAGAAAACCCAAAAAATCAAGTAATTTATGAGAAATGGAAGTTGATATCGATTCAAAAATTACAGTCGAGTAAGGAAATACTGCGGCACTTCGCCTCCTCTTACCAACACTTGCACACGCTGCGCACCTCATCTTTCATCTAGCTGTATATCTCTAACACTTCGAGGCCGATAAAATTCATTTTAGAATTTTTTCACCCGAAGAAGAGGGACAGGGGCTATCTGTCAGTCAACCTGACAGTTTAGCCAATTGCCTCTCTGTATGTCTTGGAACTGGATATCTTTTAGCGGGGAAGGACATTGTCAGCTGAATTCGTTAACTGATCTCTGAGTAATCCTAGACATTTTCCTCATAGAAACGGGCGGTTGTCAGGGTTTTCCTTTACATCTGACAGAACTGCTATTTTTTAAATTTTTTTATGTTTATTTCGCGGGCTAATTGGCTCGTCGTCTCCATTAACGGGATCCTGCGATCACAGATCTGCCCCGGCAATTTTCTAGATTTTCGATAAGAAGGAACGCACCTTGCGTTTCAGGGGAGGGGGTAGAAACGATTTTTAGTATGTATAGAATTGCAGAAAGTTGAAATTATAAGTATTTAACTGACTTGTGAAATAATTGTTTGTGGTCGTCATCATCCCAACTGGTATCATCTGTAAAAATTAAATTTCTGTTTTCACTTGCTACGAAATATATATATATTCAATATTTACTCTGTTATAATATACGAAAGTTCTAGGAATAAAAAATATGAAAGCGATATCCTGTAAAATTAACCAATTTTTTAGTAGCACGATACTACTGATGCTGCAATTCTCACCAAAGAAAAACTGCTCGTATAAAATAAAATGATTTGGTTGAGGAATGATCGTTCGCAAGTTATAATGTTTGTATAGAAACTTTATAAATTTATCAGAAGGTCGGTCGACTGGTATGCTAGATGCTGATACACCACTGTCCTGTAAACATTGTAACATAGTTTTATTTCGTTTTCATTACCATTGCATGGAATAAATGCATTGAAGAATACAAAATGAACTTACACATAACATGAAATCGTATAACTTTTTCCCAAATCCTTGTCGTTGCTTTGATTCGTGGATGTAAAAATCAAGGCAACAGAAACATCGTCGTTCATTGTACGAACCATTCATATCGAAAATAAATAAATCCTTTTGGCCCATTTTCAGGAAACCAATCACGCATCCGTTGCAACTAACACGATATTAAGAATGAATTATGAACAGTATCGTAAAAATAAAATGTATAACATAGCACAACTGTAACAGAATATTTCCCAACTAAATTGTGAAATATTTGATAAAGAGTTTAGAGTTGTCACGAGCCACAACTTCTTAGAATTACCATACGACCTTCAGTTGTACATGGATACCACTACTACTCAATAATAATTAACTTTGTAGATTTTACAGATACCTACATAGAATGTGGTGCCAAATTTGTACTCAACTTGATCTGCAGACAGTATCTCTTCTAGCTAAATTAAATTTCTGGTGGGGTATTCAGGTAGATGACTTAGTTATTCATATTTGAGTTAGCACTTCTGTAGGTCAGCATTACTATGTCAGCACCATTTCGGCACGGCTTCTCGGTCAATCTTAGCAGAGCTATCCCGCTTGCCTCAATAAAACCCTTTCCAGATTTTTGGTATTCGAAGTCCAATTTCTAACAGAGAACCAGTAATTTTGTGGATCGGAATTCGGGGACCTGGGTGTATAGGGAATGGCCTGAAACTTTTCGAAAATTCATTTTGACTTTCAACACGTCATACTTACTTCTTTTCACGGGTTAAACTGAGCATTAGGTAAATTACGTGATTGGAGTGACTAAATTTGATAGCACTAGTGACTGGAGTTAAGAGCTTCTGCGCTTTAGCCGACGCCTCTCCCATTGTATTTAGTATTTCACTGACAGCGTTGATACAAGCACTGCAAAAAATAAACCAATTAAATGCGTGATTTTGAGAACTAGTCTAACAATGTCTTCGCTTGGTTGAATATAATTCAAGTTTTCAATATTCAACTGCTTAAGTACATACAAAATGTCTGGTGGAGCGTATGGCGATGCACATATGCCAAATTGGCTCTCTAGACACCTCACCCCTGACCCTGGAAACTGCCCTTTCGAGTATCGCATCAGTGGCCAGAAAGATTAAGGGCATACTACATACACTTATGTTTGGAAACAACCTACATACATTTCATGATAAATTAAGAAAACAGAAGACCAGAATATTAGATTGATGGTTAGCTTTCTTCGTTCTCTTGTTAGTATTATGCAGCTAGAAATGACGGAGCACTTACATAGTGTAGAAATGACAACTATTTAAGATATGAAGATTAAATTTAATTCCTGGGTGCAACGTACAGGGTATAATAATGATTTTCAAGGTTCAAAAATTTCATCTACGATTTGAAAATGGTAATTGTTACGAGTGGGCGCACTCTGTACATTCTCTCATGATTATCGTTCAGACCACGAATTGAAGCATTTTAGATGGATGCAAGAATTGTATACGTAATCTAGGAATTACTTATAACTAAATATTGGAAAATCAATTTTCAAATAACATAATTTGTGAGTTTGATTTTACGTTCTACACATAAAGGAAACTGTATAGAAAGTAAGCATACAGCACCTTTTCTTGCCAGGGCAACTGAAGTTTCGCGGCAGTAAATTGGTGTCAATAACGATGATCTCGTCTGAGAAGAGATCACTTAAATTTAACGAAAATTCCATATTGTGTTCCAAACTTAACAGGTGGAGACAAACTTTCACATGTTTTGCAGAGTGACAAAGTTAATTATGAATTATTAGGTTTTGGCCGTTGTGAGGAGTAGTCTATAGTTTCCCCTAAAATGTTATCATTCACTCGGTGTCGTTATCGCGTCCTTAAAGAACCTATAAGCACACGTACTCGCATACGCCATATTGGAGCCCATCATGCCCGTGGATGCCGAATCCGACAGCGGTATGCGGAGCGTACAGCGAGGCAGGGCTGCAAAAAAGACAACAGTTTTTTTGTTTAAAACGTTTTTTTGTTTTAAAACATAATTTGAATATTTGAGGAGTTATCTGTCAAAAGGGCGTTCGTTCCACGAGAAATACATTAAACGGACGCCCTTTTGACAGATAACTCTTCATTTGAAAAAACGCGTTTAAAATTTAAAAAAAAAACATGTTTAAAACGGTTAAAAACAACAATTTCATGAATTTTTAATTTTTTAATTCATTGTTGTGTAAAGTATCCGCCATTATACTTGTTGAGTGAATGAAGGAAACGGAAAGCGTTTATTTAGCTGTCTGTGATTATGTTCATGGAGGCATGTTATAGAGTGAGAGGTGTGCACAGCACAGAGTGCTTGCTTCACGCTTCAACATTCATAATTTCAATTTTCAGCATTATTGATTATTATGGCTTACAGACTTACAGTTACTATTATAAGTACGACCAGTGGCGTATTTGAGGGGGAGGGGTCCAGGAGTCTTGACAAATCCCCTGGCAATTTCAATTTTTTTATAATCTACTAGCGCCCTCTTCCCCCTTCTACCACTCTGCCCTATTGTCCATATTAATTTTTTTTTCAGTTTGGACCACTCTCCCCCCCCCATTTTATCCTGGATACGCCACTGGGTACGTTTATTCAGATAACAGACGTTGATACTGTGTCTCAAAGCTCCAACATTTCAGATTTGGTTTTGTTTTATCAATACCAGTGTAGGAAGTAAGCAAAAAGCTCATTTTATCGACTTTAACTCATCAGCTAGTCAATGAATGCTGTAAAATTTCTTCTAGTTTGTCCACTGTCCACCTGCCTTTTACCCATCTGTGAATCAAATCAAAAATTATGAAGATATCTTTGCGAAACATGAAATTGGGGGTGAAATGAGCCCTATTTGAAATTCTGTATTTTTGTATATTTCAATATAATTGCATATTTGGTATTTTAGAAGCATATTTGGAGCATATTTCATCAAATTTTCTGAATTTTTGCACTTTTGGACATATTTTTGATCATGCACTACACTTGGACGCTGTTAAGCAAGCGTAAAGAAACCAACTAACATTTGTGAAAAAATGAGTTATTAGTATATTGTTGGAAAGAGCGTAAAAGGTAGAATTTTTCAAAATTGGGCTCTTGATTCAAATATGTGTACTCACGTTGAAAAAGCTTATCAGTAAACGCTATGTCATACAGTTTCTACATGGCTCTTGAACTTTGAATCACGTATTCTCAAAAAACAGATTTTGCTGGTTAGTTCCCTTACGCTTAACAGCGTCCAACTAGTCTCTAATTTTTCAGTCCAAACCCGACCCTCTTCCAGCAGCCGAAGTCCAGTTAAGAAACATAACTGGCTACTCGCAATACACATCGATATGTTGGTATTTGGCAAAAGTTGGAAGGGAAAGACGAGTTCGAGAACATGTTATCAGCGTCGTGAAAAAATTGATTTTTAACTGGACCAGACTTTAGTAGGGCTCTATAGTTTCACCTGGGTATACTAAGCCGCCATTTTGGTTCATACTACGCCCGTGGATGCCGAATCCGACTATGCGGAGCGTACCGCGTAGTCAATTCGGCATCGACGGGCGCAGTATGAACCAAAATGGTGGCTTAGTATACCCAGGTGAAACTATAGAGCCCTAACTTTAGCTGCTTGTTTTGTATTAGTTATCTTTTTAAATTTCAAAACATAGCTTCAAAGTAATAAAACTTCTTCTAAATGACTTTTTTTTTTTTGTTTAAAATTACCAATAAAAAAACATGTTTAAGACGCTTAAAAAAACGTTTAAAACGTTTTTTTAAAATAAAAAAAATGATTTGGTTTTTTTCGTTGTTTTAAAACGTGTCTTAAATATTTTAAAACAACGCGTCGTTTTAAACATCGCAGCCTTGCAGCGACCAGCAAGGTGATAATTGATAAATGTCCGCTGAACTGCTGTTATATCAGGAAAAAGGAACGCCTTAACTCGCGGTACTCGTCGTGTTCGGGTCGTTTATCGCGGAGGCATGTATTACTGGGTGGGGAAAGTCAGTGTTGACTTCACCTCAACACTCCTTCCCACACCGACGGGTATAATAATCTACTAGGGGGCTTCGCCCCCTGGCCGCTTCGCGGCCCAGTCTCTTATTTGGAACAGATCAAATAGATACCTAACTTCAGCCTGCTCGTAGTATAAACCCTTCTCACCCACCCCGCGTTTTAGTATCCCATCTGCTAGCGACACTGGTATAGAAAATCGGCTCCAATGCGTTTTAAATGGGAAATTGGTCATTTTTAAGTCGCGCTTATTATATTTTGCCTGGGTAAAACGATCTGAAAATTGGACAGACCATGCATTCATATTTTAGGAGCAGGAGAATAAATAAAAAATAAAAAAAAACAATATGCTACACTTCAATTTCTTTTTTTTTAAATTTGAACACCGGCACCTCTACGCGAAATTCACCATGTATTTTAAATGGGAAAAATGACTATACCGGTGACTGGCGAATGCTTATGCAACATTCGCACAAAGTTTGGATACGCTTATATTACTATAGTAGTATAGGTAGACTATGCGGCGTTCTAACCAGGGATGGCAAACGAAACGAAACGAAATAACGAAACAACATAACGATTGATATTTGTCTAAAATATTGAAACGAAATAACGAAACGAAAAAAATCAACAAAAAACGTTACGTTTGCCATCCCTAGTTTTCTGATTTGTGATTTTTAGGATCGGCTACTAGTAGCCGAGCCTATTGCAACCACTTTCTAGGGTCGGGTACTAGTAGCCGAGCCTACTGTAATCGAAAGTTCATTTCTTTTCTCGGGTGAGTTGAGTCAGGGTGAGTTCAGTTAGCAGGGATGCCAAACAAACGAAACGAAATAACGATTGATTTTTGCCAAAAATATTGAAACGAAATAACAAAATGATAAAAAAACGGTTTCGTTTGCCATCCCTAGTTTTGTGATTTGTGATTTTTAGGATCGGCTACTAGTAGCCGAGCCTATTGCAACCACTTTCTAGGGTCGGGTACTAGTAGCCGAGCCTACTGTAATCGAAATTTCATTTCTTTTCTCGGGTGAGTTGAGTCAGGGTGAGTTCAGTAAATAGCAGGGATGCCAAACAAACGAAACGAAATAACGAAATAACGATTGATTTTTGTCAAAAATATTGAAACGAAATAACAAAACGATAAAAAAACGGTTTCGTTTGCCATTCCTGGTTCTAACCCTGCGGGCCCCGCCGATGTAAGCAGAATCCGATTCAAGATAGGAACTTTCCAATGGAGTCGGCGAAATCTGGTAACTGTTTTGTGAACTGTACGTTATCATCAAATCATCTGTTTACATGATTTCTTATCTCTAGGGCTTCTATTTTTATTCAAATGAATGTTTTTTTCTAGCGATCCAAATTGAGAATATCGAACATATCTTTACAAATCGTAAAATTCCCTGTAAAATGAGCCCTATTTAGTTGGGAAGATTTTCGAATATTCTTACTAAAAAACATCTTTCAGCAAATTTTGCTCTTTTCAGAGCATTTTTGGGAATTTTTACACAAATTTCCCCATTTTATGGGAATTTTTTTTTTAAACATCAGAAAATCTTGAAAATCAGGAAAAAATTACGAACGACGATTGACGACCTGTGACGCTGTGACGACTGACGAGCTTCGTTTCAAACGCTTTTGTAGTAAGCCAACAAAAAAAATTTTTTAAAATAATAAAAATAAAAAAAATCATGCTATTTTTCAATGTCCAGTGTGTATTGCGGTTGATCGGATGCTTAGATCGGATTATTTCCTTATTTTGAGGAGGTTACCATATTTGTCTCATTTTCCCCTGTAAAATGACACCCATATGGTGAAAGAATATTTTTGAATATTTTGGACTTGTAGGGAATATTTTTGGCATATTTCACAAAAAAAAAAAATTCTTTATGCGCATATTTTGCATTCTCTGGGGAATAAAAATAGAAGCCCTACTTATCTCGTTGTAGAATTATCAGATTATCACCAAGGTGCTGTATGAGGTGTTACAAGAAAAGAGCCTCAATGGTAATTAGATACTGATGCCCTTTTCTGTGTCACATCACATTGTGGTCCTTTTGGCACATTTTGTTACAAATTTTCATATTTTTCCTTCAGTGCTCTATCAAAGAAACTGAAATTTTTAATAAAATGTGTCAAAAGAATCATAATACGATGTGGCATAGAAAAGAGCCTCAGTGTCTTATTATTACCAGTGATGGAAAACGTAACGTAACCAAAACGAAATAACGAAAAAATAACGGTATTTTTTAGAGGCTGGAAAACATAACATAACAGAACAATATTCTCTGAAGAAACGAAAAACGAAATTAAAACATAACACAATTGACATCAAATAATAACGTAACAAATTTGAGCTTTGAAACAGAACTGAAAAAACATAACGAAAACGAAAAATCTTCCGTTTTCCCCGTTATCTGTTTTTTTTTGGTTTTTTTCCTTTTTTTTTTTTCTAATAGCGAACGGGCAAAGGGCCTTAATCTTCCTGAGTTTAAGCAGTTATGTCTGGCTGGACTGGTGATAACTGATAAGTGAACCAAGATCCAGATGTAGTCCAGATTCTGACTAATTGTGTAATTGTTTTCTATAATTTTTTTCAAGCATGCCAACCGCAGCCTATGTATGGGTAGGTAGATAACTACTTTCAGTTTCAGCTTTTAGACCAGAAAGGAACTGGCTGTTTGTAAACTGTTGAGTAGAATTTAAAAAAGCGTAACAAAAGACAGAAAAATAAACATTTATAGTGATATAATGAAACAAAATAAAACGATTAAAATTTTACGACACAGGAACGAAAAAATAACGTAACAGAAACTCCTAAGAATAACAAAAACGAAATAAAAACCGAAAATATTTGAATCTGAATAACGTTATAAAAACATAATGAAATTTCATTTCGTTTTCCATCACTGACGTCACACAGTTACACAAACGACAAACGTTGTGGGCGAGCTACATTAGGGCTCTATAGTTTCACCCTTTCACCTGGGTGTACTAAGCCGCCATTTTGGTTCATACTGCGCCCGTGGATGCCGAATCCGACTATGCGGAGCGTAACGCGTAGTCAATTCGGCATCGACGGGCGCAGTACGAACCAAAATGGTGGCTTAGTATACCCAGGTGAAACTATAGAGCCCTAGCTACATGAGCTACCCTCCTGTTAAGAGAATCTTGCGTCAACAAGCCTAATTGATGATATGTTTTTCATTTTTCATTGTGATAAAACGTTTCAATTCAGGTGGTTGGTTGTTGATTGATCACAAAAATGTTCTGTTAAATTAGAAATCAATGCTTAAATAAAATTTAGAAAACAGGTAGACATTTGAGATTTTTTTGAAAAGTAGAAAAGTATTCCCGCGTAAGTAACTGACCGTAACCCTGGTTATAACCTCTCAGATTTTCGACCGGTATTATCTCTTCATCGTGTGCTGAAAGGTACTGCTTTTCCTAATTATGTTTTAACTGGTTGAAAATCCAAAATTATGACTGGTTACGTAATCGACTTCATTATGTTAGCTTGTATTTTTGACTGAGGTCATTTATCATGTATTCGTAACTTTTTTTTTTACAATTGTGAGTGACTATTTTTTCCTTGAAATATGTAGAAGCACAAGATTTTTTCAACGTCTAGATTTTAGTGACACATTCTCGATTTATCTGTTGACTTTGGTGACTCTTTTTGCTTTTTCATTAAAATGTATTTTTACAGTATCTTACCTGCCCTCCATTTTAAGTACTAATGCATTATTGTGATCACACGCTATTCCGTGTATTCTGTAAGAAGGTCACACATTATTTATGTCACGTCCGGTTTTCCCAATCATAAAAATTAATCACTCTAGAGACAATGAAAGTGTTTCCTTTTCTCAATGTTCTAAAGCAACTCAGTAGGCTATTGAATGATTCCTTTCTTTAAAAGAAGGTTTACGAACACGGCCGGAAGAACTTGAATTTTACTATGAGTGTAAAAATGAGTTTTCAGTTGTAATTGCTATTGCTTGATTCATGGGTGATCATAATTTGCACAGTAGTTTTTAACCTGAATAATCAAACAATTTTGAGTATTCTAATTCTTTTTTGTTTTTGTTTTTCTTTTCAAGATGGAATCCAACGTTTTAATTGGGCCTCCCACGCCTTCTGAATGTTTAGGTAATATAAATCTTCCGGCCAACTATTTCATTTTAAAATGTGTGGATGAATTTCGGAATTCCGTTTGCATGGTAAGAAAATATTCAAATCGAAGAATTATATAAGAAACATCAGTTCCATTTAAAGTGACTGTATAGTAACATGTAGAAAATACTTATTATGTTCATATAGGTTGATGCAATCAGTGGTGCGTTGGTTACATTCGACTCGATAATTTCCGACAGCATTACCATTGCTGCTGAGCTACAAACCTTGGGCTGTAAACCGGGCTATGTGGTTGGTATCATGAGCGAAAACAGATTAGAATACCCTGCTATTTTATTGGCTGTTCTGAACACAGGTGCTACAGCAACGTGCTTCAACCCCGCGTACAGTATTGGTAAACGAATATCAAATATTTCCCGAAATAACGACATGCGAATCGATTAGAACAGAAACAATCTATTGACAGGATTTTAGATTTTCATTTTCTGTTTTCAAAAATATCATCTAGAGACCTATGGAAACAGTCTTGAAATTTGCGCATTGTTAATAATTGGACGCTGTTCAGCAAGAGGGAACCAACTAACATTTGTATATAAAATGAGCTATTAGTATCGGCTGAAAGAGCGTAAAACGTAGAATTTTTCAAAATTGGGCCCCCGATTCAAAAATGTGTACTCACGTTGAAAAAAGCTTATCAGTAAACGCTGTGTCATATAGTTTCTACATGGCTCTTGAACTTTGAATCACGTGTTCTCAGAAAGCGGATTTTGCTAGTTGGTTCCCTCTTGCTGAACAGCGTCCAATTTTTCTCTATTAGTGGGTCTACATGTACCTAAAGATACTCTTGAGGAAAAGTGGGAACCAGAAATTCTATGAATTGTTAAATGTGCATTCGATTCCCATGTTTGTTCGTCTTCATGAGTCTGGTTTTCAAAGTTAATTTAATTTTTCATGATAAAAATCGCGCCCATGGACCATTACTCTTGTATGTGTTGATCTTTCTCTTTAGGTGAACTCGAACATACACTGAACATAACGCAGCCATTCGTCATCTTCACGAGCTCATACTCGTCGGATAAACTGCAGAAGCTTAGAAAGAAGTGTAAAAGCATCAAATATGTGATTCATATTGACGACAAACCGTCGAGCCGAGATGATTTCAGTTATAAAGTATTACTTGGGCGCAAAGGAAAGGCTAAGTATACTCAACCTAAAGTTACTGGAGAGAATACAACCATAATACTGTTCTCGAGCGGATCCACCGGATTACCAAAAGGAGTCATGTTATCGAATAAGAGTATAGTGTTTCTTCTGGAACTAGTTCGGTAAATTGAATGTTATGCTGTGTAACTATTTACTGATCCATGAAAAATTCTGAAAAATTGTCCCTCTATAACGGTCTAGTCTTTTAGGCAAATGAGACAATTTAGAAGGAGAATGAGTAACTGAGTGGGCTTTGTGGAAAATTATTGAAGGTGGTGTTCTGGCTATCCTACAGCCTTTTCGCTAATTTCCTTGATGCTCGCCCCGTTGTTATTTTGATCTTGAAAACCATTACCTGTCCAAACTTCTTTTCAAAAATTGTGCCAGGTCGGATTTTACATAAACATGATTGCTTACTTTTTGGTATTTGCTCCAAAAACTTATGAATATGGATTTAAAATAACCATTCCAATGCTTTAATACTATACTCAACCATAGAGCTGGTGCCTGAATTCTTTTATGGCAGTGTGTGTGTGTGTATGTCGGGTGGGGGGTGTTGACTCCTTAAAAGTGATATTTTTCAATCAATTTTCCGCATAATCGCTATGAACATTTTTCATTTTGAATGGTCAAGAGGGGGCTACCCCAACTCCCCCCTGCTCTTAAAACTGACTATGCTCATCACTGGTTTTATTGAGGAAAATATAGTTTTTTTTCTCTTTCATAAAGTTTTACCAACAAAGAATCTAGACATCGAATGCGGTCGATTCTCTACCTTTTCTATTTTCATAGTTTTCCATTCCTGAGAATTCTCTTCTGCCCATGTCTTCAGATATCGTTTTTTGTGTGTGTGTGTGTGTGTGTGTGTGTGTGTACTGTTCCAATAGTTTTGGTAGGAACACTGAATGTGAGAAATTTTCCAACTTATAAAAGTACGAGGAATTATATTAAGAGATGTTGTTGTTAGGTTCTTGATATCAATTCTAATATCGGTTTAGCTCCAAATTGAAAATCGTGGCACCGAGGGTACGAAATTTCACCAATTAGCTGTACTAATTACTTTCACTTCAATCACTAATATTAATCGGTTTGTGTTTCACATAGTTTCCGATCGAAGATGTTGATGTTACCGGGAGAACAACGTGTATCGTTGTCCGTGATCCCAATGTTTCACGGCTACGGTGTACTCAATATTTTGGGAATGTTCATCAATGGAGGAAAAATAATTAACTTGTCAAAATTCGATGAAGAACTTTTCCTTTCTGCTATTTCTCGATACAAGGTTACGTAATGAGATTCTTCATACATACTGCTAGAAGTAGGTTATCGGCAGCACTACAGCTGTACATTGAAGTATACCCTATTTTATGTGAATATAGGTTACCACGTTGTCACTAGTACCAGCATTGATGGTGTTCATCGCCAAACATCCGCTTGTCGATAATTATGACTTTTCTTCCGTAAAAGAAATTACTTGCGGCGCTGCTCCGTTGAGCCCTGCAATCGAAGAAGAAGTAATACGTAAATTGAAGTTACCAAACCTCATCAAAGGTTACGGTATGACCGAAACGACAATGGTATGCATAACAACAACTTTATCAGAGTACAAACCCGGTTCCGTTGGACAGCTTGGACCCGCTATGCTAGCGAAGGTATCTATGGTTAGCTGATTCGCAAATCCTCTTTTGGGATTATGATTCGGTAATTAGTTTGAAACGAATCGTGTTCCTAGATTATAGACACAGAAACAGGCGAAAATTTAGGCCCACACAAAGAAGGAGAAATATGCCTTAAAGGTATTTTGATAATGCAAGGATACTACAACAACGAAGAAGAAACTAAAGCGGCTATCGATCAAGATGGTTGGCTTCATACCGGAGATGTCGCGTATTACGACGAAGATGGAGACTTTTTTATCGTCGATAGAATAAAAGATCTTATCAAGTACAAAGGATTCCAGGTAATAAACAAGACCAGACATAGTTTGTTATTCTGTATCTAGATTTCACAGGTAACAGATACCTTCAATTTATCAACTATTCCCTCAGAACAAATGAAGGGACGTGCCATTTATTGTTAACGAATAATATTAAAAGAATTCTACTAATCCTGCGTTGGGTAAATTGATGGGTTGAAAGATTCGCATTTTAATTGATGCATATGCAGGTAGCTCCAGCGGAATTGGAAGCGTTATTATTGAAGCATGAGGCCGTTAAAGACGCTGCAGTAGTCGGTGTTCCAGATGAAATCGCTGGCGAAGTACCACGAGCCTTTGTTGTTAAACAAAAAGATGTTACCGAGCAAGAGATACAGGATCACATTTCAAGTCAGTCTATTAACGTGATTCAGTGAGACTGATTCTGAAATTTTTATCCACAAATTTGGAGACATGATGTGTAGTTACAAATTTGGATTTTTTTTTTTTCAGGTAATGTGGCTCCTCACATGAAACTTAGAGGTGGAGTAGTGTTTATCAAAGAGATTCCGAGAAATCATAATGGCAAAATATTACGTAAGGATTTGCGTTCTTGGTCTCAGTCAAAACTGTAACTTGAAAAGTGCGGTATTATGTTCATCTTCACCAGTATATTAGAAATACTTAATACAAAATGTAGCTGTGAGCCTGTTTGAAACCAGTTAGATCCTAGACATCTCATGTTTTCCAATAACAGACCTCACTAACTCACATTTTATTTATTTATTTTTTTGTATTCGTTTTGCTGTTCTCTTTTGTCCAACTGTTAATTCGTGAACGTGATCAGTTTTTACTATACATTCCAGTATTTAAGGTAATGCCGAAGCAGGCAGGTTAGAGTTGGTTGGTAAGACTACTTTATAAATATAGGACTTTGGTGCCAGTTTCAGTATTTTAGTATACTTCGTAATGTTTCATCAACGAAACTAAATGAAACCGTCTCACGGCCCTCAATTTTACTTTTTGCGGAGAACTGTCGAAGGAGAACAAGGAACCCTTGGCCATGACATTGCTGCAAGCTGGATTTCAATTGATGCAGGGACCTACGAAAGATATTGAGGAAACTTCCCGCAGGCATTTTTTGTTAATAAAATCACCCTCCGTGGAGAAACTTTCAAAAAATTAGAGAAGCTATTGGGAAAGCTGAAGGAGCCAAGTTGACAAGATTGTCGTAGGTATTCTAGATGGAAAAACAGAATTTTCTTTCTCTCTCAACAATTACATTTTAGTACCGACCTCCGCATACTGTTATTTTACTAATGGTTCATGACTCATATCTTATATTCATTATTGTAATTAGTATTACCATCAGTATCTTCGTACACTTTGTTCATAGAATGAAGTACCTAGATAATTTTATAATCTTTTGTATTTTGGTGTACAAACAAAAATTTTACTATTTCTAGTCCACACACTTGTTTTAATTTAAAAATAACGGGAGTTCGATGTAGAGGTAATATCGAATCGGCTCAAATCAATTTGAACAAAATTCAGGTAATACAATATTAAGTTGTTTCCTCTAGCAGGAACCACATAAAGGAATGAATTCATAAGTTCAATACCTATAGGTATAGTGAATAGTGACTATACGTAAATTCTATTGACCATTCCTATTGTTCATTATAGTGCCTCACCACGTGTGTCCGTGCCTGGGAAAAGAAAGCTTGTATCAAGCCTAATGTGAAGTGATACTGTTTCTTTTTCTTTCTTTCGGCAGCATGATGTCTTTACCCAACTGATAAGAACAGCTTTATGAAGACTGTGGCGTCTCAGTAGCATTGCAATTGAAGGACAGCATTTTTAAAGAAAGCTCATCAAGTAACTAACCAGTCAGAGAGCTGCCTTGCAGTTGCCTCAGAAGCGACCAAGAGACTACATAGAGGCGACACAGAGACTACATCGTGTAGCTGTTTACGTCTTTACTAAAAGGACGCTTAATGAATGCTTTGAAGTCATTTTACGATGGCTTTTTACGAACATTCAATCAGAGAACTCGATTTCCGGTGCATCAAAAAGGGATACATTAGGCTTTTTCATTTACAGTCTTACTGAAGCCTTTTTGCTATGGGTACATTCATTCTAGCCCCTCTCTCCTCCTGGCATCTTACGTCCCCTGCCCCTGTCCCTCACTCGTCCTCTCGTTAGAGTATAGGTGCGACTGAAAACAGCGTTTTCATAGAAAATAACAAACAAGTATTGAAAATAAATGACAAGAAACTAAATTGAACGTGCGTGAAAGTACTACACCCGGTGGTTTATTCCGTTTATGTAAAACTGAATTGATTGCTAGTGTAGCTCACAAGGAAATCATGTTACGATCTTACGATAAATGATAAATGTTATTGAACTACTCGTACATATAGCTTTTAAAATAGAGTCGGTAGGAACTAGTAACTACTATTTCGTCTTGTATTAATTTTGAAGTCCTCTGTTAATGGTTAATGTCAAGTGGGAATAGCTTAATGATGATGACATTTTTTTGGGGAGAGGGGGCTTTATGAACGCTATTCAACGAAAGGGAACCAAAACTAGCAAAATCCGCTTTTTGAGAACACGTGATTCGAAGTTCAAGAGCCATGTAGAAACTATATGACAGCGTTTACTGATAAGCTTTCTTCAACGTGAGTACACATTTTTAAATCGGCGGCCCAATTTTAAAAAATTCTACTTTTTACGCTCTTTCCAACGATACTAATAACCCATTTTGTTTACCAATGTTGGTTGGTTTCTTTTCGCTGAATAGCGTTCACATGGCTTTTGAACTTCGAGTCACGTAGTGACGTGTTCTGACTTCTGAGTTCTGAAACAGATTTTGTTGGTTGGTTCTGTTCCGCTTATCAGCGTCCATGGCTATGCGGTAATTTACATCGTGACGTCACTGGAAAACGCGCCTATGAGACAAGCATTCAAATAATGCGCTAGGAAATTACTGATAATCTCACAGTGAGATAAGATAGTACTTTTCATTCGAATTTTAGAAATATTATACTGTTTTTGTACTTCAACGTTCAAATTGGAAAATAATATAGGAAAACTATTTTGATAGTTGTGTTATTCCTCATTCCAATATAGTTCGTTAATGAAGGTAAGAACAAAGAATTAACAGAATATTCTCAAACATATCTACACTTCTCCAAAATTTTCAGATAATTTTACTTTTTTAATATTTATTTTGATGAAACTTTCATGAAAGACGGAACAGTTAAAACGCAGGATCCGATCCTTCGGTATACCAATGTACCGGTATTTTCAGTTTCAGGATTCAATTTTCTAGCTTCTTCGCCTTCTGTTCTGCATGCAGTCATGTTACATACTGTGGATTCTCATCTGTTTCTCCAAGTAGACGCTGCTGAATAAGCAGTCATTGATGTATCAATTTCGCAAGACTTGAGCTACTGCCCTATCAGTGGTACCAGTTGCTAGTTGGTTCCGCTGTAACGAATGTTGATTCTACCCATTCTGTTTCCGAGATGGATGAACACTTAATCACTGAGCTGCGTAGTGGTTGTGCATCTTCGAGTTCCTTCTGTTCACCCGAAGACGATCTTGGTTTACAAAACATGGAGACATTCTCCTACGAAACGAGACCAGAAAACCGCTCGGCAGCGGACATGGCCGATAGAACTACATGCTCTTTGGATGACTCTCTCCCATATTTCTTAGAAAATCGTACCGCCTCGAATGTTACCGATTCGACAAGCGCCGATGAAACTACACTCTCCTTAGATGATTCTCATTCAGATTTTTTAAGCAGTACTAAGAACGAAACAACCGGCACGTCGGAAATGAATTGCAATCAAAATGCTTCGTGTTCATCTGTTGGTACTATTGAAACTAATGGAAGTAATGTCGATCATAAAAACAGTGACTTCTTCAGAGGTTTTGAGGATTGTCCTGAAAATTTTGACCTAAGTGCTTATGAAAGCGAACTGAACGGTTCTTTAAACTCGAGTAATGCGGCCGACAGTTATAAGAACATACAAAAGTTTTTCGTAGAACAAGGACGTATCGCAAATGCCATACCTATTGATGGAATTGAACTGAAACCGTCTGCAATAACTTCAGTTCTAAGACCTTACCAAGCAGAGACAGTGCGGTGGATGATAATGAGGGAAACAAAGCGTGAACAGTTACAACGTAAGGCATTGAATCGCAGTAAACTTATTCTGTACTTTTGTATCATCTAATAATACATTTACTTACAGTGGGTGAGTGGTGCATTACACTTCCGCCTGGAGGTATTCTAGCTGATGAAATGGGTCTTGGAAAAACTGTAGAAGTGTTAGCTTGTATGCTGAATCATTCAAAAAAACAGGTTAGGATCATATTTTCAGTGTATTCACCAGTTTTATAGTAGTTCTGTTCCTAAGGTCTGTTCGTTTTTCTAGGTTGTTACTAAAATTCCGTGCAACGAGGGGGAGTCTCCTGCAACGTTACATGGGAAGAGACGATCAACTAAGGATTTCATGCCGCCATTCATGAAGAAGAAGCCCCGTTTGTCGGCTATTCAACAGAATAGAACGCTGAAAACTGAAACCGGGATTTTACTGCAAGAATATTTCGAGAAATTTAATCGAGATGTTCTTCGTAAACGTGAAGAATTGAATGAAAAATGCAGAACGGTCATCGAAACTTGCTTTAAAGTTTTATTACTCCATCGATATTACAATAATGTCAAGCTCCAATATCCTAAATTTCAGACGTGGGGCTACCTCGTGTCTGAATTTAGTGTTGTAGAGTCAGATACCGTTGGGTATTCGATTTTACTGAAGGATACGCAGAAGAAGGGCCAGACTTTACCGGCTGGTGGTAGTCTCGAAGAAGAGGATGCAGTCGAAATCATTGCTATTGTGAACGCCTTTTTAGATGAAAAACGAATGAAAAAATTCGAGCAAGATTTCTATCGAAAGATGAGGTACGGTATAAACGTGTCAGCTGGCGAATTTATCCCGTTGTTAGAGGGTGATGATGTCAGGTGTAGCTGCGGATCCGATAAAGCGAAAGGCAAAAAGATCAAGTGCTGCAAGTGTAATTCCTTACAGCATTTACAATGCGTCGGCTTGGACAAGCTTCCTGAAGACTTGGATGGATACCGTTGCCCTATTTGTTGGATGAACGAACCCGTGGTCGAATCGGCAGCCACACTAATTGTAGTGCCATGTACGCTAGCTCAGCAGTGGACTGACGAGGTGAGATTTTGATGGACAAAAAGTGCAATTATAAAGTATGTCGAATCTGTATGCTTATGTTTTGTGTTACAGATCAAGAAGCACGCAAGTGATTGCGATTTAAAAATGTACTGTTACATGGGAGTGAAAAACAATTACACGTTACCGCCTGTACTGGCGTCCTACGATATAGTCTTGACTACCTTCCAAACGCTGAGGAACGAGTTATCCTTTGTGAGTATTTGTACTATGTCATTAAATCGTCGGTATTATACGAATTTCTCAAGTAGATAAACTAGCCATCCTCTTCTGTAGTATATCCTTCCCTTCCATGCAGGGTGGAAGCCAGGTCCTTAAAATCCATGGAGATTAACTCGTGTGTTCTACCTTCTCTGTTGTTTTCCATTACTGGGCTCTTTGAAAATTCCTACGCTTGACTCGGACTCTTTCTTCTTGTCCTAGGTTGTGTCAGTTCAATATTAAGATATTTGCTTTTCTCAGGTTAGCACCAACGAAACTCGTTCCTTACGCCACTGCAAACGTTACCAATCGTTCGTTACGCCTCTGACGTGCATCCACTGGTGGCGTTTATGTGTCGACGAAGCCCAAATGGTAGAGAGTGCAAATAAAGTCAGTGAAATGGCTGCTCTCATTAAAACCGTTCATCTTTGGGCAGTCACTGGAACACCAGTTGGCAAATCTTTGCATGGTAAAACTGAGTTTCTCTATTGCTCGTAAATTAAGTGTACCAAGTTACGTCTTCGTATTCATTTTATTCATCGCAGATTTATTCGGCATGACGACGTACCTGCGCATAAAACCGTTCACCTTGTCCGAGGTTTACTGGAAAGTCTTGTTGACCGGAGACCAGTCGTTGCTGCATCGTTTGTTCGCCTATTTGATGCGCAGAAAAACGAAAGAGGAAGTGTATGATCAGCTGAAGATACCAGAGTTAACGGTGGATACTCAGTGGTTATCCTTCCCACCGACTGAGGGATATTTCTATAAATCCACTCATGAGCAGTCTGAGAGCCTGTTCAGGCGCAAGATAAATTCGATGTAAGCTGATTTATTTTAAAGCAGTGATAACGGTTTTTGATATGATGCATAGGGGGGCTTTAGTAAAGAGAAAGTTCCCTCAGAAGGTCAACTTGACCTCTTCAGGAAATTTAGAAAATGTATTAAAAGTGTGTTATCAGGGGGCTCAAATCTACTTTTTGGATAGAATAGCGTTCTAGCTCCGCCGGACCTTACAACCCAAGTCCGCCTCTTATAGATGAATCTCAGTTCAAGTTTCTCTTGAATGCTTCTCTCTCTCTCTCTCTCTTTCTCTTTCTCTTTCTTTCTCTAAATTATTGATGTTTGCAATGTTACAGAAAAAATCTAGACCAGCAGCTGAAGAAAGCAAATCGGTACACAGTTGAATCGGTCTTGGCTCCATTGCTAGCGCTACGACAAGCGTGTGTCAATCCCATGGTAATATGCCTTCATCGCTTAGTGACTTGGAAGTGTTACTGACCTGTGTTCCAATATTAATGCATGCCCTGTTACAGGCTGTCAGCTCGATGAACGTGTTCAATATGAAAGAAGGCGAAACTATGCAAAACCTGCTAGAAAAAATGATCAAGAAAACGAAAGTCGAGTGCGAAGACACCCTGCGGTTGTACGTTATGCATGTAAACGGCAGTGCTGGGTTACACATCACGTTTAAAAAATTTGCAGACGCCGTTACTCTGTACCGCAGCGTGCTGTCGAAAATGAAGATCTTCATCGACTTGCAACCGGACTCTTTCCAGGTCTGCGATAGCGTATTTCTGATGCATTTGTTGTATTTTGCAGGAAATGGGCATCCTCTTTTTCTAATTGGCACTGCACCCGAGTCCTGGAATCCGCTTTTTCGAGCATTACTTCAGAGACGTCGGGGAGGCTGTTAGGGCTGTCTTAGTCTTCTTCCCTTCTGGCCGAAAAACCGGCCTAGGTCGAAAATTCTGGCGAGTTGCTACGTGGGCTCGAACCCGGGACCTCCGGATTCTGAGACCAACGCGCTATCCATTCGGTCAACCAGACCTCAAGAAATGGGCGTTACCGAGCGTAATAAAATTTGAATGACACGACACGAGTCTGGTAATGCGGATGTTTTGCTAGAAATTCGGTCAGAAACTCGAGACAATTAATGCGAACAAGTCGCACGTAACAGGATTAATTTGGTGTAGTAGGTCTTGGGATAGTCACTTGCGCATTCAGAATTTGTGATTTGTAATCGATTTATGTAGCAAATAGAATAAGTTACAGAAAATTATTGCAAGGGTAAACTATAATATAAATGATTCAGTTCGATAGCAGTTTTCAGGCTGTTCTTCGTACGAATAGTTGAATGATCAATTGAATGGATCACTCTCAGGTGCAGAGCTGAGTCTAACTCATCTAAATTTCAAAGGTGGTAATGAGAATAATTGTTATCTTGGGAATAAGTGCCTTTCCCGTATAATGGTAAAGACTGGGGTAGCACCCGAAAACGTTCTGCGACCAGTGGCGGATCCAAGGGGGGCCATGGGGTATATGCCCCCCTCCCCCTCGGTTGAATATTTTTAACACAGTAATAGGGGAAAAGGAATAAAAATGATGAATTGTACGCTCATTACTCGTCACAAAGGTGGTCTCCACTGCTACTGTACCCCCCCCCCATCTCCTTTTTCTAAATCCGCGCCTGTCTACGACAAATCTGTACTCTTTAGTGAAGACTCACCTCATGGACAAGGCCGTGGATATGGGAGGCTAGAGGTTCAAACTCTTCCCATAGCCTCAGAAGATACTTTTTTTCGCTTAACTCTGTAAAAAAAATCGAACACTGCGTGTTAAGATTCCTTAGGTCTGTGTGAGAACTCGCTGTGACTTGTTACGAGATTCCTTCAGACTGTTTTAAGACTTATTTAAACTTCAAAACTATGTTGAAACCCCTTAAGACTCTATCAAGACATTTTAAGGCTCCTTATGGTTATGGTACGACTTGAACGCTGTGTAAAAACAATTTTCAAGCCAGTGTTATTACTCCTTTAAATTATAGTAAGACTTAATAAGACTCTATAAGATTGCCTTAAGATTCGCTTGAACTGTGTTGAAACCCCGTGAGACTTATGACTGTATTTAGACTTCTGTAAGATTAAGTTATGGCCGGTTGAGACTTCCTAATACGCTTGAGGACTTGATAGATATCATTAAGACGTGTTAGAAGGGTCTTTCAAATTGTTATGAATCGCCAACGTTGTCAAGATTCTTCTGTACTATATGAGTATATGTTGGACTGCTTGAAAGTTCCTTACGATGCTGTACGGTTACATGGTATCAAAACTTGTTGAGGCTTTCTAAATTGGTGTTGAAACTTCTGACTGTAGCAAGGTTTCTCGTTTCTTAAGGTGCATTAGGACTTTCTCAGATTGGATCGAGACTCGTTAAGGCCCCACAAGATTGTATCAAGGCTGGTTATTACTTTTAATTGACTGTGATGAGACGCTATTAGATTGTGTGAACTTATCGAGGCTTCTTGAGACTGAATTAATATTAGTTTCATTTTTATGTTGTGATTGTACACTCCTAATTCTAAAGCAACTTCACTGCGACCCTGCTTTAGGGTATGAGATTTGCAGCTTAGTTCTTCTCAAAATACAAACCAAGTCAAATCATTGAAACAGATGAGGATAGGTAATTTTCCAACAAAATGCGCAACAAACTTTTGAAGAAGAAACAAACAATACAAAATATGCCCATTGGATGAGGGGCTGATATTCTTCTCATCTGTGTAAACAGTAAACACATCCCTGAACCCGTTAATGAGACGATAAATCGTGTTTAGCTCTTCGTGGAGTAAGGGACCAGTGAAATTGTGTGTATGTAATATTTTCTCTCTGTTCACAGATGATGCATGTGATGCACAATCTATACGAAACTGCAATGAAGGATTCGGCGATTGAATTAACGGAAGAAGAAACCAAGTTTCCTGAAAAGATTGCAGAAATGGAGAAAAAATGTTTGGAGAAAAAGCAGGAAGAGGTAATTATAAAAATATACTTGAGTTATTCGTACGTCTTTGTCTTGAGCTTGTAGCATAATTCTTGTGAAATGGAGACCCCCAGCCCCCAAGTGCCACCACGATGGAAAGTAAAGGGGGACACCATCACGGCTAAGGGAAAATTATAACCGGAATTAACTCGGCAAAATCTAGCCCCGGGATATACAGTAATAAATTAAAAATAGGGATGCCAGGTACCATGTAATCAAACACGATGGTACCGCCGCGAAACAAAATGAAATGTTCCAAGTTCATATCTCACTGAGACTACTCAAATTATGTCGAACTAAAAATCAGGATACGTGTAACCTGCTGATTATAAAATCAAAACTATGAAACCATCCACCGGGAAGGATCACGGCTAGAATTATTCTTTGATTGTTGGACTTCTGCCTTCGGTGTTTTAAAAACCGGCCTTAGCCGAACAAAAAATTAAAAATTGCAAGTAAAAAAAAAAATGATAAAATAAAATAATAAAAATAAAAAAAAGAAAACTTCACGGCTAGGAGTACGTCAACCTCACGACTGACGTACCGCCCTAGATTTCATTCATCATCATCCAGAGGGGACTGGATTAGGCGGGGAGACTAAATTGAGTTTTTTTGTGTTTTTTTTTTAGTTTGAAAAGAAAAACGTGCGGGAAGGTGTAGTCAATAGGCCCAGTTAATATTGCATGGCCCCCGGAGGTCGGTGCTAACGTAGGGGAGAAAAAGTGTGGTCCAGGTACGGATAATGGTCAAAACCGACGTATCCACATGATGGGTCATCATCCCTCCTCCATACCGTTGTCACGCTGGACGACCAGAACTAACGCGGGGCCATATGGGCCAATGACGCGCCCAATTCGTCCACCGAGGTGGTCTGTGAAATCGTGACGTGACGTCTCCCTGTTTCCACACATATAGTGATTTGTAAAGGGAGAAACCCTCGCCGACGATGGTACAGATACGGTCGGTGGTACTTCAGTTTCCATGCGGCTCCTTCTGATATTACATTCGCCTTGTTGCCCATCTAAAATGGGTTCGCGGAGGTATTGCAACTTTGCCCATAATTTAACAGCTTACTCAATCCACGAAAAGACGAAGGAAAAGAAAATGCGTGATTTTTTTTTGCTCTGGTGATTGCGTGTTACGATGTCGGACCCAAATCCCCTCGAATGACGATGCTTAAAAGATATTGCTCACCCGAGATCTGAAGACTCCGTTAGCCGCCAACAGCGAAAATACTTAACACTAGCGGTACATTACCCTCTGCATTCTACCGTAGCATAAAACACAGAAAAAAAAAAGAAGGGAAAACGCGAACGGAAGACGTAACTTCACTCTCGAAAGTGCGAACAGTAAAAAGGCTAAAGACGAACTCCCCCGAAGGTTTGTGCTGGATCTCCCAACTACGACGTCGGTTTGCACCGTTATCCCTACCTCAGCAGCCTTGTCTTCATTTAGTTTTCCACTATGTGTCATTGTTATTCGTGAAAAGTGCATTTGGGAAGACCACCGGCTTGAACCGGACACTCTGATTGGCGATTCCTTGCCTTTTCAACATCGAACTCCGTAGCTGATCCAGGCTGGACTTGAATTTCATGTCTCGAACAGCATCAGCTCGGGATCGATGTACTGAGCATAATAGAAGGTGGATTTTTCGCTAACTGAATTCTATAACGGGTCATCTACTTATCAGGGCATTGAAAAAATACACGACATGATCTGCCTTCCCCTTTGTATTCGTAATTGCACAATTCTGAAATCTACAGACCCTACAAGATTTTACCAGTTCATGCAAGGCTCGTGGAAACATGCACGAAACAGTACCGGCTATTCTCTCGAGGAATTCGCGACATCTTTTCGTCGTCCATCTAATTCTCTCGTGCTTTGGTGGGGTGCTGCCCCCTGTGGCTGAGATGGTGGATTCAGTCCCGTGGGAGGCTTGGGAAGTTGGAGGTATGGTGGATAATTTTGCTACAAGCTGAAGATCTTATTTCGTAGTGCGTCATATTTATTTGAAAGCAGACTTCGTTGATCACTTATCAATAAAAATTCGGGACAGAATTCAAAGTACATTTCCTTTTTCTGTCTCCTGAACCAAAATTTATGAAAGTCTAAAGTAAAAAATTTTCTCCTTGACAATCACAGTTGACTTTGGCGTGAAGTCCAAATCGACTTTTTCGTTAATCACGAAATTAGAGTACCTACGTACGATATTCGATTTGTTGGCCGGAGGAGGATTCTTTGACCGCCGATTTCAAATATCGCATCCCAAATTTGATCCGGTCGTGTTATGGGTCCTAAAATGAAAATACGTGTCCAGTTGGTGAAATTGATTTAGATCGAAAAAATGATCGATGTATCGAAGTAAAAATGTTATAGTAATTTATTTCGAGCGTTTCTTTTTCGTATAGTTCAAAACAAAAGGAAATGAGCTATTTGTTGAACCCCCGGCAAAAAATTGAAGGGTTCTGGTTACATTTTGAAATATTTCCGGATTCAAGTTAGTTGTAGGTTTGGTCAGGATACTTGACAGTGTATGTGTCTTTGAAAGGATATAGAAATCAAATTTCCTTCTGGAAACTTACTGTGATTTAACTAGCTGTTCCGATCATTAATTCCAATCTAGATTGCCTAACGTTCATTACATTTCAATTAGATCGATGCGTCCGTGCAACAACTGTTGAAATACACTTCTGAGGTCAACAATTGCTTAGGAAAATTGGAACTAAAACACTTCAGTTGGTGGCAGAACATGTTGAATACATTCGATTTCAATGAAATTGTCGCCCGTGCCATGGAAGACATAGAAAGAGATAATATCGAATTAACTAATGTATTGAAGCTGAAGTTAGTATAATTTAATTGTAGTTGGTGACTGGGTGCAATTTAGAAATAATTTACAATGGCATATGCTACATGATGGCATTTGAATGAGAAAGGTACGCAGCTAAGCGTGCTAATCTGCTAAGTCCATTTTCATGATGCGTTTTAGAGTGCTCCGCATAAGGCACTTACTGGCCGAGTTTTGTATTTTTGCTTGCTGTTCGGGTTACACTTTGACAAATAATAGTTCCACTTGAAATAACGATGTTAAACCACAAACTTCCTTCTGTAGATTATCATCTGTCGGGCGGCTGAACGAAGCTCTGAAATTCTGGCTGGCGGACGTCGAGTCGAAACGCAATTTGACGTTTTTGTTTTTCGAACAGTTGTCTAAAATGACAACCACGGAATCTCTTTGGACGGCGGCTGATCATTGTCACCTGCGGAAAGAAGATCCAACGAAGTAACGAACTCCATAGTTGTAAATGTAGCTCCAGTAGTTAGTCGTGAAATTCACCAACAATGAAGCTAATACATTTTTGTCTGTTCGTAGATCGTGTTTAATTTGTAGAATGGAATCCCTGATGCGGAAGTACGAATCATTGCTATTCAATATGGGTAACAAAGCGAATCCAACGGAGGCCACTGCAAATGAACCAGGAAAATCCAACCCTATTGACTGGAAGAATTCTGCTTTCGAATATGTGCTAAACGGTGAGTGGAGTGTATTCGTTTTTTTTTTGTTTTTTTTTTGTTCTGTTCAAGAACACCATTTAAAGTGTTTAAAGAACGAGATGAAACTCGAGCTCAACGATTCCTTTCTGTTTGAAGATTTGAAGTCAGCAAGCAGACATTTGTTAGTTAGGTATGGAAAATAATTATAAATGCTACGAATAATAAGGAATCATTGTGGTAATTTTGCAGCATTGTTATCGAGTTCACGCTCGGCTTTCGGCGCTACAGTTGATAACATCAACGCCGGCAACCAGCTCAAAGCTTTAGGACTGTTGAAACGCGAATTCAAAGCTATCCGTGCCGTATGGAGCAGACATAGTGATCTGTTACACGTATACGATGAGATCCGAATGGCCAAAAGTACTATCGATGAGACTGCCCAATCCGTTACGAGCACAGACGGTGCATTCCACGTAAGTCATCAACAGTGCACGGTTGTGTAAAGTGAAAAAAATATAGGAGTTTTAAAATACGAGTTGTGATCCTTCAGCTTCAGGTGAGCACGTACCACGAGCAGAGTGCCAATGCTTACTCAAAATTGCAGTCCAAGTATGGGTCGTTACAGTATTTGAAGAATTTGGAAACGCGTTACAAAACTGCCGGCAATGTCGAAGAGGCTTGTCCGGTGTGTCACACATCAGTAGATGAGAAGGTACTGCGAAGAATCCAATCCAGTTCTATACTTGATAAAATGTAGTATTTTACGGAGAATTAACGGTGAATTGTGCACCTTCAGAGGGCGGTCATGAGTTGTGGTCACTTTACGTGCTACGGTTGTATGCAAACGTTGATAACACAGTTCAGCGTTCGCGACAGCATACACTGTCCCATATGTCGAACGCTGGCTCCTCTGTCAACCATTACCTACGTCTATGGTGGCGGAATGTCCGATTTTGACACATCGAATGTCCAGGGCAACCATTCGATAAAAATAAACGCAATCACAGCCAAAGTTCTGAGTTTAGTCAAAGAGGACCCGAAAGTCAAAATACTAGTATTCTCGACAGTGAGTATATGTCTATTCATAACACGAGGTTCACGGGTTCAAACGGTATCTATCTATGTTGCTATTATAAGTTACTAACCTTTCTTTCCATAGTGGCAACGAGCTGTACGCGAGATTGAACGAGCTTTCTTACAAAACCAGATTTCATTCAAAAAATTCTCTCCACAAACGTTAGCAGCATTCAAAGTATGTTATAATAATCTAGGTTGATATGGTATAAGTTGATGAATTCTTCGTTCATTTTACTATTATATTCCAGGCAAAACATAATATAAATGTTCTACTGATGCCACTGCGTTCGGGTAGCAAAGGATTGAACTTGACGGAAGCTTCTCATATTATTTTCACCGAACCCGTGCTCAATGTTGCTGATGAAAAACAAGCTATTGGACGAATTTACCGATTGGGTCAAAGCAAGTCTGTATCTTATGAGTTGCATTTGGTTTTGTAGAGTGACCTGCGGTTTCCTAATGTTTGTACTGTGTTCTTGGTAGGAATATGACTGTGCACAAATTTATAATTAAACGAACAGTTGAAGAACACATACATAAAATGACCGAGGAGTTACAGAAAAGTGGCGACGAATGTGAACTGACGTTCAGACATTTACTCAATCTGTTTTAAACCGTCGGCGTGTCATTTGCAACAAATTATCTCAGTTCCTTGCAGCCTTTCATTTTCTATTTTTGTAACTTGTGCTTTGCGTGTTTCTATGTGCCAGAATGTAAATATTCTATAAATGTGTTATTTTTGAAAGACGTGTTGTCTTTTGCTGCAGTATTCACCCTCTTTTTAACTTATTCCGCACTCTGAAATATGAGTGTGTTGATATTTAAATCTGAGGAACAAAATAATGCGGAATGAAAAATCTCTGCAGCAATACTTACAACACTCGATTCAACAATAATCTTTAAGTAAACCCTCGCCTATAAAATTATTTAGAACATTTATCTGACCTTAATAAAAACGTATAATATTAAAAAGATAAACACAGCGAACAAACATAAATATAGCAGATGTAGTAGTTATGCCTACCCCTGCTCAGTCTCAGTACCCGAGACATATGGTATGTCCCAGTTCTTTCAAAATTATTGTCGATATCATGAAGCAAACGATCATGGTATTTGACTTCGTTGTCGATATCGATACTAATCGATTTCAAAGCGTGAATTTGCTCTTTCAGCTCTTCTGCCATTTCATCGTTTTCCTGTTCGATACCGTTAGCCACGTCCGAGGGCAATGGACTGTAATTATATCCATGGGCTCTCCGCATCTGTTTGTCTAAAATACGAAATTTAGATACAGTTTAGAAGACAGTATGACGTGTCCTTTTCGTATTTGAATTAGTTGAAGATGAACGTAGCTACCCAGTTAAATCCAGCTTACCCTGTATTCCCATGTATGCTTAAATACAACAAAATCACCCGAACACCTGTCACTAATTTCAGTAAAACTTTACTTTTCACGTGATGACGTGATGAAATAAGAACGTGTAGTAACGTGAACGAAAGACTTTGAAAAACAATAAATCTTATCAGTTATCAGCTTATCACTCATTCATCCATCGTCAGAAGAAAACAAACACGCTGAAACATGTGACCTGTCAGGATGAAATGTATATTTGGTCCAAAACGCTAAATGTGCAAGAAAGTGAATTAAAAATTAAAACTGGACGCTGTTCAGCAAGAGGGAACCAAGAACCAACTAACATTTGTGAACAAAATGAGTTGTTAGGAACGTTGGAAAGAGCGTAAAACCAGAAGCGCAAATAGGGCTCAGAACTTGGGGGGGGGCCTTAAGCCCCCTTATTATGAAGCAACACCACTCCCTGCATCATTTTCTTTGGTAATCTTTCAGAGTTTGGGGGGGGGGGGCTATTTAGAAGTTTAGGGGGGCTAAGCCCCCACTTATTTGCGCCTATGCGTAAAACGTAGAATTTTTCAAAATTGGGCCCCCGATTCAAAAATGTGCACTCACGTTGAAAAAAGCTTAACAGTAAACGCTATGTCATACAGTTTCTACATTGCTCTTGAACTTCGAATCACGTGTTCTCAAAAAACGGATTTTGCTAGTTAGTTCCCTCTTGCTGAACAGCGTCCAACTAAAATTGTAACCAGATAACACTATTCCCTACAATCGTAGCAGCTCAAAAAAATTTTTTAGAATTTTTCTGACTGTGTCACGTGAAAGAGCAGCCATTAAATAACTAAATACATCGAACACCGAAAAATCGATTTTGTGGACCAAATACACGTTTCTTCCTGACAGATTACACACATGCTAACTAATTTTCAAGGCAACGACTTTGACTATGACGTCATGTGTTGGAGCACTAGGAACATGTGTTCTTGAACTCCGAATCATCTGTTCTCAAAAAAACAGATTTGGTTGGTTGCTTGTGTTACGCCTAATAGCGTCCAAGTGGCCTTTGTTCAGGACGAGGCTCCAAAATAGAGGAACCTCAGTTTCTTATCAATTTTTGAGATACTTTGAGGAACCTCTTCTGAAAAAATTGGTGGCACCATTATCGATGAGTGAGGAGGTAAAACTAAATATTATAATTCGTATACTCTTGAAAGCCACACAGGTCCGTAGTCAGCCATCTGCACTAGGGGGTGCTGACTGTTTACCCGTGGGGGGGAGGGAGACTTGAGGATATACATAGTATATTGTGTGAAGATTTCTACGAGGCAGTGGTGTAGCCAGGGGAGTTGCCTCCTCCCCAAGGCACCTGAAATTGAATTTATAATATGCAAAAATAAGCAATTTTTGCCTTGAAACACGTTTTTTCGAAATCCAATTCCCAATCCAAGAGTCCTAAATTGGTTAACCATGTTTTTGACCTAAATTTTAAAATTTTTCTGTGATATTAATTCTCTTTATCCCTTCTTTCTTTCTCATTCAGCGTAATGATGATTTTTCTAATGGCGGTTCTTTTCCTTGGGGGGCTCAAGATACCTTTAGAATGGGCTCAGCCCCCGCTTGACCCCCCATGGCTGAGACTGGAGTCACAAGTAATGATGTATTCAGTTTGGTCCCTTCATTGGTAACATTTTATATTCAAACTCTGAATCACGAAAAATTTGTAAGTAGGTATACTGGTACTACAAATAATGGAATAATACTGAGATCAAATAATTATTTATATTTCAACACATTTTTTAAAAACGTGAACACATTTTAGAATTATGTTTTCATTATTAATAAAACACACAATTAAGAAAAGCATGAATTAAGAAACATAGGTTAAAAGGTCTTTTAATTAAAAAACAACAACAATAAAAAAAACGAAGTAGTGTGCGTAAATATCATACACCACGATGAACGAATCACACTCACACTCAACATGTACACCGAGGATTAAACACCAGGTGTTCTTAACTGAGATGAACTGTAATTAACTATTAAATAATGACTAAAATGCAAGAACTGGGAGAAATAACACCAATAGGTACATTCTTTAAGAACATGATAAATTTCAGTTTTCAGAACACTCTTTCCAAGAGATGCATCGCGAAAAAACAAATCGGAAGCTTTACCATAAACTACATACAATGTGGTGCTCATACAATGTAATGGTTATCACTTTTTCAGATCTCTATTAACCTGTATCACAGAATAAGTCTCGACGTAATTAACCAATGACTACTCAGTTTGTGTTCCTACTGGGAACATTTGACTTAATTCATTCAGCTCGTACAATTTATCCCTTACAGCCGTTGACGATCTAAGTTGTTCTAGAGAGCCGATTTCTGCTTCGTAACATAAACCCATTGATGGGTGATAATAAGAATAATAAATTAACATCAACACAATTCCTAATACAAACATAACGAGCGTCACGACTGACAGCAGTGAGAACCACCACAATCCCTTATTATCCCAAAGACTCCACACCAGAATAGCGAATGAGTTTTCTGCGAAACACAAACTATAGTAGAAAACATATTTGTACCGAGTAGGGCTATCATTGAGTGAAAGGTAAGAAAATATATAAACAAGACCCATGACAGCGTAGAAAAGTATTTCTTTGATTCTGTTCAGAGTACGGCTGGTATCATCAGCTGGATAACAAAACCACGTTTGTTCGAACATGGAAAGCCACATGGTCATGATGAACCAATGAACCAAACATGCGATGACTGTGCCAGTTGGATTTACCGAGGCTACTTCGCTGATGGAGAGAATTCTTGACGCTGTAAAGTGATTAGATTTACAATGTTACATACTATGAGGTCACTTCCCAAGGTTTATTTCAATTAAATTGTTTCGATAGTACAATATACGAACTTGTAACAAAAAATATCCATCCGAACTGAATCAAGCTGCCGGCCCAACTAATTCTCATCTTATTCTTCTGAACGAATCTGATCGATCTATGATACATAGCAAAAGTCCACGCTGTGCTCATGAGCGATGTTACCACTGACCAATACAAATAAACTGCAAGCAACAAAATCAGAAAATTATAAACTTATTTAGAAATCGTCAATATTAAAGTCAATCAAGAAATGAAAATAACTTACTTTGCCACAAATTGACACTTTCTGTGTTCTCGGACTGTTTTCTTTTCTGGTGCAACAGAATTGCTATTTGCAACACTTGCTGCGGAGCAGCCTCCAAGAAGCATTCGACAATGCGAAGCAAAGCGAGATTCGAATCTTCCTTCAGTAATGATTTCGAGTGTTTTTTATTCTCCGCCGGACTATTTTTATCGTTTCGAAGCCTCAGCGCGTGCTGTAAAGCTTCAAAATACCTACACGAAACGCATATACAGTTACTAATAGCTTCAGCGTGAACTTAAAATCAATCAGTATATTATCGTATACCTCACTACCGGTGCTATCTGCAAAGCCAGCAAGACACAGCGAAGAATCCATTTTCGGTAAGATGCCGGCTCTTCATCCCACACATACCTAGGCAATGTAAATGAGGTTAGTTATATCAAAATACCCTACTAATTATTATTCATTAGACAAGTACTTACATCCGAATGCTAAAAACAGTGGTAATTGCAGCGGGGAAAATGATGAATGTGACTGTTAATAAGAAATAGTTGAAGGTATTCTCATTTTGGTAATATTGGTATGCGAGATACGAATCTGACCCTACGTCCATGATGTGTAGTACAGGCGATATAATTAAGCTACATATATACAAATTTGTTATCTTCACGTTGTCATTCTCGGTGGATGCACCAACATTGGTTAAACGGTCGGTAACGAACCCTTGATTCCCTTTCATCTCCGGCTTTGTTTTATTATCTTCGGGTACTGACTTGTCGGTGGGTTCCATGATGAAGGTTTTTTGGAGGGGAAACGATAGGAAATGAACGGATTTACCAGTTGAAACCAGAAACAGACTTCAACCGTTGGTTCCTGTCACCGTGAGAGTAGAAGCACATTCGCATCCTGATCATGTGGACACAGCCGGAATCCGCGTGGGACGAAACATCGACACATACTGCATGAAATTAGCTTTCACAATTCATAAATAGAAGCTGAGTTCTGAAAACCCCGAAAAGATGAAACACTACCGAAAAGCCGTAATGTGACATCCTACCCGCGAGAGTTTTGAAATGATAATATTATGATAAACATACTGGCACCGGTATCTTTTGGCACCTCTTCTGGAAAACTATATTCGTATTCCCAGTGAAGAAAGATTAGCTCATGTGTTATTGAGATGTACCGATGTAGTGATATTATCATATCATAGAATAGCTCCCTGATACCCAAGTCTCGTAGTAGTAAAGCCACCTATAAAGATTAGTACTCGCATACGCCATTCTGGAGCCTATCGTGCCCATCGATGCCAAATTGACTACGCGGTACGCTCCGCATAGTCGGATTCGGCATCCACGGGCACAATGGGCTCCAGAATGGCGTATGCGAGTACTTGTGTTTATAGGGCTCTAGTAATAGTCAGAGCACTAGTCTGTTCCAAAGACGTTTATACCAGGGATGGCAAACGAAAAGAAACGAAATAACGATTGATTTTTGTCTAACGTAAAATATCAATCGTTATTTCGTTTCTTTTCGTTTGCCATCCCTGGTATAAACATCTTTGGAACAGACTAGTGCTCTGACTACTACTAGAGCCCTATAAACACAAGTGTAGCCGAGCCTATTGCAACCACTTTCTAGGGTTGGGTACTAGTAGCCGAGCCTACTGTAATTGAAATTTCATTTCTTTTCCCGGGTGAGTTGAGTCAGGGTGAGTTCAGTAAATAGCAGGGATGGCAAACAAACGAAACGAAATTACGAAATAACGATTGATTTTTGTCAAAAATATTGAAACGAAATAACGAGGCGAAAAGAAAACGGTTTCGTTTGCCATCCCTGGTTTATACTACTACACTAAACTTCCTATACTAAGGCAGCTGTACAGAAAAATGATTTTGCAGATGGAGAAGAAAAATTTATCTATGAAAATCGATCTAATCACAAAATTTCCAAATCATTCTCAAAAATTTGGAAGAAAATCTATACTACCCTACAGATGCAAGCTACAGATGCTCTAGCATTGACGGCGCTTTTGGATTCAAAATGGCGTATGTCCCCACTCGTGTTCGTGTATTGGCGCCTTAGGCAGGGTTAGGCAGGGTTATGCAGGAATGCAGGGTGTGCGCCAAAATGGCAACCCATTATACTCTCCCGTGTGTAGGGCCTTACCGGAACTGACGTAGAATGTTTTTGTGTTTTCTTGTTGAGTTGTTGAATATGAATATGAATAGGTAGTGGAGTACTGTACTTATGAGTGGAATTTTCCCAATTTCTATTCATTTTATCGTTCTCACCATGTAATTACTAATTATTGTGAATTCTTACCATTTCGTCTTGATTGCTTATTCCTTAATCAGTTTTATTTATTCATTAAGTGTTAGTAATTGTTTGAAACCCTTGGAGCATTTTGTTAGTTTGAGAATCGCAACGGAATCATTCTTCATTATGTGGAGAGTACGTGATATAGCTGATAAGATGTAAGTAAACGTTGACATACATATATTCCTTGTATGATTAAAATAGATCATTGGTATTCGATATTTCGATAAGTGTCTTGGTACAAAACTGCAGCTTCCATATCAAGATATCCTCTATTAGACACGTGGAGTCTTGATACCAAGTATCCTTGATGGGCTCCCTGATTAGAAATTATCTATCCTGCTACTCTTAATTATTGTATATGTAAAACCAATATCGAAGAATTCTGAAACAGGGGAGGAATGTATTCGTTGTGTAAACCTTCTGGATTAATCGTAATTGTGTCATAATTTTATGCAGCACGAATGTGGTGATGAATTACACGGAAATAGAAGCGAAAGTTCGTGCAGCGACCAACGATGAAGCATGGGGACCTACAGGTATTTATTTTTTTCGACCAGCCATCAGGGTTCTTCAATGTTATTTCTCGATCGTGACTAACGAACGCATAATTCTTTTTCTTGATAATTTATTGCCAATATTAATTGAAGGTGCGTTAATGCAAGAAATCGCTCACGCTACATTCACATTCGAACACTTTCCCGAAGTCATGACCATGTTATGGAAACGGATGCTTCAAGATAACAAAAATAATTGGAGAAGAACCTACAAGGTCACTATTGAATCCAAATACCCATTCAGGAATATCAGTTCTAAAAACTTGATTTCTCACTACTATATTTTTTCTTGAATAGTCGCTGTTGCTGTTGAATTACCTTGTGCGAAATGGTTCCGAACGAGTTGTTACGTCTTCGAGAGAACATATCTACGATCTACGCGGATTGGAGAACTACTCTTTTATCGATGAATTCGGCAAAGATCAGGGAATCAATATTAGGTGAATAGATTCGAGTTTCATTATCATCGTGAATTACTCTGTGTGAACTTAGTGTAATATCGTGACCACGTCTTGTTCGAACTATTTACTGCTACGAATACAAATTATCAAGCTATAGTAGATATATTTTCACGGTGGGTCACTCGTTGTCTTTGACGAATGTATGTTTGAAGTTATATTAAAACATGATGTTAACTTGACTTACTGCATACAGATGAGGTACTTTTTAATTTGCTCACACTGACGTAAATGATTTTGATGAAAATAGAGTGTATTTATTATGCTTACAATAAGGGAAAAAATTATAATAATAAAACTTATCTTGCAGGCATAAGGTGAAAGAATTGATCGATTTTATTCAAGATGACGAGAAGCTGAGAGAAGAAAGGAAAAAAGCGAAGAAAAATAAGGATAAATTTATTGGAATGTCTAATGAAGGTGTCAGTGGAGTGAAAGGTTTTGGTAAGTTATCTGCCGTTTTCAGTTCTTGTTTTACTTCAATTCGTTAATCTGGGTAATGCTGAAAATCTAATTTTCGTATCAACTAAGCAAAAACTTCCGGCTTGATGACCTACTTAAATGATCCTAGAACTTGAAAAACTGGTACTTCAAGATCTGTAGCTAAAAGATGGCTAGCGAGCCGGCCATCCCGACAAACGGACTGATAGAATTAGCTATCCCGCTCGCTGGACAGGCAGACTTAGTAAAAGGTGGATTTACAAATAGGTTAGCAAGCTCCACCCCCTCATGCTTATAAAATACGGAGCAGAGAGACCTAAGTCCGGCATCTCAGATCTATGACTTAAAGCTCTGTATCGTACGTCCAAATTTTATTTGTTTCTATATGTACCGAGGAGAATTGAGAGCCAAGATCCAATTTGGCAGCCAATGTCTGATTTTCTGAATCCTCTTACTTGATTAATGTCTCTGGTTTGTTGGTTAGCTGGCTAGTTTGCTGATATCCCTGTTCATACGTCTTTGTCTTGTCTGGTCGTCTATTCTTCTGCTCTTTATATTACGTAATTTTATTTATTTATCTATCTGTCTATCTCTGTCTTTCTAACTGTCACGTAAAACTTCTCTATTTGAAATCCGGAAATTAACTCAGTCGGAATCAGTTTCCAAGTTTCTTGGACTTCACTGGTCTCATCCTTTAATTTTCCGAAACTGAATTCTAAATTGTTGAAACATACACATGCTAAAGAAACCCTGAAATGTTCTGAATGAGAGTTGGGATCTATCCAAGGCCCTATTTGGTTTTCCACCCCTACTTTCAGCTTCGTTTCTTGATTGTTAGTAGTCGTAGGAAGACGCTATTTTATCATATCCTTATTATATGTTACAGCCGACGATAAACGATACTCGACACCGAAATGGATCGCTGATGAAAATAGTTGGGAGAATGAGAAAGGAAAAGAAACCACCTTGGGATTTCACGAAACGTCTTACGACAGGTAAATTCTAGAAATTTCTTTACTTTCTGTAACTAACCTGTGAAATTTGAATATTCAGCATGAAGACTGTGATGGTTGAGTATTTACATATGTACCTAAAAAGTTTTCACCGTGATATTCTAACTGTTCTAGCGATGAAAATGAGAACAAGTACGATTCGGAAGGAGAGATTGAAGTCGGAAAAATTCCTCCTATTAGCTTAGTTAACAATAATGTAAATAATACCCCGAGTGGGCACTCAACTTCTGCGAGTAATACACCCACTCGTTCTAAAAATCCAGTGAAAAAAATTGATTTGGGAGCTGCTGCCAACTACGGTAAAGACCCGTCGGTAAGTGTGTTTCGTATACAGCGATAATGTCATTTGGTAAAGTGATTGAAAATAATAGATAACCGTGAAAATATATGAGGTCTACATGTCATTACCTCAGTGATAACCACAATTTGCAGTTATGTCGTTGTGTAGTCTTCGAATAATTAATTTTTCTGTGACAGCTATCCACAAAGGTCTTGTCACTTGTAGTTTAATAAATGAATGACGGAGTTCGTGTTTCAAACATTTGAGTAGCTGGTGAAAATTGAAGCCTTAATTTTGTTACATTCTCAGGTAGAAAAGATGGCGTCGAACAATCCAGCGAATTCTGATCTTCTATGTGATGTTGGTTTCGATTCTCCCGTATTGATTGATTCTAATAAAAGTTCAATGCCAGAAAGTTCAATGCCAGCCTCAACAAATGTTCAGGATTTCGGTGATTTTACTGCAGCATTTTCAAACGTTTCTCTGGAAAACAAAGCAAATAATATCAATAACAACAACCGGTAAGAAATCTCGAATTTTTCAGCGGATCCGCAGTTTGCTATCCATTCTTGTTAATACGAATACAACAAGAGACCAATGATTGTTTTTAAAAAAATCGGCTACAAATCCTTTCAAGAGTTTCATTATCTAATCTTGTTGAAATGAATAAATATTGTAAATCGATAACAAAGAGTGAGATAGCAAGTTATAAAATAACTCTATCGTGATTGTTTTCGCTATGAAATATAATTGAGGTTTTGATAATTACAGGGGGAGGGGAGGTAACTCTAATTGAAATAGTCTCAAGTTAGGATACATTCAGACGGAAATAATTATTGTTTCTCAGTGATTTGTAGAAATAATTTCCATAATTATTTTCTAATGTTTCACGTGTTTTATTTTTGTGTAATGCAGAGTTGATGATGAATTTGCCGATTTCAGTTCTGCGTTCTCAGGCTCCGTTTTGGCTTCACCTGTAGGTAAGAAAATCGAACTTTTTGCACTTTGGCTCGCTTTGAAAGTAAAACTAGTTGTAAGTTTCGATGACGGTTGAATTAGAAAAATTTTGTCTTGAAGCAGTGTTAAAACTAACTGCCAGAGCCATACTAAAGGTGCCTTCTTTTATTTTTGTGTTCTCGGGAGGAGGGGAGGGTATTTCTGCTACGAAATGTTGATTTTGCATTCTGAAAAAATTTTGAGATTGGCAAACCAAAAATGAACCGGTCTTCGTTTCTTCAATCTTATCAACTAAAGTCGCCTTTTGGGCTGAAATTGAAAGAGAACGCTGCCCCACCTGGTAAGTCGCTTTGGATTGTTGATAATTCAAAAAAGAGTTTTTCTTGAAAATTAATGAACAAATAAATAGTGAGAAGTTTCATTGTTATATAACAATCTTAACTTCAAAACTCAGCATAATAAAATGGGTCGCGTTTGGAAACTTTCTCGTGTGGTATTCTAATATTACTAGCGCCTCCCTTCCCCATAAACTGAATTACGTATTCAGAAGTGCCACCAAAAATGTTAACATTTAGGTTTTGCTGAGGTCTTGGAAAAATTTCAATGGGTTCTTTCAGACTTGATTAAAATTATTCAGGAATCATCCTGACTTGAATCCGTGTTTAATTTTGAATGTTTCAATGTAAAATGTTGCAATCTCCCATAAAGGTTGTTCTGATGGTCAAATTATTAACGTCACATTAGTTGGGTAACTGATGATGCGGTAGAAAAGGTTTTGAAAAGTTTCTTTAGAACATGCTCAGACTCAAAGATGGCAGGCATTTTGAAGACTCATTAACATTTCCAGACTTGTTAAAACTTTTGCAGCCTTGACTGAGACTTCTTCAGATTTTTTAAGAGTTGTTGAGTTTTCAAAACTTTTTTCAGTTTTTCTAAGGCGCTCGTAAAACTATTTCGGGTCTGTGTGGGATTTTCTTAGACTTGTTTGGATTTATTTTAGGTTTCTTTAAAACTTTCTAACGTGTTTTAAACTATTTTAAAGATTTCTAGGCATATTCGAGATTTGTTCAAGGTTTTCCAATATGTTTTGAAACTGTTCGACAGTTCTATAAGATTCTTCTAAACTTGTTTTAGTATCTAAACGAGTATGGAAGTGTCTTGAAAAATCTTGATTGAGTTTTGAAGTCTCTGCGTGTCTCAGTCAAGCCTGAAATAAGCTTTAATTCACCCGGAAGAGTCTTAAGGTAATCCTGAAGTTATTTGCAAGAGTCCGGAGGTATTTTGTGTGGGGTTAAGAATTCTTATGAGTCTGCAATATGTTCGTAAGTCTCTCAGAAAATCTTGGGCAAAATGTACTTGAATTTCGGTGATTTCCTGTGAACTGATAGGTCTGGTGTGGTGCTTAAACCTGTCATTTTTTCCCGTGCCGTTGTTAATCGAACCTTCTCATTTTCACATTGATTGTTGGACTCGTGACATGTTGCCTTTCAGATAATGCCAGTAAAACCGTGCCCAGTAATTCACTATCGAACGCCGATCTACTGTCTGACATCAGTTCCAGTCCTACTCCTACGTTATTGGATGCCGGTCCCGCATTCAGTGTACTAAATTCGAGTGAGTAATTTTCGAAATTCTATCTGTGATTTTTATGTAAAAGTACGAGTAATTAGTGTTCGGCATTTGTGTACCTTTCCTGATTGAATCCGTATCCGCAGACGTTCTTACCGTGGTATTCGACTTGTTTTGGTTACCCATCTTGACAAATGAAGTTTCCGTGTTCTCTCGATAGTGAAAAATTTGTATACTTTGTTATCGAAATGTTACACTATTCTAACCTGAGTAAATGAACGTAATCCGGATCCTAGTAGTGTTTATAAACCTTGCAGTAAAACAGAAACCGGAGAAAGATGACCCAAATTGGAACCAGCTGAAGAAATCCTTGAACGCGGACACCGAAGAAACTAGCGAGGTTGTACTTAAGGCTATACTGGAGTACCGACCGGGACCTTTGACGCCTCAACAAATATGTGGACTCGATTGCGATACGTACATCACTAATAGGAATCCGTTTGTTCGAGATTACTCGGTATTATTAAAGTTGGCGGCTCCGTTAACGAATTCCAATCGGTTGCTACCTATCATCACCGAATTATTTGTACTCGAGAACGGTGACTCTCAATTATTTCAAGATTCTTTGACCAACTTGACGGCGCTGCTAAAAAATACTGTCTTACCATCCACCAAAGCTGATAATATAGTTTCGATTATGAAATCGTTATTCACTCGTGATTTCTTGGTCGCTACTCTGGTCCACGAGTGCTTAAAATCCGATTACAATGTTCTGTGGAGAGAATTCGTTCAAGAAATCGTATCGTTCCCGTCCCGACTGGCCAATAAATTAAAAAATGACTTGCCTGAATTATTCTCTCCCGAAAGCTACGTTAACGTTTTACTGAATAACACGTTAAAAGTGATCAAGATTTTGGCTGATGCAACTCGTCTGCTTGAAGACAGTGTCAACCCACAACCGCTGTCTTCGTTCCTAAGTAAAATTCTCGTAAATTTCGATTGCACTTCTCAACTCGAACGCATTGTCTCATCGATGGAGTCGTCATGCGTCAAAGATCCCGCGTATCGAAAATTGGTACCCAAGATACTCGTGAATCTAGAAGGTACATCCATCGGTCGGGTCGCTGTTGCTGTCTTTAGCCGAGCATCTCCATCCTCGATCGGACTCGTACTCGGTGACGTTATGACGAACGCTCGCTGGCGGTATTGTGTCTGCGATTCGATGCTCTTCAAAACGTACTATGAACACGATAATTTCGTCAAGAATCTCGTCGCCTATCTGAAGTTAGACCCGGCCGTTCTGATCGACGTATTTGAGAACTTGTTACACGTTTGGAGCGACCGAGGTGCGTTGGCACACACACCCATCGAACAGCGAGTGTATCTCTCGAAAGCTGTAATACTCTGCGCTCAGGCTTTAGACCCGGCGTTAGTGAATGCGAACAATAAGATTCAGCAGATTCTGTTCTTGGGGGTGCCTTCGCATTTGGAATCGACGGACGAAAAACTGCGAGCTCTTGGTATGATCGTGGCCGAGTCTGTGATGGCGAGATTGAATCCGGACAGCGAGCACAAAATCACCTTCCAGTACGACGAACTGCGAGCTGATTCGAAATTGCTCGTTGAACGCTTGAGGAATCTGAGTCTGAACGAGACCGAATCAGTAACCGCCGATTCGATCGATGATCTGATCAATGAGTATGACATTCAGGCTCAACCCTCGAATCCACCCGTAGAGCTGGAGGCGCCAGTGGTCCCAGTGAAAGCAAAACTCGAAGAAAGTACCCCTCCAGTGGTGGAAGATGAAGAAGAGTGGGACAGCGACGACGAATTAGAACCGTACGACTTGTCGAACGACGTCCCGGTTTCGAAAACTCAACGCCCCAAGTATCTGCGTGACCTGATTAACGGTTTGTTGGAGAAAACGAATGGGGATATCTGGATCGGCAGTGTAGAAGGATGCGAAGAACTAGTGAAAACCCAGCTGCATAAAGACGATCCTTGTGTGGGCATTGAGATACTCGCTCTGTTGCTTACCTTGGACCGGCAGTTTTTTATGGAGAACTTCGATACCATACGCTACGATGCGGCCGTGGCTATCGTAAACGTCTACCCCGAACAGGGCGCCACTTATTTGTGCGAACAGTTTCACGAACCGGCCGGAAAGTACACCATTTCCCACCGAATGTTCATGTTGGACGTACTAGCCGGCTCAGCTCGTGACCTTTCTTCATTGAAGACAGACGTCGTTGAGCAGCCGTCTCGCAAGCCGGAGAAAAACGAGAGCGAATGGAAACGTGTGATACGCGAACGAATAGAGAAGAATACGAAATACAAGTCGCGTAAGAAGACCGTGATCTCGAAGGTTAATAATTTCAATTCGTGCGTCGGTAGCTTCTTCTTTGCGTTGCTGCGCGGTAGTCGTAAGTACGACGTGACGTCGCCTCAGAGTATGCTAATACATTTGGTTGGCATGGAGTGGTATCAGTTACTTGTTCACTACGTTGACACTTTGGCTATCATAATGTGCTCGGCTGTGAATTGCCACGCGGCGCCGAAAATGGCCTCGGAATTATTGGAATTCACGAAATGCTTGCGATTTCACGAGGATAGCGCGGTACGCACCAGTATCGTGCGGTGTACTGCCGCGGCGGTAATCAGTGTCGGGAAGGCAACATTACTGGAACCCGATATGATCGGCGAAGTGACCGAAATTCGCGAATGGCTGGAAAGAATGGTGTTATTCGAAGCGAACACCGCCTGTCGTGAACTCGCCACTCAGGTGTTGAAGTTGATTCAGAGCGTTGGTTGATTTCCAGTTTCGACTGGAAACATACTTCGTGTTTTTCAAACTGAAATCGTTCGGTGTGATCGGGTAAGAGCTAAATCGGCTTTGGAAATTGTTGGATCACGTTTACTTGTTCTTTGTCTGTGATAGCTCGTAATAAACAGTTTTTTAACGATTAATAATACTTTGTAAAAGTACGAGAGTCTTGCTTGGACTGGTCGGGATCGGGGACCGGATATCAATCGGAAGGAAAATGACCGGTAGATAAGTTTTGAGTTCGTAAATTGGTAGCTGAAGGCAGTACTCTGGCGTCCAAAAAGCTGGCAGCCAGGTAGGAAGGCGAATTTAAGTAGTTTGTTTCCTTTTGTTAGCTACCAGTTAACTTCCGTTTTAGCTTCGTGCTGGTAGCCAAAAAGACTTTTTGATCGGTTTTCTCTTTGGCTTCTGGCTTAGCTTTATAAAAGGTGGTAGTTCGTAAGTACGGATACACAAAGAGGGCAATATAAGTAACGTTTCTTTCTTGAAGAGAAAAAGTTTAATAGAAAATGTTTCAAAAATAGTTGACTATTGGAGAAATATAATAAATATTATGTATTGAGAGATAGCATTTGAGTGAGCTCTCCATATTTTAAAACCCCGATCTTTCCCTTTCCACTCGCTCTTTCCGTCCAGGAAGAAAAATTTAAGTTGATGAAACATGTCATATTACCTCTGTAACTACAGACCTACCTTCGCCTCCCCAGCGAAATCAACAATGTAAAGCGTATTAATCCGTAAAAATTCGACAAAAAAATGAGGGGTAGAAGATGTATTATCTCAAGATCCACCTAGTCTGAAAACAAAATCGGCCCCGCTGATCAGTCACTCAACGAGATAGAAAAGATGAATCAAGCAGTTGTATAATTTCTGCCATTTCGTTGCCATGTCTCCTATTTTTGCAGCGTTGGGCATACATGGGAGGTGGAATAGGATGTCTTGAAACGCTTTGTTAAAAAGTGTGTCGGGAAACCATGGTAAGAAAAGATGAATGAACGTAAGAACACGATAGAAAGGATGAAGAAAAGAAATAGTTTAGCTGTTACTGATCTTCAAGAATTATGAGTTTGTGAGAGCCTGAAGAAATCTAGGACAGGAAAGTCATGGAAAGTGGTAAACGAGTTTTGAATAGTTTCAGCGAGTTTTGAACACGTGTCATAAAGTATTGAAGAGTCTTAGCTTCTTAGAAGTCTTGAATGAGTCCTGAATCGTCAGCTTGTACTACCCGTATACTTGTAAAACACTATTACTAATAAAAAAAAATCAGTAGTGGAGTTGTATTTTTGACACCGCTGATCAACAAGTTGTAACAACTGAATTACTACTTTTCGAAATTACCAATGGAAATTCTTGTAACCATTAGTTACGGACCAATAATCCCCTAGAGTAACTACCTGAAATTACTGTCCAGTCGTTTCTAATTGTTACTATTGTTGACTACTGCCCAATAGCTGCTAAAAGTTGTAATACTGACAGTACGTAAACCGCTGAATGGTAGATTTTTATTTCTGTTATCATCAGACCTTCTCGATCTCTGTTTTGTGTATTTAGTGTTACGCAAAAATCCTCTAGCAATGAGCAAATAGCTCTTAGCTTGTTGAAATCAGAAGTGAAACTTGGGATCAAGGGAAGCTCACGTTTACAGGGCCAGTACGCTGATCATGTCGATCAGTATATTTTATATTTTTTTATATTTTGATACTGAATGGTTGTACAGTCTTGGATTTCTATTGTTTCTCACTGTCATGTCTGTGAGCCACCGCCTACTCCGCCCACCGTTGGACATATGGCTCTGTCACCCTCTTCCAAGCCTTCCTAGTTGCTGTCTGTTTCCAGTAGGGCCCTAGCAGCTTTATGATTTCATCTATCCAGCGTGTGGCCGGGCGGCCTTGCCTCTGATATGGTCCAGTAGGGCCCAAAGAGTACATTGAAAATTCCATTTCTCAGGATTCCCTCTCGTCATGTGACCAGCATATTTAAATTTTAGTTTTTTGATTTTATATCCCATACTTTTGTCCCCAGTTCCCCAGTTCTTTTATAATGGATTTTGTTTTTATCTTATCTTTTAAGTGCACGTCCAGTATACTCCTTAACAAAGAGTTTTGAGTTTTTATAAGACGCTCAGACTGTTTTTTTGTGAGTGACCACGTTTGGGCCCCGTATGTCAACACCAGTAGCACACAACCATCCAAAATTTCTATTTTGAATTTGTTCTTCATTTTGCTTTTTAAAATTGTTTTGTTTTTCCAAAATGCTTTCCATACGTTAGCGATTCTTTCGTTTATAATCCCTTCCATATTGGAGTTGAATTTTGACGTTTGGCCTAAATATTTATATTCTTCCACCCTACCTATTTTTGCCCCGTCTAACCAGAATTCGTTGATTCCCTCCCTGTTCGACATAAATTTTGATTTTGACATGTTCATGGATAGTCCGAAAGTCTCACTGTGTTGTTTTAGGTCTTTCACCATTTCCAGCGTTTATAGTTTGGATATGGTCTATTGTAGTGTAATTTTTTCTAAAACCTGCTTGTTCTAGCGGTTACCTATTCGAAGTCTAAAGTATTGTAAATACGATTTTTGATAATTTTCATAAATATTTTATCCAGGTTTGAAGATAGGCCAATTGGTCTATAGTTGCTGATGTCTGCTTGTCTCATGTCGATTAGTATTAGACTATTAATATTATGCAATTATGTACAAATTAACTACTTGATAGTAATTGGCCTGTAATGTATCCCATAGTCCATTACTGCTCGCTAGTATGTGCTGAACTGTCAGCAGTAGCTCACTACCAACGAGCAATAAATCACTATTGATGAGTAGTTCACAGCCAACGAGCAATAATTCATTAACCAGCAGTAGTGAATTGTTTTTTGCGTCTATTTGAGTACTGCTCATGTAGTTATTATTGAAAACTAGTAGTTCATTACGGACTATCAATAATTCACCATTGGTGAACAGTCTTGAAATTTATGTAGTGCTGCTAATGTTCTGTGGTTGACTACTAGTTGTGAACTATTAGTATTCATTAATGAACTACTGTTCGCAAACCTTACTATACATCACCGAATACGGTTAAAAAAAAAAAGTACATATCTAAGTTGATTTAGGAATGCGGAGGTAGTGTTTTAAGGAACATGACTTTCGATTTTATGGTGCCAAAATCCTATTAAAATTTAAGGCATCCAAAAGCTAATTATTTACTCACAAAGAACATTCTATGTGATGCTGCATCAAGGCTGATAAATGTGACTGTTCCTTTACTCACTAAGGTATTTTTTCCAAAAGTTCAGTAGCGCCTTTATTAATTATACTAGTACTGGCATATTACTTGCTACTTACTTACGAATATAAGTATGGTAGGATGATGTAACTTGATATTGACAACATTGTGTAGATATCGTGATTTGTTTTAAAACACATGTGGAATAGTAAAAACCAGCCTCAACTTTCCTCAGCATTTTTGACGTAGAAATTGGTGCTTAACAAAAACAGACCATACACTTTATTGTGATCTTAATAAGTGTTTGCGAAAGTTGAATGTATTTGAGAGTTTTTGATATCGGTTGAATTTTTTCGGTATTTCAAAATCGGTGGTATTTTAATGTATGTAGTACAGTCATCATACATGTATAGATCATATTTTTGTTACAATAGTCAAGCTTATTAAAATGAACTATTCTTACAGCTGTACCAATGGGAGCTTTTCCTCCTAACCCAGCTCCTATCCAACCCATATCATTACCAGTTGCTCAAATGAATTCAGTACCAAGTTCAAGCGCCGCGGATAATAGCAAACCGAGTCAGGTAACATAACACGATTCGTTTGTAATTTTCTTTCACAATTACCTATGTCAATAGGGTTGTAACTCGAATAATTGAACACCAAAATGAACTCCTTCGTATATGTGGGTAATTTTCCTAATTAAGGAGTGACAGTCATTTCTCTGATAGTTTATATGGTTGTATTGCAAGTGAAGGGAGTAAGATCTGTATGGCTGTTCAGTAGGTAGCAGAGTCCTGCGCGAGTAGGTACAAAAGTAATCGCAAAGTAATCGCCAACTGCGAGTACGTAATCGCGCGCGATTACAAACAGGTAACTGCGAGAAAGGTACCGCCGGTAGGTCGTTACCGGCGGTACTATGCGAGTATACTCGCGCTTATACTCGCGTAGTTCCGACGATACTGGTTCTCTCTTATCGCATGGTCGCTGATTGTAATGCATGTAATAACACGTCTGACGCAGCCTTTTCCTAAATGTGCGTGAATTCCGAATTTTTTCACTGTATGCAATATGCAGTACGCAGCGGGAACTTATTTATTCATTTATTTATTCTGGTCCCTCCAACAGCCTTTTTTATCAAACCACGGAGGGTATTTCGCTTTTTTCGTTTTCATTGTGTTGCTGTAATTTGGTACATACTGTGAGTCACAAAAATATTCGGAAATACAGTTTTTTCGCAATATTGAAAGAAGAATAGGCGGAAAAAATCCGAAAAAGTTGTATGTGGCAGAAGGTAGAGTAGGGAGTCTTGGAGCACCAATTTTTTTTGGAGAAGTACCAAAAATTATGCACAGAAAAAGAAAAACACGAAATATGTAGCCACATTAATATTCGGACACCGTGTATTTTTTCCATAAGAAATCCGACTTGATCTTACATTTTCCTGAGTAAGATTCTAGAAAATGTTCCTTTGATGATCAAAAGTTGATACCTGAATAATTGAAGTATTGCAGATTATGAGTTAGGTAATTACGACATCGTAGCATGACTGAATGCGAAGTTAGGTATGGGTTGAAAAAATATGCAACAAGAAAACTTCCTGCGTCCGCCCATTATAATAAGCATGCAACCCAAAAGAAACAAAATATAGTTATGACCCGTTTCTAACTCAACCAGTACAGGAGCGATGATGATGTGGGTTAAAATTTCGTATTCTGTAAAGCTTCTAGTTTACACAAATCACTTGTGATCATCAAAGGAACATTTTCTAGAATCTTACTCAGGAAAATGTAAGATCAAGTCGGATTTCTTATGGAAAAAATACACGGTGTCCGAATATTAATGTGGCTACATATTTCGTGTTTTTCTTTTTCTGTGCATAATTTTTGGTACTTCTCCAAAAAAAATTGGTGCTCCAAGACTCCCTACTCTACCTTCTGCCACATACAACTTTTTCGGATTTTTTCCGCCCATTCTTCTTTCAATATTGCGAAAAAAATTGTATTTCCGAATATTTTTGTGACTCACAGTAGGTATTGCTGATTTGATTTACTACACCGCTGAAATGATTCTCTGTTTTATTTACATTTTTTTATGTGGTACAGTTAGTTCCAGTCAATGTCTAAAGGCATAATAAAGACCCAGAAAATCGGTTTTGGCATAGTTTAAAAAATGACGAGTCCGAGGTATGATACCCACCAAAAAAGGCCTTGCGTGCGGGTAATGGTAAATGGATGGTGAGAGGGGGATGAAAAAAAATACATATCTAAGTTGATTTAGGAATGCGGAGGTAGTGTTTTAAGGAACATGACTTTCGATTTTATGGTGCCAAAATCCTATTAAAATTTAAGGCATCAAAAGCTAATTATTTACTCACAAAGAACATTCTATGTGATGCTGCATCAAGGCTGATAAATGTGACTGTTCCTTTACTCACTAAGTATTTTTTCCAAAAGTTCAGTAGCGCCTTTATTAATTATACTAGTACTGGCATATTACTTGCTAGTTACTTACGAATATAAGTATGGTAGGATGATGTAACTTGATATTGACAACATTGTGTAGATATCGTGATTTGTTTTAAAACACATGTGGAATAGTAAAAACCAGCCTCAACTTTCCTCAGCATTTTTGACGTAGAAATTGGTGCTTAACAAAAACAGACCATACACTTTATTGTGATCTTAATAAGTGTTTGCGAAAGTTGAATGTATTTGAGAGTTTTTGATATCGGTTGAATTTTTCGGTATTTCAAAATCGGTGGTATTTAATGTATGTAGTACAGTCATCATACATGTATAGATCATATTTTTGTTACAATAGTCAAGCTTATTAAAATGAACTATTCTTACAGCTGTACCAATGGGAGCTTTTCCTCCTAACCCAGCTCCTATCCAACCCATATCATTACCAGTTGCTCAAATGAATTCAGTACCAAGTTCAAGCGCCGCGGATAATAGCAAACCGAGTCAGGTAACATAACACGATTCGTTTGTAATTTTCTTTCACAATTACCTATGTCAATAGGGTTGTAACTCGAATAATTGAACACCAAAATGAACTCCTTCGTATGTGTGGGTAATTTTCCTAATAAAGGAGTGACAGTCATTTCTCTGATAGTTTGTATGGTTGTATTGCAAGTGAAGGGAGTAAGATCTGTATGGCTGTTCAGTAGGTAGGGGAATACAGATTTTTGTGTCCCCTTGCCTATTCTGGTTCGAAAACTATGAACACTAAAAGCTGGATTTTGATGTTTCGTCATTTCAGTTTGTAGTTGACGCAGATGTCGAAAACATTTCAATTTTAAAAACTAGTTCTAGTTGTTTTCTGGCGAACTTACGTTACAGCGATACTAATTCTTGTTCATGTTTTCCGTAGATTGGTAGCACTTGGAGTAATTTAACCGGCGTGAATATTAATCTCGACGACCTAGGTTTATCCGCGTCCAAGAAATCACCAACATCTACGGCGCCATCTATGAATCAGCTGGCCACTGGAAATCCTTTAAGTACGTAATACGGTTCATGGTTTTAATGATTCTGCAGTCAACACAGGGTTGGCGAATCGTATAAAATTCCGAGGCTCACGATCGTCTCTCATGTTTTAATTATTTCATCTTATTGCAGACTCAAGTGGTATGATGATGAACAGGCCAAATCAGTTCGGTTCTGCGCTACGGCAGACTTATGTACCAATGTATAAGTAGATAAGAATTTACACTGCTCTGCGTTAGTCAATTTTCCTCTTCCTCATTCAGTATTATCCGTGGCAAGCATTATGAATTAACTTGAATTCGATTGTTCAAAATCAGTATAAAGCTTTGAAATTGAAGCTCGGGGTTTACACTAAAATATTCATACATCGCGTTGAAGTTGTTGAATTACTTTTTTATTAGATTTTTCGTTAGTGCAACGAAACTTCTTTTACTATGTACCTGTATTGTTTTATTTAGGATTTTAATTGTTTGCGTTCATTTTGAAGAGCGCATATATCTCCGTAATTTGTCACTGATACTGTCGCGCTGGCATTTCCAACATATCAGACATTTTTTTGTGATTCGATTCGATTACGTTCGTTATTTATTATTGAACGCACGTAGTAATCGAAATACGTGAATTAGTCTGCAGTGACAGTTGTCGCACATTGTGGAATTCAGTTTTCACCAATGAAAATTATGTTATCGATATTAATTTATTTGTAAACTAGATACCGTTAACTCGACTGAGAAAGGAACGATGACCCGAATTAATGTCCTGTTATTTTCGATGAACTTGTCGAACTTGAACTAACCATAATCATTTCGTATGAGTATGTAAGCATTTATGTCATTATTATATTCGGACTTCTGTGATATTTATCTGTAACATTCTGTTTTACTCACTTCGTTACAAATCACATACTTCGGAACGAACTTGAAATTCTGTATCGAGTCTCATTGGTTCATTTCCCCGATTCAGTACATAGTTGGCTTGGTATGTGAGTGAGCTCTCAAAATTTTATAAATGAAAACATAAAACTGTATCATGCGAATATGATTTTTCATTTTAATGTGATGTCTTGAGGTCTAGATTCATTCGGTGGTAGTTAGGACAAGACATTCATGAAACTTTTGAAATGTAATTTACGTCTTTACGTGTTGTTTAATCTCTGATTCTTGAAAGAAGAAAAAAAGGGAAAAAAATCGAAAAGTATCTGGCAGCTGAAGTAAGGAACACGGGGCTAAATTGTGAACTAGCTAAGATTTCGCTCGGACTTTTCCTAAAAGCAGATAGAACTAAGCCTGTTGAATTATCTCGAGTGTATTGCAAATTTTCAGTGTCTATTTTAATATGAGACTTTACATTTGTTCACACAATGTGCTAGTGTCCTTTTAATCTACACTCTTCGGTGTGGTTAATACTCCGCTCTGAATGGAAAAACAATTATTTCAATTTACTCTTCCAAATGTTCGGAAAAAATTCAATTTGTAAAACTAAACATTTGATTGTAATAATTGTAATTATCGAAGAAGTTAAACTCCTGGCTCCAACACCCGATACCAGATTGTGATTTTAGACTGGTTTCCCATTCTGAAGCCTTTTTATTGTTGTATGCCGGACTCCTGAACCTCCATTTTGATTCTCGTCGCAAATGATGGCCTTTATTATCGGTGTTCCGTATCATATACATTACCATGTCATGCTTAATAGATTTCTCATCATACCGGGGAATCTTCTGAGCTCCCTGCCGTTGATAATCTTTTGTGCGGAGTGTATACCTGGATTCGAAGATGTTAACGCTAGATATTTCTATTTTTGAAATCGTTCTGTTAAAAGCGTTTAGTATATAAATTAACTAGAATCGTTTTAATCGTAATCAAAAAGCAATCATTTTCCCTCTTTTTTATATTTATCCGCCGAGAACTGCTTATACTGATTGACCAAATATTATTAATGTGTTGGAGAAAACATTTTGTTTCTAGAGTAGACAGCCGCGACGTATTCATGTATCCGATTTTTGTATCGTTATTAATTTTTGTTCGTAAATTATTTGCGAACTTTGTAAATTTAATGCTGGCTGTGTAAAATTGAATTTTTTAAGAATTAAAGATAATCGTGTAATATCGGTGTGTAAAAGAGTTTTCGTAAGATTTCAAGTTCATCTGTGATGTGTGGACTTGTACGCAATATATAGCCATGTACTGCCCAACCTTCGAATTTTTTTACTTCGATACACGTATTTCCATATTTTTGTATTATTTTTACGATTTTGTTAACAGTGCCCGCTGATTCACTTGTGTCAACGCGTTCGCATACGGTAACGCTCATATTCAAAAGTAACAATTTGCAGTGAAAAACCAAATGTCTTACGAAAACTCAATTTCGATTTAATCGAATTTTCATGTTATTCAGGTGTTGCGATGGTTGGTCAACCATTAGCTGTTACTTGAATCGGTCCGCGTGTGTATGCCTTTCGTATTTGAAATTGTTCTGCCCTTCGATCTGATTCAAGCAATTCGTGCAATTAAAGCAATAGGGTGGTTGTACTGGTCTCTAAGTGGCAATATAACGTACTATATTATCGTCATTTTGTTTACCTGAACCATTTCCCCCCAAACTTGGTGGCGGTAACTGGGTATTGTTGGTTTTGAAAAGTGTATGTTACACGCTGTTCATTGTAATCAAATTTACCATTTTGAGTTAATTTTATCATTCGATTGTACTGTACCGAGTATATTACCACTTGATCGATTGCAAAATATCGAGTATCCATTATATCGTCTAAGTCCGTTGCGATGTATTTATTCTTTTATTTCGTTGTGTATAGAAATAACGCGTAGATTAATCGTATTTCATGTTATGTTGGGTGATGGTTAAAATATAACTTTGTTTATTATGTTTTGTGTTGTAGATGTTAAAGAAAACATTTAAGAATCAAATAAGTAATTGGGGTTCTGATGGCAGGTCGGTTACCTACGACCCGTGGGCCGGCGATACACAAGGGGAAGGGACGAAAAGTGTAATTGATCCTGATCCCCGCAATAGAAACCCACAAATACCATTATTGCGACAAAGGTTGTCACAGAAAGTAAGATATTTTCCTACCGTAAATACTTCCTCCCCTATCTTATTCACTGCGGATCTGTTAATATTGCTCGTGAAATGCAACGAAAGTGCAGTTTACTTATTTACTTTGTGAGGGTTTACTGATACACCTAGCCTTCCCTCTGTATATCAAAACGGAGAAAACTGAAAAAAACTAGAAGGCCTTTTTTTGCTAATGGATGTAGTCTTGAGCCACCTCTGAAAATGTCATTAAATTTGCCCATATTTAACTATATTGCCCCTCCCCGATCTGAGCAAATAGGGCGGGAAATATAAAACATAGGTAGTCTTTACTTTTCCAACTTTTGCTACAGAGAATCGGACTCCGTTTGCCGACTATTGAAATTTTCTGAAATCAACAAACCAAAGTATAAATGAATTGAAACGTTCCTTTCCAAAAAGTGTTATATCCATTTTTGACTTTTTTGAGGTGAGCACTGATTCTCACATACAATATAGAATATTGGCCCGCACCATGCAGTAGCACTCTGGCTGCGCAAAACTACTAATGTTTGTGCTGTAGTGTTGCGGCTGGCAACTCTGCGGTGAAAATGTTATTTTCCAAATGGTCTTAACTCCATTGATAAGATTGAACGACGTAAGGGATTTTTCAGGCAGAATTTTCACTTACGATGTTCACTTTCCTCATTTTGGCAGAATAAATGACGTTTTTCTTAGGGATTGCTCACTTTGCCTGTCTGTATCTTGATATCTATCTATACGAAAATCTTTTTATGAGATGGACCTCATTTCGCATGCTGACGACCATTTTTGAACTGGAATTCGTTTAGGACTAAGAAAGGGGGATGAGATGTCGTCATAGGACATTCGAGCCAGAGAGACGGACAGTTTTAGACTCTTGCAGATCTGTTCGAGAAGCACTATACCCACTTTCGCAGCTCTACCACCTCTCAATGTTGAGAAAAACAGTTTTTTGTGTTTTCCCACAAAACTGTTTTTTAGAGGTAACACCTTTTGGAAAGAAGTGTTTGAATTTAAAACGAAAAATTGACTTGGTGGTTCGAATTAGGATTTTTAAATTTCGGGCCAATACCTTTTGACAATATTTTCCATCAAGTGCTACATTAGTAGCCTCGTATTTCCTATGTATTTCCTTACCTGTTGTGAGAGAAATGAAATATAAACATACATTTCACAACGCTGGGTTGGAGGGTTACAGCGAAAAAAGGAGATAAACAATTGTCCCGCAGATATTTGGCGTGCTAAAATTTCTTAGCGTTTTTATAATGACTTGAATAAAGTATGGAAAAATTTTCGAAAATCAAAAATTTCCAATTAAAGACTGGTTTCTACTCAATTTTTCACGCTGGATTCGAATTCGTTTTTCAAATTCGGCGGCGACGCTCCGTTGCCGAGATACACTCGAACATGGGTCAGATAAATGCGAATTTTCGAATAATATGGTAGTGTCTTCAACACGGTGAACATGCTACACAATACACACCAATTGACGTTTTGGAAATCTCAAATTTCCTGGGGCGAACTAACAAAGCGCCAAAATCTCTGGATCAGTGAGAGCTAGCGCGAAACGGTTTCAAATTTTCGATAGAGGAAACAATTTTGAGTAAGACTCTCTTGAGCCGAAGAAAATTTTTCGCTCAAAAAAAGACATGATGTAGCATGGGGAAATTTTCAAAATTCAACAAATTCAAAAATTTCGAATTAAACACTGTTTTTTGCTCAATTTTTCACGCTGAGTTCGAATTCGTTTTTCAAATTCGGCGGCGACGCTCCGTGATCAAAATGAGTCCAATATAGCGAATTTTTGAAGAATGTGGTTACGCCTTCGACACGGTGAACATGCAACACATCACGCATTAATTGACGTTTTTGAAATCTCCAATTTCCTGGGGCGAAGCGATAAAATGGGAAAAACTCTTGATTGGAGATAGCTGAAGCGAAACGGTTTGAAATTTTGGATAGAGGAGACAATTTTGAATAAGACTGTCTCTTCAGCCGGAAAAAATTTTTTCTCCCTAAAAAAGACATGATGTGTATGAAGAAATTTTCAAATCGTTTTTCAAATTCGGCGGCGACGCTCCGTTGCCGAGATACACGCGAAAATGTGGTCAAAATGGTTGAGATAAATGCGAATTTTCAAAGAATGGGAAAACTCCTTCAACACGGTGAACATGCAACACAATTAACACCCAATGAACTAATAAAACGTTTAAATCTCTGGATGGGTGAGAGCTAGAGCGAAATGGTTTGAAATTTTGTATAGAGGAGACAATTTTGATTAAGAAAGTCTCTTCACCCGGAAAAAAATTTCTGTCCCAAAAAAAAAAACATGATGAGTATGGAGAAATTTTCAAAGTTTGACAAATTCAAAAATTTCGAATCAAAGACTGTTTTTACTCAATTTTTCACGCTGAGTTCGAATTTGTTGTCCAAGCTTGGCGGAGGCGCTCCGTTGCCGAGATGAACTCGAAAATGTGGTCAAAATTGGTCAAAAATGGCCAATTTTTGAAGAAGGAGGTAACGCCTTCAACACGGTGAACATGCAATACCTAAAGCACCCGGACGAACTGATAAATCGCGAAAAACTATTGATTGGAGATAGCTGGAGCGAAACGGTTTGAAATTTTGGATAGAGGAGACAATTATTAATAAGAAAGTCTCTTCATCCGGAAAAACGTAATGAGTATAATTATTTAAATCATAGTTGGGTGGTTTCTGATCGTATATATACCAATCCCATTTGCCCGTGTCCCATGGATAATTAATTAGCAAAAAATTCTAAATTGTATGCATTTTAATGGGAAGAATTACGTAGTCCCTTCTTATTTTTTAATTCTCATTAGCGCTCCTAGCAGAACTTGGATGGACCAATTGAAAACCGGGAACATCGACCATCCAGTATATTATGGACTCGAAGCTGCGTATTTTGCACGCCAGAACCAGAGACTGAAAGTCGAATGATAAAACTTTAACTTTCAGCTATCGGCTTCCAGTTTTAATAATACAGATTTCACTTTCGGCTTTTAACTTCTCAATTCTTTCTAACCTTTAGCTTCTAGCTTTAAGCTTTCAAGAAATTCTTTGGCTTTTAACTTTTAGCTTTCAACTTTCAGCTTCCAATTTCCCCCTTCAGCCCCAAACATCTAAATAATCACAGATTCACAGACATTCACAGATCTTTTTAAAAAGCTGAAAAAATAAAACTTTCGCTTTTAGCTTTTGCTTTCTTCATTCTTTCTGACCTTCAGCTTTTAGCTTTTAGCTTCTAGAAAAAACATCAGCTTTCGGCTAGCTTTCAGTCTCTGGCCAGAACTTGGGTGAATAAACGCAACAACACAACATATCTCAGTGGAATATTTATACCTATGTGTGCGCTCTTGTTGAATGTAGTGGTGAGTGCTTACAGTCGCTTTCCCTTGTGATATGTCGAGTGATTGCCTACTTAACGCCCGGGTTTCTTTGGCTTTCACACTTCTGGTTTGTTTACATGTATTTTTATCAAACTTATGGTGAAATGTTGTTATCACAAACAGGAATAATATGGAGAACGATTTCCCTTCATCTTATTCCTTCTGAGTTTTGATGTTAAAGTAGAAATATTATCGTTATTATTGAAAAATGTGGTTCATAAGAGGTGGAACATTCTCAAGGAGTCACTGATGGGCCAGCATACTGGGCCCAAGGATCAAAGGAAATAGGAAAATACTGATATGGCTGAAAATTTTGTACATTTGTTTTCAAAACCCAAGAAAAATGTATTGCGACCATACTCGTACAACGATGGTGAAAAAAGAAATCATTGTGAATATAAGTCTGCTTTCTCATCTTCTGAAGTACATATTGAAATCTTTCTCAATGAAGTGAAGGGAATATATCCAGAAAATATCCCGTTGAAACTGAAAGAAATACCACCATTTAGTAGCAACGTTGCTGGTGAAACTTCTTTTTTCAACAATTTGTACAGTGAATGTGAATACTATCTTAATGTAAAGATATTCGTTAAGTCTACTTAATGCCGTTAATGGCCGTTTAGAAAACAAATTTCAGATATCTTCGGTCATGTCAGTATTTTTCTATTTTATTTGGTCCTTGGGTCCAGTTTGCTGGCACATCAGTAATTCCTTGAGGGAGTTCTTCCTATTATGAAACACATTTTTCAATAATAATTAATAACGATAATAGGTATTTCTATTTTAACATCAAAACTCAGAAGAAATAGGTAAGATGAACGAAAATCGCACTCAATATTATTCGTGTTTGTGATAACAAAATTTCACCATATATTTGATAAGAATACATGTAGACAAACCAGAAATGTGAAAGCCTTTTTATCATCCATATGGACACTATTCAACAGAAGAGAACCAACTAACATTTTGTAAGCAAAATGAGTTATAAGTATCGCTGGAAGAAGTGTAAAAAGTAGAATTTTTTAAAATTGGGCCCGATTCAAAAATGTGTACTCATGTTGAAAAAAGCTTATCAGTAAATGCTAGCTTCTACATGGCTCTCAAACTTTGAATCACGTGTTCCCAAAAAGTGGATTTTGCTAGTTGGTTCCCTTTTGCTAAACAGCGTCCATAATATTATCGTTTGACCGTCTTCACGGCTGTCTTTCCGGCAACACGGCAGAGTGTGAAATGGGGCCTAGCCAAGGTTCTTATATTTACAAGGTTACCTCACTCAGATGCAACCTGCAACAATTCCTTCACTTCGTATCAGCACCCGGAATCCATTCCATAAGAAAGTAATGGGAAAATTGAATTTTTGCAGTATAGAGGGCTCTTTTCTTTTAAACGGCAGCCAACTGAATATTGTATGCTGCAAAAATAATAGAAAAATATGTTGAGGGCATCAGTTATGAGTAAAGATAAAAAAAAAACTGTATTTCCATATGACTGGGTCTACAGTGATGTCATGAACATCTTTGCGCCTGGCAAATTTGGGTAACCTTCTGGGCCTAGCATACTCTGTCACATGATCACGAATTAAGTTCAATGAAAAAATAGTTCTAAAAAAGTAGTCCCTCATTCTCGATTACCAGGTAATATTAGGCGTTTCCTAAAATGTTCCAGATTAGATTTTTTTCGAGAATTTTAATTTCCCGAGTTCTTGATTAAACATTTTTTGTAAAATATCCCTGTAATTAATATTTGACACAAACGTCGAGTAAGTATTTGGACACAATCTTCAGTAGAGGCATAAACATTGAGATTTGTCCTAAGATGATTGGTCAGATGACTCAACAGGCTGTTTCAATGTACTGCTGTTACAACAGTTTTCACGTTTCATTTTGCAGTAGCTATTTTGCCCTAGCTAATGTTCTCGCTTTTCTTTCAAATGCTGGGCTTAATTTTCGCTTGGAACTATCAAATCTTTCTCTTGTACTAAAACTGGATATCTGTTATGATCTTATTTTATTTCTAATATGTGCTCCGGCTTGTGTTACAATTACATACGTCTAATTTCCTTGCCGTGATGCAATATGGCGACACATAAGTATTTTGATTTTAATGCGAGTCATCCAAGTAACTCGGACAATCAAGCTTGAATTCATCTCATTGAATGTGAATAATCGGTAAGTAATTAATTATCTGTATATCTTGTGGTGTTATTAATCGCAGTATGTAATTAAGTGAAGCTCTAAGCAATGAATGGGTTGTGTTGATTCGTGTTTTTCACTTGGGAAAATCTCAGCCTGTGAACAGTATGTATCCGAAATTTGATTTGAATAGTAATTTGTCGAGCTCAGTAACTTATGACTTATGAGACGCATAGTTGCATATTGCCAGGCAACTAAACACCACTAATGTGTTCAGCAGAATGTTTAATTAAACTCGAATTTTGTTACCGAATCTGATTCGGAAACCTTTTCTGGTGAAAAGTGAAGCCAATTGTCTGCAGTGTCGAGCAGTGTTGCATAGTTTACCTACTTGTCAATTCAGAAAAAGTTGAAGGCATCCATATGCATGATTTAATCGAGGGTCGTTCATCTGCAGCAGTATATTATACTTCCATCAACAAATAATTTTGTATTTCATTTTCCATTCTAGCTCCTGAACTTCCATGCCTGCTGATAACTATGAACATAGTATGGTGCAGCAGCATCCAGTACTCTCAACTCTATGTGTTTCCAATTAAAGATTCCAACTCCGGCCGCCGGGGAAGAGAAAAAGAAGATGAAAGATGATATAATTCAAATCTGCGGCTTCTTTGAAGGTACTGTTACTTTTGATCAGTGAATGTATGTGGAATTTCAAGTCTAAGATTTTTAATTTAAAAGTGTTGTTTTTTTTGTTGTTGTTTTTTTTAAAAATATAACCTGTGGGTTTTTGATTTGAAGATGTTTGCTCAACTAGCTGCCAATACAAAATATGAACGCAACAACTAACATATAAGGAAGAAAGGAAAGTGCTATAACATGTGCAATTGTTCGATCAACTATTAGTGTCTGGTGTCAGTGCCGACAGCTGAGACAAACAATGACGATGAATGCTCAGGCAAGTACTGAAAGATTGGTTTTAATCTGAGCAGACTTCTCTTATGGCTTAGCTATCAGTAATAATATTTCCATTCATGGCCAAAAATTTGCTATTGTTTTGGAGTAACAAATGTGCGTATGCGGCGTTATTGATGTTAAGGCTAATATGTTTCAAAGTGATTGCAATAGAAGGTTTATTTATCTGCACTTTTGGTTGTAAACTAAACGTTAGTTTTTCCATATTTCTGCTCGTTAGTGGCTAGTATTCAGGAAACTTGAAAAATGCAATTAAAGTCGTTTGAGTAATGTAGAAAAATAATTATAAATGAGCACTCTCAATGGCCGCAAGTTTTCTAAAAGTTACAGCTCTTCATCTGTCCGTATTATTTTGTTAGAATAGCCCAGTGAGAAAAGTCTCGAGATGAAATGTTCTGTGTCTGAATCGATAGTGTACTAGTTTACCTACTACATGTTTATTCCACTTGTTACTATTTTTCCTAATGGTAGGACTAGATGGTAGGATTTTTTAAAATATGGTAGCAAATTCCCAGCTGGGTAGTTACTTTTGATCAATGGGCGTGTATTGAATTTCAACTTGGGAATTGGAATAGAAAAATTTTTTCTAATTTGAAGAATAATTACAGTATTTTAATTCTCAGATGTTCGCACACCAAATATGTGCGAAACAATTGAAGATCCAAGGAAACACAAGACGGCAGCACAAGCCGAAAATGAAGATGCAAGCTTGTCCAAGTGCGGAAGATGGTCTTGGTCTGTAGAGATTTTTCTTCTTGCCGAAATATTTGAGATATTTTTAATTGTCAACAATTTGCTATTGTTTTGAAGTGATGAATGCGCGTGTACTTAACGTGTTATTGATGTGCAGGCTGAAGTTTCTAAAAAGACATGCCCCCTCATGAGTATCCTAACTATGCTACTTTTTTTGTTGCTACAACTCTATAAATTTTTTTTTTTTTTAAAGGCTTATTTAACAGTGATTTTGCTTGCTGTCTTGTAAAAATCCTGGCTACGCTACAACAAACAAACCATCAACCAATCCCGTTTCATTCGCAACAAGCAAAAGTAAATAATTTTGTTTTTGCTTGTTCTGGATTAAACGTGATTAGTTGACCAGTTTGCTTGCTGTGTAGGCTGGCTCCAGCGTACAACCAGTTGTGATTCACCAATCCTTTATGCAATTTACTCTGACTTCTTGATTGGATTTATATTTTAAGACAAAATTTTAATTTAAGTCAGCTAATTGTAGTTTTTCATTTTTTTCTCCTAGGATTGTGCTAGTTATACCTAAGATTATTATAATATTTATTCTAGTTCGAGTTGACATGGGTTAGCGTGGGCCTGGAGCAGTTGCCATGCCTTCTCCCGGCCTGCGTAGTGCTGTCGCATCCATGATTCCGTATTGTTTTTGGACAAGAGGGCCGCGAACTATACGGTTCATTGAAGCGATAAGACTATTTGCCCTGGCCATAGGTGCAAATAACACATGTGGGGGCCAAAATTCAAAAACAAAAAACAAAAACTTACCTGCTTCTGTTATTGTTGTTATTATTCTTGGCGAATCTGGGATGTCTTTTGGGAGATTTGAGGTGCTAAAGCCCCAACCCCCACATATTTGTACCTATTGTCCTACTCTATTTCCCGCATGTTTATACCCACAAGCCCTATTTTAACCCATTGTTCTGCAGCTATGTTCTAGCGTTGTGTTAGTGAGAAAAACTAATACAGGCAACAGTAATGTCTGTGGGGGACTGCCCTCCTTCGCAGTGAACGGGCAGTCAGTGGCAAATGTAGTGGAGACCAGATTCTTAGATTCTTGATTTCATAGGTTCTTTTCCATTGATTTGGCCGGCGCTGATTGAGACTTTCCTGCCACAAGAATGCTGTGAAGGAAGTCTATGGTGGCTATACCCTCTCAGTGCTGGGTCAGTGGTTTGTGTGTTCGCATAGGTATACGTATGAGTAACTCAAGGTCCTTCCTCCTCGTCTTCTCTGTTACGTTGCCTCTAACTAGAGTTTGGGGCTGATCCTTAACAGAGTGGAGCGTACTGGATATGGCGGCTGGGGATTAGCGCCAGGAGAAGCGAGCTGCAGTTTTTGGCTGTGATGGCCTTAGCTGTTGTCTCGTGGAGTCTGGGGCCCTACTATGGGTAACGTAACAGCAGGGAAGACAATGGGAAAGGCACCTTTCGGAAATTATCGGCCTTTTTTCTTAAAGGATGGGTCAGTCTCCTCGGACTTGTCCTTTCGGAGAGAAGTACGAAAGTTTCTGTGTTTCGTTTGTGATCCACCCGGGTCCTTTCTGTTGGTTTGGACCTGTTTTGTTGGTGTGTCTACAGCGCAACAACCTGACAACCAGACTGACAGGATGCGATTCGAGTCAGCGATTTTCCCCCGTTTCCTAAGGGGTAAATACCAGGCACGTATTTTACCACTTCGGAGAACAGGGAAATAATTTCTGATTTCTTTAAAAACTTCGTTCTCCAAACATTCCTAATACCTTAGAATTATTCCTCAGTTTGTGAATTCCTTAAAATCATACACACCGGCTGCAGGCGAGATTCGAGGGCAAAGCAGGTGTCCCTTACACTCGCCTGCCGCCACCTAGGTTCTAAGCAGGAGAGTTAGCTTCAGCTGAGCTTGTTACATCTTGCGAACTGTTAATGCTAACCGCCATCGTATTTCCCCAGTCTAGCCTACTGTAGGTGTACTGTCTAGAGTAGTAATGGTATCTTAGTTCTCTCAAACTCGAATTGCAACTTCCATAGCAGCAGATCAAGGAGTCTCATTCTGTAGATAGAGTCTCGAGCAATAGGCATGTCAGTCTTGCATCTTGTTTCCTTGTGAACCAATTAACTCTCTAAAGAAACGCATAGGAAAAGTCAGGGTCAGTGAGGCTCACGATGTAAACCTTCTGGGCTAGACCTTGTTCTCGCGAGTCCTCGTGCCCGGGGGCAAGGTTCCCAGGAGTGATCAGCGGATCTGGTCTTAGACACCCCTGGTCCCAGTATGATGCGTGCTCATTAAAGAGTTAAATGAGTATCGAGCGGTTCAAGAAGCTTCGTGTTTAGTTTCATTCTTATTTAGTCCCGAAAGGTCAGTGTTGGAAGTTGCATAAGGATCCGAAAGGATAACTGATTTACCTGTAATCATCCTCCTTCTCAGTTCTTTACTTATACGTACTCGAAAAAGAAAAAAAGAAACACGAAAATGAATCTGTTCTTGCTACATTCAGGTATTAGATATTAAGAGTACCTACCTGATTTTCTTTTCTAGTGTTACAGTCTTATAAAACCCTCAGCTTCGTGGCTTTTCAGGGTTATAATATGTTCTTACATCTAACACTCATATCTACATATCCTCTATGAGGAAACGCTCAACCATAAGACTGCCTGTTAGATCTATGCTGTCATTGGTTCGAGACAATCTCTTCAGTGAATCGGCCAATAGTGAACCGTGTGCGGTTGAGCTGTTATGGCTCTTCAGTGAATCGGTCACGGTACGTGTGCGGTTGAGTTGTCTTGATCATTACCGGATTATAAGACTCACGGGTAGTTGTAGTAGGGAGATGCATTCAATTTCGGTTTAAAAATGCGCAAACGTTAACCTCCTTGGTAGTTCTACGGTTTCCCTTTATTTGGGACAGTCTTTTCAGTGAATCGGCCAATAGTGAACTGTGTGCGGTCGAGCTGTTATGGCTCTTCAGTGAATCGGTCACGGTACGTGTGCGGTTGAGCTGTCTTGATTATTGTCGGATCATAGACTCAACAGGGAGAGCATTTAACGTCTTCGGCACAGCGGATACATGTTTGTGCTTATCGAAGGTAGGCGACTTCTCTGTAGGTCTTTCAGTAGGGCGATTGGAGTGTAAGACATAGCTTACTCGGCCGAGCTGATGGTTTAGGACTGTAACACAAGAAAAGAATCTCGAGGTAATACATATCTCAGTACTAAGAATATCTGTACTACAAGGTACAAAGTTACTCTTATTAAGGTTTCGAGGAGAAGTTTTGAGTATATCTATTGTTTTGTTTTCAGTTATGAAACTGTACTACGAGATACTCCGATCAATGCATACATGCCGTCAGTATCAAACATTGTGACAGCTGGATGAATGAAGAATCAGCGCCAAGAACGATTGATTGCCACTCCAATTCTGAAACTGCAGGCGAGCATCTCCTCTCGAAGAACTTTTCGGTTGTTGGACTGCAATTGGACGCTGTTGAACAGGAAGCTCCCAAAAGACATTTGTTGACAAAATGAGTTATATTAGTATCGGTGGAAGGAGGGTAAAAAGTAGAATTTTTCCAAAATGGCTTATGTATACCCACGTTGAGGAAAGAGTATCAGGAACGTTAATTACTCTTAAAGATCTGATTTCTCGGTATTTATAACTTCACTTTGCTTGATGATAGAGATGTGCTGATGATGTACGAGTACGTTTCAGAGTGAGGGGGATGGAGAATAGGCCCGTAGCCAGATGGGGTGCTGGTGAGTTCTGAGCGGAGCCCACCTGGCAAAATTTCGTGAATAAAAATAACGAATTCTTTATATTTTTCTAGTTTGTTTTATTCAAAACTTTTCTTTCGGCTACATTTTAATGTTTCTAAACCGGGCAACACTGACTTTTCTTTGGAAGATAGACGAATCCTGCTGTTGGTCGTTTGTTATCATTCGCAAACGTCTTCTTACCACAAGTCACTGATATAAAGGAGGTTGATCTCCAGATGGTGTAAGATTGTTTTATGCTTAATAGTGCCCTTCTGGCAAATGACAGAGTGGCTAAGGATGGCGGGTTAGTTATGCCTGCAGCTCCAATGCATTACAATTTAAGCTCAGATTTCAGTCTTGCAATATATTTCAGCTATGTTTTCTGAAGTCGAGTCAGACCCTTGGGTATGTTGTAGGCTGGAGGCAGCCAGCGCTGCAAACAAACTATCAACCGACCCCGCTTCATCTGTCAACAGCAAAAGTAAATAATTTTGCTTTTGTTCTGGATCAAACGTGATTGGTTGAAAAGTTTTTTTGCTGTGTATGCTGGCTCCATGCAGTGTACAACCAGTCGTGATTCGCCAATCCGCCATACAAATTGCATTCTTGTTTAAAACCAATTTTTAAGTTATTATTAACCTAATTTTTTCCCCTTAGGATAGTGTTAGTTCTCTAATTATTCTAATGTTTATAATTTAGTCTGAGTTGACATGGGTTAGCGAGGGTCTGGAGAAGTTGCAGTGCCATCTCCCTGCCTGCGTAGTGCTGTCGCATCCATGAATCTGTACTTTTTTTGGACAAGAGGGCCGTGGAAGTATACGGTTCATTGAAGCGATAAGACTATTTGCCCTGGCCATAGGTGCAAATAACAAGTCTGGGGGGACAAAAGTTTTTCAGATCAAAACTTTACCTGCTTGTATTATTTATTCATTTTCCGGCAAGTTTGAGGTGCTGAGGCCCCACCCCCATATGTTTGCACCTATTGTCCTACTCTATTTCCCGCATGTTTATACCCACACGTCCAATTGTAACCCATTGATCTGCAGCTGTGTTCTCTAGCATTGGGTTAGTTGAAAACTAACACAGGCAACAGTAATGTCTGTGGGGGACTGCCCTCCTTTGCAGTGAACGGGCAGTCAGTGGCGAATGTAGTGGAGACCAGATTCTTAGATTCTTGATTGCATAGGTTCTTTTCCATTGATTTGGCCGGCGCTGATTGAGACTTTCCTGCCACAAGAACGCTGTGGAGGAAGTCTATGGTGGCTATACCCTCTCAGTGCTGGGTCAGTGGTTTGTGTGTTCGCATAGGTATACGTATGAGTAACTCAAGGTCCTTCCTCCTCGTCTTCTCTGTTACGTTGCCTCTAACTAGGGTTTGGGGCTGATCCTTAACAGAGTGGAGCGTACTGGATATGGCGGCTGGGGATTAGCGCCAGGAGAAGCGAGCTGCAGTTTTTGGCTGTGATGGCCTTAGCTGTTGTCTCGTGGAGTCTGGGGCCCTACTATGGGTAACGTAACAGCAGGGAAGACAATGGGAAAGACACCTTTTCGAAATTATTGTCCTTTTTTCTTAAAGGATGGGTCAGTCTCCCCGGACTTATCCTTTCGGAGAAAAGTACGAAAGTTTCTAAGTTCTTTTTGTGATCCACCCCGGTCTTTTCTGGTAGTTTGGACCTGTTTTGTTGGTGTGTCATCGGCACAACAACCCTACAACCAGACTGACAGAATGAGACTCGAGTCAGCGATTGTTTTCAGTTTCCTAAGTGATAAATGCCAGACACGTATTTTACCACTTCGGAGAACAGGAAAATAATTTCTGAGTTCGTTAAGAAGACTCGTTCTCCAAATATTCCTAATTCCTTAGAATTATTCCTGAATTTGTGAATTCCTTAAAATCATAATACACCGGCTGCAGGCGAGATGCAGAGGCGAAGCAGGTGCCCCATACACCCGCCGGCAGCCCTCTAGGTTCTGAGTAGGGGCGTTAGCTTCAGCTGAGCTTGTAATATCCTGCAAACTGTTGAAGCTAACCGCCATCGTATTTCCCCAGTCTAGCCTACGGTAGGTGTACAGTCTAGGGTAGTAAAGGTATCACAGTTCTCTCAAACTCGAATTGCAACTTCCATAGCAGCAGATCAAGGAGTCTCATTCTGTAGATAGAGTCTCGAGCAATAGGCATGTCAGTCTGGCGTCTTGATTCCTTATGAACCAATTAACTCTCTAAAGAAACGCATAGGAAAAGTCAGGGTCAGTGAGGCTCACGATGTAAACCTTCTGGGCTAGACCTTGTTCTCGCGAGTCCTCGTGCCCGGGGGCAAGGTTCCCAGGAGTGATCAGCGGATCTGGTTCTAGACACCCCTGGTCCCAGTATGATGCGTGCTCATTAAAGAGTTGAATGAGTATCGAGCGGATCAAGAAGCTTCGTTTAATTTCATTCTTATTTAGTCCCGAAAGGTCAGTGTTGGAAGTTGTATAAGGATCCGAAAGGATAACTGATTTACCTGTAATCATCCTCCTTCTCAGTTCTTTACTTATACGTACTCGAAAAAGAAAAAAAGAAACACGAAAGTGAATCTGTTCTTGCTACATTCAGGTATTAGATATTAAGTAGTACTCGATTTTCTTATCTAGTGTTACAGTCTTAGAAAACATTCAGTTTCGTGGCTTTTCAGGGATACTATTGTCTTACATTTCCGAGCAGCCTTATCTGTATCCTCTGTGGGGGAAATGCAGGACCGTAAGACTGCCTAGTAGATCTATGCTCTCCCTTTGTTCGAGTCAGTCTCTTCAGTGAATCGGCCAATAATGAACCATATTGGTCATGGTACGTGTGCGGTTGAGTTGACTTGGTCATTGCCGGATCATAGTTTTTACGGGTAGCTGTTAGTTTCCTCTACAGAGTGGGGTGTATTCGTATACTTCTTGAGGGTTTGAAAAAGAATATGAATCTATATTGACTTGAAGTGGACCAGAGTATTCAGCTCCACTTTATGCCGATATAAATTCAAATTCGGCTTCAAGCATCTGAATATTAAATTCTTCGGGGAATGGGGGGGGGGGGTACATGTATTCACTGCATGGAAGTGCACGAACGTTAGCCTCCCTGATAGCTTTATGCTCTCCCTTTGTTTGGGGCAGTCTCTTCAGTGAATCGGCCAATAGTGAACCCTGTGCTGTTGAGCTGTTATGGCTCTTCAGTGAGTCGGTCACGGTACGTGTGCGGTTGAGCTGTCTTGATCATTGCCGGACCATAGACTCAACAGAGAGCTGTTAGCTTCTTATGCAGGGAATACATGTTCTTATTCAAAAATAAAACACTTCGCTGTAGGCCACTGAGACTGTTTGTCTCAGTGAGAGGTTGCCAGGGGTAATGTAAGACACAGCTTACTGAGCAGATCTGATTGTTTGCGACTGTAACATGTGAAAAGAATCTCGAGGTGATATCTAGGTAGTTAGAATCTCCGCGCTTCAACGTGCAAATCCACTTGGCTTATAATGTTTCTGAATAGCAGTTTTGTATAAATCTTTTTTGTTTTTTTCGGTAATGAACTTCAAGAGACTCGGGTCAGTGCCTGCTTGTCATCAGTATCAAGCGTTCCAACAGCCGGATGAGTGACGAATCAACGCAGTATGGCTGTACTCACCGTCACTTGCTTATCTGCATTATAGTAGCCAACAGAAGAACTAGTTTGGCCACAATTATCTGGATGCTGTTTATTCTTGATTTGGAATTATAAGTGTACCCAGAACAACTATTCGGACTTCCCAGATCGGTGGCGTGCTAGCATGGGGTCTCCCTCCCTAAATGATTCTTACCAATGTTAGGATAAATTGTACTTAGACTGTACTTTCGAATAGAGAAAGACGCATTTTTGTTTCGTTACCAATACGTCCGAAATTTATTTTCAAGGCCAATTCAAATAAAAATTGGTAGCTTATAAAAACGTTGAAGTAAAACTTGAGCAAGTTTTTTCCGCAAAAATCTGATTGAGAGTCGTTTGAATAGCCCTCATTTTAATCCTAGCATCTCAGTAATTCCAACTTTGATAAGATTACCAAAAACATAAGTTAGATGTCAGCTACTTTGCTGTTGATTCTTGGGAAGTGCGAATGGTCAATCATTGTATTTATTGTTGGCATAAAACGTTTGATATTGTCTGTATTTTTCTGCTCTTCTTCTTTATCACATTTGTATTCCGGTGCTGATCTTGTTTGCTTGTGAATATCATCAGGAGCGGATAGGACTTTTGTAGTGGCCTGGGAAAGAAACGTGAAAACGGCTCACATGCATAAATTTTTGTGTTAATTATTACTGAATGCCACTGGTTGACCGGCCCATTTTACTCTTTCGAACGACGGCCCAATAGGGCGTGGCCCACCGGCCCACCATTCCTGTCCGCTTCTGGACCTAAAAATGAAGAGTCAGTGTGTCCAAAAATTGCAGTTTTTAGCTTTATAGGGTTTTCGCATCTTCTACTTGTAGAAAATAATACGTTATGGGGAATTAGTCAAATTTAGTGCAATACTGCTGATGAGAGCCCAAAACGAATATGGCATAGCATACATGACTGTTGTTAAAAACTTTGAATATGCCATTATCTCACAACTTGTGTTTACAGACATACATATTACCTTTCATCCTTGAGTAACGATTTCCATTCATTATTGAATTTTGGTTAGCTGAAACAAAGTATAAACTGAACTAACAGTGACTGTCTCCACTAAATAGCTCCTTAGCTTGCAAAACGGAATTTTTCAGGAACACAGAAAAAAAAAGATTGATTAAACAAATATTTTTATGCGAAAGAGGACACGTTTATCTTTCAGAATATACTACTATCTTGAAACTGATTTTTGCAAGCTAAGGAGATTTTTCGCGATCACTTTCTTTTCATTGTTTTATACTGAATTACTGATACTTGATTGTCTGGCATAATAAACGATTTTACTGGAGTTCTGCAATTTTTTGTGAATGATAGAGCGGCAATTTTTTCTGTATTACGCGAACAATTTACCTGGGTTCCAACGAAGTTCAACTATGCAACCCATTGAACACATCAATCAATTCAAGTTCCTGTGAGAAGGAAAGTATGCAACCCAAATGACATCTAAAATCGTGTAAACTATGTAAAATAGCCGAAAAATACACTAGTTTTATTAGGAGAATAGGAGTCATGTAGAGGTTCTATGTTCCTGATATTTTTCAATACCCAGTGTTCACATTTAAGGGCGTGGCTAGAGATTCAGACCACGCCCACTGTGCTGCCTAGCCCGTGATAACTCATAAAATAGATGCGAAATAGCCGTTTTCATTAGGAGAATATAAGTTTTAAAGAGGTCCTAGGTTCCTAATGTTCAATTTAGAGATGCTCATTGAGTTGCATACTGGTGTATATTAAAGGCGGCGTTTGTTTTGAAGATATTTTTCCAATTTCAGACTGTTATTTGAGTTGCATGTTGTTTGTATGAAGGGGCATAAAATTCCTTATTTTTGGTATATTTTGAAGATATTTAGACTTTGTTTTTGTTGCTTGTATCACTACTGCTGATCTTGTTTGCTCATAAGTATACATATATTGAGAATTAATGAAAAGTTAGAACATTGTGAGGGAAGATCATTTTTGACAACTTTGCGCATTCACCTAAAAAAGCTCATTTTCCTCATACATATTCAAAAATTTTTGGTAGCGCCTTCAACTCGTTCAATATGCAATACATTATACACCATTTGAACCCATTGCTGCTTTCAAAATGTCTGTACGAAAACGCGTGTAACTTTGGACTGGAGACAGCTAGAGCGAAATGGTTTGAAATTTTGGTGAGAGGAGATCAATCCTGACAACTTGGCGCTTTCACCTAAAAAAGCTCATTTTTCTCGAGAACTATGGGAGATAGAGGAAAACTGAGAAGAATTTTGCTTCTACAGAAGTTCCAACTTTTCATTACCTTCAATTTGATAGTAAATATGCCGGGGTCAGACAGAGTTGTATTTTTTTCACTTTTGTGTAAATTTTTGAAAATTTTTTTTTCTGTCAAAAAACGCGTGTAACTTTGGACTGGAGACAAGCTAGAGCGAAACGGTTTGAAATTTTGGTGAGAGGAGATCAATCCTGACAACTTTGCGCTTTCGCCTAAAAAAGCTCATTTTCTAACTTTTTATTACCTTCATTTTGATAGCATGTATGTCGAATATTTCGCTCTGTTCGTCTAAATTCCTTCCTTGTAACCTTGAACTGCAACCCTTTTACTACCTGCTGACCGTTTGTACTCTTGATTTAAATTTATCTCCTTCATTTGACCTTCGAACTATAATCTTTCGCTCGGACTCTTTAATTTCCGTCTTTGTAACCCTTTTACTACCTGGTTAACCATTTCACTCCATATTCTCCTTCATTTGACCTTTGGACTCGAATATTTCGCTCTTTTCGTCTAAATTTTGTCCATGTAACCTTGAAACTCAACCCTTTTACTACCTGCTGATCGTTTGTACTCTTCATTTCATTTTATCTCTTTCATTTGACCTTCAGACTAGAATCTCTCATTCAGTTCGTCTAAATTCCGGCATGTAACCTTGAAACTCAACCCTTTCACTACCTGTTAACTCTTTTACCCGCGATTTCATTTTATCACAATTCTATCTTTTCGCTTTGGTGTTTAATGTCGGTCCTTGTGGCCTTGAAATTCAACCTTTTACTACCTGCTAACCATTTACTTTCATTTTATCTGGGTCAATTTGCCCTTTGGACTCCCTTTTTTCGCTTTGGTGGTCTAATTTTTGTCTTTGTAACCTTGAAACTCAACTCTTTCACTGTGCAGTTAACTTCTTATGTAATCTTTTTTATCTGTGAGAAAAATTTGCCCTCAAAATTTCCAACCGTTTTCCTCTAGCTATCCCCAGTCCGGAGATTTTCGCATTTTATTAGTTCGCCCCAGAGAAATTCGCGACTTCGAAAAAGTCATTTGGTGTATGTTGAGTTGCATATGTGACGTGCGTAAGGCATTTCCAGAATATTCGCTGACGTTTTCGAAATCGCTAATTCCTCAGGGGTGAATTAATAAAATGCAAAAATTATTGGATTGGAGGCAGCTACAGCGAAACGGGTTGACACTTTCGAAAGAGGAGATCAATTTACTCTCAAATTTTCAAACCATTTTCCTCTAGCTATCCCCAGTCCGGAGATTTTCGCGTTTTATTAGTTCCCCCCAGAGAAATTCGCCATTTGGAAAACGTCAATTGGTGTATGTTGAGTTGCATATTTGACGTGCTGAAGGCATTACCAGAATATTAGAAAATTTTAAATAAATATGTGACGCCTTCGAAGAATTAAATATGCTATTTCTCATACGCCAATTGACGTTTTCGGATTCGCTATTTTCTCTGGGGCGAACTAATAATATGCAAAAATCTCTGGATTGGAGGCAGCTACAGCAATACGGGGTGACACTTTCGAAAGAGGAGATCAATTTGCTCTCAAAATTTCAAACCGTTTTCCTCTAGCTGTCCCCTGTCCGGAGATTTTCGCCATTTCGAAAACGTTATTTGGTGTATGTTGAGTTGCATATTCGACATGCTGAAGGCATTACCTGAATAATCGCCGTTTTCGAAATAGCTAATATCTCTGGGGCGAACTAATAAAATGCAAAAATCTGTGGATTGGCTGCAGCTACAGCGGAACGGGTTGACACTTTCGAAAGAGGAGATCAATCTGCTCTCAAAATTCCAAACCGTTTTCCTCTAGCTATCCCCAGTCTGGAGATTTTCGCGTTTTATTAGTTCCCCCCAGAGAAATTCGCCATTTGGAAAACGTCACTTGGTGTATGTTGGGTTGCATATTCGACGTACTGAAGGCATTACAAGAATATTCGCTGACGTTTTCGAAATCGCTAATTTCCCTGGGGCGAACTAATAATATGCAAAAATCTTTGGATCGGAGGCAGCTACAGCGAAACGGGTTGACACTTTTGAAAAAGGAGATCATTTTGCTCTCAAAATTTCAAACCGTTTTCCTCTAGCTGTCCCCTGTCCGGAGATTTTCGCCATTTCGAAAACGTTATTTGGTGTATGTTGAGTCGCATATTCGACATGCTGAAGGCATTACCTGAATAATCGCCGTTTTCGAAATCGCTAATATCTCTGGGGCGAACTAATAAAATGCAAAAATCTGTGGATTGGCTGCAGCTACAGCGGAAACGGGTTGACACTTTCGAAAGAGGAGATCAATTTGCTCTCAAAATTTCAAACCGTTTTCCTCTAGCTATCCCCAGTCCGTAGATTTTCGCGTATTATTAGTTCCCCCCAGAGAAATTCGCCGTTTCGAAAAAGTCATTTGGTGTATGTTGAGTTGCATATTCGACGTACTGAAGGCATTACGAGAATATTCGCTGATGTTTTCGAAATCGCTAATTCCTTCCGGGCGAACTAATAAAATGCAAAAATTATTGGATTGGAGGCAGCTACAGCGAAACGGGTTGACACTTTCGAAATAGGAGATCAATTTACTCTCAAATTTTCAAACCGTTTTCCTCTAGCTATCCCCAGTCTGGAAAATTTTCGATTTTTTCTTCCAGGTTTCGAAAAAAATTTGAAAAGGAACCAATTTCGAATTTGCATGTTACTTTTATATTGCATAACTTGTTACTGGTAGGCACAACCCATTTTTAAAAAAATAATAATGGTTCCTGCGAGGAATACGTTATGCAACTTAAGTAACATCCACATTCAAAATTGGTTCTTTTCATATATTTTTTGTAACGTTTGAGAAAAAATGCAAAATTTTCCGGAAAATTGCAAATATCTCGAGAACGGTGAGAGATAGAGAAAAACGGAGAAAATTTTGTAAAATATCTAGAGCAAAGAAGTGCTGATTTTTCATTTCCTACATTTTGAAATCAACTTGCCCTTCGACCCCTTGGAGCTTCTCTGGGGGGTACTTCAGATGAAAATGATTTATGTCGAAGACATATTTGTACTAATAGGTAATAGGTACTCGCTGCAGGCAGGTATCATCATGTTCCTAGCACCTTGTGGCTTCTCTCAGGGAGGTGCTGTAGATAAAAATGATTATCACAATTCATATTTTATTTTTGTATTACTATAACATACTATTAAATAAACTACTTTAATAGAATCTCTCGAAGAAAAACCTCGAAACACTGGGTGCAAGTAGGTATCATGACCAACGACTACAAAACGCAAAATATTGAATGTTTGTTACAATACCATCCAATTTTTCCCTTTGTGGAAGGAGGGTCAGCTGTCCTTAAAACTAGAACTTGAACTCTTAAACTGTGGCGGATTTAACTGGGCAGCAGACAAACATTTGCTGACATTTGCTGACTGGCCCCCAAGAACCCTTTAGGACCCCGTTTATAGAAAAACAAAATGAACTATCAAGTTCTTACATACTCTTCACCGCTGCTCCCTGAATGGCTTCCTGGATCCGCCGTTGAAAAGAAGGAAAGACAAGTTCAAATCCTTTAAAAATAATCACTTTGCATAACTACTTCCTGTGACCACATTTTATTTTCAGCTTTGCCTCGCCCTTCGTGAGTTTTTGAATTATATGTAAATGCCTTCAATACATGAATATGCAATCGAAAGCACATGAATTGACGTTTTCGAGATTTCTAATTCCCTGGGGGGAACTGAAAAAATGCGAAAATCTTTAGATTGGAGACGGTTAGAGCGAAACGGCTTGGAATTTTGGATTTATGACGATCTCCTCTCATCCAAATATCATACTGTTTCGCTCCAGCTCTCTCCATTCCAAAGATTTTCGCGTTTTATCAGTTTGCCCCAGGAAATTGAAAATGTTTAAAACGTCGATTCCCGTAGTTGGTAATGCATATTCAACGTTTGGAAGGCGTCACCAAATTACCACCAATATCGAACAATCTAGTAATGCCTCCCACGTTTCGAAGATGCAACCTAATACACACCAACTGACATTTTCGAAAGTGCTAATTTCCTTGGGCGAACTGATGAAACGCGAAAATCTCTGGATTGGTTAGAGCTAGAAGAAAACGGCTGGAAATTGGGTAGCTGCATGATCTCCTCTTTCGAAAATTTCAAACTGTTTCCTGTAGCTACCTCCACTCCAAAGATTTTCGCATTTTACCAGTTTGTCCCAGGAAAATGGATATTTCGAAAACCTGTATTCGCGTAATCGGCATTGCATATTCTACGTGTGGAAGGCGTCACAAAATTACCACGGATTTTCGAATAATCCGGAAATGCCTTCCACGCGTCGAATATGCAACCCAATACAAACCAATTGACATTTCCAAAATTTCTAGTTTCCCCGGGCGAACTAATAAAACGCGAAATAGCTCGACGAACGGCTTGAAATTTTGGATAGAGGAGAGAATTTTGAATAAGACCCACTCTTCACCCAAAAAAAAAAATTTCGGCCGAAAAGACGATAAATTTTTAAAATTTGAGAAGATCAAAAATTTTGAATTAAAGGCTGTTTCTTACTCAATTTTTCACGCTGAATTCGAATCCGTTGTCCAAATTTGGCAGCGACGCTCCGTTACCGAGATACACTCGAAAATGTGGTCAATATGGGTCAAATGAAAGAGAATGTGGTAACGCCTTCAACACGGTGATCATGCAACACCTACTGCACCAATTCACATTTTCGAATGCGAAAATCTATTGATTGGAGATAGGTAGAGCGAAACGGTTTGAAATTTTGGAATGCCCAGAAAATTTTGAATAAGACCCACTCGTCACTTGAAAAAAAAAAAATTTTCGGCCGAAAAAAAACATGATGTATAATAAGTATGGAGAAATCTTCAAAATTTGAGAAAATTCACTATTAAATTGAAGGTAATGAAAAGTTAGAACTTCTCCAGAAGCAAAAAATCGCTCAGTTTTCCTCTATCTCCCATAGTTCTCGAGAAAAATGAGCTTTTTTTAGGTGAAAGCGCAATGAAAACGCAAAGTTGTCAGAAATGATCTCCTCTCACCAAAATTTCAATCCGCTTCGCTCTAGCTGTCTCCAGTCCAAAGTTACACGCGTTTTTCTACAGAAAATTTTTTTTTCAAAAATTTGCACAAAAGTGAAAAAAAGTGAAATTTGTCAGAACCCCGGCATATTTACTATCAAATTGAAGGTAATGAAAAGTTAGAACTTCTCTAGAAACAAAAAATCCATAGTGTACTTTTTCCAGGAAGACAAATGGGATGGGCTCAACAGGTTACATACTTATAACTTGATGGAACATTGACAAACTGATTGTCGGTAATCAAAATCAGAAACAATACACGACTACATGTTATTTTATGCTCATTTTTATTATCAGCAGTTACCTAGACAATCTTCAAGACCTGGTGAAAATAGTTGATTGCTATTAAGTGCAAGTGAGCAGAATGCATCAAGAGGGAGCGCATTTGATTTAAAAAAATCATGCCCCTTCATACTGGATACCGTGCAACCCAATAAACATTTCAATATTCGGAAAATCTGAACTGTGAAAATAGTCAATTTCTACTGTCCTTGTGCTCCTTCTTGTCGGCAGTATGCAACCCAATTAGAAAAATTTGATGCCCCTTCATATTGATATAATGCAACTCAGTTAACGCTTTGATGTTTGGAAAAGTAAACTGCGTGTAAATAGCCGATTTTTACTGTCCATGTGCTCCTTCTTGTTGGCAGTATGCAACCCTATTAACAATTTGAAAACTGAAGAAGAATTCCATGCCCCTTCATATTAATATCATGCAACCCAGTCGAAACCCCGATATTTGGAAATTGAACAGCGTGAAAATAGCCGATTTTTACTGTTCACAGGCTCCTTCTTGTTGGCAGTATGCAACCTAGTTAACAATTCAAAAACTGAAAAATTCCATGCCCCTTCATATTGATATCATGCAACTCAATTAACACATTGGTATTTGGAAAATTAAACAGCACGGAAATAGCTGATTTCTGCTGTCCTTGTGCTCCTTCTTGTTGGCAGTATGCAACCTAATTAACAATTCTGTGCCCCTTCATATTGATATCATGCAATCCAATTAACACCATCATATTTGGAAAATTAAACCGCGTGAAAATAGCCGATTTTTACTGTCCGCGGGCTCCTTCTTGTTGGCAGTATGCAACTTCATCAACAATTCAAAACTTTAAAAATTCTATGCGCCTTCATACTGATACCATGCGACCCAATTAACATTCTGTAATATGGAAAGTTCGAAATGTACGAAAATAGACGATTTTTGCTAGTTTTGTGCCCCTTATTCTTGGCAGTATGCTACTCAATTAATAATTGAAACCTAGCTACTGCGAAACTGCGTGAAAATATTAGCTTTCCACGTGCAGAGGGTTGAAATATGAGGCGTCAATTGTCTCCATACATGATTTCAACTTCGGATATGAGAACCGTTTTCGCAATGTTTTCAATAGTATCAATATAACAGAGGAAAAGAAATTGATGCGATTAATGGTCCAGCTCTAGTTCAGCTCGTATTTCTCGTTTCAGCAAAAATTCACGCAGCAATCCATTTCAATTCCGCTGACAATTATGTGTACAACTCTATAGTTATGAATATTGCCCCCCCCCCCAGCTATAAATTTCTAGGAATGCAATCTTTTAAACATAGATGCGGTTTTCAACATCAAACGCGTAAATCTATAAACATGAAACGAATAGTCGAAGTTAAATAATACAAACAATATCAAACGTTTAATACGAGTGACACTTTCCAAAACGCATCGTGAATTTTAATGAAATCGAGTTCGCATCACCATTTGTTGGAGGTGGTTGGTACGTATCGTTGAAAGGAAGCAGCGTCATGAACTCAACTGACTATTCGAAGAAGGAGAATGTTTTTGTATCTCATGAAAACTCAACTTTTTCACTTAATGCGTTTAGGAATGAGGCGCTTCATATTAAACGACCAATGACTGACACAAAGGCTCTGCGTACAATTATAATTCGGAGTTGAAAGTAATCTTAGCGTTCCGATAATTTCGCCAACTAGTTCAGCTGTTAGCTGCTGATATGGCTACCGAAGTGAGGGAGTGCAGCGTTGATTCTTCATTCATTTCGCTGTCAAAATGTTTTGATATGGACAGCGCACAAACACTGACCAGAGTACCTAAACATTTTCATTACTGAAAAAAAAAACAAGTACTATACGTATGAAGTATATTTGCACGTGGAAGTGCAGAGATTTTACTATCTAATTGCTGCCTCCAAATTCTTTCTTTGTGTTACAGCTCCAAACCATCAGATCTGCTCACTAAGCTGTGTCTTACACCACCCCTGCAACCTCCCACTGAGTGAACTACACAGAAGTCTTCTACTTTTGATAAGTACATACATGCACCCCTTACATAAGAAGCTCCGTGCTCCCTGTTGAGTCTACAATCCGGCAATGATCAAGACAGCTCAACCGCACACGGTTCACTGATAGAGACAACAAAGGGAGGGAGCTGACGGAAGCTTATGCCCAAAAATAGGCAGAGTAGGAAGTTGATGGCAGTCCATCTACCCCTACTCAAAGCTGTAAATAAATAAAGTAAAAACAAAAGATACAATCAGTGGTGCAGCCAGAGGAGAGGGGGTCGAGAGAAGCTGGAACACCCCTTCTCTTGCAACTTCGTTAAATAGGGGTTTTCTAATCTTAGCACCCACTCTAACACTCCCCCATTGGTTAAGACCAACTCCCCCCCCCCACTATAAGCTAACTACGCCACAGGACACAATAATTCTGCGTACTTATTATTATTTGAGACCAAATTCCTCAGCACTAAAAAACTGACAATTCGACGCTGAAAGTAGTACTTTCGGCATTATTCGGCGAAAACGCAAAAATGTCCCTCAAATTCGAAGAAAAATGTTCCTTTTAGTTTAGGTATCCAGAGATTTAGCATTCTGGTATATTATGGCGTGACTTTCTAAATTTTGCCAGTACATTTACACAAACTCCTGAAACCAGCGCGACCGTTATACGAACATTTCTAGCTTTTTCTTCACATTTGATTTAAAATGGCATTTTCGGTTCTTTTCCGCGTTTTGACTGTTTCCGAAATTTACGCCATTTTCGGCAAAATAAAATTTTTTTCTAGCCCTTCTCGCTCTAAAACGTATACTCATTCATCACCAGCACTCTTTCCTATAGTCAAGCGAAGCGAAGTTATAAATGCCGAGAAATCCGGTCTCCCATTATAATTAAGAGTTAAGCGTAATTAACGAGCATCAGGTCATTGCATACGAACTATTGAAATCTTCTTCAAGACGAAATGATCGACTGCAATTTCGAAGTTGGAGCGGCGATTAATCGTGGTCCTAGGCACTGATTCTTCATTCACCCAGTTGTCAAAATGTTTGATACTGAAGCATGCGTGCATTAATTGAAGTATCTCGGAGCACAATTTCATTACTGAAAAAACTCAAAAACGTAAGTATCGAGTAAATTTGCACGGAAATTCAGATATTCTTATAGTAAGTACTAAAATACGTATTACCTCGAGATTCTTTCCTTGTGTTACAGTCCTAAACCATCAGATCTGCTGAGTAAGCTATGTCTTACACTGTCCCTCCAATCGCCCTACTGAGTGACCTACAGAGAAGTGTTTCCACCTTCGATACGTACATACGTATATCCCGTGCCAAAGAGTTACTCTTTCTTGTTAAGTTTATGATCGCATGATCAGACGCTCAACGCACACTCGTGACCGTTCACAAGAGCATACAGCTCAACCGCACACGGTTCACTATTGGCCGATTCACTGAAGAGACCGTCCCAAACAAAGGCAGAGCATAAAGCTACCAGGGAGGTTAACTTTCCAGCACCTTTACCTAGAAAATAAATGATCTCTCTGAACCCCCCCCCCGAATCTCTTATTCAGATGTTTAAACAGGAATCTGTATGTACATTGGCTGAAAGAGGAGCGGAATACTTTATTCCACGTCAAGCCAACATAAATTCATATTATGTTTCAAACTCTCGCTAGAGTCTTCAAGAAGCATATACAAATACACCCCGCCCTGTAGAGGAAACTACCACTGCCTGTGAGTCTTATGATCCGGCAATGATCAAGACAACTCAACCGCACACGTACCGTGACCGATTCACTGAAGAGCCATAACAACTCAACCGCACACGGTTCACTATTGGCCGATTCACTGAAGAGATTGTCTCGAACCAATGACAGCATAGATCTACCAGGCAGTCTTATGGTTGAGCGTTTCCTCATAGAGGATATGTAGATATGAGTGAGATGTAAGACCATATTATAACCCTGAAAAGCCACGAGGCTGAGGGTTTTACAAGACTGTAACACTAGAAAAGAAAATCAGGTACTCTTAATATCTAATACCTGAATGTAGCAAGAACAGATTCATTTTCGTGTTTCTTTTTTTCTTTTTCGAGTACGTATAAGTAAAGAACTGAGAAGGAGGACGATTACAGGTAAATCAGTTATCCTTTCGGATCCTTATGCAACTTCCAACACTAACCTTTCGGGACTAAATAAGAATGAAACTAAACGAAGCTTCTTGAACCGCTCGATACTCATTTAACTCTTTAATGAGCACGCATCATACTGGGACCAGGGGTGTCTAGAACCAGATCCGCTGATCACTCCTGGGAACCTTGCCCCCGGGCACGAGGACTCGCGAGAACAAGGTCTAGCCCAGAAGGTTTACATCGTGAGCCTCACTGACCTTGACTTTTCCTATGCGTTTCTTTAGAGAGTTAATTGGTTCACAAGAAAACAAGATGCAAGACTGACATGCCTATTGCTCGAGACTCTATCTACAGAATGAGACTCCTTGATCTGCTGCTATGGAAGTTGCAATTCGAGTTTGAGAGAACTAAGATACCATTACTACTCTAGACAGTACACCTACAGTAGGCTAGACTGGGGAAATACGATGGCGGTTAGCATTAACAGTTCGCAAGATGTAACAAGCTCAGCTGAAGCTAACTCCCTCTTAGAACCTAAGTGGCTGCCGGCGAGTGTAGGGACACCTGCTTCCCTCGAATCTCGCCTGCAGCCGGTGTGATATGATTTTAAGGAATTCACAAATGAGGAATAATTCTAAGGAATTAGGAATGTTTGGAGAACGAAGTCTTCTAAGAATCAGAAATTATTTCCCTGTTCTCCGAAGTGGTAAAATACGTACTGGTATTTACCCCTTAGGAAACGGAAAAATCGCTGACTCGATCGCATCTGTCAGTCTGGTTGTCAGGTTGTTGCGCTAAGACACACCAACAAAACAGGCCCGAAACCACAGAAAGGGCTCGGGTGGATCACAAAAAAACAAGAAACTTTCGTACTTCTCTCCGAAAGGAAAGTCCGAGGAGACTGACCCATCCTTTAAGAAATAAGGCCGATAATTTCCGAAAGGTGCCTTTCCCATTGTCTTCCCTGCTGTTACGTTACCCATAGTAGGGCCCCAGACTCCACGAGACAACAGCTAAGGCCATCACAGCCAAAAACTGCAGCTCGCTTCTCCTGGCGCTAATCCCCAGCCGCCATATCCAGTACGCTCCACTCTGTTAAGGATCAACCCCAAACCCTAGTTAGAGGCAACGTAACAGAGAAGACGAGGAGGAAGGACCTTGAGTTACTCATACGTATACCTATGCGAACACACAAACCACTGACCCAGCACTGAGAGGGTATAGCCACCATAGACTTCCTCCACAGCATTCTTGTGGCAGGAAAGTCTCAATCAGCGCCGGCCAAATCAATGGAAAAGAACCTATGAAATCAAGAATCTAAGAATCTGGTCTCCACTACATTCGCCACTGACTGCCCGTTCACTGCGAAGGAGGGCAGTCCCCCACAGACATTACTGTTGCCTGTATTAGTTTTTCTCACTAACACAACGCTAGAACATAGCTGCAGAACAATGGGTTAAAATAGGGCTTGTGGGTATAAACATGCGGGAAATAGAGTAGGACAATAGGTACAAATATGTGGGGGTTGGGGCTTTAGCACCTCAAATCTCCCAAAAGACACCCCAGATTCGCCAAGAATAATAACAACAATAACAGAAGCAGGTAAGTTTTTGTTTTTGAATTTTGGCCCCCACACGTGTTATTTGCACCTATGGCCAGGGCAAATAGTCTTATCGCTTCAATAAACCGTATAGTTCGCGGCCCTCTTGTCCAGAAACAATACGGAATCATGGATGCGACAGCACTACGCAGGCCGTGAGAAGGCATGGCAACTGCTCCAGGCCCACGCTAACCCATGTCAACTCAAACTAGAATAAATATTATACCTAATAATCTTAGGTATAACTAGCACAATCCTAGGAGAAAAAAATGAAAAACTACAATTAGCTGACTTAAATTAAAATTTTGTTTTAAAATATAAATCTAATCAAGAAGTCAGAGTAAATTGCATAGCGGATTGGTGAATCACAACTGGTTGTACGTTGGGTCCAGCCTACACGGCAAGCAAACTGGTCAACTAATCACGTTTAATCCAGAACAAGCAAAAACAAAATTATTTACTTTTGCTGGTTGCGAATGAAACGGGATTGGTTGATGGTTTGTTTGTTGTGCTGGCGGCTTCCAGCCTACAACAGACCCAAGGGTCTGAATCTACTGCGAAACTCAACATGTTTGAAATGTAACAGGCCTGAAATCTGAGCCTAAAATACTAATGCATTGGAGCTGCAGGCATTAATCACCCGTCATTCTTAGGTCACTTGCTATTAGGAGCACTGCCAAGCCTAAGATCTGCCACCACCCAGATCAACTCCTGTTACAGCGACTTGATACAGAAAGAAAACATCTCATTGTGAGACTTGTGTCCGCTCAGTTGAGAATATGACTACTGAGAGCATTTATGTGAAATTTTTTTCCTGTACTACACTAAACAGATTATTATTAAATTTTTTTCAAGTCCATTGCTGACTACTGGTCCCTATAATAAGCAGAGACACTGAGAGACTAGTGTACAGTTTAAACCAAGAGTGAAGAAGTTGAATAACCACACTCGATTACAGTCAGTAGCGTAGCCAGGATTTTTGCAAGACAGCAAGCAAAATCACTGTTAAATATGCCCTTTTTTTTTATCGAGTTGTAGCAACAAAAAAAGTAGCATAGTTAGGATACTCATGAGGGGGCATGTCTTTTTAGAAACTTCAGTCGGCACATCAATAACGCTAAGTACACGCGCATTCATTACCTTGAAACAATCGCAAATTGTTGACAATTAAAAAATATCTCAAATATTTCGGCAATAAGAAAAATCTCTACAGACCAAAACCATCTTCGGCACCTGGACGAGCTTGCATCTTCATTTTCGGCTTAAGCTGCTGTCTCGTGTTTCCTTGGCACTGACTCCAGTTGAATGACCATTTTCAAACTGAGAATGCGCAAGCAGGCACCTTCATCTTCAGTTGTTTCGCACATATTCGGTGTGCGAACATCTGAGAATTAAAAATGCGTAATTATTCTTCAAATTAGAAAAAAATTTTCTGTTCCAATTCCCAAGTTGAAATTCAATACACGCCCATTGATCAAAAGTAACTACCCAGCTGGGAATTTGCTACCATATTAAAAAAAATTCTACCATCTAGTCCTACCATTAGGAAAAATAGTAAGGAGCGGAAGAAACATGTAGTAGGTAAACTAGTAAACTATCGATTCAGACAGAGAACATTTCATCTTGAGACTTTTCTTACTGGGCTATTCTAACAAAATAATACGGACAGATGAAGAGCTGTAACTTTTAGAAAACTTGCGGACATTGAGAGTGCTCATTTATAATTATTTTTCTATATTACTCGAACGACTTTAATTGCATTTTTCAAGTTTCCTGAATACTATAGCCACTAACGAGCAGAAATACGGAAAAACTAACGTTTAGTTTACAACCAAAAGTGAAGACGAATAAACCTTCTATTGCAATCACTTTGAAACATATTAGCTTTAACATCAATAACGCCGCATACGCACATTTGTTACTCCAAAACAATAGCAAATTTTTGGTGATGAATGGAAATATGTATTATTACTGATAGCTAAGCAATAAGAGAAGTCTGCTCAGACTAAAACCAATCTTTCAGTACTTGCCTGAGCATTCATCATCATTTTTGGTCTCACCTGTCAGCACTGACACGAGACACCCGTTGATCAAACATTTGCACATGTTATAGCACTTTCATCTCTTCCTCATATATTAATTGTTGCGTTCATATTTTGTATTGGCAGCTAGTTGGGCGAACATCTACGAATCAAAAACCCACAGGTTATATTTTTAAAATTAAAAATTAAAAATAACACTTTTAAATTGAATATTTTAGACTTGAAATTCCACATACGTTCACTGATCAAAAGTAACAGTACCTTCAAAGAAGCTGCAGATTTGAATTACATCATCTTTCGTCTTCTTTTTCTCTTCTCCGGCGGCCGGAGTTGAAATCTCTAGTTGGAAACACATTGAGTTGAGAGTACTGGATGGTGTTGCACCGTACTATATGTTCATAGTTATAAACAAGCACGGAAGTTCAGGAGCTAGAATGGAAAATGAAATACAAAAATATTTGTTGATGGAAGTATAATATATACTGCTGCAGATGAACGACCCTCAATTACATCATGCACATGGATGCGTTCGACTTTTTCCGAATCGACAAATAGGTAAACTATGCAACACTGCTCGACACTGCAGACAATTGGCGTCACTTTTTGCCAGAAAAGGTTTCGGAATCAGATTCGGTAACAAAATTCGAGTTTAATTAAACATTCTGCTGAACACATTAGTGGCATTTAGTTGCTGAGCTCGACAAACTACTATTCAAATCAACTTTCGGAAACATACTGTTCACAGGCTTCCCAAGTGAAAAACACGAATCAACACAACCCAATCATTGCTTAGAGCTTCACTTAATTACATACTGCGATTAATAACACCACAAGATATACAGATAATTAATTTCTTACCGATTATTCACATTCAATGAGATGAATTCAAGCTTGATTGTCTGAGTTACTTCGATGACTCGCATTAAAATCAAAATACTTATGTGTCGCCATATTGCATCACGGCAAGGAAATTAGACGTATGTAATTGTAACACAAGCCGGAGCACATATTAGAAATAAAATAAGATCATAACAGATATCCAGTTTTAGTACAAGAGAAAGATTTGATAGTTACAAGCGAAAATTAAGCCCAGCATTTGAAAGAAAAACGAGAACATTATTAGTTAGGGCAAAATAGCTACTGCAAAATGAAACTTGAAAACTGTTGTAACAGTACATTGAAACAGCCTGTTGAGTCATCATCTTCTGACCAATCATCTTAGGACAAATTTCAATGTTTATACCTTTACTGAAGATACTTTTGCATGATGTGTCCAAGTACTTACTCGACGTTTGTGTCAATTATTAATTACAGGGATGTTTATAATCAAGAACTCAGGAAATTAAAATTCACAAAAAAAATCTAATCTGGAACATTTTTGGAAACGCCTAATATTATCTGGTAATCGAGAATGATCGGGATCTTTACTCTAATATTCTCAACATATTTTATTATCTTGCACATACACATTCATGTGTACTGTTAAAGAAATGCCTTCTGCCAAAATTCAATTTTCCCATACTTTCTTATGGAATGGATTCCGGGTGCCGATGCAAAGGGAAGGAATTGTTGCAGGTTGCATCTGAGTGAGGTAACCTTGTTAATATAAGAACGTTGGCTAGGCCCCATTTTACACTACGCCCTGTTGCCGGAAAGACAGCCGTGAAGATGGTCAGACAATAATATTATGGCCGCTGTTCAGCAAAAGGGAACCAACTAGCAAAATCCGCTTTTTGAGAATACGTGATTCGAAGTTTGAGAGCCATGTAGAAACTAGCATTTACTGATAAGCTTTTTTCAACATGAGTACACATTTTTGAATCGGCTTCAATTTTAAAAAATTCTACTTTTTACACTTCTTCCAGCAATGCTAATAACTCATTTTGTTTACAAATAGTTACTTGGTTCCCTTCTGTTGAACAGTGTCCATATGGATGATAAAAAGGCTTTCACACTTCTGGTTTGTTTACATGTATTCTTATCAAATGTATGGTGAAATGTTGTTATCACAAACACGAATAATATTGAGTGCGATTTTTGTTCATCTTATTTCTTCTGAGTTTTGATGTTAAAATAGAAATATTATCGTTATTAATTATTATTGAAAAATGTGTTTCATAATAGGAAGAACACCCTCAAGGAATTACTGATGTGCCAGCAAACTGGACCCAAGGACCAAATAAAATAGAAAAATGCTGACATGACCGAAGATTTCTGAAATTTATTTTCTAAACGGCCATTAACGGCATTAAGTAGACTTAACGAATATCTTTACATTAAGATAGTATTCACATTCACTGTACAAATTGTTGAAAAAAAAAAGTTTCACCAGCAACGTTGCTACTAAATGGTGGTATTTCTTTCAGTTTCAACGGGATATTTTCTGGATATATTCCCTTCACTTCATTGAGAAAGGTTTCAATATGTACTTTAGAAGAGAAAGCAGACTTATATTCACAATGATTTCTTTTTTCACCATCGTTGTATGGTCGCAATACATTTTTCTTGGGTTTTGAAAACAAATGTCCAAAATTTTCAGCCATATCAGTATTTTCCTATTTCCTTTGATCCTTGGGCCCAGTATGCTGGCGCATCAGTGACTCCTTCAGAAAGTTTCACCTCTTATGAACCACATTTTTCAATAATAACGATAATATTTCTATTTTAACAACAAAACTCAGAAGGAATAAGATGAAGGGAAATCGTTCTCCATATTATTCCTGTTTGTGATAACAACATTTCACCATAAGTTTGATAAGAATACATGTAAACAAACCAAAAGTGTGAATGCCAAAGAAACCCGGGCGTTAAGTAGGCAATCACTCGACATATCACAAGTGAAAGCGACTGTAAACACTCACCACTACATTCAACAAGAGCGCACACATAGGTATAAATATTCCACTGAGATATGTTGTGTTGTTGCGTTTATTCACCCAAGTTCTGTCGTGCAAAATACGCAGCTTCGAGTCCATAATATACTGGATGGTCGAAGTTCCCGGTTTTCAATTGGTCCATCCAAGTTCTGCTAGGAGCGCTAATGAGGATTAAAAAATAAAAAGGGACTACGTCATTCTTCCCATTAAAATGCATACAATTTAGAATACCACATTTTTGCGTGTATCTCGGCAACGGAGCGTCGCCACCGAATTTGAAAAACGAATTCGAATTCAGCGTGAAAAATTGAGTAGAATCAGTCTTTAATTCGAAATTTTTGAATTTGTTGAATTTTGAAAATTTCTTCATACACATCATGTCTTTTTTAGGGAGAAAAATTTTTTTCCGGCTGAAGAGACAGTCTTATTCAAAATTGTCTCCTCTATCCAAAATTTCAAACCGTTTCGCTTCAGCTATCTCCAATCAAAAGTTTTTCCCATTTTATCGGTTCGCCCCAGGAAATTGGAGATTTCAAAAACGTCAATTGGTGCGTGATGTGTTGCATGTCCACCGTGTCGAAGGCGTAACCACATTCTTCAAAAATTCGCTATATTGGATTTATTTTGACCACGGAGCGTCGCCGCCGAATTTGAAAAACGAATTCGAACTCAGCGTGAAAAATTGAGCAAAAACAGTCTTTAATTCAAAATTTTTGAATTTGTTGAATTTTGAAAATTTCCCCATGCTACATCATGCATTTTTTTGAGCGAAAAATCGGCTCAAGAGACAGTCTTATTCAAAATTGTTTCCTCTATCGAAAATTTGAAACCGTTTCGCGCTAGCTCTCACTGATCCAGAGATTTTGGCGCTTTGTTGGTTCGCCCCAGGAAATTTGAGATTTCCAAAACGTCAATTGGTGTGTATTGTGTAGCATGTTCACCGTGTTGAAGGCACTACCATATTCTTCGAAAATTCGCATTTATCTGACCCATGTTCGAGTGTATCTCGGCAACGGAGCGTCGCCGCCGAATTTGAAAAACGAATTCGAATCCAGCGTGAAAAATTGAGTAGAAACCAGTCTTTAATTGGAAATTTTTGATTTTTGAAAATTTTTCATACTATATTTAAGTTATTATAAAAACGCTAAGAAATTTTAGCACGCCAAATATCTGCGGGACAATTGTTTATCTCCTTTTTTCGCTGTAATCCTCCAACCCAGCGTTGTGAAATGTATGTTTATATTTCATTTCTCTCACAACAGGTAAGGAAATGCATAGGAAATACGAGGCTACTAATGTAGCACTTGATGGAAAATATTGTCGGAAGGTATTGGCCCGACATTTAAAAATACTAATTCGAACCACCAAGTCAATTTTTCGTTTTAAATTCAAACACTTCTTTTCAAAAGGTGTTATCTCTAAAAAACTGTTTTGTGGGAAAACACAAAAAACTGTGTTTCTCAAGTTTTTCTCAACATTGAGAGGTGGTAGAGCTGCGAAAGTTGGTATAGTGCTTCTCGAACAGATCTCCAAGAGTCTAAAACTGTTCGTCTCTCTGGCTCGAATGCCTTATGACGACGTCTCATCCCCCTTTCTTATTCCTAAACGAATTCCAGTTCAAAAATGGTCGTCAACATGCAGAATGAGGTCCATCTCATAAAAAGATTTTCGGATAGATAGATATTTCAAGATACAGACAGGCAAAGTGAGCAATCCCTAAGAAAAACGTCATTTATTCTACCAAAAATGAGGTAAGTGAACATCGTAAGTGAAAATTCTGCCTCAAAAATCCCTTACGTCGTTCAATCTTATCAATGGAGTTAAGACCTTTTGGAAAAGAACATTTTCACCGCAGAGTTGCCAGCCGCAACACTACAGCAGAAACATTAGTAATTTTGCGTAGCCAGAGTGCTACTGCATGGTGCGGGCCAATATTCTATGTGAGAATCAGTGCTCACCTCAAAAAAGTCAAAAATGGATATAACACTTTTTGGAAAGGAACGTTTCAATTCATTTATACTTTGGTTTGTTGATTTCAGAAAATTTCAATAGTTGGCAAACGGAGTCCGATTCTCTGTAGCAAAATTTGGAAAAGTAAAGGCTACCTGTGTTTTGTATTTCCCGCCCTATTTGCTCAGATCGGGGAGGGGCAATATTGTTAAATATGGGCAAATTTAATGACATTTTCAGAGGTGGCTCAAGACTGCATCCATTAGAAAAAAAAGGCATTCTAGTTTTTTTCAGTTTTCTCCGTATTGATGTACAGAGGGAAGGCTAGGTGTATCAGCAAACCCTCAAAAAGTAAATAAGTGAACTGCACTTTCGTTGCTTTTTACGAGCAATATTAACAGATCCGCAGTGAATATGATAGGGGAGGAAGTATTTACGGTAGGAAAATATCTTACTTTCTGTGACAACCTTTGTCGCAATAATGGTATTTGTGGGTTTCTATTGCGGGGATCAGGATCAATTACACTTTTCGTCCCTTCCCCTTGTGTATCGCCGGCCCACGGGTCGTAGGTAACCGACCTGCCATCAGAACCCCAATTACTTATTTGATTCTTAAATGTTTTCTTTAACATCTACAACACAAAACATAATAAACAAAGTTATATTTTAACCATCACCCAACATAACATGAAATACGATTAATCTACGCGTTATTTCTATACACAACGAAATAAAAGAATAAATACATCGCAACGGACTTAGACGATAAAATGGGTACTCGGTATTTTGCAATCGATCAAGTTATTTTCTCTTACGAGGAACAAAATTTTCTCAGTTTCCCTCAATCTCCCAAAGTTCTCAAGAAAAATGATGTTTTTTAGGTGAAAGCGCAAAGTTGTCAGAAATGATCACCTCTCACCAAAATTTCAAACCGTTTCTCTCTACCTGTCTCCAGTCCACAGTTATGCGCATTTTTCGGCCCAGAATATGAGAAATTCTGAAAATGTAAATTAGTGTATATTGCATTGCATATCCAACGTGTTGAAGGGGCGACTAAATTGTTCGAAAATATGCAAAAGCGGAGACGAAAATGGAAACTTCGTCAGAACCCTGGCATATTTACTATCAAATTGAAGGTAATGGAAAGTCAGAACTTCTCTTGCGAGAAACAAAATTTTCTCAGTTTTCCTCTATCTCCCATAGTTCTCGAGAAAAATGAGCTTTTTTAGGTGAAAGCGCAAAGTTGTCAGAAATGATCTCCTCTCACCAAAATTTCAAACCGTTTTTCTCTATCTGTCTTCAGTCCGAAGTTATGCTCGTTTTTTGGCCCAGAAAATGAGATATTTTGAAAATGTCAATTGTTGTATATTGCATTGCATATTCAACGTGTTGAAGGCGTGACCAAATTTTTCGAAAATTTTAAGGCGTTTTGAAGAGAATGAGAATGTCAATGTGATGACGCCTTCAACGCGTTGAATATGCAATATCAGATACGCAAATTGAGGTTGTCTAAATTTCAAATTTCCTAGGGGCGGGGGACTGATAAAACGTGAAAACCACTGAACTGGAGACAGCTAGAGCGAAACAGTTTGAAATCTTGGTGAGAGGAAATCGTTTTGCATCAAAAATTCGTTGTACTCATCCAGGGATGTACCAATAGAGGGCATGGGGCAGCTCACCTCCTCCCTCCAGCTGCAGAGCCAACTGTCCGGTGGGAGAACCTTCCCTACTTATGGGGAATCGCCGTTTAAGACCTGCTGCGTGGATTGGGTGAGCTGCGCCAATGCTAGACATTCTAGGGACATGAACTGAAAACAGTGGAGTAATACACGATACCACTGCGTTGTTGGCCAAAATAAACTTATGCTACGCATTTTAGTTAGCTGAAACAAAATACATACCGGAAAAAAGTACCATTAAAGAATCAATTTATTTTCATTGATTATACTGATACCTTTGAGAACCCTGAAAACAGTTTTGGCATCAGAAGCTGAAATTACATTGACATTTTAGTGCCGGAGGACTCCACATGATTAGTTTCTTGACTTCGCCTTTGATATTGGAAACCACAATATTCTAAAATCACAAATGTTAAATCAGTTGTATATCTGTTATACTAGGGACATGTACTTACAACTATGGGTTTATATATATCAGCGTTGTCAGGCAAAACAAAACGTAATGTAGTTTGAATTTTTGTTATAGCTGAAATAAAATACTTGCCGAAAAAAAAAAGACAATTAAATGGGTAAGTTCAACTTCATCGATTATACTGATAGTTTCGAGAACGCTTTTGATATCGATGTCAAAAATTATACCAACGATACGTATACCTGACATTTCAGTGTCTCTAAATTTCAGGTCATTGGTTTAATGAATACAGCTTCAATGTTGGAAACTGTATAATTGCATCACAAATATATGATAAAGAATACGCTTTCAGTACTGGAGACCACAATTCTTATATCAGGAAGTGTTTGATCAGCTGTATCTCCGAAACTGTTAGGTACATGCACACGCAACCGCGGCGCTGTTCACGTCAGTGTTGATGGATATAACAAAACGAAATGCAGCCTTTATAAGTACAAAGTTATTTTCGTGTTGTACGGGTCAATTCTTACATTCATTCAGCACCATCGCCTGACCATAAATGGCCCTTATTTGAAATTTTGAAAAATTCAGCGTGGAAATCACAGAATTGAAAACCAGTAATTCAATATCCAGATTATACTTTATGTAGATTTTGTCCTCTCCTCTCACGGGACGAATTACAGTTATGGATTCCGGGTCAAGCCGGTCAAATAATGACTCTAGCTCAATTTTGACAACGGATTCAAATTCGTCTAGAAAAATTGAGTAATTAGCACCAGCGCCGACGCCGAAGCTGTCCGAAAAATTTTTCGCCCCGAAAAAGACATGATGTATAGAATGGAGAAATTTTCAAAATTCTGAATTAAAGACTGTTTCTGATTCAATTTTTCATGCTGAGTTCGAATTCGGTATTGAAATTTGGCGGCGACGCTCCGTTCACGAGATACCCTCGAAAATGTGGTCAACATTGGTCAAAATGGGTCAAAAAATGACTCTATCTCAAATTTGACAACGGATTCGAATTCATCTCGAAAAATTGAGTAATTAGCACCAGCGCCGACGCCGAAGCTCTTCGAAAGTCCCCCCCCCCCAAAAAAAAACATGATGTATGGAGAAATTTTCAAAATTTGAGAAAATCAAAAATTCTGAATTAAAAACTGTTTTTGACTCAATTTTTTACGCCGAGTTCGAATTCGGTGTTGATATTGGCGACGCTCCGTTCACGAGATACCCTCGAGAGTGTGGTCAAAACTGGTCAAAAATGACTCTGGCTCAATTTCGACAACGAAATCGAATTCGTCTCGAAAAATTGAGTAATTAGCACCAGACCCGACGCCGAAGCTCTCCAAAAATTTTTTCGACCCAAAAAAGACACGATGTGTATGGAGAAATTTTCAAAATTCGACTAATTCAAAAATTTCGAATTAAAGACTTTCTACTCAATTTTTCACGCTGAATTCGAATTCGTTTTTCAAATTTGGCGGCGACGCTCCGTTGTCGACGTACACTCGAAAATGTGGTCAAAATGGGCGAGATAAATGCGAATTTTCGAAAAATGTGGTAGTGCCTTCAACACGGTGAACATGCAGCACAATACACACCAATTGACGTTTTGAAAATTTCAAATTTCCTGGGGCGAACTGACAAAACGTCAAAATCTCTGGTTCAGTGAGAGCTAGCGCGAAACGTTTTCAAATTTTCGATAGAGGAAACAATTTTGAATGAGTCTGTCTCTTCACCCGAAAAAAATTTCTTCGCTCCAAAAAAGACATGATGAATTGTAGGACAAAGGCATCGTCACACCCGTACCCTTCAGTGTTTCCATCAGGCCGAGTTCAGTAGCCAGGCGACAAACTTGTAAAACAAAAAAGTCTTTAGTCTAAAAGTTTTGTTGACAAGCTCCAAAATTTTACTTCTTCCTTGGAGATATAAATATCACCATATACCTGAAATGTTGAGTAAATGCGAAGCGGAAACCCATGCGTGGATGTTTTCTAAAATGAAAGTCAATTATGAAAGGGGACGTAGCAAATGAAGTAAATGGTTGTACTGACAGCGCAGTATGGTCCAGCATGTTCTAGCATGTTTCCCTTCTGTTGTTAAGTTCTTGGCGCGAAAACTCTTCATTACATTAAAGTCTACATTTGTTCATAATCCATGATCTGCCTGAGGGGGCTTCATGTCAATGCTGAACTGCAGATGTGAAACATTTGACTGGAAATCATTGACGCTCAGGGTCGCTGAATTTCCACTTTACTTGGCCTGAAAAAATTTCAGACGAAGTCAACTCGCTTTATATTCACATGTATAGTGATGCGGTTTTATAAACAGGTCTCGCTGTAAGTTATTTTGTTCCAAAGGTATATTTTTTCTTTTTGTAATTTTAACGGTAACTTGAAACGAATCAGTTTTAGAAATGCATTCAGTACATTTAGCTGATAATTCAACTATTGGCTTTCGGAGAAGTGTCAAAGAACGATAAGACTGCTGGCAAATTCTTTTAACTTATGGCGTATTATTGACCAAAATGGAGATACAAAAATCAAAATTGAGCTTTTTACTGATCGACTACTTAAGTACTTACAATATTGATGGTGACGTTATCTCGTCCCGAATAGCCTTCTTTTTGAAAAATATTATTACCCTATGGACGTTTCCGTCCCATTTGTGCTCGTATTATGCTCTCCAGACAGATAACAGAGGCTCTCCCATGACACGATAATCCTAATACTGATTCTATTCGCCAGAGTGACCCCTCAGCACTGATGCGATGCCCGAAAGGGTACTTTCCGATGCTGGGGGTGCGGTGTCTCAGGGGCCACTTTGGCATGTGTGCATCGCCATACGTCCCACCACACCATTCGCCAGAGCGAAATTAGAGTATTTTTTGTAGGTTAGGACTTCGAAGTTCACTTTGCTTTACCTGTTTTTGAAATTTTCTGATTCGCTTCTGTTAATATACTCGTGATTAGTTTCAATTACAGGCTAACACACGACCAGAGGTCTATAAATCTTGACCAGTTTTTTCAAATCGCTCAAAAATGCGAAGAAAATCGGTGAAAGTTGAAGAACATACCCCCTGAAAATCATAACGTAGTCTTTCGTATGACCACAATGCGATTAGCTCGATGAAAATGAAACTAATTTCTGTTTATATTTAATTCGTGAATAAACCCAAAACATATCTCATTACTGTTTGTATGCGCACGTATTCGTTGCACTATTTCATACATCACACCTGGGAGAAATTTATCCTCAGGAAAGTGTAAACAATCGAGCAAAATAATTAAACTAGTGCAGATTTTGTCAACGTTAACTGACCGCATTTCTAAATTATCTTTTTGTTTTCCAATTACTCGCATGCGATATCTTTTTTCGTGATATTTTTCCCCAAAATAAAACAGCATCACACGTGATTCTGATCAATTTATAATTCTTTATATCTTGCGAGATGTGAAAATTCAAACCAGTTCAGATCAGTGCGTCAGTTTCAGAACGAAGTGACTTTTGAGTAAGTGTGACTTTGTTCGCTACTTGGAACTAATTTTGTGTCGATCTCATGTTTTCGATGCTGATTTTACTTTTTCGTGTTATAACAAAATTTTAAAATATTTTAGAGTACAGTTAAAATGCATCGCTGCTCGCTGGCGATACTTGCTACCATAGTATGGTTTGGGATCGTCGTAGCCAGTCAGTCACCTGTCAGACTGCTATCAGTTTTTCATATAAACGGTAAAAAGCCAGTTCACGCTGTCAGCGAACGATTTTTGAGTTTCACCGTAGAACCAGAAGTGCTACTACATGTTGCCGATTGCCCGTAAGTTATTGCAAAATACTCGCAGATTATTTTTAATTCTATGTCTATAATCAGTGGCGTAGCTAGGGGTTTCCCAAAGGGGGGGGGGGCACAATAAGGTTTTCAAGGGAGAAAAAGTCAAAAATTGAGGTATTTTTTAACAATCGCCGATATTAGAGGACTATGTAAAAATATTGGAAGGGCATGTGCCGCCCCCCCTCCCCCGACGCTACGCCACTGTCTATAATGAGTCAGTTTTCATTTAAACTGGCTACTCGAAGTAGGTACATTACCTTACGTGTACAATATTATTTTTAGAAGCGCGGTAATTTGTTAGGTATCAATTATGTCGTGTGGAATTCTGAGAAATTTATAATTGTCCTCAAGGTTGCGTTGAGCGAACTACAAGAGCCAATTGAGCTGTTCAGATTCCCAAAAGTGTTGATTGACTTTTGTCATTCAAAAAAGAGCATTTGTGCCCCAAACAGTTCACTGAGCCCTAATCGCCTGTATGTTAAAAGTGTACTGTTTTGGAGGGAATTCACTGTAGACCACTTTTTGCTAAATCATATTCATTTTTCTGTTTTTTGAAATAATTTAACGATATGCATGCAGGATGTCTTTTTAATGATGTACTAGGAATATGAAGAATGTCTCCGTAAATGTAGATGTGTTTCTCTAAATGTCACAGTGGCGTAGCGTCGGGGGGGGGACACATGCTCCCCTCCCAATATTTTTACATCAAGTTATAATAAAGGAATATCCTTTTTTATCTACCTCTCTTATGCACTTAGTAAATATAGGACCTCCTCCTTGCGAGAAAGCTAAATTTTCTCTAGTGGATTGGGGCTCCCTAATCACGCTGAGCAGACTACGCCTCTGAAATGTCCATTGTATTCAAGCCACTGTGTCGTGTCCAAATTTTCCAAAGTTTAAAATATTTTTGTTTTAATGTTAATTATAGTGCTGTCACTGAGCTATCATTCTACCAAGTCAACTTCCAGTTTTGTCAAATCTTTAACATCAATTGAAATTCTTATTGAGCATTAATCCATTAGTAGAAACAGGAAATGCCATATAAATGTGAATCAAATTTTCCGTAGTTACACAGCTAAATGTATTCAATATTCAACGTTTCGAATTTTTTAATTTTCTGAAGATAAGAATACTGAGTACACTTTAGGGTATGAGCGTTAATCAGTCACTTTTTTTTCATACATTGTTGTATGGTGAAGGTGTTTAGTATTTCGAAAATTCAAAGAAGTTTTAATAATTAAAAAAAAAAAAAAAAGTGCGAAAAATCAGTTTAAAAATTTGGGAATCCTTGACTAAAAACTTGGACAGTCATAATTCGGGATAGTAACGAGCAAATGCTCATTTTGAAATGCGCGAGCATTTCAAGAATTTGTCGATCAAACGGTCAAAAACTCAATTCTCAGAATTTATAAAGGTTCTCACAACGAGTACTTGCGAGTTATTGAGCACTAGCTTACGAGAAATACTCGAAATGATCAAGCATTTATTGCATTAAAATATAAGTTGATGTTCAACTGAGTCACGACTCAGCTCATAGGCGCCGAAACCCATGGGTGCCTGGGTTTAAGCACCCAATTAAAAAATCACCAAATGAGTGTAAAATCTAGAAATATTTAAATTTTGAAGCGCATAATCGTAATTTTATCGACGAGGGACTGAGTGTCAGAAAGTTCGTGCCTATGACTCAGCTCATTTCAAAAAGAATTATGACCAACTCTTGAGCTTTTACGTAAATACTTCCAACATTTTCTCGTGACTTTTAAATGCTCAGGCAATTGTTCAATAAGCACTTTGTAATCATAAGTAGGGGAGCCTTGGAGAGTCCACCCCCCGGCTCTGTGTAGTTATATGAGCGAAAGAATTTTCAACATTTTTTTGATGGCTATTCGCGCTTATGGAGCAACTTGTCAGCAAATGCTTATAATTTCAAAGAATTGCTCGAGAATTTTACCATCAATGATAGAGATACAACATTTTTGATTGAATTTCACCTGCTTCGTTCTCCGGTAAACTGTACGTGATCCTTTTGCGATGAATATTTTGTATACTTTCATCCAAAGATGAGTAAAATCAAAAATCCAGTGATCTAAAAAAAACTGAAAAATATTACTGATTCAGATCGAAAAATCATTTTGAAAAAAAAATCTTAGATCATGAAGAAGATCATGATCTAATAATCTTTTTCATCATCTTGAATTTTAAATCAGGATTTTGCCTCACTTTTATAATCTTACACCATTTTAGAAATCAGGCAAAGATCAGGATCATTCAGATCACAAATCTAAAGATTTTTCGGATGGTCTTGGAGAGACTATGATTTTTATGACCTCTTTTGAATCTAAATATCACGTGATCTTCTTCATCCCTCTACATCCGTTGACAAAATCAAAGAACAAAATTAGGCCTATCAGTTATAAAATACATTTTCATAGGAGAAAATTTCGAATGCGGAGGACTTCTCACTCTTTTTACGGGCGTACATTCGAATGTTCGTTATCACGACACTTTTCAGGTACCTTTGATTTGTAAGTTTTATGGTTGTTGTTCCCGAAATCTACCATATTTTTTCTTTTGGAAATACGATACATTTTCTAGCTGAGTTAAAAGTATAGGTACATCGATAACGGGCAATCAATTTCCTGATCAATTTGTTCTTTCAGAGACGCGAACGCTTCGTTAAACTTGATTCGAAGTTTGGTGCCAGCTTACTTGAGGATAGCGGGACCCGACTCAAATAAAATCCTTTTCCAAAATCTGCAAGACAAGACGGCTCTTTCAGATGCTGCCAACTCGCAAACTAGAAAGAATCGGAATATGCTGGTAACTGGTAAGTCGTAATCTCAACTATTCTTTCCAGGGCTAGCAAGTGTGTTTTAAACAGTCATTCTGTATTACCCCGCATATGTACGCGCCAAAAGTTTCAAATAAATGAGAATAAATGAGCGGCCATTCTCTTCAGTTAATCATAAATTATTAAAGGAAAATAAATTAAATTACCTTAAATGAACAAAAAAATAATCGAAAGAAGTACCTATAGAATTAGATTCCCTTTATTATGGATTCTTTCAAAGAACTGATGTCATTCATTCTTACTCATTTGGAATCTTTGATACCTACATTATGCCTACCTATATTCACATACCCGCGTGACAAATAATCTTTGTTTTGAATTAGGTGCCCAGTGGTTGAAATTCAATGAATTCATCAACAAAACCGGCATGAATGTTATCGTTTCCTTGAATGGAGGAATTCTGGACAGAAATTCGAATTTGGATCTGAGTAACGCTTTGGAATTCATCACGTTTTCAAACAAAAACAACCTCAACTTGGACTGGCAACTAGGCTTTGGTAAGCTCTCGAAACTAATCAAATTTAAAAAAAAAATCTTGATAATGATTTTCAAATTGCATCAATAATTTTAACCTTGTTTGGAACAGAATTGCAACGGATTGCCAATGACGATGGCAAAAGTACTGGTCACGATGTAGCCAGATTACGAAAAGTCCTGGAGGTATTCCCGCGGTACCAGAACAGCTTGATTTTGGGCCCGGACATGACTAGTATTGAAAATCGAGAAGATATCGCATTTGTTCGAAACTACTTATTGGAGGCCCAGAACTCGTTGAATGCATTTACTTTGCATCCGTAAGTATCATGTCACCATAAATGAACAGTGGCGGAGCTAGTTTTTTTTTAGGAGAGGCCGGGGGGGGGGGTAGAAGAAATTGATGAAGAAAAAAAGTTTAGCTCTAAAAATTCATAATGAAGTCACGAAATGAGACCCGTAAAATTCTAAAATATATTCAATTTTTTCACCATAGTCTTTGTTTATAATGCACGTATTGAGATTCGAATACTGAGAAAGTTGGTCAATTTTTTTACTTTTTAGCCGACTATTTGAACTTTGGGAAATTTTTTGGGGAGGCCCAAAATTTTTTTCAGAGGTCCGTGGCCTCCCTGGGACCTCCTTAGCTCCGCCACTGTGAATGAAGAGGTTAGAATCAAAACCGATATTTGCCATTTTACTCGTACTTAAGTGCGTAGATAGGCAAAATACTGTACACGAGTGCAGGAATATACGCCTGTGAATGTGTAGTATATATTGCATACTCTACGTTCATAGGCGTAGTAAGAGATATTCCCGCACCTGAGTACAATATTTCCCTTTTTGCACCCTTGGAGTAAAAGGGTAAGTGTCGGACATTACGGCTACACCTGGTGAAGTGTACGGCAATACACGCATGCCAAATTAGCCCCCCAGTTACCGTACCCCTGGCCCCAGAAACCTGATATTACGACTTGTCTTTTTGTCTGTTCTGGTTTCTTACTTTTCTAACTAAAATTATCTTATTTACAGTGATTTTTCAAGTTTGAAGGAGAACGACGATGTATATGAAATGCTTTCTGAGATTTTTGCTAAAATGGATAATTATTTGTGGATTAAAGAAGGAATTTTGAAAACAGTCTCGAAGGGAGTAGCCCCAAGGAAACCAGTTTGGATAGGTGAGATACGTTAATAAACTTGAAAGTAAGCTTCGCAAGTAACCATTTACCTCTAATTAAATTTAATTTTGTAGTTTATCAAGGTTTTTTGTTTACAGTTTCACTTTCTGACTTATAATAAACTGAAATGGCATGAATTGGCACTCTTATCAGTAATATATTTTTGTTTTCAGCTGAGTCCGAGAGCAAAGAATCGATTTGCAAATTCTCAGAGACCATGTCCCTGGTGAAACGATTAGGGTCAGCCGCAAAATTAGGAGCTTCTGTGTATCTACGCAAACCGCATTTGTTATCTCTGTATGAACCAACATCGGTAAGTCCGGTAATCGTAATAATGTTGATAGTAGTATAACTCAAAAATCACAACTGAATACCTTGAAAGTAACTTCACGTTTTAAATACTGTTTAGGAATACTGGGTTTCCGTTATGTACAAGGCGCTCGTCGGTAAGACTGTCTTAGATATGAGATTGACCGGGGGAAATAGTACCAAAGTATACGCTTTCAGCCACTGCACCCAAATACAGGCCAAACCCGAGGAGGGAATAATCAACCCCGCTGTTGCTTATGATCGTGGCTCAGTTACCGTCTATGGAGTTAATACTGGATACGAGCCATCTCGTGTTTCGCTTCGAATCGGGCTCAAGTCGGAGGAAACAGTCCATCTGTATGCTTTGACCGAAAATGAAAACAATGGAATGCCGTAAGTACCGTTTGATGGATTTTACATCGTCTGCACATTCACAATATCAAACTAGAAGCACCAACAGCATACCAATGGAGGGCTGAGTGCAAGAAGTACCGTCCACTGGGGTATCTTGGAACAGCCGTGTAACTTAGGATAGACAAACAGCCTTACCCAGTATCCATGAATGTCGACTGGTCATTACTCATGCTCATAAATTACCGGAGAGGTTCAGGAATTAGCTCAAGTGGACGAGTAAGGTGGCTCCTACCCATGTCTGCTGGTGTGTTCCAAGTTACCTGGCTGTTCCAAGGTACCCCTTTCGACGGTAGTTAAATTGATTTTCTTGCAGTGACAGACTATAATGACGATTATACAACAGCCTGTAACTTCAGAACAACATATGGACTTGACCATTTCTTCCACTGAGCCCTCCAAATCAGAAATGGTCGATTGAAGTAGAAAATAAGAGAGTTTGCACCGCGGAAAGTTGCGGTGTTACAGTGTAAGGTTTCTTTTTTACTGAAAAGGAGAAGAGGTATAGAAAAGAATGAATATGAAGCAAAAACGAGTATAACAGACATTAAAACCGCATAGCCTACTGCATTCGAATATTCCTTTTTTATTTAAACTTACAGACGAAAATATGAGATTCCAGGAATCCCGTGCCCCCATGGTTTTGCCACGTATGACCATTATGACTGTTTGGATATTCCAGTGGCTTTCTGATCTATCTTCCATCTTACTGGGAAAATTGTTTAAATTTTCTAGTGGTTTTTCGATCTATCTTCCATCTTGCTTGGATAATGCTAATATCTATCATAAGCATAATGCAGCCACCATGTACTTAGAATGTTTCTCAAATATCGATTGAAAGGAAATCCTTTTAAAATATTGTTTTTAATCCAAATTTGCTTATGATAGATTTGCTTAGCATTTCTGCAAATGTCATTGAGGACGGCTTTTTATCAGACAGTACCAACGTGGAGGTGGAAATGGTTTTGCTCAGTAGGAGTAATGACAGTAACGGAATGTGGATATCGTTGGATTTGTGAATGCAGAGACAGGATACATGGAATTTGAGCGAAAGTGATCTGTGATGGCTGATTTACTTTGTAAGAGAAACCGTAATGATGTAGAAGCTCGGATATTGATACGAATATAGATGCAAGAAGCAGATCATATCCGAGAAATTGAGAGGAATGCATTGGTTGCTCATGTTACCGAAGTGTAGTCAGCTGAATAATCAAATGGTATAAGTAAAATGTATGCACCGACGATATTGGTGGATTCAGGGAAAGAGTGAATTGCGGGGTATGAAGTACATACGCGTGATTTATAAACCCGGAGTAGTACTATGATGAAGAAAATTGAATTATTTTGGAGTTATGGATGCGGGAGATAAGACCTATTTGAGGAAATGAGAGAAAAACATGTGTGGCACATGCGAAAGAAAAAAATCGGCCAGCCGACTGGAGTGGTCAGATTTCGCACGCCTGCAAAATCGGTGGTTATGGGGGGGGGGATAGAAGAAATAGTAGGCTTCGGTCGCCACTATTACCAAACGATGGTGCAAATACATGCGTCACATATCTATTTTTAATCATCTATTCCTCTTCGAATCCATTAACATACCAGTGCCTAAATTTGACCTCATCATCGTTTTTTTCTCTGTTAATTCTATTCTTATTACATATGCCACACAGATTCCCCTCATTTTGTGCAATAGGTTCTGCGCTCTACACTGCATCCACATTTCCAGCGATATCCAATTTCCAACATCACCGTTTCACTCTTCTCACATAAGAACACTCTGCAATTAGACATGAAACATACCCTCTTCTCAAATTCTCTATGAAGTCCTGTCTCTATGTCCAAGGCTTAAGTTACTCTTTTTCCTGATTTGCTCTCAACCCGAGTCCTGGAATCTGCTTCAGAGACGTTGGGGAGGCTGTTAGGGCTGTCTTAGCCATCTTCCTTTCTGGCCGAAAAACCGGCCTAGGTCGAAATTTCTGGCGATTTGCTACTAGGGCCCGAACCCGGAACCTCCGGATTCTGAGACCAACGCGCTATCCACTCGACTAACCAGACCTCTCCAGAGCTTAAGTTACCACCATATCAAAATTCTATTATTATATTGTTACTAACATCGTTAAAAACTACTTCGAACTCGTATATTAAACTCTTGCATCAGCACTTTTTGCCAAATAAAGGGTTCTCAGTGGTCTTTGTAGACATGATTAGTGAATTTGCCAAGTTATTATTGTATATTTGTGAGGGCGCATATGAAAAGGGACCAGTTGACCAATTTCTCGATTTTTACTTTTTTGGCTAAATTTATGTAAAAACTTCTTAGAAATCGAATAAAACCAACCCCAGACCTCTATCTTGAAAATTCAGCGAGATATTGCAGTTCTAAGTGAAGCAAGTCAAAATTTATCATTTCAAAAGTACAAAAAGGATAAAAGGAAACAGCATGTTCTCAAGTAAAATTAAATTGCTCGAAAGCAATTTTCCACAAATACTGGACATATTTTCTTCTTCCCCTTTTAAATTTGAGAGTAGGCAAATACATTTACCCGTTGTCAGGATAAGTTGGTGTTGTGGGACGTATGGCGATGCACGCATGCCAAAGTGGCCCCTGAGACACCGCACCCCCGGCACCGGAAACTACCCTTTCGGGCATCGCATCAGTACCGAGGGGTGTCAGGATAAGTTGCCTACGTACCTGCTAAAGGGGAGTCTCGCATTTCTCGCTGGAAACCTCCAATCTTATAATGTAGGCAGCTTATCTTGCTGCATGAATGCCTGTCTACTCTTACCGTTTTTAAGGGACTCGAATCTGAAGATATTCGATGAAATTCTAAGGAGACCGTCGAACGTTTTACTGAAGATTGTTGATAAGATTCTTCAAAAACGATCAGAGTTTTTACAGAAAATATTTTCTATGAAATTCTTCAAAACTTATCGGAAAATTTACCCGAAGATTTGAAAAGAAATTCTTTGGATAAAATTGGAAATTTTTCCCAAAAATTTTTAATGAAATTCTTTGGAAAACATTGGAAATATTGTCTAAAGATTTCCGGAAAGACTCTCCGGAAAGTATCGTAATTTTCTTCCAAAAATTCCGATTAAATTCCTCGAAAATCATTGGAGAATTTTTCCAAAATTTTTCGATGAAATTCTTTGGAGACCATCAAACATTTAAATTCTTTGGAAAACATTAGAAATTTTTCTCGAAAAGAACGGACAAGAGATTAGGGGAGCGTGTAGGACCTTCACGTTTGAAATGTTGGTAAGTAACAGAACGGTAATTACAAAAAAAAAAAATACTTTGAATTTTAAACACTTTTCCTGTAAAATTTTACTTTTGGTCGACTTCCCTTTTTGAAGGCGCCCTCACATTTGATCAAAAAGGCTCTTCATGTAGGTACTACTAAAGGTAATACATCATAACTCGGGGGTTTTCTCTGACCCATTGTTTGAACTCCCGCCTGGAAATCATGGGGCTAGCCCGAATTCCGGAATCGGCGCCAGATATACGCCAAATTTACCCTCGATTCTGGCACAAATCGAGCACCAATCGAAAATTGGTGCTCGATCGGTGCCAGGCGCCATAGTCGGGCCGAATATACGCCGGCCCCAACTGGCCCGAGATTCCGGCAACGGCGCTTGCATGTATTTCAAATGGGAAGGCGCTAGTGCCGAACTGGCGTAAATTTGACGCTGGCCCCACGATTTCCAGGCGGGGAGAGGACGTTGGCATTTTTCTACTCTCCGATTTTTCTAATAATTTTCTCATCTCACATTCTTTATTCTGCTATTTCAATGTTGCGCAGCTTAGAGCTGTATTCCATTCAACTCAAAATACTTTTGTTTTTACAGGATAACGATGCTCAACAAACAGCCGCTAGGACTTTCACCTGATAAAGAACTGCCCATGCTTTCACCCAAAATCCGCGAGTCCACCAAGTACGTGCTTGTACCCCCGCGTTCGGTGTTCTTTGTCGTTCTGCCACAAGTCAAATCTCGAGCTTGTATGTCTCAAAGTGCCGAAGACGGCTTAGATGGATTGAAAATCAAAACCAAACTACCATATCAACTGGAAGAAGAGGAGGTACTCGACGAAAGCTCGCTCAACAGTAATGTCCCCGAAGTTTTCGAAGATGATACTGACGAGGGAGCTACCTACGTATCGTATCCAAAACGAGGGGAACGTATTCACCCATCCGCGCTTCGAGGTAATGGAGAAAAGGCAAAGCCAGAGAGCGGTATGACGCCTAAGAATCCAAACTCTCGCATGAACACAAAGTACATCACATACTCGGAAGACACATGGATGTCAACGTTCCCGGACAAACTCAAAGAAATATTCAGAGAGCAAACACGTTCAAACGAGGACCATCGTAACCCTACCAGTAAAAAAGAAGCAAAAGCTGCCAAGTTGGACAAGTATAAATTACTCACTCGAGCCATGTTAGGTAAGCATCCGAGTAACGTAACCATCATTACGTCCGAACAAGAAAACGTGAGCGCTGCTCAGCCTGAAGAATTTGCCGATCCCACCGAGAAAACTGACTCTCGTTTCCGAAGATCTGTACCTGAGATTTTGGAAATGGAGTCAGTTCCTGTTATTCAACTCGATACAATCGACTTAAGTGGTGCGCAAGAATTTAGAGAAAATCGACCCTCTGAACAGAACACTTTGGATGCAACACCATGGGTTGCTGTGGACTTGAATGAAGTACGGCCCATCGAATACGTACCATCTACTCGTATCAGTCTGGAATCTGTACCATTGACTGTAAGCAGCTTTGAAAACACCAACCTCGATCCATTTACCCCGCAAGTTGTAACTCGTGCGATCGTACAAGAGGCGGAATCCATAAGCGGTAGAAACTCGCCAATAATAATGCTGACTGACGACAATACCGAAACACGCGAACGGAGAAGCGCCGATTACATTGCCGATAACTTGGAAGTTCTCAGACCGTCCCTCGAGGGAAGTGACCTCAAGGTTGAGGAAACAAGTAAAAAAGATGAGGAGCGTTCCGAAGAACTTGAACAAGGTACAAGAAACTCTGCATTAGCTTCCATAACCCCTGAACTTCCGAAAGACTCCAAATTAGAGGAATTAATTGAACTGCTCGACAGTGATGCGACCAAGATAAGAGCGAACCGCGAAGCCAGCATAGGCCAATCAAATGGTGACAATCTGGCAAATAATCCGGAAATGAAACGATTATCTAATAGCGCGCATCCAGTTAGTCCATTTCCACGAAAGAAGTTGGTTAGAAAGCCGAAGGTGGCGAAGGTAAAAAAAGATGCATCAATGGCTGATTCAAATCCAGTTGAAAGTGGTGTGCCTCAAGATTCAGCAGTTGAAAGTTCCAGAAGTGGTTCCAAATTGGTGGACACCAAGTTGGATGCTAGCGATGAAAACACACAATCAACTTCGGCTAGCACTTCTGGTCTGATAGTCACGAGCAGTACAGTTGCATCGTCTGAAACGAAAAACACTTTTGAGAAACAACGTGAATCAGAAATCATCTCCGAGCATAGAACTGCCACTGAATCTAAACCAGTCATCGAGGAAACCAAATCAGACGCTGGGCTTATGCTTACAAAAGTCACTCCACACCCCAACATAATTCAAAAACCCCTCTCAACCTTCATAAAGCATCAAAATCCTACGGGTAGCAGTAACGAGGAAGACAATGAAACGAACGTGTTAATCCCTCCTTCGGATGAAAATGCGAAATCTGATGGTCTGAATTCGAACTCCAGAGTTGCGCTCAGTTTCAACCCTGCATTCCGAGCCAAGAATGCCAGAAAGGACAAAAAAATAACGCAAAAACTTAATCCTCTTCCCGTTAAACCTACTTCACTTTCTATTAGCAAACACAGTTCAATTCCTACTGTCAAACCTAAACCTCTTTATGCTATTAAACCTTCAACTGGCCGATCTGGAAAAAGTGCTTCCGAATTAATTGACATTACCAAAGCCAGAATCAAAGAAATACAAGATATCGAACGAGCCAAAATTGACAAACTGAAGGAGGAAATCAGCAATAGAGCTGCTACGAAAGATAGAAACATCTCCACTCCACGAAATGAACGAGAAGAGATAGGTCGATCTGCGAAAAGTGCTTCCGAATTAATTGAAATTACCAGAGCCAGGGTCAAAGAACTACTAGACATCGAACGAGCCAAAATTGACAAACTGAAGGAGGAAATCAGCAATAGAGCTGCTATGAAAGATAGAAATGCCCCAGCTTCGCGCAATAAACGAGAAGCTGGTGATACTGCAGTCGATTCAGGGGCTCAACAAGTGATGCACTCGGAGAAGACCGATCCACGGAGTAGCATTTCAGATAGTGTCATTTCGTCTCCATCTTCACATCATGAAAACCCCTCTACAGCTGCAATTTCGACAACACAAAATCCGGTTACGACTGGAACTACTAGGAGCAGTCGGTCTCACCGTGCTAGAATGCGACGTCCCACATTACCGAGATCTGCAGACAAACGCAGTAAGACTATTGCCGTCAGTACAACGCCGAGAACGCTTAAACGAGTTGAACGTGACTTAGCTGACGACGCGGGCAAAAAGGTGAAAGAGGTTTACAACAGTCTCAGCAAGGACGCCAAAGAGATCTACAACGATGTATCTACAGATGTAAAACACACTCTGTCTCCGTTCGCTAACTGGCTAGAAAAGAACTTCGAGAGTATCACATCGGAGCTAACTCGAAACAAACGCGACATCAGTACCTTCAAACAACGTGTCAAGGAAAGAAGGGAAAATATGCAAAAACAGATAGAAGAGTTACGGAAGAAAAGAGCTGAGCTTCGAGCTAAATTAGCTGAAGACCGCCGAAGACGTCACTCGAGACCGGTACGTGATGTGCAGCACCATGCAACTTTACCGGTAAATCCGCGTCCACGACACGTTCCTATTAGGAGGGCTGAAAAAGCGAAGAATCTGAACCAGGATCAGGAGGACCGCAACAGACGCGTTATCTTTCGTTTGAACCTATTGAAAAACCATACCGTCCCTAAAGATTTGAGAAAACCAACTAGTAAATTTTCCAAACTGCACAGTTTGCACAAACGAGATACCGGAGGCAGGTTCAAGAAATCTCTCTTCAATAACGAAATTTTTGATGAAAACGAAGTGGATTACAGGGCAAGAAGTGCCACCAAGTTCGAGGCCGACAAAGAAGATCTTTTGAAACGTAAAAACGAAACTGACAGGCAACAAAACTTTTCCAAACTTGAAAGCGAAGGGTTGCATGAGCACGTTAATAAATCGGAAGATGCAGATGTTAAGTTCTCAAAAACAGGTGACCAACATTCCCTCGACGTATTCCTGCCAGAGGTGGACAGAAACGACATTGACGTGGTGTCTGACGGTGACTATCCGGCGTATGAGACACTTAGTTCGATAGTTTCAACGACCATTCCAACTCCAGTGGATGTTCAAACGTGTAACAGCGATTCGGTATTTAGTTACTTTTGGTGTCGCTGCAAGAATCTACTGTTGTATATGTATAGCTGGTTCACCATGTAAAGTGTACAATGCATTGATTTTAGCTTGTGAACGTGAAGATCCTAACATACTTTTTTTACTTCCTATTTTAGTTTTATTTATTATTAGTGTTTCTAAGATATTTATTTATGCATGTTTTTAGCTGGTAAAATGATACATTATTCTACACTGAGAGACTTCTATATATAATATAATTTTTAAATACCTATTCATCTTATATTTATTGTTTTCGGATTTCTTTTGCCCGCCACATAACGTCCGGCACGTGAAAAAAAGAAATCAGTCCGGTAGACACTTTCGCGGATCGTTTACACGACATTTGGCGTGTCTACCCACTTATCAATTTGATTGCATTAATTCCTCTTGTAGTTATGGTACCATGTCTCTAAACTTAAAATAGTTACCAATGCAAATCTTCACAAAAAAAAGGGGAAAGGAACAACTATTTACATTCCTGACGGACGGTATTTCGCGGGCAGGAGGTAACTTTTCTTAGATCATAAGGACAATGTGAACCTTTCTAATGTCCCCCGCTCCTGATGATTTCCTAACCCCCTCAACATAATACTTCCTTTGAGAAGGGCATCTAGTCAAGTTAAATAATTGGAACCAGGACCATAGCTTTTGAAGTCCTTGTGTTTCCTTTTTCAATACTGTATAGTATTCGTTCCGATATAGAACCATGGTGTCCTCTACAACTACGTACTAATGAATTTCGTAATTTTATTGGTCAGAACTTTGATAGAAACAGGATCTATATCTTGCTAAGGTAATGCTAATATTCTTCCTATTGTTATATCTAGAGCCAAAACCGACAGTGCTAACCTGTTGTACCTCTGCAGTCCCTGTAACCTCCCCCGGGTTACGCCACTATCATACAGTCCTGTACTTCCAGTTAAGTATATCAATAGAATAGTTGTAGTCGATTGGTTCACAAAAAGAATCAACATAGGTACATGTACCCTATTGTGATACTGATCCTATACATAAATTATGAAAAAACTCATAGCTCATTTGACAGCTGTAACAGCATGAGCGCCATTATAATCAAGTGACAGTATATTAGGCTACAAAATCCCCCTCTGTTAGCGCCACTGTTATTCAGTCTTATACTTCTCATCTAATATCAAGAGACTGGTTCCAGTTGACTGATTAACAAAAAAAATTAAAATACATGTATCCGTTGTGATATTCATCCTATGAACTACCTATGAAAAAGGTCATAGCTCATGAATAAGAACTCATAATATCATGAACACTATTATAATCAAGTGGACGCTGTTTAACAAAAGGGAACTAACCCACAAAATCCGCTTTTAGAGAACACGTGATTTGAAGTTCAAGAGCCATGTAGAAACTATATAGCATTGCGTTTACTGATAAGCTTTTCCCAACGTGAGTACAAATTTTTGAATCGGGGGCCCAATTTTGGAAAATTGTACGTTTTATGCTTTTTCCAACGATACGAATAACTCATTTTGTTTACAAATGTAGGTTAGTTCCCTTTTGTTAAACAGCGTCCAAGCGACAGAGTATACTGAACTACAAGTAAAGCCTGGATTGATTTGATTATTCTCGGATTTAACTGATATTTTAGCTTGAATTTCAAAATTACAACAATTAACATGTTACAAAGGGGGTTCAGAAATTGACGTTTCCACCGCGTAACTCGCCCCACCCTGAACCCCTGCAAAATATAGACACGAACCACACCACACAAACTCGCATTTTAACCACCGGCTAACCGTCGATTATTTTTAACCAAGTTTTACTGGCCCTTCGAGTACTAGAAATGGAAGGTACCTACATATAATTGACATCTGCCATGTTTGTTTCTGGCATTATCATTAAATGATTGTTTACAGATGGTTTACAGTCTTTTACAGTGTATTTTATAAAGTTGTCATCTCAGTTTCATTCAATTCTCTTCATTTTTCTTAAATTCTTAATAATATCTATATTGAAATATAAAAGTCAATGTATGAGTGAACAACAATTTATTAACTTGATGGAACTCTCTGAAGAGCAATACGCCTTACACCGGCCAAATAGGTAGTTTTCATACTCAATGACAACCCAGATAACAAACATGGTAGACGCCGCCGATAATACCCCCCCCCCCACCGATAGTAGTACCCAAAGCAAAATAACTGACACCTGGCGAATGTTTTTGCGTTTTTGGCAATATTATCAATAATAATCAATGTAAAGATTACCGAGAAGCTAGCTGCTAGGTGTTCATTACACGGTAAGAACGTGATTTTCAAACCGCCTAATTCTTGCTACAAAAAAAAATTGTACCAAGTTTTACTTTAAAACGTCTATAAGCTACCGATCACCGATTTTTGTTTGAAGTTGCCTTGAAAATAAATGTTGGATGCATTGATGACGAAATAAAAATCGCGTTTTTCCATTTAAAAGTACAGAATTGTTCTAAAGTCTGGTCCAGTTAAGATTAAGAAACATAACTGGCTACCCGTAATACACATCAATATATGGGTATTTTGAAGTTGCAGGGGAAGGACGAGTTCAAGAATACGTTATCAGCGCCGTGAAAAAATTATGTTTCTTAACTGGGCCAGACTTTAAGCAGGGGTGATAAGCCGAAGCCGATGAACGGCTATAAACTCAAGTACTCGCATACACCATTTTGGAGCCCATCATGCCCGTGGATGCCGAGTCCGGCTATGCAGAGCGTACCGCGTAGTCAATTCGGCATCGACGAGCATGATGGGCTCCAGAATGGCGTATGCGAGTACTCATCTTTACAGGTGGCTTTAACCAACGGTACAACTGGACGTTAGCAGCAGCAGCCGTTTTGATCGGCTTTTTAAGCTAGCCGTTAGCCAGTTTTTCTGAAAGCAGTAAGCCAATCAAAAGCCGATAAATATTCGAAGCAGCAAAAGCCAATGGAATTATTTTTTTAAGCTCATGCAGCGAAAGTGCGAAAATTTCAGACAGCGAAAATTATGTTTATCCAAATTTAATGTTTCAAAGATGAGATTTCTGTAAATCAGTGTAATCTATGATGCAAAAGAGTGACGTTTTTGAACTCTGGGGTTCATTCTATACTGAACTGATATATAACTTGCCAATTAAGCCGTTCGCCAATCATGAACGACAACGTCTAGTAGCAGCTGATAACATGGGAAAAAAGCTATTTGTAAGCTGTGCTGCCGTTCCGGCAACACGGCATAGTGTGAAACAAGGCAAATATTTCTTCAGCTTTCGACTCTTGGCTTTCCCGCTTCAAAATGTTTCAACATTTGGCTTATAACTTTCGACTTTTGACTTTTCAAAAAAAAAAAATATATATATATATATATTATATATAATATATGAGGCATTGTGTATTAGTTTGTTGAAAATAGAAGTCGCTTTCGCTTCAGGACTCAGACAGAGGAATTGGAAAGGGAAAGGACAAAAAATGAAAAGAAAAGCACAATAAATAAAACATTTTGCTTTTCGCTTCTCACCAAAAAAAAAATTCACTGGACTGGACGCTCTTAAGCGTAACAGAACCAACGTGGAACCAACCAACAAATCTGTTTTTTGAGAACACGTGATTCAAAGTTCAAGACCCATGTAGAAACAATATAACATAGCGTTTACTGATAAGATTTTTTCAACGTGAGTACACATTCATGAATCGGAGGCCCAATTTTGAAAAATTCTACTTTTTACGCTCTTTCCAACGATACTAATAACTCATTTTGTCAGCAAATAATGTCGTTGGTTCTGTTCCGCTTAACAGCGTCCAACGGCTCCAACCCATCGCTACTAGACAGAGATGGAAAGCCATATGATAAAACTTTTGCTTACGGCTTTAGCTTCTGACCTTGGAAAATAAAACTTTAGCTTTTGCTTTTCAAATTTTTTCATATTTAGCTTTCCCTTTTGGCTTTTGCTTTTCAATGCAAAAATCATAAGCTTTCAGCTTTCCGCTTTTGACTTTCGGCTTTTTCCCTAAATTTTGAATATTTTGTACAACATTATATTTTATATTTTTTATAAATAGCTTTTCACAACACTGCTTACCAGTGAACACATTAACAGATAACAGCACTGACCATTAAGATAAAGAAAATAAAAATGAAAATTTGAAATTATAATTTATAAATAGATAAATACTGGAAAAGCTGCAAAAAATAAAACTTTTGCTTTTGCTTTCAATTATTTGTGCGTTCTAGCTTTTGCTTTCAGCTTTTGCTTTTTAGGTAAAAAACTCTTCGCTTTTGGCTTTCCGCTTTTTAGCTTGCTTTCCATCTCTGCTACTAGAGCACCTATAAAAACCAAGTATGCACATACGCCATATTGTTTGCAAAAGTGCCCGTCGATGCCCAATCCGACTATGCGTTGCGTACCGTGCAGTCAATTCGGCATTGACGGGCGCTTTTGCAAACAATATCTACTCGACAGTACTATTATGAACGTTCGTTAATGTTAACGAATTCGTTAAGCTTTGTTAAGGATTTTTCGTTAACGACTGGTGTCAGTTATTTGTATTATGAATGTTCGGTAAATTTGTTGGCAATTGTTATCATCAGGCACTTGCTTTCCTTTTCATTTCGTTCATGTATCAAGTAGTTTGTAAAATCCCCTCGACTATTTTTTAAGAAATGTCATTACGTTCCACCTCGATAGATTCTTGTAGCTTTTTCAAAATGCTCAACCATCAAATCATCGTCAACTAGTTAGGGAACACAGAGAGTACAGTCAGGAATTTCAGGCAAACAGTGCACTGAGACTGTGTAAATGTTGGCAACTGACTGTGCGGAAATAAAATTACTCATTGCATTTTGCTCTCAAATTGAAGTTTCCAATACATGACACTGGATTTAATAATACTCAATAAGGGCACTTTGAATTCTCCATTTCTAAGTAGAATACACAAATTCTAATGTAGGGTAATGCAATGAACATTAACTATCTTCACCTGTCCACCTCCGCCGACATACTCGTATTTATAAAATTGCAAAATGTTGAAAGTTAAATTTATAAAACATGTGCACATGTGACTGCGAGGAGATAATAGTTTACAATGAATCACAAAAATATAAGATTGTCTTAACGAATTGTAACGAACCTTAACGAGTGGTCCCGACCACTCGTTAACTCTCACCTCATAACTCATAACGCGTCTTACAGAAGATTTAACGCGACTTTAACGAATCATAACGAAGCTTACCGAATTCGTTAACATTAACGAACGTTCATAATAGTACCCGGAGGACAGAGGCTGATAGACTGATAGTGACTGACATTAGCGCAACGTTACGAGTGAACAGTGAAGTTATTACACGCTACGAGGCTACGACTACTCGGATACACATCTAAATATATTATCTATTCAAAGCCTTGTTACCGAGTTATTTCTATTTCCTGTTCCTTTGTTCTAAGATACTTTAGATGCTTCTGTGAAGTTTCATTTTTATCAGAAGTGCGTATTCATTATCTAGAAAGTACGAAATTTGGAAATAAATCCAGATATTTTCCGTTATACCGTGAAATATATTACGAATACAGTTGAAATTTACAGTGCAGTTTGTTCTCCGCAGTTATCTATATTGAAACATGCCGAAGAATAAAGGTAAAGGAGGTAAAAACAGACGAAGAGGTAAAAATGAAAACGAAACAGAAAAACGAGAACTGGTGTTCAAAGAAGATGGTCAAGAATATGCTCAAGTTACTAAAATGCTCGGGAACGGACGATTAGAAGCGATGTGTTTCGACGGTACGAAACGTCTGTGTCACATTCGAGGAAAACTGCGAAAAAAGGTTTGGATTAATCAAGGCGACATAATTCTGATAGGATTACGTGATTACCAAGATGCCAAAGCCGACGTTATATTGAAATACACACCAGATGAAGCTAGGAATTTGAAAACGTACGGTGAATTTCCGGAAACTGTACGTATTAACGACACAGTCACGTTCGTTGAAGATGGTTTCGACGACGAGATTGAGTTTGGGGATGAAGTTTCCGATTCTGGAGACGATGCAGTCGATGCAATTTAATTGTTCTTATATTTGTTATTGAAATGTAAATTAAGCATGTGTCCGAGATCAGGGCGTAATACACCACCACCCAATGTAACTGTTAATTCTGAATTGTGAACTGTGAATGCTAATCATCGGTTTGCTTACGTATCTGAATGCCCTAGCGTTCTGTTCTTAAAATTTCGTTTACATGTCGACGTCGTGTCCTTTGTGTTCTGTGAAGATTATTGTTATAAATTACTTGTCAGTTCTCAGATTGAGCTATTCATGAATTAAAAGGTATTTATCATATTGCCGTTAGTTTCTTTTCATATTGCACAGCATCACTTTAAATGGAATATTGTAACCTAAAACTAGATTTTCCTACCACCAAAGTAGGTACTCAATGTGGATTGTGGAGTGTGTTTTGTATTATGTTTGTTCACATTAGCTGTTTTCTGTCAGAACCCGTTCAATAGGATTTACCGATTAATTTCCGGCTGACTTCTTTTATGTTAGTTACTTTCTTTTATTATTCCGCGAACGAAATAATCTCTGATGCAATGAGAATGTTGTATTTATTTCTTATTTATTGAGTATGTCTTTGATAATATATCAATAAATGAATACAAATTAAAGTTTAGTTAATTTTGGTTTCAGCGAGTACCTGCCAGAGCGATTGACTGGTTGACAGAATTCTGAATACATGGGGGGGGGGGCAATGAGAAGCATTTGAACTGGTTTGCCTTTTTGTTGTTATTCCTGAAACTCGTTCTCCATTATTCTGAATATTCGTACGTAATCAGATATTTTTCACATCAATGATGGCGTGATATTTATGGAAATAACGGATTTTGAAATACTGAAGCTTGATATTTGAACAATTAATAGTACGACAATGTAATATTTGCAATATTTCCAACAACTCATCGTCCATTATCATCGAGCAGTAAACTAAAAGATATTCGAAATTCAACATTTAGATGCCTACAATTTCGAAAAGAAAATGTCCCCTTCTTTTCGTGTTTTCAGTAAATCACACGTCTATATTCAGGGTGATTATGCCAGTAGAGTGTAAGAAAACACGAACAACAAATTTGTTTTCTTTTAATCGCTGTAAAATAAATAAATATACTCACGTAGCGATTTTTATGCAGTGATCTCTACATCAACACAGGCATCTTTGTTAAACATCAAGTCATGTCTGTCCTTCTGGCATAATGACCGAGTAGGTAATTGTTTGATGTGTTTACTTCATTGACGCACATTAAAACAAACGTCAAAAAGTGAAAACTAATATTTGTTTTTCCTAATTTGTGCTATGTTTTTAGAAAGTTTAAAATGAAAGTGAAAGTGACGTCTTGCTGAGCAGGTAGGCAGGCAGCCAAACCTCAATATGTATAATATATACAAGTACATAATTAAATTAACTATAAAAATAAAACTAACACATTTGTCATTAAAACATGTGTAGGTATTATTGAAGTCATTTTCCAAAAAGGTTATGATAAGGTTGATTTTGCTTCATGTAGCTCACAAGTTTCAACCTGTATCTCTCTATTAGTAAAGTTTTAGAGTGGTTCCTTCATTTTCAAAATAGCAGAAATATTATGTTCTTTCACTGTTTTGGAAATCCCAAAAGCTGCTCCTCCATTCTAGAGACACTTCCTAAGCGACCATTTGTTAAAATTAGTTATTAGTATCGTTAGAAAGAGCGTAAAAAGTAGAATTTTTCAAAATTGGGCCCCCGATAAAATAATGAGTATCCACGTTGAAAAGAGTTTATCAGTAAACGCTATGTCATATAGTTTCTATATGGCTCTCTTGAACTTCGAATCACTTTTTCTAAAAAAAACTGACTTTGTCGCTTGGTTCTGTCTTGTTTAACAGCGTCCATAATACGATAATTATACATATATATTGATACACACATTACACAGTTATTATCTACTCCCCCACCACTCGCAAACCGAGAGTAATTTGGTTCAATAAGTTTGACTTGTCCATTTTAAATGTTGCAATACAGAATCTGCTTTCGGTAGAAGGGTGTGATTGAGTAGCCCGTTGGAAGGAAAAATTGGGGGGCGTGACAACTCACCCCTGTACACTACGTAGTCAAGTTCGGTTAAGAAAAGCGAATGCCCAATTTTGTCATTTTTGAATTTTTTATGTGATTGGAAACAAAATTAGGAGAGAGCCTGAATTTATTTTGAAAAGTTCTGCTTCCAAAACATAATTTTTTAAGAAAAGATCAAATCATTAGACAAGAGGGACCTACCACACATCATCTTGTTCGTGAGCTGACTAGTTAAATTTGGATGGTGTTTTTCTCACAGAGCTTAAAGAGCTTAATAAATAGGCATTAATGCTCTTAACCGGAAGAACCGAACTGAAAATTCAAAAGAAGTTTCGAAATAGACTTAGTTGTCTTATTAATTTTACATTAACACTGTACAGAAGCTTTTCCTACATGTACTTCAAACATTTTGATAAATGGACCAATTGAGATAGTTACACGTCTTCGAATTTGAAAATCGCGGCTGTCAAGCTGAACTCTGAATAATTATTTTAATATCACTGAAGGTTGGACTGAAAAATTTTGTAAAAATGAAAACCGTAAAATGATTGGTTGTCCTCAGGATAATAAACCCTATGGGGGGGGGGGGGTGAATTCCGTGGAAATCAGGTGTTTGGTTCGCGCGGAATTTAATTAATTAGAACATAAAATTATATTTTCCTTGCTAATTAGAGTGACACTGGTAGTGATGAGAGCTCCTCCTGTGTACGGTGCTAATTGGGTCAGAGAGAACAGCTGTGACACCAAATGATTTTTAATTAAAACTAAGAAGCTGTACCTATCCTTTTGCCACTTTTTAGGATTTAGCCTTCTCACTGTCACTTTGCTCGTACCATGTGTCTGTCTATCTGTAGTACTGGCTTTATAAAGGGGTTGCAAAGGTTCCTCATGTTCTTGTAAATCCACGGAGAAGTACATCTCGAATGATCAGAAAAGAAATGACACCCCAGGAAACACGAGGTAAGAAAGAAGACTGGGAGAAGAAAGGACCCATAACTGATCTCATACATCAGAAGGGACCAATCAAATTTTCAGAGAGGCAACTTTCAGTCAGGACGAGGGGAGCGGGGTAGCGATGGTCTTTTTTATTATGGTATGTTTCGGAGATTATTCACAAGAAGGCACATCTTTGTACGGGGTGAGGCATGTTAGCTCAGAGCAAGGAGATAAAGGAATGGGTGCTAGGAACTTTAGTTTAACCTTCGATCAGAGCGGGCAGAAAATAAAATACGACTTTCGATTTACCACCGTCAGTGAGGGAGGATACAGGCTTCATACAAGAAATACAGGCGTAATTTTAAATAGACGAAATAAGACTAAAATAAGAATAAAAACGATGTAAGTTCGAGTTCAAAAAAAGAAAGTTATCCTGACAGGGGCATATTTAGGCATGGGCTTCATGGGCTATAGTCCGGGGCGCCAAATTTTTAGGAGCGCTCCAGACAGCAAAAAGAAAGAAAATCATCTCAAGTCTGAACTTTCATAGAAATTTGCACTACTATTTGGCTAAATTTCTTATATCTTTTTGATCATTCAAGCTCAATAATAGGGGAGAGGGGCGCCGAGCGCGACAGAATATGAATAGCCCACAGCGGTCACAGGGTTAAATCCGCCACTGTCTCCCCTGAGCGCGGTACGGTATGATATGACGATCGTTGACAGAAAGTATCAAAATGTCCTAGAAACGCAAAATAGGAATCTCGAATGGACGAAGTATGGTCTGGAAGTCCTAGAAGTAGAACATGGTTCGCAAAATTCCAAAATTGAAATTTTACGCGAAAATAGCACCTTACAGACAGTTTGGCTGCGCGGTTCCTCAACTTTCTGAAACTGTGCGTTGTGACTGCAGTGATCTCAGACAGTTATACCGGTCGCACGAAAATAAAAACGAAATTGAACCTCTACGCGGAAGGTAAAACGTTTACACTGAAAAACAGAGCAGAACTGAGCTTTTCTACTCAAAAACGTACGGATGCAGAACTAAACTCGCACTCGCGGTTACGAAAAAGCACATTTTCCTCACCATCAGTGTCCAAAACGGTAAGGAACGGGCTAAGAGAGATAAAAAAAGTTCAGAAGTTTCAAGGTGAAGGTACAGCCAGAAATAGAAGTTGTAGAAAACAGAGAGGGAGTATTGATTCTTCTATGGAAGAGTAGCTGGTTAGAACACGTTGAGATAAAATAAAACAAGCAAAAAAGAATCGCGGGAAATTTAACCAGGATGTCAGAAGAGTTGCGGGGATCAACACTGGCAGGCGAAGAAAGTGCGACACCATTCATTTTCTGAGATCCCACATTAATTTTGTTTGAGGAGGGAAATCAAGCTGTCAGAGGATGAGGTCTTCATTTGCCTTCCCCTCCCCTTCCGTTATGGTCTGCAAAAAGACAGAAAATAAAAAAGAAGAGAGACAAAATGGAAACAACAAGAGGGGAATGAATGAATGAAGACTGAAAAATTTGTATAGGTAATGCACGTATCTAAAAGGTCCTTCCCAATCATAGAACAGAAAAAAAAAAAATAAGGAAAAAAAAGGTAAAAAGAAAATAGACAAAATTTCTAGAATTTAGAGTAAACTATCAAAATAAAATCACCCTACCGAAATAGAATCACTTGCACTAAGGACCCCCAAATACCTATGTATTTTCTTAATAGTTAAGACCCACTTTTCCTTGTTTTTAACTGCTCAAATCATTAAATACAAACTGAAACATCTTTTCGCTCGCTTCGCTTGTTAAATTTGGGAACCTGTAGTAGGAAATTCGTCTGCCTTTCCTTCTCAATGCGATTTGCTTTTTTATGCCCTTGATCACACGACAGAATCTCGGATTCAAAAAACGTGAATTCAACTAATTTCTCTTTTCACCTGTTTCAATGATTCATGACTGTTTATTTTATTCATTTATTTTATTCATTCATTTTTGCAGTGAAATTATACCGAATGAACACATTATGAAGTTGCAGTATAACTGGATTCTACTATTGCTATTGGTCGGTCTACATGTTCGGGAGGACCATCTGACATACGCAGAAGAAACTTCATTGAAGAGGTACCAGTAAGAAAATCAAAATGATATGAAGGCTTATGGTACAGAGATACTCAGATCACGCTTCTTTGAAATTAAGTCAACATTAATTTGAGCGAAATTCGCAACTTCAGGAGCATAATTTTCGTTTAAATTTTTCGGATTATTTTGCCATACAAGCAGAGCCGTTCAACCTGAAATTCTAGTAATTTTCATTTTTATTATACCTACTTGACAGGGGGCGGATTAACCCTTTCTGACTTAGGAAGCAAGATCAAGATTGGCGCCCTCAGCGCCCTGCGTTTGTCTCCGAAAAAAATCCCCTGATGATGCCTTTCTCTTCTCCGCGCCCTAAGCAAATGCTTTCCATGCTTACGTGTGTGTTAATTCGCTCCTGCTACTTGATTACAGAGAAGTGGAGAATGTTGACAACACCGAACACCCAAATAACTACGACTCGCTGGAAAACGCTGGAATACTGCATGCCGGAAACACGACCGCCGACTGTTCGTTAATTATAAGCTGCATGAGTACGAATTCTAAAAACGTTGAACGTGAGTATCATCGTCGTATGAAACGCTGCGGTAAACTCTTAAAGTCATACTCGAAGCAAATACATCAAACCGGGCAAGTTACAAATTATGAACGAAGCACAGACGAGCACATGAAGTTGAGTTCTGATTCCTCTTTTTACAAGAATAAATCAGATACGAGCACGAATCTTCACAATGAAGTTGTTGGAAAGCCGCAGAGATGGATGGGAAGAGCAAATGTGAAATTGAGTCACGATTTTCAGTTGATTAAATCCACTGCTCAAGACGTCAGCACAAAAATGGTTGAAACTGAGACCTTGCAACGGTTCGGAAAAAGTCATTCTAGGACTGGTACAGATCGTCTCAGGGGAACAACGAAGAATACAGTTTTCGAGACCGCATCAATTTCGAAGGAAAATAGAACATTGAGTGATAACCACCGCACAACTTCGAACACGCAGGACAACGAAAATCCAGACCAAAATACAAAGATTTCATTAAGCGTTAATCCAAAACATGATAAAAAAAAACCTAAAGGAATCATTAGAAACATGTTCTCTCAGATAAAGAATGTCATGGAAGGAGGATCCTACAAAGAACTGTCACCGAAAAATGGGAGCCGAACAGGTGACTTGGCGCGTCGATCCAAAAGAGACCATTCAAACTTCGAGTGGAATGAGTGAGGTTCAATTATACAAAACCGACGGGTGGAGATTAACAACAGGGAATAAGCTTTTTCTGAGGACTCCAGAGAAAAATACAACTAAAGCAACGCCTACTAGAATAAAAGTAATTACTGCAAAACCAACAAAAATTTCTCAAACTACTCCGGCCGTGTATGGAGGTCATCCAAACTCGAGTAATGTCCAAGCTAAAATATCTGACTCACATGTGCGTAGTCAGCAGTTCAGTCCGACCTACACCAACCCTTTGGTCCGGAGTCACTCGATCTTGACTTCAAAAACAATGCCTCAAAAATTATATACTGATACAATTTTAACCGGCTCCAAGTCAAACTTTGTCACACAGAAGACCAAAACCGATGAAGATTTTAATACATTGGCTATAGACCAGAACTTAACTCGAGCACCTACCATGCGAATTGATACCAGAACTTCGGACTCCTTGATACCAGCTGGTTTTCCTGATCAATTTTCCACCTTTCAAAATGCTCCTATAACTCCATTCGTTTCTGAATTCTCGGTAACAGTGACTCAACCAACTCGCAACGCTGATTATACGCAAATCAACTCATCTGCCGTAAAATCTGGTTCACGCGTTGACAACCAAGAGCCTGAAAATAATGCAGATGAGAACTCTACTCAAACAACAATCTTAAAGTTTATTTCAAATAATCCTCTCCACTCCATCGCCACAGCTGTAAAACAAGAACCTCACATTTCAGAAGAGCTTGAATATGAAGAATACGCAGGTGTATTAAATGTTAGCACTCGAGATTCCACTGGAACATCTAAATTACCTGCCAAAACTACGACACAAATAAATGAGTCAGCAAACATGTCCGAACGGATCAGACCACTCGAAGATGATTTCACGATTACAGCACTACCACCACTGCTCTCTTCAGTTTCTGATTATTGGACTATAACTAAACCAACGTCTGCGGCTGATATGACTTCTAGACTTGCAGCTCCAAAATCTGAACTGAATCGAGTTGTACAAGAATTTGACAATGGTTTTATGAATACACTTCATGCTGATTCGGAAATTTTACCCAAAACAATGATCACGCCAAATGATTCATTGGAGTTATTTGAAACTGCTTCGATTATAACTCAATCAATGTCCACTACTGACGACGTAAATGACACCAGGGTTACTGAGGAATCTAGATTCGATTTAAATGCCCAAGAATTTCAATCTGGGCACCCAGAGATCCGTATAAAAACTTCTATCTCGCCGATGGGCGCACAGGGATCGACGGAGACTGCAGATATTTCAATGCCAGCTAGCTCACACCACCAAAATCACACAGCATCCAGTATTTTGTTTTCAAGCCCGTCAATTTTTGATTTTTCAACCACGCCTATCCCAATAACGCTTGTTTATAAGACTTCGGTAAATTCTGAATCGAGCTCCATGGAATCTGTATCACATCTGCGTACGCAGGAATCAGTTCAGAATGTAACCATGGAGACACTTGATGTCTCTAATAACTCCCCTCAGACATTCGTCTCCAATGAACTATTCGGTTCATCTACTCCTTATTCAATATCTACAACAACGGAACCATCTTCGATTTCATCAACAGTTCTTACACTGTATTTGGATACTGAACAACAGGAAGCTACTAGTAATGACAATAGTCATACACCAGATTCATCAATTGGACGAAATCATCTTGTGTTGACATCCAGCGCGCCTTCTGAAGAACTGAACGCTCTCACAATGGAAAACAACAGTCATCCACCAGTCAGTTCAACTGAATTAGATCATATCGCCAGAGCTGAAAATCTGTTGTCTCGACAAGTTAGCGCAATAAATCAACTTGATTCTTTTTCAGCGCCGGAAATGTCGAATCCAGATGTGAATGAACATGTCAGGGGAATGTTGCGAACCATACTTCCCGGAGTAGGCACGTTATTAGTCTCAACAGGTGATCCAATGCCATCAGCAAGCTCATTTGAAAGAGGAGACTCGGTTTTTCCTGCAAATTCACACGGCGTCATAGAGCCCACAATAAATGAAACGTTAGGAATCACAGAAAACCCGAATATTGTGGAACTGGAACCGGAGACACAGCAGCTAATACAAACTTATGATTCGGCTAAAAGGAAAGAGAACAGAAAAGAAATCAGTGTTGGGGCTAAAGAGCCATCAACTGTCACGAGTCTAGGAGATTTGGTGGCTGTTTGGTCAACTGCCACCCCCATTTTTCCAGCGCCTTCGGCGATGCACCAAGAAAAGTACATCGATGCGGTGGCAGTGACCGAGGACGTTCAAAGTTTTCCCATTGTCAACTTACCAAAAACAACAGCTCTTCGGAGTGACTTTAACAAAGAGCCAACTCATCCAAATGGGATCTCCGAGAGCCTATTTACCACCCCTTCAGGTCGTCTATCGCCTTCGTCGAGAGTGCAACAATTTGATACAATTGTCGGTCGAGAGAAAATTAATCAAGCCTCTCTAGCTATTGAATCTCGAAAATCAGATATCTCTGACGCGAACCCCGACATGCAATTCACCGCTCTAAGCAGTACAAATTCGACTGCTGGCAAGTACACTGCTGGTGTTTCCAGCGCAGAATGGTCTCTGATAGTATCTCCAGTAGCTGGAAAATCTCCGCAACTACCAATTATATTTGATGATTCTGCCACATGGAAAGGTAGAGCTCAAGTTACACAAAAGCCCGCCCCTTTACCGTTGACCGAAATACCTGAGCTTTCTACTGCTAGCCGTGATACGACTGATCAGTGGAAGTATTCTACTGCCAGTGCATCTGTAATATCCGATGTCTCGAAAATCAATTTGACTATTCATTTTTCACCGGACGATCAGCCGAGTACCACTTTAGAACTGAAGCATTACCGCCCTTCAGGAATCAATTTCCATTCTGTACATCCTTTCGTTACCGCAAACAGAAATTCAACAGCGGACGAGCCATCTCTGGTAAGCCAATTCGATAGCGAAGTGACAGACCAAGATCCTCAACGCTGGTCTTCACTTCCATCGCTGAACCTTAAACTTCCACCAATGAATCCTAATGATAACTGGGAAGTGAATGAAGACGATGAATACTTGATTTCGCCACCAGGAGATACCCCTGAAGTTAGTGGACCAGAAACAATCGAACACCGAGCGAGTGAAAAGCTAGTTCATCCACATACAAATGACGCACAGTTAGAAAACTTCAGAACTGCCAATCTTCCTGAAGCTGTTGAGTCGTTGTCGAAGGAATCTGTTCTTCCGGCAATGTTAACATCAGATGGAGATTCTGAGCCCGAAAATTCGCTTCAGAAGTCATTGAATGTTCCTTATCACAGCACCATAGAGCAGAATGAAGAAGAATTGAGTAGCAAAGACCAAAGTTGTAATTCAACTTATTGTAGTTACTCGGAGATGAAAGACAGTCATAAGTCTAATATTAGGCATAGCTTTACGAATGGAACTGATAAGTTTGGTTATAATCCAACAAATGAAGGTCAGCATATGAGACAGTCAGCAGGTACGAGCCAACTACGAGTATTGTCATCAGAACTTGATGCTTTTAATCACCCCAAAGTAGGTGAGCAAACCGCTGTACAATATCAATCACATTCGCTACCATCAAATTTGAATTATCAGCAAAATGAATCTATTAGCCAAGTCAATTCAACGATATTCGGCCGTAATCCTGCATCCGTTGGCAAATCCATGTCATTCATTGACTGGTGGAACAAAACGCAAAAAGTGAAACCGGAATTGTCTTCAACCGCTCCTCCAGATACAGACAAGCGCATATCATTTATCGACTGGTGGAACTCAACGCAAAAAGTGAGACCTGCATTATCTTCAACTGCTCGGGACACAAACAAGCACTGTCAGAATATTTTCATTATCGGAGAAAGCAATGCGAGATTATTAAAAGCTATTTTGAAATCGCTACACGAGGAAGAAGATGATGAAGCGGATTCATCTAGTTCTGAAACAGGATTAAAAATTGGAGAAAGTGATCTGAAAATCAATCGTTCGAACAAGAGAGATCTGAAAAATCAGCAACCGTTCTTAAAAATTAACTTGCCGACTTCGACAAAGTCTTTCGATAATTCAGAACCAAACGCCTCGCAAGTGGATTCGGATGAAGAGCTCCTGAGGAAATACTTCCATTTCATAGACCCGGAAGTGTTCAAAAACTTCATGAATGTGTACAAGCAATACCAACCTGAAAGTAAATCGGTTCGGTCAAAATCGCTGAAGACAAAAAAATCTAGAATCGCGGGCCAACGAAAGATCGCATCAGAACCTGATAATACAATTACCAATACATTGCAAGAATTGGTGCGTTTGCGGAGTTCTATACCAAAAGCCCTGATTAAACCAAATACTCCAAACCCACAATTATACTTTGACTAGTGTTTGAATCTTGTATGTATGTCATATGCTTTTTTATTTTGTCCATGTTGTTTTACCTATATACCTAGATATGTGTTTCCTATTAGTTTTTATTAAATTATTTATTGCAAACTGGGCTAAAGTATGTAGTACATATTCTTACGTGGTACCCTGTGTTTCCATATGAGTTCCTTTTCCTGTATTTTTTAATTAATTAATTTATTTATTCGTTACAGTGCCTATTACAATAAGATTTCAATTTGTAGATTAAATTTTCTAATACTTTTTGTTGGGATTGAAAACAAAGTTCTATGCGGAAACTCATGCTTGTACAAGAATCTCTGTTCCAACAGATAGATTGAGCTCATATCCATAGAGTGGTGCTAAAGACCGGGGAGGGGGCAGAGTTTGAAATGAGCCAAAGTACTCTGCGACATTCCTGGAATGTTTCAGATAATTCTGGTGAAGATGCCGCACCTTTTTTAAATTTGCATCACTATGTAGATTTCAGCATTCCATTCTATCAAGGAAAGGTTAGGGTACATCGTTTGTTAGTTTTTTTCAAGTTAGAAGCCCCAAATTTTGATGTGAAAACTTGATCGCGCCTATCTTCTCAAAATTATTCGAGTAAGTAGATGTCGTACCATGTTTAAGAAGACAGCAGCATAAATATATGGAAAATAATAGAATGAGTTTTTAAATACTAAATCTGAAGACAGATTTATCTTTCCAGTGATACCTACCTATGTAGAATTATTTATACAACTTAAAATTAAGAGCGGCTACTGGATACCGTGAGCATTTCCTACGCAATACATATTTTCTTTTTCCACTTTTTTTTTTTTTTTTTTTTTTAATAAGGAATTTGTGCGAGTTTGTAGGAAAATGATTAATACAAAATCTTATAATTATAAATAAAACACAACTGGAGAACTGGACCACCTGTGACTGGGTAACAACTGGGGGAAAAGTTGCATATTATATTAGCATTATTTATTTTTCTCATTTGCCCTTTAACCTTGTTTCCGTCCTTTGTTAAAGTAAGTTTTTTGTAATTTGTACTTTGCAGTACTGAATTGTAACTATCAAATGTGTAATAATCTAATAAAACTCCGCATTTAGGTTTTAAGAAATACTGAAGCAGATTAATGAACTTCAAGAGTTAATGAACTCTGGGGTATTCGCATATGATGAGTAAGGTAATCAGAGAAGTAATTCAGATAATCCGAATATTTAAAAAAAGGTCAATAAACTCTAGTAGGTGAAATACCTTGTTGACATAGGTTACACTGCAGACTTTAGGCTGGAAAACATCGGAGTTCATCCCTTTGGTTACCAATACTTCGCATGTACATAGGTTTAAAAAAAAAAACTGAAGCAATTCAATGAACTTTCGAATAACTTGTACACTTTTTCTTATATATAACTATGTTCCCTTCATAGGGCAGTCAGTTATGGAAATTTTGACACTGTGACATCTTGTCCATTACAGTATCTTTCCTATACATAATTCACTTAAACAATTTTATTTCAGCTAGTAGGAAATGTAGAATGATCCTCTTCATGATATAGTGAAGTGATGAGTTGCAAGCAAGTGCATTTCATAAATCCTAACATAAAAGTGGTCCAGCAGTCGTGAACAGAACAAATTATTGGTAAGGTACCCATTTGTGCACGTTTTTCGACGCCTTATACTTGGTTTCAGATAATTAAATATCGCGCGCTCAATTTTTAGTTTATTAGTAATAAATACGAAACTAAACCTGTACATTATGCTTCTCCAAACTGCTACTCTGAAAGTTTGTGGATCGAATTTACGGATCTTTATCGGAATGAAACTGAACCAATATTACAAGATAAGTTGTCCCTGCAGCAATTGCCTGCAACATTGGTTCATAATCAGATATCAGGTAAGTGTACATGGTATAATACCAAAAAGAAATGGACACAGACCAACTTTGATTCTCATAATATGGTAAGGGAGAAACAAAATAGTCAAGCAGCAAATACGTGTTTATATGTACTTAAAATACTCATGCGTCAGTATTCGCTTACCGAAGTTATAAGACGGGTATTGAGGGTGAAAAAATCGCACGCTGTGAATTCTATTTTTGTGTTTGTGATGTGGTTCATGAACAATGTAAGCTGTCAACAAAGTATAAAGCACGTTATTCATCCATCGTGTACTTATGCATGCTGTTATCAAACAGACTCCTGAAGAGAATATATTTATTCAGTACAAAATGTTGAGAACTTACCTCCTCTTTGCTGTCGGGATCGAGAAATCTGCTGTTCAAACTAGATATCAAGTATCGTGTTTTTATGCCCTGTAAAAAGAGAAGGCCATAGATTTTTCACTGAACACTGATTATGAGCTTACTGATGAAAACCATAAGAAGATAGGAGAGGACAATGATGATTGGGACTTACAACCAGTGGCATGCATGTTTTGGCAGCAGCAGCACTGTCATGGATTCGAATCCGCTTCTGGGAATTGGATTCGTATCAGTGATTCGAATACAATTGGGACCGGGCGAACCTTCGGGCGAACGTCAGGCGCGCTAGCATCGCTCTACGTGATAAGACTTTGAAAGAATGATCATGGCCTCGTGATTAACATGGGTTCATATGGAGAATACTGTAATTTGCAGCATTTTCTGGGAATTTCTTGTTAAATACGCATTTTAATTAAAAATACCACAGGGTAGCATTTAAAGTACATGTTTTTCTCCTTCGAATGGAATTAAAATAATCGCAGTATGTAGTACGGAAAAATAGTACCATTCAAAAGAAAATACGTTTTCGTTATCAGTGATAGTATTTTGGACAATACAACCAAATCGACACGGCAAGAGTTCGCTCGTGAATGGTAATGCTGGGAGAAAACCCATGAATATTTATTTGTCCGTCTTCAAATCAGTGGTTTAAAGAAAAAGTAACGAATATTATGTAACCAACCTCAATTGTTCATCCTATTTCATTAAAAATACACTCATTAGAACGAAAATTTTATGATCTTCAATTTTAATTCTTACTTTTGTTTCTTAAAAGTACGTGATTCTCGAGTAAACGTGAAAGTCTCATTGGGATTTAAACCTGCACTAGAGTGCGCTGCAAAATTGCCTGCGCGGGTGTTAGCGGGTGAGAATGAGTGAGTGATCATGTGTACTTTCAAATCTAGAAACACTGCTATCTTCAGTGGGGGGAAAAAAACGAGTAAAAATTATTCTGCCAGTAGAACTGATTATAGTTCAATTTTTTGGTGATGATGCAGTCAAATTTAGGACAAATTTTCTTTGAAGGTGAATTTCTAATCGACTTAATGATAGTTGAAGTTTGCTACACGCTTACAGTAAATCATACAATCATACGTGATCACTCACACATATCGCAGGGCTGCCAACACTTGAAACTCTAAGTTTAAATCCTAATAAGATCCGATTGTATTTAGAGTGATAACTTGTGTTCCTTCTATTCCATTTCCTTGAAAGTATACTCTCATTAGGACGAGAATCGTATGATCTTCAATTTTAGTTCTTATGTCTTTTTCCTAAAAGTGTGTATTTCTGGAGTATTTGATAGAAAAACGTGAAAGTCCCATAAGACACTGTGTTAAAGTTGGAAGGTACTATATACCAAGTACAGACACCCGCCATTTCGGATCCAGCCGCGCCTGTTGATGCCGAATTGACTACGCGGTACGCTCCGCATAGTCGGATTTGGTATCCGCGGACACTGTAGGATCCAAAATGGCGGATGTTCGCACCTGGTATATAGTACTTTACCTAGGTGAGGTTTAAACCTCAATTCAGATGTAGGGGAGAACCGGGCAACATAAGGGACTCCAAAGGATTATCCAGGCATAATAGATAATGGACTTTCACATTAATTTGGATGCTGTTCAGCAAAAACTGACCAAGCGACAAAATGTGTTTTTTGAGAAAACAATATTAAAAGCCAAATTGTCAGCTTAATTTGACGCTATTCAGCGTAAGGGAACCAAGTAACATTTGTAAACAAAATGAGTTATTACTATCATTGGAAAGAGCGTAAAAAGTAGAATTTTTCAAAATTGGGCCCCCGATTCAAAAATGTGTACTCATCAGGTTGAAAAAAGCTTATCAGTAAACACTATGTCATATAGTTTCTTCATGGCTCTTGAACTTTGAATCACCTGTTCTCAAAAAACAGATTTTGCTGATTGGTTCCCTTACGCTGAATAGCGTTCATTTGAAGGTTAGTCTAAGTCTGCTTCCTTGTGTTGGAAGGGGTAGTTACATTACGAATTGTCATTGCATCGGAGGAGTCCATGTGTATCGAGTATTTACTTAACTAGACACTTGAGAAAGAGATCCAACGTGATTTTCCACCCCTACACTTTACCATCTTCAGTTATACAGTATGTGGAGACGGCGTAAGCCAGATCTCCTGCACACACAACATTTTTATTCGAATTCTGTAATTCTTTACCATATTGTGCTTCTGTTATGAAGAGTAATGTTACCCAAATCGTGCCAAAATTAGAAACTACAGGGAAACTAGTTACCGATTTCACCCTCAGAAAAAGCTAATAATTTACAGAATTACTCTGATAATCGGAATACGACTGGAACATCATTACCTAACTTCGGTATTCAGACATTCGTGATATCATAATACGGAGAAAGCAATTTCTCTACCACCCACTCTAACCATCCTTAAAACCAGGCGAATCTTCGACTCTGTAAGTGACAAATTTTAAAAGCTTTGTGTAAAATATAGATACTATAGATACCTCTTCGTATATTTTCTGCGAAACCTCGGCTACTAGCACAAATCTAAAGCAGTACTGAAAACACCAAACAAATGTCGCACAACTGGGTTTAGCTAAGTTGCCACCAATGGCGCCAAAAAATTCGAAATAAATATCAAACAGCAGCATCAAGCTGAGGCCGCATAACGAAAACAAGAGAGCCAATCCATACACCTTTTGTAATGAAATGGCTGCTTCGCATATGTCTTTGTGCATTGTACGTAATTTTGTCAAGCTATCCAACATTTTTTGCGATTCAAGATAAAATAAGGAGGGAGTCCATCTCTCCAGTTGGTTGTTCGAGTTTTCATATTTATTTGTAAGGTCGCAGTACTTGAGGTGCAAAAGGAAATCTTGCCTGCTGGATAAGACTTTCAACCGCGCGTTGACTTTGCGTATTCTAATCAGGAGCCCGTACGTTATCGTTGCGAACTGGGCTTCGGTCCAGCATATGGAAATATTGTGGAAGTACATGTGAGAAAACAAGAGCAGAGTCTTCCATCCGTTTGACACCAGGTAAAACATCCTCAGTCTAACCAAATTGATCGGAAAGGTTAGAATACAGACAGCTGTGGTTACGGTAATCGAAAACCACCAGTGTTTGTCGACGTCTTCATTTTGGATGTTCAAGTGAGGATCGATTCGACGAACACGTTCAAAAAAGTTGGTCAAATTTGATCGCAAGAAGAAAAGAATACTTATTTTCGAAGCAATACTCGTTATAAAAACGACGGTGGGAAAAAGCATTTTGAGGAAATAGTTGTATGATATTCCGCGTCTTACTTTGGCTAATTCGTGCTCGATATCGATCATGAGACCGGGTAAGAAGTAAAGGTGAACCACAGCTAGGGTCAGAGAACCGGACGTGTAAATCAAGCCCGTAGAATTTGTCGTCAAGTCGACGTTTACAGGAAATACCGCGAAAAGCTTCGAAAAAGCTATCACCGGTTTTGCCAAAACCGATGGGGAAATGCCGGCCATTTTCCAACCGATGAAAATATTGATTAAGTGCACGTTACTGAAACTCCTATTCTTAAAACGGTCGATGTTCACTGTTCGATGTGTTCTTCGTTCAAAAAGCATTCTTTGGGAAGACCTTCGATATTGCCTGTGGTCTAAGAAGATGTTTAGTAAATATTGTTACATCATTAACGCTCTACCAATAGTCAATGAATTATTAATACATTTTTGTTCGAACGTTCAATTCTGATAATGATTTGTTTATTAACTCGCTGGCGAAAACGATACGTCGACTAAATAACTATATAATTACTATGTTTATGTGGCTAGAAATCACGGAGCTCACGTACTTGTAAAATATTCAGATCTATCGGCAAATCTAACACTAACATGAATAGAGCTCCAAAATTGAAGGAATAGATCAGGTATCTTCATAATTATTATATCGAAGCCAGATTTTTGTACAAGGGGTTACATTGAGGTGGTTGATACCCCACAACTCACGTCCACATAATAACGATGATTAAGAGAAATTGACAGTACTTCCTACTTATTCACACGATTTGCCCAGGATTAAGCTCCAGCATTTTAGCGTATCACAATACCGTAATAAATCGTAGATTTACAGGAATCTAAACAAAAATTATCTGAGTACCGAACTACATTGCTAACATATTATCTTTTCCTCGTCTCCACATCCAATAGAAAATTCAACCCTGGAACAAAGATGCAGAATGCAAGAGCTAAGATTTCCTTGTTGTCTCCTTGTCGTCAAAATCAAAATTGGGGCAGCAGGTGGTGGAGACTGAAACATAAACTTGTCGAGAAATGCAATATGGATATCAAGTATTAGGCTAGTTCAGGATCGCCAAATTCATTTCTGGTTTAGCTTGACTCGAGCTGTGTGCCACCGATGTAGATTCAAATATCAAGTTCCTGAAGGTTACTGAATTCAGTTTAGTTTGTGAGAATATGGGAATTTTTCAACTGAGATTTTTGAGTAACTGAGGCCTTTTACCTGATAACAATTCAATTCAACAAGATTTGAAAGAAAAATGGCGGAATAAACTCCATGAGTTTTCCCCGTCAAACTCTAGGCACCTACCCCTTGTAGATTCAATTTGCCTCCCCTCTCAGCGAGTTTCTAAATCTTTTTTATTCTTCCAGTTTTTTTGACGTTTTGTATCAAAAAGCGGAAAATTAAATTTTTAAACGCGTTTCTTTCGGACTGGGAGTAAGATTACGCTTGTTTGCCCCTCCCCTCTTCCCAAAATTCTGTTGCTACACTGATGGAGTCTGAATGAGTTTGAACGAATTGTAACAAAATCGGACTGATGAGTCAGAAAGGGAAGTAGCGGAGCTACTCCTAATTAAAGGGCGAGGAGGGGGCAAAAATTCTAATCTTTTTGCTATCAGATGAAAATTTATTCTACTGCTAACAAAATTCCTAATCATCAAACAAAGAAAAGCGTAAAGAAAAAAATCCTCCTCCTATTCACTTCTCAAATTTCCCAACCGAAACCAAAATGTAGAACCTTCAAGTTTCGGATTTTTTTTTTTTTTTTGGGGGGGGAGGGCTATACCCTCATTGGTATTCTTATGACTTCGAGAATATTAATGGAGTCAAGTTGAATTTCAGGGGCGAGGAGGGGGCAAAAATTCTAATCTTTTTGCTATCAGATGAAAATTTATTCTACTGCTAACAAAATTCCTAATCATCAAACAAAGAAAAGCGTAAAGAAAAAGATCCTCCTCCTATTCATTTCTCAAATTTCCCAACCAAAACCAAAATGTAGAACCTTCAAGTTTCGGATTTTTTGTTTGGGGGGGGGGCTATACCCTCATTGGTATTCTTATGACTTCGAGAATATTAATGGAGTCAAGTTGAATTTCAGAAAAGTCTGAATTCGCATAATAGTGGCGTATTGGCGGGAAAATAATAGAAACCATCCCTCAAGTTTTGAAAATTGCCTTCCATTGAAAAATCAGCAACCCTCAGTTGGAAGGTTTATTTGCTTGTTTATACAACTTAAATGAATATCAAAATCACAAGATTTGTTTGTTCACTCAGTTCACGAAATATACACCTTGTATTTGAAAAAATTTGGATCCTCTCCCCACCTCCCGCATTATGACCGCTTTGGTAAACTTTGGAAGGTAAATACCCCGCATGCTAAAGTCCCAGAATATGGGTAGTTGAAGAAACATATGACTGAAAGGAATAATACAGATTGAAGCGAATAAACTAAAACAATATGAGCGATTTTTTAAAATTCTCGCAAATAGTTGTGAACAAGTAGATGCTCTTAAACTCTTTAAAGCGACTCGCTAAGCCGCCCAAAACTCGTTCCAGATTCTTTATGACTGTTCCAGACTTGCTAAAGACTCTTTCGAAATCCTCCACATTTGATCAGGACCCTTGAAAACTTGATCATGACTTTCTGAAGGTCCTGGAGACTCTTTATGATTTTTCAAGACTCATCGAGGATCTTTGAAAACTTGTTTAAGATTCGGTAAGACTTTTTCACAGTTGTTTAAAACTCAGTAGGACTGTAGACGATTCATTTACAAGTATCACGACTTTTTCACACTTGTTTAGGATTCCTTGAAACTCTTTAGGAAATCTAGAAGCCTCGTTTGAGATCCTGTAAAATGTTGTTATTGTGAAGCGTTTCCGATTGCAATATTTCTCACTAGGAGGTGTAAGTTCCACCATCGCCTTCCTCGATATCCGTGCCTGGCGTAAGGATTTTTGGGTCCTGCATGAATAATGAATACATTGACACTAACATAGGCCCTAATTGCCGATCTATTTCAAACGTGTTTCAATTTTGCCTTGATCCTATTATAACAGTATTGACGCTATTATAAAAAATGCCCTTTGCTGTGGAAGTCAAATGACAGCACATATACCAAAGTGAATGAGGAATCAATGTCGTTTAGCACATTCAGTTACTTGACCTCCATAGTGCTTGGACACTTTTTAATGCTAAATATCATCAGTTTTTGTGAAAGTATATCGTATTTGGCGAACCTGTTGAGCAGTGGCGTGTGCCACACCGGTGACCAATAAAAACCGCGCAATATAGTGGATATTCCAGGATATCAGAGAGAAAAGTTTCGAGTGCATTTTCGCGTAATTCTTTGTTTTCGCGTTGATGACGTATCCGAAAATAGTGAAATACATGTTGCACACGGTGGTCAAAAAGCACGCACTCAACGTGGTCAGCAGTTGCAGCTTATACATTCGATTGAGATCATGAACCATCTGGCACAGAGATCGATGACAGAATCTGTACACTTCGATTAAGTCGGCCAGGCTGTACTTGCAAACTGTGTTTTTTTGCAGCTTGTTTTTCATCTTCAGCAGGTCAATTCTGCGCATCGTGGTTTCGCGAAAAAATCGTGCATTGCTGAAGCTGAATAAAATGATACAAAAACATGGTATTCTGATTATATGAGGAATGCCCGTGAGAAGGTATAAGCATGGCAGTATTTAAATGTCACTAGCCTCCAGTAAAACTTACGAATATCGTCGACACGAAGTCCGTTCATCCAGAGATCGATGTGCAGCTTTTGTCTCTTCTAATCCGATCTCGATTAGTGTCTCATTTATGACTGTAAATCTGATACGAACCAAATAAGCGCTGAACACGAACAGAATATCGCCACAAAATCCGGTCAGGCTGGACCAAACCAAAATGGCGCTCCAAATATTACCAAAGGCGTTGTTAAACTTGATGACGGTACGCAGGTAGTTCGCATTGGCCGGAAATCCTACCATGGCGAAGACGAAGACGATGGTTATCCCAAACAAGATATGCTTTTTCGGGCTCACTATATCTTTGAAACTATTCATCTGTTTCAAAAATGTATCCACATGGTAGATATTATCGAAATACTTTTTCAGCCCGACTTTCAACGGGTAAACGGCGACCACTCGAGCACTCAAACTCATCAGTGTAACTAGGATCGGGTCGAGCACCTTCATGATCAACGACTGTTTGCTCTCGGGCTTGTGCTGCGACGATTCGTTTGTCAAGTGATACGTGAAAATATCGCCCGGATAATCCTTCGGTAATCTTGTTTGCAAAATGTACACAGGGGCTGACAGTCCGTGCAACAGTGTAGCGAATAAAAGGACCATAGAAAAGATCAATTTCGTGGTTCTCAACTTGATCGGAATAGAACCAGTTGCCGGGTCTCTTCGACCAAATTGGTACTCCCAAGGCATGATGCCGAAAAAAGTGCACAGAAAATAAATTGGTATAAATGCCGAAGATACGTTCGACATTATTGTTACACTTATGAACTCTTGTTGATTACGTTTGAGCACAGAAAAGTGAAAGTACACTTTTTTAATTAAGTTTACCTTCGCCCATTACGCGTACACATTGAAGGACAGACACGCAGAATAAACAGTCGATGCAGAGGATTAATTATGTTATTCAGGATAAACAGATTATAAATATTAATTTACAGGTAATAATGCAGGTAAATTGAGGATTAAAAAAATAAATCACGCAACAATAGGTTTTGCAATGGATTATTGCTCAAAGTTGCTATCTGAATAACGAAAAAAAAAACACCGGTGACAGATGTGCCGAATGTGACTAGTTGGCCACAGTCCCAATTATGGCCATATTGAAAATAATACGCGATAAAAATTGTGAACCAAAATTCAATAAACGATGAAAAATAATGTTCATAGTTATACAATTTTAGTTTCAATTTTTAATGGTAAAATATTCTCAGCCGGCCATAGTGCCGACCTTTTCTATTTGGCGCGGGTACCTCCTCCCCATTTTTACTAGTAAACATAGAGGTGTTCATCAAATTAGTGTCCTCCCTCTCTTTTTTTGGTCGCATAGTTGGATCTTTACAGATCTTCGAATGATAAGGTCTATTTTATCGCGGGTAAATACAATTTCGGGGGGGGGGGGGGGTCTAATGTACTACTAACTTCGGAATTCTAAATAGATCGGAACCTAACAAAATATTGAAACAGGGCTTCTTTGGACCGCTGATTTTGAATACCGCAACAGACTTTTGATTCTCATGTTAAACCTAAATATACAAATTTGTAGACCTAAAATGAGCGAAATTAAATTGACTTACAAATTTGAATAACGCATCGAAATAGGGATTTTTCGGTCGCTTATTCCAAATATCGTATCAGATTTCTGATCCAGACCCAAAAATCCGAATTTAGATCCAAAAAGTGTCAAAATTAAATTGGCTCGAATAATCTTATAGAATCTCAAAGTAGGGGAAACCGGGTAAATTGCTCCCGGGATAAGTTGTCTCAACCTTCATGTCACCCGTGTAAAAGGTGCTTATTTGAATCTGATGATGTCACGCTACTCCTTAGTGTACCAACACTTCATCCATGCCTGATAGACCTCGCGATTATGGAACTGACCCGATTTATAGTGGTTTGATATTTTGATAACACAAAATTTAGCAAAAAGTCACGTTTTATCAAGAAGTTTACTCTCATGAGTGTAATATTTTGTACTGGCAAAATTCAAATACTGTGGGTAATTCGAATTTCTTCAGCTATCTGTGGGTTATCCTCCCCCCAATAATAGTTCTTTCTAAACTCCCTCAATCCGGGGCAAGTTGTCCCATTACAAAAATTATCAATTAATGCGAATTTTGTTACATGTTTTTAGAAAATGGTACGAAAATACGTTCGTCAGAGTTTTCAGCACGTTTTTAGCACACTCATCATGTATGGCAAGTTACCCGGGTATGGGGCAGCTCGTCACTAAAAAGTGGCCAAGGGTTGTAGCTACAGTTTGAACCTAATTTGAAGTTTTTCGGTCCAATAGTTTTATTCAGAATTTTGAAGTTTCTAAAAATTGTGACAACTAACCCCGGTGTCCCCTAGAGTTTTCTTGGATTGCTGATTAGTGACAGATTTTTGTCATAAATAGGAAACTGTTTCTGATGTGTGGTTCCCACTTTTGTTCTACTCAGGGAAAATGATCGGTTCAGATTTCGTCTTATCTGTCATGTTCATTTTACCATCCCTGCTAAAAATCGTGGACATGGCGGTTTTCTTCCATTTTTAAATTTAATAATTTTATTATTATCAAACATTATATTCATAATTTGCATTAAAAAACTTAACAAACTCGAATATAGCATCAGAATTTTGATCTCACATTGATTTGGTCCCAAAATTCCAAATTTGGGATTCAAAAGGGTAAAAGCTAAATTGGCTTGAGAAGTTGAACAAAATATCGAAGTAGAGGTCTTTTGGGTCGGTGATTTCGAATAGTGCTCTTCAGATTTTGGATCCGGGTTAATCAAAGCGAAAAAATTAAACTGGACTGAAAAGTTGAACAACCCCGAAAACTTAGCTGATATTATATTCGACACTTTTGTCGACATTCAAAATCGGTCACTTTTCCGGCACGACTAATTCGTCGAATTCGACACACAAAATAGATTGAAAAGTCGAGGAGTTGAAACCGATATTGTTGTCGACGTCGCCTTTTTGTCGTCTATCGCTAATCAAAAACCGGAAAAAAATCGATACCAAATTATAATACGGAAAATCAACTAGGCAACCTCGACTTTTTTTTTATCAAGAGCCGATGAGAAAGTAGATATCTAATTACATACAGAAACACGTCTCGGTAAATACAAATTTTTTGTGGACTTTGGCTATTCAAATGCCTATGAAAACGTTGGTAGACTTTGATCTCGTTACCGAGTCATTTCATTTTCCTATCTCTGATTCGACTTCACGCGAAGTTTTTCCATTACATATTCAATATCGACAGTCTGCAAGTTTTTCTAGAAGAAATATAATGTAGGCTATCCAACAGTTATTCAACATAAAATTCAATGTCGATTATTTATTGAATGGTTGATTCAAACTCCGAAAGCGATAAACGTATCGGCATTTTGATTCGACTATTATTATCTTTATAAATTACTATTTTTAATAAATTCAAAATGAGATGATTCCAGGCTAATGTGACGTCAAATAATGATGTCTAAGCAACCACATAGGAAATGTAATAAAAATTACTAAATTAAAATGTCGCACTCGATGTCGATTTCAACACTTATATCGATACTTGTTTCAACCGGATGCGTATCGAAAAATTTTTTTCTTTTAGATCGCAAGTCGTGATTCGTAATACAAACTGAAAAATTTTACTGTATAATTCGAGGGAACTTTTGTAAATATCATTTGAATAGTATCAAGCGAAATTGAAAGTCATTGAAAAATTATCGACGTTCCGGCCCTCCTATACATAGCCCATTTGCTGGTCAAATGGAAACTTCTGATAAGCACAGTTAAATAATCAAATTTCTAATAGAAATGACAATTTGAACAGAGTTTTCATTTTGAAGCAAGTCTTTTCCTCGTTGAATCTTGAGAAAGGTAGAAAAGGGCCTCTTCCTCCCACCTTACGATCAACTGATAGAAAATTTGGGATGAAGTGAAATTAGTTACTCGAGATGAAAATTTCTAGGAACTCACGACACGAAGTGCAGCCTAGAGGCAAAACTTCTATTTTACCAAACAGTAAAAATCGTAATTTCATCGTTTACAAACTTTCTAGCCACGTCAAGGATAATTTTTCATTGAAATTGAAAAAAAATCTGAAAAACTACTGTCACATTTTTTCTGAAAATTGTTGGCTCTTCGTTTTATTTTCCATGTCAATATGATTACCTCATCCTCGGATCAACTCGATGCCCTTTCAAGATAAAATTTGGTTTGTAGGCGTTCAAGTCTGCGACGTTGTTCAACTTTTCAATCCAAGTCACTTTTGTTCACCCGTTGGGAAAATGTTGAATTTGTAGATTAAATCGATGCTAAACAAAAAGTCAGATGTGATATTCGAAATCAGCGACCTCCCCAACTCCCCCAAAGAAATTCGATAGTTTATTTAGTTTTTCAAGCAAAAGTATTTTTGACCTTGTTTTAGTCCGAAAATTTAATTATTGGCCCCACACTTCAGAATCAGATTGAAAATCTGATACGACACTCAAATCAGCGGCCGAAATTGAAACTATTCAGTTCCTCGTGTAAATTTAATTTCGACTATTTTGGGTCCAAAATTTAGATTTCTGGGCTCAAACAGGCCCCAATTGAGGCTAAATAAAAAAATTGATGTAATATTCGAAATCAGTGACCCAAGGAACCCCTATTTCGATATTTGATTCGTTACCTTTCCATTTAAGATTCCAGAGCTGGTGACACATTTGAGCCTCCTTTTTTGAGGAGAATAAATTTCTTCACCCACAAAAAGAAACTACATAGATCCTTTCACTTCAAGTTTAACTCAACGCCGGTCCCACTTCGCGTTCAGAAAAATTAATTGTAGGATTATCCTTTTACGCCTTGAATTAACTGTTCATCACCATCTGTACACATATGCATATGAAATTGCATACTCAATTCCCCGTAAATACGTCATTCAGCTCAACTATCAGTATCAATACCGTAGTAAATAATCTTTCGGCTAATTATTGGTCATGATTTCGTCTTAGTGATCTTTATTTTAAATTTTACGTTGTTTAGTTTTGTACCCTTGAGTAGCTGAGACAATTTCTTGTAATGTTGGTGGATTTCTGGCACTTATTTGTCTTTAGTTTTTGATTTTGTCTTGTTCGTGATTTTTCTTGAAGATCTATTTTTGTTCCATGACGATCTGATTTTAAGATAAAGAAGAAGAGGGAGAGAAGGAACAAGTTCGTGGAACACTCTCTATGTCTGTGTAAGCAAAGTTGATAGGGGCTGGTCTGAGGTTTTTCAACTTACCCGTTACATTCGCCAAATAAAATTGATTCCCTTTCCTTTAAGATGAAATTTTTGAATTATAGGGAACCCAAATTTGTAACGTAGGTCAGTTTTTCAATGATGCGGAAAAATGTTGAACATGTGGTTTAAATCGAAGCTCAGATTAAAATTTTGGTGCAATATTTTAAATCAACGACTCCCCCCCCCCTCACCCCCAAAAAACACAACTATTCACTCAATTTTTCAAGCGAAATTAATTTTAGCAATTCTTAGGTCTGAAACTTGAATTTTTAAGCCTGAGTCGGGACACCGGATCAAAAATCTGGTCGGAATCGGAGACCCAAAAATCCCGTTTTTCGATGTTTTTTCGGTACCTCTCCAGTTAAGTTTTTGAAGTTGGTGGCATATTCCAGTTTGATCTCAGTATACCAATTTTATTCTATTTTTCAACGTCTTATAAAAATTTGGAAGGTGTGCAACAGGTATGATTATTTCTTGTTAACATTTTAGTCAGGACTCCGCAAAATATACACCAAAATGCGAACAGCGTTGCTAGAAGATTTGCTGAATTTTTAAATCATATTTTTTAAAATTAAGAAGTCAGCTTCCGGGAGCTATTTGGTACATTTGCTTTACGTTCTGGGACCGAAAGTCTGTAATTTTAGTTTTTTTCGCATTTATTCTGGAAATTTGTTGACATTTGTCTTTTCAACGAGTTGAAAAGTTTTTCATCGGAGAAAAATGAAGCTCATCGTACAAGAATGTAAATCTGTTTATTATTGACGCTCGTGCAAATAAATGTAAGTTTAACGTAAAAGTTAAGCCTGGAAACATTCCGTATAATATAAAATACAAACAACGATCGCGCAAATACTTTTAATGACTCCGAATATGTTATTACTGATCTGATTGTGTTTGTGTGCCTGTTGTCTCATATGGTAATTGAAAGTTATCAGACCGACAATATTGAATAGAACTGCTCCGTAAAGTTTGGTCATCGCTTCCTATAGAAAACAAAGGATTATACTTATGTAGTTATTAAATTACTCCAAAAGAATGCACTCCACTTGGCGAAATGAAAGCTAAATGAGTAGATATACTCTTCAGTCAGAAAACTGGTTTATTTGTGATGGGAATCAGGCAGAACCGAAGCCATGGGGTGGCTTCTGAAGTAATCCAGTTTTGCACCTTTTTTCGGAATTTAAAAACATCAAATCCCAAAAATTGTCATTTGGCACCAAATGAAAATATGCAAAATTTCAGCTCGATCAGAGGAAGTCTGAGCCTCTCCCAGTACTTCGTTTTCTTATAAAATGATAAGAGTTTTAAAATTTTTCAGAATTTTTTTTCCCCGCCTCCTTATAATGCTAGAAACGACCTCTAATGAACAGCTGTTTCACCTTTTTTCAAGAATAAAATATATTACAATAATCGATGAGGTCGAAAACTTGACCAAGGGGTCCACAGAAGGAGGGCTTGAATAAAAGTGGAATGAACTATTTATTTGACGTGGTACTCGACACACAGATTTTCGTAATCGCTTAAACTCAAGGGTAATTTTCGGGTCCGCCCTCCAGTATAGGGAGTCAATTTCTTAATGTCTCCCTTCATCATTGGCTTTCATAGCTACGGAGGAAGACTCAAATTTCAAATAAATAAACAAATGCTAGAATTGATTCATTGTTTCATCATCATACTTTGTTTGTATCTTTTTGTTCTCGCTGAGAACCAATTTTGGAGATGATTTTTGGATAAGATCCTCAACCTAGCACTAGAGGGAGTATACTCGAGTTATCAGTTTTTGCACCTACCCACTGAATCTTATTTAGATGATACTCGTAATTTTAGGGTCCAATAATTTTTCATAGAGTATGACTGGGAGCTTTATGCAAAAGGTGACCCATTTGTACAAAATGGTACTTATATGACTTAGGTTGCTGTACTCGCTGAATCAATGTACTAACTTATATTTTTACAAATAAAGAAAAAATTTATGTGATGAGATACATATAGACTTAATAATAATAATAATAATAATATATATATTTGCGACCCTCTCTCCAGCCTAAAGTGGCCAATTACAGAGGGGATCGGGGGGGGGGGAATATGCACAAATTTTTACAATAAAAACAAAAAACAAAACCAAAAACAAAAGAGGAACAAAAAACCTTAAGTAAGAAAGGAAGATGAGTGTGGAAGAGAGAAGAAAATAACAGGAAGATGGAGAGAGGGAGATTCTAATTGACATGGGAAATTAATGAGCTGGAGATGAAGATTAAATGATGATGAAATGATGAGATGCCACCCACAACCCCTCGTAATATTATCACGAAAGTGGATCAACAAATCACAAATTACCCACAATAGATTTGAAACGACAAAATCAGCATTCAAAAATGTTTAACATCTCAATTTACACATCTTATCAACTAGCACTCTAAATTAAGAGCAACTTTACTTTTCGTAAAAAAAAATATATCACGGAAGTATGCAGTCTGAACTATATTGACCAAGTTTACATAATGTAAACTGAAATCTAATAGGCGTAACCTCAGGAGAGGTCAGGGGCCCCTCGATGTACATACATTTTATTACGTGTTTAAATCATTTTGTGAATGAGAAAATGAGTTCTCATCTATTCCTTTATCGTGATATTATGGTTTCTAAATTATAGTAGTATTTAGAAGCAAGAGGAAGATCGTGTGAAAAGATGGGAGCAGAGGGATGTACACTATACCTATGTGTACAGAATTATACACAACTGGACGAATGGGTAACTTAATATCGGCGCTTACAGATTTTTCCGATTGGCTGCACTAAATACGAATCGATATATCGCGGTACCTCATACTAACAACGTTCCCCATAATAGACCACTTTCCCCTGTTTACTATCACATAGTGCGGAAATCTGTAAATTAATATTTTTGAGATGAAAATTTATTTTTTGCCCTGAAAAGTTACGTTTTCCAACTTATGTACATTTTCCTACATCGCATCACATTTGTAATGAAATAAGACAATTCGTTACCATTGGAGGAGTGAATGTTGTACCACTTAGTATAGCAATCATCTGTCCTAATGTTATGATGAAATATATTCCATACACGGTGGCTTCAAATATTACCATATTTCCACTGAATTCGTTGTAAAGATCGTAGAATGTATATAAATGGAATACAAAGCAAATAGTTATTAAAATCTGCAAAAAGGAAACAAAAAATTACAATAAATATGCCAATTTATTCGAGGCTGTTTCCTCCTATATACAACTTAAGATTTGGAAATTAGAAAGAAAGTCTGCATTACTTTTTTAATTATTTTAGTATTACCTATCTCTAAGAAAAATATCAAACTTTCAAAGAACAGGGTAACATTATGTCTAACAGTTATAAATGAAGGTTCAGTGACCTGACTGTCCCAGATGACACATTTATCCAGTGCTGCTGTGACAGTAATCCAATGCGACGCTGCAGCGGAATACCCCCCCCCCCCCTCATATTCATCATAGGTGTCAAGTCGAACCGTCGTAAAAGCAAACATGGTAGGCAATTCATGCGGCACAACGAAATTGCTACTTTCATATTCATTGTTATGCAGGCATTGCTGTTTAATTAATCAGATAGAATAAAATGCTTCATCTAAGTTTGAGTATTGGGGAATTTGAGGGCTTGGCCCTTCTTTTCGCCCTTCCCCAACTTTCTTGCAGACACCATAACTTTATTGTGTTGAAGACTGCACTGCTTGAGGTTGGTTGACTTCCAACCTGTCTCTCTGTTCTGCTGGCTGGTTCTGGAGCAATCTTACAAATTAACTCCTTCATTCGTGTTGAAGTATGAGAATGTGTATGCGTCATGTTGATAGAATCGCTTGAAGATAACTTTGCCATTCATTACTTTTGCCACCAGTATGAAAGGTAGCCAACGAATATCTTGTCACTTGGCATAAACGTTTAAGTTCGTGCAAAACGGACAACGCTTAATTATTTAAATAACGATGTACTTACTATTTGTGCAATTTGAAAGGGCGAAAAGGGTGTCGCCATGTTCCCGTTTATCGCTTTCACAGAGTATTCTAATTCTCAGCACGTTATACTTATAAACTTGTAGGAAAATCGGTTTTAGTCCATCATTTGGACGGAAAAAAGTATTTGCAGAATACGAACGTTCTACTGCAAATAAAACTTCTTTAACTTATTCTTTTTTAGGCACAACGATATGTCATATTTTCTTAATGAGAAGTAATCCAATTTCGAAATCGGTGAAAGTAGAAATCAATTTTAGAAATTGTTATCGTGAAACGATACCTATTCTTTATTTGATGAACAATATACACGTCTCAAATGGTGGCCAAATATTTCCGAATTTTACAACTTGAGAATCAACACGGTCTAGAAAACAACCCGCGGAAGGGCAATTGAAAATGTGTAAAAAATTTAAGTGACTTTTACTCCCCTCTCCCTTCTGTGTTAAGTCCGTCTTTTGCCTTCACGATAATGATTAAGTCAGTAGATAAGAGAAAAATCCGAGGAGTTTGAACGATTTTTGACTAGTATTTGTTTTTCTTCTGTTTGTTTATTGGCGTTGAAAATGAAAATACCTTCCGACATGTGCTGTCAAATTCTTAAACTGAAACTGGATTCTTGACTGAGCGATAATTTCTAAAGAATTATCTTTGTTCGTTACAACACCATAACATTTTTTCCTCCAGGAAGAAGAAACAGTCATTCAGACTAACCAAGATTCTGTAATCTTTAATGTTCATGCGCGTATCTTTTGGACTTTTTCAAATTTTATTAGAACTCTGTAAGGCTTTCCTAAACTTGTTCAAGACTCGTTAATATTGTCCAAAACTAGTTTCGTACATTTATGACTATTTCAGGCTTAATTATGGCTTTAAAACGCATAATCACGAATTTTCAGGATTCTTTTCAAAACTCGTATAAGACTGCAAGACTTCTTAAAACCGACTAAGTTCCTTCGATGCTAATTTAAGGCTTCCTCAGCTTACTTAGGACTCTGTAACGCTTTGGTACAAAACTCACGGATTGTTCAAAGTTCAAAAATTCGTACGACGTTTCTTGATTTTATTAAGACTCTTCAAGACTAGATTGTGATACAAATAGCAAAATTCTTTCATACTTGCTTAAGGTACTAGATATCGATACTTTTTAAAGCTATTCCAATTTAAGACTTCTTTTACGATTTTTATAACTCTACCAAACCTGTAAGCTACGTATTCACATTCTGCTAGAATTAAGATTAATCCACTTTTGAAGCCGTTTCAACACTTATCCAAGATGTAAGACTCGATATGATGCTTGTAGACTTGTTCACAGCTTTCAGGACTCATTCTTGCTTCTTTGAGACCTCTTTGAACTCTTCAAGACTCTGAAAGACTTATTTCAGTCTCGGTAAGATTTTACAATTTTTTAAAGCGTTTTCAAATTCAATTTTCTCCTTTGGGAAGGTTCAATTACTCCTCTTGATCCTTGTTTATCCGCACCTGTTATATACGATGGTCCTTCTTTTTTGGCGAAACCCCCTTTAAATTTTATACCCGAAGTCCTGAAAAAATGTGAGTCGCCAAATTTCAGGGTCATCAAACAATGTTAACTCGACTCCTGAAAAAATATATCTTTAATTTGAAGTTTATTTGTGGGTTTTTGAATCATATCAGGATTGACCCCCCCCCCCCCTCAAAAAAAAGAAGGAAAATGTCAAGATCTTTTTTTTATTATTATACCTGAAGTTCTGAACAAATAACTGTGAGTTGTCAGATTTTAAGATCATTGAACGATTTTAACCCGATCCCCAAGAAAATATATGTTTAAACTACAATTTACCTACAGGATTTGTATCATGTAAGGAGTAAATCCCCTCCCCCTCCTCAAAAAGTTGGACAGTCAAGATATTTCTTCTTCTTTTTTATTGCTTTTTTTGGATGTAAAAATAGTCATCTTCCTGAAGGTTTTCCGTGGGGAAGTATTTGCCCCCTCTTCTGAAAAATCAGTCACGCTGCCGGTCTGACTTCACCATTTTTAAAACTGAGCTATCTCCTGACCGCTTACAGTGGCCGAAATTTTTTCGACATCTCACATTTCAACAAATCAAGCAGATTCTCGAAAAATTGGCAATAGTTTGGCTCCTTGACTTCAACTTCTCTCAGTAAGACTTCAAGGCGAAAGGAGAAGAAGGAGGAGATAAACAGGGATTCAAGGAGGTGAGTGGGAAGGCTCAGGTCCATAAATTACTTGCAAAGTTGGATTCGGTGACCTTAAAAACTATTGTGAATTGATCTCACAATCATAAGTATTCTGCGGGCTGAACTTCTTTTGGTGGTACCCCAAGGTGTCAAATTTGAAGCTTACCCCCGAAGTCGAAACCGGTGGCCATGAAAGCCAATATATTGACTCCAATTCCAAATTTTATTTTTCGTACGCTCTTTCCTCCGTCTTGAAACTTTACTGTGAGGGGGTCAGAAGCATCCGGGTATGGCGATGCACGCATGCTAAAGTGGCCCTTGAGACACCGCACCCCCGGCCTCAGAATTACCCTTTCGAGTATCGCATTAGTGGCCGGAGGGACGCTTTGAGGCCGTCCCGAGCCCCCATTTCGCCTTCCGCTTCCGATTCATGCGTCCTGTAAGGGCCACCATGGGGTCCCCTACTGACCGAGGTTCGCGCTCCTAGCACTAGCCTGAAAATTTCAGGTTCCCCCATAGCCAGACGCGCCTCCTACTCACTCACCACTCACCTCATCTTGGTACGTGTGGCGATGCAGGAAGGTGTTAGGAATAATAGGTTTGAGCAAAGTTTGTATTTTTAGCTACGAAACTTCATTCTCCAGGAAACTCTAAAAGCTTATAAGTGTGGAAAGGAGAGACGAACCTTTTCCACAAATTTAGCTTTAAGTGGGCGTGAATCTTAGTAACATATTACTCAACGGACTCGTGCACATAATTTTATCTAATCAAATTTTATGTAGACGTATTTTTGTGAACAGTTGGAATCGTCATTACTGAAATAAAAGAGAAGACGAACAATAGGCGTGTGTTTAAAAAAAAGGAGAACATGTACATTTTAGAAGAGTAACAGGCGGACCTATATTTCAATTTTCGCAAATTATAAATGACAACAAAATTGCGTAGCTTCGACAAGTGTTTTAGAGGTACTATTTGTCCTAAACACGAACGACTTTCTTTCATGTGTGCAACGTTTTTGAATCAACCTGAAGATTCAGTAACTGACTTTATGAATTTCAGTATTCGAATTCTGTAACTCACTATCCGAATGATGACGGATAAATCTATTATTTGCTTGTTTTGTATCGCTTTGTCAACAACAGTAAGTTTACCGTCGCGACTTTGAATTTTCACTTATGAAGGGGGAACTAAGGAGGAGAGGGCAAGGGGCAGAATTGAAATCCTCGAGGAAATCAAAAATGTATACCACCTTGGAGATTTAAGGAGAAAAACGTGTTTTCAGACTGAGTTTGTCCCTCCGAAGAAAAATTGTTCTGATTCCCAAAATCTTGGATATCGTTACCACCAGCGCAGGAAGGTCTCTCTCTCGGGAGGGGTTGGGGGTTGTCGTTACAGCACGTATCCCGTCATCTTATTGCTGTAATTAAGGCGCTAAAATACAGTCTGGAATGCTCCAGGCGTCCTAACCCCCCTTCCCGTTTATACGCGGGTGGTCATTACTAGAATTCAAAATTTTCAGTAGATCTTCTCAGGTTTCACAATTTGCAGGGTTCTTTCATCAGCGCTAATAATTTTCACAATTCAAATTTTTTTTTTTGTTTGGGTTCTCAATAACCACAATCTACTATTTGCAGCCTCACAATCTCGATTCTCCATTGTTTATTTAGTTCACAGGAGAGTCCACTGCATCGGTTGATCCATTTCTGGTAACAGGCAGCAAGGCTGTCACGATTGAACCCAAAGCTGCAGCGAAGATAGAAGTAAAGCAGTTAGCTCCGCCGCCAGCGACCACCGACGGCAAAGCCGGATATGTCGTCTCAAAACTAAAAGATGTGGTCATTGGTCGTATAACTAAATTTTTCCAAGCTCCTCCTGGAAATATAATTGTTCAACGTTTGGAAGAGGGTACATACGAATGTGAGGGAGGCACGTGCACGCAAACAGACACGAAGCAGATAGACTCGGATCAGTACAAGATGGCTCGATCAGGGGTAAAACAACTTAAGGTAGGTCATTTTTCGTCAATTCAGCTGACAGTTGTACGAGTATAACTGTGGTCACCTCACTCATCACAGGTACTACAATATGTTCTCACAAACTTTCTGAATTCTCACTAACTGCATTCAAAACGAAAATAGAGACCAATAAGGTACGTAGCACAGTTACTTTAACAAAAAAAAAAAAAAAAAAGGAAAAGGCTGTTTAGTTGGTCTTGAGTAAATTTTAAGAATACCTAAACGAGTTTCATGAAATAGCTTTGAAAAGTCTCTCGATTGAGTTTTGAGAAGTCTTAAATTTGGAAGCTTTTAAAAGAACCTATACAAACCTTCGGAGTCTTTTTGGAAACATCTGGAGTAATCTTTAAATAAATACGTTTGGAGGGGTTTTAAAAGAGCTTGGAAGGCCTCAAAGAATCTGATAAAGGCTATAGGGTGAGCCTATCCTAGAATTTTAGTGTTGAAATCCTTGACTAAGTGGAAGACTTAGAAAAAATTAATACTTTCGTAGGTCTGAAAGAGTCTGAAGTGAGTCTTGAAGAGTGTTAGAGAGTCTTACAGTTCAATCTAGCGTGAACAGAAAGTTTTCCTGAGGAACAGGGGACGCAAAAATGTTGTCGGTAAAATAATGGCGGGTCTACAAAATTCTGTTCCAATTTTGACTTGACAAGCAAAAAACAAAGGTCTTAGGTCTAAAATGTTACTAGACAAGCTCTAAAATTTTCTTTTCCCTCGCTTCGTTAAAACGCCAAATTTTTCAGAGCGCTTCGACATTCACGCAATTTTTTGAGAGTAGGTATGTCGGCGACGAAACGTAACCGCCAAATTCGGATAACGTTCAAATTTAGCGGCCAAAATTAAGTAGGATTGATTTGTCGCCACGAATTCTTTAATTTTTGAAAATTTCTCCCTGCTATAAATCATCGTGTTATTCTCTGGACGCAAAATTTCTCGGAGAACTTTCGCGCCGGGAGCGGATGGAATTGATTCAGTATTTGTGGATGAATTCAAACCCATCATTTTGAATTGAATTCGGGTCCTTTTTCGACCAATTTTACTCAATTTTACGCAATTTTTTGAGCCGAAGCGTTGTTGCCAAATTCGAACAATATATTCGGATTCAGGAATAAGCTATCTGTCGACTCAATTCTCAGGCTCACATGGAGAGGGCTCCCCGCGATTGATGCTCAAATTCTAAAAATTAATATTAATTCCCTTAAGAACTTTAAATTTTTGAAATACGGATTACCCTCGTCGAGTTTGCTCAAACGTGGTAGACTTTTTCTTAGGAATATTTGAAACCGATCTGCGGCGTATACTAATAGAAACATTTTTCCACCAGTAGTAGGACCACTTTAATTTCCATCTACCTTTCCCTAGGACTTTCTCCCTCAACCCACCCCCCTCCCCTTGCTCCTCAGATATCATATATGTAAACACGTGTATTTTTGTTTAAGTGGTTTTATATTCATGAAAGACATTTATAGTGGAACTTGTAAGCGTTTTTAGAATAATTAAATCCAATTACCATTGGGGGAGCTCGAGGTTACTAGTTTAGTTTTAATATCAGTCTGGCACAAAGTTGAAAACTGTGGGACCAGGAGGGAATTTAGGATCGAAATGGCCTACAATACAATATTATTTGTACGTTATACGTAAGTTCGAAAAGTCGCTGAATTGGATATCAACATCGATTTGATTCAATTCGGAGAACTGAGGAATCTGTGGGTAGGGATGGGACTGAAATGGAAAATTAGAGAAATACAACATACGGATGTTATTTTTGTGGTTTCCATGGTCGCTGAGCTCGTATTTGATATCAGTTAGACCTTATGTTGAAAACTGTGGTACCAAGAGAAGCGTTTGACAATGCTTTAAAATACAATAATATAGGCATCCAATCTTAGACTCTCAAAGTCGCTGAGTTCCATCGATTTCACTTAATATTGAGAATTGTGGCACCTCGGCGGAGAGTTAGACTGCAATGGAAAAATTTGAAAAATTCAATATATGCACGTCATTTTTGAGATTCTCAGGGTTGCTAAGCTCATTTTTGATATCAAGTTGACCGTAAGTTGAAGATTATGGTAGGTACCAGAGGAGTAGGTCGACGGCCAAAACGCCCTAAAATACACTGGTACCTAATTAGAGGATTTTGAGGTCGGTCAATTCGACTTCGACATTAATTTGAACGAAATTTAAGAAATCGGGCAGCTGGAGTGGAGGGGCAAAACGAATGAATACAATACGAACATCGGTATTGGGATTTCCAAGGTCGCCAAGCTTAATCCTAATATCAGTTTGACTTCACGTTGTAAATTGTGACACCAGCGGAGAAGATCGAGCTTAAGTGATGCCAAAATCTTGTCCAATGACCTTTTGAAAACCTGATTTGACATCCATATTGTATTTTAGGGATTCTCAATTGTCACCTCCTTCCTTGGTACTATAATTTTCGAATTACTGTCACTCTAATATCAAATATGATCTTAGCGACCACGGAAACCCCTGAAATGACATTTATATTGTATTTTTCCATTTCATCCTCCATCTGGTGTCCCAGTGCTAAGAACTGAGTCAAACTGACGTTAAATCTAAACTCGAAAAAATATGCTATGAAAGCTTTATCGAATTTCAAAAATACACTATTTCGTTATCTGGGGGGGGGGGGGGCTAGGGAACAAAAATTCGCAGGGGTGGATTGTTGGGATTACGCGGAAGCACCGATCTGCCAAATTTACATTCATACTTACTCAAGACCCTGTAAAATGAGGAAAAAAGTCAAAAACTGTAATTTTTTGCATAAGGTATGTGTTACTGCGAGTTGCTTTAGGTTATTTTTCAGTCAGTCCCCTCCCCTTCGCGTATTCACGATGTTTGGAGGGTAGATTAAAAAAAAAAAAAAAAAGCGCGAATCAATGTTATAGAGAATCCGGTGTAGAATAATTTTCACCTGAAAACTTTTTCATAAATTTGTTTTTCGACATTTTCAAGAAAACCGACTTCAAATGGTTCAACTCCTCCTAAGAAATTGATATACTAGGAGAGTCAGCTTTTTGAGGGTAATCGAGAAATTATTCCGAACAATTGTTAAAAAGCAAATTTCTTATTGTAAGTAGTTACTTCATCACAATTTTCTAATTTTACTGGCTTAGTGTCCCAAAAGGCATCTATTTCCCCCTACGTTATAATCATCCTATTTAGACACCTATTTACCGCACTGACATGTTCGATCTTCGCAGAATCTGGCGGAAACTATCAGAATAAAAAGAGGTAATGCGCTAACGAGGATAGCCAACAGAGGACCACCGTACACGAAGCCACCGAAACCTCTGCCTCGTATTCGAACTTTCAAAATGGATGGATTTTACGAAGAAAAAGAAGAAAAACAAGCTCAGAAAACACATCATGATGCTGATGATAAGCTCGAGACGCTGGTGTTCTGATTCCACAAAGTTCGTGGTTCATAATTTTAATGTTCGCAGTCTTTTATTTACCCTATACCCGAGAAACGTCTTCAGCCCGGCTAATTTAAAATTTCGATCGTTTTTTTCAACATCGACGTAATCTAAATTCAAGCACGACGACTACCGTCAATTTAAATAAAGTGGGGATCAGTTGTGCGGTGTCTCTCAGCGAGGTAGCTATACATATTATATCCTCATAGCTGATACCCTAAACTTCGGTCGTATATGTAATGTAACTGACACAAATTATTTTAGGTAATATATTATTTAATTGAAAGTGAATAATAAATACACGTTATATTATACAACAACAATTACACGAAGCGAACTTTGATTTTCTAGAACCACTGATACAAAACATAAAGATAAGAAAAGTAACATGAAAGACTTTCAAGTATGATCATATATAAAAAGAAAATACGCTTACGAATATTTCTAAGCCTCCACTGGCGGTCGATTATTCTTTCATTGTACATTCGTAGTCTCGTTCTCGATTGTACATTTCTGTAGAGGCAGTTGATCGCGATAGTAAAAGTTCGAGGATTCCGAAAAGCACTCACTATCTGTAAAGGAGTAATAATGACATTCTAACAGGTACGCAATTCGTAAGCAGTTTCAATTTGAAAGAAAATAAGTAAAATTGACTCAGTCGTAAAAGCGGTTTTCCCTTTCAACAGGTACTAGGTCAACCCATCGAGAATCGTTTTCTTCGAGTCCCAAGTCTCGTCCATCAATTGGTGCAGTTTCACAGAAAACAGCTGAGACAGATTTTCTATAAAAACAACGTAGTCTGAAGGGTAGAATACCAAGAACTAGCTCCCAACGATTTCAGTTTTTGCACTTGAAAACAATACTATGTTTGAAGGGGCAGATCCTCAATTATCGATAAATAATGCGGGGAGAATGTACGCGGGGAATTCCACTCAGACCTAAAGCGTATTTCGTATCGAGACAAATGAAATGATACGATCTAAAATGGCACCATGGATTTAGAAATTTCTAACATCAAGTATTATAAAATATGAGACAAAAAGGAGAATAACAATACAACAATCAACGTTTTTGTAAATTATAAAAACAAGATTAACTACAGTTAACTACAATTCTACGGTATTAATCATAGAGATAAAAAATACAGCTATTTACCGATAGTAAATATTAATGAAATGATCGATCATAAATAGCATATAAATGTAACATTTTTCTAAACTGAAATCGACCGATTGCGTTTAAAATGAAATTTAAAACCGAAACAAGGAAATAAAGAACAGAGTTCTTCGAGAAAGGAAGGAAATTTATTAAAATATACACGGGAGTAACTCTCATAACAGGAATACGATATCGTATTCTCGGCTGGTGAGATGAGAAAACGAGTCTATACTACAATGGTTCAGTGTGCATCTATATTGGCCTAAATAGGTTCCAAAAGTGGGAGTCAGAAAGAATAAGAAATCAACACGATATTTTTCAAAAAGCTGAGAAGCTACGAGGGAAGAATTCATCCGTCATTTTCGATAAAATACGAAAATCATAAATGCAATAACAACGCCCATGTTATATGTGAAATATTCTACGGAAGTTGATTCGGTATTTCAGGATCACAGTTTAAGTGAAAAGGCAGAGGAGAGGGGGCTACAGTCGCAATTCCGCAGCAATAAATAATGTCAACTGAATACCGGAAATGGAATACCATATTCCGTGAAACGGGGACACGGCTGGAAATGCGTGATATTTTGGCTTTTTCGAAAAGTAAACGCATTAAGTTCGCAAAAAATGAAAAAAAAAAAAAAAAAGCGAGAACGTATTAAGAAAATACAAGTCAACAGTAAAATTCAACATTCAATCGCGTTCGCGCAACAACACAAAAAAGTAATAAACAAAGTAAGAAGTAAAAGTTGAACCAAGAAACTGTTACTATACAGGAGGACATGAAACTTACTTCGTATAATGAACACTGGCTAAAAATTCAAATAATTAAAAAATAACATATCATACAGACACATTTCTTAATACAAATTCAATGAGATACGCGCGAGAACTTACAATATTACATTATTGGGTTATTCAGCTGCTTGTCATCGGAAAGCTTCCCATATTGCCTACGAATCAAAAACGTAATCGATATATCAGCTTAATTGTACAAGAAATCAAGTAGTAATTATTGATGGTAATGAGACAATGTACGTGCTAATCGACAAACATTTACAATAACACGTGCATTCGATATTCACGAAGGAATCATCTTTCATCGAAACATGGGTTGGTTATTTCACTGAAAACTCTTTTCCTCCATTATCTTGAATTTTTCAAGCGACAGTTCAAATGTTTTGATTAGAGCAGGGGCGTCGTTCAGAAGGAGGACTCTGATCTAATTTTTCCAACAGTAAGGATGCTGAGATCATTAAAAAGAAAGAAAACATTTTAATTTTTTTTCAATTTCGTCGACTGATGCAATGAGTTTTTTCAAATTTCCTCCTCCTAGCATGTTATGGAAAAATGACAGGCAACATACGTTTTCTAACTGGCAAGTGTTTGAAGAACTCCCTCACTCCTCCCTTGGGTAACTTCCAACAGAACTTACGGAAAACTGTCAAGCAACGTCCAACCTTCTTCAAATAACAAGTGTCCGGAGGACCGTCTCATTCTTCCCTAGGCACCCTCAGAACCTACCGCTCATTGAATGCAGTAAAATCATAACTCAAAATACACCGTTTTTCAGTTACCTATACACTGAGACTGTGTTTCCTTAGATTTTGAAAATGACAAAATGACAAATTTAAAATATTATACAAAACATAACATTTTTCATTCGAAAAACTGGATACCACAACTACAGTCAATCAAATCTTTTAAATCCTTTCTCAAAAATCACGACTGAGTAACGACAGTTTTACATTAATGAGCGATATGGAAAACTGATAGGCAAGGAACTTTCCGAATTCAAGAATCTGCATTTCTCGCAGTAAAGGCGAAAACTCTACTGTTCATTAAACATCCACAAATGGCGTTAAAAAGGAGGTAACATGGCATCAAGTTTTCTATTACATAATTTAAAGAGCTGGCAGCGGCACTCCCGGGTTCGTAATCCACGATCAAATTCTGACTCTCCGTCAAACTAAAAAAACTTACTGGAGTCATCGAAGGTCGTTTTTCGAATGCATTCAACTTTAAACTTAATTTAGTGTCCAGGTTGGAGTGTGAAGTGAACTTGGTAAATTCTGTATTTAGGGTGTGCCAATTCACAATTTCTTCATTTTGTAGTCCAAAGCGCTTTCGGCTGTTACGCCACCATCAGGGTATTCCACTGAAGATGGCATAACAGCCGAAAGCGCTCTGGACTACAGAAGAAAGAAATTGTGAATTGGTACACCCTACATACAGAATTTCAACTTAATAGTACATGGAAACGCACACAGCTGTCTATCCCAAATTTCAAGTTACTCCTGAGTTTTCAGACACAACATTTTTCGATCCTTAAAGAAACATTTTTCTTCTTCAGGTGTTGTATCCGTGGCTGGAATGTAGGCGATCGCGGTTCTGATGCGCGCAGATCTTGTATTGGACGATCCAACAGAGTTACCCTGCCTAGCCTTTCTAATTCAAAAAAAAAACAAAAAACGCAGAGGATTGATTCGTGAAACACCCCACGAAATTTCGATGTCAAATATTCTACTTCATTTTCGAATAATACTTGTTTTCGGGTTAATTAAATTAAATAACGATTTTCGAATTTACCTACTAAATCATTGTTCGCACTCGCGTCATTTATTCTTTTCAATTAACTGTGCCCAATATACATAGAAATTCGTACATCTGCAGGCAAATTTCAACACAAGATATTTTCAACATGAAAGAGTCGGTCCGCAATTTAGGGAGGCCAAATTCATCTACGAGCGATTCTTCTAGAATAGTTAAAAAAGAAATCAAACAAAAGCCTCACCACATCCAACATTTGGATCCTTCGGACTTTCGGTGGTGTTCGCGCTGGCCGGAGTCGACGAATTCTTTGCCATCAGTTTCTGTCGCACTTCCCGGATTTTCAACTGCAATGATGCTTTATTGGGAAATAAGTTGGAATGTTCGGACTGAAAAAAGAACAAATTTCCTTCAATTGCAAGAAATCCGCAGCAAGGGGAATGTTGTACCATTTTCAGAAAGTAAGTCAGAAACTAAGGGGCTTCGCTTCCAGCCTAGCTGTCGATTTTCTATTGGGGGCTGCATGCCTTACTCTCTGTTAAGCTGTCCGACTGTCTATTGCCAATCTATCGACTTTTCTGTTAGGCGTTATAGCAGACCGTAGCCATTTTTTCATCTGTTTTGCTGGTTGTTCCCGTGAAATAACACATTTACTCTAACAACTCATTAGATTGCAGGCAGACAACCCACCCAGTATTTCTCCGGCAGTCGACTTTTTAGTACATAGAATAGAGAAAAAATGAGGAAAAGGCGATTTTCAGATTTCTTAGGAAGGGAAGAGGTAAATGCAAGGCATCCCCTCGCCTACAAAAAATAAATGTTAGGTTGAAGATAATTCGTACACAAATAATTGGCACGTACTTGAAAAACGTTGGTCGCTTGAGTGGAAGGAAAATATCCGTACTCGTGAAACAACTGCATCACCAGATGTCTCCGCTGCTCTAAAACTTTTCTGTGCCCTTTTTCACCGGAGGAGTCGCTGCGACCGGGAGTCCGTGGTGTTCTGGGCGAACAATCCCAATTCTCGAAATCGGTGGCTGAAAAGACGCACAAATTAGTTCCACGTTTGCCAATTACAAAGTCTCAATATTCGAATGCGTACGCGAGTGATCGGCACCTTCTAATTGTTCGACGTTGAAGTTGGGCCCAAAAAACGTATCGCCGACCAATTTTCCTGATTTCGGCGCGGTATTAGCCGAAGAATCGCCTCCGCTCGTGTTTTCTTCATCTGAAATGAAAAAGAATGCTTCAGTCTTGGTTAACCGTCGCAGTCGAGACTTCGATAGACACGTATATAAATTCATTTTCCGCTGGACTGAAACAGCCGACCATAGTCACGAATATTTGGTAAGACCAGGCAAATTTTAGGGATGAATACGGTGAACGTGAATGAAGTTTCGCGGTGCAGTTGGAGACTTTAAATATGCGAGAATCAAAAGAACAAATGGGGGCGAGAAGGCGCATGGCGAGATTAGGGGTACGCCTATCACTAAAAAGGATTACATTTCAAAATTCCGCCCAATTTGCAATCGTGACATTAGTTCTTAAAGTATATAATCGTGTTTTGGTCGATTAAAAATGTACTGAAAACAAACTAACAACTACCGGATACTCTCTGTTGCATCGTCTGTTTGTTCCTCAAAGCCTGTGGCGTGTACACCTGCGGACTCGAAGCAACTGATATGGCACTAGGTGACTGACATTCGTCTGGTTTGAACTGTGGCAAGCATATGAACTTTTGTTCGAAGTTTACTTGTTCCAGCACTCTGCGAGACAAAACAACATTCGATTAGCCCCGAATCATAGGACTGATATTGATCAAGAATCTCAACACGCATCACCTGTCCATGCCGTCTTCGATATTCTTCTTGAAGAAACTCATTCGTTTAGCAGACGGCGACTCGAGCACGGTCGAATTTTCTTCGCTCTCCGTATTTTCCTTCTTAGCGAAAGTTGACACGGTTTGAGGCACGCTGTATTGTAGTTTTGGAGAGACGATGGTAGAGGTAACCGTGCTGGAGGGAGAGAAGGACGCGGACGGAGAGAAAGACGGAGATGAACTTGTTGGCGTTGTCATTGCTAAAACAAGAATAGATTAATGCCAATTTGATAAACGCGATAAATAGTAAGTATTTTCTTACCAGGAAAAGAAACACTTACCAGCCATGGACAGTCGTCTTTGTAACGGAGCCTTACCAAGTTGGGCAGGAGTGGGAGCTAATACAAACGGTTTCTCTCCGGCGGTGCTGTCAGTAACATTTGTGACTACGACTGAGGTTTGAAGGCCTCTGGACGAGCTAGCCTGCAAATAAAATAAAGAAAAATTACAGTCGATTGTTTTAGACTGCCGCAGGAGAAGCTTTCGCTGCTGTTTCTCGACACTGTCATTATTTTCAATAATTTGCACCTGTTCGTGTTTCCGATTCGAGGAATCACGTTTCAAAGTTCCATCCATCGGGGTTTGATGAGCATCATTTTGAGACGGTTCTTCGGCACGTTTTTCTGTTTCGCATAAAAATGAGCACGCATTAGAGTTAATAGGGTAAAGTGAACTGTACCAGTAATGGCATTTTGATTGTACTGCACAATCATCAGTTCATAATGGTTACCCCGAGATCGAGAAATAGAGCCAAAATTCCAGAATTTTACGATGAAAAGGGAAATACATCGAGATCATCCAGAAAAAATTGGATTGCAACGTTTACGGCAATAGGGAAACACTTCTGAATGTTCATAGCCAAAGCAGGAACATTTCAAGTTTTGTATCTTCTTATGTTCAAAAGAGATTTCTACTCACCTACTTACCACAGCTTTACAAATTCTATAAAGAAGGGTGTTAACAATCGAATTAAAAATAAGGGACTCTGGAGGACTCACTGGAATTCTAAAGTCATGACCAGTCTTAAGGAGATACTTATTAACCCTGTGTTTGACTTCGGTAAAGCCTATTTTCAATTCAACTAGGGTTCGTTAAAACGCATTCAAACTCTGCTGAGAATCAGACAGACACCATCAGGGCTACTTGGGGTCTACGCATACTCCCTCAACATAATATGTATTATTTTGAGGGATTTTTCTGTTGCTTTTTTAGTTTTACAGGATTCATTCACAGATAATCTGAAATAACGTCATCAATTCAACTGGTACTTCAAAAAAATGTTGTAGCTTTAAATTTTGGAAAAATTTTCCATCAAAATTGGGAGCTAGCGGATCGTAGCTCGTTAAGAGCTATTCAAACTATGTTGAGAGTTCAACAGACTCCATTAGGATTACCGACAACTTCAACTCAATTTCTGATATTCAAGGCTTCCTTTCTTAGGTACACAAGATTAATTTTAGAAGAAACTGAAAAGAAAATTCATCACTTTAACAACCCAGGGTACTTCAGAGAAATGGTATTTTTGACTTTAACAAAATTGGGGCTTTCAAAGTGGCTGGTGGACCATCAGGTCATTATCAAAGCTATTGCTGCATACGTAAAGCAGATTCAGCATCAGTACTCACCATATTGCAAAACTGAATGATAATTGGACGATTTGATATTCGATTCTGTGATCATTCTGTCACTGTCTTCGGTTCTGAAAGACGAAATCAAATTTTACAGTACACCTGCTAGTTCTGCAATTCAAGCATGATGAATCGTATTCCGCCAATCTTACTTTATAACAGCGCACGAAACATTCGGCTTGCTAACGATTACAGTGGCTGCGCTAGTATTATAATTTTCAACCACACAGACCGGAGTTGACCTAGGAGTGTTCGTGTCGTGTCTGGTGGTAATGGTTTCTGCGTAAACAAAAGGACGCGTAATGAGAAAACGACTCAGATGTACAAAACAAGCCACAAATCGATGGTCACGTACCTGACACAGGTAACTGAAATCGTTGTGCCGTCGGTACGTATATATTATGAACTTGATTTCCACGCACGACGTAATGCAAAGTGTTCTCCGGTACGTTGGAAGTCGCAGTCGGCGAATTGACCGGCTGCTCCACTTCCACGTTAATTCTGTTCTGCTTCAACAGTATATTGGTCAGTATCTGCGCGGGTTCTGCTGGTTTTATGAACGCTAACGTCAACGGCGGCTGCTGATAGCTAATCGACACTGGAGTGTGCGGCGAGCCGGATGACGTTTGCAAAATTGACGACACCGGAATGGTTTTCACAGCCGTAACTTGAGCCTGATGTGGACTTTTCAATAGCAGTGACTGAGGAGTGAACACGGCGTTGGTTATGATCGAGGCGGTCGCAGTCTTCATCGTAGAAGGGCTACTCGACGCGACACTCGAGGTAGGATTGATGATCGAATAACCCGGGGGCAGCGTCTTGATTTCTTGGATCTCTGTGAACAGAAGACGAGCAATAGGATAACTGGGACGAATAAAATTATCGCATGTACGAGCAGAGAGAAAGTTAGGGATCAGTGCCAGCCATCCTGAACAGAGAATCGACTGGATCCGGTTACCTCTCTCCCTACCAAAATAAGTAATAATAACGGTGCGAGGCTAAAAAGACGCTGTGACACAACTGAACACTACCTACACATCAATGTAAAACAACTCAACAGTCTATGTAAGACCTGCAGAGGAGGCAGCATTGAATAACGAACAACTATGACAAGGTTTACCTGGTTGAGCTTGGGCATTATTTGGTTTGATTAGAATATTGGAGATCGGCTTGGTAACGAATCTAAATGAATGTAACGGAGTTGCTTGCGAAACAGTGGTATTTGTTCCATCTTGACTCGGTTTCGACCAATGCACGTTCGAATGCATTAATTCACTCGGCACCGTATTGCTGCTACTTCGAGCTACGTTCGTGTCCACCTTGATGGGTGAATTGATGATGGATGAACCGATCCAATTGTGGTCAGGTGAACTTTTCCACACTTCGTGTGGACTTTGCGCTTCCGAAGATACAGTGTTCTTTAAAACCTAAGATATAAACGTACGAGTCAGTAATACATCGAAACAGTGGGTCTGGAATAAGAGTCGATGAAACATACCTTAGGAGATACAGGATGAAAAGCTGACGCCCCGGCTCGACTAACGGCTGGCGGATACGAGTACGAGAACACAGTACTGTGAGGAGAATCTTCTTGCGAAGTATACACCCGGGCACTCTCGTGTTTCGAAACGTTCTTATTTTCGTTATTCCTAAGCAAACCGGAAGTTATCAAATCTGTCGAACGAACTCGATACGTTACTGTTCAGCGGCTTAAGAAAATTGAAATACCTAGAGATCTTTGGTTTAAGTCTCAACGCATCCGAACCAGCTTTCACTGGGCTGTAACGCTGCTGCGAGTATCCTCGATTTTCGGGTGCTGATTCGACGTCACTTTGCGATTCTGTATCCGAATCCGTTACCTTTTCTTTACATTTCAGATCAATGTGAGCTGCACCGTCGACTGATGCGATCTGAAAGATACAAATGTTAATGATTATTAGATTCACTTAATTCAGCAGACACGAACGTTAATATGTTACTGATTTTCCATGAACATCAATTTCAAAACCTGTTTTCAGATCAGCTTCTTGCAGCTAGGACTCATTCCAGAATGTTTGAATACAGTGAAATTTATTCACACTACCTCGGGACTGATTGGTACACGCATTAGCATTTACTCAGTCAACTATCTTAGGTTTGATTGTGGTAAGTTCGTTAGCATTCATTCAGTCATTTTAAACTCTCCTTGACTCATCACGGTTCGAAGTCATTTAAGCTTTTGATAAGACTCATTCAGATTCCACTAATTAAGGATCATCCAAAACTTCTTGAGGACTCTTTACGGACTCACTAAGAATTTCCATAAAAATTACTCGGTCTCTTATCAAGAATCGTCCGACTGCCCTTAGAATCTGTTGGAGCTCATCTAGATCCAGCAATAACTCGATCAGATTCATCCAGATCATTATAAAACCCATCAATATTGCGTTAAAATTCGTTAGTAAGGTTCGCTGAGACTTTATTGAGACTCTTCAAGACTCGAGAGACTTGATACTTATTCAGATACTTTTCAAACCTTAGTTCTGTACTTCATTCTTCCTTCCCTACTTCCTCCGCATCTTTGCACTCGGGATGAAGTAGAAGGTTCACAGTACTCCCCTTGTTGAAGGTGGGTGAAGAAACGGGATAGGTGAAACTGAATAAGTCCACGGATGACTAAACAGACCGATTGCGGCAGGAAAGCGTGGGTGACACTAAGCGGTAGGTTTATAGCACACATATACGACAGTCGTGCATCGGATGTTCTTTCGTCCACTAAATGGGAAGAGATAGAGATATTTGCTTTTAAATTCAGCATCTCTGCGTCAGCCCCAGTTTTCCTGTGGCAAGGGAGGGCAGCAGAGCCCGAATTTCCACCACATAAAAATTATTTCTATTCTAATTTGGTATGTTTCATTCACAAGGATACGATTCACTTGGATATCGGCTGTGACATGATAACGTTGGCGGACGCGGCCGTCTTCACCATTACCATGTTCATCTCGCCTCTTAAAATCACAGGAATACGGGAGTAGCAGCGCTATCAAGTATTTCTGTCTAACTTATCACCATGGTCAAAATCGGGGAAGGATGAATAAAATTCTCTCATCATACTCTCAGCAGGAAAACCCTGAATTCTTCGATTTCTGACCGCTTCTCTCCTTAAAAGTAACGTTGCAAACTAAATTACGATCGCAATAAGAAATTACCATGCTTTGATCTTCTTCTGACTGATCATATTGTTTGTCCATATTGCAGCCATCCGCTTTCTCCACATCGTTCGCAGAAGTCTACGAAAAATTGATGAAATAATGCGTTGAATATCCGTATAGTAAAATAAATAAATAAATACAACAAACTGAAACACTTTCAATAGAGCAGGGAATACGTTTCAACAAGTCAGAATAACACATTGATAAAAATACTAATTTTCCATTACGGCCGTCAAGGCGTGTTCTGACAACAGCTTCACAAGATACGTTTCACCTTCTCAATATAGATTCGTAACAGAACAGAGTTTATTTTCAAGCCGTGCATTATTGCGTATACCTGAAAAATCATTACATAAGGACGAACTTACTGGTTCTGACTTGACGTCTTCTTGCATTTCAATGGTAACTTCTAAGTATTGTTCGTTATTGGACGATTCAGTTGGAACTGCTCCATTCAGATTTTCCTCAGAAATTCCTTTCATTTTGGAAGAACCAGTCGACGACTTACGTCGATCTTTATTGCACCATTTCCACTCAGGATGAGCCTTGAAGTGAGCTTCCTTCACCTAAAAAAATGTTGGTAATACATATCAGCATAACATGACACCGAAGGCAAATGTGGGAGCAAAAAACGGCCAAAGTGAAGTCAAACCAGAAAACGAGCAATTACGCCATAAGGTAACATTGTATATGGGCTCTTTTCTTGGCACATGCCACGACTGAACGTATTGATCTACGAACCTCCGAAGCTAATTCGTGATACTTCTGTTTTTCATCATGTCCCAAGGCATACCACCACTCTCCTAGTATCTTACTGACTGTACGATTATCTTGATTCGGATGCCTCTGGTGAACCAGAGCTCGATGTCGTTTGCTGAAGATCATAAATGCATTCATCGGTCGCCGGATACGTTCTCTTCGTCCCTGTTACCGATTACAAAATTATTCAAAGTTCAACCAACTTTATTTCTACGACCGGGTACTCAAAGTATAACGAGTAAACGATCCATACACAGAGAGGATCTTGCTCTAAATTTCGTTACCAATGATTGCAACGATCATCGTGACTTTCATTACCTTAATCAACGGACTCTGAGGACCTTTGCTATTCTGCAGATTCTGCAAAGCGCTCAGAGACTGCGTTCGTCGTTTCCCCGAAGTGTTGCCGTTATTATTTGCGTTATTGCTATTATTATTGCTGTCGCTGACCATCGGATCGTCGAGTAGTTCCTCCTGTTCCATTGGGTCGGCTTCGAAAACATCGTCGTCTTCATCCGCCGCAGCGACAAGTTCACCCAGAGGCGGAGATAAAGCCGGCGGAGCTGATAAAGGTGGCGTCAGTGGCGGCGTCGAATTTGTTCCCAAAATCGGTATCAACGAATCCCACGTGTACACGGGGAACCGAGAAACTTCCGGATTACCTGCAGTACAATCACTGGTTAATAAATTCTGCTTCGCCCAAAGTTCAAGATCACGGAACTTTCGACAAATCTACTTGTCTTACTTATGATAGTCGGAGTTTCCTTAGGAGAGTCTTCTTTCGAATTCGGTGCCGGCAGAACTGGCAGTAATTCTGTGGGCTGTAAAATTATCTGTTGGATCACCGGATTCCTGGAATTATTAGCAGACTGAGACGATTCAACGATAGGACCATTACTGTGAATCGGACCATTTGTAGCGCTCATAATGGTGGAAGAGTACGGTCCGTTTGACTGAGATTCCGATTCTGGCACACTCGTGACTTCTGTCCTAATTTTATGAACCTGCAATTTATTTCAGCGATTAAATAAAAGAAATACCATTTCATCTAAGAGTCAAGACCTCTGGATGCCTGGAAAGACAGCAAGCATTTCGGGAAAGACCAAAGGTACAGCGATATATACGACGGCGTTTGAATTACTTGAAGTACAGATGCTGGGATTCCACTGCTAACCAAAACAGAATGCTGAAAATTTGACGCGTTATTGGGAACATGGCTAAGGACCGGCGTCGATTGGTTGCGATGCTGCAGTTGCTGGGTAACAAGTGATTCTTTCGTAACGGTGTCGAAAGATTTTCGTAATATTCCAGCCGAACTCTGATCAGCCTGATAACAAAAAGATTTAGCATCTAAAAAATACAATCTTTAAAACGTAACTGAACAAGTTAATCAATTATTTGAAATAATTCATTAATAAAATTCAAAAAGTTTAATTCACCTCCGAAGACGTTAACGCCCTTTCTAAAATATTACTTTGTGAAATAGGTAACAAAACTGAAGGCTTTGATGTTTCAAATTTATTGGTCGTCGCAGTCATATACATCGGAATATTATGCACAGATAAGGAACCCACTTTTTGTGGAGAAATTCGTATAACGCTTGCCTGTGACTGCGATACATTATTTGAGCTGGTAGAAGAAGCATCGCCAGTTCTTGCTTGAGGCCTGCAATTCATCAAAACACACGATTAAAACCACACGCGGTAGATCATAGCTCCGAAACTAAAACAACAGTCTTGAACTTGAAACATCTTCAATTCTTCTGTAATCGAATTGGTAAAATTAATTAACCAAAACAAGTCGAGTTTTACTTGATCAAAGGTTTCGGAGTTATCTGCACAACAGACGAATGCTCGATGGTGGTCGGAGAGCTATGATTTCCCTTTATCGGTAAGAATGTGTACTTCGTATTACCGATATTCTGTACCACCGTTGAGGGTGACTGCAAACTAGCACTTCCAGGTGAATATGCAGGGGCACGCGGCGAATGGTATGTAGGCGTTCCACAACGAGAGCTGCCCAGCGATACTACAACAAGAATTGCAAAAAATCAGTTTACAACCAAAAACAAGCAAGTTTTCACAAACAGGAAGCGAGGGGAACGCATTTTTAGTATACAAATATATCAAGATGCATTAAGACAACATTAGGGCTTTTCAAGCTTCATAAACACCCTACATGTCAAGACTCTGTTCATTCAAAGTTTTAGAAAAGATAATGAAGACTAATTAAGACTTCTGAGACTCCCACTATCAGCGTGAGATTCAATTCGACTACCATGAGTTCAACATTGAGCCCAGTTCAAATACTCTAAAGAATATGTGTCGACAGACTCCATAATTTAATACGCTTCCGAGGAATTTCAACAGAGATAAAGTCATTCATACCCAACATATTGGCCGCTTCCGTTTCATCAGAATCAAATCTTCTGACTAATCGACTGCGTTCGTTACTATTCGGAGATGTTTCCGAATCTAGCGATGTTTCTTCACTCGTGTCCAATACACTTCTATTATTACGGCGATTCCTAACAAATAAATACTATATAAGAAACATTGAATTCGCTCGACTAATAAACAAATCTTCATAAAAGTACACGAGAACGAGCCAACACCTTGATGCAGTAATAAATGATTAGATTTGTATACAGATTATTGCAACAGATGCTGGTTGGTTCAATTCCATCAATAACTGAATAATGAGGAAAGAGTAAGACATTATGAAAGCACAATGACTATAAGGTAACAATTCAGTGATATAATAAGCTAAGTAATGATTCAAATTAATAGTTTTCTCAACTGTGAGAACATTCGCCCCATATGCCTTAATTTTCACCTGAAGGTTAAAACAACGTTAACAATTCAAAAACCTTCTGGGCCTAAAAATGGAAAATGACAGATGCTGGAAAATTTTCATCGACCAGAATTAATACCATTTACATTGACCAATAAGAATCTGGCACCAGGTGCAAAATCATATTATCGTATTCATAAAGTTAAGATTATCTTTTGATAATCCGTTAGACTAATTAGTAATTTTCAATTACTGTCGATACTCATTTGGATGCTTTATTACCTAACGAACATCGATGGCACGGTTGTTGCTGGTCGTAAATGACAATCTTTCAAATTCAGGTGTCGAGAACAATAACCACGGCGTTGGGACTCTTTCGTACAGCCATCTTTGGAACACAATCTTCTCCACTGCTTTCCGTTGAATTTCTTACGAACACCACTCGGCGTTGACACCACATCGCCTTTATTATACTTGTGCGGAGTTGTATTCTGAGATCCACTGAAACGAAAAAATAAAAAAATATGCTCTTCAAAAGCTCAAAATGATGGGTTTCATTTCCAGTTACTGCGAACAGTCAAGTGCTCATTGTCCGAACAACCGTCCAGAATATTATAATAGGGGCAAATCTTCCTAATACATAACACATGATGAATGCATGAGGATGTTTGAACATTTTCTTTCTAATCAGTACCGCGCCATTATGAAATGGCACAGTTGCCAAGCTTTTCCTGAACGTCACAAAAATAAAACAAGTTTTCAGTTTTCAAAGGACACAATACCATTTCCGTAAAATTGTAAGGAATATTACGTACGAAATCGACCTCAACCCTCACCGCACCCACCCGCAGCTGATAATATTCTCTATAATTTTCCTTTTGGAAATATACACTCGGTAGTGTTGTATGTATTTTTAGATATTGAATGCAATCAGACTTCCGAATTGAGGGGCTTTGCAGATAAAGCTCTGAGTCATACACTTTCTAGTATAACCAAATAACTTTCTACACCCCGAAGACTTCAAAGCGGTAACTCGCAATAAACACGTAATTCAAGGGGGGAAAGAAAGAAAATGAAACTTATATATTGTTTTGGAAATTTTTACAGATGAGGAAATCCAAGGTATAAGCCAACAAGAACGATTTCAAATTCAAAAGTTTACACTTGCAGCTTCCCGATACCTATATGTACTCGCAAGTTACTTGACTAAAAATCAACTCTTGGACATCATATTTTCCCGCGTTTGAATACCAAAATTTCGAAAACTCAATCGTCATTTTCTTTTATCATGTCAAACAACACTGGTTTTAAAGGCTTCTGATAAGTCTTGTGGGCCCTAAGGAGGAGTCTAAATGACTCTTAAATAAGCCCAAGCAAGTCATAACGGAATCAGAAATACTTATTGAAACAGTTCCAGCAAGGAGTTATAAGTAAGCCAATCCAGAGAGATAAAATGAATTTAGCAAAGCCTTTAAAAGACTGAAATGAATTTCAACAAATCATGAATAGAGCCTGGATAAGTCCTTGTGTGATAAGTACACACTCGGTAGTTCAGTAAATAAGCCAGCTTGAAGTAATCAAATTTACCTAGGAGTAGCCGGAGTGGATCTTGGCGTGTAATCAATGATACTGGACGTGCTACCGCGACTCTGGACACTGCTTCTTTTACTGCTGTTGCATGAGTGGTATTTCCCATACTCTGAAAATGAACCAAATCGTCAGCGAATGCGCTCGATAAAACCATCGATGCGAAATTTAGTAATTAGTAATCGTTTGCAGTACCGCTATCTAACGAGGAAAACATGATGTTCTCTCTTCTCATATCATCATCACTTTCGCTGTATTCGTCGACATGCCTTCGTCTCTGTTCTTCGACACCGGCACCGGGCGTAACTGCAGGAGGACAATTGGAGTGTAATGTGCCTGGTAACGGAGATGTGGCGGCGCTTCTGCACAAAATTCTCGACGATCCAGCATCCAAAGGCGCAGCTTGTGTCGGCTGATATACGTTCGACGAAGTTACTAAAACGCTGCCATTACTGACATTGCTCGACGGTATATTCCCGTATGGTAACGATGGCGGTGGAAGTTCGTTTTCAAGCTCGTCAGACCACGGTGGTTGCAGTAACCTTATATCGGCTCGATTGGCGACATATTCTTTAGTTTCAGGCCCCGTTAATCGAACCACAAATCTGACCGGAGACGTTAATATCTTAGTCACTACGCCCTCAACAAACACCCTTAGTACCATCTGTTTATCATCTATCAATGAGCCGCTAGTCCGGACACAAACTCTAACACCTACATTGACTTGGCATAGCAGAGGACTGGCGTCGCTGATAACATCGTACCTGCCGCCCTGCAGGACGTCCATAAATAGAATCAATTCTCCCTCCGGGCTGTTATCGAACTCTATCCAAATATTGCCAACAGTCGAGTCAGCTTTGCGTATAGTCCCTGGTAAATAAACGCCATTCCGTTTCGCCAGCACACGGTGATCAATCCATTCGTGTAAGGCGATATTTGGTTTATCCGACACAGCATTCCGCTCCGGAACATTATTAACGCTAATCGCTGGAACCGGGAAGCTTGCATTCGATTTATAGTACTCCTGAACAGGATCTACCTTGTTAGTTTCTAGCGCCTCCGAGTAGTATATGTGCGATGACTCTATCTTTGGAGGAGGTTTCGCAGCCGGAGACCTACTACCGCTTCCAAAATTGACGTTTATACTAGAGCTATTACCACAGGTATTACTCGTGTTACTACTGCTGTTACCAACGCACGAGTAATCGACAGCGATTGACTGTGGCGGGATGATATTCAAAGCGTAGTGGCTAGTGGTTGATACTGGAACATTGTTTTCTGGTTTAGAATAATCTTCTACTAACGTGCTGAGATCATATTTTCTTTTTTTAGGTAAGGTTCGGACAGTGGATAACGAAGACGACGGCTCTCGGGTTTCGGAAGCAGCGGAATCATTACACACAGTCTGCGGGTTACGAGTTTCCGTTTTCATGCCGTTGTGTAGAACATTCACCGGTCCGGAGTTCGATTTCATGGCAAATCACTGACGGTTAATAGAAAGTGCAATAGAATTTGAAAACAAAATAACTATATCGGTGAGCTTTCGTTCTCATCTCGATTTCGTATGGGTACTGGCACATATGAATTTACAAAGGTGGCACACAGATATCACATTATATCCATCGAAAGTTGGGTACAACAACTGGTGTTTGATACGACGGTTTACTCAAATGGATTTGAACACCTGAAAATAAAATTCAAAGTGAGATTTTCACCGGAGTACAAACCTCGGTCTGTATTGCATGTTTACGAACTCGGAGATACTTCTTCCAAAAATATGTGAAAAATTGGCTTATCAAAACAGATGCTAGGGCAGGGTATGTTTATCTGTATCCATACTTAATCGGAAACATACGTCAAATTTTGTAAAAACAAAATATGCTGTCAAGTCTAGCAGTGTATTAGTGTGAATACAATAGTTTGACATCAAAATAAGACCAGAATGTGTGATTATTTCACAAAACCATCCTCAAATTCCATTCTGCACAGAGCTCTTATACAGCATTTGCCAAAGTCAGTATCACTCCAGGTTGGCAGATTAGATCAGGAGTTGGACGAAGCTAACTCAATGTCAATAGTACAATGTCTTTCCCTCAAATTTATTCCCAAATACAGATAAATTTCAGTATACTTACATAGTGACCTAGAGAGTATGAAAAATCGATAGAACATCAACAAAGAGTAGACATAAATACTTCTTGAACATGATTGAAAATATTTCTCATTTCGCGAACAAAAATGAACACAGTTTGCAACAAACTTATACTACGTTTACACATAAAATGCACTGTATATTAATGGAAATAAAGAATTTCTTAAAACAATAATTACAAACTTTCAGCACAAATTGATCTTAAAATTTTTGAAACGCTGAGTGCAATTTTATTTTACTCGTACCAGCTACAAAGGAATCGTAATTGAATGGAGAAAATACGTAATTCCGATTGGTCAAGTATGAGTCATGTGCTATTCATTGAAATACCTCTTGAACGTTTGGTGAAAATAAGGTAGGTTTCTGATGTTGATTCATAGCCAAGATCTGCGATTCGGATCTTTGAAATCACGGACTCTGAGAAAGGACTTTATTGTGGTATATCTTGGTCCTCTATTGTAGATTAAGTTTCCAACGGAGTCACATACATTTTACTACTTTACTATTTACGTTCGTGTTCGTTTGCGAAATAATACTCTTTACTACGGTACTTTAAGACTTTTTTCTTTTGCATATTCGGACCTAGCAGTAGCAGGTAGCAGCGTGATGTAGCGCTTGCATCGAGTCTTCCCCCTTGCCGCACCAACGTTACACACGTAAGGATAGTGGTGAACGTCTCCATGCATTTAAACGGGAAAATTGTGATTTTCATTTCGTTCCAGTTTCGTCAAAAATTCATTTATGATAGCAATCCAAGTAAAAATAGATAGCCCAATAACGGTTAAATAATATTTAGGGCAAGTTTTTGAGAAAAAATGTATTGGAATTAGTGCAGAGTCACTCAAAAATTGAAGTTTTTCACGTCATGTTCTACAGCTTCAGAATATTCATCCTAACGTTGATAAGAGCGACGTATGTGCGTGCGTTGGTAATGGTGTGTAAACGAATGTTGTTAGAAACTTCCACCAGATGTCAGCCACTACGCTGTTAGGCAGGGTTGCAAAAGAAACAGTTTTTTTTTGTTGAACAAAAAACATATTTTTTTTGTTGAACAAAAAACATATTTTTTTTTAGTTTAAAACTTTTTGTTTTTGTTTAAAACGTACGTTTCTTAGAATGTTCAATATTGGTGTTTTAAATGTGTTTAAAACAGTTGTTTTTTCCTGTAAAGAGTGTTTTAAACGTAAAATCGCACAATTCCTGTGGAATCTAAAGATGACATCAGTTACAGGAAGTTTCCTGAGTTCAGAAGATCACTGAATCAAAATCAATCTAAATATCCAAATTGGAATGGAAGAATGAAGCCAGTCAATGCACAAAAAAATAAGTCCTAAAGTAAATGTGCAAAAAGTCTTTTTTTCGCATGTGAACATTGCAACATTATTTGACAATTGTGTCTATATAGGTGGAAGGGTGGAACATTATGCGGAAAACAGTTTTTGGTTTGTAAAAAAGTTGCAGTTGTTGCAGTTTTATCTTCTTCAAAAATAGTGCAATATTGATGGGGGGGGGGGGATTTCGCAAAAATTGTGGCGAATAGCCAAATATCTTGAACATGTTCTGAAAAAGCAGAGAACATGCCAAAACATACTACCTATTATACTTTTATACTTATAACCAAAATATGTCAAAATAATATGCTAGATCAAGTGTGGGTGTGGCTCATTCTTCTTGAAATTCTATGAATCACAAACATAACATGGATATTCTCTATCTACTTCAACAGAAAAAAAACATGCAAAAGCATATTTTTCGGAATCCCTTCTTATCACCCCTGCTTTCTCCTTCTTTTTTTTTAAACAAAAAAATCATTCAAGTTATAAGGTGATTGCTTTCTTCAAGCTTCCATTGTATCTTTCAAGAGAACAAGGATTTTTCTCATTTTTTCAAGGGATAATGTCATAAGTCAACAAGTTGACTGAGAAAATAATTATAGTCTGGTCCAGTTACGAAACATCATTTTTTCACGGCGCTAATAACGTGTTCTTGAACTCATCCTTCCCTTCCAACTTCAAAATACCCATATATCGATGTGTATTGCGGGTAGCCGGTTATGTTTCTTAACTGGACCAGACTTTAAGTTTTAATTTTGTACTAGGCAACCAATACTGACAATTATAGATATTCTCTATTTTTATCAACATAAGCTGTATCCGCTATAAAAATTTGCAATAATAATGAAAATTTGTGAAGAAATAGCATTTTTTATCCAGAAAACGACTTTGAAAAAAAAAACATGTTTGAAACTGTTTCAAACGTTTAAAACAGTGAAAATGTTTAAAACGTTTTATTCCAAAATTCCCATGTTTAAAACAATGATTAAAACAATTTTGTTTTAAACATCGCAACCCTGCTGCTCGGTCCAACTCTTTTCAGCAAGAGGGAACCAACTAACATTTGAGGAGTTATATCAAAAGGGCGTCTGTTCCATAAGAAATACTGAGAAATACATTGAATGGACGCCCTTTTGACAGATAACTCCTCATTTGTAAACAAAATGAGTTATAGCCTTATTCGGACTTCCCAAGATTCAACAGAACCTTATCAACGTTAGGATTACATGAGATGCTAGGCATTGTTTACGTACAGTGTATCCTAACGTTGATAAGAATTCTATGGTACTATTTCCTGAAGTGCGGAAAGGGAGGAAGGCCCGATGCTAGCGCGCCACCGGTCTGGGAAGTCCGAATAGCAGAAGGTTACCCAACTTCGCCAGGCGCAAAGATGTTCATGATGTCACTGTAGACCCAGTCTAGCTAGGCGCTAGGTCGCTTATGGAAATACAGGTTTTTTGTTTTTTTTATCTTTACTCATTAGTCATAACTGATGCCCTCAACATATTTTTCTATTATTTTTGCGACATACAACATTCAATTGGCTACCATTAAAAATAAATAAATAAATAAAAAAGCCCCTACTGCAAAAAAGCAAAAATTCAATTTTCCCATTACTTTTTTATGGAGTGGATTCCGGGTGCGGATGCGACGGGAAGGAATTGTAGCAGGTTGCATCCAACAATCCAAGTGAGGTAACCTTGTAATAAGAACCTTTGGCGCTGATAACGTATTCTTGAACTCGTCCTTCCCCTCCAACAAAGTCATATAGAACTATATGACTTTGCCCTCCAACTTCAAAATATGGCGTTATCTGTCAAGCGCCCTTTTGACAGATAACTCCTCAAATACCCATCCAACATAGAACATACATAATATCGATGTGTATTGCGGGTAGCCAGCTTTGCCAGCTATGTTTCTTAACTGGACCAGACTTTAAATCTGTGACGTTCAGTGACGTCATATAATAATCTTATCATCGCTTAAGCTCAGCCTTCAAGCTCAGCTGTGAGGGAATAAAAACAAGATACACCATAAATTAATGATAAAAATAATATAATTATTCGAAAATTTAATGTTTTCTGAATATTTTTAGTACGATTACCGAATGTATATGAAGTTATGGTCGTTTTCGCTCCGTAAATTTAATAGTCCAGTTTTCAATCAACCATCATACATTCGTATTTTCATTGGCTTCAACTATCCTGTGAATATACTCAAGTACCGTGCTCGACCATGTTAAATTTAGCGATGGAAGAGAACGTTGTCTACTATCCATGTCGAAGCTGAAAACTCTATCTTGTTCGGTGTACGATGGATTTCGGATGATAAATTCCTAATGCAAACTACAGAATGAAAAATGTCGAAATTCGAATCAGTAATTCGGCTTATCAGTTGCTTGTGGAGCATACCCACAATATGAAAATGGAACCCAAAATCAAACTGAGAAAGTTGATCACAGTCTGCTTGTTATGCGCAATCGTTGGTATTATATATGTTGGATATTTTTGTTCGGATAACATGTGCGCTCTGACTTCTGGCAAAGCCAAATTTAAATGGTATCATGAAGATAACTTCGTTGAAAGAGACAGTTCTCTGTCCAAAATTAAGTTCGTATCTCCCGGGTTGAGTTTCAACGATATTCTTAATGATAAGTTTCACTTTTGACATGAATGCGCACGATGTAATGGTCTTCTTACACATTCAAAAAACTGGCGGAACTTCATTCGGCAGACATTTAGTTCAGGACTTGGATTTACAACGGCCTTGTACTTGTCAGCGCAAACACAAACGGTGCTATTGTTTCCGACCTAATAGAAATGAAAATTGGCTCTTCAGTCGTTATTCAACTGGATGGAAATGCGGTCTGCATGCTGATTGGACAGAGTTGACAAATTGTGTGAATTCGGAGCTTGACAAAAACGAAGGCGAACTGATAAAACGAAGGTAATTTCACTGGGGTATGGTATCAAATTGTATGCTCAATCGAAATTCTAAATAATCTATTTGATACAGGTACTTCTACATGACATTGATTCGAGAACCTGTAAGCAGATTTTTATCCGAATTTAAGCATGTACAAAGAGGAGCCACGTGGAAAAACTCCAGACACTGGTGCAATGGGCGAGTGGCTACAAAGGAAGAATTGCCAAAGTGTTATCAGGGGTCAACATGGAAAAATGTCAGCTTAGATGAATTTTTGAATTGTTCGCATAATTTGGCTGTGAACAGGTAGCTCATTCGACATTCGAGCATCAAGTTGAATTTTTAAACTGATTCAGTTGCATTCACTGTATGTTATAAACACTGAATTGTTACAGGCAAACCAGAATGATTAGTGATCTATCACTAGTTGGTTGTTATAACATGACGTACATGCGATTGGAAGAACGAAGTAAGATCATCTTAGCTAGCGCGAAACATAATTTGAAATCGATGGCCTTTTTCGCCCTTACTGAATTTCAGAAAGTGAGTTGTTCTTTAGTTATCTGTTGCATATAAAATACGTGAAACGTCCGTTGATCTGTGAAACAGTGTTCTAACGGATGTTTTTATTTTACAGATTGGGCAGTATTCATTTGAAGAGATATTTAATTTGCGATTCGCTGTACCTTTTGCGCAATTCAACTCAACGCGATCTAGTGATTACATAGCTAAACTAAAACCCGAACAAATTAGAAAAATACGTCAAGTCAATGAGCTGGATCTTGAACTTTATGATTTTGCCAAATCACTAATGTACAAGTAAGTTGCAAAACGTTTTACAAATTTTCATTTATGCTATAAACCTACACCCTCCTCCTGAAGACAAACGTTGGGTGATCCAGAAATTATATTGGCACTTCTGTTATTCAAAAATATTGACAGTCTGCTAGATCAGCGGACAGTTAGTTCGTGAAACATACACAGAAATAGTCAGTCAACGATCTCGTCAGACTAACGTTTTATCCTTCATTGATTTAATTCGTACAGACGATTCAATCATTTACGAGTGAAGGATTCAAACTTCGAAGAAAGATGGAAACATTTGGGCGAGTTGTCAATTCAAACAGAATTCAATTGGGATGAAGAAATAGAACCGGATCCGGTAACTAAGCATATGATAAATACGTGACCGAGTGCCAGTGAGAATTGGATTTCAGTATTCATTTAATTAGAATTAATTACCAGGCATGTACGACTGATTGTAATTAATAAGCCGAAAATATTGACGGGGAAATTTTCGACTTAAATTCTGGGAGTCTGTTCAATGAAAATTTCCAGGAGTTGGTTGCTTGGAAGTTACACAAAGCTACGCAATTCTTAATGTGAATTCTGTGACTAGCAGATTTGGTGCAAATGTTTACCCTTATGTCGAATTACTTCGACGTGACCTGCGATCTCTGTCTGATTATATATGTGCTGTGTTTTATGTACAAGTACTATCGATCTGAATTTCAAAAATTGGGTAAAGCGTTGTTGTACAAAATTCATTAATTCACTGATCGATAACGTGCCATGTGTTTTAGAACAGATGGGAAAGAGTTAACTATGTGACAGCTTTCGCTAGGTACATCACACATTTTATCACCATGAACAATTAAAAGAGCGAATTTGGCTCTTCTTTTTCACAAAATAAAGTAAAATTTTGCTAAAAGTTCCCTGATTCACAAATTGAAGAAGCTGCATGAAATTAAATCCGTTGCTCAGAACACGTCATGTGCATAGAGATCTCTAGCACATAGACTGTTTCTGAACTAAACGATTCAATTAAATTCGTAAGTGAAAATTTAAATGAAGTAAAAATACGTACCAATGCCACGTAATAGACCGATGGATCTTGCTGTGAATTGAAAAATTGGTCACGTTGATTGCTTGCCCATTGTGTAACTGGAAACGGGAGGGCAGCCTGGGTTCTGGTTCTAACATTCAACTACTTTTCAAGTGTCTTAGCCTTCTAATGCTCCAGTGCTGCCGTGTACAACTTACCATACGTACGCCTTGCTGTTTTAAAAAAAGTTGTGATTTTAGTTGTTCAGATAAGCTGTGTGTTCATTCAACAGTTCACTTATTCATCAGCCGCCACTATGGAGTCTCGTGTGATTATCCTACGACATTCTATGATATCAGACTAAATTTCCAAAAACATTTGATGGAAATTAATTATGGTCATGGTAGTTGGTCACTTCTTTACCAGTTTCGAACAATGCTTTGAAATAATCAGTTTTAACATCACTTCTTAGTTATTACCGACCAAAGAACAGAAATCGTGTTTCCTCTAAAAATAAGGGTGTTCTTGATCGTGAGAGTTGATAACATACATATGCTCTTTCGTCTTCATAATTTTCTATTATTATTTGTAATATTTATTGTATTTTTTAGCGTTTAATCTAGTCTTGTACTTGAATTACTTATTTCGATTAATTACGCAGTGTCCTATAATGATGAGTTTAATTTTTTATATTTGTAGCATTAGTTTAAACGTACTCGTAATTGTTTTATATTGTATGGGATGTCTTGCATTCTGCGGATCGCGTGCCCAGTGTCCGAATTTGCTGAGGTGAATAATCTTTCATGTTCTCGTATGTTGTGTGCGGTACGCGTGTGCATCTTTTTAGATAAGGGTTGATGTACAAACGTGATGGTACAAATATATTCTAACCTTTCAGGCATTACGTATGCGACATTAAAATTGTTGGCGACCGTTAAGAAGGCTATCTTAAAACAAGGAACATACAATATTGTGAGGTGCAAGTTGAAACATAACGAAATATGTACTAGGAACACGAATATTATGAAATTAGATTCTCTAGTCCTTAATGTTAGTTGTATGTTTGAATAATTGGCAGTGCGGGCATTAGTGTTCACCGTTTTGGGTTTTTCTGGTGCTAATAATTCTAAAGTACTGTTGAAGTGTGTGTTTCATTTACTGCCTTCGTATGAAGTTAAAAACTTCTACCTTTAAAAACTATGAATGTGCTTACATTGGTAATCACGTTGTTCCTACCTGGGTATGCCTGACAAATGGTGAATGCTTGTATCAATTGTTCTCTGTTTCACTAATATAGCTCTTTATTATGTCCTTAAATTGACCGCAAATACTTAGAGCAATTCAATCAGTATTGTTGCGGTGTTGTAATGTCAAGTCACAAAGTCACATACTTGAAGAACTTTTGTTAGTTTGATTGGTTTAATCAGATTAGATGTTCATATATATTGTTCATGTTATTACTATGACTGTTCTATCTTTTTTATATGTACATTTTCTTATTGCTACACAGTCCATAACATCTTTTTTTCTTTTTTTTTGCACCTTCGAAGTGTTCATCTATTTTCACATGGTGGGAGCCATCGCAATTCTACCTGCCACTGTGTTTTTCAATCGCACGGTAATGAACACCTGCCCAATTCCTGACGTTTCCTCGCATGTACATTCACGCTTGGTTGTTATTTAGCCTAAAAGAGGGAAGGGAGAACTCCTGTCAGGTTCTCTATGTTTGGTGTCTTACGATCTGAATTTTTTCGTACTATATCCGAGCATTACCTTAAAGCCGAGACGGAAATTTCAAATACTTTCAGATAGAAATGAATGATGTGTGTATCCCGTTCGAATTTCTCTTCTTCATTATCATATCTTAACTTAGCCTTCCTTGTGGCAAAGATGGAACTCTTACTATCCCATGAAAATACTGCAGGTATATCGGATAAAAATACATCAACTATTTCAAACTGATTGATTTGACTGTATACGTTTGTCATTTGTGTTGGTAAAGTCGGTGTAACCGTAAATGAATCCAAATTATTGTTGCCCCCACGGTGTTGAAATAGGTAAAAACTGGAGAGCATTCATTTTGATGTGGCATTCAAAAAAATTAAATTAAAAAGATGTAACTCTGGTTGTTGAATATCAACCGTTGTGAAGGTGCTATTTGTAATTGTCCATTCGTCAGTACATTATTAGGAAGACCATTTATTTGAAGATGTTCGTGAGACTTTCACGAACAAATTTAACTGTAATATTAGCACTATGTAGCTATTACCATTCGTCACTTGTATGTGTTTAAAGTCAATTATTAAAGATGTTGATATTATCTCTTTACAATGCACCATTTTTGGCGCATTACCTGTTTTTTAGGTGAAGTATTTCTTTAGTCTCTTTTTTAGTTCTGTGCGTCAGGCTAGTAGAGTGCAGGTGCTTATGGTTCTGCAAATCTCAAATGTACCACTCTTCCCAATTTTTAGATTTTATTTTTGTGTTTATGTCGTTCATTATTTGTATAATAAGTTGTAACGTATATGTAAATATTAGATATTATGATTGTTTCTCTTTGAAGCTTATTAATTGGGAAACGTAAAGATGTGAAAAAATTGAATGTTTAGGTACAACTGTGACGGTAAAATTGTAGATGAGAATTCTCTTTTGAAGTAAATGAAGAACAACCATACCTAGCACATATAAGTTGTGTACCCAGTATTATAAATGCGGAGCTATTGATTTCTGAACTGTATATGAGGAGTTATCGTTAATATTTTTGTACAAACAAATTTTTTTGATTATTTTTTGATTTTAAAAGACCGTTTGACGCGAAATTGGACCTCAAACAGACTACTTGTCATGATCTCATAATTTTTATTTATATTATTGTTTTGTTGTAGCTGACGTAAATTTTTTCGATGTTAGTTGGACATAATAGTGATGAAACATGCCTTGTACATGCATGGGCAGGTGGCTCGTAAGGTTATGATCAAAATGGGGAATCAAATCTCCCGTAAACCTACTCGGCACAGTCCGTGAAAAGTCCTCGAAATCTCGGGCTGTAATTTAAAACTTGTGTTGGGAGGATTGGAAATTGTATGCACGATTTTCCCGTTTGAATAAATTACGTCTGCATATACCTGCGATCCTTCTGCTCATGCGTATTTCTATTGAAAGCAGTGTGAAGCCTTAGTCTTCTAATTCATGCAGGAATACAGTTCTTGACATTATTTTCACATTATACTTATCGCTGGGCTAGAAAAGTGTAGCTACTCAAAGAAAGGTGTTGGGAGAAGAATGCGTGTGACTTTCTCATTATAATTTATTGGAGCTCTCTCGACAGCCTACGGGAGCTGGTAACAGTTTTCGATATTCTGTTTACTAGACATGATAGAAAGTCATCTTTTGATATTGTAACAGAAAAGGTTGATCATTTTGAGTTGCTTTCTGGCACACCAAATAAATATCATGTATTTTGTGATTACAAATTTATATTGAGAATGTTATAATCAAATTATGTTGGTAACAATTACAAAACATGTACACGAAGTCGTTTATTTTTACGTCGATAAGTTTTATACAAAATTAGAATAAATATATCAGTAAATTGTCGAATACGTATTAATAGGAATGATCGTGCCCTTTAGGAAACACCGGGACTGAAACATAATTCAAAATAGGAATGTTTTATAGTAGAGACTGTTCGATCATTATACGTTGAAATCCATTTGGAGGAGCATAAATAAAGTTATCTAATATGATATCCATTATTGCGCCGTCGTCCACTGCAAAAGATGTAATTTCATGTTACTAATAATGAAATGAATTCTAAATAATCTATACTCAGAGAGCTGAGTGCATGAAGTCACTGAGTCACATTTCGATTAGAACAGTCTCACTAAAACGTCTTGCATCAAGATTTTACATGAACGAGTACCAGACTATTCTAACCAGAATCTCACTGAGTTACTAGCACTCAGCAATCCGTTTTTACGACACTAATTTCTACCGTAAATTGCAGGATATACTGTTCCACGTATACCAGTGACGGGTGCATCGAGACAAACACCGTTGATATAGAAGTTTAGTTCGATATGATCGAATGAGATACCCTGCAAAAACAGAAGAACACACAAAACCATATTTACTCTGTAACATGAAATAACCACGAAGAACCGTGTTCTCGAGTATTTTCAATTCAGAAACCTAGTATTCTACAAGACGTACAATGACATCGCCTTCGGTTGCTCTTTTAGTTACGCCTTGTAATTCTTTTTTATTGTTCTTCAATACACCATCGTAACAAAAAACCCATGATTCAGGATCGTTACCGCCGGGAGCTGAATTTAGATTTGTGTTCCGTGTAGCCAATCCGACACCCCATATACCTGCGACAAACACATAATTTTAGGTTTTATAGTTCGAAATTCGGATCAAGTCTAAGTTAACTATGCACTATGAAACGGTTATTAAATGTATACTTTGTCTCATAGATGTGAATATCCATACACCGAACAATGAGTATCATGAAAAGCGATGTAAAAATGAATATATATCTTCAATTCGTCAGTGACACTGCTTTCAAATATGGTTGAAAGTACCAGTTTTTTTGTGTTTTTTTTTTTTATTACTTAAAATAAAAAAATAACTTAAGAGACTAAAGGCTAGAAGTCTTTAGAGTGTTGTTTGATCCTCCGTTCATAATAATACAAATTCTGAGTAGGGTGGATTATAAATATGAGACACGAAGGGAAACTCATTCCATCTCTAATCTTCCATTACAGCTGGATATTTTGTATTGTATGAACAGAGTTATAGCTATAGAAGGTACTATATCACATTTTTGAAATATTCAAGAACCCATCCTAAGCCCTGATAACACTGCCGGTTTCCAGTCATACTGTATTCAGTCTTAGCTTCGAAGTTATGTAGACATAAATGGTTCCGTCATTCTAATGGTGAACATTTACGACAATGAAATATTCCGAGATAAATCTGTCGTCCTGGCTCACATTCTTACCAGATTGTTGTAATTTGACTTCGAAATACGATTTGCTCTGGACTAGAGGGGCATTTCCCAGCACGCCACCACTGCCACATGCTCGTATTCCATCTTTAATTATCACCACTTCGTGTCCTAATGAAAAATTACAAATTTTATGAGAAACATATACGTATATGATCGATCACCGAACACTGAAACGAATGTAATTCAGAGTGGAAGTGCGACTTTTTCTGGTCCCACAACCGAATAAATAGCGAAAACTAATTTACCAACAAAATTTGTATCCAAGTATATGGGACTGCAATCCTTATCATTAACTTTGGTAGCGTGAAATCCACTAGTTTCGAAGCAATTTCTGAAACATGTTAAAACTAAGTTGGCCATTTGCTAATGAAATTCAAAACACAGGTTTACTTCAACTTGAAAATTCAAACATTCATGTTTTAATAGCTAATTTCTAATTAATTTAGACAAAAATTACTCTTCATTATCAACTTTAGATTTTTATCAAGAGGCAGTCATAACAAATAACGAACTTCCTAACAGAAAGTTTGTTTATATTTTAGTTATTTCCGTCCTGTCTGTCAAGTATCGATCCATCGACTACACTAGATACTTAACTTCAGCCTGCTAGCCTGCTAGTAGTATAAACCTTTCTCACCCGCCCCAAGTTTTAGTATTCCAACTGGTAGCGTCACTGGTATAGAAAATCGGCTCCAATGCATTTAAAACGGGAAATTGGTCATTTTTCAATCGCGTTTATTACATTTTGCTTAGGTAAAACGATCTGAAAATTTGACAGACCATGCATTCATATCTTGGGAGTAGGAAAATATAAAAAAAAACAATATGCTACCCTTCAATTTCTAATTTTTTTTTTAAATTTGAGCGCCGGCACGTCCACGCGAAATTCACCATGAATTTTAAATGGGAAAAATGACTATGCCGGTGACTGGCGAACGCTTATGCAACATTTGAACAACTTCTGGATATGCTTTATTTTACTACGGCAGAATAGGAAGATAGGTATTAGTATAAATCGAGTATAAACGTCTTTAGCTCGCACCCAGTCGTGAACTGGTGAGTGAAGTGGTGATCAAGGATATTCGGGCTGACTGGGAATCAAAATGGCGGTCCATCATACCCGTATGAAACTGTAGAACCATACCTAAACGTAAACAATGAATCGGCATTAGGCTTTCACACTTGAATTCGCCACGAAAAATTGAGTAACCAGCCTCAGCCCCGACGCCGAAGCTCTCCAAAAATTTTTTCGCCCGAAAAAAAAACATGATGTATAGTATGGAGAAATCTTCAAAATTTTCAAAAATCAAAATTTCTGAATTGAAGACTGTTTTTTACTTACATTTTCGCGCAGAGCCGGAATTCGTTGTTCAAATTTGGCGGCGACGCTCCGTTGGCGAGATACCCTCGAAAATGTGGTCAAAATGGGTTAAAAAATCACTCTAGCTCAATTTTGACAACGGATTCGAATTCGCCACGAGAAATTGAGTACACAGCCCCAGCCCCGACGCCGAAGCTCTCCGAAGATTTTTTCGCTCGAAAAAAGACATGATGTACAGTATGGAGAAATCTTCAAAATTTAAAAAAATCAAAATTGTTGAATTGAAGACTGTTTTTAACTCAAATTTTCGCGCTGAGCCCGAATTCGTTGTTCAAATTTGGCGGCAACGCTCCGTTGGCGAGATACCCCGAAAATGTGGTCAAAATGGGTCAAAAAATCACTCTAGCTCAATTTTGACAACGGATTCGAATACGCCACGAAAAATTGAGTAACCAGCCCCAGCACCGACGCCGAAGCTCTCCGAAAATTCTTTCGACCGAAAAAAGACATGATGTATGGAGAAATCTTCAAAATTTTCAAAAATCAAAATTTTCGAATTGAAGACTATTTTTTACTTAAATTTTTGCGCTGAGCCCGAATTCGTTGTTCAACTTTGGCGGCGACGCTCCGTTGGCGAGATACCCTCGAACATGTGGTGAAAATGGGTAAAAATTCACTTCAGCGCAATTTTGACAACGGATTCGAATTCGCCACGAAAAATTGAGTAACCAGCCCCAGCCCCGACGCCGAAACGCTCCGAAAATTTTTTCCCCCGAAAAAAAAAACATGATGTATAGTATGGAGAAATCTTCAAAATTTTCGAAAATCGAAATTTCTGAATTGAAGACAGTTTTTTGCTTAAATTTTCGCGCTGACCTCGAATTCGTTGTTCAAATTTAGCGGCGACGCTCCGTTGGCGAGATACCCTCGAAAATGTGGTCAAAATGGGTCAAAAAATCACTCTAGCTAAATTTCGACAACGGATTCGAAATCCCCTCGAAAAATTGAGTAACCAGCCCCAGCCCCGACGCCGAAGCTCTCCGAAAATTTTTTCGCCCGAAAATAGACATGATGTACAGTATGGAGAAATCTTCAAAATTTTCAAAAATCAAAATATTGGAATTGAAGATTGTTTTTTACTCAATTTTTCGCGCAGAGTTCGAATTTGTTGTTCAAATTTGGCGGCGACGTTCCCTTGGCGAGATACCCTCGAAAATGTGGTCAAAATGGGTCAAAAATTCACTTCAGCGCAATTTTGACAACGGATTCGAATTCGCCACGAAAAATTGAGTAACCAGCCCCAGCCCCGACGCCGAAGCCCTCCGTAAAGTTTTTCGCCCGAATAAAACAATGATGTATAGTATGGAGAAATCTTCAAAATTTTCAAAAATCAAAATTGATGAATTGAAGACCGTTTTTAACTCAAATTTTCGCGCTGAGCCCGAATTCGTTGTTCAAATTTGGCGGCGACGCTCCGTTGGCGAGATTCCCATCGAACATGTGGTCAAAATGGGTCAAAAATTCACTTCAGCGCAATTTTGACAACGGATTCGAATTCGCCACGAAAAATTGAGTAACCAGCCCCAGCCCCGACGCCGAAGCTCTCCGAAAATTTTTTCGCCCGAATAGAAACATGATGTACCTATAGTATGGAGAAATCTTCAAAATTTTCAAAAATAAAAAGTTTGGAATAGAAGACTGTTTTTTACACAATTTTTCGCGCAGAGGTCGCATTCGTTGTTCAAATTTGGCAGCGACGCTCCGTTGGCGAGATACCCTCGAAAATGTGGTCAAAATGCGTCAAAAATTCACTCTAGCTCAATTGTGACAACGGATTCGAATTCGCCACGAAAAATTGAGTAACCAGCCCCAGCCCCGACGCCGAAACTCTCCGAAAATTTTTTCGCCCGAAAAAAAAAACATGATGTATAGTATGGAGAAATCTTCAAAATTTTCAAAAATCAAAATTTCTGAATTGAAGACTGTTTTTTACTTAAATTTTCGCGCTGAGCCCGAATTCGTTGTTCAAATTTGGCGGCGACGCTCCGTTGGCGAGATACCCTCGAAAATGTGGTCAAAATGGGTCAAAAATTCACTTCAGCACAATTTTGACAACGGATTCGAAATCGTCACGAAAAATTGAGTAACCAGCCCCAGCCCCGACGCCGAAGCTCTCCGAAAATTTTTTCGCCCGAAAAATAACATGATGTATAGTATGGAGAAATCTTCAAAATTTTCAAAAATCAAAATTTCTGAATTGAAGACTGTTTTTTACTTAAATTTTCGCATTTTCGCGCTGAGCCGGAATTCGTTGTTCAAATTTGGCGGCGACGCTCCGTTGGCGAGATACCCTCGAAAATGTGGTCATAATGGTTCAAAAAATCCATCTAGCTTAATTTTGACAACGGATTCGAATTCGCCACGAAAAATTGAGTAACCAGCCCCAGCCCCGACGCCGAAGCTCTCCGAAAATTTTTTCGCCCGAAAAAAAAACATGATGTATAGTATGGAGAAATCTTCAAAATTTTGAAAAATCAAAATTTCTGAATTGAAGACTTTTTTTTACTCAATTTTTCGCGCAGAGTTCGAATTTGTTGTTCAAATTTGGGGCGACGCACCGTTGGGGAGATACCCTCGAAAATATGGTCAAAATGGGTCAAAAATTCACTTTAGCGCAATTTTGACAACGGATTCGAATTCGCTACGAAAAATTGAGTAACCAGCCCAAGCCCGAACGCCGAAGCTCTCCGAAAATTTTTTCACGCGAAAAAAGGCGAAATCTTCAAAATTTTCAAAAAATAAATTTTTGAATTGAAGACTGTTTTTTACTCAATTTTTCGCGCTGAGTTCGAATTCGTTGTTCAAATTTGAGCTAGGTTTATTTTTTGACCCATTTTGACCACATTTTCGAGGGTATCTCGCCAACGGAGCGATGCCGACAAATTCGAACTCAGCGCGAAAAATTGAGTAAAAAACAGTCTTCAATTCAAAAATTTTGATTTTTGAAAATTTTGATGATTTCTCCATATTAACACCATGTGTTTTTTCGAGCGAAAAAATTTTCGGAGAGCTTCGACGTCGAGGCTGGGGCTGGTTACTCAATTTTTCGTGGCGAATTCGAATCCGTTGTCAAAATTGAGCTCGAGTGATTTTTTGACCTATTTTGACCAACATTTTCGAGGGTATTCCGCCAACGGAGCGCCGCCGCCAAATGTGGACGACGAATTCGGGCTCAGCGCGAAAATTTGAGTAAAAAACAGTCTCCAATTCAAAAATTTTGATTTTTGAAATTTTTAAAGATTTCTCCATATTATACGTCATGTTTTTTTTCGCGTGAAAAATTTTCGGAGAGCTTCGGCGTCGGGGCTGGGGCTGGTTACTCAATTTTTTGTGGCGAATTCGAATCCGTTGTCAAAATTGAGCTAGAGTGATTTTTTGACCCATTTTGACCACTTTTTCGAGCGTATCTCGCCAACGGAGCGTCGCCGCCAAATTTGAACAACGAATTCGAACTCAGCGCAAAAAATTGAGTAAAAAACAGTCTTCAATTCAAAATTTTATTTTTTGAAAATTTGAAGATTCCTCCATACGCTACATCATGCCTTTTTTCGCGTGAAAAAATGTTCGTAGAATTTCCGCGTCGGGGCTGGGGCTGGTTACTCAATTTTTCGTGGCGAATTCGAATCCGTTGTCAAAATTGAGCTAGAGTTATTTTTTGACCCATTTTGACCACATTTTCGAGGGTATCTCGCCAACGGAGCGTCGCCGACAAATTCGAACTACGAATTCGAACTCCTAAAAAAGAGAACGAAAGAACTGATCGCAAAAAGAGAACAGTGGAGAAGGATAGACAACCCGACCCCGAGACAGAAAATCGAGTTAGCAGAATTGCAAAAATTGGTAAGAAAAGAAATCAAAAACGACTGTAGAGAATATGAGGTAAAACTTGTGGAAAAAATCATAGAGGAAACATGGTCGACACGTAGGATGAAAAAGGAAATAGCGAAAGGCACGAGACTAATGACTGGGATAAAGAACAAAGAAGGTAAAATAACAACAGGGAGAAAAGAAATTATGAAAGTGATTACTGAATTCTTCAGAAAGCTATACGATGACGAAAATGAACAGCAAAACAGTACCTTAAGAGAAATAATAGATAAAGAGGAGACACCAATCGGAATAAATCATACAAAAGAACCAATACCACCATTCACGAAAAATGAAATACAAAAAGCAATAAAATCGCTGAGGGTAGGTAAGTCACCAGGGCCAGATAGTATTGATAACGCATTCCTCAAAACATTTCAAGAAAAGCTAAAGACACCATTAACCAAACTATTAAACAAAATTATGTACACCGAAAAAACTCCGGAACAATGGAGCGTCGCGGAACTCCGTCTACTGCACAAAAAAGGGGAAAAAAGTGACCTCGATAATTATAGGCCCATAAGTCTGACATCAAATGTAGGAAAGATAGCAATGAAAGTAATCAAAGAAAGAATAAGTAGTCGATTGGACGAGAGCCAGAGCTCGGAACAGGCAGGTTTCCGTAGGGGATTTTCCACCATAGACCACATACTCACAATGAATCAGATAATAGAAAAAGCGAAGGAATATAAAATAGAAATACACTGTATTTTCGTAGACTTTCGGAAAGCGTTTGACTCAATTAAGCACAACAGAATATGGGAGGCACTCAAAAATCAGGGAATAGAAATGAAAATAATCAAAATCATACAAGATGTATACAAAGACGGTAAAGCTTACGTAAGAACAGACAGAAGAGGACCAACATTTCCAGTCAAAAAAGGAGTGAAACAGGGAGACCCACTGTCTTCCAACCTGTTTAACGCCGTACTAGAAGAGATATTTAAGCAATTGGATTGGAAAGAAAGGGGGTTAAAAAGAGACGGAAAATGGCTTAATAACCTAAGATTTGCGGACGACATAATACTAATAAGCGAAAATAAAGAAGACGTCGAAAAAATGTTGCAGGAGCTAACCGAAGCAAGCAGAAGGGTGGGATTGTTGATTAATGTTAACAAAACAAAATACATGAGTAACTCCAATAGAGGCGACGTCTATGCAAACAACGAAAAGATAGAAAAAGTAGACGAATACACATATCTGGGGCAAATACTATCCTTCAAAAATCGAACGTATAAGGAGATAACAGCTAGGAAGCGAAAGGCATGGGCGGGGTTCTGGGCGCTCAAACAAATATTCAAAAGCGAAATGAGTACCCCATCTAAAATGAAAATTCTAGAAACAAATGTAATGCCAATATTAACATACAGTGCACAAACATGGTCACTAACCAAAAAGCAAATGGAAAGTATAAGAAAGACCCAAAGGGCAATGGAGAGAAGTATTATGAAAATAAGAATCAAAGACAAAATAAGAAACAAAACAATAAGAGAAGAAACAAATGCGATCGACGTGGGGTATCGAGTTAAGAAGCTAAAGTATAAATACGCGGGCCACGTCATGAGAATGGGACAAGAGAGATGGGTAAAACGGGTAATTAACTGGAGACCATTCGACAGGAATAGAGCGAAAGGAAGGCCAACGACCAGATGGAGGGGTGAATTAGTGAAAAACCTGGGGATAGGATGGGGGAGATTCACCGAAGATAGGGAAAAATGGCACGAAATCGGGAAGGCGTATGCCCGGATGTAACATACGATAAAGAAAAATGTACAAGAAACGGTAATAAACGCTAATTATTATTATTATTATTATTATTATATTATTTTTTGACCCATTTTGACCACATTTTCGAGGGTATCCCGCCAACGAAGCGTCGCCGCCAAATGTGGACGACGAATTCGGGCTCAGCGCGAAAAATTGAGTGAAAAACAGTCTTCAATTCAAAAATTTTGACTTTTCAAAATTTTGAAGATTTCTCCATATTATACGTCATGTTTTTTTTCGCGTGAAAAATTTTCGGAGAGCTTCGGCGTCGGGGCTGGGGCTGGTTACTCAATTTTTTGTGGCGAATTCGAATCCGTTGTCAAAAATGAGCTCGAGTGATTTTTTGACCTATTTTGACCAACATTTTCGAGGGTATTCCGCCAACGGAGCGCCGCCGCCAAATGTGGACGACGAATTCGGGCTCAGCGCGAAAATTTGAGTAAAAAACAGTCTCCAATTCAAAAATTTTGATTTTTGAAAAATTTGAAGATTTCTCCATACTATACATCATGTCTTGTTTCGGGTGAAAAAATTTTCGTAGAACTTCCGCGTCGGGGATGTGGCTGGTTACTCAATTTTTCGTGGCGAATTCGAATCCGTTGTCAAAATTGAGATAGGTTTATTTTTTGACCCATTTTGACCACATTTTCGAGGGTATCCCGCCAACGAAGCGTCGCCGCCAAATTTGAACAACGAGTTCGAACTCAGCGCGGAATATTGAGTAAAAAACAGTCTTCGATTCAGAAATTTTGATTTTTGAAAAATTTGAAGATTTCTCCATACTCTAGACATCATGCCTTTTTTCGCGTGAAAAAATTTTCGGAGAGCTTCGGCGTCGGGGCTGGGGTTGGTTACTCAATTTTTCGTAGCGAATTCGAATACGTTGTCAAAATTGAGCTAGAGTGATTTTTTGACCCATTTTGACCACATTTTCGAGGGTATCTCACCAACGGACCGTCGCCGCCAAATTTGAACTACGAATTCCAACTCAGCGCTAAAAATTGAGTAAAAAACAGTCTCCAATTCAAAAATTTTGATTTTTGAAATTTTTAAAGATTTCTCCATACTATACATCATATCTTTTTTCGAGCGAAAAAAATTTCGGAGAGCTTCAGCGTGGGGGCTGGGGCTGGTTACTCAATTTTTCGTTGCGGATTCGAATCCGTTGTCAAAATTGAGCTAGAGTGATTTTTTGACCCATTTTGACCACATTATCGAAGGTATCTCGCCAACGGAGGGTCGCCGCCAAATTTGAACAACGAATTCGAACTCAGCGCGAAAAATTGAGTAAAAAACAGTCTTCAATTCAAAAATTTATTTTTTGAAAATTCTGAAGATTTCTCCATACTATATACATCATGTCTTTTTTCGGGCGAAAAAATTTTCGTAGAACTTCCGCGTCGGGGCTGGGGCTGGTTACTCAATTTTTCGTGGCGAATTCGAATCCGTTGTCAAAATTGAGCTAGGTTTATTTCTTGACCCATTTTGACCACATTATCGAAGGTATCTCGCCAACGGAGAGTCGCCGCCAAATTTGAACAACGAATTCGAACTCAGCGCGGAATATTGAGTAAAAAACAGTCTTCAATTCAAGAATTTTGATTTTTGAAAATTTTGATGATTTCTCCATATTATACACCATGTCTTTTTTCGAGCGAAAAAATTTTCGGAGAGCTTCAGCGTCGCGGCTGGGGCTGGGTACTCAATTTTTCGTGGCGAATTCGAATCCGTTGTCAAAATTGAGCTCGAGTGATTTTTTGACCTATTTTGACCAACATTTTCGAGGGTATTCCGCCAACGGAGCGCCGCCGCCAAATGTGGACGACGAATTCGGGCTCAGCGCGAAAATTTGAGTAAAAAACAGTCTCCAATTCAAAAATTTTGATTTTTGAAAATTTTGAAGATATCTCCATACTATACATCATGTCTTTTTTCGAGCGAAAATATTTTCAGAGAGCTTCGGCGTCGGGGCTGGGGCAAGTTACTCAATTTTTTGTGGCGAATTCGAATCCGTTGTCAAAATTGAGCTCGAGTGATTTTTTCACCCATTTTGACCACATTTTCGAGGGTATCTCACCAACGGAGCGTCGCCGCCAAATTTGAACAACGAATTCGGGCTCAGCGCGAAAATTTGAGTAAAAAACAGTCTCCAATTCAAAAATTTTGATTTTTGAAAATTTTGAAGATTTCTCCATACTTACATCATCTCTTTTTTCGAGCGAAAAAAATTTTGGAGGGTTTCAGCGTCGGGGCTGGGGCTGGTTACTCAATTTTTCATGGCGAATTCGAATCCGTTGTCAAAATTGAGCTAGAGTGATTTTTTGACCCATTTTGACCACATTTTCGAGGGTATCCCGCCAACGAAGCGTCGCCGCCAAATGTGGACGACGAATTCGAACTCAGCGCAAAAAATTGAGTAAAAAACAGTCTTCAATTGAGAAATTTTGATTTTTGAAATTTTTGAAGATTTCTCCATACTCTACATCATGCCTTTTTTCGAGCGAAAAAAATTTCGGAGAGCTTCAGCGTCGGGGCGGGGGCTGGTTACTCAATTTTTCGTGGCGAATTCGAATCCGTTGTCAAAATTGAGGTAGAGTTACTTTTTGACCCATTTTGACCACATTTTCAAGGGGATCTCGCCAACGGAGCGCCGCCGCCAAATGTGGTCGACGAATTCGAACTCAGCGCGGAATATTGAGTAAAAAACAGTCTTCAATTCAAAAATTTTGATTTTTGAAAATTCTGAAAATTTCTCCACACTATACATCATGTCTTTTTTCGCGTGAAAAAATTATCGAAAAGCTTCGGCGTTCGGGCTTGGGCTGGTTACTCAATTTTTCGTAGCGAATTCGAATGCGTTGTCAAAATTGAGCTAGAGAGATTTTTTGACCCATTTTGACCACATTTTCGAGGGTATCTCGCCAACGGAGCGTCGCCGCCAAATTTGAACAACGAATTCGAACTCAGCGCGAAAAATTGAGTGAAAAACAGTCTTCAATTCAAAAATTTTGATTTTTGAAAAATTTGAAGATTTCTCCATACTAACATCATGTCTTTTTTCGAGCGAAAAAATTTTCGGAGAGCTTCGGCGTCGGGGCTGGGGTTGGGTACTCAATTTTTCGTGGCGAATTCGAATCCGTTGTCAAAATTGAGCTGGAGTTTATTTTTGACCCATTTTGACCACATTTTCGGGGTATCTCGCCAGTGGAGCGTCGTCGCCAAATTTGAACAACGAATTCGAACTCAGCGCGAAAAAGTGAGTAAAAAACAGTCTTCAATTCAAAAATTTTGATGATTTCTCCATATTATACACCATGTCTTTTTTCTAGCGAAAAAATTTTCGGAGAGCTTCAGCGTAGGGGCTGGTGCTGGGTACTCTATTTTTCGTGGCGAATTCGAATGCGTTGTCAAAATTGAGCTAGAGAGATTTTTTGACCTATTTTGACCACATTTTCGAGGGTATCTCGCCAACGGAGCGTCGCCGCCAAATTTGAACTACGAATTCGAACTCAGCGCGAAAAATTGAGTAAAAAACAGTCTTCAATTCAGAAATTTTGATTTTTGAAAAATTTGAAGATTTCTCCATACTATATACATCATGTCTTTTTTCGGATGAAAAAATTTTCAGAGGGCTTCGGCGTCGGGGCTGGGGCTGGTTACTCAATTTTTCGTGGCGAATTCGAATCCGTTGTCAAAATTGAGCTCGAGTGATTTTTTGACCTATTTTGACCACATTTTCGAGGGTATCTCGGCCAACGGAGCGTCGCCGCCAAATTTGAACAACGAATTCGAACTCAGCCCGAAAAATTTAGTAAAAAACAGTCTTCAATTCAAAAATTTTGATGATTTCTCCATATTATACATCATGTCTTTTTTCGAGCGAAAAAATTTTCGGAGAGCTTCGGCGTTGAGGCTTGGGCTGGTTACTCAATTTCTCGTAGCGAATTCGAATCCGTTGTCAAAATTGAGCTAGAGTGATTTTTTGACCCATTTTGACCACATTTTCGAGGGTATCTCGCCAACGGAGCGCCGCCGCCAAATGTGGACGACGAATTCGGGCTCAGCGCAAAAATTTGAGTAAAAAACAGTCTTCAATTCAAAAATTTTGATTTTTGAAAATTTTGAAGATTTCTCCATACTATACATCATGTCTTTTTTCGGGCGAAAAAATTTTCGGAGAACTTCCGCGTCGGGGCTGGGGCTGGTTACTCAATTTTTCGTGGCGAATTCGAATCCGTTGTCAAAATTTAGCTAGAGTGATTTTTTGACCCATTTTGACCACATTCTCGAGGGTATCTCGCCAACGGAGCGTCGCCGCCAAATGTGGACGACGAATTCGGGCTCAGCGCGAAAATTTGAGTGAAAAACAGTCTTCAATTCAAGAATTTTGATTTTTGAAAATTTTGATGATTTCTCCATACTATGTCTTTTTTCGGGCGAAAAAATTTTCGGAGAGCTTCCGCGTCGGGGTTGGGGTTGGATACTCAATTTTTCGTGGCGAATTCGAATCCGTTGTCAAAATGGAGCTCGAGTGATTTTTTGACCTATTTTGACCACATTTTCGAGGGTATCTCGCCAACGGAGCGTCGCCGCCAAATGTGGTCGACGAATTCGGGCTCAGCGCGAAAATTTGAGTGAAAAACAGTCTTCAATTCAAGAATTTTGATTTTTGAAAATTTTGATGATTTCTTCATACTATGTCTTTTTTCGAGCGAAAAAATTTTCGGAGAGCTTCGGCGTTGGGGCTTGGGCTGGTTACTCAATTTTTCGTAGCGAATTCGAATCCGTTGTCAAAATTGAGCTAGAGTGATTTTTTGACCCATTTTGACCACAGTTTCGAGGGTATCTCGCCAACGGAGCGCCGCCGCCAAATGTGGACGACGAATTCGGGCTCAGCGCAAAAATTTGAGTAAAAAACAGTCTTTAATTCAAAAATTTTGATTTTTGAAAATTTTGAAGATTTCTCCATACTATATACATCATGTCTTTTTTCGGTTGAAAATATTTTCGGAGAGCTTCGGCGTCGCGGCTGGGGCTGGTTACTCATTTTTCGTGGCGAATTCGAATCCGTTGTCAAAATTTAGCTAGAGTGATTTTTTGACCCATTTTGACCACATTCTCGAGGGTATCTCGCCAACGGAGCGTCGCCGCCAAATGTGGACGACGAATTCGGGCTCAGCGCGAAAATTTGAGTGAAAAACAGTCTTCAATTCAAGAATTTTGATTTTTGAAAATTTTGATGATTTCTCCATACTATGTCTTTTTTTGGGCGAAAAAATTTTCGGAGAGCTTCCGCGTCGGGGCTGGGGCTGGTTACTCAATTTTTCGTGGCGAATTCGAATCCCTTGTCAAAATTGAGCTAGAGTGATTTTTTGACCCATTTTGACCACATTTTCGAGGGTATCTCGCCAACCAAGCGTCGCCGCCAAATTTGAACAACAAATTCGAACTCAGCGCAAAAAATTGAGTAAAAAACAGTTTTCAATTCAAAAATTTTGATTTTTGAAAATTTTGAATATTTATCCGTACTATACATCATGTCTTTTTTCGGGCGAAAAAATTTTCGGAGGGCTTCGGCGTCGGGGCCGAGGCTGGTTACTCAATTTTTCGTGGCGAATTCGAATCCGTTGTCAAAATTATGATAGAGTGAGTTTTTGACCCATTTGGACCACATTTTCGAGGGTATCTCTCCAACGGAGCGTCGCCGCCAAATTTGAACAACGAATTCGTACTCAGTGCGAAATAACTATTTATCTTTAGATCACATTCAGATGAACAAATTTTGCTTAAATATTTCTAGGCCTGGTCACCCCGCTTTTTACTTTACCCCGGTCGACCCCCTTTCACTCTGATCACCTCGTTTACTTGGTCGACCCCCTTTTGCTTTGGTCGACCCCCTTTTACTCAGATCTACCCCGTTTTATTCCGGTTGCTCCCTTTGTTCTGGACGACCCCCTTTTGTTTTGGTCGCCCCCTTTTCCCTCTTCAAATCCCATTTGGTACGAATTTATAGGTAGTCTCACTTGGTATGTGGTTTCGCATACTAAGACTCTCCTTTTATTTTCAGGTGCGGAATCAGAGGAAGCCGCAAAATAGGGCCAAAGTTGGTCTTTTGAAAGTTGTATAGTTGTACATCTTATATCGTTGAAAATAATTATACTTTACACCTGCCAGCTTGCAATTTCTTCCGAAATATACAAGTACCTATATCCTATAGTATTGTTTTCATTATTATTTCAGAGTTCATGATACATTCGAGTCTTATTCGTTTCGTCCGAATTGCGCGGCGTAACCCTTCTATTTCACTTCCACTGTGTAGGTTCTCCTTAGGACGCAACCCTTTCCCTCCTTGTGACGTAATCCCATCTAAGTCGCTAGGTTCTAATTTGTGATAAGCACTCTGCTCCGTACAGATTACGTCAAGAATGATATAGCTTTTGCATAGGCTCCTACAGAGTTGACTCGCAGCTCTACGAATTTGTAACTATGAATCGTATTTTATTTGCAGCCGTTATTTTGTGTGTTGTGCAGTGCATCTGTACTTTCAAACCAGATAAAAATGTCGGCTTGAATGAGAAGATCGGCCATTTGAAGGAGATGACCGTTAAAAAAGGTATAATAAAGCTGAATAATTTCAAATTTAGAGACTACGTTAAGTGGTCTGCGAGGAACTATTCGTTTGTGATCATGTTCACGGCTTTAGAGCCTCATCGCCAGTGTTCTATTTGTAGTGCCGTTCACGACGAATTTGTTATCACTGCCAAATCATTTCAACTCTCCTATGGCCTCTCTGATCGCTTGTTCTTCGGCATTATCGATTTTGATGATGGTTCAGAAATATTTCAAACACTGCAAATTAATACTGCTCCGGTAATCGTTTTTTTCCCTGCCAAACGAAAAATCAATCGGATAAGCGACTTGCAGCAGTTGGACATGCAGCGTGTCGGTTTCTCGGCGGAGGCGATCGCTCGCTGGATCGCGGATAAAACTGATCTCGATTTTAAAATATTTCGGCCCCCGAATTATATGAGCACGTTCGGCCTGCTGACATTATTTTTTGGTGGATCATTGGTTATGTATTTTAAACAGGAAAATTTTGAGTTTCTACAGAACCGAACGTTGTGGGCTACGATTACTATTTGTTTTTGTCTGACGATGACGTCTGGACAGATGTGGAATCATATTCGCGGCCCACCATTCTACCACCGTTCATCTAATGGTATCAGTTACATTCACGGCTCGTCGCAGGGACAGTTTGTAAGCGAAACGTACCTAGTTTTCATGTTGAACGGTTGTTTCGCCGCATGTATCATCGCAGTTATCGAAAGCGGGTACAATAATGATAGTTCAACTGGCAAGAAAATTACCACGGTCGCCGCTGTTGCGTTTGCATCATTGCTGTTCAGCGCCATCTTATCAATATTCAAAGCCAAAGCCGGTGGCTACCCCTACAGAGGTTTATTATGATTCAGCTCATCGCAACTCCTAACTAGAGAATTACCTTTTTTCATTTTTTCTTCTCTTATTAATTCAACGTCCAGGGTACGGCCAAGTGATAAATACTTTATTTACCGCATATTTCTGTGTATCGTTCGTATCGTTAACCCTCCAGTAAAGTTTATGTTACGAAAAATCTTATCAATTCCTTTCCATAACTGTGTACATATTTTCTGTGAAATATACGATTTCTTCAGTATTGGGACTACTCCTATAGCTAGGTTGACACGATGCTAGTTTTCTGTCCGATAGTTTGGTGCTAGCAGATAGCAGCTAGTTTGATGGCTCATTTATACCAAGGCTGGCAGCATGCTAGAAGCATGAAAATCGCCAACATTTACAAATGTAGCCGAACGTAGTTTCAAAGACGTTTACACTACTACACTAGATACTCAACTTCAGCCTGCTAGTAGTATAAACCCTTCTCACTCACCCCGCGTTTTAGTATCCCATCTGCTAGCGTCACCGGTGTAGAAAATCGGCTCCAATGCATTTTAAACGGGAAATTGGTCATTTTTAAGTCGCGCTTATTATATTTTGCCTGGGTAAAACGATCTGAAAATTGGACAGACCATGCATTCATATCTTGGGGGTAGGAAAATATAAAAAAAAAACAATATGCTACACTTCAATTTCTTTTTTTTTTTTTTAATTTGAACGCCGGCACCCGGCACCTGTACGCGAAATTCACCTTGTATTTTAAATGGGAAAAATGACTATACCGGTGACTGGCGAACGCTTATGCAACATTCGCACAAAGTTTGGATACGCTTATTTTACTATGGTAGTATAGGAAGTTAGGTATCTAGTGTAGTAGTATAAACGTCTTTGCGTAGTTTACACCAGGGATGGCAAACGAAACGTAACAAAATAACGATTGATTTTTGTCTAAAATTTAAAATATTGAAACGAAATAACGAAACAAAAAAAAAAAGTTTCGTTTGCCATCCCAGCCATCCCTAGTTTTCTGATTTGTGATTTTTAGGATCGGCTACTAGTAGCCGCCGACCCTATTGCAACCACTTTCTAGGGTCGGGTACTAGTAGGGCTCTATAGTTTCACCTGGGTATACTAAGCCGCCATTTTGGTTCATACTGCGCCCGTGGATGCCGAATCCGACTATGCGGAGCGTAACGCGTAGTCAATTCGGCATCGACGGGCGCAGTATGAACCAAAATGGTGGCTTAGTATACCCAGGTGAAACTATAGAGCCCTAGTACTAGTAGCCGAGCCTACCGCCTACTAACTGTAATCGAAATTTCATTTCTTTTCCCGGGTGAGTTGAGTCAGGGTGAGTTCAGTAAATAGCAGGGATGGCAAACAAACAAAACGAAATTACGAAATTTAATAACGATTGATTTTTGTCAAAAATATTGAAACGAAATAACGAAACGAAAGAAAAAAAAACGGTTTCGTTTGCCATCCCTGGTTTACACTGAATTTGCTAGCAGCAAGTTGACAACATGTTGCTAGCAAATGTTTGCTGTGTTTGCTGCTAACAAAATTTCCGAAAGACCTATACCGCTGCTGCTGGACCATCGATCGTTACACGGTTTCACCCACCATGGAATCGAATGGCGAATTGAAATGAAAAGTAATTCGGATTCAGGAGATCTGGCATCTTTGGTGAACAAATTCGACTTTCAACTATATTATTCAGGATTTACAATTTTTTCGAGCTTCCAAATTTGTGCTTTCCAAGTTCAATCTTTTGGAACGAGAACGAAGTCAAAAAGCCCACAAAGAGCGCGGTGAAGGTTGAAGGCTTGAAGCTGACGTAAAATTCACGATGATGTGCTGGGGCTTAGACCTGTTGGGAGATTACGTCAATCTGAAAGGGGGAAGGTGACGCTACTTTAACGCTGTGGAAGTCAAAAACTAGATATTCTCCGAAATTAGTAAACGTTCAAATTTGATTCAAAATCCACGGTAAGCATGAGCGATAACGTTCTTTTTACACCAGTTCAACTACTCAACTCAATTTCGCAATAAGCAGTAACGCAGCCGAATAAAAATTCATAACTAGAAAAAATATATATATTTTTTATTTATTTATTTTTATTCTATAAGAATCCAAATTAAAAATCTTCAATCTGTCTCGGAGCTGGCTGATTCACCTAACGGGAAACAGAATAACAAAAACATTGTTCCCGTCAGTTTCAATAAGAAATGTGAGTTGAAAATTAAAAAACACTGTAAAACATAGGAACGCTGTCAAAGTTCAGTGGCTGCTGAATTCTCAAAATAATCGAGGATATTACGAGTCCTTAAATTATTTTCCAAAGTGTCATGCTACCGAAGAAATGTAAAGAAATTAAAACTAATTTTCGGATCGTGCAGCTACTCAGTACTGTCTCATTTAACAAGCATATCTAGACCACTAGAGAAAGTATTACTACTTTTGGTCAGCTTTGTAACACAAATAGACATTTCTGTAATGCCAAGAATACGTATATTTCCGAATATAGAGAACAGTACCAAGATCAAAATGTAGGCCTAATGAGACGAGGCATAACACGAAATTTCTATTGAAATGGTGATGTCTAAAAATTTGATCTCCAAATAAGATCAACATCAAATTACAACAGAGGTCGCTCAAAATCTAAGACGCCACATCTAGCCTAACTGTAACTTTGTATTCTAAATCGACGAACTATTCTGAAGTTCCATATCGACCGTTTAGGTACTCAAAATAGAATTTCAAAATTGATAAACTATTATTGGAACCGATGATCGCAAACATTTTGACCATCATAAATCTGATCTTCCCTGAAGCTCGTATAATTCTACAGGCTCATGAAATCACGAACGATCTCACGTAAACAGCCTAAAATTCTGCCATGATTAAACTATACAAGAAGTTCTTCAAACTCACTGAATCGTCCATGACGACGTCGGCATTTGCTTCTGTCATCTTTTTCGGAAATCTTCAATGTTATAAGGTGGTAAAAGAAATAATTTAACAATTCCAGAGGATTAAAATTTTAAATTGCTTTGTTATAACGGCATATACAAGCTTTTCAGAGAGGCTTGAAAATTGGAAAGTGTAATAGTTCGTCGATTATAAAGAGGCCAGCAATTTTTAAGCTCTCAAATTTCTGACTTGAAAAGTCGAGGAATACTTGGTTTCTAATTTGGCGGCAACTTTTCAAAAATGTAGGCTAGAAGATGCCGGTTCTGTTTGAATCGTATTATCTGTGATTCAGGTTTTAACTCTGTGACGTCAGAATATCCACAGAGTTAAAGTCGAAAACGTACAGTTTTTGACAGAAGCGGTGATTCGCAGATTCGTTCCAAACTCCTGACTCCTTCCAGTGTTTCACAAACACCGACTACTACTCTTCTCCACTCTTCTTCGAAACCCACCATGCTGATGTATGCGATCACAGTAGGTAAACTTGAACTTGGAATTTTTTTTGCTTATTTCTTATTGTTATTTACGTCGTAATCGCAACTCGCAATGTTCTATTCTGCAGGTACATTACAATGGTATATACAGAAGTACAGGTTCTTTTCGTGAATGAAATTGTTCCTTAATCGTTTAAAATGGATTATTTCTCTCTGGAATACTGCTCTATCAAGATGGTGTCCATAACCAACTGAACGAAAGATTAAACTATCAAAATGTCCTGGGCTGCCGTGCCTGGTGAGAGGAGTTACGGAATTGGTAAGTTATAGTTTCCTTGTTCCGAAGACATATCTTGCGATCATTTCTCGTACGCCAGTCGGCCGCTGAATCTTCTTCATATCTAGGCGACGAAGTGTTTCAACCCAAACCCATCATAATTTAGAAGCTAACTTGAAGGATTGAGTGTAATTCTCGGGTGTATTCAGTTGTAGATCAGTCTTCAGTTCAGTGGTATCACACGATGGGGTTATTTCATTTGAATGAGAAACTCGATGTCGATCCAAGTACCTGTTGCTAACCGGTACTTGACCCGTTTTTCTTCCCTAGTAAAATTAATACGTTGGGAATTTAGAGATGTCAGTTAAATTAAATATCGAGACATTCGGCCGAATCTGACGTGATAATTTTAAAAAGTGCATCTGCATCTACGTCTAGTTTTCTCATTCGACTCTGTCTTACAGAGAGGTAAATCACCGTATTCACGAACCTTCCGCGTTTGAAAAGAGTCTAGTTACCTTGACTTGGAGCATTAAACTTTTTGGAAAATAGCCTATTATTGTCTGCAAATACAGAAGAATGTTGATACGTTTTTTGAAAACCTCTGCTCTGAGGACTTGCTTTTGAGAAATCCTCATTTTAAAAGCATCACTAATACTACTATATTCGTATGCTTCTTGATTTGCAGTTGTGACTCTGTATACCATCAATTTCATTTAATCTCGTCCTTCAGTTCTGTTTACAATATTTATCTCATATGGAAGAATATTCAACCATGTGTAGCATTTTCCCTGTACCACCGAAGAAAGAGTAGTTGCGATAGCATGTTACTCGTATTCTTGAAGTCAATGCTGTTAATATTTTAACAAGTATTCGATATATTTTCGTCGTTGGAAGAAAAAAAAAAGATTCAATTCGTCGGAAGCTCTACCAGCTTGTATCAGAAAAGATAATTATATTCCGTAGACATAGATATTTTCGTTATCAAGCGAATGACTCATTATCAGTTATGTCGATAGAATGCAATTTAAAATGAAATTACTATGTCGATATTCATCCAGCAGTAATTCATTCTACGCAACGCTAGCCCAACAGAACCTCGTATTACGTACGAGTATTTGGTTTTATGTATAAATCTTCTCACAGATATGAAAAATGTTTTTAGAAGGTTACTCGTGCTGTGCGCTATATAAACAATTAATCTGACCTTAATCTCTCTACGGCATCTATAAAAGCATTGGCAATGATGACAGTTCCCATAATTTTGGGTATACATCTGAGGGTGTTGATGGTTTTATTATTTATTAATTCGCCGGAAGCTACGACCGCAATGAAACTAGTTAATAGGGCAGTTAGAAGAATCATCGATTGTTTAAATTGATTTCTTAGTCGTTTAAATTCTCTACTGTTGGTACTCCGAAGGTGTAGCATACGTCTTCTCACCGATTCCATAGAAAAATTGGGGAGATATATGCCCCATTATTTCTCATTTAGTAGGAGCTACATTGCATAACATATAACGAACCTGTCTCGTAGTGTCGCATGCCTTGTATACGAACCATTGCCTCTAATCTGTGTGATTTGATTAATTGTAGGCCCTAATGCGTGTTTTGTTTTACATTGCAGCAATACATAACTATCAGGAAGTGGGAAAGCACAGAATTAAACTCACTGTCGGAGAATGTGTGCGTATCTTACAAGAGTGTGAAGACTGGTATTACGGCTACGCCGGGAAAAACAAATCTGTTTTAGGCATTTTTCCGAGGTCTTTCATCCAAATTATGGAACCTCAATTCAGAGATACTGCTAGGTAATGTTATCTTTCTGTTTATTATTCTAAAATAAGTAAAACTAGTTTTATCTTCCTTTTTGAGTTACAAAAGTTTCGCACTCACGGGTTCATCTTCTAACTTCTTTCTCCTTCATTTTAAGTTCAAAAGTTTTTGCTCTGAAATTCTATACGACGGTAAAGACCTTATCGTCTTCGAATCAGCAAAATTCATCTTTATTGTTAGTGCGGCACTAAAAATATGCACTCTGAATGTTAACACTTTCGTAAATTTTCAGTGGTAACTGTATCTATGGAAATCAACCTCATATTGTTTCTGAAGTTACCTGCGTACTGCGTGAATGGGGAGTGATCTGGAAAAAATTATACATTGTACGTACTAATAGAGTATACTCTTCAAAACTGTAAGTCAGTTCTAACGAAATTATTTTCAATATTCTTACAGACGCATCATCCCAACTTCAAGATAATCGAACGTAAAATGTATGAGCTGATCAGGCTACGTTGTAAAATATTATCAGGTACTCTACCAATAGATGAGCTAAAGGAAGTAAAACGACTAGTCACTTGGAATATTGATGTTGGCAACAAGTAAGTACATGAACTTGGAAAGCAATATTAAGCACGTACCGAAGAATACTCTTGGATTTTCATTATAAATTGACATAGCCACTGGGAAAAAGCTGGAGAAATACTTAATTTACTTGAAAAGTCGGTAGCATGTCGAAAATTCAACTTCGTGATAGATTTCGTGTTTTGACGGGTACTATTCAATAATGGCTTGAAATATTTTCAGACTTCTTGGCCTGGATATGGTTGTTCGTGATGAGCAAGGTAATATTTTGAATCCTGAGAAAACTTCAGTCATTGAATTATTTCGTCATCATGAAACCGCCACGCTTAGGATATCAGCTTCAGCTGTAAGATATCTCTTGTACTGACTTGTTCGTATGTTTCATTTCAGAAGACTTGAAATAACCAAAATTGATTCTATTTTCAGTTGGATTCACAAAATAAAAGGGGTTCCCTAACCACACTGCAGTCGCATAATTACACCTTTTTCTTATCAGTTCGAAATTTGATCTGTAAAACTACCGATGACATCGAACTGATTTTCACATTGTACGATCAAAGACAGTCGAAACCATTTTCGGAGAATTTCGTTGTACGATGGAGTAAAGACATGTATAAGTCCGATCGGTTGTACAATTTTAGAGCGTTATTTACCGTAAGTATTTCCGAAAAATTAATTAACGATTATATTTAGAACAAGAAATTCAGCTATTCTGTGCTCACTAGAGTAGAACAAAAACACCCACCAAAGCATTTCAGTTTGCAAGATTAAGCCGATCTAAAAAGTGCATTATGGCGTAAAAGAACGTGTGCAAAATTTCGTTGAAAATATTGAAAGTCTCCCATGGCCCAAAGGGGTGTGTGTTTTGAATGACGTTAACAGTATATCTACCTTGTCTACATTTTTTTGACAAGAACACTACTTTAGCGATACAAAATGTATTACAACACTTAAAAACAGACCTGGTTAGTTGAAAAACTCCACCATTACACCGCTGCCCAACTCTGTACATCTTCATGAGCTACCTTCTCCTACGAATATTTCCAGGATATTGTATACTTGAAGTGGGATGGTATAACTGATTGTGGTGTATGGAAAGTATGAAAGTGGGGTTTGTAAACCAACCTAACCCGTTTTTTAAGCATTGTATTGTATTTTACTTTTTTTCACAATGTTGTATGTCTGCCAGTGTACGTATGCAAAATTAAAAACCATAGGAAATTTTTTATATTTTGCAATGAAATTCTGCACACTTTATTTGTATACTGACATGAACATTTTCGACTCGGGTCTACCCTTACAATTCGGAAATCATTTTTTTCTACAATGCTCTCATGCTTTTGGAGGACGGTTATTTTTTAATGTCTATCAAATCTTTTGAATTCCTTTTTAATCTATCGCTGCTCCTATCTGTTACGGTGAAACTGGAAGGCTAATCGGATAACCGTGCTTTTTCTTAGGTCGATTCAAGAATACTCTGTAGTTCTGGTAGAAGTTGACATGTTTTGTGTCGCTTTCTCGGGGATACCTGCCCCTGACCTATGACCTGAAGTGTTTTGAAAGGTTCAGACTATAACCGGGGCTTTGCCACCCAGTGAGGGCGCAGTTAGTGATTGGATCTATGAAACTAGGTGTTCCTGTGTTCTGTCAAGTTATAATAATTTCTGTTTCGTATATTGTGGCTGATGGCATTGCAAATTCGAGAATAATTCTATTTCTTACTCGAGTGAAGATTTCATTAATGTTTATGAGAATGAACTTGGTTTTTGATTAGAGGGGCTGCAGCAGACCGCGTAGTAGATTGCGCCGGTGTGCTGGGGCCTTAATACGTGTACCTGATCCTCATCACAGAATGCCAATGTTCCGAACGGGGTTATTTTATCATTTTAATTCATATCGTTTCACCATACTTTCAGTTACTTGTTCGTGCTTCCCCAATGAACTACTTTGGAATTTCAACTATGTTTACAGGATTTAGGTAGTCGAGATCTATCGAGAGAGAGAGTGTATCTAGTCTGTTACGTTATAAGAAATGGTTCAATGGATTCGGATCAAAATAATAAAAATAGTATGAAAAACGGAAACACCGACAGTTTATACACGGTGAGAAGACCGTATGCCATTGCGTATTTCAACTTGAGTCCATACTTCATGGAGAAACAAGAAATCGATGAAGATGAAGTTCATCATGTACCATTACTTCCGTAAGTCATTGCATTACTGTACCATATTGACCTGAAATATGATACGACAGTTGCTGGATCATACTTGATCTTTTATCAGTTTGTCAATTATATCTACAGTTAAATTAATTTACGAAAATTTCAGGTGTGAGAAAGATACGTTGGAAGTAACCCTGAAACGATGTTTTTCGTTAAAGGAATTTCCGGTAAAAGATAGTAAAGGTCAAAACGTAATGATCAGTTTCAAATTGCTGCAAGCTGACCTGAAACAGGTATTTTATTGATAATTGAATCATGTCTTCGCATTCGATTACCTTTAGTTGCTTTGGCCTGCCGAAATATTCACAAGTACTGATACTGCAGTACTGCAATCAGACTGTATAACGAAAAATACTGAATGATATTTGCTAATCAACTGATTTTTATGTACTTACCCTGAATCCGAATGTCGATACGCAAAATTTATCACTTATCCTGCACGACACGGTTCTCGAATTTGGTGCCTAATTCGATACAAAAGTCGAATTACCATATCGACATCAACTTCTAGATTGAATTTTGAATCGGTGTCGATGAGAATTTTATCCTAAAGTCGATTTTAACATAGTAACTCTACTTTTTTCTTGAAATTTTGGTCCAAGTAACTGTATGGTCATGTCAAAAAAGTGATATATTTTGGAATGTCGACAAAGGAGTCAGTTTTCATATTGACGGATGCGAAATATGCAAAAAATGTTTCTGCCTGTCGTGTAACATGTCATACACATTTCGTATTTGTTATGAATTGAATAATTCATGTGGATCTTCGAAATCGATTTAACTTCAGATTCGAGAAGAAAGTCCACATTTAATGATTGGAAACGTCGCCACAGTGAGAAAAATGGGCTTTCCCGAGGTTATATTACCTGGAGATTTTCGAAATGATCTTTATTTAACCCTAGTTTCTGGAGAATTTTCGAAGGGATCTAAGTCGTCTGATAGGAATATCGAAACAGTCGTTACCGTATGCAGTGAGAAAGGTGTTCCTTTACAGGTAAAGTTACTCGCATTTTATTTATTAAAATGTAAATTGCTGTCAAATACTGTGATTCAGGTCTCATTTACTTCGCACCATTTAATCAAAATCGAGATACATAATTTTGCTCATTTCACAGGGAGGTATCGTACTTGGTGGCGGTATCGAGCCCCAAACGGAGTACCGCTCTGTTGTTTATTACCACGATGGCAAACCGCATTGGTATGAAACCTTGAAAGTGGTTGTTGCCATAGAAGAATTCAAAGGTTGTCACTTAAAATTTCTTTTCAAGCATCGGTAAGTTGACCCGAAAATAAAACTATTAGTCCGACGAGTATAAAATAACTGAAAACAATACTTACTTCTGTAATCAGAGAGTGGATGAGGTTCTCATTATAGACGTTATGGAATTGAACGTATTAATTTTGTAATTTAATTTTGTGGAAAGTTTCCAAACTTTCAAGTGTGAACCTGTTCGTGTATGTCCTCCATTTTCTCGCGAATCTCTCATGCTTTGTGTGAAAATTTCAGATCGTCCAAAAACGAAACGAAAGAAAAGAACGATAAACCATTCGCTCTTTCATTCGTTCGATTGATGCAAGAAAATGGTACCACATTAAGAGATGAACTTCATGAACTTTTAGTTTATAAGGTACGTGTCTTTAATATTCACTACTACATGAGCTTTAGACTTTTGACTGGTTTCCTTAGTTACGGTGGTAATACTGATAAATTCACGCTTGCTGTAGGTTGATCCAAAGAAATACGAATCGACTGATATTAGTTACCTGGACTTAGCTTGTAATAAAGCTGAAATGAATAATAGATTTTCGGTTAGTTCGTCGGCATTCAGTTTATGTAATAAAGACTGTTTCGTTATCCAAACAAACGTGTGTTCCACGAAGCTGACTCAAAATGGTAAGGTGATCTCCGGCTGTATGTATTGTACTCCTGGGAAACGATTTAGTATTTTGACAGGAGATTATATTTAAAATTACAGTTGACTTATTGGGTCTTCTGAACTGGTCAAACGAACCGCACCGTATTACTGAAAATTTATCGGCGTTGATGAAAGTGGAAGGCGAAGAAGTAGTTAAGTTTTTACAAGACGTGCTCGATACGCTATTCAACATTTTGATGCGAAATTCGAACCCCGATTTACACGACGACATGGTATTCAACTGTCTGGTATGTGAACAGTAAAGTACAAAGCAGCATTCTACTGGAGTACGGGACTCCGGTCAATGTGTTTCTGTTACTAAAGTTTCTTAATGTTCACAGCTTTATGTGATAAGTTTGGTTCTCGACCGGAAGTATCTACATTTCCAGCCAGTCTTGACTGTATACATTGAAGAGAGCTTCAGTGCTACTCTAGCGTACAAGTGGGTGTTATTTATTAGCGTTGACCGAACGACTCGTTACTACTGAGATTCTAACGCGTGTTTTCTATATATACAGCAAGCTGATTGTTGTATTGAAACAACACATCTATAATGTTACGAACATCGAGAAAGATCAGATGCTCACCATGATGAAGTCTCTAAAATTCATCATGAAATTCATCACGAGATCGAGAGAGCTGTATTCACAGTTAGTAGTATTCTGATCAGTGCTTCGAAACTTGAAATATTTGCATTTTCCTTTGTTGACTATCTGCGTGGTTTAATTATAGATTATACGACCGAAGAGGGCAGGGAACTTTTGAAGAATCTTTGACGCAATTATTGGAAGCCTTGGCAGCTATGATGCGTCATGAAACAGATAACACATTATTAGTTCAAGCAGCCTGTTTGAAGTATTTACCTTCTACCATTCCGGATATATTGAAAGTTTTCGATCCTGTCAAGTTGAGGTTTGGATTAGCTTGTAACTTTGGCTTTCATTTTTCGCAAATGAAAGATGTACTGATTTTCAAGGTTTTACATCTTTTTCAGCTCATTATTAATGCAGCTAATCAACAACCTACCCAGTGCCAGATTGACCAAACAGAAGATGATGACTATCAATGATATTGTTCACAGTCCTCTGTTCTTGAAACCCGAATGTCGTGTCGTTTTGCTGAAGAAAATTTTAGTTCTCGTGAAGAAATTGTTGGAGGGATCTGATGAAGTAAGTTGATCTTCACTGTACTTGTATGGTATTTCTATGGTGAGAAATTGAGAAAAATGTAGTTGAGGCTCAGCAAATTGTTACCACGTATTATGAGGTAGTCGAGTATTGGTATGAAAAAGACTTCTCAAGAAAGTACATTGGTTTTAAAAATATGTTTTTCATAATTATTTTTTAACATTGCTTGCGGATTGTTTTGCATGACTAAAGTTGTCTGGTAAGTTGAATTTGTATGTGATATCATTTAACTCGAATATGAAGTATTAATTGATTCTTAATTGCCATTTTGATTTTCAACTTCTTTCTCGTTGCTTGAAAACACGTATTTGCATACTTTGGAATAGTATTATCGTGTAATTGTTTATTTTGTGATACCTTAGAGAAAGTGCAACTATTTTCTTATATATTATTCGAATGAAATGGCACCTACTTAGAATTCGAGTATTTTGCTTTACGTGTTCTTTGAGAGAGCTTTTTCTCATTGCTTAATGTACTTCACGAAAGCACTGGTTTCTTCAGTATATTGACTAACGCGTTCAGTCTAAGTTAGTGAATGCTCGTACTTCGTGCTGAAGTTTTAAATTTAGAAGAAAAAAAAACGGTTAGTTAATGTGGAAGCTCCAATGTGTTCTTTGTGTTCCAAGTATAATGTCATTGTTTTTATGTGTTCCTGCTTGAATCGTACCATCGTATATGTGTTCAAATTATGACATGTGTTTGTTTTTCAGTTACATGTTAACGTCTTTATTATAAAATATTAAATATGCTCGCTGGTTCTATCGCAACACCTTGGCAATTGAAACTACATCACAAGAATGCCGTAAATAATACAAATATTCTTGCATGCTCACCATTAGATTAAGACTCGGCATGTGACGTACGGTGTTGTGTTGCAAGGCTTGTTATCCCTTATAAATGAATGAAATTCAGTTTGAAGTTTTCGAGTCAATTATTGGAAAGTGGACCTTCATTTTCAGCTGTCCTAGGTTAGGAGAAATTCGAAAAAATGACCTACGTTACAATGCAAGGGACCTACCATACGTGATGTTGACGACTTGAAATTTTCTGTGTACAGTAGAAGCTCGATCATCCGCCATCGGGTTATCCGCCTTGAATCTATCCGCCCGCCCTCCCGGATTATCCGCTCAAGGAAGGGCGGATAGTCCGAATTTTGTTTAAAATGTATAAATATAATAACTATGTACACCTTTGTACAGTAATATTGACCGTACCTATCTACAGATGCAATCTTTGTAATCAGTATGTACAAGAAACGTGCATAAACGGTGGTGTGTCTGTGATCTTTTTATCGGCAAGGACTAAATAAGAGAGTTTATAGATTACACGTGCAGTGCACAGGATATGTCTGCATGTATACACATGCATCATATTGTAATTTAATGCATACATAATACATTTTTTCATGTTTAAACGTTTTGTGATTAAAATTATATTCGATTCGGATTATCCGCCCTTTTCGTCATCCGCCCAGCCTTCAGCCCCAGTTAGGGCGGATAATCGAGCTTCTACGTCGCATTTTCAATTTTCCTCCTGGACTAAAAAACTGGAGCCAGTTCGTGAGATACCAGTTGAGAATCACTGATAATGAAATTTAAGAGTGAAAAAGAGAGAGAAAGACTAATGGTAACGAAAAAACAGGATTAGAGACCTTGGCTTTCGAATTTGGTTTGCTCGAACTCTCGGTTCCGTTTTATCCCAGTCAGGAATGGGGTTATTTATGTATCTGTCTTCTTGTTGGCGTACTTGCCCGTTCGCTCGGCCGACTGTCTCGGTGTAGCAAAATTTTGAAATAATAGATCTGCCCCTGCAATGGTATGGATTTTAGCCGGGCAACTCGCTCTCTTTCAGTGGGTGAGTAATGTTTAGTATGTTGATAGAACTAGTTTAGTTCTTTTTGATGTTATCTTGATTCCGGGTGGAAACAAATCAGTGTCCATTTCAGATTCTTGAGTTGGAAGACCCATGAGCGTTTTTCTTATAGAAATTAATTTTTCCGATCCCTTCAGAAACTAGACTTCGTATTTTTGCTGGGTGTATGTACCAACATTAACAACATGCATGCATTCCAGTGCACGTTTGGTGAATGGTTATTCTTAAGCTAGAGGTTTTAGTATTCTTCTGTCTCATTTTGTTCAATCTGCTCTGCACTGTGACCGCAATTAGCAAATGCCTGTTGATGCTTCGAAATATTTTTTTCACACATCTCTCATTATCTATGAATAATCGTTTGTTCCTTTTTTTGTTTTTCTGTATCTGGTGGGAGTTATCTAAGAAAGTTTCAGGATTTTGAGAAATTATTCATTAGTGATTGCCTTGGCCAGGTTGTTTCTGTAGTTGTGTAAGTACGCCAGTTGGTGTTGGCAGTAATATCATATGTAATTGCCTTGATTTAAACATGAATAATGATACGGTGTTTTGATGCTCCTTTTATGCATTTACATATATGCTGTCACTACTCAGTTTTACCGAATGTAAATAATGTAGGTAGTTGGTAAATACTTTTCGTAAAATACTGCTTGGTGTTGGGTTTATTGTATTGAGCTTCTAGTTTGATGAAATTACCTTCGCAGGGTAAATTCAGTGCCGAACACCGACGTTACAAATCAAAATCTGTGGCGAAAATTGCCAAGGTGCTGGGAGCCAGTAGCAGTGTTTTAGTGCCTCCGGACGATAATATGTCCCAAGTAAGAAATTATTAGCTCCGGTTTACATTCTTCTAAATTTTCACTCTTAATTTTAAACTTTTGCATGTGATGGCGGTTTAACATAGTGTCATTGTAGTATAAAAAAAAAAGTTTATTTAATGAAAAGTGATCTTAAAATTTCTGTGCTCCATGTATTCCAACAAATTTATCAAAGTACAGTGGATTAAAGGTGCGAATGACTGGACGGAATAGTGAATTGTACAAAATCTGGTAAGTCGAGTAGGGATCGTACTGAGTAATTGTCTGTTTTAGGGAGATAGCTCGAAGATTACTTTGTTCAACCAAAAAAACTGACCTTTCGATTTCAAGTAAAGGCCAATTTCGGAACAGACGATTCTGTCCCGCCAAGGCTCTGGTCGGTTTAAACTCTTGAATCCCGTGGGCAGGAGTGTTCTCCAAGTAATAGTGTCATTAGTTAACTTGCTGTTCTGCCTTTCAGCTCGAACTGTGCATCAAAATTCTGGGCGATATTATGGATCTGTTGTTCAAGCCAGAATCAGGTGACACAACGAACGATATAAAAGAGATCATGCAAATGATTCTTCGCACAGTAATACAGACGACTGTTAAAATGGATCGAGAAAGTAATCTAGTGGTGAGTGAACAAACACATTTCAACTACTTATTGAATCGACAAATTGTTGGAAGTAAGTAGAATGCAAAGCAAAGACCAGCCGGACAAAACATATTTTTCCAATTATTCATTCTAGGTATTTTTTGCCTAAGACCAAGAGTAGTTAAATATTTGCTCATCAATTCGAATTGTAAAATGTTCATGAATTTTGAGTTTCCAAAGAAATCGGTGGTGTAAGTAACTTTTTTCAAACGTGACTTCTGTCGCGGAATAATTGGAAGTTATTCTGATATCCTTAACTGCAGGCAGATCAGGCTCGTAGCTCGGTGAAAGTAAATAAAGTTATTACCCATTGTCAGTGGTTTACCAGGCAAATTTCCTTGGTCTTACCCCAGCATACCCAATACTAATCATGTAAAGTCACATCCAACGTTATAATTTTCAATAAATGTTGCTTATAAATCTCTGTTTTTGTTTCTGATAATTATGTAGGCCAACCTCGCCTCAGTGATGATCTCGATATATCGGCAAATGACTGAATACCATTTTGACTTATACATCAAAGATTTCAACACACATACGGATTTGCTAGACTTCTTGTTAGAAATCCTGCTAGTGTTTAAAGATCTTATATCCAGACCGGTTTATGCCGCCGATTGGTGCGAAATGATCCTTCTTCAGAACAAGTAATCACTTTGGCATATCTATCGTTACAGCGCTATGCTACGAATTGATTAAGTAATAATCGTTATTAATGGTGTTTCCAGTGTTATACTCAAGTCATTGAGATTTTTCTCGCACACAATACGAGATCACTTTTCTGAGCAATTTGAACATCAAGTGTGGAATAACTTCTTCCATTGCGCCGTGGCGTTCCTGACTCAGCCTGCATTACAGTTGGAAACGTTTTCGCAGAGTAAAAGATGGCGGATATTTACTCGGTATAAGGATATGCGGCTGACTGCCGGTTTCGAAATCAAAAACATGTGGTTTAATCTAGGTAAAGATAAAGTCAGGTTAATATTAATGTAGAGAAAGTGGAAGATGAAAGTTTTCTTATTTTCTTTCGATATACTAAAAATCGGGTCTCCGTGTCGCTGAAAGGCAATGTTGAAATGGTTGTCTTCGGGAAGATCGCTGCCGTAAATCTGTTACTCTAAAATCCAGCTAGACTGAAAGGTATAAACCGTCTCATAAACAGTTGACTGTCTGGTCTATAAAAAAGCAGGTAACTCAAGCCGGTGTTGTACCAGAGTAAGAAAAAGTGTTGTGTCATATTAGTGTGATGTAGCAAGCACTGAAATTCCGAATTTATTTAATATGTGTCGGTCAGTTTTGGTCTCTTTTTATTCTCCTCTATCTGTGCGAAACGAGTGTCAAAAAGATTTGAAGTAAAGCGGTCAAAGGCCAAAAATACCTTCTGATACTGTTCGTATGTGTACTAGAATGTTTTAGTTCAGTTGAGTATTAATATTTAATTATCACTATTGCAGAGTGTAAACATGAAGATAGTTGTGAGTCATAAATCAACTAACAAATGTTTTTATCCTTTTTTTTTTCTTTTTCCTTTTTAAAAAGATAATATGATTGTGAACAGATTATATTACTCATCGATGGACTTTAACCCCTTTTTATTTTTTGCTTAGTGTTTACTGTTGATAAAAACTACTCGCGCTTTGGCTGAAGTGGAATTACGAGGTAATGAGTTCATGTTTCTTTCAAATTTCAGGTCAGTTCAAAAAACTATTTGTTCCCACTTTGGTTAGTCCGTTTTTAGAAATGACCCTAATCCCAGAAGCAGAACTTCGAAGAGCTACCATTCCAATATTTTTCGATATGATGCAATCAGAATTTTATTCACCTCGTAGCGGGGTTCTGGATAAGAAAGATAGTACTTCGTTCAAAGCAAATTTCTCCGAGGTACGTATTAAATAACACTGGTGCGCTTATAACGATATCGTGTTTGTATTTCAACTCAAATTCGTGGTTTTCTAGTTTGAAAATGAAATGATTGCGAAATTGGATAATATGGTCGAAGGGGGAAGTGGAGACGAACAGTACAAGAATTTATTTAATTCGATAATGATGAACTATTGCGAGAAGCATACAGTCATGAGGGATCAGGTTAGTTGAACTAATTGGACGATATTCTTCGATATTTGAAAATGGCTTCGCGTTTTATCCAAATTTCTTTTTCAGGGCATAAAATTCGTGTCTACAGTTACTCGTTTAATGGAAAGACTTCTCGAATATCGATGTATAATTAATGACGAAAGTAAAGAAAATCGTATGATCTGCACTGTCAACCTGTTGGTCGGTATTAAAATTTGAAAACTAAATGGTACCGTTTCAATCCGCGAGACGTCACTTCACGTTTGATCTTTATTTTTCAGGATTTTTATAATGAAATCAACAGGAAGGAAATGTACATTCGTTACGTTAACAAATTGTGCGCCCTACATTTGGAATGTGATAACTATACGGAAGCTGCTTATACGTTACGTTTACATAGCAAATTATTGACCTGGATGGACACCTCTTTATCACCTTTGTTACGCAGTATGAAATATCCGGACTGCGAAACTCACAGTCAACTGAAAGAAGCTTTGTATATGGATATGATAACGTATTTCGACAAAGGGAAAGTGAGTGATAACATTTTCAACATTTTTCATTAACCTAGTGTTTAAGCGGCGGAGCCTTCTATTTACTTTCTAAGATCTACCGCAGGAAGATCGTAATGAAACTTTTGAATTCACAACGTTGGTGTGGATGACAGTTGCCTAGTTCGGAGTTTTCTTCCTACATCGAATGCAATTATTCGCTCACGTGACAAAAAATGATTTCAGATGTGGGAATGCGCCATACGCGTGTGCAAAGAACTAATGCGTCATTACGAGGACGAAACCTTCGATTACATCCAGCTGAGCTCCTTGCACCGTCGCATGTCTCAGTTCTATGACTGCATCATCAACCAACAGAGACACATTAAACCGGGATATTTCCGCGTGGCTTACTACGGGAAAGGATTTCCACCATTTCTGAGTAATAAAGTGAGTGATTTGAAAGTGATCGTCGTTCGAACACGATGTGTAGTTTGTGATATGCCTTACGGTATGGTGTTTCTTGTAGGTTTTTATTCATAGAGGTAAAGACTTCGAAAGACTGAGTGATTTTTGCAGTCGTATGATGAATCAGCACATGAACGCGGAACTAATGAATAAACTTTCTCCGCCTTCTGAAGAAATAAAAGAATCATCTGGTCAATGTACGTCGATGTTATCGAGTTCTTAAGTTGTGGTGGCACCTGATTTTAAATTTCTATATTTTCCAGTTCTACTTGTTCTAACTAATAAGAAATACCTACCTGCTTTCTCATACAGATTTGCAGATAAATCACGTTGAACCTGTCATGGACGAAAAAAAGCAGAAATTACTGAGTAAATCCGTAAACGAACAAATTCTCCGTTATTATAAGTAAGAGCCGTACTTTTCGTGAAAATGCGTCATCAATAATTATTATTGTACTAGGTTGGTTCAGGGCAGGCGAGCATTCTACCACTGAACCACCGATAGCACTTTATAATGCAATCTTTAGATCAATTACTGAATACTGTTCCCCAGTATACTACCCGAAGTTAAATAGAACACAAAAAGATAAATTAAAATCACTTCAAAGAAGCCTTTTGATAAATATCGCCTCCGCGTATCGAACAATAAGCTACACATCTATACACGCGATCACTGGAATTATTCCCATCGATTACCAAATGAACTTAACAAATACAATCAAACACGAAAAACTCAAAAGTAGGTTATTAATAGATAATAAAGAATACCCCGATAAAAGTAATAAACAAAAAATATAATTGAGGAAACCTTACAAATATGGCAAAATGAATACGAAAATAGTCTCACTGGAAGAATCACCTATCAGTTACTACCTCGAATTAACATCACCTACAAAAACAAGAACTGGTATACTATTTCATCACTCAATGTCTCTGTGGACACGGAAATTTTGGACAATATTTGGAACGGTTCAAAATAACAGACTGTTGGGAATGTCATCTATGTGGCTCTGGTGTGGAGGAGGATGTGCTTCATACCCTACTGAAATGTGACTTCTTTGTGAAACTACGTACGGAAATGGGAATCAAGGGAAACAGTCTATCAGATCTGGCACCAACAAAAAATAATTTAACGATTAAAATATTTCTGGATTATCTGCACAGGGTTATGAAAATAAAACCAGAGTATAATAGTTAAGATTAACCAAAATAGAACTAATTAATTTCATTTATAGACTAGATAATTAAGCAATTAATATTAACCGTAATAACTTAGTGCGAGGGACTGGGCTAAGACATGCGTCAATCCCGCCTCCACCTAGGATGTTAATCTGTGTAAAAAGTAATAAAATCTTACTATATTAAAAAGAAAAAAAAAAAAGGTTGGTTCAGTGAAAAAAGTAGTCACGACAGATTAAGCTAACCGAGATCTTGTTTGATGTTGGTTAACAGAGTAAATCACTGCAAGAAGATACATTTAATGGTTCTTGTACCTCGCTCCCTACTTACCTATTAAATCTTTGTTTTTTTCTCGTACATAGAGTTAACGATGTGCAGAAGTTCCAATATTCTCGCCCGATTTATCGCTGCGAAAATGACGGCAATGAGAAAAACGAATTCGCGAATTTGTGGTTGGAGCGTACTGTCTTAGAAATATCGTCGCCTTTACCCGGTATCCTGCGGTGGTTTCCCGTCGTGTCCACCAAGACTTATTCGATAAGCCCTTTGAAAACTGCCATTGAAAAGATGCAGACTACTAATAAGTAAGTGCAGTTTCATCGTTGGATGTTTTGAAGTTTCTTGACTAAATGTTGAATTATTGTCACCGATCGATTTTATTTCCAACAGGGAACTGAAGGAGCTGGTAATAGCGTATAAAAATGATAAGGGATTGAATCTGAATCCATTGGAATTGAAACTGAAAGGTATTATCGATGCAGAAGTCATGGGAGGTATCGCCAATTATGAAAAAGTATGCAAAGAAGAAAATCTTTTCAGTGCAATGTTGGAATGCTATTGCGATCATGTTACTGACGCATTATTGTTCACTTTTCAGGCTTTTTTCAACTCGTCTTATGCGGATGATCATCCCGAGGATACTGATCTCATTAATGAGCTCAAAGATTTGATTGCTTGTCAGATTCCATTATTAGACGCAGGTATACTCATTTATGGTCAACGAGTTTCTGCTTCTCTTATGCCTCTTCACAGACACCTTGAAGAAAAGTTCGAAGAAATGAAATCCAAAGTAGAAGAGAAATATGGCAAAAAGGTAGTGTTACGTAAATATTGTCAATTTTTAAAATGCAAGGAATAAAAAGCGAGATAAAAGTATCTTATCCTATTTTGGTACCTTTATTTTCGGTATTTTTGAACTTTAGGGTATCGTTCAGACTGTTGATAAAATTAAATGTTGTCATATTCCGTCTGTCCAAATCACTGATATGATCGTCATTTGAAATGTAAAACTGAATGTGACAAAAAATTTTTCTTAGGTTTCAGATATTAAATTTGACACTGTGAAGTACAGACGTCGCACAACTACTGGACACTCTCTTTCCTGTTATAATCCAGATCGGTTATCTCAAACGAGCGTCGGCTCGGTCGAGTAAGTTTTCTGTACATTCCTTTACATTTCCGAATGCGCTTTAGCATGCGTATCAATAATTGCGATTTTGATGCGTCGAAAATTAATTTTATGGATGAATGACTTTCAACATATTTCGTTGTTTCGGATACCGAAAAAAAAAATGAGTAAGAGAAGTTCTAGAAACGTACAATCAGATATGTTATGAGGTGATAACACTTGAAGAGCCTGTATCCATTATCTGTATTCGGTAATTAGTTCCTTTTTCAAACCGGAACCAGATCTGTAAAACACACCTGAAGGTTAGAATACAGTCTCGTGCAGTGGTATAAACCATTAACATTACCGTGCAAGAATGGTATTCAGATAATCGCTAACAGTAATGAATCGTGAACTCCGTCATTTCATTACCTTCTTTAACCAAACCCAATGTAGCCACGGATTTCCATTTGGTAGAGTTTATACGAGTAGCTCTCTTAATCGCTATAATACCAACTTGACCATTCGCCCTATGAATCCGAGTGACGTATCTCACAACAATAATTACTCTGCTAAGACAGCTCGGTGACTGACATACGGTTTTGAATAGTTTTTTGTAGACTTCGTCTTAATCAAAAGGCCGAATTTTAGTAGACGACCAAACTGAAGGGAAAAAAAATCATAACCTGATGGCCGACCTACTGAAATACTTACATTTTTCACCAGTTTATGGGCTAATTCCTAATCAGTCCTGCTATAACTGTTTATTTTTATGGATATTGGTTTCGGATATTTTTATAATATTTGTTCCTGAATAATACTACGATTGTATTATGGTTATAGGTAGGATTCTCTGAGAGAACCTTAAACATTGTAATGGGAGCTCTTTTTTGTAATTTTCAGTCCAGATGTAGAATGGATAAGTTCAGTTCGATTTAAACAGTATTTTTGTGCATAAAGTTTGACCTAAACTTGCTGGACACAAAATCAGATAGAGAGACACTAAACGTACAAATATTTACCCTAATGGAAATATGTATCTAGGTAACTAATGATTTTCAAGGTCTGATTTTCCTGTGGCTCCTTGTCGAGGGATAACAGATGAAATGATCAGAAATGAAGTCAGCGACTCGAAAAACCTATTTTAGACATAGTTAATACGTATATGTACGTAACTGATGATTTTCTACGACTCATCTCCCTGCGGCTCCGTATGGGGGGGGGGTTACAGGTTGAATAACCGCAGAAATGAACTCTGTGACTCAAAAAAAACCTAGTCTGGAAAAATTTATATCGGCCCGTGTAACATACAATTTTCATATTTTAGCCCCACCCCTCCCAGCTTCTTATTGGTGAAGGTTGCAGGTGAAATTATTTAAAACTCAGCGACTCAGAAAATCCAATTTTAAATATCACTGTCGCTAATATGTGTATAACTGACGATATTGTGTATTTTAGCCCCCTGTGGGTCTGTATGGGTGGGAGTTACAAAAAAACTATCTCGAAAATGAAATCAACGACTCAGAAAACCGCTGTTATATTATCTTTGAAATTTCATATTGGTTTCCATTTTGACTTTCCTCTCCGAGGGATGGTTTCATTGGCTCTAGGTCCAAACATACTTTGTAACGTTATATCTACCACCGTATCTAGCGGAATCTCGTGTTTAAAATTCGCTGTATTCCACCGATTTTTGTTTTGTAGGAAGCTCAGCTGTCATGGCATGGGGAATTGAGTATGCAGTTTCATATGCATACAAATAACGATTAATGAACAGGATGTGAAAAAGTAATCTCACCATTTTTTTTCAGAACGTAAAATCGGATCGTCGTGGGGTGAATTCCAAGTTAAAGGGTCTTGTTGTTACTTGTTTGGCGAAAAAAAAAAAAGTTTTCTCGGAAAGGAAGACTCGAATGTATCACCAAATTTGGGATCTTAGATGGAAAGGTACCGAATAAAACAATAGGATTTCCTTAAGTCACTAATTTTGAACATCGCATCAGATTTTTTTATCCTGTCCCGATTTAGGCCCAAAAATCTTGAATTTTAGATCAAAATAGAGTCAAAATTCAGTTGGCTTGAGAAATTAAAACAATGTTTCGGAGTAGGTATACTTTTGATGCTGATTTTGAAAATAGCGCATTAAATTTTTTCACCCTGATTTGAGCTCAGAAATTTAAATTTTGAGCCCAAAAAGGGTTAAGATTAATTTTGCTTGGAATATTAAATGAATTATCGTTTTATGGTGGGGAGGGGGGGGGGGGGTAGTGTTGCTGCTTTTGAATATCGCATTAGAATTTTCGTCTGGCCTCAGTTTGCATTACAACTTCAACATTTTACCCCATCAAGTGGACAAAATTGCCTCGGATTGGAAAATTATTGTCACATTTATTCTGAAAATGAGAAATAGTTGCTTCACAGGTAACCTGATACACAACGTTAGGAGTAATTCAAACTTGACTGCCATAAATAAACTTACCAGGATACCTTGTTTCATTTTTCAAGTCAAATTGGTACTCCGTCGCCCTCCAGTATGAAATTTGAATTTTGGGAATCCAAATTTACGGTTTAATTTTTGATTTTCGCTCGTCGAAGGGTACCAAAAGAACAGAGATGCTCACTTTTAAAATTTTAGGCCGATCTCACGAGGGGAGCACGTATGACTCTTATTAAAAAGTACATGTAGTTTCGACTTCTTTAACTAAGTGAAGATAATTTTTAATTGAAACTAGAAAGAAAAAAAATTGGAGATATGAGAGAAATGGCAAAATGTATAACATTTTACTATACTTGGTCAAGATATTTCTAATTATGGTTTTTCCAAGTTTCCTTTAGATTCTTTAAGACTTCCCTAGAACTTTTCTAGACATGATCCAAACTTTTTGTGATGTTCCTTTGTTCCTATATTTTACTGAGACTTCTGACACTTTTTCAATCTTGTTCAATACTCTTCCACCCTCACTGAAACGGGTTCAATTCTCTATTAGACTATTTATACTTTTTCACACATGTTTTAGTGTCTGTATGATTCTGAAAGACTCTCAAATAGATTTGAAGAAATCTTGAAAATGTTGGTGAGTTTTCATGGGCTTTGTAAAAATCTAGAAATGTGTGAAAACGTCTTGATTGAGTATGGAAGAATAATCTTAAGCAAGTCCGGAAAAGCTTTAGAAATAATTCTGAATAATTGTGAAAAAGTCACGTTGAGTAAAATATGTCTGAAAGAATTATTGTAATGAAGTGTAGAGACGCCAGGGCGTCGATGACATAAAGGCGTAATATACTATCACGCCCTTATGTCATCGACGCCCTGATTTTTATATTCATTCTAACAGGTTTTGAATGATGTGGAAGAGAATGAAAAAGTCATCATAGAACGTGGTATAATGATTTTGAATTTCTCAAAGAAGCCTCACGCTGAGACAAGTTTTGTGGTAAACATTACTAGTATTCTGGCGAGTCCCTGATGTTCAGCGATTTTACGCATTCTTCCATAGAGAATTCTGGTAACAGTTACTATAATTCTGTCAACATTTTAGTAAAATTACCGTGACTGTTTCCAGAATCTAGCAAGAATTGCCAGAATTTTCAGCTTGAGAGTGCATGAAATCGTTGAACATCAGAGACTTATCAGAAATCTTACACTGTGTACTATAAAATTTCTCTCCTTGCAGAGCTGGTTTTAACAGTTCTGGAAGAATAAAATATGTTTATAAAAATTCGAAGCAACATGGGGATATCTCGTTCCTCTCTCTTTTTCCGAGCCAAAAATAAGTTGGAAATTATCCATTTGTACTGTTAAAACCGTTGAAAAATATTTTCACTCTCTCGGCTGCCGGTCGTTATTTTACCTATGATAATTCCTTTCAACTTATTATGTACTGTCCCCCTTCCTTGGAAAGATTTTCGTATTTATTGTACTGCACAAAGCCATTTAGCTCTCGAATTTGTAAACTCCAAGTACTAGGTAGTAGTGCTCCTCTGATTGTACATTGTTCCGCTTAATCAAAATTTTGTTTCTTCGATTTTTTTTTTTTTTTTCGCCATTGTAGAAAACTTATGGTGCAAAAGAAAATAATGAAAACCTGGAAAGAAGAACAGATCTTGTTTTATATAAAAAAGTGGAACGTGTAAATACTTAAGTAGCTGCCCGGTGAATTAGTATATTCAGTATTCAGACTTGAGAAATCTTTGGCCTGGCAAATGTGAGTTTTGATTCTTTACCCCTTTTATGTTCTTCAGCGAAATAAAAGAAACTAAGTGCATTTTGCATGTAATTTAATAACGAATCGGTTTCTCTATAACTTGGGAGCTAAACGCGAGAGAAAAGTAATATTTTGTATTGATACGCATTCATCCATCAATTTCATGTATTAAATGTAATTGTATCACGCTTGCAAGTTGTTTTAGAATTCTTTAGAACTAGTCAATTTATTATTCGAGAAATTTAGTTTTAGTATTTGCTGGTGCTTACAAATTATTGTAAATAAGTTGAACAACTTGTCTGATTTGGCGACAAATTAGTTTGTATTATGATTATGCCGTTAGTGCGGGCACAAATTATGGAAGTTCGGATTTTTTACATCGAAGTTGATTCTAAACCGATCTACATTCAGTCCTTTCAAAAATACATTCGGCATCATAATTCTTGTATTCGAAGTACGTGTTTTCTAGCTTTGTAATTAATGGATGTGCCATGACCACTGTACCCGTCACCTGCTGCACTCCTTCCTCTGTATAGTAGGGAAAGACATTTCAATAAAATAACCGTAATCATCGAACAAATAAGGTCCCTCGTATTCCCCTCGGCACTGATGCGATGCCCGAAAGGGTAGTTTACGGTGCTGGGGGTGAGGTGTCTCAGGAGCACTTTGGCATGCGTGCATCGCCATACGTCTCACCACACCTTAACACCGCATCGTTATTAACTCAATGCACCGACATCAACTCCTCTGTTCCATGATCATGGTTGTTTTCTGGAGTGGTATAGTGGAACCATTTTGACTTATTTACGTAATTAACTTGTTGAGTCGATGTTAAAATAAAAATATTGCATGAAAATCCGAACTTCCGATGTATGATGACAATTTTGGCTTTTTCTTGCATGTATCACGTTTGTTATTTTGCATATTAGGCCGCGTTCTTTGCGCAGTTTGGTTTCTTTGACGAGTCCCTTTTCTTCTACTCCTACTTTATCCAGGTAACTTGTTTTATTTCAAATTAAATTCGCGTTACTTTGTTGAAAGCGTTGTTAATATTGCCTTGCTTCGAAATACTAGTTGTAACTACCCGCTCACGCTAAATCACATCACTTTAGATTGAAGTTGCACAGTGTACACATATCACTGCTGTAACATGGCTATCGGTCAGAGCACTCATATCGCATGGTTAAAAATTAACATTGTTCGTTCAGTCCGAATGTCAATGTCCTTCGGTGTATGTAGGATAGTTAGCCTTGAATCTGAAAGATGTATTGGATCGTACATACAGCTTTCAAGTTCACACCCTCTCGGATTTTAAAATTCTAGTCGATATATCTCCGAGTTCTCGAGACAAAATTGCGTAATCGCATTACCAACGCGTAAATTTAAGAACAATGATACCCTGTTTCGAAGAAAGGCAATTGGCACCCAAAATGAGATTCGCTCGTAGGTGGGGAGAAAAGTGCCAATAATTTGACGATATTTTTTCTACGTTCGCAGAGGGCACAATCAGTCAAAGTCGCCGTTAATGTCCGCGAATTCGTTATCGTCCAGCATAGCCGTTTTCGCCGGACCGGTCATATCCAATTACAATATATCTCCGCCCAAATTTAGCACCATTGGTTCGGCGATGAAAAAAGAGAAAAAGGAGAAGAAAAATAAACGTCGCCAACGAACTGAAAGCAAAGGATCCAATGACACGGATTCGATATATTCGAAAGACAACGTGAGCTCTTGCTCGGTTGGAAATACCATGTGGTATACGCAGTCCAGTTGTGAGGCCGACTCAATATCAATTGCATCCTGTTATAGTATTACCGCTACGCCCCCGACCGCCGATTTAGAACCTGATGTGAGTTTGATGGCTTCGAATTCGATCGCATTATTTATTTGCTAGTCGAAGTAAAGTGGAAATTATTGTCTCGAGGGACCCGATTCTGCCGATAAAGTTATTCGGAGACGACCTTATCAACATTATTTAATTTTTGTTTGCAGACCAAGAGTATTGTGAACTCGACGAAGAGCGATAGCGAAAAAGAGAAAATATCTAGTCGACCTTCGAGTGATTCATCGTTTAATCTGTCGGACCAACTGTCCAATATAACTAGGGATTCTTTCGGTAAGTACTTCATGTCGGACTTACGTGTTGCATTTAAACATAGCGTCGATGTGCCGGGTGAGATGGGTGTTCGCTTTTTGTTGCGCTCGTGTGGTAGCTTGTGGGGAAAGGAAGAAGGAAATCCGGAATGCATTCAGATTGCTACTCTTATTTTATGTTTCCGCTTGAATTGACCGTATTTCTGGGAAACTGGTGTACATGTGCTCGTGCATAAAATGTTAGACGTTTCCTTATATTTTGCCCGCTTCTTTTTCTCCTGCTGTAGTACTGCCAAGCCTATCGAAATACAGGGTATGAAATGTAACTTCTTCCTTGTCTTTCTCGAAAGGTGATCGAATCAGTGGCGGATCCGGGGAGCCATTCTGAAATGAATAGTTCAGAATATGTAAGAATAGCCGTGGTCTTATCAAACCCCTCATTTTGAATACTTTGATTAGTTTCTCGCCCTCGCGATGGCCATTGAATGAGCAAACAAAAGAGAAGCACCTCAGACTTTCGAACGATGTATACTGCTGACTGTTTTCGTATTGACATTGAAAATAAGAATGTCTTCCCGAGTGTGTTGTCAAATCTTTCAGCTCATCGGATTATCAATTGGGTGATCATCTTTGAAGAATTTTGAATGTTCATCGCAATACCATCCAACTTTTTTCCCACGGGGGGGGGGGCACAGTTCTCAAAACTAGCTGACATTATTTAATCGTAAATGCTGATGTAAGAATCTTTTTGGACTCTTCTAACTCTGTAGGACTTTTCCAAACTTAAAGACTCGCTAGAACTCTTCAAAGCTCGTTTATGACTTTCTGTGACTCTCCGAGCTTGATTTGAGATGTGATCAAGACTTTGAAGAACTATTACAGCTCGTAAAAATTTGTATGAGACTCCGAAAGACTCCAGCTGACTCTTCAAATCGGACCGGGCGAACGTCTGGCGCGCTAGTATCGCTCTACGTGATAAGAATTTGAAAGAGTTATCATGGCAATCAAAATGATGTGTAAATAGAGCAATTTTCATGATTTTTCTCATTTAAATTGTATTTAACGTAACGTTGGTGGAGGTTTCAAAACTTTTTGGTACGGCTCGTAAAATTATATTTTCTCCGACCAGCAGAGGTAAAGTAATCGTGATGATTAATGTCTTTATGACAAATAACAAGGAGAGAAATTTGTGTCACGTTAAATACATATTACTACACTTCCGAATATCTTCACATTATTAATAATTTTAGAAAAATCGAAAAAATGTAGCAAAAAAATAGTTTTGGTAATTTACCATTATCGTCTTTATTGAATAGTCCTACATGATCATTCTTTCAAAGCTTCTATTTTTGACCGCCAGGTGACGACTCTTTCGATGCACGGTCCCAATACTCATTTAAGATTTCCTAGATTTATTTGAGACTTTTCCGACTGTTCAAGATTTATTTATGACCCGTCAAGATTAATAAAATTTCTTACATTACATGTTTTAAAAAAGTAGATGTCCTTTAAGACTCTCAAAGTTTCTTAAGATTTGCTGAAACCGTCCACTCTAAGAATTTTCCAGACCTGCTAAAATCTCGTTTAGTCTCTTTCGGACTTGATCAAGACTCTTCAAGGCTTGATTTTGACTTTTCAAGTTCATTCGAAACTTTTTAAAACTTTTCAAGATTCGTTAGAAATTTTTGAAAACTTGTTTGAAACTCTGTAAGGCTCTTCTAGTTTTGTTTAAAACTCGGCTTGGTCCTTAAAGACTCATTTACGATTTTCTAGACGCTTTCACGCTTATGTAGAATTTCTTGAAACCTAGCGGACTCGTCTGAGACTTGAAAACGTTGCCGTTTGTAAAAATTTTTGATTTCAGTATTTTTCTCTAGAAAATAGTCCGCATTGGCACCCTCGTGTGTCCCTCCGTGCCTGGATCGGATCGATAAATAGGAGTAAAAAGGGTCTTCAGGTTGAAAGATGTAGTGAATTCTAGGAACACAAAAGTTTCCCTCTTCTAGGTGAACTTTTAATGTTTCCTAAACTTTTGAAGGTACCCCTTGTGCACATCATTAGAAAGATAGGATTGCATGCAATTGAATCCTTTTTTTGGCCGGGCGATGCGGAGATGAAATGCCGTCCCCCTCGGTTGCATAATTTTTTTCTTATTTGCATTTACTAGCGAAAATGAAATGCGAGTATACTGAACGACTTTTCTGAGAAGAGGATTATCAATTTCATTTATTCCAGTTTTAGAAAAACTGTAAGGGGAAAAGGGATTTTTTAACTGCTTCATTACTGGGAAATTTCCTACCCCTCACCCGCCTGGTACTCGCTAAAATCAGATTGTTCCCAGGCGCGGATCCAAACGATCATTTTGCGGAGGGAAATGGCAGAAGGAAAATTCTTCTTTCTGCCCTCTCTCCCATGGATTCCTCTCCCTCCCCCTTCAGATTTTTCTTCTTTTTTTTCATTTTAGGGGGAAATTCCCCCTCCCTTCGTAAATCCGCGCCTGGCTCCTCTGAGTTTTCCTCAGCACTAAAAAAGGAATAAAGTACTATTTTTTTATTTATTATTATTATTATTATTTTTTTCTTCTTCAAATACTACATTAGCAAGGAAATGAAAAGGGGGTATTTTTGATTTTAATTTTCTCTCAATTTTGATTAATTATTGCCTGCAAAATGGTCTCATTTGAATTTCTTTCCAATTCTCGTTTTATTTATGTAATAGAAGACCTGCTGCTAAATGTTCAAATTTAGAATAACAATAGGAGAAAAAAGTAAATGTAAAATGAAGCATGAGCAAGTTATAGGTTTTTTCTTTGAGAAATCCTATGTAGAACAAGTTTTGTTTGAACATTATTTTGATTTGAGCAATAGTTGATAAGTTGCGGAGAATAAAGTGGAGCGAGGACTGTTTTAACCCCATTTAAGGAATGTCCCGAGGAGGAATCTCGGAAGGCTTGTTAATTTTACGGAAAGGAAAATTGATTTTTATACCTGTTACGTGGTAAGATACTTGCCCAATTTTAATGGATAAACTAAGGAGAGAAATGTCTTCATTTCTGAATCGAGATACCACTGATTTCAAATAAATATACTCAATTTTAGACTAAAGTAACTTTGTTTTGGAAAATTGAAAAAATAAAATTTTCAGGACCTCTTTCCACCTTTGTAAGTTATAATGAAACCTATGACGCCTTTGACTGGCCTCTGTTCGCTCCGAGCCATCATGTGAACCGCTCACTCTAGTTGTTGAAAGAATAATCGTCATTATGGAGATGAAGATTGAAATGTTTATTACGCTTGTGACACCAGATCTGAAGTCTATTTTTATTTACATGTGGAACTTCAGATTCTACGAGTACAACTACTGAGATTTTGGCATTTGTGGATAACCCTTCCTGATACACTCAGTCTTTCCCCTCCCCCTTCCTTCCTCTCAGTTGAATACTTTTATTTCCTGAAACCTTTTGTACAGTGAAAATATAAAATATACATGAGATGCAGGTTTTGCAGGTAGATACTGGGAAACGAAAAATACAATGGAAAACTCATTCTCCACATTAAGGTGGTCCTAATCTTAATGGGACATCCACTAGATCGGTTTCATGGATTTAAAAAATATTTTCTTTGAGCAAAAGGGTTAGCTCATACCCAAGGAGGGAGAAGTTCTTACGGACATTAACACTGATTTTTAAAATTTGGGATTCTCAGATATCCTCCCCATATGAGTTTGAAAATGATCTCTCTGAGATGAAAATTTTTAAAGGCCGCTGAATAGGCTCCATGGGAGCTGATTTCCAGTCACTCCAATTTCCGAGTGCTTTACATCAATAATAGGGGTTTTGGATCGCTGAATCCATTCCGGATTCTTTCTCTCCGCCTTTTAACCTTTGAGGCTCCACAGCGGGCTGGTTTTCAACTATTAAGTCTCCTCAATATCCGAGTTCTTACGTGATTAGTTTGGGTTTCTAAGTCCTTTAATTCGTTTGTGGGTACCTTTCTTCCTTCCACTCAACCCTTCAGGTTTCACAGAGGACCGATCAACGATTACTACAACTTTCTTGTTGTTTATATTGAAAATAGGGTTTCCTACTAACGACATAACGAACTTGAAATTTGAGGAAATTGGTGTAATTGGAAGTGGGCTTCCTGTGGAGCCTCGAGAATTGCGAGAAGGGAGAAATGAAGACTTTTGATATTGAAATTTTAAATTCTAAACATTAGTGTCAATGCTCGTAAGAACTCCCTCGTGGACACGAGTTAACCTTTTCCGATTTTCTTCAAACTTCGCAGAAAATGTTTTGTTTTTTTTAAACCAGTAGTACCAATCTAGGTAGTGTCCGGACCGAAAACATGCAATCTTTTCACTAAGATTAAATAAAGGCCACCCCATCCCACATACTCTTCCGTTTGTTGGCCAAATTTGCTTCGGTTCGTCCTTGGGCGTTATCCTCTGATCATTTAGTCTCGCTGTGTATTTACGTTGTTACATTATTGCGATCTCGTATACGGATATAAATACGGTCATTATGCGTGGTTGGTAGGGAAATGAAAGATTATTGTAGGTAAAATCTGTGTAATGCTCTCTCATCTATGATGAATCTCACTTGTACTTAATAGCGTGCATTAAAATGCCTTCGTTAAAGATGAATATTTTAGGTACTTCTGCTTAACAAAGCATTTACGCACGGTACTCACGAAGACTAATCTGACTTCATGCGGTACCATTTGCAAATGCTAAAGGAAATTGTCAGTGGTAATAACTGTTTCAACATTCATCAGTCTGGCTTTCCAACTACGCCATTATGAATTTAATATGAATTGTTTCGGGAAGAAAGTAGGCTGGTGCTTTTGTTCTCCTGTACGGTCGTTTTAGATTGTGTGGAAATCAGTTTCATTGCGTCTCGATTTTTTTCAACGTTTTCGCAATGAAGTTTAATTTAAGCTCCCGTAGTCTGAGGAAGTAGTGTGGCAAAAATACCGCGTTTTACTTTCATTGTTGCTGTTACCAATCTCGATATGTACATTTATTATTTCGCTTTCATTCGCTTACATGTATGTTATGTAGTTCGTATACTTTTGACTGTGTCTTTTTACGTGTTGATTGTAACGCTTTTATATAATAAAAATTAGATGTTTGCTTGGCATGGACGCGACTTCATAATAAAATAATGTTAGGTACGAATACAGATTCGACGACGACCAGTGAAGACGACCGGATTCCTCCGCCACTGCCTGCTAAGCATCGCGAAACGGACAACAGCAGTTTAAATAACGATGTCACCGATTCTCCGAGCTCAAATTCGCCGCGTAATTCCTACATAACGTACACAATTATTGACAAGGTAAGGCGTGTATGACAGCTTAGCGAGGGCCGACTTGACCCGCTGGAAGTGTTGTAATTCTCGTATTTATTTGTGAACTAGTTCCAACGGCCAACGGATTCCACAAAACCTGCCGATCAACCAGAAGAGCAACCTCCTACGCCACCTCCGAAGAAACCGACCAACCGTTTTAATCACACGATAGTGTGACCCTCTCACGTGCTGTGCGAAATGTGAAACTCTCCTCTGCCGCCGAGTTCACTCGTACGTGATAAAGAATTTATTTGTAATACTCGTATTTAGCGCAGGAATTGTTATTAGAATATTAAAATTTCAGTTCGAAATAAGAGACCAGATCTCATCGTTAACTATAGATTAGTCTTCTTCGTATTTAGGATTCTATTTATTCGAGACGTTCACGTTTCATCATCCAAAGTTACCAACTTGTCATAATCGAACAGCAGATAGACTAAAAGAAGTATTCTTAGTGTTATCGTATTTAAAAATGATAACGTGAATCGTTTCCAGTATATTATATAAGGTGGCATCTAATAGACCGCTGAAATGGTAATCGTATCCGTGTGAGTTACTCGAACTAACAGAAACAATCGATTATTGTCCCAATAGTTGGTTAAATGGTAAGATGACGTGACTTGTCGGAATGCACATCATTACTTGCAGATACGTGGAGACGAAAATAAAGTGATATTTCTGGAGGAGGTGAACCTCACAATGCTCACTTTTTCCAGAGGCAGGGAGAGGGTGAGAACTTCGGGCGGTTCTTTTCGGGATGGCTTAAATTCTCGTCCCCTAATACCCCATACTTCTCTTTTAGCTCAGTAACTAAAGATGTAAAGTAACGAAATTCATCATAAAGTTATTATGCAAGGCGAAAGGAATTAAATCATTTTTTTAAAGTTTGGTCCAAGTTGTTTCATTACACTACTGAACAAAATGAAATTTTTTGTTTGCACAACGCATTTAAGGAGGTGATTCTTGAGTACTTTTTAACGCTGAATACAGTGCCGTCGGTCGTTTTTCTCTATCACGTCTAGTTTTTCTGATCAAAAACTATAAAAAATTCAACTAAATGTGTTCAAAAAGAGGTTTAGGAACTGAATGTGGTCATACTGATTCGTATTGTGTGTTGCGGTCGTGTGTAGTGGTGTGTATTCCGTCTGTTTATTTTCTGTTATTGTGGTCTGATAACACTGATAATATCAGTCAGTGGTACCGCTTATTCCAATGCAAAAACAAAATGGAAACAAATTTCAGTCGTTCAGAATCAGAACTCCGAATTGTGACGTGATAGAGAAAAATGGGTCGCAGTATCGTGTTCAGCGTTAAAAAGTACCTCAGAATCACCTGTCGAAATGCATTGTGCAAAATAGTTGTTCAGTAGTGTTATTGATAACAGAAACAAGACAGGTAAAAGTATAAGAGGCAAATAAAGTTGGTAACCCTACAAAAATCAATTTTTGCATTGAAGCCTGGAAGAAACAAATATTTTATTACTGTTAAAAGATAGCATTATTATCGAATAAAAATTTTACTGACTCCGTTCCCTGACTCCCAAACTGTCGGTGTACAAAATATGTTGAAGAGGGCACATTTTAAATTTTAGCTGTGTAGGTAGCTCATTACGACCGACTAGATCGCGAGCCAACAAAACCCTTAGAAGACGAAAAATTTCAACCTCATTTTAGTTCTTTATCTCCCCCCCCCCCCCGTAGTTGGATCAACCTCATCAAAGAGCTCGGTCGCCATTGCAACACAAGGCACAACATATTTTTAATTTCAGCGTCTTAGCTGTAATACAACTCATAATCGTTGGACCACATGTCGCTAGGTTCCTTTCAGGCAAACTTCGTTTGTCTAAAAAGTCTTATGTTCCCACTCATCACACAATAATCGGTTATCACTTTAGTGGTCTTATTATTTTGTTTACCGTATCTTACATATCAGTGTGTTTCTCTTCTTTATTTTTGTTTTGAAGATCCTGTATCACTTCAATGCTCATTTCCGAAAACTGAACCCATATTCGATAACTTGAAATAGTCGCAGTTTTCAAATCACAATTGGTGCCTAAATCCGATTGGAAAATTTTCGCTGTTTTGTAAGATATCGTAGACGTCTTGAATTTTAATTTTGTCAATCTATGAAGAATATCCTACAGTTCATAATTTGCTGTAGTGAGTATCGGGGCTTATCATATGTGAACCTTACTACCAAATGTGGATCAAATTAATGCTCTTTGGTTGAACTAAAGCTGCAAAAGAGTGTTCATGTGTCTCAGATTAGCTCTGGATTTCATTACATAACATATGGTATAGTGTATTATGATATGAACTGCTGTCATATTATTTTATGTTTAGTACCTTTCTTGTTTCCACCATTATTGTCTGTATGATTTCTGGTCCAATACTTAACGTGAATTCATTCGTACTTATGACAGTGAAAAAATACCATATCAAAAATTAATCGAATAACTGGTCTACCGAATGTAATGATTCGCGACAGGTAGTCTCTGTATGGCCTTAACAATGAAAATAATTTTTGTGGAACCCGCTGTGAAGGTCTCATGTGTCGATGATCCATGTGTGAGGTCCTAAAAGAGGACCCTTCCAAATCGTTCATTACACTTTTATTCGGCGAAGTGATCTTGAAAAAACTAATCCGTAAATAGTGTAGTTTATCTTTTGTCATACTCATCAGGAGCACATTTCCTTAATTCATTAGAAGACATTATTTTCTTTATTTTCAGCGAAAATTAAATCGAGTTTTGTGTCGTATCAGTGCACAACTGGCAGATATTTTTGACTAAACTGAAATGCACTTACGTGTATGTGGTGAGAAAAGTAGCCGACGAAACATTCCTCTTCGTTATTATATATTTGTGTTTGTGAATACTCCGATGACATAAGAGCTGAAACATGTAATCTTTATTTGAAGTATATGAACTTGAAGTATTAAAGTCTCTTTGTTTCTATGATTTATCGTATTTTGTATGTATTTGAGCGTACTTCTATGAACATTGGAATTTTTTTTTTCCTATGGAAGAAGTATACCTACCGACGTATCTAGTTCATTGTTATTTTTTAATGAAACTGTAGTATGTAATTTAGTAGATAAGTATTTTCCCCCTCACTATTTTCTTACTTATATTTGTATAATTTATTTGTACGTGTATTACGTCTCTTTTGCTTTTGAATAAATTTATGTTTTGTTTTACCGCCTTTTGAATTGCGTTTGAGGGGTTGAGTTATGTACGCAGAATGACTACAAACTTGAATGTATCGTTCTATCGTTGATAGTGTAAATAAAGTCAACACAAAAATCCGTTGTCACCTAAGTTAAAATCATAAAGCTTGTTTGAAGTACGGGGTGGACTAAAACATGTAATTGACTCACGAGTCAGACATTTATGTTTTTAATTCATGCCTTTGACTCTTGGCAGAAGATGAAACTATGAACTACAAAACAGTCCTTTACTGAGGAATGTGTTCTTCTGAGCATATGGCTACAGAAACTTGTGACTAGCCGAGGCATTTGCGTCTGAAACATGTTTGAAGCACATGGTTGGCAGAAACATGAATCATATGCGGTTGGTTGTAGCATTTATCTATCTGAAGTAGATGGAGTATAAAGCATATGGTTGTCTGAAGCGCTTGGTTCATAAAATGCTGCGATTAGCAAAAGCATTTACCGATCTGATGGAGAGGAAGACCTTAAACCAGCAGTTCAATTCAAAGGCATTAATCTGTCCGAAACTGATAGCTGTATGAAACACGTGTTTGTCTGAACCAGGGGATTGGCTGGTTTAATAGTATTAGACCTTTGCATGACGTATCAGGTTTGAAGCATGTCGTTGGTTGAAGCGTTTTATCAGAAGAAGACGAACGTATGAAGCACATGCCCTTAATACGTGCTGCCGGAAGCACATGGTTATCCGAAGTATGTGCTGGTCTGATGCATGTGTTCGTTTTAGCATTTCTAATATTGGGATTTTGGACAAAAAGAAGAGCCGATTCTAGATACTGATGAAATATTTGACAGCAGTTGAAGAAACTCATTTCTCTTTAAATACGTATTTGAAAGTTGGTGGATTGTCTTCCATGATCGCCCTACAGAACTCGCATACAGCACAGAAATTTGCCAGATTTTAACCTCTTATCTAGTTGGAATTCAGTCATTTTGACCCTCATACATACATGAAGCAATATTGATTTATTTTACTTACTTACATGATGGAGGGCGGCTCACAGCAGAAAATGTTATTGAGGATCCCTGTGCACTTCAAGAACAATTTACCCGAGAAAAATGTAGAAATATTAAAAAATTAAGAAAATGTTTATTAAAAAATACAGGAAGATAAACAAGTAAAAAATAGAGAAGTAATATGGAGCAACAGGGTCCAGTGGAAAGAGGGGGGGGGAGACTTCCGCCCGATGAGGGAAGAGGCCAGAACACGTGGCACACTCACGCCAGGCATAAGAGACTAGAGAAACCGTAACAGGGGCCACGTCAGGGCAGAAACTTCAAAGGCTTGTTCGATATTACGATCAGATGCTAGGCATTTGGAATGGAAAATATCAATATAACTTTTGGCGTTTTTGATTTCATTATAGAGTCTGAGCATATTTAGGGGTGCATTTTCTGTTTGTGTGAGGTTGGACTGTATGCGCCGAATGCTCAGACCTTGTAGTCCATTGCACTTTTCCTTAGGTTGCTGTTAAGGATCAGCTGAGTAGCCTCACTTCTACACCCAAAATGAGAATTTTACTGAGTTCTATCCCTTTGACTTCATTGGGTGCTGGATACTCCATTCCCAATACTTCGCGTCTTGTTTCGGCTATTGCTGGGCACTGATATATGATGTCAATCGACGTTTCCTCCTCTTCTCCACAGTGCCTATAGGAGCTGTTTTTCGTCCCTCCTATTTTGTACCCCGCGTGTTTTGTGGCTCTATGTCTAGTTAGTTGTCCGACCTCGAGCCTAGCATGTTTTCTATCAAGCCTTAGTAGGAACTCCGCGTACTTACCGGGGGCGTCCCCTATCAGTGTTTTGCTGACCTAGCGTGTATATCGCTGATCGAACTCAAGGTCGGCGAGATAGCGGAGGTATACGGTGCGAAGAAGAGAGCGAAAACGGCACGGAAAATACTTCAGGTCAAGCGAGTCATCCAGCAGGACATCCTTCGGAAGTGGAAGGATGCTCTCGCCCATTCGACCAAGGGCGAGTGGACCCGAGCGCTGATACGCGATCTCGAGCAGGAAGATCTCACGGAGAGCTGAACTTCCACCTGACCCAAGTCCTGAGCGGCCACGGGTGCTTCGGCACGTACCTACACCGGATGGCGACAGCGCCGAGGTCCGTGTGCACGCACCGTAATCGAGGAGCGGAGGACACACCTTGTCACACCCTATTCGAGTGTGAGGCCTGGAAGCAAGAGAGGCGCGGGATGGCAACAGCGATCGATCCCGGCAGCAGAAGCGACAACGGCGTGATTAGCCGTTTCGCGCCGGACACCTTGATTTCGGAAATGATAAAGAATCGAGACGGATAGAACCAGGTGTCGGACTTTGTCTCGGCCATCATGAAGAGGAAGATGCAGACGGAGTGGTCGAAGCAGAGGCCCGGCAGACCAAGCTCGGCCCACACTATCGAACAGGACAACTCTGTACCATCTTGAGAGCTGCTGCGGACCCCTCTGCAGGGCTTCCCCGCCGTCACCACCTGCCTGCGTCGCCACATGTACCAAGACGAGAAGGTAAGGGGTGAATAAAGAGGAAGCGAGAAGTTATAAATAGCCGGTACTAAACCACACGATAGACTATGCCAAGCGCCACGTGACGTCACGCGAAGCGTTATAATTTGTGCGCGTTGTCGATGATGATGTTTAAACGCGTTTTCTCGTTGCGCGCGCGTTTGAAACTCGCAGGCTTTAGAGCATGTGGACAAACGTTTGCGGTGTAACATGTGGCGTTTGAAGGGAAGGGGTTTATATATGTTTCGGATTCGCGGCGGGATGATTTTTATCAGCGGTAGCGTTTAAATTATTTATTTTTCGTTGCATTTTCGGAATTTACCATATTTTCTCGCGATATTTTATTTATTTTTTACCTATAATATTATCTGGAGAGGTCTTTGATGCCGAATTTTGTCAATTACGCATCATGTTTCGCAAAGTAAATTTAAAATCGGTTATTAATTATTATAAATAAAAGGGGAGGTATTAAATTTAGAATGGGTGGCATTAAATCGGGAGGCGATGAAGTTATCGATTGTATATTTTTAGCTTTGAATCAGAGATTTTAAATCGGAATAAGAGATATTTATATGGAATATTTGTATTTCACCCGAATTACTTCTGAGTTGGGGTTATCAAATGCCAGATGAAAGTGGTGGATATTGAGTGCAAGGAGATAGCCTTTAGCCTGGGAGATGAGAGTCTTGATCAAGGAAGCATCAGCTCCTTTGTCTATACTCTCTTAATTAAATGAGAGATATTATTTACATGAAATATTTGTATTTTATCCGAATTACTCTCGAGTATAACGAGTTTGCCCTCAACCTGGGAGATGAGAGTCCCAATTAAGTTATTGAACCTGATGAATGTAAAAAATGAAATAATTTTCGCAAAATCTTCGAATTTTTAAATCAGAGGCTTGTTTTGAAAAGTCATCGATGGAATATCACAGTTGTTATGCAACTCAAACTTACTCTTCTAGGCGAAATATTTTGCTACTGAGGTAGGTAATTACCTCTGAATAACGGGTTTTCGTTGAGTGTAGAGTCTGTAAATCCTTGGAGCTAATGTTATGCAGGCAACATTGGCATATAGGAGCTGCTCTATTGGACTTTCACATGGAATATAGGTAATTAATTAATTAACAGCAGCCATTAGACACTGATTCTGTTCTAAGTACGTTTAGGGTTGACTCTGTGCTATTTCACCTCAAAAACGTATCTAAAATTCTCATTATTTAGAGTCTTAAATATATGGATACGTATGTTGATTCTACATATACCTTTGTGTATTAAGGCAAGTATCTATTTATAAATCATTTTTTTCGAATACAATGGGGACATGCTGGAAAGTTATATGAATAATACATATTTCGAGAAGATTATCACGGACATTTGTTGGAAGAAAGAGTAGTACCTAAATTAAAATATTTACCTTGATTCGAGTTGATAGTAGAGTCAGTTGATATTGAAAATGAAGGAAAATGATCAAAAATATGAAATTTTTCAAATAAATTATCGCTTCTCATGATAGTGTGAGAATGATGGAAGAGTTAAAATGAGTGTCTAGCCTGAGAGAAGAGGGCTTTAACCAAAGAAGCGCTAGCATCTTCGTCAAAGTCCTCTATCTCTCCCAATTAAATTTCGAATATAGCCGACTTTATCAATCCAGAATCAATTTTTCCAATCAAATTCTGTAACCATCCACCAATCTGAGACAAGAGAGTACCTCACTGAACGACTGTTCAATGTTGTACCTCTCTATGTCTCGCAATTAAATTTCAAATCATGTTTTAGATAATAAAAATTAGCTTCATATAGGTATATGTTGTCAACAGCAACTATCATTTTTTGGAATTTTTATTGCGAATTTAATTTCATTTCTCTATGCCTTTGTGTATTAATGCAGGTATCTATTTATAAATCAATTTTTTGTATTCAATGGGGGGCATACTGGAAAGTTATATGAATAATACATATTTCGAGAAGATTATCACATCCATCTGTTGGAACAAAGAGTAGTAAATTAAAATATTTTACCTTGATTCGAGTTGATAGTAGAGTCAGTTGACATTAAAAATGAAGGAAAATGATCAAAAATATGAAATTTTTTCAAATAAACGCTTATAGGTTATATGTTTTTTAGGTTCGAATCTGGGATTTTGAAATTAGAATGTATCGAGTATTAAATGGAAGGCCGGCATTCTCACACATGTGTGTTATTTCCTGGAGATTAGAAATTGTGTTTAACTTTCAAATTATTAACAATTTATCTGTAGTAGATGTAATCAAATGTTCTCTCTCTCAGCAGTGGTATCATCATCATCATCAGGGAATAGCATTCTCACACATAGGTGGTATTTCCAGGATATCTATTGAAACACATGTTATGTTTCAAAAATGTAACAGTCATTCTCGGCTAAAAAGTAACTAATAAGTAATTATCAGTTGGTCAATGTATTTTCAAAATGAGGTTCGCACCGGGTGTTATAGCCTTCCAAATGTATCTAAATGAGCACATTTTTTGAGATACTCATAATTATAGCCAGAGAAGACATACTGTCTATAAGAAAAATAGTCAAAATGGGGAAAATAGGAGAAAAATGAAATTTGAATACATGGACAGACTGAGTCAACATACAGGAGTAAGAGACTGTATATTACACACGCATACTCGAGTGAAAAAGAGAATATCACAGCAAAAAGTAGAAAAACATGTGAAATGAGTTAATTTCCAAATCTACCTATTATTAATATTCAAGTTGATTTCTTTCAGATTACTGATTCAAGGAGTAAAAGGAGACTATATTACCTAGTAATTTTATATTTTCCGCGAAATAACAGCCGTGAGAAATATGAGCTAGATACGTTATAGGCAAATGAATTAAATAATTAAATAACAATAAAGGGTTGTTCTTCGGCAAATCTAAATTTTTGGAGTATAAAAATATGTTTGAGTAAAAATAGCCATTTTCGAGTAAAACACGCATTTTTATATGCTGTAATCAGCATTTGGAGCTGATAATACCCACTATATTAACCTAATCAAAAATATATCGCAGTAATTAAATTTATCGTTGTATTTGTAATAAATGCTGTTCTCTCTCCATTTCCCCAGTAATCTAAATTTTGGGATATAAAATATGTTTTTTGAGTAAAAATAGCCATTTTCGAGTAAAATACGCATTTTCCCATGTTTTAATCAGCATTCAGAGCTGTTATAGTATCGACTATATTAACCTAATCGAAAATACATCGCAATAATTCAATTTATCGTCGTATTTGTAATAAATGCTGTTCTCTTTCTCCCTTTCTCCAGTAAATCTAAATTTTGGAATATAAAATATGATTTTTAAGTAAAAATAGTCATTTTCGAGTAAAATACCCATTTTCCTATGTTTTAATCATAATTTGGTGTCAACATAGAGGAGTACCCGATCTGCAAAGTGAAGCGCATTTGTGACGATCGGAAAATCTACCCATTTGATAACCATTTGTGAGTCAAATGTGAGGATTTATCGAAAAATTTTACATGTAAATAGGCGGAGCCTAATTTTTGTTTCCTCTTTGTGACGATGAAGCGCTTTTGTGATGCGTCACAACTGAGATCTTTGCAGATCGGGTAAGAGACTGTATATTACACACGCATACACGAGTGAACAAGAGAATATCACAGCAAAAAGTAGAAAAACATGTGAAATGAGTTAATTTTCAAATCTACCTATTATTAATATTCAAGTTGATTTCTTTCAGATTGCTGACAAAAGGAGTAAGGAGACTATATTACCTAGTAATTTGATATTTTCCCGCAAAATAACAGCTGTGAGAAATATGAGCGAGGTATTTTAAAGGAAAATTAATTAAATAATTAAATAATAATAATAAAGCGTTGTTCTCCAGCAGATCTAAATTTTGGGATATATAAAAATATGTTTTTTGAGTAAAAATAGCCAATTCGAGAAAAATACGCATTCTCCCATGTTTAATCAACATTTGGAGCTGATAATACCCACTATATTAACCTAATTGAAAATATATCACAGTAATTAAATTTATCGTTGTATTTGTAATAAATGCTGTTCTCTCTTTCTCCTATTCTCTCAGTAAATCTAAATTTTGGATATAAAACATAATTTTTGACTAAAAATGAACATTTTTGAGTAAAAATACGGATTTTTCCGTGTTTTATTCAATTTATAGAATTGATATTAACATCTGCTACATACTATGCAAATAGAGTACGTCAATTAAAAAAATTACTCATAGAAAATGATTATTGATTGAGTAGACTGCCTAGATATCATCAATATCAGGTTATATGAAAAATATAACAGAATCTATACTTACTGAGAAGGATAAAAGAAAACATTAGCATAGAGGCAACCGTTCAAAGAGCGTTAAAAATGAGACAAAATACTCGTAAATATTGGGTTGTATATACATACCTCTGAAGTTTACATGTAAAATATCATAGCTGGATCTATACATAAACCTCTGAAGTCCACATTCAAACATAGTATCCAAACCCAACATCTAACCTTTAAATTTACACCACAAAACATGTACTACAGTTCAGAACTCCCTTGAGAAGAGTAAAAACGACTAAAAAGTGAGCGAAATCTGTCAATGTATTATATGCATATAATAGACATCCAAATTCGGATTCAGCTTAGTAGAAGGGGAAGATATTTACAATAGCTGCTAATGAGTCACATTAGCGGAGCCCTCATGAATGAACATATCAAAAATATTATAAAATAAACGAATAAAAATCATCACCTAATTTAAAAAAAAAAAAAAAAAAAAAACTGCTTTCGCTTCGCGAAAGCAGTACCGACTTTTCGGCCTTCGGCCGAAAAGCACTCGGAACTCGCTTCGCTCGTTCCTCGCGAAATCAAGACACTGTCGACACGTTTTAAGTCGTTAACGTTTTAAAAAACGCAAATGTCGACAAGGACTAGTGGTATTCGGCTGAAATGTTTAAGGCCATTCACGTTTTAAAAAACGCAACTCTCGACAGAGAATAGTATTATAAAAAAAAATATATAAAACTACCCGGCTATCAAAATTAGAGTTCGTATAAATTTGAAATCGATACATTCAAGGCGGAAACGTGTAAGACCGAAACATTTGTATAATACAACAGAACTACGCGGCTATCAAAATTCGATTTCGTATAAATTAAATCCCAAACAACATCGAGTACATAAGTCGCCTCGCGCTTCTTATGCTGAACTTAAATTGAGGAAACTCGTGAACGACTCAACCGATTGTTATCAAACTTTCACCAATACAACTTCGAGTACTTCTCTATAATGTACCAAAATTTGGAATCAAATGATTCGATAGTTCCTGAGATTTTTGTGCCACAAATTTTGTCCTCAAGGAAAACTCACGAACGGCTCGACCGATTGCCTTCAAAAGCTTATTTTAACAACTTCGAGTACTTCTCCATAATATACCAAAATTTGGAATCAATTGATTCAATAGTTTCTGAGATTTTCTTCCCACAAAATTAGGGTGTACATATATAAACCTATATATATATATATATATATATATATATATATATATAAGGAAACCTGAAATTCAGCCACTATTACAGTCGTGTTCTAAACACTCTGAAACGCAAAAAAAACATTGCCCCCGCCCCCAACTTCACAACTGTGACGAGTGTAATACCTCCCTTTTCTTCGAAAAGTCGGTAAAAAAAAATCCGTTCCATATACTGATTCCATTATTTTAAAACATTGAAAAGCAGATTTGGTTTAGATTCTCAAATATCAGGAAAAGTGATGTCATCAGCTGATAAAATAATATTCTAAGGTGATACAATTGCATACTTTCAGAGTTGAAGGGATGAGAAAAGAAGAGGTTTTTTCATTATATAGAGCCGGCTATACATATATTGAAATAACTCTCTTCCCAAATAATTTATCAAACCTATCAAATATATTTTTTTTTAATTAAATAATTTTTGTAAAATCTCGGATTTTTCGAATTTCAGGCATTATGCGATCCAAATTTGCTTCTCAACAGAATATTTTTGCTAATGAGATGGCTGAGTAACGGGAGGTAATGCTCAAAAGGGCGGATTCCAGAGCTCAGACTGAGAGTAAAAATGAAAGGTAGATGCTGTTCAGAGTATAAATCTCGAACGTTAGAATTTAATGGCTACAGGTGGAAAGGGAATAGGTTGCATCATCTGTAAACTATTGTAGGTGGAATATGGAGTTAGCGGCTAATAAAAAAACTTTCATCAGATTTCCAAGCTGAGTAAAATATGTAAAAAGAGATATTAATATTAAATATTTGTATTTCATCCAAATAGCTCTCGAGTAGAAGGTGATAGACTTCAATCTAGGAGATAGGAGTTTATGAAAAACCCTATAATTACCTTGATTCGAGTAGGCAAGAGTTGAGCGATATTGGAAACATAGCTAAAAATGATGGAAAACTGCTAAAATATGAAAATTTTCGATCAAGTTATCGCTTCTTGTGATAGTTTGAAAATGGTAGAAGAGTCAAGGAGGAGAGAGTTGAAACTCTATCTCTCCCAGTTGAATTATGATTTTTGATTAAATATTAAGCAGTATATTTGTATATTTTATCCAAATTACGTAGGCGCATCGAGCGTTTGTTTTCAAGCTGGTTTTGCCAATTAGTGTCCTGGGGTATAGTAGGACAGATATAGACTTAGTAGGAAGAAATGGAAAATGGAATATTACGAGTATCTACTTAAAGATATGTAAAGAAGTATCCCAGATGTAAATTATTCTAAATTTATTCATGTTTCAGGTATGAAGCTTGCCTTCCAAAGATACTCCCCAGCTGAAAATTACTAGACTGACGTTCACAATTAAACGATAAAATTTAAATTTATAGGTGTAAAAATGATTAAATTTAATGTATAGTGGCACCTAGAGGTAGAATATTCAGCATTTATTAGTTGAGACCAAATTGAAATTGAAAAACTGTATCAGAAAATCGTTTTAGATGGAATACACAGTATTTTGTTAATGACAGGGATTCCATTAATAAGCCTGTACATTTAAAAGGTTGAGGTACTTGCCGATGGATGAAAAAATACACAGATAAGATGTGAAGACTGTCCGAGAAAACGCGTTTAAACATCATCGACAACGCGCACAAATTATAACGCTTCGCGTGACGTCACGTGGCGCTTGGCATAGTCTATCGTGTGGTTTAGTACCGGCTATTTATAACTTCTGAAGCGTGTTCGGTTGCGGGGGACCTGAATTCCAGGCTAGTGCTCGGTGAGCGCGAACCTCGGTCAGTAGGGAACCCCATGGTGGCCTTGCAGGACACGCGTACCGGAAGCGGATCGGCGAAATGGGGGCTCGGGCCGGCTTCAAAGCGTCCCTCCGGCCACGAATGCGATACTCGAAACGGTAGTTTCCAGGGCCTGGAGTGCGGTGTCTTAGGGACCCAATTTAGCATGCATGCATCGCCATACGTCCCACCACACAAGATGAGACGTGATCCCTCCAGGAGAGTTTTCCGTCAAGATATACACCAACCCGATCTGCAAGGGTTGACTTAATTTTGAACTGCGTCAATTTTGCGAATGTTGACACGGTATTTTGACAATCATTCAACCAATCAGAGCACTCCGACGCATTTTTGACTTCTTGACACACTTTTGACCGATCAATTCTGCTATACAAGTGGGCGAAGCCTACGTGCTTGTCAAGGTCTGGCACGATTTCGACTCAAAAAGAGTGTCAAGAGTGTCTTTTGACGCTGATTTTGCAGATCGGGAAAGTACTTCACTTTTCGTGTGAGGGAGTGCTACCCAATTGAACCCGTGCTCTAGTGTTCAGCTATCGTGGCCCACCATAAAACTCATTTCTTGTCTGGTGGCTGGTTTTCACGCCGTTCCGAGACACAGTTGTCTCATTCTAATTACTCTTCTCGACACTGGAACCCTCCGACGCTGCTCATTTACAAAAATCGAGTGTTCGCCGCTTACATAGAACACTATTTATAAAACATCTTTCGAGTCGGAGTCAACTGTTTATATACTCCTGGGTCTCCTTGTTTACTGTATTTTGATTGCTACTTATCGGGTAAAACGAGCGGCAAGTGGAAATTGAAATTCATCGATAAAATGTCGCCTCGAACGAGTTTTCAACGAACGTGTGCCAGGCTCGGCGCGGTGCTCCGAAACGAGAGAAACCTTCGAACTTAATCCTCTCGTTAAAACAGAAAGAAAAGTAGAAAGAGCGAGAAAAGGCAACAGTCTCCGAAGCGGGTAAATTGTAACCTTCACCTGGGAGTTTCGGTGCGATTATATCGCAGGTCGGCTGTCCCGTTTTCGAAAACTCGGTAATTCCTAGTTGTCAAAGCGAAAGTACACGGGTACAGTGCCACCGAGTCCACCACTAAGCCACCAAAGCGACCGGTGTTAGCAAAAAATATCGGCGACTGTATGTTCAAGTATCGCGGGTGGAAACGGGGACGAGGGTGCAAATGGAAATGGAAATGAAAAGCAGCCTAGACTAGCAGTCTGAAATATTTTTCGCCGAAAGTTTCGCAGCAGGGTAATTGTGAAATCGCCGGCGAACACTACGTCATAATCGCTTTTAATTAAATCATTTGCATAACTCGACGTCGCCTTTATCGGCTCTGTCGATTCTTATATACGTGGAATTCTCGCTGAATATAATTTGGACGGCCGAACTGTGCCACTGTGCGGCGTGCCGAGCGACGTTTCTCGCGCTCTCTGTCGCAGCAAACGGGCCCCGGCGAGAAAAGCGGTACCGGTACCCGGATCAAAAACGAACGAGGTGACCGTATTTTCGTTTACTACGATAACACACTATGACGTCATAGAGCAGGCGAACTTTCTTCAGTGGGTGGCTTTTGTCGCTTCCAAAATGCTTTTGTAAAATCCCGACCAAAACCACATGTTTTCATTCCGATAAGTTACGCGACATCACGCTCACCTGTTTACGCTCGCCGAATTTACCGGAAACTTTTCGCACACGTCTCGCGTATATTTTTCCAACCGTTCTTCGTGTCGGTGCCGCTGCTCAGTTTTTTGTTATGATTTGTGCGGCCTCCCTCAAAATGTAATTCATACGTTTCTGGCATGTAAGTACGTTTTTACTCGTGCGTAAATATCCGAAACGAGTTTTTCCCAACCCTCTGTATATTAATCGTAGGCACTCGCTTTGGCGCCAAAATGCACGCAACTACCGGTTGAGGTCGGATGAGCAAACCGAGCTATCGAGATTTCGAATAACTATTATAAAATGTAGTTCCTCCTCTCGGGTGATACCTTGCCGTGGTGAGGCGAGGCCTAAGCGTAAAAATTAAAATAAAAAATACTCTGAGGTTGTACATTATCTTGAAATCGTGACCAAAAGCACCTAGGAGAAGGCAAACTCCGACAGATAAACCCTGTTAAAGGTAATAATAAACTACAACCGTATCTCTTTCCAGGAAATGTATAGCTTTTCCAAATAATAATTATTGATGGTTGCGTTTCAACAGGTATATACTTTTTCCGGACGTGAAAAGCTCCCCATTCGAATGTCCGAGAGGCAGCTACTTCGGGAGCATCATCGTCGAAAAGTTTTAAATAGAAAGGCGGGATTAAAATAGGAACTTGGAATGTAAGAAGCTTGAAGGGAGTTGGACGATTAGAAAATCTTGAAAGAGAAATGAAGAGGCTTGACCTAGGAATAGATGGAATAAGTGAAGTAAGATGGAAAGAGAAGAATGATTTTTAAAGTCCGGAGATTTCAGAATAATAAGTGCAAAGGGAATAAAAGGGCAAGCAGGCGTCGGAATTGTTATGAATAAACAAATAGGTAATTAAATTTATTATAATATATTATATACAACAGAGTGAAAGATTTATCTTGATAAAAATCAATACCAAACCAGTACTTACGACAATAATACAAGTGTGTTATTTACTACTGTAAAAAAATGTATTTTTATTTTGTATGCAGGACCCCTCAATTCTGTTCATTTTTATTTAAAAAATGAAGGGGAAAAAATTTGAGATCGGAAAAAAAAATTAACCCGTGTCGCAACGCAATTAAAATTATGCTATATTCAGCAGCTGTGTGTTAATTTTTCTGTTTATCACCGCATCAAGCTGACTGTCTTCTTTTCTGATTTATCCTCAAACCAAGCCCTAGAATCCGTCCTTTTGAGCATTACCTCAGAGACGTCGGGGAAGCTATTAGGGCTGTCTTAGCTCTCTTTCCTTCTGAACGAAAAACTGGCCTAGGTCAAAATCTGGCGAGCTGCTACGTGCGCTCGAACCCGGAACCTCCGGGTTCCGAAACCAACAGGCTATCCACTCGGCCAACCAGACCCCTACATCAGGCAGACTGTCTACCAGCCCAACTGGCTAGGATCCTTAGAATCCGAGGGTTTCCCCAAAGGAGGGAGGCTAGATTTTTAATATATTGAAAGGTTTGAATGTAACTCCCTATAGTAGCATTCGATGGGTTGGATACAAAAATCAGACCCATAATCAAGTGCAGTAAAGTTGAATTTCTATAAAAATGTGACGCGCCATGAGAAACCATACCTTGGGTGAAAAAGTTGTTTTCAAGAAAAACGCCAAAACACGTTGAAAAATTGATTTTGATCAAAAATGACTTTTTGCCGGAAATGTGTTCTAGAGTATCTGAAGAACATTTTAGGCACCCATACTCGCTTGTTTCGTTGTTTATTTGTTTGATTTTTATAATTTTTGTAAAAAAAATTTTTTGGGGGATTTTTTGTATGATAGATTTTTTTTATAATCAACGTCATTTACATACCTTTTTTTTATAATAAACTTTATTTGCATACATTTGTCAGTTTCTACATCACTGAATTCCTCATAAAATTTTACTCGGTGGGGGGGGAGGGGGCTAATTTTCAATCATAATACCTTCGGAGAACTTGGTAATTTAAGCAATGTCCGAACGAAAAACTTTAAAGCAGTTTTTCTCGAAAAGTACTTTTTAATAGTTTCCAACTTCAAAATGCCATATCTCTGAGAATTTTGCTCCGATTGAGCTGCGGTTTGCGGCATTGGATTTTCCATACTTTTCTCTATTAGAATCAGTCAAAATTTCATTTTCGACCCTCTTCACCCGACGGTATGGTTTCTCATGGCGCGTCACAAATGAGTTATTATGCATTTCGAAAAATAACTAGTATTTGGTGTCAACCTCTGTTAAAGTATCTCGAGGAGAGTGTCGGATATAAAAACTACTTTCAATATCTTTCAAAATCATACTTGGTGACCTTAAAAAGCACAAAATCAACTCGGGTCTCAAATTTCATTTTTTCATTCCTTACGTTCCATGAACCACTGACCCAGTTCGCAAAACTAAGCTATGAACAACATTAAATCACCTGTTGAAATAGACGAGTACAAATTATTAACGTTGTTGAAGGCTACCAATTTTCAGGGAGTGGGGGAGGGTTGAAGATGTTGAAATTCCTGACAAGAGAGTAACCGTGTGGTCCTTTAGGCAAATTGGCTTACGTACAGTAACTTTATTTACTGGAACAGTTTTTTTTTTGTTTTTTTTTTGTACAGGCAGGGGTTGGGTCACGAGGCATTCAAATGTTCGAAAGAAAAGTTGATACAATTCAATTCAATTTCAATTTCAATTTATACAATTCTATAATAACGCAACAATTTTGCCGATGACCCCCGATGACCTAGTGGTCCGAATGGGGGCCATTGTGTTGATTATTATTACATTTTATTATACAAGGAATAATTTCAAAAGAGAGAATCGTATTGGCAAATGTTGGGTGCTATGGGCACAAGATAATGAACAGAAAATATAAAAAAGTAGAAAATATAAAGAATAGAAATATTAAAGAATGGAAATATAAAAAATAGAAATATAAAAATGGTAGATGGGTAAATAATTAAATAGATGAAATGGGGCGTAGCGGCAAGAACAATGTGCTACGTTGGGTGCTATGGGCACAAAATAATAATGATAAAAAAATAAATAAATAAAATAAAATAAAAAGTAGAAATTATAAAGAATAGAAAATATAAAAATAGAAATATAAAAAATGGTAATTGGGTAAGAGCACACTTAAATTACACTAACAGGACTTGATAACAATAACCAGCTTCTATCTAGGTGCAATAGGCACAAAATAAGAAATAACTAACATCACACTAAATAATAACACACTTAAATCACACTGGTAAAATACACAACAAACAGTCACAATAAGGAATAGAAAAACATTAACCACAACAACAACAACAATAGTATGGACACAGAATTCAAGTGGCAACACAAAGGGAATCGCACCGACACTAATGGTCATGCCATACATTTAAAATCATTTCTTACAACCCAACTTGGATTGAAAGCAACAACAGGGGTACTAGCCATGGACACAAATCGGTATACAGCATAGGAATCACAATACACTAACATAGTTACAGCGCGAACCGACCAGCAAAATGATTGGTTCGATGTGCGGTCATGCGGGCTGTAGGTAGGCTTGCAGCTCCCTCTTTAGCTTTTTGGCCCACTTCACCTTGTCCCTGGGGTTCTTACTCCCAATTTCTGTGGCAAGATTCCGTATGGGCTCGGGTAACGTATTGAAGTTTTTTGCCAGCGCATAGTCCGTCTGCTTTCTACTTGTTTCCTTAATATAGTTTGGTAGCACTAGAGGAGTGGCCCCGATCCCGCCCTGGTTCTGCTCGGGTTAAGTTGCCGCTCGAAAAACGCAATGTTCTTCCCAACAAAAAGACTGCCTGTTAGCGCATAAAGCTGGTGCACAGTAAAGATCCCAAGATCCTGGAACATAGTTTTTGTGTCCGTTTCTGTAGGCAGTGCGCCTCTTCTATAAATATTTCTTACAACTTTCCGCTGCAGCACATTCACTGGCTCAAGGTGATGGCTCGCAGCATTACCCCACAGAACCAGGCCGTACCTCAACACTGACTCGTATAAGGCTTTGTAGATTCTCACAAGGTGAGGTTTCCCAAAGTAGTTCCCCAGGTGGTACAAAAGATAGTTCAGTTTTCTAAGTTTTTTTTTTGCATTTTTTCGAGGTGGGTTCCCCGTGTTAATTTTGAGTCGAAAGTTACTTTGATCTCGGCAACTCTCTGGAGCGCCTTCCATTTGCCACTCTGGTCCCGAATTTTTATCTCCCCATCAAAAACTACACTGTCCTTTTTGTGTCCATACAGTATGAACTTGGTCTTTTCCAGATTTACCTCGAGTCCATTTTCCGAATACCAGCGCGCGACTTCCTCCAGGTCAGTGTTGACACGGCGGCACAACTCCTTCCGATCCGTATCCCGGTAGATTAGTGCTGTATCGTCTGCAAAGCAGATCAGCTTGCCACTCAAGTTTATTTCGCAAAGTTCATTTATGTATATTGTAAAAAGTAGTGGTCCCGAACAGCTCCCTTGAGGCACTCCCCTCTTGACCAATAGCGGGCTACTCAGCTTTCCCGAGATTTCCACTACCGTTTCCCTACCCTCCAGATAACTTTTAAACCAATCTAACTCAAAATCTCGTATTCCAATTGCTTCCATTTTCCCCAAAAGTTTTTGATGGTCAATTGTGTCAAAGGCTTTTCTGATATCAATGTAGATTCCCACCGTGTACATGTTGGAGTCGATGCCCTTGTTGACGCATGCGAGGTGAGCAGCCATGGCTTCCACAGTTCCCCTTCCCTCCACAAAACCATATTGGTTGACGGATAGGTACTGTTTTGCTTTCAGGTATTGTAACAGCCATTTGTGCATCAATTTCTCAAATATCTTTGACAGAGGGGAGAGCAACGCTATTGGCCTGTAATTAGAGGGCAGCTGTTTGTCGCCGGACTTGTGAACTGGCACGATTTTGGCTGTCTTGAAGACCCTGGGGAATACCCCCTCAGTGACAGAGACATTGAATATCCTGGTTACGGTCTCCGCTAGATGGTCGTCCATCAGCTTGATTAAGTTGTTGGATATCCCATCTATGCCAGTGCTCTGCTTAGTAGGCAATGCTTTTATAATGGTATAAACCTCGGCCACTGACGCTGGATGAAACCAGAAAGACCCAACACTTGCTGGCCTACGTGGAGTTGCAGCGGCTCTGGCGATACCCTCAACTCCCGCAATCCCCGAAAAGAACTCGTTAAAGTGACTCGCTATCCTTGATTCGTTTCCAAGAACATCGATAACATCGTCTCCGACCTGAATGCTTTTGATGACCTCTACTTTCCGATTCCCCACTTCGTTGATGATGCTCCAATACTTTTTAGGATCCGAGATATTGTCTGTCAGTAGACTGGAGTAGTATCTCCTTTTATCTCTTCTGCTTATCTTGCGTACTAGTTTCGCAATGTCTTTGAGCTGGCCTGTATACTCGTTGTTGTGGGGGTACCGTTTTGCAAGTTTGGATATTTTCTCTTTTCTCCCACACAGCTGAGCGAGCTCTTCGGTTGCCCATATTGCCCTCCTCCTTTTCTTACGTTGCCCCTGGGTTCCTCTAACCATGGTTCCTCGCGCTACAAGACTTTGGAGGCTGCTGACCAATTTATCAGCCGCTTCATTAGGGTTGCCAGAGATAGCGTCCCAATCAAATTCTCCCGCTAGCTGCTCAATTTGCCGATAATTTATGAATGTTCTTCTATTTTGAGCTGGTTCTTCATTCACCCCCATCCCTTGATAACGACGTGCAGTGCTTTGTGGTCGGATTTTAATTCCAGCCTTGCATCCTTCCTATAGCAGCAATGGTCGAAGCATGTCGCTGCTGGTCCCTGGACTCTGGTAGGTTCACTATTCAATACCTTGAACCCATTCGCATTTAGTTCGTTGAGGTAGGGGGCACTCTCGGGTTTCAGCGTGTCGATGTTCATGTCCCCACCCATGACCGCATTTCCCTCACTTTGGCACAGTAGCTAGCTCAGGTAACCGCAAAAAGGTGCTGTTGGGGTGTTACAAAATCTGTAGACGTTTATTAGTTTTAATGCTGCCCCGTTAGGATGAGTAAGGGTACCTACTGGAACACTGCATATCCCATCCTTTGATGCTTTCTCTGCCTTAAATCCTATGTGCTCTAGTGAAGGATAGGGAGTTTTGTAATGATTGAATGGAAAACGCATTTCGGACTATATCTGACACTTACTGCTCACTGAAGAGAGGGTTGATGTTTCCAATCGACTAAATACAAAACTCTACCGCCACGCTCTCTCCTTCTCTCTTCCTATCCCTATAATATATGTTGTCGCCAGGCCAGATCAAATGCATCTTAAATATTTAGAATTATGTATTTTAAAAAAGAGCGATCCAGCACTCAACTATTACTTGCAGATAGGAGAGATAAGAGAAGCAAAATTTTTAAAGGTAAAAGATGACGCCATGTTGTCTTCAAATTTTTTTAAAATTTGGTAGCGTATTTCTGATTGAAGCAAAATTGAGTTAGTTGGTTTGATGTTCGTAATCCCACCCCCCTCTCCAAAAAAAGTACCAGTAATTCAGCTAACCTTTACGCACATTGTAAATGGATAACTCAAAATTTAAAAGTCGGTAACTTCAAGACTGGACATGACATAAATTTTTTTAAATTTATTTACAGCTCTTGTTGGGTATTCCGTTCTATTCCACACTTCTCTTTGCACTTACTGTGCCAAGGGTAAGACGGGGAAGCGGTCCCCTCCCTGCCCTCAGCCTTCTCTACCCACCCATTATTGGGTATGAGCCTCCCCCAGTTCCCTCACTTTATCCTTCCAGCTCCTTCTGTCCAGGGTATGTCTTCTCCACATGGGACCCAGCTCCTTGCGGAATTCATCTCGCCAACGGGTCAGCGGTCTACCTATATTCCTTATGTAGTCATACGGGGTCCACCCTTCCACCCTTTTTTCCCGCCTTCTTACCCCCAATCTTGAAATGTGGCCCCCGTATCTCCATTTATTTTTCTTAATAACAAGACCAAGATCTTCTAAGCGTGTTTTGGCCCTGATCTATTTGGTTTCCACTTTATCTCTTAGCCTCACTCCCAGCATGCTCCCTTCCATTGCTCTTTGAGTAACCTGAAAGCGCGTATAATTTGTTTTTGTTAAGGCCCAAGTTTGAGCCCCGTAAGTTAATACTGGCTGTACACAGCTGCGCCAGACCGCCGCTTTAGTCGTTATTGGCAAACGGCCTTTGAAAATCTGCCGCGTTTGCCAAAATTTCCTCCATCCACTTTGAATTCGATTTGATATTTCTTTTTCTCTAGCACTATGGGAAGAAATTTTTTGGCCTAGGTAGTCAACCTCCTTCACCCACTCTATTATTTCATTATTAATTTGTACCTCTACTTCCTCGGCGTTCGAAAGTAGTTTTGTTTTTTGTGCATTTACGGATAATCCTGCTATCTCACACGCCTCTAGAAACTCCTCCGCATTCCTTAATAGTTCCGGCAAATTGTTTGAAAGCAGTACAACATCATTCGCAAAGCGTAGGTTATTCAAAAAGTCGCCCTCAATTTTGACCCCTCATAAAATTTCGAATAAATTGGGTCAATTTTGACAAAGAGATCTTGTAACTGTTATCTGATAAAAACAGTGAAAATTCTGGCAATTCTTACTCCTGCTTTTACCCTTCCGGTGTGAAGCTTCTTTTCTTTTTAAAGTAGAATATGGTTTGAGCGTTTACGCAGACCAATTACTATTGAAAAAAATGCTACTTCAAACAAAATTACTGTGCACCGTCGACGAAGTCGCGGACAATTCAACCAGTAAACAGATAAATAAAATAATAAATAAATAAATTCGTAGGTTGAGGTAGCCTAAATCGTACGCCTCCGAAATCGTACCACCAGTTTTATAACCAAAAGGAAAATCAACTAGCGCGCTCTATTGGTAAAACGCGTTACTAGAAGTCATTTTAACAGTCTTCATCCAAAAAATTGGTTGGTAAAATGAAATGTGCACATTTTTTAGCGATTATACGAATATAAAACGCAAGATTGCAATACAATATTTTTTACATTCTTTATGTGAAGACTAGCACCCCCTCCCCCCCGAACCCATTATAGGCAGAAGACCCCCGGAGAACGCAGACCCATCCCCAGGAAGACCAGTGAGTTCCAAGCCAGACGCCTCCCATCAGCATCCTCAGCATCTCCACAAAACAGGAAGAAAGATGAACCCTGGGCACTTACGCGTATTAAAATAATAAAATTGGCGAGCATTGCCTTTTCCAGTTTGTATGTTTTATTGGGCGAATATATTTATTGGCGTTCATTCTGTACGGAATACATGATGTCGTAAGTACCCTTTTGTAAGAGAGAATGTAAGGGATTATGGCGTAGAGAGAGAGATGTCTTAGCTTTTATTTTTATTTTTCTTGCTTCTGGCCCCGGAACTATAGAATATTCAACATGTGATCTGGGTAACCGCCTTCCAAAGCCCTGGCACCTCCCGCTCCCTGGGCGAGTCTCGTATAAGCTAGTCGTGGCTTTTCCCAGGCCCTTTCGGATGCCTGCATTTTTTGAGAGTTGATACCGATTTTCTGACTTAAGCACGTACCCCGCTGATAAAAGGAAGGTATCCGCAGTACAATGTGCGCATGTTTGTGAGCGATCGAAATACCTTGGTTTTTCTTTGGTTGGTCGTTCATAAAAATTCCACAGTACTGAGTGTCCTTTTTCCAAACCACACGTAGGAGTGGAGTCATCGAGAAAAATCCAAATCCACGGGGAAAACATGAAGTGAAGTTGTACGATTTTTTCAAGCACTCCTCTCTTGAAAATTGCGTTCGAACATCCTCGTCCCCTCGAAAAAAAAAATCAAAACGAGATGGAACGATAAAGAATCCAATTCCTGGAAATCTCTTTCATCCTCCATCTAATCAGGTCTGCGGATCCTTCTCTCTCCGGCATTATGACCATAGCCGTTGTCGGATCCCCTTTGGCTGTTTCTGATTCTCAGAAGTTGCGATGCAACTGAAAAATCAGTTTGATGTATGTCATACAAACGAAGAAGGGGCTTTTGGTTTTTAGGAATGGAAACTCCTAACTCCCGTATGTTATTGTTCAGCTGAGTACCTGCACTGAGGTTGGTGTAGTACATCTCTTCTTTTTCTTCCTTCATCATTCCGTAGTCTGAAATTTGAATCGCAACAAATTTAGCAATGTTACTTGATAAATTTCGATGTAACTTAAAGTTGTCCGTAAAAGTCATATATTGGCACTTTTTCAAGGAAACTTCACAAGGCCTGAAACCATCAGCTGTGACAGCTCATTTTATTTTGCTCAACACGCGTCAGGCACACGCGAGGAATTCCCGTCCTCGTAAACGTTCTGCACCATTAATATCAACCAAACGCGAAAAAGTTGATGTAATTTAGTAGGTGTAGGTATAGATTATTTTTTATTGAACATTCTTTGTTCGACATATTTTTCGATAAAATGGTACTTCAGCGAGATACGTGCTAGAGACTACGAATGTCGACATTTCAACGCTAAACTCTGCTCTGAAAAGTACCGGAGAGCCTTTTCTATTCCATTTCTGGAAGTGAGATCGAAATAGAAAACAACGAACAGAATGGGATGGGAGGAGACGAACTTACTCGACAAGTTTTTCATGAGTGGGAAGAAAGCTCGTATTTCCGTGTAAAGTTCGATAATTGTTTCAATACTTGACTTTTTTGATTCAAAAATTGAATGACTTCGTCCCGAAAACTGTTTGATATTCTTGAATTTGTTTATTAGAAAATATTGTGAATCGAATATAAGATTTGATGTTTTCTTGGGATTGTGATGGTTGGGAAGCTGCTATACAACATGTAAGCAAAGATCTTCGATCTTTCGGCTGAAAATGAAACAATTCGTAAAAGCGCCTTTCTTACTTTGAAGTAGCTCATTTGGCATCATCAGTAACTCAACTGCTGAAGCTTAAGACCAAATATCACATACACAACACTTGAAAGGTAGTACCGTATGGTAAACTTCTGTGTTGTTAATAATTCCTGTGTTCTAATTGGTTTTCAGGGAGGTGATGAACCAGTCCCTGTTATGTTCCCTTTGGTTTATTATTAGCCAAAATGTGTTTCATTGGTAAAGTTCGTAATTGAGAACTAGATATGACAAACGAGTTATTCGTTCATGCTTAGCTTACCTCATTTTTCTTTCTTTCATTCAGGTGCATTAAAATTTTCGGTGGAATTCAATGAATGGACGAAAAATATAGGATAGAAGTTTGTCATCTCCTACTCGCTACACACTAGAGCTAAGCTTTGCGAACTATATTTCTTCGTCAGTTAAGCCAACCAAGTTAGCTGAGTGTAACGTAAAGGTAAATTTCAACGAGAACTCACGAGCAAAACAGCGAATTGGGTTACTTAGCAAAGTCGCTCAAGAACTTCTGTTTCGTAGGAGGAGGGGGGGAGTTACTCAAAAGATCTTGCTTAGCCAATTACGACAAACGTTTGCTACACACATAAAACCAGCACATTTGGTCAACTCGAAGAATAAAATGATTTCTTTAAAGTAGCACCACTTCTTGTGAGAAACAAATTGATACGGAACGGGCTTTGCATGACAGAGGCAGCCTAAAGGAACATATCTGCACAGAATATTACTGTCCATACTTAGATTCTTTCACTGAGCAAATACTGACTGGGTCCCGCAGCACCGTCAACGTCAAAAATCTCAACAAATATTGATCCTATGATAAAAATAGTTATTACCAAACGCGTAAATCGTAATAGAATAATATTATAGTTTGCTATCAAATTTTCGATTGAACTTACTGTTTGTGAGACACGTGTTTTTAAAGAAAAGAGATTTCCTTCACTTTGAGTACCCCTGGCTCCCGTGGATCGATTAGGTTCGTCCTCAGACATAATGAAACTTGAAGATCACCATAAGAATTTCAGCTTGTTATAACAATCACAGCTCCTCCTCTCCAAGTCACAGGAATATCGGGAGGTGATATCGATAGTGGGGACATGAAGGCCTGAGGAAATTTTTAAAAGGAGGCGTCTGGGGTTAAATGAAAAAAAAAATATCAACCACAGCTGAAGTTGACTAAAATATCAGGTAACGAAATTTCTTTCCTCTCAGTGGCCCAGTCAGGTCCGTCTTATCTTCGTCTGATCATTGCGAATTGCATATCATAATTTCAGCTTCTTAACTGAAATACAACTTTCGCATTCGGACTAGTGCAAAGTCAATCAACAACCAAATAAAATAAAACTCTATAGCAGATGCAACACTTTAGAAAAATTGATTTTTCATCAGCTCAACCGGGGGGCGGCTATGGAGGCTATAGCCCCCCATCTGTAGCCACCCAAAAAACGGAACCTTTTTTTAATAAATTTTAGCGATTAAACGAAACCATTTCAAGTGTTTACTCTGTACCATCCTAGAGCTGCTGCAGCTGCTGTGGACCTCCCGGTAGGACTCACCCCGCCGTCACCACCCTTTCCTGCGTCGCTACGCGTACTAAGACGAGGAGGTGAGAGGTGAAAGAAGGTAGTACGTCCGTCTGTGGTGCACCCGAATTCCAGGATAATGCTGGGTGAGCGTTGCCTCGGTCAGTAGGATGTTCCATAGTGTCCCTTGCAGGACAGCACGAATCCGAAGAAAAGAAAGGCGAAATGGAGGCTTGGACCAGCCTTAAGGCCTCAATGCATCCTTCTAGTCACTGATGCGGTACTCGAAAGGGTAGTTTCCGAAACCAGGCGTGCGGTGTCTGGGGAGCCACTTTGGCATGCGTGCATCGCCATACAAAATTTACCCTCCCCCACTTTTCTCTGGCTCAGCCACTCTTAGAGGTGATTCCTGGTTACGCCTATGTGATTTTTCAAATGCATTGATATTTTATCGATTAATATCGATTGTTCTTAATTAATTGACCGTTTGTGATTGATTACTTGGATCGATTATCCTGTGTGAATTTCATAAAAATTTGTGCATCTCTTCTGGCCTTATCCCATCAGCAAAATCTTTCCAGAAAACGTCTGGAAAGATTCACCCCACCTCCACTTTCACGACTGCGTCGAGAGTATTCGCTGATTTCTTGGGGGGGGGGGGTAAATCAGATAATGTAGTAATATCGCGACCATTACAGAAGGCTACTTCTCGTTGGCCAAATACTTACCCGACTGATCTCGTTGAACTTAGATTGAGTGTCGCCAATGTTTAAACCTGAAGGACTAAATCGAACTGAATTTGGCAAGTTGAGTATGCCTCCAATAATTTTAAGAGTTTGGATTCATAGCTTAGCTCTCATAACTCAGCTCGGGTGTGTGTCAGATTTCCATTTCTTGTCTAATACTGTTTTCATGAAACTGTCACTTTTACTTCAAGTTGCTATAAGTTTTAACATGAATATGTCTTATCGCTGCCCTTTATCGGACACGATCAGGTGACACAATGGACACCAAGAATGCCGATGGGTGCCGAGAATGGCCGACTCTTGCCGGATATTTGACTCGTTCCTATTGTGCGTCGACTGAATACAAGAAACGATTTTTGTTTTGTATTATCGCCGTGCTTCAATGTGCGCGTTTTTGTACGACATAGTTTCGATTTCCTATAGATTTTAGTGTCCATTTCTCAGTGTGAGTGAACTTGGTAATATTCCATGTGTAGGGTGTGCCAATTCACTTTTTCTTCTTCTGTATGTACTCCACTGATGATGGCATAACAGCCGAAAGCGCTCTGGAATACAGAAGAAGAAAAAGTGAATTGGCACACCCTACACATGGAATCCTATAGATTTTTTCGAATTCATTTGCAATTACTGCCAAGAGTTAATCGACTTCGATATTCCTATGTTGAGTGAATGCGTGGAACGTTTTCCATAGCCATAAAACATATCCATGTACCAATGTATCAGCATGTAGTGCAGATACTCGTCATCAATTTACTGATAATTTTACCTTTTACTTTTTTACTTTTTTCCCCTTCTTTTTCTTCTCCGATAACATAAAAATTAAGTTGGAGTTGTGCTGACTCGTGTTTTTCACTTGAGAAAATCTCAACACGGCCTAGAATGTAGAGCTGATTTATCCTAGTAATTGGCCAGCTCAGTAATAAGTTCATGGAACTTCCTAGTTGCATTTTGCTGGGAAACTACATTTTGGATTTACGTTTTCCCGTGCACACCTGAGGAAATCTTAATCTCAAAACTCAGAATCCAAAACCGAGCTCGAACTCCGCCCCGAATCTTTGCCCGGTCTTCAAAAACCCGAGTGCAATCGAACAGTGTGCACCCAAAACCCTGTTTTAAAAGAACTCGAACTCTTGAAACTGAAAAAAGAAGTACCCGAACTCAACCACAATTACTCTGGATGAAGAACCGAACCAAGTCCCAATAAAAATCGATGGGGTTCGACATCCGTGGCTCATCCTGAAACCGTTGATCACGTTGCCATCTCCATGAACATTTCGAACGAATGGAAACAGCGTCATGACCGATTTACGGCGTTTTGAGTATGCAATTTTATTAACATGTGAAGGGAATTCGGACTACGGAATATTTACGGCTTTGCAATTATGCAATTATATTAACACTCCAGCCATGATGTTGCTGCATTCGAATTTGAAGTACAACATAATATTTTTTCATGATGCGATGTCCTGATTCGAAGTCAGGAATATGAAGGAGGATAGAAACATTTTTTCTTCCCGACCAATAATCCGAGACTGTATTATTTCCATAACATCTCGCAGATTGTAGAGAAGTAACGAATTTTCAAAAAGCTCTCTAATGATTTCTGTTTGAGGTATAACAATCATACTCATAAAAATATACATTATTTGAACTGATTTCTAAAAGTAAAATTGCAATTTCCGGAATGTGATCGTCTTTTACCGAAGCGACTAATTGACGTCCCATATACTGCGGCAAGTACAGGTTCAAAAGTCCCGTTTCTCTAGTGTAACTTACACCTCCAGACAAGTACACAAAAAAAAAGGTAGCATCATCCTTCACAGAGACGTATTAAAAATGTGTTTTCAATCGTACACGTCTCGATTGCAAATTTCGAATTTCTCATTGTTCAGTATTGCGTTTGATTTTTCTCGTAAGTAGTAACTCGAAAACAACGTCACGATTGCGGACGAAACCTTCTTCGAAAAGTGTTTGTGTCACCGAAGAGGGTAATTCGAGATCAGTTCTCATTGGCTGTATTGTTTCGGCGCTGGGCCTCATTTACATGACGAAGGGTTATTCAGTTCAACGATAGCAAAGGGTATTACATCGTGGCCGAGTTCCAAAAGGAGGAAAATGAAAACACAAGTTCGTCGGCAAAATCGCTTTACAATAATTAAGTTCTTCTCCCAAGTGAGCAAGGTAAGTGGATTACGGCCAGGAAAAATGTAGTCGACTCGGCGTTTTAAATCCGAACTTCAGAAAGTTACACAACGAAATGTTTTGAAGTTTCTCGGGATAGGCTGGGTTGGTTCTCAAAACTTATTACACTGAACTTAAGAAATGACGTTTGTTCTTTTTCTCGAAGAGCTGGGGTTAAACACCTCTTCTAAACGCTACATCATTTTTGTTCGAAAATATAGGACGATATCTTCTTGATAGGAGACGATTGCCCCATATTACCAACACCAGAAGAAAGAATAAGTGTTTCTTTTAGTATGGGGTGATTCTTGAATATTGGTAATTCATTTGCTTAAAAGAAACTGAGCGAGGCAGTTGAATCCGTTCACCTATTATGACAGCCCTTCTTATGAACCAAAATTTAGTGAAAATAATTTTAAATAAAAAAGTAGAGAACTTTCTTTCAGCTTATTATTATTCGGGAACAAAATTCCAAGCTGAATTGTTTTTTTGCTGTGCTCTTATAAAGCTGACAATAGGAAAAAACTTCAAATGAGAATTTGGTTTCCCCTTAGGTTTTTATCAATCAAAATTAAAGACATTTAAAGGAAAATACTGGTTTTGCTAACCAAAATTGGGAAAAATTACAAAATTAACAAAGTCCCAATAAAATTTTAAAAAATCACGGGGGGGGCCAATCAAACAATGAAACCTTTTTACTGTGGAAGTACAGAATACAGAGTGAATTTTGTCAATTTATTCACCCTAAATTTACTCCCGGCCCTTTAAGAGCAAAGGTGTACTTCACCCTCTTCCATTCTTCTCTCTCCTATGCTACCCTGTGAAATTGTTTGTTTTTGAGGAACTTGTCTCCATTTTGATCATTGGCCACTTCTACTCTTTTTTTTTTTTAAAGACAAATGACCAAGAAGTCAAGATCTATGTCCACCTTTCCTGTGCCCCGCTCTGCCTTATTTCTGGTTCCTGATAAAAACTACTGCATTTTGGAATTTTGAGATTTTATTCTAAGCGTAGCGATCCTAATCCTGTTTGATGTATTAACTTGTAGAATAGATCTCAGCATTACATTTTCAATTGTTGCTGTTTTTTCTGCTTGCTTTCTTGTGAGCGTCCACGTTTGATTGTCGTACGACGAGGGGAATCAAAGGTACATGTATTTTTTCAAATTATCGAGATTTTCTCTATGGACTAGAATATTTACGTATTTCAGAGTTTTCCAATTTATAGATGCTCAAATTAACGAGAGTTTATTGTATTCAATTTTAAAGAAAGCGTGTCCGGATGTGGGGAATCTGAAATTTCCAGGCTAGTGCTCTGATAGTGTGAACCTCGGTCAGTGGAGGACCCCATGGTGGCCCTCGCAGGATGCGCGCACTGGAAGAGGAACGGCAATATGGGGGCTCAGGCCGACCTCAACGCGTCCCTCCGGCCGCTGATGTGATACTCGAAAGGGTAGTTTCCGGGTTCGAGGGTGCGATATTTCAGGGGCCACTTTGGCATGTGTGCATCGCCGTACGTCCCACCATACCATTAATTTTTGTAAATCTACGGGATTTGCAGAATAGACTAAAATACAAACAGTGTTGTCGGATGGTTCATCAAATTTAATTATTCACTTGTGAAATTTGGAAACCTGTTCTTGGTAGCCACATCTGGCACATCTGCTTACGAAGACGAACTCTTCATTATATAGAAGGAGCATAAAAGATGCCATCCAATTTTTTTAAACTGGAGGAAAAAGAGGCTAAATCAATCGCGACCAAAAAGTATCTAATTTACAAAAGTCTACTTTCTTTTCAGATGAAAAAATTTCTTCTCCTTTGAATGAGGCCTAAATGAACCACCTAGGTATTATTTTTGAATTTCAAAATGAAATGTATTCAACAAATTTCCAATAATTAAAGTTGAATTTTGCAAGCTTCTAAGGAAACAAAAAAAAGTTTCACGTTTGATACGCTTACAACGATGGCATTTTTTATATTAAACCCGGTGGTAACACTGAAATTTCGCCCATTTATAATGCCTATTAAAATATTTTAAAACTAAAAAAAAAATTGAAATCGAAACTAATTTGTTTTTTACATCATTTTTCAAAAAAATATTTTGTTTGCCTTTATTTATTATTATTTGAACAAAATTTGATTAAAGGAGGAAAATCAAAAAGTCCTATACTATAAAATCATTGCCAAAAATTTACGAAAATGAAGAGAATAATAAAAAAAAAAAATACCTAATAATAATAATTAAGGACCTGGACTTCCAAAACACGCTTTGTCCAAAAAACGGAAAATCAAGTTTCTAACGCAAGCTGGTGGAGAAAGTCAAAAGGCATCTTTCAGAGTTGGTTTCACAATTTCATCAAGATTTAGAGCCAGCTAAACCTTTCTTTCGCTCTTTTTTATAATACTGACTTTTTTTTCAAATTTTATGAATATAAGACTCTAACGACTGTAAGTCATACTTGCGTTTTCCTGTTGGGGGGGGGTACAAGGATGTCTGAAGGGTTGGGGACATTGTTCACGTGTGCCTTGTTCACCGGAATGGTCGTCTCTAAGCTGTATATTCCAATTTCCGACAGTTTCTAGGTCAAGATGTACGAATTTTGACCTTTCACAAGTATGACATGGTCTGTCAAAACGAGCTAAGTCCACGATTTCACTCACTTTGCACTCACGTAGCTCGAAGACTGTTCACACGCCAACCTTCATACTAGAGTGGTATTAGCATTGACCCCTCCTCTTCACATCCACGCAATTGAATCAGTGTTACCACTTATCGTTCGCGAGTCAGAATATTTTTTCGATTTCCCAACATTTCGTTTTTTGGACTAAGCGCGTTTTGGAAGTGAGATCCGCAACTGAGTCAAAAATGCAAGTTTCCACATATTTTATGTCTTTTTCACTTTTTTTTTTTTTATTTGTTCCAATTTATATATTTTGCCGTACTTACAAAAATTATTCAAAATCCGGCTACTTTACATTCCATCCTTGTAAAAAAAATCGACTTGTGTTAGGAAACAAAAAAGGTTGAAAAAAATTATTTTAACCAAAATAATAAAAAAATGAATAAAAAAAACACAAGTAATATCTCTCTACTTTTGCGGGGACGTACCGAAGAGGTTTTTTTTGATGGTGGGGGGGAGTAAGAATTGTTAATGTCCCAACTGTCTAAACTCAAAATTCCCAAGTACCTAACTTTTTTGGTATTGGCTTTAAAGAAAACTTTTTTTATTTGATTTTCCAAACTTTTGATCCATCTACTAAAATTTTCCAACTCCGGTGTGGAGGCTTGTGGGGCAAGCTGTCCCTTGGTCTTCTTATCATCGTCCATGTAAAAAACATAAAAGTACAACTGTCGAGTTTTCCCAACTTATTACTGAAATGGTTAATTTTCCAACTGCTGAGTAAAAAATTCCTACGGGGTAAGTTGCCCCTTCCCCCTATCGGTAAGGCCCTGTCTACTCGAGAACGCTTTAAACTGCGAAGCTGCAGACTGCAGTCGCGCAGCTCTATGTTCTATTATCGAAAATTTTTCGTTTGATATTAATATAAATAATTTATTGATATTGAACTCGTTCGGAATTTTTTTCAACTTTTCATGTAGTGCACATACAACGTAAGTCCCGAAGTTATGTGGTTTCTGCATTACACGCAAATTTCTCAGAGCTGCCACATTCTTTATTCATCAGAAAGAATTCTCATTTTTACCGTAGCTGCGCCTAGGGTTAAGAAACATTTTTCTGTAAAAAAAACAATTTTCGAAATTTTGGGGCTTACGTTATTTCTGAACTACGTGGTTCAGGTAATTTTAACCCCAATGTTAATTTTTTTTTCTTACTTTCTACAGTATAGTGTATCTCAAACATATGGCGGGAAGAATTACTACTTTTTAAAGTTCTCATCACCCGGCCCCCTCCAAACTGATTCTCTGTAGAAAGAAAACGAAACATTTTAGAAGATTTTGAAGAAAAACATGTTAAAAAGATGGCGCAAGTAACGTATCCAATGGGCAAATACACATAAAATGCATCACTTCAGTTAGTATAATGCTTCATGAAGTAAAACATGTCGCCTGAAATGTAGTCAATCGTATAATTTGCTTAATTCAATAACACAGAATTTTTTCAAGAGAGGCAAACGGACAGTTATCCCCATCCGCGATCGGCGCACTTAAGAAGAAGTAGGCTGAAGGGTGGATGTTCTGGACATTAAGCGTAATTTTCCAATTTTCAGCCTATAAAATTGTATAACGAGTGGGAAATTTTGTACACTGAGAGCGTGAACCTTTCTTTACATGATCCTATATTGAAATTAGTTGAAATGCTCTGGAAACCAAGTTATGACTGTTTTTGAAAACCTGTTGTTTAGTCTTTAACCTCCTCCTCCTATGATGGAATGTTCTGGAAACCGTCTTTTTTCATGCTTTTCATGGTGAAAAATTAAGAACTTTTATGCTACAATATTATGTAGTGAAAAACAAAAGGTACCCGATGCTACTGAAGTACCTTAAGCATATTTACAAATTATTAGCTGAAATATGAAATATAAAAAAAATCATCGCGGTTCCCATAAGGTTTTGGTTTTTTTAACTTGCGTGCAGTTTGATTGAAAGGAAATGAAGTGATATCCTTTATATCAGGGATATTTAATAACAAATCCCGTATTATTCTTTCAGTAAAAAGGCCTTAGAAACATTTCAATAATTCATCCCTTACGAACGCGCAATATTTTGCCAATGATTCGAGTGTCCAGAATCTCCAGCTCTGTGCTTGTCCAGAACCTCCCAGGTGTCCCTTTTATCTTCCGATTGTAACTAAAAATTAACACTTATCTTGATCAAAAATATTCTGGGGTTAAATCATAGAAAAGAGAATGAAGAATCTGATACCACTTTCTGAAAACACCTCACTCTATTATTCACAAAGATAATTCCACTTTTGTAAACTTCAATCACAGCTCGCAATACCGGCCAAATCGTATTGTAATTATTTTCTTTTTTTTAATCTATGATAACACCAAGGTTTCTACTGCTATAGGTAGATACACAGTATCATGACATGACGTCATTTTTTCGATTTTTTAATCACAATGCGGGTAATGTTGCTTGGACATGACCACCATCTCTGACCATAACATCCATCTTTTACCCTATATTCCCAAAAAATGCAAAAATTCTTCGATTTTCATTTTCTAAAATTAATTTTGCCTTAATTGTATGTATCTTTCCTTCCGCTTTCTCCTCTGCCTTTCCCTTCACATGTTGTAAGTAAAAATTTGAAAATAAAGTCTAACAACAAACAAACAAACAAAAAAACAGCTTTTATTTCGCAACGTTCTATACATAACTAAGGTGATATACTTCTTGCGTATAATTAGGATCACTATTAGTGGTCCTCCTCGTCGTGGGTTCGCGGGGGGGTAGCCCCGATCCTCCCCGCTGTCGCGCGCTCACTCTTGGGCATAAGCCTCCCCCCTTTTCTTCCAATCTTTTCTGTCCAGGGTATACCTCCTCCAGAAAGGTCCAAGCTTTTTTCTGAATTCGTCTCTCCAACGGGTATTGTTGGGCCTCCCTACACTTCTAGCTTGACCAAAAGGTCTCCACCCTTGCACCCTTCTCTCCCACCTCTCACTCCCTTGCCTCATGATATTGCCAGCGTAATTCCACTTTAGGTTCTTCACCACCGCCCCAATGTCTTTCGTTTTGGTTTTCTCCTTGATGGTAGCGTTCGCTATTCTATCCGTTTTCCTAAGGCCTAACATACTACGTTGCACAGCCATTTGGGTGGATCTGAGTCTTTGAATGTTCTTTTTTTGTTAGTGCCCAGGTTTGCGCGCCATACACCGTAGATGATTGGACACAACTCTGCCAGACTTCACTTTTGGTTTTTACTGAAATTTTGCTTTTTAAGTTTCCAATAGTTGTTCCAACCTCCGCTTATTCTATTTGAGAGCTCTTTTTCCCTAGAGTGGCCAAACGAAATTATTTGACCCAGGTACTTAACTTCTGGCACCCACTCGATATTTTCGCCACCTATGTTTACTTCCTGTTCTTTCTCATTAGACAAGAGTTTCGTTTTACTCATGTTGACGCTCAGTCCTGCATGTTTGCACACCTCGATTAGTTCGTTAGCATTTTTGGTTAATTCGTCTAAATCCCTTGCGATTAGTACTATGTCATCGGCGAATCTTAAGTTGTTGAGGTAGACGCCGTCAATTCTCAAACCCCTATTCTCCCATTCTAGTTGGAGCATAGCTTCCTCCAGGGCGCAGTTGAACAGGTTCGGAGACAACGGGTCTCCTTGCCTAACTCCTCTTTCTATTTTGAAGCATTCTCCTTTTCTATCCGTCTTGACATAGGCTGTTGCCTCTTCATACATATTTTGAATGATTCTAATTATTTTTTCACACACTCCCTGGTTTCTTAGAGTCTTCCATAAGAAGCTGTGGCTAATGGTATCAAATGCTTTTTCGAAGTTGATGAAAAGTAGGTGCATTTTGAAGTTATATTCGTTTGCTTTCCCAATCAGCTGTGTGATGGTAAAAATTTGGTCGATTGTGGAATGGTCTTTTCGGAAGCCGGCCTGCTCCACCGCTTGCTGTGAATCCAGCTGCGGATATAGCCTGGCTTTCAAAATTTTCATAAAAATTTTTCCCATGTTGGAAGTAAGGCTGATTGGTCTCCAGAAACGGAAAATATTTTGTTACCAGCAAATCTTGAACGCCAACTTTCAACTTTTGGGAAAGGGGGTTATTTTGGGTTACACAACGACATCCACAACAAATTCCACCAATCCAACTCATCAGACAGGACAATTAACATATCTTTTGAACGGAAAAAGCATAGGGAGGTGTCCATCGTCGTGGATGTTAGCATTTTGTCTGAATACCTGATGTTATTTTTTTAAATTTTTGTTTCAACTTGTTTTTTCCCAATAAAATAGTATTATTATTTATTAACCAGAATGATTGGACGTTAGGGTGTCCCTTATTTCACAAGTTTTCGCCAATCGATTGAGCGCACACTGAAATTTGTTCCAATGGACCTAGAAACTCGCCATCAAAAATTCCGGATCAATCTAAGGTCACTAACCCGTGGTGCTTTGACCTTGAAGTTATGTGAAATACTGAGATTCTATAAAAAAACGCGAATATCTCGGAACATATTAACTTCAAGGCCAAAATGCATATAACATAAAATTTAAACAATAGAATGATTTCAGCCTCCTTCCATTGCCTTGGTACATTTTCAGTTTTCAAAATTATGTTAAAAAGTTTTGTCATAAAAGTGGTTAGCTCCTCCGCAAAAAGTTTGAGGGGTTGTTATCTAATCCATCTGGACCTACAGCTTTATCGACTTTTAGACTTTTAAGCGCTTGTTCTATTTCCACTTCTAGGAAACCCGGGAAATCTTGGGAGCCATGGGAATCCATTAATTTTGCGGAACAGTCTCTCTTGTACCTGTTCTTGTTCACGTCCTCTTTTTTTGCCTCATTCTTCTTGCTATAGAGCTCTCTATAGAAGTTCGTAGCTATTTCGACAATGCCTCTTCGCTCGTGTATGTTTTGACCTTGTTCATTTTGCATGCCCGGAATTAGCTTTTTATCGCAGTGAATTTCTTTCTTTACTTTTTTAACCGATCTACTTTCTGCCAGAATATTTGCTATACGCTTTGTGTTAAAATCGTGCACGTCCTTCCTTATTTGCAGTTTAACTTTTTTCCTGAGAAAAAGGAATTCTAATTTTTCCTTTTGAGTCCTCCTTTCCTTCCTCTCCAATTCATCCCTTTTCTCAATCAGCTCTTTTGTTTCCCTGGTCAACTTGTCGTCAGTTTTCAAGGAAGCCTTCGCTATCGCAAATTTTTCCACGGTGGCTTTGATAGCCATTTCTAGTCCATCATATATAAAGCGTGTACCATCTCACTTTCCTGGACTATACTATTCAGCTCCTTCAAATGCATACGTAGCTCCTGGCGTGCCTGAGGCCACCTATGCATGGGTATAGATTTTTCCTGTGGCGCCGGTTTTTTGCTATTTTTAAATTTTGTCCTCTTTGGAAAGTTGAAAACCCCCCTACAGAGCCTATGGTCCGAACCAAAGTAGAATCCAGGCAGGGTTGTCACATTTTCGACTATTGCCATATCATCCACCAGTAGGTGGTCGATCTCATTTTTGTATTTTCCCCCTGGAGATTGCCAAGTCCATTTGAGTTTTTTATTTTTTTTGAAAAAGGTATTCGCAATTTTTAGCTTATATTTCGCACAAAAGTCCATCAATCTTTCCCCGTTATGGTTTCATCCCTAACCCATACCCACCGATGTTTTCAGCTGTGCATTGCCGGGGCCCCACAATAGCGTTCCAGTCACCCATGATTATGTTGTAATATTCCCTAAAAGTCTAACTCTTCGATAATTTTAGCTTTAAACTTGGGTTACGAGGGGACTGGGAGGGAGAGGAAATGAAGTGGAAGTGGCACGAGCGCAGTAAGAATTATTTCGATAAAAACAGAGATTTTTCGCGTTAACGAGTTAACTTTGTATCCACACATTTTTGGGAAAACCACGAGGAAAACCTATATTTGTCCCTCCACCTCTTGATTCTCATTCTTGTCACATATCTTTTCTTTCATCGAATTAGCCATTCAACCTGATGTAGACACTTCCAGTACATTTTTTTGTCGCTGTACATAATGTATATCCGCTTCTTCTTCGGTGCACAAGCTCCCACTCTCGGACCTATTATCAGAGACTAAACAGCCGAGACTGGAAACTCAGCATTTACAATTCAAATTACCTCTTAATTTTACATTTTCGATTCATATTCGAAATTTGATTGGGACGATAGAATCTGAAATGCAAATAACGAACTCAAACGGCCTTAATAAACGTTTATTCGGCTCGGTCGAAGAGGAACAAAAAAATGTTGAAATAAACATCGAGCTACTCATATTTCCTGCTTTTGAGGGTACTTTCCACGCTCTTTTGGTTCCTAAAAGTGTGTATTAATAAAAACGAATGGATTTGCTTTCTCTTTGATGACGTCATTTAACGGATAACGAAGGCCGTTTTCATCATTTCTACGAATGCTATGTATAAGGCGATAGTTACCTAACGAATGTTTATAAATGAAATTCCGTTCGCATCGCTTTAAGACGAATTCAAGGGTAATTTGATGACTCGTAGAAATCTGTATAATCGGGGCAGTTACAAAAATAAATTTGCTCGACTCGGGTATTATTTACGATAGCATCGGAAGGGCACTTTTTATAGTAAGAACATGATTTGGCTTCGAGGCGGCAAAAGGCGTCGAGAGAAATTAGCCTTTTAGCGAGGAACCGCAAACAAAAAATGTTTATTAAAAATCTTACCGGAATTAGCTGGAAAAGTATCAGCATTACGGAAGCGAGCCGGCGAAGCGGAATTAAGGAATTTGTAGGGGCGGCTCGAATGCCGGCATATTTTTACGACCGACCGTACTCGTACAGCCGAATAAAAGGGTCTTAAAAATGAGCCTTTAAAACCCGAAGGTGTTTTAATACGAGATTAGCGCGACGATTTCGAGTCGGTGCCCTCAGTTAACGCGAAATGTTTATTTGCCGCAAACTTGACACGGTGAAAGTAGAAATTGTTTCTGAGATTATGCAAATAATTATACAGACGGCGCAGATGACAAGGCACCCGCTTATTTTCGGATGGTCGGATCGACATACGACCAAGGAAAATCGTGGGGTAGCGGGCTTCAGTTTCTTCGAGAATCTGAAAATTCGAGGGACGAACCGATTTTCTCCTCTTGTCCTTGAGAAAAGAAACGAAGCCTATCTCATTCGGAGGAAAAAAAAAAAACTTGAAGCAAAGAATCAGTTCGAATGAACAGAGAAGTGTTGTTCCTTTTCTTAAGAACCGAGATGGAAGTCGTTCCTTCCACTTCCCGAATAATAAGTAGAGCTCCGTTTTCTTCTGTAATAACGGGAAAAAATTGTTTACTTCCCTGTCTCAATAAGTTCATTCCTCCTTTTAAAGAGCAAGACTAAATTGGTTTCCTTTCCATTTCAGACCAAGTAGAACTCACTTCCTTTCTTCGACGTAGAACAAGGAATCCGCCAAAGTGATAGCGTGTAATATGGTTCACACATATTCGGACAGATGTGACTTGGGGCGCTTCCAATATCCTCTGAAACCCCCCTCCTATCTTCCGAGGTAAGGAGTGCGGTGTCTGGGGAGCCAATTTGGCATGTGTGCATGGCCATACGCTCCATCAGACATATATACGAGCGGAAAATGTTTAGCATTATTCTGATCCTGTCAGCTCCCATGAGTCCCACACTCCAGGTCGACTATTCGCCCTTATGGTCATTAGCTTGAGGTAAAGTTAGCGTCCGTGGTAATATAGTTATGTCTGGTAATCTTAACGTATAATTGACCTTTGTTGTACATGTCCTCGGTTCAGTTAATTGCAGCACTCATATCAGGTTATTCTAAAATACCAATGGGGACCAACTTCGTCATTTTTACTGACACAATTTTTTCAAGACATTGAACGAATCCAACAGGGAGCGAATATTAGTTCAGGAACAGTAACGAGTTCGGAAGGGTGGGATTTTTTCCTCGTGTCAACTTCAGCTCTGATGAATTACCTCAACCAGGAGTAAAAATATTCCTTAGTAATTTCCTCTTGAGTGTATTTCGACAACGGAGCATCGTCGCCGAATTTGAAACACGAATTCGAACTCAGCGTGAAAAATAGAGTAGAAAACAGTCTTTAATTCGAAATTTTTGATTTTGTCAAATTTTGAAAATTTCTCCATACTATACATCAGGTCTTTTTTCGGGTCAAAAAATTTTGAGAGAGCTTCGGCGTCGGGGCTGCGGCTGGTTAATCAATTTTTTGTGGCGAATTCGAATCCGTTGTCAAAATTGAGCTAGAGGTATTTTTTGACCCATTTTGACCCATTTTGACCCAATTTAACCACATTTTCGAGTGTATTTCGACAACGGTGCGTCGCCGCCGAATTTGAAACACGAATTCGAACTCAGCGTGAAAAATAGAGTAGAATACAGTCTTTAATCCGAAATTTTTGATTTTGTCAAATTATGAAAATTTCTCCATACTATACATCATGTCTTTTTTCGGGTGAAAAAATTTTGAGAGAGCTTCGGCGTCGGGGCTGCGGCTGGTTACTCAATTTTTCGTGGCGAATTCAAATCCGTTGTCAAAGTTGAGCTAGAGTGATTTTTTGACCCATTTTGACCCAATTTGGGCACATTTTCGAGTGTATTTCGACAACGGTGCGTCGCCGCCGAATTTGAAACCCGAATTCGAACTCAGCGTGAAAAAAAGAGTAGAAAACAGTCTTTAATTCGAAATTTTTGATTTTGTCAAATTTTGAAGATTTCTCCATACTATACATCATGTCTTTTTTCGGGTCAAAAAATTTTGAGAGAGCTTCGGCGTCGGGGCTGCGGCTGGTTTATTAATTTTTCGTGGCGAATTCGAATCCGTTGTCAAAATTGAGCTAGAGTGATTATTTGACCCATTTTGACCCAATTTGACCACACTTTCGAGTGTATTTCGACAACGGTGCGTCGCCGCCGAATTTGAAACACGAATTCGAACTCAGCGTGAAAAATAGAGTAGAAAACAGTCTTTAATTCGCAATTTTTGATTTTGTCAAATTTTGAAAATTTCTCCATACTATATACATCATGTATTTTTTTGGCCGAGAAAATTTTTTTCTAATCTGAAGAGGTAGTCTTATTTGACATTGTATCCTCAATCCAAAATTTCAAACCGCTTCGCTCTAGCTCTCACTGTTCCAGAGATTTTGGCGTTCAATTTTTTCAATTGGTGTTAATTGTGTTGCATGTTGACCGTTTCGAAGGCGTTGATGCATTTTTCGGAAATTCACGTTACCTGTCCCATTTCAACCACATTTTCGAGTGTATTTCGACAACGGAGCATCGCCGCCTAATTTGAAACACGAATTTGATCTCAGCGTGAAAAATAGAGTAGAAAACAGTCTTTAATTTGAACTTTTTGATTTTGTCAAATTTTGAAGATTTCTCCATACTATTTATACATCATGTCTTTTTTCGGGTGAAAAAATTTTGAGAGAGCTTCGGCGTCGGGGCTGCGGCTGGTTACTCAATTTTTCGTGGCGAATTCGAATCCGTTGTCAAAATTGTGTCAAAATTGAGCTAGAGTGATTTTTTGACCCATTTTGACCCAATTTGACAACATTTTCGAATTTATTCCGACAACGGAGCGTCGCCGCCGAATTTAAAACACGAATTCGAACTCAGCGTGAAAAATAGAGTAGAAAACAGTCTTTAATTCGAAATTTTTGATTTTGTCAAATTTTGAAGATTTCTCCATACTATAACATCATGTATTTTTTTGGCCGAAAAATTTTTTTTCTAATCTGAAGAGGTAGTCTTATTTGACATTGTATGCTCTATCCAAAATTTCAAACCGCTTCGCTCTAGCTCTCACTGTTCCAGAGATTTTGGCGTTCAATTTTTTCAATTGGTGTTAATTGTGTTGCATGTTGACCGTTTCGAAGGCGTTGATGCATTTTTCGGAAATTCACGTTACCTGTCCCATTTCAACCACATTTTCGAGTGTATTTCGACAACGGAGCATCGCCGCCTAATTTGAAACACGAATATGATCTCAGCGTGAAAAATAGAGTAGAAAACAGTCTTTAATTCGAAATTTTTGATTTTGTCAAATTTTGAAGATTTCTCCATACTCATCATGTCTTTTTTCGGGTCAAAAAATTTTGAGAGAGCTTCGGCGTCGGGGCTGCGGCTGGTTAATCAATTTTTCGTGGCGAATTCGAATCCGTTGTCAAAATTGAGCTAGAGTGATTATTTGACCCATTTTGACCCAATTTGACCACACTTTCGAGTGTATTTCGACAACGGTGCGTCGCCGCCTAATTTGAAACACGAAGTTGATCTCAGCGTGGAAAATAGAGTAGAAAACAGTCTTTAATTTGAACTTTTTGATTTTGTCAAATTTTGAAGATTTCTCCATACTTATACATCATGTCTTTTTTCGGGTGAAAAAATTTTGAGAGAGCTTCGGCGTCGGGGCTGCGGCTGGTTACTCAATTTTTCGTGGCGAATTCGAATCCGTTGTCAAAATTGAGCTAGAGTGATTTTTTGACCCATTTTGACCCAATTTGACCACATTTTCGAATTTATTTCGACAACGGAGCGTCGCCGCCGAATTTGAAACACGAATTCGAACTCAGCGTGAAAAATAGAGTAGAAAACAGTCTTTAATTTGAACTTTTTGATTTTGTCAAATTTTGAAGATTTCTCCATACTATTTATACATCATGTCTTTTTTCGGGTGAAAAAATTTTGAGAGAGCTTCGTCGTCGGGGCTGCGGCTGGTTACTCAATTTTTCGTGGCGAATTCGAATCCGTTGTCAAAATTGAGCTAGAGTGATTTTTTGACCCATTTTGACCCAATTTGACAACATTTTCGAATTTATTCCGACAACGGAGCGTCGCCGCCGAATTTAAAACACGAATTCGAACTCAGCGTGAAAAATAGAGTAGAAAACAGTCTTTAATTTGAACTTTTTGATTTTGTCAAATTTTGAAGATTTCTCCATACTATTTATACATCATGTCTTTTTTCGGGTGAAAAATTTTGAGAGAGCTTCGCGTCGGGCTGCGGCTGGTTACTCAATTTTTCGTGGCGAATTCGAATCCGTTGTCAAAATTGAGCTAGAGTGATTTTTGACCCATTTTGACCCAATTTGACAACATTTTCGAATTTATTCCGACAACGGAGCGTCGCCGCCGAATTTGAAACACGAATTCGAACTCAGCGTGAAAAATAGAGTAGAAAACAGTCTTTAATTCGAAATTTTTGATTTTGTCAAATTTTGAAGATTTCTCCATACTATACATCATGTATTTTTTTGGCCGAAAAATTTTTTTTCTAATCTGAAGAGGTAGTCTTATTTGACATTGTATCCTCTATCCAAAATTTCAAACCGCTTCGCTCTAGCTCTCACTGTTCCAGAGATTTTAGCGTTCAATTTTTTCAATTGGTGTTAATTGTGTTGCATGTTGACTGTTTCGAAGGCGTTGATGCATTTTTCGGAAATTCACATTACCTGTCCCATTTCGACCACATCTTCGAGTGTATTTCGACAACGGAGCATCGCCGCCTAATTTGAAACACGAATTTGATCTCAGCGTGAAAAATAGAGTAGAAAACAGTCTTTAATTTGAACTTTTTGATTTTGTCAAATTTTGAAGATTTCTCCATACTATTATACATCATGTCTTTTTTCGGGTCAAAAAATTTTGAGAGAGCTTCGGCGTCGGGGCTGTGACTGGTTAATCAATTTTTCGTGGCGAATTCGAAGCCGCTGTCAAAATTGAGCTAGAGGTATTTTTTGACCCATTTTGACCCATTTTGACCCAATTTAACCACATTTTCGAGTGTATTTCGACAACGGTGCGTCGCGCCGAATTTGAAACACGAATTCGAACTCAGCGTGAAAAATAGAGTAGAATACAGTCTTTAATCCGAAATTTTTGATTTTGTCAAATTATGAAAATTTCTCCATACTATACATCATGTATTTTTTTGGCCGAAAAAATTTTCTTCCAATCTGAAGAGGTAGTCTTATTTGACATTGTATCCTCAATCCAAAATTTCAAACCGCTTCGCTCTAGCTCTCACTGTTCCAGAGATTTTAGCGTTCAATTTTTTCAATTGGTGTTAATTGTGTTGCATGTTGACTGTTTCGAAGGCGTTGATGCATTTTTCGGAAATTCACATTACCTGTCCCATTTCGACCACATCTTCGAGTGTATTTCGACAACGGAGCGTCGCCGCCTAGTTTGAAACACGAATTTGATCTCAGCGTGAAAAATAGAGTAGAAAACAGTCTTTAGTTCGAAATTTTTGATTTTGTCAAATTTTGAAGATTTCTCCATACTTATACATCATGTCTTTTTTCGGGTCAAAAAATTTTGAGAGAGCTTCGGCGTCGGGGCTGCGGCTGGTTAATCAAGTTTTCGTGGCGAATTCGAATCCGTTGTCAAAATTGAGCTAGAGTGATTTTTTGACCCATTTTGACCCATTTTGACCCATTTTGACCCATTTTGACCCAATTTGACCACACTTTCGAGTGTATTTCGACAACGGTGCGTCGCGCCGAATTTGAAACACGAATTCGAACTCAGCGTGAAAAATAGAGTTGAAAACAGTCTTTAATTCGCAATTTTTGATTTTGTCAAATTTTGAAAATTTCTCCATACTATATACATCATGTATTTTTTCGGGTGAAAAAATTTTGAGAGAGCTTCGGCGTCGGGGCTGCGGCTGGTTACTCAATTTTTCGTGGCGAATTCGAATCCGTTGTCAAAATTGAGCTAGAGTGATTTTTTGACCCATTTTGACCCAATTTGACAACATTTTCGAATTTATTCCGACAACGGTGCGTCGCCGCCGAATTCGAAACACGAATTCGAACTCAGCGTGAAAAATAGAGTAGATAACAGTCTTTAATTCGAAATTTTTGATTTTATCAAATTTTGAAGATTTCTCCGTACTATATATACATCACGTCTTTTTTCGGGTCAAAAAATTTTGAGAGAGCTTCGGCGTCGGGGCTGCGGCTGGTTAATCAATTTTTCGTGGCGAATTCGAATCCGTTGTCAAAATTGAGCTAGAGTGATTTTTTGACCCATTTTGACCCATTTTGACCCAATTTGACCACATTTTCGAGTGTATTTCGACAGCGGAGCGTCGCCGCCGAATTTGAAACACGAATTCGAACTCAGCGTGAAAAATAGAGTAGAAAACAGTCTTTAAATCGAAATTTTTGATTTTGTCAAATTTTGAAAATTTCTCCATACTAACATCATGTATTTTTTTGGCCGAAAAATTTTTTTTCTAATCTGAAGAGGTAGGCTTATTTGACATTGTATCCTCAATCCAAAATTTCAAACCGCTTCGCTCTAGCTCTCACTGTTCCAGAGATTTAGGCGTTCAATTTTTTCAATTGCTGTTAATTGTGTTGCATGTTGACCGTTTCGAAGGCGTTGATGCATTTTGCGGAAATACACCTTACCTGTCCCATTTCGACCACATTTTCGAGTGTATTTCGACAACGGAGCGTCGCCGCCGAATTTGAAACACGAATTTGATCTCAGCGTGAAAAATAGATTAGAAAACAGTCTTTAATTCGAAATTTTTGATTTTGTCAAATTTTGAAGATTTCTCCATACTATTATACATCATGTTTTTTTTTCATGTGAAAAAATTTTGAGAGAGTTTCGGCGTGGGGGCTGCGGCTGGTTACTCAATTTTTCGTGGCGAATTCGAATCCGTTGTCTAAATTGAGCTAGAGTGATTTTTTGACCCTTTTGACCCATTTTGACCCAATATGACCACATTTTTGAAATTTGCTATTTCAAATTTTCGATGTAATATTTTTTACCGACTTTTCGAAGAAAAGGGAGGTATTACACTCGTCACAGTTGTGAAGTTGGGGGCGGGGGCAATGTTTTTTTTGCGTTTCAGAGTGTTTAGAACACGACTGTAATAGTGGCTGAATTTCAGGTTTCTCTTTATATATATATATATATATATATATATATATATATATATATATATATATATATATATATATATATATATATATATATGTTTATATATGTACACCCTAATTTTGTGGGAAGAAAATCTCAGGAACTATTGAATCAATTGATTCCAAATTTTGGTATATTATGGAGAAGTACTCGAAGTTGTTAAAATAAGCTTTTGAAGGCAATCGGTCGAGCCGTTCGTGAGTTTTCCTTGAGGACAAAATTTGTGGCCCAAAAATCTCTTCGTCTATCGAATCATTTGATTCCAAATTTTGGTACATTATAGAGAAGTACTCGAAGTTGTATTGGTGAATCCCAATTGACCACAATTTTGAAATTTGCTATTTCAAATTTTCGATTTAATATTTTTTTATTTCTGTTTTCTTTATCGAAAACCTTCGGTGACACTGGGTTGTTGATCTCCCTTAAGTCAACTGAGGGCTACATTTTTACTTCGTTAGGGAATCGATATTCGTCGAGTTATTCAACATTAAGAAATGAACTTTCACAAAATTTGATGAAAAGTTTGAAATAAGCCACCAACGGTACAATTTCTTTCGACTATTTGCCACAGAGACTTGGCGCGAGAAGTTCAAAAACATTATGTTCGGAATTTCTCAACGGGCCTTGTATTAATATTCATGTTTTTTTCGAGGAGTCAAAATTTGAGAGTATTCTTATACTTGTTAGGATTCTTCCAGACTAGACTAAAAAAGTGCAAGATTTCCTGTTATTTAAAAATTCTTATTAAAACATAGATTACAAATATGCAAGATTTCCTTTGTTATTTAAAAGCTCTTACTGAGACTTTTCAAACTTATTCTGGATTCTGTTATTTTTCAAAAGTCAGAACTTCTTCAGACTCTCTCAGAGTCTTCAAGACTTCTTAGAACTTTTTAAAACTTATGAAAACATGTCTGAGAATGTTTAAGAGCCCTCAGCTTTCCTCGCCTAATTTACGAGTCTTCACGAATTCTTTCATAACCTTTCTAAAAACATTTTACAGGTTTTTCCAGACACATTTTAGACACGGCAAACTCTTTATAGAATTCTATCTAAAACTGTCTTTAAGAAGCTCTTTCAGATTCGCTAAAAATTATTCTTGATTAAGACTTATCTCGATTCTCCCAGACCTGACAAAAATTTTTTAAAACTCTTCACAGTAAAATTTTCTCAAAATTTTTCAGACCATCTGAAACTTTTCAAGACGCACTGAAACCCAGCCGGTAACCACCTTCTTGTGTCAGGAGGGTAGAATATTTTTGAGGGATATAATTAAGGTGAGAGAGAGAGGTAATAATATTTTTGGCTTACTAATAAGTAAACATTCTCTCAGGGGGAGAGATAATCCACCCTTGTCTAGAAGAATTATAATAAGTTTTGAACGAATCTACAAGTTTCTAAGAGTCCTTATTAAAACTGGAATAATTTCAAAAAAGTCCAGGCAAGCCATAAGACTTAAAGATGGTTTTAAATAAATGCGGGAGGAGTCTCGAAACGTTTAAATATGTTTGGAAGAACTTCGACGGGTCAGAAACATTTTTAAACGAGTCTAAAAGAATTAAGGATGATTGAAAAGGTTTCACATTAGACTTAATGAGTTTGAAGGAGGATGAAAGAAGTCGTACAAAATAGTTCCGAAACAATACCTGAAAAAGTTTTCAAATGTGAAGTCTTGAAGAAGCTTACATTTTGACAAGTCATAAAAAGTTACATCTAAGCCTAGAATGGTCTTAAACAAATTTTCAGCATATGTACAACAGATCGGGAAAAATTAGTAGCAACAACTATTTGTTTATATCCTCTGAAACTTTTAGCTTTTTCGGCAGAACCTAAAGATGAATATTTTGCAATGGACTGTTATACAAGTTTTAAAATAAAAATAAAACTCTCTATTTAGGCCCTTCACTAATATTTCAGATTTTTCTTTTGATGCATCCCACCCTGCCGTTTAAATTTTGATATAAACCCGAAAATTTCTACAAAATTTCTCTAATTTCATTTTTCACGAAGATTTTGTTTGAAGATGCTTCAGAAACTAATTTGGAAAAATTCTATCTCTGATATGATTTGATGCCTCTATGTAACGGTCGATATTTCAGGTTTTAGCTCCCATAAGTGTTAATGGGCAGATTTAACCTCAGAAATGAAGTCAATGAAAAACGAAACTCAGTCTCTACCCAATTGATGTCTGTGTATTTAGGCTGATGCTTCAGATTTTAGCTCAGCGTCCCCCAATGCTTTGATGGATAGAGATTCCAGCTAAGATAACTTCAAAAATTGACTGAGTGACTCAGGCAGCCCCATAATCGATATAAAACCTAATTCTTAAATTCAGTTTCTTTGAAACTTTCAGAAATAGCGGTACATCTGTAACAATCTCATGCGCGTTGGAAATCAATTAAAATGTAGCTTTGTAAAATGAAATGATACTCGGACTTTTTTCGAACATTTGGTCACATCTCAGAGGATAATCAAATCATAGCAGGCGCAAGGGGTCATTTGAGGAATTCCAACAGTTTGTGAAAAAATGTTGGTACCAGTCGGTAAAAATAAGTAATGGTTGATGATAAACTTCTTTTCTGAGGAGGGTGAGGGATTGTCACATGAAATTGGGTACCAAAAGTTAAAAAAAGTCGGGAAATTCTGGAGCCCAGTCAGGAAAATGGAGACCCGCTTTCTAAAAATTAAATAATGCGAGTTTCTTTTTTTTTTTCTGCTTGTTGACTAAATTTTTTTTGTAGTATGTTTGGTGAGTCGGAATTTTTTGATGGTGATACCGTGGTACTCCACCTCTATCCATTAGAAAAATTGCGACATTTAGTCAGTTTTGAACTCAGTCAAGGAAATGGGATTGACTTTTGCTTTTTTTTTTGTGCTTGTTAACAGAAATTTTGTAACATTTTGGTAGTTCTTTACTGAAAGTTCGAGAGTTAGAAAATTCTGGGGTCCATTCAGAAAAATTGGGATCTCGAGGAAGTGAATAAGACGAGGTGTTTTTTTTTATCAACTAGAATTTTTTGCGGTGTGTTAGTCGGAAGTTTCAATGTTTGTATCCCCACCTCGCCCCGTGAAAATAATCTTCCCACAAACCCGGCATCAAGTTAATAATCTATTTTTTTGTAGGATGGAAAAATTCTTTTTTTCCTTTGAGGATGCTTGAACAAAAACGGATTTTATCGATGGCCACCGTGATCGCCATTACCGCTGCTTGGAGGATAGTGACGCCCTCGCCCAGTGCCATTGAATAGTCGTCAGTGCCTTTTGCATTCGTGATTCTGATTTCTAATTCTTGGCAGCCCCGTAGAGAGAAAAAGTGGGCCTGTGGGAATTTTCATGGGCTCCTCTCCTTCCAGTTCAATTTGTTCTTTTGTTAGATGGGAAAACATTATAAGCTACGGGATAAGAGGTTTCTTTCATGGTGTAAGGAATGATTGCTGATTTGATGTACAGTATAATTGAAATTCAGGCCTTGTAAAAACATCGGGCCTCCTTGAAAGTCCCGGCCCGGGGTATTTCCCCTCCCCCCTCGACAGAATTGTACAGTGGTCATTCTTAGAGACATTTGCAAACCACACACGCTCTTCTTTTCCTAGAATGCTTGGTCACCTCTTTTCCCATGCCTCCCGTGCAGAGGCGTAGCTAAGGGGGGATTAGGGGGATGAATCCCCCCCCTTGAGATGAGAATTTTTAATATGCTGGCAGTATCACAGTGAATGCGCGAAATGAAATTTAAATTTAGATGCATAATTGAAGTTGAAACGCACAACATACTGAGAGTCAATGTAAAAACATACAGTTCCTATTAGGTGTACCCCCCCCCCCGCTCCCACAAAAAATTTTGCTGATCTCCTCCCTTGGAAAAATCCTGGCTACGCCACTGCTCCCGTGTAAATATCATTGCGCGGACCGGCTTGACAAAAAGCATTCCACCGCGATTCTGTCCCTCGGCGTCTTAAAACATTTGTCCACCGTCCCCGCTTTCTCCCGTATCCTTCTGTAGCCTCTTTTTTGGCCCCGAGGGTTTGGTTGGTCGAGACGATAAGCCCCCATTATCGCAGCTGCTTCTATAGCAGTGTGAAGTGGTGGCAAGTTTAGGAGCCTTTCCAGTACCTTAGTCAACACCATTCTCATTGCCCCCGTTGTCATCACGCACGCGAGCCTTTGCAGGTGGTCTAGTTCTTCTCTGAATTTGGCCAGGTGGACCGGGCCCCACCACACAATGGCGACATATGTAATTCTGGGACGTATTACACTGGTATATATCCAGAGCATCATTTTGGGAAAAAGTCCTCGCAGGTCCTGCTGACAAAAGTGCGACAAGCCCGAAGAGCCTCAGTCCCTTTTCTTATTCTATCTGATACGTTATTCCTCCAGGAGAGTTTTTCATCAAAATACACTCCCAAGTACTTCACCTTTCCTGTGAGGGCTAACGATCTTCTCTTGTATTGCGCCTTGATCAACTCCTTCCCCTTCCTTTTTTGGGTGAAAAGAGTGATCTCAGTTTTGTTCGGGCTCAATTTTCACCCCCAACAGGGACATATCGATAGGGGAAGGGGGAGCTCCCCCTGTAGGAAATTTGTCACTCAACAGCTGGGAAATTTAACCTACCATTTCAGTCAGTCGAAGTTGGAAAAATCCAACATGTCAAAAGCTTTTCTTTGATTTGATACTTGGAAATTTTGAGTTTAATCAGTTGGGACTTTCACTCCCCCCCCCCAGGAAAAACTCTTCGGTACGTTTCTGACCCCCGAAATCAAAACTGTACAAATGAGGAGGACAAAATGGAATTGACTTGTAAAGTCGATCCAAGTATCGAAATCAGATTTATTGGAGCACTGATCGTCAAATATGTCGTTAGATTTTGTTTTCGATCCTTTGTTCAAGCTATGCATTTGTATTAGACGTGTGTTGTTGCGTTCCTGTGCGCTCGTACATATTCACTAAACAAAATACTATAATCAAGTGTACCGATAGTGAGCAGGATGCCTGAGACAAAATCAAATAAGTCGGAAGTAAGTAATATAGGCTTAGATATATCGCAAATAATTAGAACTGTGATAGAATCGTCTGCGCTCAAAGTGGCCATCACGGAGGCCATACAAATAGCAGTGGCAGAGGCAGTAACAGCAGAGATACGGAAAGTTGCACAGCCACTAGAGGACAAGATAAAGGCTCTTAGAGACGAACTCGAGAGGATCAAAGAGGAGACTGCCATCCACCAGGACAACGCCGAACAGTATTCACGGAGAAATAATTTGCGGATCTTCGGTATTCCCGAAGTCGAAGGGGAAGATACCGACGAAACTGTAAGAAACATCACCCAAGAAAAATTAAAGGTAGATCTACCTGAATATGCAATCTGTCGATCACACCGAGTTGGAAAGAAAACAACAGACAAGCCAAGGCCAATCATAGTTAAATTCATTTCCCACAACATTCGACACACAGTGTTTATGAAAAAAAAGGCCTTAAAGGGCACTAAAATAAAAATAACAGAGGATTTAACAAAACACAGACTCGATATATATAACGCAGCTTTCCAGAAATTCGGGACGAATCGCGTTTAGTCGCTAGATGGCAAGATATTTGTGCTCGAAGAATCAACAAAAACTAAACACGTCATTACAAGAAAGGAACAACTACAGGAAATCGATGCTATAGCCACAGCCGCAGATAACTCCAACAATAAAGCCCCGAAGATCAGACCAAATACTCGGCGAAAGAAATAATAATAACCACATCATAACACTGTATACTTTTATCTAATATTATGTAAATTTAGTCTGTACGCTATACATAGCTAGAGTTACGCATGTGCAGGAACCCGTTAAGATACATTGCTTCGCTTTACCGAACGTACTTTAAACCATTTACAATGAACATGTTCAAATTAGAATTATCAGTTAGTTTAAGTTCTGTTTACAAACCTAAGCCTATGAAAAAATTACCGGGGAACCCGCCCGCTCACGGCCGATTTGCAGGGAAACCTAAAGTGAACAAATGAACACGTTAGAAGAAATAAACAACCAACTAAATAATCTCACCAGAAAAAACAAAATGTATGAAATAGGTAGTTTAAAGCTGAACGATAGCATGAAATCTGAAACCCTAAAAATTTTGACGTTCAATATTAGAAGCATCAATAAACATTTCGACTCTTTACAAGTAATGTTAACATGCCTACGAAATAAAATAGATGTATTAATCCTAACGGAGTGCTGGATAGGTGACAAAGAAGTGAGTAAGTTATATCAGCTCACAGGTTACCAGGTCTATTATACGGCAGAGGTGAAAAATCAAAACGATGGAGTTGTAATATACGTAAAAAATACACTACAAAGTCAAAGTGAACAACTAAACCTAAATAGTATGACAGCTTTGAACACAAAAATACGAACCCGTAATAACGAAGTGATGAACTTAATAGGAGTATATGTATAGGTCGCCAAACGATAATCCCGATGACTTCATTTATGAATTACAGACAAAAATACAACCTAAAATCGATAATCAAAGCAACATTATATTGTGGACAGGCGATATAAATATAAACCTAAAGGATGGCTAGACGTAATAACGAACAAGTACTTAATTCAAATGGCAGAAATGAACCTATTTCCCCTCATAAACAGCCCAACCAGGGGCGAACATTGTCTTGATCACCACTTTATCAACTCAAAAATCCTGAAAAGAGTACAAAGAAACTATTATAATACAAACAGCAATAACAGACCACTACCCTATACTGGGGACCTTAGATGTGAAAAACGAGAAAGAGAAACATGAAAAACAAAAAATGTATAAAAAAATTCAGTATGAGGACTTAAGAAGGGACTTAACAAAACAAAATTTGGAAGAAATCGAAAATGAAGATGATGTAAATGTGGCAATAAATAAATTCGTGCACATTCTGAAAACTCAAATTGAAAAAAATACGCTATATAAACCAAATAAAACCCCCTACATTTCTAAGCCATGGATAACAGCTCGGATCATACAAGCGATAAAAAAAAAAGGACAAGTTACACTTGCAAACAAAGAAATACACAAATGACGAAACGCTAAGGGCCCAGTACAAGAAATACCGCAATATGGTAACAAACATTATAAAGGCAAGTAAAGAAAGATACTACAGTACTAAATTTAAAAAGGCGGGAACCAATACTAAGCAAATATGGCAAGTATTAAAAGAAATAAGCAGTCTAAACAAAGTAAACACCACAATTATAAATAGTATAAAAGATGAAAGCGGACACCTACACACAGAACAAAAGAAAGTAAGTAACATACTAAATTACGCCTTCACGAACACTGCGAAAAATGTACTAAGTAAAATAAAAAAAGTAGAACAAGGGGGAAAATGTATAGGAAAATGAGATAGGGACGTCAAAATGACACAGTTCATTCCTACAACAAAAAAAGAAATAGCAGAAATAATATCCAATATGAAAAATAAAACTGCCCCTGGTCTAGATGAAATACAAGTGGAGACACTGAAAGAAATAATAAACCAAATTTCCGGAGTACTAACAAAAATATTTAATAAAAGTCTTACTACAGGTGTAGTTCCGCAACATTTTAAAATCTCTGTAATTCACCCAATCTACAAATCGGGAGATAAAGATAACCCCTACAACTACAGACCAATATCGTTAATATCTAACATAGCTAAGATACTAGAAACAATTATAAAAAACAGAATATACAACTACCTCGAAAATTCAAATATATTGGCCGACAATCAATTCGGTTTCAGAACGAGAAAAAGTACCATGAATGCCATTGCATATTTAACTGATCGAGTTACAAATAGTTTTGATCGTGGAACGAAATGCGGAATTATATTCATGGACATTCAAAAGGCGTTTGATACCATACAGCACGAAATATTTATCAAAAAATTAGAATGTTGCGGTATTACTGAAACAGTAAAGATATGGTTTGAGTCCTACCTAAAAAATAGAATACAAATGGTACAACTAGGCAACAACATAAGTGATAAAATGGAAATCACTGATGGATGCCCGCAAGGAACAATTCTATCCCCGATCATATTTCTGATCTATATAAAAGACTTAACAAAAGAGCAAAACCAAAAATGCTCCCTCATATCATTTGCGGATGACACAGACCTCATAGTAGAAGAAAAGAGTTGGGAACAAGTGTATGAAATGGCAAATTACAAAATGAACAAAATTAAACAGTGGTTCACCTTAAACTCCTTGTACCTACACCCTGAAAAAACAAAATTCATAGCATTCACCCCTACAAATCGAAATGAACCCACTTCACATTTGGTACAACACATACAATCTTGTAAAGTAAGTTACCACCAGACTTGCAGCTGCCCACAAATAAAAAAGGTTAATGAAGTTCGATATCTGGGCATAATTATAGATAAAAATTTAACATGGAAAAGCCAAATAAATTGTCTGGCATCAAGACTGAGAAAGCTCACGTATTTCATGTTAAGTATCAGAAACATATCAAACACTAAAATAAAATATGATGTCATGCGCTAGTACAATCCATATTAAACTATGGCATAATAGCATGGGGTAGTGCTTATCCAACAACAATAAAGCCCTTACAAATAGTGCAAAATAAGATCATAAAAATCATATTTAATTTCCACCCAAGGACGTCTACAATTCAGATCTATAAAATAACCAACTTATTAAACATACGAAAATTGCATATCAAAAACACTTTAACATACATGAAAACTAATAATTTATTACGCATTCAGAAAAATCATAGTGTAACAACTAGGCATAACCTTTGTAACATTAGGGTGCCAAAAAAAGTACAACAAGGGGACAACAAAACTATATGTATCAGGGCATCTCATTTTTCAATAACCTTAGTCCATCCCATAAAGCAGAAATCATGTGTACCCCAGCAAAAAATACTAATAAAATAAAAAACCTTATAAATAGCCTACTATAGCATAGACACGCACTAAATAAATAAATAAACAACAACTAATAAATAAATACCATTAAAAAATAAATGAAAATAAATAAATAAACAATAAATTTTCTGGTTGAGGATAAATATAACAAAATTCCTTTTCGTTTCCCTAGTTTCCAATTCATTAATTTGTAAACGGCGGATGGGGGCGGGGATCGGTAGTTTTTTTTCATGGCTTGTTTTTTTTTTGGTTTTTTTGTGGTTTTTTTTTCTAGTTTTTTCCCTTCTTTTTTCTAGTTTCCTTTTCTACTTTTCTTTTGTTTTTTTATTCCTTTTTATTTTGTTTTTGTATTTTTTGATTTTCCGATTTTCTTTTTCCAAATTGTTCTATGTAGTAGTTTTTTTGTGTTTTTTTTCTATCATTTTATATATATATTTTTTTTTTAATCCGCGTAATTACACACAAAATTCAAAAAATATTATTATACAGCCTCGAAACGAGCTCCGCTCAGTGAGTGCAAGAAAAAAGACGCAAATAAAGTTTTTCATTTCATTTCATTTCAAATCAGAATTCCAAAGACAAACTTAATGACGACTTCCACTTTATAATTTGGAATAATGCACAGATGGTCACTGTTATCGGAAAATATTCATTTCAGAGTTTCAAACGCTAGTCAAATCGAACCTAATGTTTGGAATCAGTCACAAACCTTCGTTTAGTTCGTTCGATTTCTTTCGTTATCAGAAAAGGGGGTATCAAAACTAAATTAAATTCGAAATCTAGTGCGTAAGAATATTATGTCTTCGATTCGCGTCCAAGTTTTCTCCTCCGAAGCGAACTTTTCGCCGGAAATCGAACGAGTAATTTGCAGCTCAACTATGACGAAATTCGATTTTGAAATTAATGATACAGGCTTAGGGGGTACCGCGGCGTTAATTAAGTCGTATAATAGACGCAGGTATAACAAAAAACGACTTTCTGCTCTACAGGATTAAACTGAAAAAGTTCGTCGAAATATGAGAAACTCGTCGTCGTAGAGTAAATGCTGTAAGGGTGCGCAACGAAAACAAGGGGGGTCGGGGTGTGTATCGTGCCTGTCAACCGCTGACAACGTTAGCTGGAAATCCAAATCAGCTAATAGTAAATCAGATTAGATTAGCGAATTCGACCCACGTTCATCGGTTCCTTTTCGTTTCAAGTCACCTTCGTGCTTCGCTCGCGAGCTTAAAATTAATTTCTCGGCTCGAAAATTAGACGACCGCCGAGTGCTACTGTGTAAAATATACGACATTCCGTCGGGAACAATCATCGAATACCCGAAAGGCTGGTAATTCGTTATTTACTCGAACAGGTACACGGGGACTGCGCATAAAAATGTCCGCCCCGTTTTACGTCGGAGAATTCATTCCAACTTCCAACTCGGTCTCCTTTTTTTCCTCTCTCCTAGCGCGGCAAAATTTATTTTCAAATCGTTTCTATCGAATCGAACGTGTTATGGGTACGGCTTTATAATTGAAAATTTTCTCAGTCGTTTGCAGGGGAGGTGTAGATAAATCAGCTGCCGTTAATTTGATGCCGAATTGATTCAAACTACCTTCAATGTTCTACCAGCAGAACCTCGAAGTCCATTCTTTTGTTGAGAAAATGGCTTTTACATGTTTTCTTTAGCCCCGACTTTCTTAGTTGAGAGTGTTTCGCTAAACTTCCCAACTCTAAAAGGTGTTCGGAGGAAGCTGCTTCCCCCTCAATACGGCTTTATTTAATAGGCTCTTAAAAAGTCTCGTACTAGCCCGGAATTCATTTAAGAATATCCAGTAGCAAAGAAGAAGGGACACTAGAAATGGGTAACAAAGAAACAGAAATAGTTCGAGAACGTACATATCTCGGCCAACCACTAACTTTTGAAAATGAAGTAGAAAAGGAGGTTAAGGTAAGAATTAACAAAGCGTGGAAGAAATTCTGGAGTCCAAAAGACATTCAAAGGAAACTTTAGCTATAAAAACAAAAGCGAAATTTTCAATATGTATGTTTTGACTGTCTTAACATACGGATGTCAAACATGGCCATTAAGTGTGAAAATTTTGAACAGAATTAGGATAACTCAAAACACAATAGAGAGATCAATGTTGGGGATAACGAGAAGAGACAGGATAAGAATCTCGGTTATCAAAAGGAAATTAAAATTCAGTAAAAATTCAATTTGGCAGATCAAAAGAATAAAATGAGGGTGGGCGGGACACATCTCCCGTCTCAGAGACGAACGATGGACCTATAGGGTCACCTTTTGGCAACGGCTGGACGAAAAAGAAGAAGAGGAAAATAGTCACTAAGATAGAAAGCCAGGAATAGGAATGAATGGGAGCGTCTACAGGAGACCTTTGCCCGGCATGGGTCAGGGGAGGAGCGAGCCCCACTTTAGGGCCGCTAATTATTCAAATCTTCTATATGTATAAAAGTGAATGTTTGTCTGTGTGTTTGTTGGTTTGTTCGAGGTTGGCGGCTGAACTGTAAGAGCTGGGGAGTTCGAACTTTCTGCATGTGTTCGTATGAGCCCGGAATAGGTTTTAGGCTATAAGAAATTTCGGTACCTTAATTAGGAGGGGGCCACAAAAGTAAGTCCCCCTGGCCCCCTAATTTTGTTTTCAACATGAACTTCTTAGAATCGTTTTACATCAAACTTCTTCACATTCTGTTAAAATTTGGTGGCTGTAACTGTCTCCCTTCAGGAATTATTGGGGGATTGAAAATCTGAAATTTCTAAAACGAGCTCGAAGTGCCTCATAATTACATGTAAATCGGATTTAATGCAAGTTCACATATTTGGATATTATTTTGTGCTCATTTATGTACCACACGGCCCATTTTTAACCACATATCACCTCCAAAAGCTCTAAAATTTCAGTTTTTGAAAACTATGTTCAACATCTCTTCTAATTATCGGACTGAGTTTTTGAAAACACCAACATTTTCCTCTGAATTACACAAATATGAAACAGTAAACTGCAAATAGATCAGAGCCCTCCAACTGAAGGCAATGAGTGTTGAAGCTATTTGCAGTTTTAAATTTTCGTAAATTTCAGTAGCGCGTCTCGGGGAATCTTTTCGAAGACAAGAACCGGCTATCGGCTACACGGCGATTAGTCTATCAACACATGCACACACACGCGCGCACGAACATGCACAGAAAAGGTTAGGAACAGAAACAACAAAGGAGGTTTTAATACCTAAGTATAATAGGCTAATGCGCCTATTATTTTTTTTCCACAGCAACTATTAGTAAGTTCAAACTGCATATAAAAATGTGTAGCGTCTCATAATCAAAATCTCTCTTCTGTAATATGTATAAAAGTGTTAGCTTATCTGTGGGTGGGTGTGCATGTTTGTTCGTGGTTGGCGGGTGAATCATAAGATGCGGATACCGGGGAAGAAGGTGGGGATCTGGACCCCCCCCCCAAAAGATCGACATACCTATATGGGGTGTCAGTTCTAGCGATGGAGATCCCGATAGGCACATTAGGCAAGTGCCTAGGTTGACAGATTTCGAAGGGGCGGCAAAATGTTGTACAAAAACAAAGAAAGGAAGGAAATTCGGAAAAAGAGAAAAAGAAGAAGAGGCAGACAGAAAAAAGGAAACAGTTGCAGAAAACATAACTGAAAAATAATTATCAATTTTTGACCTGTAGCTCATTAGGAGGATATGAAGCGGGTGAGGGAGACATTTTATTGAGTGCCTGTATCAGCTTGGCTTTTAAATCCGCAGCTGGTTATAAAGAACGTGAGCAAAACGTGAAGTCCATGATACATTAAAAAAGAAGAAGTGAAGTGACCACCCGCTTATCAGTTGCATTAGCAGCGGATGCCGGCAGTGCGGGAAGGACAGAGAGAGGAAAAGTTTGAAAAAGATCATGGATGTGGATCACAGAGAATCGTTGGAAGGACGGGGAGGGAAGATGGGAAAGCGGTTTGCTATAAAGGGAAAAGAAAGGGACTAACTCAGTTAAGCCAACACACTTTAGCCAACCCACCTTAGGATCTAGATGACCCGCAAAGTGGGTCAGCTAGTCTTCTATATAAAAACGAATGTTTGTCTGTCTGTTTTTTTTTTTGTTTATTGTTTATTTTCAACAATAAGGAGATTGACTTAACAAATACTTATTTCTTTACGAGGAGGTAGCCCTTTTACCTTGCGGTTTATCAGAGCGACCTCCATGTGAGTTCGAGTATTACATATTTCTTATGTGCTAGGTTTCGTTTTTTATAATATTGTTACATTCTTAACATAATTTTTAAAATCTTTTTTGTTCAAGGTTGTGAGGTCAGTCATTACTAAGTTCATCTCATATCTCTGGATTGTGTTTTGAAAGAAGGTGCAGTTTTTTATGTGCATTGGGTTGTCTGTTTCATTTTGGTTGCAGTTTGTACATGTACTGTCACTTTTTACTTTAATTTTTTCTGTTAAATATTGGTTGAAGTTGCCGTGTCCAGTCAAAAATTGAGTGAAGTAAAAATTTGTTTCAAAGTAAGTGCATTTTAGCCGGTTGCGAATGTTGGGTAGAAAAAGTTTTGTTATTTGTCCAGTTTCTGCTTCATTATATCTAATCTGCCATTCTTGGATTATTGTTTCTTTAATTTTGAGTATATTGTCCCTGGTGGTTTGTCTGGAGTGTTTGTTTTTATTGTGTTCGATTTTTACTTTCTTGATCATATTTGTCTGTTTAATTTGCAGATCAACTGGGAGAATTCCAGCGATCACATTTGTAGATGAAAAAGATATAGTTTTACGAATATGCTGGATGAAGATGGCGTTGTAGTAAGGAAACTTTAGTCTGCTCATTCTAGTACATAAATCTTGTCTGTCTCTTTTGTTCAAGGTTGTGTCGTAAAGGTAGGTCATGGTGGTGTATACTGCTGAAGGTTCGATGACCCGGAATAGGTTTTAGGCTATAAAAAAATCCCGGTAACCTAATTGAGGCACAAAAATTTCGTACCCTTATGGGGCCACAAAATTTTGTTTGTCCAATTTGAGTTTTATGAACGTTTTATCGAACTTTTCACTGACCTTCTTCAACATTCTGGTTTGTGCGGTAACTGTCTCCCTTCAGGAATTATTGGAGGGTTGAAAATCTGAAATTTCCAAAACGAGCTCAAAATGCTTCATTATTGCACGTACATCTAATTGAAAACAACCGTAATATTTGGATATTGTTTCATACCCATTTATGTACCACACGGCCCATTTTCAAACACGTATCACCAAACAACAAAGGATATTGTAGTAACTAAATACAAATAATAGGTAAATGCGCCTATTCTCCTACAGGTCTTGTTTGTTGTTGTTTTTTTCAGCAAACTATTAGTTAAAATTGCAGGTAAAAATGTGTCCTGCGATTAGTACCTATGTGGGCGTCGAAGTGTATAACTTGTGGACTCATGAAAGAACTGGCTGTTATCAATGACAATTTTGGCTTCAACTACTCGGATAAAGTTAATCTGACCAGATTCATAAAGCAGAACAAACGACCACGATTTGCCATATTCAGTAGCTAGTGTTTTTATAAGTTTACTGAATTTCACACTTCAACATTACACGTACATACTGTTCTAATTTTCAAAAATTTTTCTCGTCCGTTTCTTGTCACATAACCCCAATACAGTTTTAAGCGCAAGCTCCTTTCTTTGAAGATCACCATTTTCGTCCTTTATTTTTCTCATTGTTTCATTCATTTTGTCAATTTCTTTTGATAACTAGAAACTAAGGATATAAATCTAGATTAATATAAATCCCCCATGCCTGGCAAGAAGTAAGAAAGGAGTTGAGAAAACGGCTGGAAAATACGAACAAGGTATGGCAAGAACACACGTTGCAGGAAGTATACGAAAAGCTTGTGGAAGGAATTCAGGAGGTTACAAACCAGTTTGGGAAACTCAGGCCGATGGTGCGGACAGATGACAAGCTGTCAAAGGACACCAAGATACTCATAGAAGAAAGAGATACACCGGAGAGAAAAGACCAGAAGACAGTAAAGGAAAAGATCGAACTGCTTGTACTGAGGAAAAGGGTTAAGACGGAGATAAGGAAAGACGTAAGGAACTACGATAGCAAACAGATCGAGAGCATCTTGGCCGAAAGCAAATCAACGAAAAAAGTAAACAAAGCCCTTTTCACAGATAGAAAGCTAATCCCTAGCTTACGCAATGCAGAAGGAGAGAGGATTTCTGACCGCAAAAGCATAATAAAAACAGCCACAGATTTCTTTAAAGAACTATATGGAAAAAAAGGAGGGGACGAAGGGTTGGAAGGGGACGGGGGAGTTGTTGTTAACTCCAACGAAATGTCAAAAATACTTCAGGCTGAAGTGGGAAAAGCAATATACTCGAGCAAGGTGGACAAAGCAGTAGGTCCAGATGGGATTGACAATGGGACCCTAAAGTCTTTTGCGGAAGAACTGATTCCTATCTTAACGAAACTATTCAACAGAATTCTGGAGGAGGAAACCACCCCATTACAATGGAGGGAGGCAAAAATAATTTTGCTATTCAAAAAGGGGAAAAAAGAAGAAATTAAAAACTACAGGCCTATTAGTCTTACTTCAAATTTGGGAAAATTGTTCATGAAAATTTTAAAAGATAGACTCTACCTGCAGCTCGATTGGCACCAACCAAGGGAGCAAGCCGGGTTCAGAAGGAATCACTCCACGATAGACCAAATCTTCAGTTTGAACCAAATTATAGAAAAAGCAAAAGAATACAATTTCGATATTTACTTTCTTTTGATAGACTTCTCAAAGGCTTTCGACTCGGTAGACCACAGACATCTCTGGAAGGCGCTAAAGGCACAGGGGATAGGACAAAAAGAAATAAATATAATTAAAAATGTTTATGACGGTGCCGCAGCATATGTAGAATTGGACAAACGTGGGGAAAACTTCAATATTGAGAGGGGAGTCAGACAAGGAGACCCATTGTCACCAAATCTGTTTAACTGTGTCCTAGAGGAAGCAATGCGGCAAATGAAATGGGAAGGGACGGGGCTGAGAATAGATGGGGAATTTATAAACAACCTGAGATTTGCCGATGACGTGGTGTTGATTGCGAAGGATGTGACAGAGTTAGTGAACAACGCAAACGAATTTATCAATGCATGTAAACAAGCTGGATTAGAAATTAATATGGACAAAACGAAATTACTATCAAATGCGTGCGAAGTTGAAATTTCGTTAATGGGAGAAAAGATCGAGTGGGTAAACGAGGTCAAGTACCTGGGACAAATTCTATCGTTCAAGGGGGCCAGAGAGCGAGAAATCTCATGTAGAATTCAAAACGGGTGGGGAAAATACTGGAGCCTGAAAAACATATTTAAAGGCAAACTTCCAGTATCGACGAAAGCGGAAGTCTGGCGGAGCTGTATCCTACCAACAATAACATACCTACGGTGCGCAGACATGGGCGCTAACTAAAGCTAATGTAAGCAGGTTGCGAACCACCCAAAGGGCGATGGAACGTAGTATTCTGGGAATCAGAAGGAAAGATAAAGTGGAAATATCCACGATAAGGCCAACTAGACTGACGGATATCGGGGAGAAGTGAAAAAATGTAAATGGAGGTACGGAGGTCACATTTTAAGACAGGAGGGGAGATGGGAAAGGAAAATAGAGGGATGGACTCCATACGACCATAAAGGGAAAGAGGAAGGCAATCACCGATGGCGGGACGAATTCCGAAAGGAACTGGACCTATGTGGGGGAGATATACTCTGAATAGAAAAAATGAGGGAGATAGGGAAGGCGTATGCCCAGAAATGGGCGGGTAAAGCACTGGAAAATAGGTGGGGGGAGTTCAGTACCCCTCCCGACCCGCGACGCGGGCCGACGCATGTATAGTGAAGGTAACGATGTATAGATACCCAAAATAAACGCTGCTATTATTATTATTATTATTATTATTAATATAAATCATCTGAACAGATTTACATCGTAACATACTAGATCTTCGACATGACATACGTATTCACAATACTGTATATTTCAATCACAGGCGCCGAACTTTCTAAAACTCAGTAGGGGCTCGTCGATAAAATTACGATTAGGTACTTCAAAATTTAAACATTTCTAGATTTTACACTCATTTTCTGATTTTTTCAGTGGCTGCCTGAGCCCCGGGCACCCATGGGTTTCGGCGCCTATGAACGAACCTCTATTGGTGTCCTAAACGTTTCTTTTGACACAACTAAGAAGCTACTGCCCTACTGACAATCGGATCCATTTATTTGAGTTCACTATACAATTCTCTACTATTTAACGAAACTTTGAAATCATTTTCTTGAAATTAACTTCGAAATTCCTTTGCATGTCACTGGTACTATGTTCTGTTGATAAGAGAGCTGTGCTTCAATATGGCGGCTCAAGAGTACCTATAGTCTATTATAGTTTCCCTTCAAAAAGTGGAGTCCATAAGACATGAAAAAAGAAGAAAAAGTGAAGGGACTACCCGCTTATCAGTCCCATGAGCAACCGATGCCGGCAGTGCGGAAAGGGTGGAGAGAGGAAAATTGTAAGTTTTCAGGCAAGAAAAGATCACGGATACGGATCACAGGAAATCGTTAGATGGACGGGGAGAGAAGATGGGAAAGCGGGTTGCTGTAAAGGGAAGAGGAGGAGACTAACTCAGTTAACCCAACACACTTGAGCCAGCTCACCTTAGCCAACTCACTTTAGCCCACGGTCTAGATGAGCCGCGAAGCGGGTCAGCTAGTGTATTATAAATTAATATTGTTCATTAATTCCCCCAAATGAAGGTTATCTGAATTCTGAAATACCGCCTGGCTTACACGCGAGCATTTACGACACTACGAGTGTATTCAACTTAAGATATATACGACCTTGAAAAGACTGGCTAATTAACTATATTTTTCCGAAAACTTTTTGTTGATACGTCACTGGGCACGCTTTTTGCGATGTTTTCTGTTTTATTTCAAAATTACTGCTTTTTAAATTGTAATTTCAACTTTGAAAAGTCTACCTTAGAAACGAGCGAAATTTGCTGACGGCGGAGCGAGAGAGCTTTTACGTTGCATCGCAGTATCGGTGATAACGAGTTAATATTGTTTCTTCGCGAAAGTTATAACATTAACGAAAAATTGAGACTTTTCATCTACTATTGCGAAAGTTCGTAACGGTTTTACCGGATCTGGTGTTTAAGCGCGCCGTGATGGCTGATAAAAGAATCTGGTTAAACGGCTCCCAGACTCGGGAATCTGAGAATTCGCGTGTAATTACAATTTATTATACGTCCGTCGTTCCTTATTAGTAATTTACAATAATTGCGATCCACCTTCGGGGTTAGATTTTATCGAGCGAACAGAGGTGCAGAAAACGTAGCAATTCGGCTGGGCGAAATGGCGCGGCGCGGTCGCTGAATTAGTGGTTCGATTTACATTTCGCCTTTAGAGAGAAAATAATTAAACGAAAGCGTGCATTTTAAAATTATATAGTTCAACGGCGAAGGATCGAGAATGGAAAAGGATACTGAAAATCAGCTCCTATAAATGGGCTCGCGAACTCGCGGCCTCGAATAATACGAAAATTAAATTGAAAAAGTCACGAGCTTCTTGCGGATTCCCAATTCGAGAATAAGGCGAACTGGAGGCGGTGATTTTCTTTCACGTCATTTCTGCGACCGTGTAGCACGAATCCCAATTCCATGTACGTTTAATAACGCAGAAAAAGAGGGGGATAAAAACCTTGGTTTGAATTAAACGATATATATAGTAAGATTCCTCGAAAGTTTCATACTATTTGAGTCGGGCGATAATGATCGTGGGAGTACGTAGCTGCAGCACCAACTATATCTACTCGACACAGAAAACCATTTTTCAACTTCGTTATTCTTATTGAAATATAAATAGGGTTCGATTGGCTGCAATATCGCCGCTCAATGAATACTATGTTTTTGGTGCCAGCAGTACCTCAGAAAATTGACGTGGTAATCAGTTCGATGGAATATTGTAGGCGCAGCTTCGGAGTTCATTTCGAGACCACAAAAAGTTCCTATATACATGTACATAGTTTCTGAAAAAATCAATTTCGATTCATTTGTGGACATCTCAGGTTGCCCCTCAGCACAGATGACGTCATGCCTATTTTATCTCATTGTAAGTGGACCGGCACTACGGGAGCGCACAGCGGCTGATGTTGAGAATCTAAACGGACAAAAATATATTAGCGACTATAAATTAATTCTACCCCCGTGTGGGGACGGGTAGTAGAATTTTCCCACGGTAGCCCTGCCTGTCGTAAAAGGCGACTAAAAGGGAACCTCAGGGGCTTGCAGCTGGCAAATGCGGGCGTGGCGCACCCGAAGACCTTACACTAGTGTCTTAACTTCTTTCAGTCCCTACAGTTATAAGCACGTCCCGCGCTCGGAATCTGTGCGTTAGGCGGGGGACCCGACGACGTAAAGTCGGAATGGTCGCGTGGCACAGACGGCAAAGCTGCTCCCCTCTTAAAATCGGGTTGCAGCAGTGAGAGCCGTCACCAGCGTCGGGTGACCCGTGTATGACAGACGATGAGTTTCCTACCACCTTCTTTCCGTAACCTGTATCTCAGTACAGCTACGGGCCCAATCCCAAGGTTGGTGTTACCTATGCCGAGGGGAGGCATGGTTGTTGGGCTAGAACAGTCGCGAACAAGAACCTGAGGGATACCGGCTGACCTCCTTCAGTAAGTAAGCTTGTCGTGGTACTCGGAGCGCTGCCTCGGTGGACGGCGTGGGAACTACATGGAGGGACCAAAATCTGTTGTTTTTTTCTATAAGTAAGGAACGCGAACCTGCTCGGGCTGGCGAAAGCCGGACGTTAGAGAGAAGCGTGCAGCGGAAGGGCTGTCAGAAGTGATGGACCGAGTGACACTGAGTGAGAAGATGGAGACGGAGACCAGGGAACCAGGGACATCCATGGGTGGACCAGTGGAACCGGAGACATCTACGGGTGGATCGGGTGAATCAGGGACGCAAGTGGGTGGACCAGAGAACCAGGGCTCCGTCTTAGGATAACAGAGAAAAGCTACGTATACACGGAATGATAAGGGTATTGCAAATTAATCTGCACCAATGCAGAGCCGCCTGTTACCTACTGAGCAGGAAGCTGCAAAAGGGGCAAACAAATATATGCCTGTTATAGGAACAATGGTATCATCGGGAACAAGTGAGAGGCATAAAGATGGCACAGGGGCACCTCATTTATGCAAAAAATGCAGGAAGACCACGTACAGCGATATTTACGTATCAAGTGAGCTGCAAGCGGCCATTTTGGAATATGAGGAGGAAGGGAACAAGAAGAAGATAGTGATATGCTCAGCATATTTCCCATCCGACTCTCGGGGCCCTCCCCCAACTGATGAATTCGGGGAATTGGTGGAATACTGTGTGAGAGAAAAGCTGGACCTTCTTGTCGGATGCGATGCCAATTCGCACCATACTATTTGGGGGAGTACAGGCACAAATCCGAGAGGGAAAGGGTTAGTAGACTACCTTGCAACACAGGATCTGCTTGTTCTAAATGAGGGAAGCAAACCAAAGTTTGTCACAAAAGTAAGGAAAGAAGTTATAGACATAACACTCGGTAATTCCAAACTTCGGGACCGAGTCCAGGGATGGAGAGTGTTGGACGAACCGTCTTTGTCGGATCACCGATACATCCAATACCAGATTCGGGCACCTAAGGAGGAACAAAGAGCTATTAGGAACCCTAGGAAAACAAACTGGGGAGGCTTTAAAAATGACGGAAAGAGTGACGAGGTACAACTGGCAACGGATACAGAACGTGGACGACCTGGAAGCACAAGCCAACATACTGGATGGTGCACTCAGGGACGCTTATGAGAAGAACTGTGAGTCTAAGATAATAAAACTACGCAAAACCATCTGGTGGACAGTAGAGTTGGGGAAACGTAGGAAAGATACTCGAAGAAGGCTGAGGGCTGCACTGAAAAATAATACACCGGCTCACTGGGAATTATGTCGCGAGGCCCAAAAAGCATATAAAAAGGCGGTTAAGCAAGCCAAAACAGAGGTAGAAAAGATACCGGAGACGGCACGCCTGCAAAAACTTCTCGGTAAGGAAAGGAGGGTGGAAGAGGAGCCGCTCGAACTCCCAACAGGTGGTTTTTCCACCACCCCGAGAGAAGCAATGGAGCACCTCATTGACACGCACTTTCCGGGAGCAGAAATCATGGAAAACACACAGCCGCAGCCAGAAGCCGACTGTGTGCAAAGTGGAACGGATTGGGAAACGGCGAAAGAGGTGGTTACACTAGACAGGGTATGTTGGGCGGTAAACACAGTTTCGCCGTACAAAGCTCCGGGCTCAGATGGAATCTGTCCAGTCTGCCTACAGACAGAACCAGAGACCATAATGGGACCGTTCATTAGGGTCTTCAGAGCATAATTAGCCCGAGGGCACATTCCAAAATCGTGGAGGGGTGTGAGAGCGGTGTTTTTTTCCTAAACCAGGCAGAGACCTCTGTATGGCCAAATCCTACAGGCCGATAAGTCTCTCACCATTCATGCTAAAAATCTTGGAAAGGCTGATAGACAGGTACTTAAGAGAGGTTACCCTGAAAAGTTTCCCACTACATGAGAACCAGCACGCATATAGGACAGGCAAATCAGTAGATTCATCACTGCACTCGCTTGTTACAGCAATTGAGAGAGGGATGACTGGCGGTGATTATGTCCTGGCAACATTCATGGATATACAGGTAGCGTTTGACGCGACCTCTCACGAATCCATAGAAACAGCCCTGAGGGAAAGGGAAATGAAGGAAAGCTTAATAAACTGGATTGTATCTATGCTAAAAGGCAGGGAGATCCGGATAACATACCAACAAGAACGGATCCATGCAACTACCATCAGGGGCTGCCCACAAGGGGGAGTACTCTCTCCCCTATTGTGGAGCCTGGTGGTGGACAGCTTGCTGGAGGAGTTAAATGGGCAAAAAATATACACACAGGGCTCTACGCTGATGATTTGACTGTGGTGGTAACCGGCAAATTTCCGGGAACCATCGCGGAGTAAACGCAGTGGGGACTCCGATGTGTGAAAAAATTGTGTGTGAAAAGGGGTTATCGATAAACCCAGACAAGACGGAGATCACTCTTTTCACTCGCAAAAGGAAACGCAAGGAGTTGATCAAGGTGCAATACAAGGGAAGACCGTTAGCCCTCACAGAAAATATGAAGTACTTAGGAGTACATCTTGACGAAAAACTCTCTGGAGGGATCACGTTTCAGACAAAATAAGAAAAGGGATTGAGCCTCTTTGGGCTTGCCGCACCTATGTCGGCAGCACCTGGGGTCTCTCTCCCAAAATGATGCACTGAATATATACCGGTGTAATACGTCCCAGAATCACATATGCGGCCATTGTGTGGTGGGGCCGGGTCCACCTGGCCAACTTCAGAGAGGAACTAGACCACCTGCAAAGGCTCGCGTGCGTGAAGTCGTGTCTTCTTTTTCTGAATTACAAGTAAATAGCAGCGCCGCCTCGAGCCAGCGTCCACCTACTCCGCAGACTATCATTAGACTAAGTATTAGATATGTAGATTTGTTTTTGATACACTTTCTCCCTCTGCTCTTAGTTCATTTCTTTCGGATATTGCAGCAGGTAGTTCTCGATCAGGTTTCTTTTGCATACGTACCCGGTTATATTATACTACACGTTCAAGTTAATCTATTCCCTTTTCATTCCCTCCTTGTTTCCTCATTGTCACCCAGTCGATTGGATCCGATCAATTCGATAAATACCCTTTCGATTCTCTCTCTCTCTCTCTCTCTCGTTCCATTTTCATTTCTTCCCAAACCCTCCTTTCTAGCAATAAAATTGGAGGAAAGTTTTGCAGCCTCAACTATGAGCCCTGTCCTCCTGAGATTGGGGCGAGGAAAAATTCTTTTAATTTGACTGAAGCCATCTGAGACCATCCACTATCGATTTCCGTTCTCAAACTCGAACAAATTTCAATATTTTTTCTCGAGGGTTTTAACCGTCTCGTGGCGGATTTACGGCGTTTCGCGTATGCAATTTATTCGACATATTTTCGAATCAACAGTCTCGGTGTTAATATAATTGCCTACGTGAAACGCCGCAAATGTCGCATTATCTTACGCGAGAAGAACTACTTCCAGCGAAACAGACGTTTTATGTAGAATTATTGTATTCAGTTTTTGTACGTAGGATGACAACTGTATGCGTAATATACACAATAGTACATCGAAAAATTTCAAAAAAAATGCTTCATTCTGAATTTTATATTGTAAACCTTCGCCGTCTTCTTTCTCGCATTTTATATGTATTCAAATAACCTCGCCAAATTCAATTTTGTTACCCGCACACGTACCTATGGCATTCAAAAGTATACGCGCTCGAATTGTGTGCTAATTACTGCGAGTGCTATTAACTCCAATCCGCGTTTCAGTTACTTTATGCAAAGTACAAAATCCGCAGCTGGTTGCAATAAACTTTTATCGACGTACAGCTTATAACAAAATAATAAAGCTGCATACGCGATAATGGATTACTTGACCACTGTTGAGCGGATGCACAGGTGTTTTCAGTACGGAGATTTATTACTTACATTTCCGCGACTAACGCTGTTGTATTTTATCTTGTCAGCTTGTGGAAGACGTTATCGTGTCGAATCGACAGGTTATCCACCCATTGTGGCTTTGAATTGACGAGCCTTTAAAAGCAACCTCGGTTTACCATAGCGTACGTCACGTTCTGAAATGAAATAGGGTCCGTTTTCGGGATATGAAGTTTAATCCAGAAAGACTCGTGTCCGAGGTTCTCTCGTCAAATTCAATCGAAAATGTTTACGATTTTTGGTCAAGGAAGGACGATTTGCGGTCATATTCCCACGTTCTCTCGTCATTTCTGTAAAAGGCGATGTTTAATTTTACCGAATTTGATATTTTAATTTGTACAGTTTCCTCCAGATTCGGATTTCTGTCCACAGAATCGGGAGAAATAATCCCAATCGTCGAGCATCACCTTAGTCAATTATTTTAGTTAAATACCGCGACCGTTTTATTTTCTTGTATTTGAAGATCTCGAATTCAAAAATCGATAATTTCCAAAAAGTGATTTTTCGGGAGTCAATCGACTGAACGCCAACCCATCAAACAGCTATCGACAGCGTGCCAAGATATTAGAGGGTACAAAAATGATGATGATAAGGTTATCAGTCTTACGACCGGTTTGATGAAGCTCTCCATTTCTCCCTATCTTGGGCAAGTTCTTTCATTTCGTGATAACACTTACATTTCACATCCTTGATTATCTGCTGAACATACTGAAATCTTTGCGAACCTATCCAATTCTTTCCTTCCACTCTTCCTTCTAGCAGCAGTGATATTATTCCTGGGTGTCTCAAATTATGCCCTATTAGTATATCTCTCTTTCTCTCCAGACAATTCCAAATATCCATTTTACCTCCTACTCTGTTATAATCAATTTGATCTTCCATATATACCTTCTTCTATGATGATTTTTAAATAGTGTATTTCTAATAACTAATTTATATTTCGCCCAAAACTGTATCAAATGCTCTCCTCTTTGCATTTCTCATTCCTAATCCAAAATCTCCAACTATATTAGCTTATTTTTATTCCCCAACTCTAGCATTCCAATCACCCACTAATAAGATTCTCTTCCCCTCTAACATGCTTCATAAGTCCTTCTAATACTTCACATACCTCCTCAATTTCTTCGGCCTCGTGAGTATTAGCAGGTATTATTTTTAATTGATTTTTAGTTTCTTAAAATGAAAAAGAACTCCAGAGCAGCAAATTTAATACAACTGGCTGAAGAACAGGCCATATTAAATGAAAGTAAGTGATTTTTGCATTATGATAAGAACATTTTTATTTCCTGATAACTTGATAGATTACCACATCTCAAGTAACTATTTTTTCTTTTCTCTTTGAATCAGCTAAAAATCAGAATACTTTTACAATTGAAGATCTTGAAACCGGGGAAGTTTTCTCAGGAAGCGCCGATCTTCTTAGCCAGCAACCTCTGACAACCAAAAATAACGATGATGATCTATTCACTTGCGAAGACTATGCCGTATCAACAGCGCTCGAATCCAGCTTTATCTATTTACTTGACCAGTCTTCGATAAATGGCGAGGATCTTGTGATTGGAACACATGATGTACCGGTAGTTGAATCGAGCTTCAATCTGCTAATTAGTCAGTCATCTAATGATCATAAAAATCCCGTCATTGCAAGTAGTGCAATTGAACCTGAGAATAATTCCTTCGAGGGAAACAGTGATGGTATTACAACCTGCAGTTCATTAATAAAACTGAATGAGTTCGATCAAGGTAAACTGCAATGTGATCTAACAAGATTTTTTGTTCCTCAATTTTTTGTATCGTGATCTGTTTTGTTTTCATCTCATTATTATTACTTGATTTTTCTCAGGTGGGCCTACCTACTCAACAGAACAGTGTTATAAAACCAGTAATGGGCCACACCCCCAGGAGAACTTTCAAACACAATTTGAACCAGATAGCGATGATTGTAATTCGGACAGTAGTTCGAATTCTGATGATTCAGATTACAACCCTGAAGACTCGATTAATGACTCAGATGAATTGCATTCTCATGGTATGGATACTGATGATGACAACGCTGTACAATCCCAAGAGACAAATAATGTTATTCCAACATCAGTCACGAGTAAGCTGAATAATAATACTATAAGGTACTAAAAGCTGAAAACACTTTGCCTATCAACTTATTAATAATTATTCTGTGTAATTTTGACGTTCAGATGATTTTCACAATGAAGAGTCACAGTCGAATCCGAGTATCTCGAATAATAATATTGCACCAACTTTGACTCCTAAAGGTGAGCATTGTTACTCGTACTTGTATGAGTAAAACTCTAACATTTTCAATACCCAATTTTGTTCATCTAGATTTGAATTCATCTTTCGAAGAATATACTGCAGAGATGAATCAGATCACCCGAAAACGTAGACGACAACCAGATTCAACTGCATGGAAAAGAAATGTTGCAAAAATTCGACGAGAGGAAGGAAAATCGTATCTCGGCTATAGACGTGTAGGGAAGAAAGTTTTCCAGGATAAAGAAAGGAATTCTCGTAAATTGGGTCCTCCTTGTACTTAAAAAGAATGTGTGCGACGGAAAAACCATGAGTGTCAAAATATTTCTGAAGATGAACGTGTCAAAATTTTTAGTCAGTTTTGGGATAAAATAAACTGGGATCAGAAGCGAACTTATGTTTGTAATCACGTGAAATTGATTCCAAAAAAGAGAAATTACACCGAAAATCCTACCAGTAAACGAAATTATACTTTAGAGTATCACTTGACTATCGGAGGAGAACTGAAAAGAATCTGTAAGAAACTGTTCTTAAGCACAACTGGCCTGGGAGAATTTACCGTGCATGAGTGGGTGAAAGCAAACCATGATCTCGCTATGCCAGACAGTAAGAGAAGTCTTAATAAGGTACGGAAAAATCCTGATCGTACGAATGATACTTTACGCATAAATTTAGCCTCACAATTTCTCGAGAGCCTACCAAAATTACCTTCACATTATGGACGGGCGGAAAGTACGAAGTTGTTTTTGGAACCTACATTCCAAAAAAAAAGTCATGTGTACGATATTTATGTTCAAGAATGCAAAAAACGTGCTGATGAATTACCACCTATATCGAGAAGTAAGTTTAGTACCCTGTTTGATGACATGAATTTGTCAATTCACACATTGAAAAAAGACAAATGTGATTTGTGTGTGAAATTTTAAGTGGGACAGTTAACTAAGGAGGAACATGATGCGCACATTGCTAAAAAAAAATAGAGCAAGAGCGGAAAAATGTGAAGATAAGAAGAATGCAAAAGATATGAAATGCCAGGTTTTTACAATGGACGTGGAGGCAGTTAAAGTCGCTCCATTTGTTACAGCTAGCGCAATTTATTTTCGTACTAAATTAACTTGTCATAATTTTACAATTTATAACCTCGCTAATCGAAAAGTAATGTGTTACTGGTTTGATGAGTCTCAAGCCGATTTGACATCGTCAACGTTTGCTTCATGTATCATTGATTTCCTATGTCAATGTGATCTGACAATAACTCCTATAATTCTGTTTAGCGATGGGTGTTCGTACCAAAATCGAAACGTAAATTTATCAAATGCTCTTTTAGCTTTTGCAGTTGAGAATAGAGTAGAAATTCAACAAAAATTTCTAATTGTCGGACATACACAAATGGAATGCGATAGTGTCCACGCAAATATTGAAAATCGTTTGAAAGGCCGCGAAATTTATATACCTTATGATTACATCCGTGTTACAAAAAAAGCAAGAAAATTACCGTATCCCTATGAAGTTAAAAGATTGGCCTTTTCAGACATAAAGGACTTGACAGAGAAAAAGTACCAACGTTACTCTTCTATTCGACCAGGCAAGGTATGCCAAATTCAAAATACTTGTACATGGGTAAAATATTTCTATCAATCATAATCATGAGTGTTTACTTTTGTTTATGTAAAAAACGATCCCATGGTGACTGATCTTCGAGCTATACATTATTTACCTAATGGCAATATAGAGTACAAATTAGATTTTGATGACGAATGGCAGTTGCTTCCTCAAAGGCAGAACACAAAATTAGAGACAAAAAAAATTGCTGAATGGCCACTGCTCCACAAGCAAGAATTAGCTATCCCAAAGAGTAAGTGGAATCATTTACAGGAACTGAAGAGCGTTATACCAAAGGATTATCATAATTTTTATGATTCTTTAAAATGTGGCAAATAAATTGTTACTACTGTTTCTACCAGGAATAAAAATATTATTAATATTATTATTATTATTAAGTAATGAGTATTACTCTTGTTATCTTTATTTTTGTGATCAATGATGTGATAAAAATTTTATTACTTAAACTCGTTTTCAAGTCAACACTGATCTCATCAATTACGAAATTCCAATGTCATTATCTTTAAATGCCTACTTACCTATTATTCTTATGATTATGACCTGAAAACAGAGTTTTAGTTCTAAGTAGTCTGCTTCAAATTTTTGGATTGGAGTTCCGAGTGTTAATTTTTTTTACTAATTTACTTTTTAAGAAATTTGTTCAGAAAAAATTGTCTGCCTCAAATTTTCGAATTGGAGTTTCGAGTGTTAATTCTTTTCACTAATTTACTTTTTTATTTTAAGTTGAATTATGAGTAGTCTGCCTCAAATTTTGTGAATACCTGGGTCGTAAACCCACCTCTTCATGCCTTCCAGTCAACCTGAATTTTTCGTAAACTCTCACGTCCTCCATAGCAAAATTTTCCCTGGTCATGATCCATGACATCAATCAACACCCTCACCTACCTTTTCGCTGCTGGATACCTCCGCGACATGCAGACAACAGCCTTTTCCGAGCCTATGGCCCGAGAGAGTAGCTCCGCGGCTCGATAATAATAAAGTTTAAAAAAAAAAGTTTTAGTCGAGACCCATGTTTCGGCGCCGTACAAGAGCACAGTCCGGGTACAGCTTTCCGACAATTTTGCTTTTAATTGTAATGGAATTTTCCCTTTATAAATTATCTCTCTAGATACTAAAAAAGTAAAATCCGCCGCCACCGTCGCCACAACCTCCGGGAAAACAAACACACTGCGGATTGCCTACCTTAAGATCAGAAAAATTGCAGGGGCAGATCAGCTAATTAAGACCGTATCCTGTTCTACAACGAAAATCCCAGTTTAGGGATACCCCCATAAGATAGAAGAATAGAAAGCTATTTAAAAAATTTAAAATAAAATCCATAGTTACATAACCCATAGATCTCAAAAACGCAATATAAACATAGTCTAACTATACATAGTCAAAGGAAGATAATTGTAGATTCATTAAAATAGTGACTGAACCAGTTAACGTAAGACTCTGAGATTCAGTTCCTTATGATGGTCATTTACTAGGATCAGTTCACTTAAATTATCCCAAAATCATAGTCGGCGGCTGTTTGCACGTAGACCTCCAGGGGAAAAAAAAGCTGCGGGTGCCTCCTATAGCCCTTATTTCTGATTCCTCCAGGTAGCCCTTAACCTTGGGAGGGGGTTCATGGTTGAGGAGGGAATGAAGGCTCTGGGTTGGGCGGGGGTTAAGATTAGTAAGAGGACCTGGTGGAGGAGAAAGTCCTTGGCGAGAGTGGGGATCGGGGAGAGAAACGTGGTCCTAATGGGGGAGGGCATTCGGGGTGGAAGAGGGTGATCGGGGGAGACTAGGTGGAGGACGGGGTGATGATTGGAGGGATAAACGGAGGGTGCCATGTGGGGGAAAGGGTTCACAGGGGGGATACTGCGGAGGTAGAAGACCATGAAGTGGGCATTGAAGCCTCTGGTAGGAGATTATGGCCGTTGTGAGGGAGGAGTTTGTGGCTGAGAAGGGCTGCGACTGTTGAAGTGTGACAGTGGAGGTGGAGAGCGACCGTGTTGAATGAGGGGGTCGTGGTGAAGCAGGAGGCTCGTGATGAAGAAAGGATGGAAGGGGGTTCATGGTGGAAGATTGAGGACAGCTGATAGAGGGGGAGCAATGGAAGCGCAAAGCAAACCTCAACTCAGGAACAAAAGTTTTAGACCAAACACTGAGGACTGTGACGGCGGGGGGGTGGGCCGCGAAGCCCCCTGGTATAAATTATTTAGGTTTCTTCACCCTTTTTGAATCCTCTTCCCTATAGTTCTTTCTCCCTTTCACTAACGAACGATATTAGGTGGCTCATGTATTCGAATTCCTCAACCCACTAAATTTCTGGTTCGTTTAGGACCCTCATTTCCGCTTGCTAAAATTTTTGACTTGCTTTCGTTCATTTCCAGTCCCGGCTCCCTACTTTTTCTTTTAGAAATTCTTCCCTCATTTCTAAAAGTTCTTCTGCCGCCTGTCTTATACTCGTAATCGTAGTTTAATCATATTTTAATGGTACGTAGTGGTATTACTAGAATATGGTAGAATACCAGTATGGATGGTGAGAAATGTACTTCCGGAGTTGTGGCGTAGTTTTAGTAAGCTCTGAGGGGGGAGGAGTGGTGCAGTTCCAGATGCGAAGACCTGCGTTTCTTAACAACAGAAAAAAGACGTTTGAAATAGAAACACGAATAATAGTTCAGAAGATTATATTAAAAACTTTTTTTTTTTTTTCGAACACCGAGGAAGTGTTTAAAATATTAAAAACTTTATTTTGTTTTAACCAGTTTTGGTTTTTTACTAGGATCTAGGAAAATTATTTTTCTACACGTTGTAAACACTTTTGTCCGGAACAACAGTTTTTTTATTTCAGTTTCCCTTCATTTTTCCTTTTTTATTGTGTATTCTAAAATAGGCTATCAATATCCTGACCTAGCTTATTAAATCCAATCAACCATCAAGAAAACACGTTCGAAAGCGGGGATGATTTGCAGGACTAAACCCTTCGAGATATTGAAATCAAAAATCCTCAAATCCAGATTTTGTATCTCGATTTTAAATCTTATTTTAAATGAGATCTTATATTTTGAATTGAGATTCTTTTTCTCTCAGATTTTGCCTCATATTTATTACGTTTTCAAATTCTAAAATACATAAAAAAACACGTTTTAAACAAACGAAAACAAATTATCAACCTATACTTATTTTTCATTGCTTTCAAGTGGTTGGAAGAGAAGAGGATAAGCAAACAATTTTTGTGATTTATTTCAACTTTTCGAACAGTTAACCGACTAAGCTCCCCGCCTCACTATCCGACCACTTACGCCTTCAGCCCCCCCCACATTCATTCTATACTCTATCTTAACAGCCTACACCTCCTGGAATTCCTGGTACCAAAAATATTTTGTTTTTATTGATATTATTGATTACTTTGATATTTATTTTCTAGATATTTTTAATATAAATTTGATAATAAAAAGTAAGAATAGCATGAAAAATTAAAAAACGAAAAGCATACGAAAAAAACGTTCTGCTCTTCTTCTGTAACACCCCTTAACTGATCGATATTTTTATTTATTTATTTCAATAAATTTCTCCAGTTCTTCTGCCTCGATAGTCAATACGTTTGCATCAAGATGCATCAATTTGCTTTCATCTCTTATAATTATTAAGATATTGAACCCAACCGTCTCTGCAAGACACCCCGTTAAAATGGAAAAATCGTCCACACGTTGGCTGGAATTTAGAGCCCCTCGACCAGAAATTCTAAAAGGCAGTCGAGGTCGTTAGAGCTCTTAGAAATACGTACTTGAGAAGGTGTTTATTCCCATAGTCAGACAGACCAGACAGACGGGAGTGTAAAACAAACTAGAATATGGTGGAATGGTTTGCGAAGGTCTTGAAAGAGGCCAAGTAACTAAAATAGAAACTTATCGCACCTACGTAGCGATTTGTAGTTACAGTAGGGACAGGTAATTTGAAGAATTTGATCAACTGCCACACAGCATCAAGCTGGTACAACTTTGACACGTGATGTGGAAGAATTAATGTCGACTTTTCCGGACTACGTCCGATACGTGGAGAAACTGATGTCTACAAGAGTGTATTTAAAAACACGAGACAAGGGTACAAAATTCTACCTACTACTTGTCAAAAGAGATACACCAACTTGTGAGAAACCTCTGAGGACCTCACCGACGCGTTCGCAATTATAATGTACTGTAGTATATTAAGAAAAGTTTTGCTACAGACGTACATTCTACAACAGTGTTACGTCATCAGGTCACAGAGTAAGTCTAAGACAAGCCTTATCACTCCGCTTATGGTCAAATGTTGGAATAAGCGAAGTTTTGATAAATGGTCAGTGTCTATGATAGTGGGTGGCCCAAAGGCAGAGCCCTGCATTCAAATGCCTACACTTCGACCTACGAAAATTGGACCCTGACTGACGAGAATGAAATCTAGTGAGGACGCGTATGTCCGATGAATTGCAGCTGGTAGATGAGACCGCTTAGAGTGATGATCAAGATTTCACCATGAAGCCTACCCACAGAACAAGGGTGTTGGCAGAGCCTTGTATTCTATATGCTACCCTGCGATCTACGAGGATAAAGTTCTGTCCAACGAGGATAGGGTCGATTGAGAATGTGTATTCCCTGTGCATTGTACGAGCAGCTTCTCTCTGGTCACTGATGCGATACTCGAAAGGGTAGTTCCCGAAGTTAGGGGTGCGGTGTCTGAAGAGCCAATTTGGCACGCGTACATCGTCATACGCTCCAACAACCACTGTACGAGTTGCTGCGTGGATGAGGCAACTCAGGATGGTAACCGAGCTTTCACCTCTGGGCCGAGCCGAAATCGCCTCATATCAGACCTCGAGAAAAGAGATCTTTCAGTGGGTCTGAGCAAGTAGAGGTGAGGAATTGTAACAGCCGTTAGCAACACATTAGACCTTAGCAAGAGGGACACTATTTTAGATGCAGTTGTAGTTATAGTATTCCAGTCGAATTAGGTGAAAAAGAGAACCTGAACATAATTCGCAGATAGCAAACTGAAGGGAAGCAAATAATTTTTGAATTTGTTTCTGTACAACTCTGGAATTCGTTACTAAATTTTATTCGGACATTGCATTCGAAATGACTCTTTGAAAAATGGAAATAAGCATTGGAACTTCCACGGAGAATCGAACGAATAATTGCATTCATTCTCATTCTGCATAAACCCATTCTTCAATGTTTCACTTACAAATGAGAAAAGAATGAATAAACGGAATTCTTTTCACTTATTCGGCACCTTTGCTTCTGGCTTACCAGTCGACACGTTTATAATTAACGAATTAAAATAGTTTTAATCGAGCACATTACTGCGAACTGACGAAATAGATATTTACTCGTAGCAACGTGCTTTCTGGATCACAAGATAAAGATGTAAACTTATGAACAAGAACGGCAGCTGTTACACGATCCAAAGCTCCAACTTCCACCGTAAAACGTGTCCAAACCTGTCCGTGCGACATCAGTCACCGAGTGATTACGCTGAAATCTGAATTGAAATCGCTTTGTACAAGCTGGGACCGTTGATAGTTTGAAATCGAGCTTTCGTTGTCATCAGCTTCGAAAAAATTTGATTTTTCGGCTTTTGCGATTCATTATTGATCGATTTTCGTGTGTCTCGTGTTATACGATGAACTGACAAACCAAAAGGCACAGAAGCTAGGGGAGTAGAGGATAGAAGTATCATTTCTCATTTGCCCCCCCCCCCCATTGTAAAGATGAAAACTTGCTTACATGAACAGTACATGACCAAGCCATTACGCTGGACACCCAGTTACCTCAAACCGGAGAAAAAGAAATGACTCGTTTTCTTTTGAAGAAAACTTCAATTACCATCTCAATGAAGGCGGGTGGTAGGCAAACATGAGTTTGTAATCTCGATTATCTTGACGTAGAGTGACGGACAATTACTCCCTTTAAATCTGGTGTCGATAGCAATATTAGAACAAAGTTGGAACTGCGCTTCTTGGCTTCTCAAATTGTCTCTCAAATCTACCATTCCATTGTACTTGTACCTCTTGACCACACAGCTTACTGAACCACTAATTTCATAGGCGGATGATGTCCTAATACATTATGAAGGGTTTTGAATTTCGAATTTCTGAAGTTTATAGTTTCTTAAGGGGTTAAACAGTTCTATCACTTTCCAATGGAGGGTCAGAAAAAAACATCAACATTGAAATTTGAAGCAAACTCGAGTCAGTTTCAACTTCTTGTATCTGGTGTAGGATAAGGAAAAATTTGCAGGTGCCCTCCACCTCTTTCCGCCCTTTTCTAGAATGATAACCCAATTTTCTGCGACCGTCTCCTCTTGCTAGTATGACCCCGATCAGAGTTATTATAACTTTTTTAGACTCTCTCTCGATTCTAAGGATCCCTTAACGCCCTCAGGTCCGCCATTTACTTATTCACTTTTCTCCTAAGTGCCTGTTTTCAGTGACCTTCCTCAAGTACCACTCAAGTGTTTCCATAAATGAGTTAGTTTCACCAATTCGTACGTATTTGGGAGTTATTAATATTTTTCATCGTTCAATTTATTTCGTAATTGGGCTAACATTTTTTCTTGCTCAAATAGAAATATTGTATCGTGCATCTATTTCTTCTATAGTTCGTTACTTCTTTTCTTGAAGAACTAATTTTTCAATCGTTACACTCCCCCCCCCCCCATCGTTTGTATACTTTATTTTATTGGGTAATTCAATGACATCCCAAAAAATTACTGATTCTATCAAGTTGTTACGAGTCTTTGAAAAATACCTTTTTCCACGAAACATCCTCATTTTGAAATTATTCCCCCGATATTCTGTAATTTGAATCCTCATTAATTTTAAAATCTCTGTAATATAAATTTCAAGTTTGTCCCCTTGAACTTCATATTATCGAGAGCTGACTGTAATTAGTTCGAGAATACGGTAAGTCCTTAAACTAGCCACGTTTCCAGGTATAAGATTTTAGCATTTCAAGATCTTGCTTAGTTCCCTTCTCAGCTGTTTACATTGAAAAAGTACAGTATGTATCGTTGCAGAATAAGGTTATCTCCGATTGTTCTGAAATTTCGATTGTATCACTCGGGTTCTCTCACCTCCCTCTCCCAATTGGGATTAAATTCCGCAAAATAGGTCAGCCATTGGAATTTGAACTGCTCCCCACCACTCCTGATTTCCTTCCGGTGCCTTTGAGCGCCTGATTCCCAATATTTCTTAAAGGTCGTTCGGAGTCGTACTTAAATCATCGAAAAGGAGTGGACTTGAAATCGACTCTCTACATAATAAAACTGAAGGAAACCGTAATGTAATCTCGGGTGAAATTTGAAATGTAAGGTGAGATTAACGAGGTATTTTCTCACATTCTCGGTGAGTATGCTTGAGGGATGGGTACCAACTTCGGAAGTGCCGTGATATGTGAAAACGGATCCGCTGATTATTCTTGTACCGCTTTCGATATTCGAAATCGTAATATCCATCTATCGACGAATATCGGATCCGGTTTCTTCTCCTCTTATTTTGAACTTGATACCTCGTTATGAAAAAAATGATTGAATTGTGAAGTCGGATTTTGAAGCATCTACGCCGTCAATCTGTGTCTGTCCTCGTGACAGAATCGTTACCTCAGAAAGCCAATCGAGGTTATAGTTTGCAGAAAATATATGATGGTTTTGAAAACCTGGTAACGAAGTATCTACCTACGTTATCCCCTAACAATTGTTCGGATACAGTTTTCCATGTTCGAATGTAAGCACGATTAATCAGTTACCGAATTTAATTTTTGGGGCAGATACACCGAGTTGACATTTGTTTAGGGAAAACGCGAGTCATTACTCAAGTTTGTCTTTAGAGAGATATCTTTTAAAATCTTTTCTCATTTCCGCGGGTATAATTAAATTTCTGAGATACTCCGGACGACGAATAATATAAATTCAATTTCGTACAAAATCGATGCTACCCTCGTGGGAGAGAAAAATAAACCCCGTTTTTACAGGATTAAATTTTATTTACATAATTTACCGGCAAAGTGAGGCATTTAACATGCAGCCACACGGCCGTCTTTCACTTCGGGGATTTTTCTTCAAACGTATATTCAATACGCATAATAGAACCGAGTTGCTAAGACTTACCTCCAAAGTATGAATAATGGGGAAAAAACCACACCGCTGGTGGTAATTTGTCGAGCGAATTTCTTCTAGTTTGTTTAACTTATTCAAAGATTTTTCGAAAATCTAGAGAGAAAAGATTAGGCTCGATATTTCCAAAGTAATAATGATACCAGCTTCTAGCTTCTTTCGAATATCAGTATCATTTATCAACGATACGTCAAGTCATTTTTAAACATTACACAGCAAGACGTCGCGGTACAGGTAACCTTAGCTTAATTATTTATTGTTAACGAGTAAGGGGAACAGCTGCTATGATACAAGCAGGGCCCGGATCTTTAAGCGAAACCTCTTTTTTTTTCTTCTTTTTTTTTTCCAGAATAGCCTATTCGGTCTATTAAGGTTTTTTGGAAGAATCAGGAAATCCTGAAACCAAGGAGTTGACTCAGGTACTACCTTTTTGTACAACTTTCTCTTAAAATTGCAACTTTCCCTAAAATTGATGCTTTTAGAGACTCTTCAGACTATTTCGGGTAGAAATCCATATTCCGAGACTATTTGGTCAATTTTCGACTTTTGAGAAAAAATTTTGAATTTTAAATTTCTTGAAAAGAAAAATTGTAAAAATCCATTTTACTTGATAAAAAAAAATTGAAAAATCGTAAGAACCTTATTATTTATTACAATAAAGAATTTTGATTCAAAATTATTACGTTGTACATATTTTGGAAGGAATAAAAATATAAAAATTAGGTTCAGTTTTCCAAGCCCTCTAATTTGAAACCCACGAAACCATAGTTCTATAGGAACTATTTTAATTTTGTTGAGACTAAATTACTCTTATAGGGTTTTTAATGGACTGTTTAAGTCTTGTTAGAGAAGTTTTCAGCGCCTAAGAGTCCGAGCCCTGGATATAAGAAATTCTATATCACAAAACACGAGATTTTCCGAAATCTTTTTTTTTTTTTTTTGGGTGTGATACAAAGATGGGCAAAATCAATATCAATATTGAAAATTAACTGATTTTGAGTCACGTTATTTTTTTATTTTAAAACCATTCTAGAAATGCTTAAAGGTCTGAGTGCAAGAAGGATGTTTATCAAAAATATAATTCTGAGGAAAACGCTTTTAAAGTTTTCATTTTGTCACAGCTGGGCAATCCGAGGTCTTCCATTACTGCTGTTGGTCTCATTCAAAAGAATAAAGCCTTAGCTACAGTTTATTCATTTCAATCTCTACGATAGCGATTTTCCGGAAGTATGTTATAATCTCTTTTTCTTGCCATCAAATTTTACAGGATTTTTTTTCACATATTGCGAATATACCCGTAGCATTACTCGCAGAATAAATAATAATTAAAAAAAGAAACTATGCAAATTCAATAATAATTTTTTTTTAAATACTTAGTGGAAAACAAAATATAGAATACACCTAATTAAAATCACATAACTACCACAATAACGTCACTCGTTGTCACTAGCTCCGACTGTAGAGTAAACATCAAATTACAATATAGCGGGTATGACAGTAAAAGGTTTGAGGATTTCAAATTTTGCACAGTTGTAAAAAGGGCGTATTCTCAGTATACGCCCATCTTCTACCCAGACCTTCAATTTTTGATTTTAAAAACACAAAAAATCATGAAAATTATTTCAATTTTGAAAAAGTGGTTTGTGCTCTCGTGTGCATCGTGAAAAAAAAAGTGAATACGAAAATGCGAAAAATTTGATCTGAAGGCTATAACAGGGTAAGATAGGTGTATCGGCCTAAATCGATTTTTTCAAATTTTTCTTCAGTCCTCTCTTTGCAGTGGTAAGAGAAAATTTCAGAGCCCATCGCTACAATCCTACCCCCTCCAGGGGGCTGTGGACTCGAAATATATGATTTTCACTCTTTCAGCTCTATCTTGGGCATTTTTTGCTCGAATGTCACTATACATGGCACGTGGGTGAAGGCTCCCAGTATAAATACTACCAAATTAATTTATTTTCTACCTTTTTAGACCTCTAAAATCAATTTTGAAGATTTTTCAAAATGGCGCCCACGCTACCATTTTTGAGCTGACAAAGAAATTTAATTTTTAAATATTTCTCAATAATTCCCCACCATCGTGCGAATTTTTATCATTTTTAGAGTGGTGGTACATACCTAAACGCTCATAAAAAATAAAAATTGAATAACACTGGAATAAGCAGTGTTGTCAGTGTTGTTGGCCGTCTATTTGTTTCAGGTTCGTATAAGTTTCAACGAATAACCTCCATAGGATAGAAGTACTACACATTGAACTCATAGATTTAATTCATGATGAATAAAAGAATTTGCCATGAACATATACAATAATACACAAACTGGTATTTTGAGGAAATGAAGAAAAAAAATCATTCTGAAATATATAAGTATTAAGTCAACAGGTTTCTATATGCAAAATGAAAGTTCGAGTTGATCACTTTTAAAATGATTCATAAAAATAGTACAAAAATTAAAAAAGAAAAAAAGACTTACAAAATGTTTGAAAAGAAATCACTGGCAAAAAGTAACATGGTTTGAATCTAATCTTCATCACTGTCTTCATTAATTACAATTTCAATTTGTTCTTTTACAACTGCTTATTCCAATGTCATTCAAAGCCTTTTTACGTGCATTTTATTTTATCTTATTGCTTGTTTTTTCTAATAATTTCATTTCCACCATTTATCAATAAAAAATCATTATTATTATTATTATTATTATTATTGCTTTCTGATGTACAACTTAATAGTAATAATATTCCACAATTCTTACTCTATGTTTACATAGTACATAATATAAATACCACTGCATCACTCCTACTGTGACACTAGGAGTATTTATTCCCGTATCGGGAGAAAGCTGCTCTCAGCCTTTGCCATTCCAACCTATCTGTGGCCACCCTGTGGAATATTTTGTGTCCTAGCATTTTACTAAAATCGTCCGCCCCCCTGATTCTTTGCCTCCCCCTATTCCTTTTTTCCTGCCGTAGATACCAAAATGTACATTTTCTTCCCCATTTTTCGCCTCCCCTTGCCAAGTGTACTGCCCAGTCCCATTTCCGATTTAGGCATGTTTCCACCATATTATGATTTCCCCCTAGCCATTTTTTGATGTTCCTAATTCTAGTTCTTTCATTTTGTTTAATCTTAAGCATGGATTTTTCCATTTTATTCTGGGTTACTTGTATCCGATCTTTATCTTTTTCTTTTAAAGCCCAGGTCTGCGATCCATAGCAGAGGACTGGTACCACGCATGAATTGAAGTCTTTGCTTTTTATTTTAGCGTTTAACTTACTTTTGAATATTTTCTTTAGACTCCAAAATTTTCTCCAGCTTAGGCTAATTCTTCTTTTTACTTCCTTCCCTCTTCCGTCCACAAAGCTGATTATCTGCCCCAAATAAATAACGTCCTCCACCTTTTCTATGCTTTTTCCCTCTATTTTTATATCTTCTTTATATTCAACGTTTGCAATAATCTTTGTTTTTTCCATACTAATTTCCAGCCCAGCCTTTACCCCCTTCTCGCTTAATTCTCGAATCATCTCTTCTAGTTCTTCTCTTGTGCCGGCTATTAAAACTACATCGGCTGCAAATCTTATATTACTTAGTTTTTTCCCATTTATATCTATTCCTTTATTTTCCCATTTTAATTCCTTGAACATTTCATGTATTACTATATTAAATAACATTGCTGATAGAGGGTCCCCTTGTTTAACTCCCCTTTTAATTTTGAATTTTTCCCCCTCCACATCTGTTCTAATGTATGCTCCTACTTCTTTATACATTTCTTTTATCACCCTAATGTAACCTTTCGGATAGCCTCGGTTTGCCATTGCCTGAAAGAGGAAGGGGTACTTGACTGTATCGAAAGCTTTTTTGTAATCTATAAAGGCTAAATGGAGTTCTTTGTTGTATTCCTGACTCTTTTCTATTAGCTGGTTGATTATATGTAGGTTCGTTATTGTGGATGCTCCCGATCTAAATCCCGCCTGTTCCTCTGGTTGTGTGTATTCGTAGTGTTTCTTGATTCGATTTTTTATGATTTTTGCGAATATCTTGGCTAGATTGGACGTTAAGCTTATCGGTCTATAGTTTTTTATCTGATGTTTCTCTCCCTTTTTATAGATCAGAATTATTATAGACATTTTCCATGCTAGGGGTATCCTATTTTCCTCAATAATTTTATTAAAAAGGCTGTTATGATTTTGAAAAGTTTCTCTCCTCCACTTTTTAATTGTTCGTTTATGATTCTATCAACCCCGGATGCTTTGTTGTTCCTTATTCCTAGTATTGCCTGTTCAACCTCGGATTGTATTACCCTCGGTTCCGCTTCTATACCCTCCTCATTCCTCCCGTTCTGTTCCACATTGATAGGATTTTCATCAAAATATAAGTTAACATAGAATTCCGTCGCTACCTTATTTATTCCCTTCCTATCCTTCACTCTCCTCCTATCCTCATCCATAAGGTAGCTAGTCCAGCTATTCCCTAAAACCAAATTTTTGTTTATGTTTTTGATGCTCATAGTGTCTGTCAGAATATCCTCAATCATTTTATCTTCTTCCTCCTTATTTTGTCTTTTCCTTATATTTTTTATCTGTTTATGTATCAGTGCTAATTCAATTTTATCCTTAGTAGTTCTTTCACCTTTATTTAATATCCTTTGTCTTTTCTTGTATAGCTTCTTTAGCGGTGAGGCGGGGTTTTTCTCCTTTTCTTTTTCCTCCCCCTCACATTTTGGTACGCTACTCTCCAAGGCCTTTATGATTTTTTCGTTTATTTCATCGATATCTTCCTTATCTATCATGATATCCTTTATCTTCTCACCTACACTAGTCCCAAACGCAGTCTTGTGTCTCATTATTGTCTCTCCTTTCGAGTTTGGCTGCTCCCCCCAGAATTTTTTCCTTTTTAGTTGATTCGTTTGTAAGGAGCAGGTGATTATTCTGTGATCTGAGTCACATTTAAAGTTCCTCAAGACTTGGTAATCCCTAACCGCCTTATTTTTACTTTGCACTATAATAAAGTCAATCTGATTTTTGGTTTCTAGGTTAGGCGAAATCCATGTCCATTTATCTTTATTTTTCTTTTTAAACCACGTATTGATTATTTTCAGTTCGTTTTCTTGGCAGAATTGTATGAGGGTATCTCCATTTATGTTTCTAGTTCCATAATGGTATGGTCCCACTACTTTTTCTTCTCCGGGCTCTCTTTTTCCTATCTGACTATTCAGATCTCCGATGATTATTAGGTTTACCTTTTTATTTACTTTCTCCTTGATGATATCATCTACTTCCTTATAGAACTTTTCTATTTCTTCCTTTTCTGATCCTAGGGTTGGGGCATGAACTTGCACTATTAGCAGATTCCCCCCCCCCTACCTGTACCTCTACTATAGCTATTCTATCGCTAATTGCTGCAGATTCCTTAATATTGTTAGCTATTTCTGAGCCTACCAAGAATCCTACTCCTCTTACTCCTTCTGACCCTGTATGGAAAAATACATTTTGTCTTTTTGTTCTCGTTATTCTTTCCTCTTTACGTCTGATTTCCGCTAGGCCCAGAATGTCGATTTTATTCCTTTCGATTTCCTTTACTAGTTCTAGGAATTTGCAGTTTTCCCAAAGAGATCTCGTATTAAAGATGCTATTTTTATTATACTGTTCCCCTGTATTTTTTCCCTTCCCGCCTTTTGATCCTTCTTCCCTTCCTTTAGTGGAGGGGGTTCCCTTTTATACTGCAATAATTTTTAATTACACTCAGGTTCTGAGAGCTTGGCCATACTTGCCTATGGTGGCCACTCTTATCTAGGCAAGGAAAAAATCATTATAGTAAAAGTAAAAAAGTATCATTTTACCCGGGAAAAAATTACGGAGCAGCTAAAAATTTTAGAGGGAGGTTACCTTTCATACAGTTCTTCATGAGAAGAAATTGGAGCCCGATCTGGTTTTTCAGTTTCATGAGCAAAAATCAGTGGGAAAATAAAATTTAAAAAACAAGTTTTTTGAGCGTTTAGGTATACAAATGCTGAAAATTGGCATAAAGATGAGGAATACATTGAGAAATATTTGGGAATTAAAATTTTTTGCAAGCTCAAAGATGGCGGCATTGGGCGCCAATTTGAAAATTTTAAAATCGATTTTGAAGATCTATGAAGGTAGACAAAAATTAATTTGGTAATATTTATACTGGGAGTCTTCATCTACATGCCAAGTTTCATAACATTCGAGCGAAAAATGCCCAAGATAGAGCTGAATTAGTGAAAATCATATACTTCGAGTCTACAGCCCTCTGGAGAGGGTGGGATAGTAACGACGGGCTTTGAAATTTTATTTTACCACTGCAAATAGGAGACTGAAGAAAAATCTGAAGAAATGGACTTGGGCCGATTCACCTATCTTACCCGGTTATAGCCTTTGATTTGAATTTAATCTGGATCTGAAGTTTTTACTTTGATCTTAATGTGCCCTGATCTGAAGATATGATTTTTTTTTTGTAAATAACTAGGTATCTTACTCTTCTGGCTGCTTTGCGACCTAACCTCCGACAAGATTATATTACAGTGTTGTCTGTCTGTCCTGCGTGTTGTTTTTGATGGTAATATTTTGGAATATTCAATCTTCCGACATTTATTTTCATATTTCAATGAACCGTTTAGGAAATAATAGTGGACAGAATTTTGTTTTTCATGTATTATTTACACGTTGTACTTGGATACGTTATTCAATATTCATGTGTATATCGTCTTGAAGTTTAGAAGAAACTGGTTACACATTTTCTATCTTATATTTCAATATTTTTTCGCATATCTATCAAAGAGCTTATTCTGCCGTTATTAGTTAAATTATCAATTTTCTTTTTCTCCTTTTCGCAACGTTCATTCTTTCTTTCCATTCTATTTTTACTTCTTTTTTTTTTTTCTTTTTAATCTTGCAAAGCATTTTGATATTTTCTGTTATTTTGTCACATTTACTATTTACTTACATGGACGTTAAAATTGAGTTCGTAATTCTGTAAACTTCAGAGTATTTTAGTCATTCGCATTTTCTCATTAGGGTCAATCTGATATCAAAAATGATCTAACGAATCAAAGATCTCCAAGATTACACGAAATTGATTTTTTTTTTAATTTCTTTATTTCAGTCCCGTCCACCCATATTCGACCACCCGGTGACTCAATTCTAAACTTTGAGTCAGATTCGTATCGAAATTGAGTTCGACGATGTTTAAAACTTATGAAATTGTATTATCTATAATTTATATTGACTGATGAATTTGATCCGTAAACCCCTCCCCTTTGCATCACAAGATGAAACTAATATTAATATCGAATTTTACGAACCCAGCAATCTGCAAAACGACATCCATACTGCGTTTTGTGAAAATTTTGAATCCCTCCCATGTACTACAATTTACAAAATTGATGCAAATCGATATCAGAAACGGATTCAATAGACCTTTAAACGTATAAAACAACATCTATATTGCATTTAATGGAAATTGTGAGCCCCACCCTTTTGCAGGTACCACAATTTCGTATTTACAGCCAAACTACTAACATCGAAATCGAATTCTGTGGCTTGAAACATTCTCAATCATTTTCTCACGAATTCGGGTTCTTCGAATCAGAACCTTCTTCTATCTACCCATCTCTGATTGTATAAGTACAATAATATGCTAAGTACTCGTATTCTACGGAGCGAGTGTTGGGTACAGTTCGGCTGTGATACTCGAGAAACGCGAGAACCAGAGAGTAAAATTTTCATTGCAGAACGTTATTTAGAGGTCTGACTCGATTAGCAATTTTAAAAATGGTGAGATTCTACCGAGAAAAAACCAGCCGCAGAAAGAAGAAGAGTGATAAAAGGCATTTCAACGAAGATTAACACGAGTAAGAGAATTGCAGGCTACCATTACTCAGATCCAAAATTCTAGTTCACAAACGAGACGAGTAAATACGGCAGAGAAAGTAGACAAGTATTCGAATATTAATTATTCAACGACGGCGAGGCTCGATAATTATTTATCTTAACAAAATCATTATAGTAAAAGTAAAAAAGTATCATTTTACCCGGGAAAAAATTACGGAGCAGCTAAAAATTTTAGAGGGAGGTTACCTTTCATACAGTTCTTCATGAGAAGAAATTGGAGCCCGATCTGGTTTTTCAGTTTCATGAGCAAAAATCAGTGGGAAAATAAAATTTAAAAGCAAGTTTTTTGAGCGTTTAGGTATACAAATGCTGAAAATTGGCATAAAGATGAGGAATACATTGAGAAATATTTGGGAATTAAAATTTTTTGCAAGCTCAAAGATGGCGGCATTGGGCGCCAATTTGAAAATTTTAAAATCGATTTTGAAGATCTATGAAGGTAGACAAAAATTAATTTGGTAATATTTATACTGGGAGTCTTCATCTACATGCCAAGTTTCATAACATTCGAGCGAAAAATGCCCAAGATAGAGCTGAATTAGTGAAAATCATATACTTCGGGTCTACAGCCCTCTGGAGAGGGTGGGATAGTAACGACGGGCTTTGAAATTTTATTTTACCACTGCAAATAGGAGACTGAAGAAAAATCTGAAGAAATGGACTTGGGCCGATTCACCTATCTTACCCGGTTATAGCCTTTGATTTGAATTTAATCTGGATCTGAAGTTTTTACTTTGATCTTAATGTGCCCTGATCTGAAGATATGATTTTTTTTTTTGTAAATAACTAGGTATCTTACTCTTCTGGCTGCTTTGCGACCTAACCTCCGACAAGATTATATTACAGTGTTGTCTGTCTGTCCTGCGTGTTGTTTTTGATGGTAATATTTTGGAATATTCAATCTTCCGACATTTATTTTCATATTTCAATGAACCGTTTAGGAAATAATAGTGGACAGAATTTTGTTTTTCATGTATTATTTACACGTTGTACTTGGATACGTTATTCAATATTCATGTGTATATCGTCTTGAAGTTTAGAAGAAACTGGTTACACATTTTCTATCTTATATTTCAATATTTTTTCGCATATCTATCAAAGAGCTTATTCTGCCGTTATTAGTTAAATTATCAATTTTCTTTTTCTCCTTTTCGCAACGTTCATTCTTTCTTTCCATTCTATTTTTACTTCTTTTTTTTTTTTTTTTTAATCTTGCAAAGCATTTTGATATTTTCTGTTATTTTGTCACATTTACTATTTACTTACATGGACGTTAAAATTGAGTTCGTAATTCTGTAAACTTCAGAGTATTTTAGTCATTCGCATTTTCTCATTAGGGTCAATCTGATATCAAAAATGATCTAACGAATCAAAGATCTCCAAGATTACACGAAATTGATTTTTTTTTAATTTCTTTATTTCAGTCCCGTCCACCCATATTCGACCACCCGGTGACTCAATTCTAAACTTTGAGTCAGATTCGTATCGAAATTGAGTTCGACGATGTTTAAAACTTATGAAATTGTATTATCTATAATTTATATTGACTGATGAATTTGATCCGTAAACCCCTCCCCTTTGCATCACAAGATGAAACTAATATTAATATCGAATTTTACGAACCCAGCAATCTGCAAAACGACATCCATACTGCGTTTTGTGAAAATTTTGAATCCCTCCCATGTACTACAATTTACAAAATTGATGCAAATCGATATCAGAAACGGATTCAATAGACCTTTAAACGTATAAAACAACATCTATATTGCATTTAATGGAAATTGTGAGCCCCACCCTTTTGCAGGTACCACAATTTCGTATTTACAGCCAAACTACTAACATCGAAATCGAATTCTGTGGCTTGAAACATTCTCAATCATTTTCTCACGAATTCGGGTTCTTCGAATCAGAACCTTCTTCTATCTACCCATCTCTGATTGTATAAGTACAATAATATGCTAAGTACTCGTATTCTACGGAGCGAGTGTTGGGTACAGTTCGGCTGTGATACTCGAGAAACGCGAGAACCAGAGAGTAAAACTTTCATTGCAGAACGTTATTTAGAGGTCTGACTCGATTAGCAATTTTAAAAATGGTGAGATTCTACCGAGAAAAAACCAGCCGCAGAAAGAAGAAGAGTGATAAAAGGCATTTCAACGAAGATTAACACGAGTGAGAGAATTGCAGGCTACCATTACTCAGATCCAAAATTCTAGTTCACAAACGAGACGAGTAAATACGGCAGAGAAAGTAGACAAGTATTCGAATATTAATTATTCAACGACGGCGAGGCTCGATAATTATTTATCTTAACAAATTCAGGACGTTTTCGCCGTTACAGTTGAAGTTGAATATTATTTAAAATTAATCAATTGACGCTTAAAGCGAAAACGATTTTCTAGTATAAATGCAGGTACATTTCTGCTGGACTACTTAATATAGTTCATTTAACCATATCTTGGACAGATTGGTCAAATATGAGTACCAAGAGGTCCTGTTGTGGGTACTTTTCACGAAGATTGAAAACATGGCAACCGTATCTCATTACTAAAGGCTTCCGTCTCTTACCAAATTTGTATTACGCATTAATTTTCAAAGGTCATATTTGAATCTGTGGCCACATTCTGCATATCTGCCTTACTTTTTTTTTTTTAATACATTCTCAGACATCTTCTACATGATTATTTATATTTTTAATCAATTTAGGTCTCTCAACAGCGTTAGCCAATTACAAAGGGGACTATTAAAATATTACAAGGAACATTATCTCTGCATACTACCTGTATCTGTAAGGTGAGCAAATGCAACGAAAAAATAAAAAATAGAAAACAAAGAGAAAAAGTAGAAAAAATAATAAAAGTAAACGAAATGCCCTTTAATCAGTCCTCACATCTCACCCCCACCCCATCACCAGTCGACTGAATATTGATCTGGGCATATTGAATATGGCGATGCACGCATGGCAAACTGGCTATCCAGACACTGCATCCCTGGCCCCGGAAACTACCCTTTCGAGTATCGCATCAGTGACCAGAGGGACGCATTGAGGCTGGCCCAAGCTCCCATTTCGCCTTTCCTTTCTTCGGATTCGTGCTGTCATGCCAGGGCCACTATAGGACACCCTACTGACCGACTGTACCACAAACGGACGCGCTTCCTTCACTCACCCCTCATCTCCTCGTTTTGGTACGTGTTGTGACGTAGGAAGGTGGTGACGGTGGGTGTGCCCTGTCAAGGTAGGCTAAGTGAGAGGGATCCCTCTATCGATCTTCTCGACCCAAAGGGGGTCTTCGATTACACCAGGCTCTAAAACCCCACATATAAACTTGCCAGGGGACGAACAGGGGCGAGGTGGAGCTAGGACTGGGCGAATGAGGGCTTCGTGCGCTGCAGATTGTGGACACATGAATGAATCAGGCTGGATGCAGGAATGTGTATATTGGATGTATGGATGTGCGTGTGGGGGAGGGGTTAATGAGGGTGGGTGTATCTGGGGATTGTATGTGTGTTTATGTATGGGTGTGTTCGTGCTTGCGTGAATGAAAGTGAGTGTGAGCGAATAAGTGTATGTGTGCAGAGGTTTTTTTTTTCATAATTTCAGATTATTTTTCTTTTTTTGTTATTGTCATTTTTATTCTCATTTTTATTTTATTTTATTTTTATTTTATTTTTTTATTTTTTCACGTAAGTCTTAAAAATATTATACCTATTATATGTTGTCTAACCATATTGTGGTCCCCTTCCAGTAATTGGCCGACTCCGGCTGTTGGAAGGGGAGAATAAAATATTTATTATTATTATTATTATTATTATACTCGTAGTTTCATTTTTTCTGTACGTTATTTTTTCAAGAGAAAGCTACCGCGATTACTTTCCTTCTTTTTTCTTGTGCAGTTATTTCATAGCCTTCGGAAAGCTCATTGTAGGGAACATCTTCTGCACGAGGGTAATATTCGAAACACGTGTATCTTAAGAATCTATTTTGAATGTTTTCAATTTTCTCTGCTGCTTCATTTATGTGTGGAAACCAAACCAGCACTCCGTATTCGAAAATGGATCTAATGTATGAACAGTACAGTATTTTCAGCATACTGGATTTCTTAAAGTGTGCAGAGTTACTGACGATACAGCAGACCATTCTCTTTGCTCTTTTTATCACATTTTCGACATGAGCATTGAAGGTCAGTTCTTTGTCAAACAGTATCCTCAGGTCCTTCACAAGGGTCATCCTCGTGAGTTTTTCCTCTACTATGGTGTATTCAAATTCAGTGTACACTTTTCTACGAGTGAATGTAATGCACGAGCACTTTTCTACATTTAGTAACAATTCATTTGCTTTACTACAATTTACAAGACTTCCTATAAATCTGCTTGAAGTCGCTCACGGTCCACTCTATTTTTTACACGCAAAAAAATTTTGATATCTGTGTACATTATCAGCAGCGAAGTTCGAATAATTTCAGGCAGATCATTCGAATATAAGAGAAATAAGACGGGACCAAGATTTGACCACTGTAGAATCCCAGAAGAATATGAAAACATACGTGAATTATGAGCTGTGTAAGAAACATATTGACCTCTATTAATTAAATATGACCACAAGAAAATACACAAGTCATCAAAAAAAAAGTTATGACAAACTGAGTCAAACGCTTTCCTGAAATCCGCATAAATCGTGTCAACTTACAAGCCCTGGTCCATGATCCGAGTTGTATATTCACCAGAATTTATCAAATTTGTATTTATTTATCTTCCGGAAATGAAGCCATGTTGGGAGATTGATAAGATGGGTTTTAGTTTAGGGTACATCTTACTGTAGATTATCATTTCAAATATCTTCGCAGGCATAGATAAAGAGAAATCGGCCTATAATTTGCTATAATATTCTTATATACGGCTCCATCTTTGGAATTGGAATAATTCTTGAACTTTTCCACGCGTTAGGAAAGACATTACTTCTTATGCAAAGGTTATATACAAAGGTCAGACGCTGCTCTAGGAATTCTCCGACTCCTTTATACACATAAGAAAGAACATTATCAGGGCCTAACGAATGTTTGGGTTTTAATTTGGATATAGACATTTTTACAGCTTTTTGAGATATATTTGTTATAGATATTCATAGAGCTTGAAGTAAGGAAGCTTTCGCTTAGTGATGAAGTATGGGCTGTCACAGGTACCGTATTATTCACGCACACGGTGCTGAGCAAATCCGCAATCATATTTGCTATTTGACTGCCTGTTCATTCGACTCCGTCTGCATCCCGAAAGAGAGACGTATCCCCCTTTCCCCTTGATTTCCTGTTGTTAATTTCTTTCCAGAAATTCTGCGGTTTCTTACCATAGATATATTCTAATTTCATATTGTATTCAATTTCGGCAGCTTTTACGAGTTTTTTCACATCCCTTCCAAGTTCTTGGAATTTATCCGGATACCTATTTTTACCAATGCTCTTACATTTCGATCGGGTCGGCTCCTTTTCTCGAATTTTTTAATAATATGCCCTCCGCTCCCAACATGCATGACTCGTGAGAGCGTGGGAGAGGACTGCATTGCTAAACTTTCCTGAAGTAATATTTTGCATTTTTCTTAATAAGCCGACTAGTGTCACGCTACCCGATCTAAGATACTCAAATTCGAGGTTGAAAGAAAGTAAACTCGTGAACGTCATTTTACAGGCTTCGAGTAGACAGTGAAGAGCCGGATGGAAAAAGACGCTTAACAGAGACAATAATGAAACGAGAGCTGTTGAAAAATTCACAAACTTTCCGCTAAAAGCCACCTGTTGCAGTTTATGTACTCGTACAGAATTCTTCGTTAACCCACGCGGCACAGTGCAGCCTCTATCACGACTGGACCATTCAAAGGAACCGAGTGATGAGATTCGTACTTTACTGGGAAGAGTTACTTTAGAATCACTTAAAATTCTGAGAAAATATCGGAGAACGGAAGATCAGAACAAGGAAAGGAAAAGGTACAGCTGGCAAAACGTTATTTGGTTACCGACATTTCGGACCTTGTACGTTTCCTTTTTCTTTTGTTTTATTAATCTTTGGTCAAGAATCTTATCAACAATAAGATGAAAAGTTAATACGCAGTCGGTCTTTCGCAGAAATTCGTAATCGTTTGTTTTTCTAGCTGTATTCACCACCTTGTAGAACATGCAGGGTGTTTCACAAATTGGTCCGCTCCCTTTTTATTTGATCACGAAATTGGAACTTCACGAGAAAATAAAGGATTTCTCTTCCTAGAAGGGAGAGGGGAGATTGAACGTATTATTTGGAATATTAAATAAAAGGTACCAAAATTTCAAAGTAGGATTTTTTGGGGGTTTGTTGATTTCAAGTTTCACATCAGATTCTTGAACTGACCCAAATTTGGGCTAAAAAATTTTAATTTCTATCTCAAAAATGATCAAAATTAAATTACCTTGAAAAATTTAATAGAAGCTGAATAAATCATCGATTTTTTCGGGAAGGAGGGAGCTGATTTTGAATGACGTAAATTCAGTATCTGAATAACGTCGAATTTAAATCCCTACAACTCTAATTTCATCTTGAAGGTGTCAAATTGACCTGGCGTGGGAAAATCAATTTAAATTGGAAAATAAGATGAAATATTAACAATTTTCAGAAGAGAAGTAACAGTAGTTTCTCAAATTTTTTTACAACTTCAACTGAAAATTCGAAACGTATCTTCACTAATGTGACTAGAAAGCTTGTAAAGGATATTAACGTTTTTGTCTCTGCACCGTACCCCTGTCAAAAGGATGACCTGGAATAAGTAGAGTTGACCTGGAACAGTGAAAAAACAGTTGACATGAGTAGCAGTAATTGTTCCTCACACATTTTTCCTTTCGCAAACATTGCACCGGTATGCACGAGCAATTAAGAAAACTTATAAATTAATACAGCTCTTCAAAATGTTCTTTATCTCAAGTAGCTAATTTCATTTCATCTCAAGTGGTCTGTCAATATGGCGTATCTTGGAAGAACGAGGCTCTTACACTTTTTGATATGGATATGTATAAGTTTCTACAGCTCGTCGTTGAGTAAAGAAGAAAACGTACTTCTCGATGTTTAAAATTTAATTAAAAATCGATAAACAAGTCGTTTTCTACGGACAAATAGAATATGAATAACGAAAGTATCTAATTCGATCGACGAACCGGTACACACTGATTCTCCGGCTGCAGGTAACCTACGAAGCAAACTTCCGAGCAATGATTACAGGTACTTTGACAGGTACAATCATGATATGCGAAAATGTAATCGAGTAGTCATCGGAACATGTACAGACAAGGAGGATGACATCATAGAACGAGGTTACGAAGTTTTTACATATGTTCCTCTATGAAAAATGTATGTCACGTTTTACCGACAAACAAGATTGAGCGACACGACGGACCTAGCTCGATTTTCAAAAACCCAAGTGCAATCGAACCATGTACACCCAAAACTCTATCTTAAAAGAACTCGAACTCCTGAAACTGATAAAGGAAGTACCCGAACTCAACCAAAGTTACACTGGATACAGAACCGAACCAGGTGCCGATAAAAGTCGATGGGGTTCGACATCCGTAGCTCATCCTGGAAGCGTTGATCATGGCAGATTTACGGCGTTTTGAGTATGCAATTTTATAAACATTTCGAGGTAATCGGATGTGGAATATTCACGGCGTTGTAATTATGCAATTATATGAACACTCATGTTGTTGCTGCATTCGAATTAAGTACCTACAGCATATTACTTTTATGATGTGACGTCTTGATTTGAAGTCACGAACATTAGGGCGGTTAGAAAAACTTTTCTTCCCGATCGATAATCGGATATTGTTTTTCATAATAAACTCGTCATGTTATTCGACCCTAACTTACTCCCGATTCAAAGCGGAAAAAACTTATTAAGTTGAATAATTGTGAAATAATCATTTTTACTATGAAACTTGGTTATTTAGTGGTGCTCATCAGAAATTTCCATTTGACTCACTAATGTGACAGAATGGTAGAATTATTTTGTGTAACTTTCGATTGTGCTTGATACTAACTTTTGAACGGTATTCGTGGAAATACATCTGAATGACAATTTTGGGCCTCAAATGAGGCCAAATGCTGAGTGTAGTGAGTACTTGTATCCTGGTACCTAAAACCCTTACTTCGATACTTTTCCAAGTCAACTCAATGTTGTCGGTCAATTAAGTGTAACTGTTTATTTGCCATTCATCGAGAAAAGAACGCTACTCATTCTTGCCTTTGGTATCCTTAACCTGTGTTTAATTTTCCTAACAAAATCAATTTACCTTCTTCAAAAGCTAAATTTAGTAATTCGAACTTTATTCGGGGTTAGTTGAAAAACCTGATGAAATTTTCAAATTCAATGAATTGAAGAAATCCTATTCTGTTGGTTTATTCAGTTTTTCCAGTAAAATCAATTTTGCCCGTTTCAAGAGGGGAATTTTGGGTTTGGGCTTGGACTTACAACTGGGTCGCAAACATCTGACTTTGAACGGACAAACTCGACTTGAATGCAAAAAATTGAATTATCATTAGATTAGAGTGTGTCCCAAAAACCACTGTCCCATCTTGTTTTTTAATGGCAATGAGTCGGATTGAGACGAGCATCTTCGAGTACTGAGGTCTAGTTATGGCGCGAATAAATTTCTTTTCCCCAAAGAAGGGCTATCACGTTCAGTCAACGTTGGCATTGTAATTAGTATTTGGGCCTCCAAAATCCGAATTTTTACATCTAAATTTAGATAAGAAATCTTTAATAACAAAATCGAGCCTTTTTTCTCCTGAAATGAAAAATTTCTTCTCTTAGAAAAATAACATTTTGTATCTTTTCTTACAAAGGAAGGACGTAGTTTCTTGTTATTCAAAATGAAAAATAGAGCACGTTTTACTCAAAATAAATTTAAAAAATGATTTTTTCTTCTTTTTCTATTAAGAGAGATTATGGTTTTTTTTTCTCGAAAATGAAGTAAGAAAGCACTTCTAAGAAAATGAAGGGAAAATTTTCCTCTCTCTCCTTGAAGAAGGTAGCAATTTTCTCTATCTTCTAAGAAAGTAATAACATTAATTTTGTTTTCATAAAAGAAGAAAGATTTTCTTCTCTTTTCCCCAAAGAGAAAAGACCAGATTATCTCACCGAGGAAAGAAGTCAAACGTTTTTCTTCTGTATTCTCATAACACATTTCTCGTTCTTTGAGAAATAAAACAATTTGTGTAATCACCCTCTAATAAAAGAACCAAATTGTTCTTATTCGGGAATTATAGAGATTATTTTCTTATATTTTCAAAGAAATTATAAAATAAAAAAGATATATTTTTTCTTGGAGAAAAAAAATGCGACTGTTTTCTCCACCTCTTCTTTTGTTCTATATTCCGATGTTATTTTGTATTCTTCAAAAAAATGGAACAATTATTTATTTTCCGAGTTCATCTCATCTAAGACAATTTTCTCATTTTTTTCCGAGGAAGGAAAAGTCTTTCCTTTTCATTTCGTAATTTCAACAGTTTATCTCACTGGCACCTGAACTAGGCTTCAAATAAATCAAATTGACTCAACTTGGATTATTGAGCGAGCCATCTGGATTAGGTTTCTTTCAAGTCATTCATTTTGGAAACTGTCTTGATTTCGTTTGGAACTCAGCAAACCGAAGAACAGCATTCCAGCACTTTGTTCGATTTCCTAATTGAATCACTTTTGCTCATTTAATGAGTTAAATTTATCAGGCTCTAGTCAAACATCAACAAATCCTATAATTTTCGAAATTATTAACACGAAAAATTCATGTTCCGATACATACTTTTTTTAAGTTTCTCAAGATAGTTGAATTGGTCTTCAAAGAAAATCGTGGTTGGATCAATAATCTGACTACATTTTCGAGATCATCCTCCGAAAGAATAACCAATTCTGAATCCATAATCAGTTTTCATAGTTGAGCTAATATTGTTCATTTGAAGGGGTGATATTTGAATTTTGGCACCCTAGTCGGGGTCAGATTTAAAATCAAATCAAATTTTTGAAATCAACGATTTGGAAAAAAATCTTATTCCAATGCCTTATTCAGTTCTCTCGGCAAAGTCAAGTTAACTGCTTTGAAAGAAGAATCGAATTTGGGGCGGCACCATTCGAAGTCGGATCGAAAATCTGATTGCATTTTCGAGCTCGGTGACCCAAAATACTCCTGTTTCGATATTCTTTTAATACGTCTCTTTTTAAAATTCAAAAGTTGGTGTTACGTCCCAGGCCCTTTTTGGAAGGGGGACATTTTTGACTCACCCTCAGTTTTTAAAGATTTGTGTAGTAAATATGGGGGAAGGACCAATTCGTAGTTACGTATATGCTGAGTAAAGGGCTGAACGAAGAAGTTCAAATTTTTGAGTGCTGCCATTACAGATTAATTTGGTCCTCAGGGGGCAGAAATAACCATAAGCAAAGGAAGATACGAAGTTGATCTGAAAAAATTAGCATACGTAACAACGGACATCATATCCCGCGGATTAATTAGCTACATCCGTTTTTCGTAAGCGACATATATATTCGCTGTTGACCTTAAATTTCGCTTTTCATCGATGGCCATGCATCGAGGGATTGTATCTTTTTTTTAAACGCGAATCAAGATAGTGCTCCTTAATCTCTTTGAAATTTACTTTGAATTCCAGCCAATAAAATAGCATCTATGGACCGCGTAACTTCTTCACTCGTTTTTAGCTTTCATTTTCTTAAATCTGGACCAAGAGATAACAAAGCCACGATAACTGTGAAATAAAAAACACGGTACATTAGACACGATTCAAGATTCTAGGGTTCACAATCGTCGTTACTTATGGCGGTCCAGTCGTCTCGGCATTTATTTATCTTTTATTTCGTACTTTTTCCTCGGACCGCGAGTTATATTTTATGTTCACTCAGCAAACTTACCGACCTTGGAGAATACGAATCCCTAATAATTGTACCTTACCATGGCTCTGTCAAATCTCACGATTCTCTTCCTTTTTCTACACTCGTATGATGTCTGAGGCCAGTCACGCCAGTAAACTTCAGCTTTATTGCGAGCTTAGTTGTCCGCCGGTCACGACTAGATTTTTATCTTTACAGGAACGTCGACACAGACCGATCTGCATTTCTCAAGAATGAGATGAGACGTAGCTCACTGGCTTCATAAGCCTCATGATTTTTCTTCCTTCTTGCATCCTGATTTTTCCTTTCACCGACCTTTCGCGCCTCTTTTTTCCCCCTAAAACTGACATAAATTCGTCACTATTATCAACAAGACAGTTATGCTAAATTGAAATGACTATATTTGGTGGTAGAATTTTTGCGATACCCCCCGGAAGGGCAATGAGGTAATTACCCCTTTTAGAGAAGAAATCTTGAGGAATTTAAAATATTTCAAAACTAGCTAACCAGTGAAAAAGTCTTGAGTCAAATAAGTCACTAAGCGTCCAAAGGAATAACAAAAAATTTGAACAAGCGTGGAGGAGTTTTGAGAGACTTGAACACGTTCGCTGAGGGAGCATGAAAGACTTCTAACATCTTCTGTGTCTTAAAATAGTTTTAGAAAGTCTTAACAGTTTTAATGTGTTTTGAAAAGCATTGATCAAGGTAAGAATCCTAATCAAGTCCGCAAGAGTATTAAAGAGCTGTAAGTCTGGATGAGTCGTATAGGGTTTTAAGCAGACTTAGTGAGTCTTGAAAAAAATTTCAAAAGTTAGAAACCATCTCAATGGGTCTCACACAAGTGTAAAAGAACCGTTAAAACTCTTGATTAAGTCCTCAGGAGTCTTGATACAGTAGAAAGGGTTAAAACGTTTTGAGTGAAACTAGAATAGTGAACAAGTTTCAAATAAAAGTCTCACGGAGTCTCAGATAAATCTGAAAGTGTTGTAGAAAGCCTTACATAAGTATAGGAGAGTTCTTAAAAAAGTTTAATCATACCGTGAGGAGCTTTGATCAAGCGTGGAAGAGCCATGAAGTTGTAAATCGGTTTGAAACAGTCTAGACGAGTCTTCAACAAGTCAAAGAGAATTCAAAGATCCTTAAATGGTATTAAAGAGCCTTTCTCGGGGTGTAGAAAAACGGGTCTGAGGGTAGTTAGCATTCCTTCTGATTCCGAAATTGGACGTCTGCGCTATTAAGGTTTTGTTGATGCGTGGTAGTGTAGTGAGTTATTTTGAATCCACACTGAAGATATTTTTGGAGTAGTTGTATACAAAAAAAGAGTCCACGAATACCTTTGTGAGGGGGAGGGGGGATTCGTATCAGCATTTTAATGTATGTTTGGCACGTGTTCTCTTTCAGAGGTCGTGTAAAGCTGTTGTAAAACAAAGTACTCCCCATTTTTTCTTTAATGAATTGAGAATCAGCAGAAGCTTGGTGAAATGACGCAAACCCAAAACTGATCTCTTTTGTTTTTCTCAACAAGCATATGAAATTTCATGCTAACTGCATGATTCTTATGAAATTTTTCATCAATCAGCCGTACTCTAAATGTTTTAGTCATCTCGGTGTCCCAACCATTCTTATGCCTCCTGTACAGTTCTTTCTTTTATTTTTTTGCTGTTGTTGGTGATTTCATACGCCCATCTATAAAATCAACAAAATCAACAGTTTCAGAAAATATTACAGCGTAGTAATGCGCAGCTCGATTAAGTCTCCATTAACTTTTATCTCTGCTTATTTCCAACAAAACTGTAGCCTACATTAGTTTTTAACTGGAAAACAAAACAGAAAATTGGTCAGTAATTAACGGGTCGCGGTAATGATGACGAGAATAAGAGTTTATCACACCTGCGAAGTGAGAAAATATGCGAGTTATACAGACCACCTTCCTTTTCGAGGCTCGTTATTAATTTTCGCAGTAAATTTCTATTTGTATTTCGCTAAGCGGAAAATAATGTTACAAAGGAACATGTATTCGTTAACACATACGAGGAACTTTTGACTATTAACGGGAAAAAGCCTGCGAACTTGTGTGCAAGTATTACCATAGAAAAAGTATGAATAACTATTGTAACGTGACGTCATATAGTGTATACAGGGTTTGGCAAAAAATTTCCCCTACCCCCATATTTTATTTATTGCGAAGACGGATCCTCGTGGAGGCTCCAGGGATATTAAAGTGTTCTGGACTAGTTCATTTTGGGGCGAAAACTTTCTCCTCTCTCGAACAAGAGGACTAAGATGTATCATTCATTTTGGAATTTCTAACAAAAATATTTCGAAAAATTTATCGAAATAGGGATTTCTTAAGTCGATGATTTTGAACGGTAAATCAGATTTTTGATCGGACTCAGACTTGGATTCTAAATTCCACTTTTCGCTCCTGAGGCGCTAAACTGACTATATGAAAAAACCGAACAAAGTATGAAGGATCTATTGTGTCACTGATTCCAAAAATCCTACCGATTTCCGATCCGACCTCAATTTAAATTCCTAAATCCAAATTGCACGCCCTTACAATGATCAGAATTAATCTGACTATGAAAATCGAGTAAAAAATCTGATTGGCTAATTTTTTAAAGTCTTTTATGTCGAAAACCTAATAAGACTTCTGATCTTGAAGAAGCCCAATCGATTTTGCTGACAAATTTGAATGAAGTATAGAGAGCACTGATTCCGATAATCAAATCAGATTTCTAATCCGAGAGGGGGGTTCATTTGATTTGGAAAACCAAACAAACTATCATGATAAGATTTTTATGGTAGTAACATTTAAATTATTTCTTTACATTTCATACCAGATTACACGTGAAGACACGGATTCCAATTTTCAGAATAAAAGTGACAATAATTTTTCAATTTTTTTCCAACTTCTACTGACATTTAAAAACTATATTTACGAACGAGACTAGAAAGTTTGTGAAAGATGGAATTACAAATTTATCGGATAAAATTGAAGTTTTTTTTCCTGAATATCTGACGTTAACTTGACTTGGAACTGTGAAAAAACAATGTAAATGAGTTGCTGTAATTTATTGTTCTTCACGTATTTTCCTTTCAGAAACGTTACACAAGTATGCGTAAGCAATTAAGGAAACTCATAAATTCGACACGGTTTTCTAGAATTTTATTTATCCTAAGTAGCTAATATTATTTTATCCCAAGCGGTCTTCCAATCCTTTATACGGTAGAGGGAGAAGGCTGTTCGATTTTTTCATAATAAATTTGTGATGCTTCTCGTCCCTAAAACTTTCTCATTATTCAACGCGGAAAAGACTTACTTCAAAATAGCCACAATTTTTAAAATTATAATTTTTTAGTAAGAAATTTAGTTGGGCATTCAACTATGATCCTCAAAAATTTCTACTTGACCCACAAATATATCAGAGAAGAGCAGACAAATCAATTTTTTCAATGATTTTCTATTTTGCTTGATACTAACTTGATATTCTGAAACTTATTGTGAATTACTACTTCGGGCCCCAAGCGAGGCCAAAAGTTAAATGTAATGAGGTATTCAAATTCCAGCATCCAAAAATCTTACTTCGATACTATTTCAAATCAACTCAATTTTGTCCATCAATTAGAGTATGACTGTTGATTTCGGAGCTTAATCGCGGCCACATGGAAAATCTAAGACGATATCCATAATTAAAAACCTCCTCCTCAAAGAATGAATCTCCTTCAAAACTTCGTTCACTTTTTTCAAGCTGAAGTATTTCGCGCCTTTTTAAGATTCGGGCCTCGGATCGATTTCCAATGAAAAATTTGCTTCATTATTCCAGAAAAAGAAGTTCCAAAACACCAATATTACGATTAAGTTGATTTCGGCTATTCGGAAACAGTAACTGACTTTGACATTGAAGTCCATATTTAATCTAAATGGAAAAGTCGTTTTCGAGTCGCCTGGGCGGGTATACGTAGCGAAATAAGCGACCCGAAAAACCCCAGACGGACTTGATTCACCTGTCTAGGGACGCCGCGGGGGAAGGTCGCGTTTTCCAGAACTTGTGGCCAGTGTAGTAGCACTGGGGGCGGCGGTCTTGTCAGGGAACACTGGGACACGGGGGTGGGTAGCACTCGGTTGACGGCTTGAGTTAGGTGCTAGCCTCCATTGCGCTTCACGGCCCGCGTTAATGCGTCAACGTTGGGGTGGTCTACTGTCATGCATTGATGACGCCAAGGGCAGGTGATCTGTGGGACTACCTGGGTATGCTCTTGGGCGGCACTCTGGAGGCGACTACCCTCGGTGCTGGGGTCGGAACCTATGTGACTCCATCTCGCCAAATCAACTCAATGGAAGTGAGTGACACCTCGCACTACCAAGTGAGTGGGCTGGGGTGCGGAGGTGGGAAAACTTGAACTGGACTTCAGGGGTACCGCACTCGCTGCTAGGAAAACACGCATTGCACGTGGTAGTTAGCGCTGATCTGATCACTCAGCGCTGGTGGCATACACTGCGGGGTCCACAGCTGACGGATGGAGCAAAGGTGCTGCTGCCACTGCCGGGAACATCGTGCTGCGCGTTAGGCAAGGTTTGTTAGAAAGGCAGAGCAGTATCGGCCAGAGGGGCAGCGGTGGCAGCCTAGATTTTTTTGAGGTGTAGCAAAACTCCATTTTGACAAGAATAAAAAATTGATGATTTTTCGGGGTGTTGCAAAAAATTCAAGGTAATTTCAGGGGCTCCTATCACCAAAATCACCCCTCCCTCCGAAAAAAAGAAAAGTTATTCTTATTTTATTTCAACAGCAAACGAACAAACAAGCGAAAATAAATGTTACAAAACCAGAGACGAAACTTGACTTTCACAAATATTTCTTGAAAACTAGAAATTCACAGACAATTTTTTTTAAATTGGAAATTTGCTAATTTCTTAATCGAAATATTTTTAAGTGAAAAAACAAAACAAAAAAACAAACAAACAAACAAACGCTCTTAGAAAATGAAAAATTCAAATGATCAGTTTCAAAATTTGCCGACTGCCAAATTATTGGGGATGCTCCCCATAGTTTCGATTTTGCACATGCAGATTGGAACCTTATCCGCCAAGCACTCACATTTGCGCACATGAGTACACCCTAGGGGGAGGGTAAGCTGGAAGGATGTTAGGAATACTTATGAGGAATACACAACTTCCTTTACACATTAAAGTGGTCGTTATTTACTCTTGTTGATATTTTTTTCTAAATTTTCTCTGATTCGTTTCGAAATTTGTTCCATTAAAATTAGAAAACCTACCCAGTTTCAGGTAGATCAGATTAGGGGAATCTGGGCCACAAGCTTCTTTTCGTTCTTATGGGAAAAACATATGGAGTTTGACTTTTGTTCCAGACTAAATTTCCCTTTCACCAGGACCAAAGCCCGTAAATTAAACAATAGAACATTCGCTATTGGATTCAACTTGTGACATTAGAAAATAAGTCTTTTGCTTTCAACTTTTAGATTTTAATAAAATGTTCAAGTTTCTCAAATTTCAGGCTCAAGGTCAAAGAGAGAATCTAGTAAAAACAGAATAGTCATTGAAATTCAAGATTTAATGTTTGCTACCGACTTTCAGATCTTCGAAATGTCTTCCAGATTTCAGCTTTGTTTCAACCTTTCAAATAACGGTCGATACTTAGCTTGAAACCTTCGGCTTTTGACTGACTAGTCTCTGACAGAAGTCCAGGGTACTCCATTTTCAGAAACGAAATTTGACTGTCAGTTTGAGGAGGCGGAGAAGAAAAATTTGCCGACAAATATTTTTTTCTAAACTAAGAATTCGCCGACAAAATTTTTAAAAATTTAAAAATTTGCCGATTTTTAATAGAAATATTTTTTAATTGAAAAGGAAATGAACAAATATTCATAAAAAATGAAAGATTCAAAGGAACAGTTTCAAACTTTGCCGACTGCAAAATTATTAGGGGGTGATTGAATCCCTCACTCCCCCTATAGTTTCGCCCCTGAACAAAAACGAACTAGATTGGCGAACATTTAACTGACACATGCATTTGTCGATGATGTCCAGGAACTGAAAGCCTGTGTATTTTGAGATGCGTCATGGCTAACCGTGCGAAAATGCGAGATCAGGTGTTTAATCTTGGATATGATATCGTAGCGGTTAGGATAGGTGGACAAGAATGTTCACCTTTTGGTTTTTACCGTGTACCAGGTTGAATGTACTCTGAATCTTGCCAGATGGACCAGTATTTTAGCCTGCTCATCCTGACGTGCATTAGTATTACAAATATTTAGTGTCACTAATTAGGTCTCAACAACAGCAAAAAAACCGACATTTCTCAAGAATTTTCTGCAGTACATGTAATAATATGCGATGTATTTGTTGTCATTGCATCCTTATTTGAAATTTATTGAAAATTCACAACTGTTTCTCGCATTTCTGTACTTTGGATATTGAATGCTGGAAAACACTCAGCATCGTTGGATTGTTTACTGACGATTTCACCCATATTTTAATCAAAATCTCACCACTTTTAAACTGACACGTTGGGTATGGATGAATGAACCGATAATAAATAGAATAGCCATGGCAGTAAGAGAAAATCTGTTGATTTGAAGTGCAGATGAGTGCATAGTTTGGTAAGAAATAACAATTTTAGTGTTTCAATGTCGCGCGCGTAGGCTCATGACTATGTTACGCGGAGCGCTGGCCGATGGCAACCGCGACGTCTACGGGCGCTCTTGAACATGTGTTTTTTGAAATTCAAGTTCGAGTAGGCACGGGCGAATATTATCCGATTTGGCAGAAATGTTCAGGGGTTCATTTTTACACCCGAAGGAAAGAATTTAGGGAGGGACAAAAAGTATTCGAACATTTTCCTTTTTCGGTACGAATAAGTGGCACATCCGGACTATTAGCACTTAGAGATCTGTGTTTGCCCTGCGTCGGTCCAACTTCTCTAAAAGAAATTATACGGAGGAGGGGATTTGATGGCACATCCTGTACGTATAATACGGTATGTAAGCCTGGATAAACAAACGAGACAACTATATAAATACAGAAAGTGTGTGTCCTGCTGGAAAATAGCTAACGCAAATACAAGCAGATGTCTTTGGTGCTCGTCGCGAAATATACGAAAACGGTTTTTGAGTTATCGGCAGTCGAAGCCGGAGGGGACTGGAGGTAATCTCCGAGGTACTCATGTCGTACAGACACGCAGGGTGCCGGGCAGGACACAAGATACACGTTTCGCATTTCTAGTTTCGCCGCTACTTTTGAGCGAATGCCTAACTTCGTGATTCGGATGTAGAAAATATTACGTGCGGAGTACAAATATGCGAATTGCGAGAGCGTACACTCGATCTGCGAAGAGTTATTTTTAATATACGAACCGAGAGACGTGACGCTTACAGTTGCCGGAAAGGTGACTTTTCGAATTCATTTCCGGCTTTGGCTTCGCGCCGATCGTAATCTGAAATCTACAAAAGTATTCTTTGTCGCATCGAGTTTCAAAATTGAAAGAGGTTTTAGTGTCGCCTATACGAACGCAGTTGCCGCGAGTATAAGCCGAATCGAACGAGGAAAAAAACTAAGAAATAAAACGTTTAAGCGTAATTTCTTTCAATACGACTCGTATCGAACTAATCATAAGACGTTGCCAGTTTTCTTTTATAGGTTTACCGTTTTATTGTACTTCGTTAGAATGTTTACTATTTTCAGCTTTAGAAATTTCGAGCCTGAAGCGAGTGACATGGCGTACCGTACCTCTTCGTCTCTTTATCGCCAATTTTATAATTTTTTCTTATTACAATCGCTCGTCTCAGTCGAGTGTACTCGTGCTGCGTTACGTCGAGTCGCGAACTCACGATCCGCACTCGAAATTTTCGATTATTTTACTCGGTTTTTCATATTTTTGTACACGCGTTTAAAATTAATTACTTAAGTGTTTTCCGAGGACGTTCGCGGCTTGTTTATTGTTTACCTACCTACCTGGAATTATGTACTTGTGTTAACTCGATGCCGGTTCCGCCGGGCGCGCGGCAAAATAAATAAAAGACTAGAACCGCATCTAACCTTACTTGACATTTTGGAAATGGCGCTTGCGGATCCGCAATGAACGAAGGCGGAAGTTTAACTTCGATTTCGTGGCTTCTGGAAAGCGTTCGCTTTCGGTCGAATGACATTAACGTCAACTTTAATTTTGGCGCAAATACTACCGGCGATGAGTAAAATACGTATGACATTCGAAAGAAATAATACTCGCGTTTTTTACTCGCGAACAGCGAGCTCGTCTCGCTAAAAAAACCGCGACACATTACTTCTGATAAACGAAAATTCATCTCGACGGAGCCAGCCCGACCTGCCTCCCCCCCCCCATTGTAGAGCGATATCAAGTTTTGATTGTCATTGTCTCCCTTTCCTGTTTTTTGTTCTTTCTTCGATTTCATTTTCACGAACACTCTTCAATCGTGCAGGTGCTTCGCACTGTTTTTGTACCAGTAACCCGATTGACGAAAGATTCAATCCAGTTGCACCGGAACCAGGAGCGGGGGGGGGGGAAGTTGACTTCACATTCGTTAATGTGCGGAAGCAGTAGGATCATTTCGCCCCTCCCTTGTATCCAAAGGAAATTTTGTAAGAATGAAATTTCACTTACAGGAAATGGTACGTGACAGAGCTGACCGGCAAGTGACAAATAGCCTATCTTTATAAGAAAAACTAGTAATAGACCGAGTTCTACAGATCTTAATTTGAACAAAAAGTTATTAAATCAAATATGGCTACTTCTTCAAACACACTAAATGTCGTAGTGGACAATTTGGAATTTTTACAATGTCATTTCTAAAAATTTTTCTAAATTAAGATTTTAGTATACAGGGTGTCCGAGTTTCGGTTGCTAAGCGGGGAGGAATGAATAGTATTTGAATAGACAAAGCAAAAGTGTTATTATCACCTTTTGCCCAATCACAAAATTGAAGGCGCAGCATCTTTGTAAAAATCGAAAAATTCACTAATTTTGACCTATTACAAAAATCACGAGTAATGATGTTGCCCAGTCTACAATGATGCCACGGTACAGCACTCACTTAGAGTAACAAAACAAGTTATTACGATGTCCGGCCTGCTCTGAAAATTTAAGCAGGTAAATGGCATCCAAAATTCAGAAATTTCTATTTTTTTACAAAATTGTGCAAAAAGCCTACTTTCACTGAATCCCAACATGAATAACCAAAGGCCGGCGTACAGTTCTCATTATCAAAACTGGTAGCCCTGATTCAGATGAACAAAAAATCATACCACTATCTCCTTCCAGTTTTCAGAATTTAAAAAGTTAAGACGCGTTGAAGTACTTTCAAATTTCAAAAAAAAAAAAAACAGAAAATTTAACTCGCCCTAAAAATTAAACTGTTAGGGGGAATGCTATTTGGTTTCTAGGCTCCGCTCAAAAGTAAGTTTCCCGAAATTCGTAGGCAGAAACAAAAATTTGTATTCCAGTGCCTATTTTATGGTGGTTAGACAACTAGTTCAACAGATGGAGTCTTCATGTAACGCCAGTCATTCATTCAGGCATAACGACTATTGAAAGTTACAATAAATTAGAAGCGTTTGTTATTTTTCTTTTTTTTCTTTTTCTTCTTTGATCATAAGGTTCATTTTTCGATCATTTCAGAAGCTTCATGAACTTCAACGCGACATAACTTTTTAAATTCTAAAAACTGGAAGGAGATAGTGGTATGATTTTTTGTTCATCTGAATCAGGGCTACCAGTTTTGATAATGAGAAACGCCGGCCTTTGGTTATTCATGTTGGGGTTCAGTAAAAGTAGGCTTTTTGCACAATTTTGTAAAAAATTGAAATTTCTGAATTTTGGATGCCATTTACCTGCTTAAATTTTCAGAGCAGGCCGGATATCGTAATAACTTGTTTTGTTACTCTAAGTGAGTGCTGTAACATGGCATTATTGTAGACTAGGCAACATCATTACTAGTGATTTTTATAATGGGTCAAAATTGGTGAATTTTTCGATTTTTACAAAGATGCGACGCCCTCAATTTTGTGATTAGGCAAAAGGTGATAATAATACTTTTGCTTTGTCTACTCAAGTGCTATTCATTCCGCCTCGCTTAGCAACCGAAACTCGGACACCCTGTATATATGAAGTACTACACATTTTTTTAATTTATTTTTTATTTATTGCTCTTGTACTCGGTTGGACAACGAATCTTAACTATTACTATAACATAACATTTAGTATTTAGGTAAGTGGAGATCCACTTGTCCCTCACCCAGTAACACATTTCTGTGTATGAGCTTCGATCAAGCCAATCCAAAGTTTTCTGTTTTTGGCTTTTTGAGGCCAGCTTGGCCCGGCCACTGCGACTACTCCGTCAGCCCATCTCAGTGGAGGTCTGCCCACTTTGCGCTTGCCTCTTCTAGGATGCCAAAACGTGGAGATCTTACTCCATCTGTCCTCAGGCTGCCTTGCCACATGCCCTGCATATTTAAGTTTTAAATTTGGTATTTTTTTAACTACCCTTTTTGCATTTGTTTTAGTAAAAATATCTGAAATATTGATTTTGTCTTGAATTTTAATACCCAAAATATTCCTTAACATTGCGTTTTGCGTTATTCCTATTTTTTGTATTTGCTTTTTTGTGCACGCCCAAGTTTGCGCCCCATAGGTTAGGACCGGATAAATAGTACTTTCCAAAATTTTAATTTTAGATTTTAGTTTCAGATTACCTTTGAGAATGGCTTTTTGGGCCCAAAAGGTTCTCCAAGCCTTAGCTTTCCTCACTTTAATTTCATTTTTAGTACGATTTTCAAGTGTCATATTCTGGCCTAAATATGTGTATTCTTCAGTAATTTCAATGATATTGTTTTCAATTTTGATTTCCTCGAAATTGTTGATATTTGTCATGATTTTAGTTTTACCAAAGTTTATTGAAAGACCCCACTTTTTGCTCTCTCTCGCTAGGTCAGTTGCCATAGCTTTTAGTTCTTCGTTATTTTTACCAATTAGCACTATGTCGTCAGCAAAGCGCAGATTGTTCAAGTATTTAATTTTTCCAAAGAAGTGGTTTTTCTCCATGTTGATACCCATCCCTTCCCAGTCAAATTTTCAAAAGACTTCTTCGAGCACTGCATTAAATATATTGGGTGATAGCGGATCGCCCTGTTTAACCCCCCTCCTGATTTTGAATTTTTCTGTGTTACCTTCCAACCCAATTATTGCTTCTGATTTGGAGTAGAGTTTTTTCAGGACTTGAATGATATTATGAGGAACCCCTTGGTTATTCAGAGCTAGCCAAATTTTATCGTGAAATAACGAATCGAATGCTTTATTAAAATCCACAAACATAATTGCTACTTTTTGTTGGAATTCCCTAGCTTTTTCAAAAATTTGACTTAGTGTATGAATATGGTCAATGGTGCTGCAATTTTTCCTAAAACCAGCCTGTTCGGCAGGTTGCTGTGAATCTAGAATCTGATAGATTTTATTTTTGAGAATTTTCATAAAAAGTTTGCAAATATTGGACGAGAGGCTTATGGGCCGATAATTGTTAATATCTGACCTGTCACCTTTTTTATGAAGGAGTATAATTTCAGAGAAATGCCATTGCTCTGGCGCAAGACCCAGCGAGAGAGTGCAGTTAAATATTGACGTTAGCGGAAAAATGAGAGCTTTTTTGAATGTTTTTAGTGTTGAATTTTCTACTTTATCTGGCCCTGGTGCACAATTGGATTTTAAAGAGGTAATTGCTCCGTCGACATCCCTCCCCTGAATTTTTGGACTGACGACTGGGTCTCCGCAGTGACCAGCCTCACTTTCCTCCTCCTCAACTCTGTTGTCATCATACAATTTTTTATAAAATTTTGTTGCCGTTTTAGCAATTGTACTTCTATCATAAACTAGTTCGCCTCTCTCATTTTTAACTTTGGGAAGAAGCCATTTGCCTTTGGCTAGTGCTTTCCTAGTCTGTCTAGTTGACCAGGTATATATGAAGTACTGCACATACGTGGTTTTTATTCAACATGAGAACTCTTGAGGGGGCAGGGGTGCATAACCTGTCCATTACAAAGCAAATGTTGACCACTACAATTGAATGATAAGTAATTTCAACAATAATGTTGGCTGAAAGCTGTAGGCCCAGTGACGGATAGGCCTATCGGGACGTCGGGAGCTTCCCGATGCGCCCCTTCGGGAAAACCAGCCGCATCAACCTTAATTAAAACTCATTAGGTACTGCAAGTCGACGGAATATTCCAACTTGCGAGAAACACGGCACTTTATGCGCTGATTTTACTTGCCTTGATCCAAGAAATTTTGATTTCGTCGCAAAGAGCTTTCCAGAAAATGCCTTAGCAAAAATACACTCCATGATTGCACTATTTGTTCCGAATGAGTTGACCCTTCAAATTTTGCAACTGGAACTAAAATATTTTAGTTCTAAATGGAAGTCTTTGAAGAAGAACATCGTGACCTTTTATAAAGAACACAATGAGAAATTTGAAAAATTTAATGATGAATTTGAATTTGGTCACGAGAAGATAGATAGATGCTTGTCTGTATAAACTTCTTATACAGTACAATTTATATTGCCATTCATTTCCAGGTCTTGAAATATGCTACAGACTTCTCCTGACACTTTCTGTAAAACGCAAGTGGCATGCGAAAATAGTTTTTCTAAATTGAAGATTATAAAAACTAGGTAGCCTAATCGTTTGACAGAAGAACTTCTCGATGCTTTCATGCTCATGTCCTACGAGAGGGATATCCTAATAACATTAGATAATGAGGAGATAAGTGACCTTGTTGTTCAGAAAAGTAAATTTTTAACTAAATTATTCATTTAATAATGTTAACATAAAAACCATTATGTATCTTGACTATCAAGTATCAACTCAAGTTATCTACACATTACTATTATCACTCTTATTTTCTAAAAAGGTGAAGCATTCAATTTTTTTATTACCACTAATTTAGAATTATTTTCATTTTTCCACCTTTGTTTTTCTATTATAATCTACTTTATTGTTTATTTGAACTTTCTTACTTTCATGATTATAAACTCAAGTTACTCACTATTCAGTGACGAAACTTGACTTTCAGTTGAGAGGGAGAGGACGTGCAGAAAGGAAAATTTGCCGACAAACATTTTTTTTTAATTTGAAAATTTCCGAATTTTTAATTAAAATACTTTTAATTGAAAAAAATAAAAATAAACAAACAAACAAACAAACGTTCTTAGAAAATGAAAAATTCAAATGAACAGCTTCAAAATTTGCTGACTGCCAAATTATTGGGAGTGTTTACCCATCTCCCCGTAGTTTCGTCCCTGCAAATATAGATTGGGACCTTATCCCCAAGCACCCACATATGCGCACATGAACATACACTAGTCTGGAAGGGTAAGCTGGAAGGATGTTGAGAATACTCGAGAGAAATATACAACTTAGGAATACTTGAGAAGAACACGCAACTTCCTTTACAGATTTGTGTAGTGGGACGTATGGCGATGCACACATGCCAAAGTGGCCCCTAAGACATCGCACCCTCGGCCCCCAAAACTAACCTTTTGAGTATCGCATCAGTGGCCTTACGGTGGTCGTTATTTACTCTCGGTGATATTTTTCTCTAAATTTCCTCTGCTCTAATAAAATCAAAAAAAAAAAAAAACTACAAAGTTTTAGGTCGATTGGATTAGGGGACTTCGTGTCACAAGCTCCCTTTCGTTCTTATGGGAAAAACCCATGGAGTTTTGACTTTTGTTCCAGACTAAATACTAAATAATTTTCCTCCTATATTTACCAGGACCAAAGCCCGTAAATTAAACAATGGAGCATTTGCTATCGGATTCAGCCTGTGACCTTGGAAAATAAGTCTTTTGCTTTCAAATTTTGGATTTTAATAAAATGTTCAACTTTCTCAAATTTCAAGCTCTAGGTCAAACAGAGAATCTAGTAAAAACAGGATAGTCATTGAAATTCGAAATTCAACATTTGCTACCGACTTTCAAATTCTTGAAATGCCTTCCACATTTCAGCTATGTTTCAACATTTCAAATAACGTTCGATACTTAGCTTGAAACCTTGGACTTTTGACTGACTAGTCTCTGACAGGAGTCCAGGATACTCCATTTTCAGAAACTAAATTTGACTTTCAGTTTGGGGAGGGGCAGAAGAATTTGCCGACAAATATTTTTTGAAAACTAAGAATTCCCCGCAAAACTTTTAAAAAATTAAAAATTTGCCGATTTTGTAATCGAAATATTTTTCAATTGAAAAAAAATAAACAAACAAACAAACATTCATAAAAAATTAAAAATTGAAATAAACAGTTCCAAAATTTGCTGACTGCCAAATTATTGGGAGGGGGGTCGACCCCCAAACCCCCTTATAGTTTTCCTCCGGTCATCATTATTGGATATTTTTAAAGAATATGATGCATTCGATTTATATTCCCATAATATAATATTACTTTAATTTTTTCTACAATATCTTCATTATTAATTCGAAATTTCTTCCTTGAATTAGGTGTATGTAATATACGTGGCAAGTTAAAGGAGGGACCCGGGAAATTTGAAAAAAAAAATTTTGGCGTCCCTCAGATACTTTTTTTCCGAACACAGAAAAAACGCTTATCCGTCACTGTGTGTAGGCCTGCAGATTCATAGTTGTTTCTCCGGACTTATACTTATGAATTTCCTTCGTAGTGAAGGGACGCCCTAATATGTGCACAACCAAAGATGATTATCCTTGTATACAACTACTCACTCTCTTGCAGACCCTGCTTATTGTATTTTAAATTCCGGTGGGGGGGGGGGGGCGTGAGCAGTTGATTTTAGGCAGTAAAGAGGCGTGATAAAAAAAAGTTTGTGAACCCCTGTTCCAGAGAGTAACTGAACATTCATCGGGGTCTTCGTTGTTTCCGAACTTGTATAGAAGATCGAAGAGTGCACGTCTGGCTGGACAATTTTTCGGTTTAACCGTGCCCACTGATATGCAAGTGACCACGGGCGTTAGGAAACTGAGGGCACATTTGCGGAAGAGACGCAGTTGACACAGTCAGGATTCCTCACCCTTGACTAATTCTGCGCTAGGTCGGCCGCACTGTTGACGAATTGGCCTACCGGCAACCTCTCTCGCAACGTATGGTCCTTCTTTATCACGGAATTTGTTGTTTCAGTGCCGTTGTTGGTTGAGGGGAAACTAAGTGCTGCGCCCTCAAACCACAACAAATTCTTCTCCAGCCATTGTTTTCGGAAATATTGAATGAATTCAGCAATTTCGGGGTCAAATATTTGCCACTCTTTAAGGAAAAGTTCCGCAACAGTACAGAATGACTGTACGTCGGGGCATTCTTCAAGGGCGTGCATGTCAACTTTCAGTTTGGCCTTTACTCCATCCTTCTGTAGTCTTTTCAAATATTTTTATACATTTTGGAGTACGAGGAAAAAACACGTGAGGAGAACACGTTTTGAAAGCCTATTGTGATGGCCTCACTGGCATCTGCCAGTAGTATAGACGGCTTCCATTGCGAGTCGAAATTCTTTAGGCTTTGGAAGATGAAGGAAAAGTCGTCGGTGGTTAATCCGTTGCAAACGGCAAGGATTGTCCCAATGACCTGACGAGGAAGCCACACCGGTTTAATTTGTATGTGACGTCAATCTGGACCTTGGTAGACTGCTGTAGATTGGCTAGTAACCTGCGTGTTGCTAGTAAAATTCTTTCGTACTGCTCGTTGGAATTGGCAGATTCTGCATGAACGAAGTAGTTTATAAAAAATGGTTCATCGTGATCCTCCGGAACAATGTTCCGCGCTTGCCACCGTTCCCACAATTCATTCGCCGACACAGACGAAGGTCCATACTTCTTCTTGCGTAGCTGCACCAAATAACTTTCAAGTTTGGATTTTGGCGGTTCTTCCATCTTCTTGTCTTTGATCAGGGTCAACAGTGCCTTCGGCTTGTGAATCCTGTCGGCGAATTTCTCATCAATGAACTGCTTCATATCTATGGATATACCTCTCACTTGATGAGTACTATGGTTAGCATGTTCGCGATCTGTTCGAAACAATGAGACTTGTTGGCTGTCGGCGTAATATAGCAGGTATGCACCAACAGGACACTCGTTCACTTTGTACGTCCCTCCAACCCAACGGTATTTGACTTTAAAGCCTTCCTGAGAATATGTCGACGATGAATTCTTCCACGTCAGCTGCTTTTCACTGCCTCCTCGGCTTCCGTTGCAGATTCGAAGTCCCCGACTTTCCTTCACTATCGGTTCTCATTTTGTCGTCTCTTTGGCGGAGGTTCATAATCCTCTTCAGTCGAATCGCTAGACTCACTCATGTCACAAGAATCTTTCACGTAATTCGCGTCCGTAATTACCGTTCTTAACAGATCTATTCTCATGAATCTACTCCCTCTCGACTCACATTACATTGCGAGATGCAATGACATTCATGAAAATTCTTGCAACGCGCCTGGTGAATAAAATAACATGGCGCAAAAGTTTGAAGGGGTGACAGGAACTTTCGCTTTCCGCAGTCGTTTTTGTCGCGCATCACTAGAAAACTGTCGGGGGCCGCTTCGTCGTGCAATTTGGCGGATTTGTCGTTTTTACTGAAAAATTGCCGTTCAGTGTGGATGTCGCTCAAACAATTTCTCTCGATATGCAAGATAATATTCCTCAAAAAGAATTCCTCTTTCTGTTTTGTAGCGAATCTCAGCCAAACAGAACTTTTTGATACAACAAGAACTCCGAAAACAAGTTCGTATAACAGACGAAGTATAAGTATCTCTGAAAACCGAAAATGGACCACAAATCTCCGGTGAATCGAGTTAAAACACATTCTCCTTTCATTACAATGTTGCCCTCTACACATTACCTATTTGTAGAGCTAATATGGCGCAAAACACATTAAGTTAAGCAACCGCGCACCTATTGCACTGTAAGCCTAACATGTTCTTATTTTTAACGTGATTACAGTTGACGCAAACGAAGCATGTGGCGTGCCCCAATTTTCTCGTCTACTCCTCTACACATCATCGTAATCAACGCTCACTGACAATGATAAGAACGACGAGATTACATCGACATGAATTCGATCTTCTGCCTCCGGATGCCGGAGAACTGATCTCGGTAATGGTGGAGTTTCTCGAAAACTCGTCGAACGTCGAACACAATCCGCCGTCGATTACCGAGCACTCAGCTTCATCATACCGCGAGCTAAAATTTCCGGATTTATTCAATTTTAGTTTGCCGGAGGCGATCGACATTATAATCGAGCACAAGAAGAAGATCGACCGCGTGTTTCTGCCTCACGTCGAGGCCTTATTAATCGTCTCGTACGCGGCGCTCATGTCGTGGGGCCTTATATCAAATTGTTTGCTCTGCTACATCGTCACTCGCCAGTGCGCCCGAAAGACGATGACGAATAACGGGCCGTCGCCTAGAAATTTATACATCGTAAATTTGGCCGTCGCCGATGTATTACTCTGTGTGATATGCATGCCGTTCACCTTGCTGTCGTTGCTGAAACGAAGGTGGACCCTCGGCCCAGTCATGTGTAAATTAGTTCCGATTATTCAAGGATCGAATATAATGGTCTCCTCTGGCACTATAACCGCCATCGCCTTCGACAGGTAAGAGCAATGAGTGCTTATCCATTTCTTTCTTCTTCTTTTTTTCGTCCTCATTTTTTTCTCGGCTTCGATGTACTGAAGTACGAACAGTTAGTTCATTCGCAATGTCGGTGGATGGTGAAGTACAGTTTAGGCATCTTTTCTCATGTCACCCAGATTAGTCTACGCAATATTTAGAAAATGTGTTTTGAAAAAAAAGGGGGGAAAGAGCGAAAATCTGCTGAAAATTCTTGAGGACGTAGCCTAACTAACATACTGAAAGTTTCCACCCCAACACTTTCTATTATTTTTCTAGAGGGTTCAACCCCCAATTTTTCAAAAAGTTCGTGTACTATGGAATATTAAAAAAAAAAATTCAGCCAAAAAGTATTCTACACCAGATTTTCTATAAAATAGTCTCTTGTATTTTTATTGCATCTACCCAAGGAATGCGACAAATGAGGGGGACAGAGGAGGGTTTCAAATGATCCTAATAAATAGCACAGTTTACCACTTGCCTTATGGAGAGAAAAGCAGTTTTTTGAGCTTTTTCTCTTTTGAGAATGATAGGAGTTCAAATTTCCTTTGCAATCAACTCTGTACCTACGTAGCTTTCCATCTTTTGGAATTTTTTGTCGCTCCTCGCCCTCCTCCCTCTCGTCGAATAGGGTGGATTTGTGTCTTCATGGTTAGGACAAACAGAATTTTAGGTGAAGTTTTCGAGGATACAAAGAAATCGCTGAAACATCGCATGGTGTCCATTCTCTGGAAAACCTAGAAAAGTCACAAAATTTTGTCTGTTTGGAAAAATCAGGGAATTTTGGAAATTTCAGCATTTTTCACCTAAAAGTCGTGGAATTTTGTAAAAAAAAATCCACTGCGAAATTCTGTAGTATTTCAAACAGATTTTACCCTACTTCTTATTTATAAAATTTTTTCTTCGCTTCGATTAGGCTATTAGGACAAGGACGTGGGTAATACAACCCCCTCCCCTATCTCAGTAGTACAGAGTGTGTTAGTGTGATGAAATCGTTTTCATGGCATTTGTTTGGCATCTACATCTTTCTATTAAGGCGGCTGTACACTTCACGTATCTCGTATTTCGTGACTGAAACATATTTCGAAAAGCGAATCATTCCCTATAGGACACTTCTTCCAATGTCAGCTGTTTCGTGTTTCATGTTTTCCATCTTATCCTGTTCGCGAGAATCCGAAAATCGGCGCGAAAAGATGCGAAAATGAAAAATTACTCAGTCTAGCTCCTCTCCCCAGTGTACAGAATTTTTTGAGAAAGTCGAAATGAAACGAAAATTTGAAAACCAATTCATTCACCTTCTGGAACATCCTACCATCGGGTTTTTCTTCAGTTCCCCTCTCCTTCGCAAATGTAGATCAGGGTGAATGAAAGGGACCTCTGAAATTGTGGTAAAAGAGTAACTAATCCACAAAATTCCCAAAGATCGCATAATAATTATCGCGTTACGGAAGAGTCCACTGTTTTCAAATGCATATGACTTTATATTGTACCTAGATACTCTTAAATTGAAGCTTCTTCCGCCTCTGGTGCCATAATTTTCCAGATCGTAACCATAGCATTTGTCGTTAGATATGCTGCAACTTTTTCACCTTGGTTCCAGAATTCATTTTTATAGTTATTTTCCCTCTCCCTAAACCATTTAGGCTTCACGAGGGAGGGGCTAATTCCGGTTACTCTAGTTTTCCCCAAGTTCCAAATTCTTTACGAGATTCTAAAGTCAATTTGTTGGACAGGATAGCCAACCAAGCTCTGAGTCGCTGATTTCGAATATCGCTTCAGATATTTTTATCCAACCCCTTCCAGAGTACTGTCGTAATACGAATTCAGCCTGTCCGGCGAAAAATTGCACGAAGTATCGAAATAGGGGTGGTTTTGTGTCGCTGATTTCGAATATCGCTTCCAATTTTTAATCTGGACCAAATTTAAGCTCCTGTGCTTTTTCAGTTGAGAAATTTTTACGACGTTATTTTTTATTAGCAACACTTTGAATAAATAAGACTGTATTTTACCCTATTCGGTGACTTTAATTAGAAAGGGTGAATTTCGAGTCAACCGTTGCTTACTGTCCTACGCTCTTGCTACCTCATGGATCGTACCAGGAGGGACAGGATCCAAAAATTACTCCTAAAATCGAATGCAGCGACCTTGGAAACCTATAAACAATTTTCGAATTTTATTCTTCCCCCCTCTTTCACGGTCGGCATTAAGCCAAACGAAAAAAAATCTATGACGTTGCTAATTGAATCGGTTAGAACCAAAGGGAGTTAAGTCCACTTTTGTCGTTTTTGTTTTTTCACGGATTATGGGGTATTGAAGTATCGCGGATCTGCTGGTGTGGTCAAAATTTCGTGAAACAGCTGGGAAAGTGCTTTTGGGCAACATCGCTTTCTTTCATTTTTTTTTTTAATAAATTTTTTTCAAAAAATGGATTTTTTTCCGGAAATTGTTTGAGAATGGTGTATTTTAGTGTAAAAAATAGAAATAAATAAAAAATTCCGGCCCACTCCCGGCCTTTTGCATTTTTATACCTGAAAAGTGCTATTTTCATAAATGAAATCGAAATTTTCCAATACAGCTTCAGAACTTTTTTTCTTACGAGCAAGGATTTTGCTCGATTAGAATGGAACCAAGACTAAAGTGACCCCTTTATGTCTGGCTACAAGAGGGGGGAGGGCAATTTTGAGTCGTAAAACTGCTCAAAAGCGGTTAATTCCAAAAACTTTGAGGCCCCTCCGCTCCGGTCCAGACCGGGCCTAATAGTTGTCTCTTGTAGACCCTCTACCACCACCCTGAAGGACGTATATTCCACGATTTTCGAAATTTCAATGAAACAGTTTTTTTCGTTTCCTGAAAAGTGCGATTTTTTGGACATAACCCCATTTAGTTCTAACCAATTCAATTGACATCGCACCACGCTGCATCCCATAGAGCGCGTTTTCATTTCCATCATTAAATTTTTACACCCTCACTGCCACAGCTTCATAAGCACACAGTAGTAAAAAAAGGTTTGTGGAGTGATTGACGATGTTCGAAAAAATTAAACCCCCCTCCCCCTTTGCACGTATAATTTGTATTTGAAGTGTCTGGAAAACTAGAAAAATTGGCTCGGAAACCCTGGAAAAGTCAGGGAAAATCATTTCCGAACAAGAATAGACACCCTGCATCGGTTATGAAGTAATCGAAGACGTCAAATTCAATTTTGATATCAGTTTGCCTTTATAGTCTACATAGAGCACCGTGGCGCTAGACTCGGAAGCAAAGGTCAAACAGTATACAAATTACAAACGAATGTCACTAGTCCTGGGTCAAAATTCCAATTATGAAAGGGCCCTCGGCTCCCAGATCTGCCCTAAAAGCTATAAATGAACACGGGCTGATGTACAAATGGAGTAAAAACGAATGCTACTTGTACGGGGTCAAAATTACATTTACGGGAGGCTCTCGTTTCCCCAGCCTCCAGATTGACCATTAGCTATAGATGAACAGGAATGAAAGGATGCCCTGTACAAACGAAATACAAACGATTGAGGTATGTTCGAAGGTGAAATTCAAAACTTTTTTGAGGAGAGAAATTTTTTTATCCAAAAAGAAGCTAGACACTTTCACTTGAAATTCTTCGTTTACTTAGCATTGATCCCACTTCGCGTTCAGAAAAAGAGGTGGTGAAATGTATTGTTAGTCACTAGGGCCAGGACTTTTAAGCAAACCCCTTTCTTTTTTCAGTTTAGCCTATTCGGTTTATTGAGATCTTTTTAGACGAATTGGGAAATTTTGAAAACAATGAGTTAATTTCGTTGGGTTAGTGTGAGAAGATTATCTACAAGATACCACACGGTAAATGATAAAAGATTGCCTCAGTTCGACAGGAAACGTAAAAAACAAAATGGGTTAAAAATACACTACGAACAAAATTCATCATATGAAAAGGTTTAACAAAAGAAAAGTTGAATGTTCTCATCTTTGAAATGTATTCCTAGTTGAATGTAGTTGACCCCAATTTTTAACAGATTCGTCCTGGTTGCTTCAAAACCTTTAAACCCCTCTCCTGTAAAATTTGTTTTTTTGCAGATAGCATCTTTTCATACTAACCCAACGATTTTTAAAAGGCCTTTTTTGGACTATTTTCCCATAAAAATGACATTTTCGCCTATATTTGATGGTTTCAGAGACTTTTTGAGACTATTACGGGTAGAAATCCAAATTTCGAGACTGATCTGTCAATTTTCAATTTCTGAACAAACATTTTTTAAATCCATTTTACTTAAAAAAAAAATAATAAATAAAAATCGTAACAACCTTCTTATTTGTTGCAACAAAATGTTTCGATTCAAAATTGTTACGTTGTACCCATAGTTTAGGAGAAATAGAAATATAAAAGTTAGGTTCAGTTTTCCAAGACTTTTAATTTGATACCCATAAAGCCACAGGTTTATAGGAACTTTTTGAGACTATATATTACATTCCTTGAGACTATTTCATTTTTACAGGAATTTTTTATAGACTATTTTGGTCTCGTTAAAGACTTTTAATACGGCCTTTTTTTGAATTTTTAGTGCCTGAAAATCGGGGCCCTGCGTAATTAACATTTGTGTGAATTAGAATAGAAGACTCAATTCTCCGTAAATTATAAATCATGTAGCTCAATAATCAGCAACGTTGTAAGTTGAATAATAACGTCGGGCCGAATAACTAGTTATGATTTTGTCTTATTGATCTTTAGTAAATTTTTTTGTTTTAATTTGTTTAGTTTTGTGTCCCCGAGTAACTTAGGTCATATCTTGTACTGTTCCTGATTTGTTTTTTATTTTGGTACTTTTCATATTTAGTTTTTGATTTTTGTATTCATAGTTGATTTTCTTGAAGATCCTTTTCGTTCTGAGAAGATTTGACTTTGCGGTAAAAAAAAAAAAAACGAAGGAGACTAATTCGTGAAACACCATATGAAGCTGACAGATAGATAACTCGTTTACTAGTTTCCCAGCTTACCAGTTACCATATCCTCCAATCCCATCTCCTTCAAAATAAAATTTGTATTTGCGACGTTGGTCAGTTTTTTAACTGTGGGGAGAATGTCAAATTGCTGGTTCAAATAGGGGTCCAGATCAAAAATCTGATGCAGCATTTAAATTTACCTCCCCCCTCCTTTAAAAAGGAATGAGTAATTTATTCCATTTTTCAAGCGAAATTAATTTGATTATTCTTGGTTCTGAAACTTGAACTTTTGGGCCCAAATCGGGGTCGGATCACAAAATTTGATAAGATATTCAAAATCAGGGATTTAAGAAATCAATATTTTGATATTCGGTACCTTTCTATTTAGGATTCCAAAGTTAGGCTAAGTTCTAGCCCCCATTTTGGAAGACAGAAATTTTTTACCAGTAAAGAAATTAACCTTTTCAATTAAGAATCCAATTTCGTCCCATGAAAAGATCAGACTTCGTGATTAAGAAAAAAAAGGGGGGGCAATTTTTGAAACACCCATATACACTGAACATACATTAATAGAAGGTTTATAGAAAAAACTGCAGAATTTTTGATATTTTTCTGTATTGGTGACTTGTGCAACTAGAAAAGACACTTTCCGATACCCGTACATATCTACCTAGGGGAAATTTTCTTTCCACCCCTATAGTACAGCACCGGTAAAGTTATGTCTGTTCGTGTCTCATTTCTTTTAGATGGTATTTCAATAGCGGCAATTTTTCAACTTTTGTAAGAGCAGTTCATGAATTGACATACTTGGTGGGTTTCGAAGTCACTGAATCCAGTTTTGGCATTACTTTGATAGTAAATTCGACATTATGGCATTAGATCAGTACAATTTTGTCCATAATGGATGGAAAGTAGATGGGAAGCTGGATTTTCGCTCAGGTCATCTGCCTGAACTCAAAGATACGATTTCGTTCCGGCCACGTTTCGGTGACCAGAAGGGAAAAAATTTCAAAAAATACCTTTAAACTCCCACAACGGTTTACTATTCTGGACGCCTTTTAAAACAATAAAACTTATTTTTCCAGTTGTAAACATCAAACAATTGACGTATTTTTATCGTTTTTCGAAAGACTACAGTTTTGCTCCTGCTAGTACCCCGACCGAATCCGAAAAAAACAACAAAAAACTATTCGACGCCGCTGATTGGTTTGCGTCAAACATTATGAAACTCTGAAAAGTTACCGCTCGTATGACGCGAGTGCAAGGAAAGCCCATCACATATTTACGGCTTTTGCGTACGCAATTTATTCGACGTGTACTCGCGATTTCCTTGTGGGACTGTATGTCGACATCGCTTTTCGTGCATGTGAAATTAAACCAACGTCGAATGCCGCAAATGTCGCATGCTGACATTTAATCACGTTATTCCGTTTTTGCACTATACTCGATGACGACTTACCGTTAATACAGTTCGCAACATCCTGAATTTCCAACCGTCAGCTTTTCGTCATCTGATGGGAGTCGAGAGTACAAACTTCAATTACTATGAAAAGCCTATTACACGAGGTACTCCAGTAAGAGTGGGTGTGTCTTAATGTTTTGTCTTCAGAAAGGTTCTAGTCAAGTCAAATTAGGTAAAGAACTTTTACGCAGCTAAAGTGCCTTGGAAAAGCTGATTTAAAAGAAAAAAAATTAATCCAATTACTTGACTGTTTCTAATTAATACAATTAACCAATTGTTTTTAATTAATCTAATTATTCCATTGTTTTTGATTATTTCGATAATTGGTTGTTTTCAACTAATCAAATTAGTTATTTACTTTTACTTAAGTAATTGTTTTAATTAATCAACTGTTTTGATTAATTCACTATTTTTAATTTATTTATTTAATCGGCAGTTTTTTAATTAATTTGACAGAACTTGTTTTTTTACTAAAAGCCCACAAGTCCATTATTTTCAATTAATTCAATCAGTGAATTGTATTTCATTAATCAATCAGTTATTTTCATTAATTGATTCTTTTTGATCAGTTGATTACTTTCAATATTATTCGATTGATTTAGATTGATCCATGGTTGTAGGCAGGGTTGGCAAGTGAAATACATATTACATATAGTACATGCTAATTCTACATATATAAAATAGTTGATGTAAAATAACTTTTTATTTTACAATTTACATGTAAAACGTGAAATTAATGTAAAATGAATCAAAATGGGTAAAGAAAAATTGGAATTTAATTTTTCAATTAAAATTTTTTAAACTTGCACACAACTGGAACTACAGTCAAAAATGGTCGTGTCTTTTATCATTCAATTTCATAATTTATACTCCTCAAATTCACAATAGGTAACTCATAAGAAAGGAGAGTGTTTTATATTGAATCACAAAAGACAAGAAAACAATTTTTAAGAAATTAAGCAATTCAGAGCAAGACAAATTTTAACATTTTTCGCAAAACTTTTTAAAATTTAAACTTGACATTAAAAATTTTTAAAGAACAAAAACTAATTATTAATAAATCTTATAAATTCTATTTAAAAAAAAATCAAGTTACGAGTCAAACTCATCGGACTTTGTGAGATCAGCAATTTCTACTTAAACTACTCTACTTGTTTTATTTTACCGTCAAAATTTAATTAATTTCATCTCAATTATTTATTTCATAATTCCTTTTCAATTTTTCATTCTCATTTCTTATCATATCATTATCATCTATCAATCATCAATTTATCATATTTTTTTCGCATTTCACATCGATTTTACATTTTACATGTAAAATGCCAACCCTGGTTGCAGGTTCACCAATTTTTTTCGATCAGTTGATTTTTCGTTAATCTGTTGTGGTTTGTTAATCGATTACCTACTCTTTTAAAAGACTAGATTTTCTGATGAATCAACTGTTTCTGATTATTCAATCATAATAAATCATTCTATCTTTTTGCGTAGAATGACTGTAGAATGGAATTTCACAGCATGGGGTGTGTAAGATCTACCTCACTCGGATGTCTGCAGTACGATTGAAATAAAAATCACCTCTTTACTACAAAGACACTACCTCAAATATGACTGTGAGTGGGAAGATTACAATGACGTTCTTCGAGAAACACTGTAGGTGCCTCCCTAAAACGACCCCCCCCCCCCCGAAAAAAAGTAGAAAATTAGTGACAAATTTTTTCGACTCGGTACTTGATTAGTAAGTTTTCAAGGTCGCCAATTGGAATTTGGAATTTTTTGGAGGTCTGAACCCTGGGTATCACCTGAGGTCTAGCGCCAAATTTAAACCATTTGTGGACACGGTACTTGATTTATAGATTTTCAAAATCACTGGATTCGATTTTAACGTTGATTGGCGGATCTGACTCACTAAAATGGTACTCGAGGAGAGCTGGGAACAATTTTAGCAGTTATTTTGACGTGATGCCTGATCTACTTGGGTGCTACGCTAGAAGATTCCACCCACAAAATAATGTCAAAACCAAAGTTGGGATTTCAAAAAGCTACATATCAAGCATTACGTTCCAAAAACATTTGGAAAATTAAACAGAGGCTCAGGATATTAAAAGTATAAATGAGTGCAGTTATTTTCTCGATATTGAATTGCAAATGAACAGTTACATTTAATTAACCGGCAACATTGAGTTAATTTGGAAAAGTATCAAAGTAAGGGTTTTAGGTACCAAGATACGAGTACCTCACTACACTCAGCATTTGGCTTCATTTGGAGCCCAAAATTGTCATTCACAATGAAAATTGACAAATTTTACTTTTCAGATGTACATATCACGAATATTGTTCAAAGTTAGTATCAAGCCGAACCGAAAGTATAGAAAAAAATTCTACCCATCTATCGTAAAATGAAAATTTCAAATGAGCACCACTGAATAACCAAGTTTCATAATAAAAGTGACTATTCTAACAATTTTTTAGTTTAAAAATAAGTCTTTTCCGCTTTGGATCTCGAGAAACGCCGTGAATATTCCACAATAGCCGTATTATCTCGAAGTGTTAATAAAATTGCATACTCAAAACGCCGTAAATCTGTCATGCTCTTGGTTCGTTCGAAATGTTCATGGAGATTGCAACATGATCATCGGTTTCAGGGATGAGCCACGGATTTCGAACCCCATCGATTTTTATCGGGACCTGATTGTGTTCTCCATCCAGTGTAACTGTAGCCAAGTTTCCGTATTTTCTTCTTCAAGTTGAAGAGTTTCAGGTTCTTTTAAAACAAGGTTTTGGGTGTATAGGATTCGCGACTGCACTTGGGTTTTTGAAGATCAAGCTGAGATTCGGAGTGGCGTTCGAGCTCGATTTTGGATTCAAATTTTTGAGATTCTGGTTTCCTCAGGTACGCAAGGAAAAACGTAAACCCGAATCCGAATTGTAGTAGCCCGACAAAATGTAACGAGGAAGTTCCATAAGCTTATTATTACGCTGGCAAATTACTAAGATATTAATTACGTCATAGGTATTGTGTATGCGCCGAGATTTTATCAAGTAAAAGACATGAATCAATACAACCCCAACTTAATTTTTATACATATATGTTATCGTAATTCGTAAAAGAAAAAAGAAAAAAAGAGGAAGAAAACGCGATGACATTATTATTAGTAAACTGATGACCAGTATCTACACTGCATGTAGATACATGGGTACATTGGATATGTGTTATCGCTGTGGAACACGTTCACTATCTCCTCCCTCTTACCCCTCAATAGGCCAAAACTCTCAAGATAAAATGAAACTGATTTCAAAATCAAATTTGACGAATCTAAAAACCTATGTAACAACATTCAAATTGCATTTTATAAAAATGTTGAGCTCCTATCCTTCCCATGTACCACAATTAGCATACTAGAGGCAAATCGTTATCGAAGATTAATTCACTTATCTCTAAATCTACACAATCCATATTGAATTTCATGAAAATTTTGAGAGTCAACCGCTTTCAAAATACCACAGTTATAGATCTAGAGCTACACCAATATCAAAATCAAATTTTACGTTGACCCTCCCCCCTCTTCATAGTATCTTGATTCAATGATTTGTGTCACTTGAAAGTGTGAGAACTTGAATAAAAAGAAACCATTTGACACCGGAAAATATAGAGAGGGAAAAAGAATCCAGACATTGATAGATAAAGTTGTATAGAAACGAGTCCCGCAGTGATTTACATTCTCTCTATTTGCTAAAGTCGTTAAGACTCAGAAAAAATGTCGAAAATACTTCGTGTTTTGCTATAAGGTCTGTGTCAATTTGTGGTTATGTACAAAGTTCGTGTGAGCTCTCTCCCCTGTTTTGAGGCTAAGGTTGAAGAAAATATACCTTACGCAAGTAGAACATCTTATCATTTTGCTATTATTGGCCTGAGACGATTAGTTTTTAAGAAAGACGCGGACATGTATTCTCGGGGATCTTCCAACATAATGAGCGTCGAAAAGGCAGGCAAATTTTTCCTGTCATTCAGAGGCACATTCCAGTGAATAATAAATAAAAATTGATCTTGGAATTATGTTAGGTTCAACCATAATTCGACGGTATTACACAGTTTACGCGAAAAAGGCAACGTGTCCCGAATTATTAGTTCATCGTCAACTTATAGGGGATAAAAAACTAAAATGACTTAAGACTTTTCGGAAAATTGAAAAAGAAAAAATTACCAAATACTTCTGCCGTTATTTACTCATTCAGTTTCTTATATCGCTATTGACCTACATCAAAAGTAGTTATAGTCAAATCAAAGCAAGAAATCTCTGTGAGAGCGTTGATAATGATGATGTCGTGGTACATGAATGGCAATGGCGAGCACGCAGGATAAAATTGTTTCTCAAATTTATATCAGCGTCGCATTGAATCCGATATCGCAAAACGGGGTACGAACGAAGCGATGAAAAAGAAATGTCCGTAGAACCTCCCCCACCGCGCCAAAATCTATTCAAGTAAATTTGCTTCTTGTACATCAACTCACAAACCCGTTTCTCGGTGCATTTCGTTTTTCCAAGCTTACAGCGAATATTTTCCCAGAAGCACGCAATAAAATGCCCAGTTTTCTGGTCTGTAGTTTTTTTTTACGAATACTAGAAGGAAAAGGCACCATCGAAATATAAATCGCCGGATAACCCCTTCTAGTTCGGTCAAACTGAGAATGAAATACGCCCGCGATGTTCGTTTCGATAAATTGGGGGAAAGTTTTCTTTTCGGACTTGTTAAGAAAGAAGACGTGTTCAATAACATACCAAATGCGACCTTAATTCGAGGTAAAAAATAACCCACTTCTGTCGGAATGTTTATAAAACGCAACTCGTATCAGATGTACTGAGTTTCTGTTTCCAGTTGTCTGAGCTAGCGAAATTTCCTGTTTATTATTTGGAATCAGCTTGAACATCCAGGGCTCGAGGTCTCTGTATTAGATTTAAAAAATTAGGATATGTTACATTTTCAAAGGTGTATTTTTTCAGAATCTTGTTCATGACGTCTGGGTGAAGCACGAAAAAGGCTCTGGGCCTTTTCAAGTGGGCGATATAAGTATCCTAGTTTTCCAGCTATTTTACTATTTTACCGGGTTACAGAACTGGTTCCGATTTCCTTCGGAATCGTGTTTCTATCATCGTACGTTTCTATCTCTAAAATTTTTTCGATCTTCGAGCGCCCCTCCCCTCTATTACATGTTTTTAAAAATTGAGATTTTTTATTTCATTGATTTCCAGCACGAATAAAACAATGATAATCCAGCTCTTATATCAATCTATAGTAAAATCGACGATTTTAATAGCTTATTCTGACTATCTGATTTTATTTTCGACATCAGTTTCCCCCTAGTTAAAAAGTAAGGCACCTGTGAGGAAGGTGAGTGTCAGAATTTCTTTAAATTACGATATGGGTATTGAATAATAGACTCCAACTCCGGAGCCGTGTTTTTCGAACTATAACACAAGAAGAGTTACATTCGAGGGTGAAATGGATAAAGAATAACCCACTACTTTAAAGAAGAATCAATTCTGTAATTGCAATCTTTGCAGAGCGTCAACACTTTTTTTCAGTTTTAGCTTTTCATGGATTTCTGTCGGATATTTGCATGGGTAGCAAAAATTCAGATAACAATTACCCACAAAACCATACCGCCTATAGTACGCCTGCTTCAACTTAAATCCCAGAATTGCTAAGTGGGGGGGAAGGGTCAGGGGTCAGATTACTCTTTGTTGGGCAATACATGAACGCCGGCTGTATGGACAGAAATTCAGGATTTTCTTTCCTGTTTCACCGAGTTCCGTAAACACTACCGCACATTCCCATTTACATGAATATTTTTCATTCCTCCCTCCCCACCCCTCTAGAACCACACATATATCCTATTATTGGATTTTCATCACCTGAAGTCCAGTAAAAACGTTTCATATTGAAACTTTTTGAACTTTTTATTTTTTATTTTTAAGGCTGCTCAAGTTTGATATTAGTTTGGCTGCGACTCTGAAAAGGGGATACTTTTACTGAGACAGCAGGAGGGGGAGAAAGAGGTATAGGGTCAACATTTCCATGAATTACAAAATTGTATCGTTGCATCGTATTTTAGGATTTTAGGATCACTCTGAATCCATGTTCATATTATTCTTACCCCATTTTGAAAATGGAATACAACTGTAGGGGGTGATGGTTAAGAGTTTCAATAAGTACGAGCATCGCTTTTTAGGTTCCCTAAATTCACTTCTTATATTACGTAGTTTGACGCTAGATTGAAATTTGGTGTTCTTATTTGACGATGTGATTCAAACATATTCTTATAATCGTAATATTTGTAGTATATCACTTCCTAGAGTTTTTGAAGGTCGCCGAATTCGTTTTTGACATTATTTCAAAAGTTGGACATCTAAAAAGGCAAGAAACTCAAAATAGGAAAAATCAATGAGTTCATCAATATTATTTTTGAAGTTTTTATATTAGTGCAGCGTTCAACTGAAACTGCCAGCGGTAGAGAAGGCAAACCACCAGCTTCAAGGTACTCTTCCTCCTGACTACACCGGCCAAGCTTGACTGCTTCCTTAAAATTTTGAGAGTTCGCTATATTCAAGTTCACAGTTTTCAGGACTAAATATTTAGAGGGTTCTCTTATTTTGACCGTTCATAATTTCAAGGTGCCACATCATAAGGGCTTACAGTTTCGAGAAGTCTTTTTAATATTTCAGTGAATTAAATATTTTGCACATTCAAATTTTCCAAGACTCACAATTTTGTAGGTTCAAAAATTCCAAGGTTAATACACACGTTGGAGGGATCAATACGTATTTTGATGACTTACTATTCTAAATTGCGGGTTCACTGTTTTAAATATTTTCAAATCCATACATTTACAATTTCGGACGTTCACAATTTCCAGAGTTAATAATTCTATTTTCCTACCAGTAGAATGAATAATTTGAATAGGTTGCATTATTAAGTAAGAGCGAAAAATACGTTCATAGCGTTAGATTCATTTTAATAAAGATTTCATGTAGCCGAGGAACTGCCCAAGAAACAGAGGGGATCCCCTTTCCCCAAAAATACTGCCTTACAGTCGAGTCAATATAGAAATTAATTTGAAAAGAGATCATATAAAGCTGATTTTTGTCATAAATGCTCATATCACCATCCTGATATAAGAAAAACGTCCCTGCCTCACTAACTTAAAATTCTAGCACTACAGGGAGAAGCCTCGTAAATTTGATTTTTAGGTCATAACTCACGCGGTATCGCCTATATTTAAAAAGTTAGAAATAAAATTTATTTTAGACTCAATTTTTTATAAAAATGGTTCTCTACAATTATTTCGTAATAGCCATAGAAACATCGTGAATGTGCAGGAAGAAGAAAGAATGTTGAAAATAACTTCTTATATTACCATACAGTAATACAAGAATTGCAAGACTCCGTGTAAGATGTTCGACAATGTTTGTCTTTACGACTTTTGCAAATCGAAAGAACGCGCGAATATTCTGTTCCTTTATCAGGATGATGAACTGAATTTGTATGCCCAAAATCAGCTTTGTATGGCTTTTTGAGGAGACAAACTGGATGGACTATTGCAGCAAAATTGGATCTCAGTTCGTTAAATGAAAGAAATAAGATCTTAGTCCGTCTTACTCTTCATCTTAATTAATCCTACTAATGTTTTCACTCGGCGAAATTCAAAGACCTGTACTATTTTTTTCCTGTATTTAGTGAAATCATTGCCTTCCGTTCGATCCCTCCCTCCCCTTGGAAAAACTCTCTTTCAGCGAAACAGATTGAAAGATAACAGAAAACAGGCAGGTAGCCCCCCCCCCCCCTCGAAGATCTAAGTTCTTCTTGAGCTTAGACGGCAGAGAATTTTTAGCGTTTCCAAAAACTAGATCTAACGAATTGAACATCCTGGTGGATCGATTTAAGTCCAACTCGTTCCAAAAGTAACAGAGGACATTTGTGGGCCATTATGCCTACTATATAACTATTTCGCGCCTCTGTCATGTCGGCTAATGTTTAAAAATTTTCCAGATTAAATTGATATACTCGACTTGTACGCTCCGGGTAAGCGTAGAGTTTGATGACCCCGAAAAGCTCAGACGTCAAAATATACCAAATGTATTTTCTATTACGTTTCTCGAATCTTGACCCAGACTCGATGAAAGGAGTGCGAAATAAATTTTGCCAACAAACACGTCAGCAATCCGTTAGATATAAGATAGTTTTTATTTTCCTCGAACGAAGTTTGTTGTGAAAGTTTTCAAACAGTATTTCAATGCGAGTTCACGAATACAGCTTTTGCGATAATTTGCTAGCACCGAAATAGAAACCGACTATACGACTCGCAATGAGAAAGTGTAAGTGTCAGTGCGCGAGGTAAACTGCGCGAAATGGAACTTTTTAACGAGAATTAATTACAAATTAAGAAAAGATAAGCGGTAGTAAGAAAAGCTAACATTTTTGAAACCGGAGAAACGGATACTGTAAATCGTGAATACGGTACACGGTATACGTGTTAATCGCCGAAAGTGCGAATTTCGCGAATTGTTTTTATCGCGAAGTTTTCTTTTGAAACGGCAAAATTATACTAATGGATGACTGAGCAATGTGCATTCCGAGCCACATCTCTTTTGCGGTCTAGTATCTACAGTTTTTGTCCGTCCGAGCTTTTTTCATTTACGGCGAATGGCGACAAACGAACCGACAGAGAAAAATGGCCCGCTATTCTAATTTAACCTTTTCGAATTCCTCGCTGTGCACGTTTTCCTAACCCAGTTTCTGTAAGTATTCGGCAGCATAGCCGACACTTGAGCCATCCTCAATGGGAAACTTACCGTCTCCATTTCTAAAGAATATTAGATAACTGTCTTTTTGAGAATTTCATTATGCAGTACGACTCATCAGTGAAAAACCGAGCTCTTCGTGGAAACATAAAATTCTGTATATGATTTAAGAAAGGTGGCCTCAAGGTGAATCTCCCTGTAGTCTATAGGAAAATTAAGATGAAAGTATGATGAAATGCAAAAGAACACCGGGAACGACGAAATTTAGTTTACTTATTCGGTACTCTTCCCCGATAAACTTTCTAAAAATACTCATGACCATCATTCTAACACCTAGAGAGCAAAATGTACAGCAAAGTTAAGTTTTTGCGTTGTATAGTGACACCGACATATTATGTGAGAAAATGCTTCAGACAAATAATATTTATCACATGATATTCCACGAGAAAAGTCTTCAACAAGTTTTTCGTTATCACCCTAGAATCGTCGCAAAAGTAGGTCTCAAAGTAACCCTATACACTACCACACATTAGCGTAGAATATACAGAATTTTGGATATTTCTTCAGTTGCACCGAGTTGTACATAAGGATGCTAAAGAAACTGAAAAATAGTGGGGAAAGAAAGAGAGTAAACATTCCAGGGGCTCTGCATCCCAGTTGCGTCCCGTACGGGAGGGTAAAAACAAGGATATATTGCAATTGCGTCCCAATGAAAAAAGGTACATGTCTCAATTGCGTCCGAAGTGCATCCAGAAATAGACAGTCGATGTTAGAATTAAAATGACTTCTGTAATAATTCATGTTAGTACGTGTATGTAGATTACAATGCGAATGACGATGACACGACACGTAACTACATACGAGGGCAATCCCAAAAGTAAGTCCTGTTTTGGTGTAAAATGTTTAAGAATGAACAAAAATTCAATATAAAACCAAATTTATTTAGGATTTGAGTTACACTATTTCTCTACAATAATCACTATCAACCTTCAAATACTTCTGATAGCGATCCTTCAGCTTCGAAATGCCCATTTGGCAAAATTCAGAGAGTTGGTTTTTGAAGAAGTTTGTGACTTCCTTTTGGAGCGCGTCATTGCAGTTGAATTTTTTTCGCCCAAATGACTTTTCAAGGATGGAGACAGGTGAAAATCACTCGGGGCAAAATCCAGTGATATTTTTAACCATACCTGCAATACTTTGAAGCCAGTCCTAAGTCTGGTTAAGTGGGACGGGAAATATATAAGACGCAGTTGAGCTGTTAAAAGAAGGGACGCAATTCAGACATGTCTGGGACGCAATTAAAACGTGCCTTTTTTCCTAGTGGGACGCAACTGAGACAAAAATTGGTGGTCGGGACGCAACTGGGATTCACCGATTCCGGGGATACATAAATGGAGATGTGTAGAATCGGGTTCAGGGGTAATTACCATCCTCACTGCCCATACAACTCAGTACAACAAAAGAAATGTCCAAAATTTTATGTTTTCACCTATAAGGCATGTGCTAATGTATGTGTAAAGAGTTACTTGGACCCCCCCTTTTTATCATGTTTCAAGGGTAGCTGCGATAGTTACTGGAGATTTTTCTTGCGAAACATCATGTCAGAAGTATTATTTGTCTCAAATATTTTCTCATTAAAATATACCGTTCACACGTTACACTACAAGAACTTGAAATTTCATATTTTGTCCCGCTTGGGAAGCACATTCGTGGCATCTAGAAAATAAATGGAGAATTACTAATAACTGTACGACATCAATGTTAACCCGTTTTTAAAATCCTTGAATCCCACAGCTTCAACACGAGATAACATTTTTTTCACCCAAACATCTGATTACTTACTTCTATCTAGAGCCTATAATAACATAGAAAAACAATGAAAAAATCTTCATTACCAACTGGCTCTGCTAACTTTTATTTACTCAAAATTTTTAGTGAAAAACTTGATGTTCTAAATTATTTACCCTTAAATTATGACAACACAACAAACACCACTGATACCAAGTGAAGACTGTAGATTGAACACACTTTTCTTCAACCAGAATGATGGAAACGAGCACTGTAATTTTATTAATTCGACCGCTAGAGCGCGTAATAGTTTGAGACACATTGTAATTGGACGCTCTTAAGCAAAAAGTACCCAAGCGACAAAATCCGTTTTTTGAGAAAAGCTAATGAATAATACCGGTTTATGGACATAGCGTTTTAGTCCAGGTAAATTAGAAAAAAAAATGTCAGGAAATGAACATAAATAATATCAAAGATTTTTTTTGGAATGTCTTCGGAATCAATCCTTAATTAACGTACTAAAAGTTCACAGCAATCCCGGTGGAACTAAGCCCCCCAGGGGGCTTCAAATACACCGAAATTCACTTTTTCGGAAATATCTCGCGTAGAAAACGTTTTATGGAAAACGATTTCAAACAAAAGTTGTTCCACGTTAAAATATGCATTAAAAAGTTTCTTATAACATTTTCGTAGAGTTGAGAACAACGCCGTCAGCGCGCGCTGAAGTTCGCACATTTTGTGCATGCTCATGCTACATACTGTACCAGCTGACCCGCTTCGCGGCTCATCTATACCGTGGGTTAAAGTGAGTTGGCTTACGTGAATTAGATGGAGAGGGGGGTGCTAAAACTAGAAGAAAAAAAAACTATTTGACACAGTTGCAAGGGGGTCCAGACCTCCTGAGAGGAATATTTATTATAAGAATATTTTATTTAAAAGATTTACTTTTTGATTTATTTTATTTAATTAAATTTAATAATTTTTTTTTAAAGGTTAATGTATATAATTAAGTTTTTTAAGAGAATATTTTTATTTAATAATTTAATATTAAGAAGGTTTAATAGAAATGAAAATCGTGGATACCTGCTGTTCAAGTCGCATTGCGTTCATTCGGAGTGTCCTGATTCATTTGCAGCTTATCGCTTCATGTTTGTATTGTTCAGACAAAGATGTTAGGGTTCTTAAAAATTCAATTGGGTAATTAGAGTATAAATGCTGAATATAGTTTTCAAAACCTGAAATCTTTGTGATAGTAATTAATATCAGCCTTTTATTTGTATAGTTCTATAGTTTGATAAATACATACATACAATAGGAGATATACACTTCAGAATACATCGAACTACTCAGACACTTTAGGTATAGGCCTCCCCAGCTTTTTTCCATCTTTTTCAGTCTTGGGCTACTCTTTCCCACATTATTCCCGTCATTTTTGTTATATCATCACGCCATTTTGTTCTTGGGCTTTCTCTCCTTCAATTCTTGTCGTAAGATTCCCACTTACTGATAATTTTGCTCTATCGTGTCCCTCTTGATGTGCGATATGTCCCGCGTAATCTCATTTTAATTTCTTGATCTTCAACTTACCTCTTTCATACACATTTCCTCTCTTATTCTTTTGTTTTTCACTCTGTCTTTAATTCTTCACCTTAGTATACTTTGTTCCATCCCTCTCGCTCAGGAAGTAGCGAAGAGCTTTTCCTAGGGGACCAAAGTTGTTAAATTCCCAAGTGACTCAGCTCAAAATTCCCAAGTATCAAATTTGAAAATTTCAGATCTTTAATTCCCTAATAATTTCTGAAGGGAGACAGTTACTGCCACCAAATTTCAACATAGTGTGAAGAAGTTCAGTGTAAATCAATTCCAAAAAAGTTCCAGTTGAAAAGAAATTGAGAAGCCCACAGGGGGGGGGGATTTGTCACTCCCCTCTGTGGCGTGGAAACACGTGAATAAATGTCAAAATTTAACGGCACGGAACTCCGCAGGCATTAATATGTCCTCTCCTCTTCCCGTTACTACAAACTGCTTTCCCATTTTCCCTCTCCGTTCTTCCAACGATTCCCTGTGATCCACGTCCGTGATCTTTTCCTACCTGAAAACTCTTTCAGTTTTCCTTCCTCTACCCTTCCCGCACTGACGGCATCGGCTGCTAATGCGACTGATAAGCGGGTGGTCATCACTTCACTTCTCCTCTTTTTTTAAATGTCTTATGGACTCCAAGAAATTTAATGTAAATTAATTCCGAAAAATTCAAGTAAAAAAATTAGAGGGTCTAGAGGCGGTAAAATTCTGATAAGAGTACCGATTTCTTTTTTAGTCTAGAACCTATTCAGAGTTCATACAAACACATCCTGAAAGTTCAAACCCCTCAGTTAGTAGCGGATATAGAAATTCTGTGTGTATCCGGGGGGGGTCTGAATGAAAAATGTTAGAAAAATGTTATGGATGAAACATGATAAATGAGTTATGTTGGTAGATGTTTAGATATTTCGAGGGAGTCCGCCCCCACCCGTATCCACTCCTAACCTCAGCTCTTATGGCTCACCCGCCAAACTCGAACAAACACATCCACCCACCCGCAGGCAAACAAACACTTTTACATATTTCGAGAACTACGGCATCGAAACCTGATCAAAATTTTTCAACCTCCCAAATCAAATTCAAATCTGCGGTCAAAATTGAGGTAGAGTAATTTTTTGAGAAATGTTATCAACATACTCCAATTTTCGAGCCTATCTTGACAAAGGCGCATCGCCGCCAAATTTAGTCTACGAATTTGAAATCAGCTTGAGGTTATCTTTCTATTTGTTCTGTCTTCAAATAATAATTGTATTTGTACCATTATTAGTATTACTAGGGGGCTTCCTTGAAAGTAGCCGGAGGTGGTAGGGACGAAGGCCGGGATGTAGATATCAGGCTCGGAGTTTTTTCCATGGGGGAGGGTTAGGAGTTTTGGTTTTTAATATATAGAGAGATTATTATTATTATTATTATTATTATTATTATTATTATTATTTATTATTTAAAACACCTCAACACCGATGTTTCCGCGTTAGTTTAATAGACAGAATGAGCATAAACAAATTGTGTGAACTTCAGCGCACGCTAACAGCGTTGTTTTCAACTCTACGAAAATTTTACAAGAGACCTTTTTTATGTAAATTTCAACAAGGAACAACTTTTGTATGAAATATTTCCTCCTAAAATGTTGTCTACGCGAGATACTTCTGAAAAAGTGAATTTCTGAGTCTTTGAAGCCCTTTGGGGGGCTTAGCTCCGCCGGGATCGCCGTGTACTTTTAGTATGTTAATTAGGGAGTCATTCCGAAGACATTAAAAAAAACATCTTTGATATCACTTATGTCTATTGCAAAGACTAATTTTCCCGGACTATTTACTGATAAGCTTTTTTCAACGTAGATTCACACTTTTGTATCGGGGGCCCAAATTTAAAAATTTCTACTTTTTACACTCAAACTCATTTTGTCAACAAATGTCGCTTGAGCGCTTTTTATGTAACAATGTCCAATTATCAAAGTTACCCCTGGGTTATCAATATTACCCCTGATTACTGGTACGTTAATTAGTACTATTCTTTCAACCCTCCGCGCCAAAATTTAGCTTCCCGAGAATTTTTCATTCTATTATGTCTAACACTACACAACAGCATAAAAATAATGGGATGAGATTATATGATTTTAGCTATACTTTGGATGCTGAATACAATAGCGTTAACCAGTTTTCTCGAGAATCTCTCGTTTTTCATATTCAAAATTAAAATGTTATAAAAATTTTCCCGTTTTATTCCTATTTGTCGTCCACGAATTGCTAAACTGATACTGATAACAATACTGAACGCGCATAGTTGTTTGATCAGTGCATCAGTGGTATCATTTTGATGATAATAAAATTCGCATTTAAGATATAGAAGATGAAGGAAAAAATGAACTAAAATCCAAAAATTAACATCGACATTAAATTCCTCGTTGAAAATATTTATAGAATCATGTGTTCTCATGTCATTGTTTTTTTTACAAAATCTCAAATTGTTGTGTAATGTAATTGTACTGGTCTATCTAAATCTAAATACCTTTATTTGGATTGTTCACATATGTACATTGATGTTAGTTTGCGATTATGAGTCGCCCCCAAAGTAGGGCCTACTAGTCCCCAGGCCCGTAACGAGCAAAGGTCTCGCATAAGCGCTCCCACTCTTTCCTATGCTTTGCTATCGTTTGAAAGTTTTTATATATTTTTTTTAATTTATTCATGTCGTCCTTCGTACTGGTCTATAATATGACTGAATTAGTGTGAGAGCTCAGACCTTCATCATTTTGCCCGAATCTGGTCCACAGATTTTCGGCTATCTACGTTCACGTTCGAGACCTATGTATGAGAATATAAAGATCGGATTTAGCTCGATGACGTAGAACTATACAACGATATAATGATATGAAGTGGGAGCACTCGTCTCGCTCTGGGAATAAGGTATTTTACATTAGCCTGTTTTTGTTTATTCGAAGCTTAACTGTGCTTTCAGGTACTTCACTATAGTGCGATCGCCTCGAAGAACGCTATGCAGATGTAGCGTGGCCAGCACATTAATTCTCGTTTGGCTGATTTCGTTCATCGCCATGCTACCGCTGGTATTATTTCAACAAATAGAAACGGTCAAGCTGGGCGATATTATACTCTACGAAGTGTGCTTGGAAAAATGGCCGTCGCCGGACTTACAGAAAATCTACACGCTCTCGCTGACCGCATCCCAATTCATATTGCCGGTTATTGTGCTGACGACGGTGCATTTGAAAATATCGCTGTATTTAAACTTGCGCTTAAACGGCTGTCCACCGAGAACGCCCGACACGTTCGGTAAACGAGGTAACCTTTCCAGATAATTTACATTTAACGTGCAATTTATTAGGCCCGTCCTTTCTCTGCACCTGCCTTCGTGGTGTTCCTTAAAAAAACAGAACACGAATCGAGAGCGGGTACTTATTTAAAAACATACCTACTACAAAATTTAAGCTATAAATATTTATCGCGATCGTGAATACTTCGAATACGCGAGAAATGTTATCCGCTTACTGTATCTACTCTTCTTATTTATTCCTTTTCGAAGTTTACCATTAAAAAAGATACGAAAAAGGCATCAAAATTCAACTCCGGTACGATGATTTTTCAATATCGTTCATTTTTCAATCAATCAAATTTTGTGTTCTACTATGTCGTTGCTCGTGTAGCTACAAACTGCCGTCGATCTCTATTTCAGAAATGCTTCCATTTTCAAACTTTCCCCGTCTTCATTAAATGAAATTACACTTTTCCGAACTTGATTTACCTTTTCTCTGTTCACTTTTATTTTCTTCTCCTTCCGAACTTTCGTTTTGTTTTTCGGTTCTATTTATTTTTATAATGCGCTCGCGCGTCTTCGACTGAATTGATTTCATTTTTTTCTTTTTCTTTCCTTCCTTTCTGTTTTATTTACCTGAACTTATGGCATTTCGCAAATAAGCGTGAAACATCATATAAATCGAAAGCGAACTAGGTAGGTCGAACTCTTCATGCCGACCAATTCATTCGCTGCCAACTCGACTTCCGCGCCTAACTTTTATGTCGTGTTTTTCAAAGTCATAATATTTTTCATCGGTCGTGTTCCAGCTACTTTGCATTATTTGGAAAACAGAGACGAAGTCTGGAAACTCGCTCGCGAGGTTCCGGAAATTTCCCTGCTATTCTCGTCCTCATCCCTGCAAGCTGCTGTACGTTTTAACGTCTCTCTAAGGTCTAAGGCGAAAGAAGTGTAGCTGTGTGCAATGGTCGCGATGTTTATTTATTTACATTTATTTATTTTTTAGTTCGATTCGACCCATCTCCTACGACAGTGACAGCTATAATTGAGTTAGGAAGCTGAAATTTTGATACGTTATTCACAAAATTGAAACGAAGGTCGAGTTTGCAGGTGGGCTCGATCAGACTATTCGGGGGAGAGCAGGGAGAATGTGTTTTGTACAGGGTGACGGGGTTTTCTGACTTTCTAGGTAGTCGTCTAAACTTTTGACATTTTCATGTCTTTACTTTGGCACAAAAACCGGAAACTGGACTGACTGACTTAACACTTCATCCGCATGCGAGTACCACACTCCTTGTACCAGCCTGCGAGCACAACACTCTGCTAGTGCATCATCTTGCAGACGAGTCTGCAACCACGGGAGAGCATTTTCATATCTGCTTCGCGGACTGCCCAGACATTGGCGCGCTCAGTTTTTGGACGCGAAGTTCGCTGGACGATGATGACATTCTCACGTCGGCGCAGTCCGCGAAGCAGACATGAAAATGCTCTCCCGTGGTTGCAGATTCGTCTACAAGATGATGCACTAGCAGAGCGTAGTGCTCGCAGGCTGGTACAAGGAATGTGATGCTCGCAAGGGAATACAGACTGGTACAAGGAGTGTGGTTCTCGCAGGCGATTGATGTTTTGAGTCAGTCAGTCAGTCAGTCAGTTTGTAATGAACTTTCACGACTCAAATGCGGTTCTCATTTGAAGATAGTCCTTTGAGTCAGGAGCCACGGGTACTAATAATGAATGAAGTCGATCTTTTTTGAAGAATTCGATCTCCAAGCCGCAAGTTCTGCTGCCTTCAAATTTATTAATAACCATTTTCTTCGTAGGATCAACAGTTGACAATATTTTTGACGTTGACGGGATCGCGAGACTCACATAATATTTATTCAATAAAGTTATAGTAAACGCAATATTCTGCAGAAATAAGTTCCCTTCTACCGAATAAGAGAAAAATAAGTGCTAAATTACTACCTAGAAACCTGAATTTTGATTTTGTCGGTGATTTTGGCACACTGATCAACATACTAAGAGTTCCCAAGAATTTGAATTGAGTCTGCTCCCAAAAGGTCAAAAGATAAACATTTGTCTGATCCAAAAATGTTTCTCCCTCAATTTTACATAGGCAAAGTTTTTTTAATTTTCAATTTTTAGTGTTGCCCCATAACCGTCCCTAAGCGCGGGGGGGGGGGTTAGAATGATTTTTCACGCTATCGTGCATTATCACAGGCTTTACGAAAGAAATCGTTAAATTTTTGATATTTTCGCATTATCATAAGGTTCAGCGAGCACAGTGAGCAGCACGGTTAATTACCCCCGGGTCCCATCGCTCTACATCCCGCTCTACCGTTTTCTTTTCCCTCTCCCAATATATTTTCCTGTGTTTTCTCACATTCAAAAAGAATTTGAATCGGGAATTTGACAGCTTTTATTAGCACGAGTAATCAAGTCGAGGTATCAAGTAAAGACTTCTCAAGGTCACTAAAATCGAATTTGTGATCGGATTAACCCTAAATTGAAAATTGTAGCAGCTATAAAAGGGTAGGGGTCGAAAATGCCATAATTATAGATATACGTATTCTTATAGGTTTGGGAGTTCACCATACTCATTTCTGATAATTTTGCTTCTTTCCCTCTTCAGCGGAGGGGTCAAAAGTGGAAAAACGAATAAGTAATATAGTATCATTTCAATTGTTTGAATGGTTGCTGAATCCATTTTTCAAGATGATTTCACCCTAGTGTGAAACTGGAGAACCTGGGGATGTAGAAGATGCGGCTGAAAAGCGAAAATGTCGATTAGTTCAATATTGATGTCATATTAATGGCTAAAAGGGTCACTAAACTCGTTTTTGGTCATTATTTTACCCCATTATGAACATGTGGGGTCATCTGAGGTGGGAGAGGAGGGTCAGAAGTGGAAATGTAGGTATGATCAGCACATCAATGGCTTAAAAGATCGCTGAACTCATGTTGGATAATGATTCTGAATTAATGCGGAAATTGGAGCATTTGGAAGGGTGAGAGGGAGTTAGGTGGACAAAAAGCACATCCTGTCTTCTACTGATTCATTCCTGTTCCAGACAATCTCCTCCAGCTAATTTTGTGTAAATGTACCGAAGAATGTGCAAAGAGATCAGTTTTAGCAAATCAGACTGAAGCTGTTCCCCGGCCTATAGTAGTCTAAATGAACTTTCCTGCTGGAATACTGTCAAAGTTCAGGTGAGAAAACGCAAAGATTACAAAGAACTAATGGATGATTTAGTTCCCATGCACATCTGACGTTCCTTGTTCATATCCGTGCGTACAAGTTAGAATATAATTACTAACTTGAATGATATCCATACAGTGCACCCATTGATTTTTTTACTTTTGCCTCCCCCCCCCCCTCTGATACCCACTTCATGTACTCCAGTTTTCACATTCGTATTAAGTCATAATTAAAAGAGTTTAGCGACAGCGCCGGTTTTACCATACGGGCTGACTAGTCTACAGCCCAGAGTGGCAAAATTTTGGGGCAGCAAAATTTGTGGCCCAAAAATAGTCATCTCAATTCTGTGGGAAGCGGGGCGGGGGATGTAAAGAAATAAAGCGGCAAAAGTACTGCAGCCCAGGGAGGCAAAGTACCTAAGACCGGCTCTGTTTAGCGATCATCTTGAGCGTCTCATGCACACTTGACCTAAGTGACATTTTGACGAAAAATGAGTTTAATATACATTCATATAGACCTCAATGTCCTCTATCGGGCTACACTTGCAAATAACGAATTACTTCATTTTTCAGCCAGCTAGATGGCGTAAATCATTTGAACCACGCGTATAACATAACGTTATTTATAATTTTCAAATCGCTCTCCTGGAAAAAAAAGTTTTTGTCACTTAGGTCAAGTGTGCATGAGACACTCGATTTAACCCACTACCACAGTATCAATATTATGCTTATTGATTTTTCCATTTTTGAGTCCCATCCCCTACTTACCCCAACTGTTCCAATTTTTACATTAAAGTAGAATCATTATCAAAAATTAATTTAGCGACCTTTCAAACCACTGATATCGATGGTGGTGGGGCGTATGGCGATGCACGCACGACAAATTAGCCCCGGGACACCGCACCCCCTAACCTGGAATTACCCCGTTAGGCCTGCGTCAGGATAGAGGGGAACGCTTTGAGGTAGGAAACTCTTCTACCCACATTTCTTCTCTCACATTTTCTCGGCGGCGAATCTACGGCGTCTTATTCGTATTCCTCTTCACTGTGGAATTGAGTCGGATCTTCTTCTTCTCCTGTCGACAGCAGCGATCTCGTCATCGTCGTTGGTGTTGGTGGGATGGCGACTGCCGGCACTGGGCACTGTGACCGCTACGTTTGTCTTTGTCACTCCACGTCCATCTCATAGCACAATGTCTTCTTGAAAAAGGCAGCTACCTGGTCGCTTCTTCCCTCCCTCGGTCGAATGCCGGACACTCGAACAGTGTGTGCCAGGCATCCTCATCTCGCCCTCCTCCAGCGCAGTGGGAGCACCACGGGCTCTCGGCTATGCCCATCCAATGCAGGACCATGGCGTCTACCCAACCACGTGTCGAGGTTGCACATCAGCAGACGGGTTCACTTCCCCTCGGTATTGCAGGAGAGCAGCTCTCCTCACATATGGAGCGTGGATTGCCTAATATCTCGCAAGCCCGCTGCGCCGCTCCTGCTTTTCTCGGTAGTGTCTTCCGCGTCGCGCCACATATCCTCCTCCGCTAGTCGACGACTAATTCCATCGGTGAGGCGTCGGACCAGAGTGGAGCCTCATATAAGAACACCGACAAGGCAAAGTTCGACAGCAGCTTAAGTTTCTTCTTTGTCGGCTTCCTATGTTCGACATGAGTCGGTTTAATCCGGCCACGACTTCTCCGCTTTCTGCGCTGTCCTCTTGGCGTATTCTCGGGAGGACCGCTACCCGTCGAACCACAGACCGAGGTACTTCAGAGCTGTACAGGAGCAATCACCGCTCTCTTCAGGCGAAAGAAAGATGGCGTGTAAATAACACCGTGCGCGTCCATATTCTGGGCTACTAGGCACAACCTGGCCGACTCCATCCAACTGGTCATCGCCTCCAATCCTGCGTTTACCTTGCTTTCAAGCGTGGCTATGTCATCTTCAACTGCGACCACCAAGGTGTCGTCGGCGTAACAGATGATATTGATCCCTGGTGCAAACCATTGATATACTACCTATATTGAACTTTCCGACTTTGAGTTTCCCGGATCTCCCCCGATGACGTCACATTCACATTCGAGTAAAATCATTATCAAAATGAGTTCAGCGACTTTTCAAATAACTGAAATGATTGCTGCATTGTACTTATTAATTTTTCTACTCTTGATCCCTCTCCCCTTCTCTCCTCAGATATCCCCAGTTTGCACGTTAGGGGAAAATTATCATCAAAAATGAGTTCAGCAACTTCGATTTCACAATCCGTAGACTAATGAGAACGACTTCTTGTAATCTAACTGAATGTTGTGACCGAATTCGACTTTTAGGAGTTTTCAGAGATTTAACGCAACTTTCCTTATGAGAAATCCTATCGAATTTAAGCCCCAGCGCACTCCTCAGAATTTTTCAAGGTGTTGACTGGTGGGTTTTTAGATCCAAGAAGACAAAGTGAGCCAGTGGAAGCAAAACTTTTCGAATATTGTAAAAGTTTGAATCTTCCTTGTACGAGGTATGTATCCACGTCCACTTCAGTTCCTGAGCAGTGATATGCCGAAGGGGGGAGGGGGTCTCCAAGTTGGCGAATTTACCAATCTTGACCCTCGGCTTTGCAAAATCAATTCAGAGTTGGTAAAATTTCAGATGTTGACCTTTTTTCTTTTCGGGCTGGATAATTTTAAAAATTTCTGTCAATTTGTGAAATTGGCTTCTCCGTTAGTAGGATTTGAATTTTTAGGTCCCTTCTTCCCCACAAAAAATCCTGTTAGTACGTCCCTGGCCTTGTGGTACTTCTCTCATCGTGGATTTCGATCTATTTCGACTTATCATCCAGTTTGATTTGTTCACCTTACCGCAAAGTCTCTACTCTCACTTTTGTAACGACTTCATTCGTTAGGACTTTTCGTTCACCTTACTGTAAAGCTGTCGCATATAAGTACGGACGGATTAAAGGATGTATTCTCCCATTCGCTTCTCAAAAAGTCATTTATCATGTTAATGTTTTCTGTATTCTATTCCTCTACTCAGAAGTTTCTACCTGTACTATTGTCACAGAGTCAAAACAATCTAAAATGCGCGTTATCCCCTGGCTGGAGAATATACCCGCGTTATCACCACTAAAGCCAAATTGATAGTCTCTCATTCTCGAGTTAATCCCATCGAATGCTTCTGTTGCAGCAAACCGCGAAGTTAGGCGGAATCGACGTACCATGGTGATCCTTTCCTGTATCGCGATCGTCTTCACCTTCAGCTGGTTACCATTAACAATTTTCACGATCGTGGTCGAGTTCGAGTTCTACGTTTTCAAATCACCGCACCTCATGTACGTCACGTTCGTCGCCTGCCATTTGCTGGCCATGTCCTCGGCCGGCACGAATCCGCTTCTGTACGGCTACCTGAACACGAACTTTCGGCGAGACCTGGCCGGCCTGTACTACTCGATATGCAACATCGAGCCGGCTGCGCGGAGTAGCAGTCGTCGCCGGCGTATCGGAAGCCAGATGCTCGAAGGACGACACCTCAGGGAAGAAGGCAAGTCGGCGAACATGACCGAGCCGTACTCAGTGGTGGTGAGAAGTCGCGATCGCAGAACCAGTTCCAGCTTCGGGACCACGCAGACGACCACCTTGCGAACGCGGTCATCCAGTTGCGGCATCACGCAGCCCAAAATCGAAGAACTATGATTCGAATATCGATTTGTGGTAGCACAGGACGATGGACATCGGATCTCGTAAACCGTAAACCCATAAACGGCGACGAATGCTCGTGCTCGTTACGACACCAACGTTTATCGTGTATAAAGTAATCATCGTATAAATAATGCGCCGAATGTGAGCGAAAGGAGACCAGAATCGGGATCAAAATAAAGCAGAGCAGTCGAGCACGTCGTTATGTCAAGTGCGGTGAAATTGCCAACGAACGAGCGAATCGTCGTTGTCGTTTTTCGCGCCACAGTAAAGAGGGCTGTGAAAAAGTTTTACTTTTTATAAACGTAGTCGGATAGAAAGTTGAAATTATATACGCGCCAACTTTAAGAATACATCAACGGGAAAGTTCCTGCAGATAAGTATTCGCGGACTGTATTTAAAATGGCGAACAAATCTCGGCAACCTCAGCCAGACTTATGGTGTATGTGGCAGTCCACTGAGTAGGGTGAAAACTTCGTCCATTTAAAGGCACTGCGTACAGAAAGGTAGCGGCTGTTTCGACTAAGGCCGCGAATAGACGAATTTTGCCAATGGCTATTCCGTTATCTGCCCCCTTTCTTACTCGCTTTTTGGCTGATCAGTTCTCGAAGGAATCGCGAAACATTTTTACTCAGCAAGAGAGTTTCATATTAATACGATGCATTGTCATTTGCACGATAGATTAACATAAACGACACGAAATAAGGCAGGTATACCGGAATTCTTTTATGGTGTGGATTTCATGGTGTTAACTCTTGGGAGAAAAACACTTATTTACGAGCGAAACCAGCGGAATTTTTTCAATCTTTCGGAGAATTTCTACGAAACATTTTTAAAGTACAATCTCTATTATATCAATTAATGTGAGCGTGGGACCGTTGATATAACTGAATTTTGATACAACACAGACATTTTTGAAACGTTTATTTTTCATGAAATAACATGTGAAGAAATTTGATGTATAGTACCTATGACATAAACATAACCTACAATGAAAAAAACTCTTAATCAAATTTATTTTTCAAAAAAATCCGTCATTTTTTTCTGTTTTGCAGATCTAATTTTATTTCCTTGAAAGCTAAATCCCTCCACCACCTCATCATCATTCAATCGGCTAATACATATAATCTCTTTAGAGCTATCTCTGCGGCCTGAAGACCCGCAAGATGACTCAAATCAGCAAATGTTTCCACCTTCTCGTCTTCATCATCGTCGTCATTGTCTTCATTACCGCACAGTCTTCATTCAGGACGATCTTCTTCAGGATTCACAATTTCTTCTAAATTCTCATCGGTAACTGTACCACTCGAATTTTCACGTTCTTTTTGGTTTTCAAAATTTCCCCAAGCTTTATCTGTAGCTTTATGGCGTAATAATTTTCCCCACGAGTGTACTATCCCGATGTGCAAGGGTTGACATAATTTTGCAAATTCTGACACAGTATTTTGACATTTTGAAAATCGTTCAACTAATCAAAGCACTCCGACGCATTTTTGGCTTCTTGACGCACTTTTGACCGATCAATTCTGCTATACAAGTGAGCGGAGCCTACGTGATAGTCAAGGATCAACACTATTTTGACTCAAAAAGAGTGTCTTTTGACGCTGATTTTGCAGATCGGGATTGTTACCAGCTGTACATCATTCCATGCTTCCACAATCCATTGAATAGCATCTAAAATATCGATTTTTCTTAAACTGCTCTGTGTAAGTATGATCAAGGTCTTCATTATAGGCGCAAATAGGGGGCTTGGGGCTTAGCCCCCTCCCCCTCCAACTTCTAAATAGCCCTCCCAAACACTGAAAAATTACCAAAGAAAATGATGCGGGGTGTGGTGTTGTTTCATAATAAAGGGGCTTAAGCCCCCCTGGTTCTGAGCTCTATTTGCGCTTCTGGTCTTCATCATCTTTGAGGAGAATCTTATGTAAAAGCTTTTGACGGTACTTTTTCATCATGCTCTCTATTGCACCCTGGTCCATTGGTTGGCAGAATGATGTTACATTGGAAGGAAAAAACGTCACTTTTAGGTCATCATCGGTCAAACGTTTAGAATCGGCATGGCATCGAGCATTATCAATCAAAAGGAGGGCTTTTCTGGATAGATTTTTACTTCCCAAATACTTCCTGACTGATGGGACAAATTCATTTTTGAACCAATCAACAAAAATTTCTGCGCTCATTCAGGCACTCTTTTGATTGGTGTACCATGCTGGATGAGATGACCTGTCAGTTTTTTTTGAATGCCAGTGGATTTTTCGATTTTCCTATCAGCACAGGTTTCAGTTTGTGCTCACCTGTCACACTGGAACCCTATCTTTGCTATTCTTACAACCTGGAGCTGCGTGCTTTATAGCCAAATACTGTACCACAGCGGTATGGAGAATGTATTGTAAATAAGGCGTAACACAGGCGTAACTTGCACAACCTTGTACCGAAGCATCGAAAAAGTTGGTTGATATAATAAGGAAAATTATGATAATTAAAAGTTGATACGATAGGGAGAGAAATTCGTGGTTGATATAAACCAAAGTTGAAAAATCGGGGGCGATATAATCGAGACTCTACTGTATTATTGACGATCAAGAGAGAGGGGGAAATATTCTATAAAACCGACTCCTCTTCCTTAAAACTGGAGGGAATACACTGACAAGAGTTTATGCTAATTATTGAAACAGATATGATTGTCACTTCAGTTCAGTGTCATTAACATCTGTCCTACAGGGTTAGCCTAGTAATCCATGCTAATAACGAAATTAATTTGCAAAAATTTGGAACAAATTGAAATTCGGTATGGAAGTATAGTTGACCTCATGGTCATACTAAAATCCCGATGGAACTTCGCCTACTGAGAGGTTAAATGTTCCTCCAAAATCTATTTTCATAAGGAAATTCGCCAGTGTCAACTGTATGCGATAACTCTACAAACATTTTTTCTCATTAAATTCTACACAAAAAAGACCTCCAATACGTTTTTCGTATCTGCCCTCAATATGCCCTTAATGGGAGTTAAAAATGGCGCTTCATTTTGCAATCATTAACGCACGCGTTCTGGGGAAAGGCATAGATTTTTGATATATTTTGTAATCTTTGTAATCTCATTGTCTTCAGCGAGTAGATGGGATGCAAATAACCCCCGGGTCCCTTTCTCTACATCCCCATATTCCTATCGCTGAAAATGTTTCCCCCTCCTCCCCTGTCTTTACATACCGTAATTTGAAATTTGCCTTTCACCTTGTTTCTCAGTATAAAAATTACTTTTCCATGACAACGTTCAAAAGCTTATTAGCAAGAATCTTCGAGTCGACATAATACACAGCTGGAACGGCTTCAAGATCGCACAATCCGATTTTGATATTAAGTTGGCGATAAATTCAGAACTGTGGTACCAAGGGAAGTGCAAGCAAGGGCTCAGAATTTTCATTAAATGCGTTCTGGATATCGTTCTGTAGGTTTTCAAAGACACGAAAATAGATTGAAATGGAAAAAAGCACGCAAGCTGCATTCTGGAATATATCATCTGGACACCATCCTGGTTATTGTCTTGAAATCCTCAATGGATCCCCCTCCCCCAGGGCGTTTTTCCAATTGCGGATTAAAGGAGGTAAAAATAAGCGTGCGGCTGATCTTCATAAAACATGTGTTCAGGTACTCGTATGATGAAAAAGGGGGCTGACTTTGGCGACATTGTACACCGTTTTGAAGGTAATTAGAGGGAAAATGTAAGTTACTTTTTTTTATAGAAAATTTGACGAACAATTTTCATCATAACTCATTTTACGTTCACGGCTACATTTACGAATTTTCGACCAAAAACTGATTTTCGTTCCCTATAATCCATTAGTAGAGGGGATGCTCGAGCGTTTTAATGGAGGAACCAGGAAGGTATACAGATAAAATAACCCAAAATTCAAATTATCTGATTTTTTTTTCCATTTTAAATGGCTTATTGATCGAATTATTACCCCTAACTTGAAAACTGCAACACCTGGGGGATGCTCAAAATTTCAGGAAATATAATATTGTTATCATTTTATCAGCTTAAACCGTCGCTGAAATGAGCCCTCTAACACACTTTTAATTTGGGTAAGGGAAGGGCTACAAAGTGGTGATCTCATTAAGTGTAATATGGATATGATTTCAAAAAATTCAAGAACTACTCAACCAGTTTAGTATTGAAGTACGTTTGCCCTTTTTGAAGTCTCAAATGTTCTCCCTTACGTCCTTTACTGTCTTGAAAAAAACAGCTCGTGAACACAGTTCCCCTCAAACCACTTGGCTACTGCCAATATGACAAAAAAATCTTCAAACCTAAATGAAAGATTACAAGAAACAAATTTACATAACACCCTCATCATCGAAATAAAAATTCTCCAGAAGATCGCGAAAGAATAAGAGAGGATCATTTGGGATTTCAAAAAGGTCGAAGTCCTGTCATTCTAAATCAGTTTAGTACTCGTTAACATTTCTGAATTCATACCTGTATTACACTAACTGAAATTGCCACCTTGAATCCTCTCTCCTACACAGGGGCCACAATTTTCATTCGAGGCAAATCGTTGCCAGAACTCACTTCGGTGACCGTTCAAACTGTTTCTTAGGTTTCGGGGGTCACTGAATTTTACTTTGACGTCCGTATGAATGAGGGAAGGGGACACAAAAAGGTCAGTGACAACATACAAAATTAAATCGAGCAGCATGAGCTGTCGATACTTATACTCAAGCCATGTGCCGTAACGCGAGAGGAAGAACCAGCCCTTGCTGGCTCGTGACTACGGTCCTGCATCTATCTATCTCTATATGTTCGTCCTCTAGTCCTTTATAGTATGTCCCTTCATCTTCTTCGCGCGATATTTATAGTCTATACATAAAACACCTGACTTTTACCTTCACGCCTGCTAAAAAGGAACTCCAGATTCGAAGCAAACCGATTAGAAGGGATCCTGACTACATCAATATCAAATGGATGCGAAAACAAGTTTCGCAGCTTTCAACTTAAATAAATAAGATTATGTCGTTCTTAATGTTTTAGTACCCCCTCCAAAATTATGAAAAAAATAAGCCTCGTTCTCTCAGTTTTGCCTGCTAATGAACCCGATTTTCCCAGGTGAGACGAATATTTTTCTAGGAGAGGTAGAGGAGCTGGATATTGAATTTTGGAAATAATTGATTTTTAAATAACTGCGTAAAACAGAGACGAACCAGTCCCGGGAAAATTAATCGAATATAAAAAGCACATTTTCGATATTATTTTCACGGTGGAACAGATGCAACTGGCATGTAATAATATTTGCTTCACAACTAGGTCTCTCATCATCCGCTGTATTATTGGGAAAATGCGTCCATAAAAAGTAATGTAGACGAATTTAAATCGGAAAACCCTATTACCGGGTTTCTGTATAGTCAGAAGCGAACAATTAGATAGTTTTTTCATCACTCGCCATCAGTTCATAAAAAGGCTTAGCTATTTACGTATCGTATACTCGTATCTTCATTTTATTTCCGAGTAATATAAACAATTTTCTATTATTTGTAACTTTCTGTGTAGGGTAATGCTGCCCAAATCGTACCACTTTTCTCCCTCGATTATCAGCAAATCTGTGAGTTATTAGCTTTCCATGGTGCGGTATAATGGGAAAGTCTATTTGCAATTTCCAATTTTACCGCCCAGAGAAATTGATAGCTTACAAATCTGTTGACAATCGAGGAGAAAGTTGGTATGATTTGGACACCACTGCCCTGTTATTAAAAAAAAAAAAATGAAAAGGTACTTGCATATAAGGACATTTATCGTGGATAATCATTTAATTCGGTACTTTCTGCAATAGGCACTGGCGCAAAGATTTGAGGTTCGTAAATATTTGTGATGAAATGAGCCAAATTGGAAAACTTACAGAATCTTGCTGCTATAATTAGCGAAATTTGAACTATTTTCAGTTTTCTCGCGATTTCTTCATTTATTTATCTCCGAACAAAATTTCAGTGGACTAATGAGGAAGCCTGCTAGTTCATATTTCCGAGCGTACTCGGAAAGGGTGGAAGTATCTCGAAGTTTCGAATTTCGTTTTCCAAGTATGAAAGACTCGCTTAATGTTTCGCAATATTTTTACATTCACTGCCTTCTAAATTTGAAAGCAATTAAAACTTCGAGCATCCTGGCAACTGGCAAGTCTGAAATTTTTCGCCTGCAATAAACATAGCTAAAAGCTCTTCTTCCATCATTCTTTATTTCTTCCGCTTCTATATCCTAAATCTGACTTCTACTCACGCATTTCGTTCGATGATTTATTATTTAAAGTAAGTATACGAGTATTTACAAGATATTAGGTCTGGTAGAAAACTAGCTATTTTAACGCGCGCTGTACTACAGAGTACAGATTCGACTTTCCTTTGAAATATTTAAGAATTTATTCGATCCTTGTCTGTTATTTTTGTTTTCGATTAGCTCCCATTACTTATTACTTTTTCGTAATGGTCTGCCACGTAAAAGAACTCGAACGCTCGCACACTGGATCGAAATCGTTTTGCGAAAAATTTCTACTTGTTCGTCGGTTGTTATTCGACAAAAACGGTCGACGAAGTATTCGAATACAACTGTAATTATTTTTCATCGTATTCTTAATGGCCGACGTATTTTTATTCAACGAAACCAGAGAGTTTAAAAATTATATTTGAAAAACTTTTTGGTTTTGAATTCTCAAACATTCTCTTTCTGAGATATAATCGACGATACACGATGGTTTTACTTTTCAAAATTCACCTTTGCCCCTTTGCAGAGTAATACGTATTCCAGGTCCGTTGGTACGATACACCGCAAGAATATAATTAAAATGGAAAATAAATTCATATAAGATAGATTTTTTGAGTTACGGTCACTGTAGTGATTTATATGTATTTACATTATATTTTGTAAATAAACGCGAACCTGTTGAAAAATTATATAATAAATGTTGCAACGTGATTTTCAAAGCTTATACTTTACTATCGCAGAGCAGATTTTCCGTCGGGCACGAGAACGTTATGAAGGTCACGACACCGAAGGGAGGTAGAATAAATTCAGAGCAGAAAATCCTGGGCTCAGTATTAAAATGATTTTCACGTACGTTTTTCACTTCATGAAAAATAAAATCTACAACGGTGAAATATTGGATATATGGAACGTCAAGCTCTCCATTCCTTCCGAAAATAGTTACAAAATTTTCGGATTAAAGCTTACTATTTTGGCAGATCATTATGGCCACCAAGTAGGCCAGCACTATACGAGCCAGCATTTCTGTCATTCCTTTTCATTTCCCTCCATGTCCACCTTTCGGTCTGTCATTTCACTGTTGTTTTCTGTTTATTCCACCACTAATTCCGTTTATTCTGTATTGTTACTTATTTCATTTCACTTTCCTGTCTGTCATTTAATTCAATCGTTTTTACAATTTATGTAGTATTATTTTTTCAGTATTCGAAACTATTATATCTCTGTCTGAATAACGTAATCTGGGGTGACTTCGGACCGATTCAACTTTTTTACTTAAAATATTTCCCAAAAAGTTCAGATTGAAAGGAATTCCATCAAATTTGGTACGAAATTAATGCCAACACATGTGGCTACAATGCTATGTAGTTAAAATGGACATTATTAAGCGTAAGGGAACCAACCAGCAAAATCTGTTTTCTAAGAACACGTGATTCGAAGTTCAAGAGCCATGTAGAAACTATATGACATAGCGTTTACTGATAAGCTTTTTTCAACGTGAGTACACATTTTTGAATCGGGGGCCCAATTTTGAAAAATTCTACTTTTTACGCTCTTTCCAACGATCCTAACGACTCATTTTGTTCACAAATGTCGGTTGGTTCCCTTACGCTTAACAGCGCCCAAATAGATTTTAAAATCGATATAGGAAAACTATAATGATTTTCGTGACGCACATACAAAAAGCCAAAAAAAATCCCGAAAACTTTGTTTTGAACACCAAAAAAATCTTATTATCAAATTTTCATTTTCTCATGGTCGGATGCGACAAACTTTTCTGAATAATTTAAAGAAAAAAAAAAAGAGAGATCAAAAGAATGAATGGAAGTTAAATTATCGGGGAAAAAGGCAGAAAAAGTGACGAAAATTTTTGTACCAAGATGTTTTGTGATCTAATATTGTAATGAAATTAAGTTTGAAAAATGTCAGAAGAGAGGTCACCACAACGTTGGTAATGAAGTAAAAGTGTACTTCAATTTGGATTTATATTTTAAAATTTAACATTTGTATAGCTGAAATTTTGATTTTCTTTTTTCAATTTTCTTTTCTCAGGAGAATTGTTTACGTTAATGAATAAAAATGTCTTTTTATACTTGAATAAAAAATATTGATTCTTCATTTAAAGTTCATAGCAAGTGTTTTCAAAATTATAGGAAACCAAAACATTATTTTTTTGAAGATAAAAAAAAGTCTGAAGTTACCCCTTTTCTGGATTATTTTTAGACTACCACTTTTTATCTTCTGGAGGGTTCAAAATTAAAACTAATCAGATTTTAACCCATGTAGTGGTAAACTACAGGTCAAGACAAGATTTTTTAGTTACCTTCAACCCACCTTTGTACCACTTGTGAGAGAGTTACAGGTATTTAAAGTTGAAAATAGTTCGAAGTTAACCCAGATTACGGTATCTACAGGCGCGGATTGGAAAAAGGAGATGGGGAGGGGGTACAGTAGCGACGATGCATGCTGATTAGCCGTTGCTTTTATGTTGGCAGGGGTGTGGGGGCGGGGGTGCTCCCGGAAAAATATTTTATCTAATGTGGTATATGCAATGACGAATATAGACATGCATTATTATACATTTGTGGCGTGTAATGAGGGTACAATTCATCATTTTTGTTCCTTTTTTCCTTTTATTTCGTTAAAAATTTCAACCAGGGGGGCATGTACCCCATGGCCCCCCTTGGATCCGCCACTGGGTATCTACAAATATCAGTTCTATCAATTTTGATTTCTGTCAGGTAGTGGCATCGGAACGTGGGAGGGGCTACATAGAGACACTGTATCTCCTCCTCTGGAAAACTTATGACGGGGTGGATGTACAAAGTATTACTTGTACTCCCCCTAAAAAAATAAAATAAAAATTAGAAAATTATTCAGCAGGCTAATAGAAAATGTGCCTTAAAATATTTCGAAGGGCGAGATTTTTGAGACTTTTCGAGCTTTTGCGAGAGACTTTGCTGGTTAACTCCGCTTTTAGGAACGAGAATTTTTTTGAACTCATATATTTGAACCTTCTCCTCCCTCAACTTGCTAATACCACTGCTGTCAGTTTTATAGAAATGTTCTAGAAATATTATATCCGAATTTCCAGTCATTTGCTGATTCCCTTTTGCTAATAAAAAGAGGATTATGATTTTTTTGGAGTGGATAAAAACTTTTGTCCGGCAGCGTATTTTTATCAATTAGGGGTCTGATTGGCCGAGTAGATAGCGCACTGGTCTCGGAATCCAGAGGTCCCGGGTTCGAGCCCACCTAGCAACTTGTTACAACTCGACCTAGGCAAGTTTTTCGGTAAGAAAGAGAAGAGGGCTAAGGCAGCCCTAGCAGTCTCCCCGATGTCTCTGAGGTAATACTCGAAAAGGTGAATTCCAGGGCTCGGGTTGAGAGGAAAAATGAAAAAGACCATATCAATCCTCAATTTAGCCATTTCGTTTCTGCCATTTGATTCCACCATTTTATTCCATTTCTGTAATTCTTCGATTTATCTTATTTTTTCTTCTTCTTACACTTCCATCAATTTTTTTTTGTTATTTACATCAATTTTACCTTATCTTTCATGTCACCTAAACATCTTTCATCCATTATACATATTAGTTCGTCAGTCTCATTTCATCTTAACACTTCTGTTAGTTCATGATTTCTTCTGTTTCTGACCTTGTGAACAGATATGTGAGTATTCTCAAGAAAAGGCAGATATGTCAGTAATTAGCATACGTAACAAGATGTTTCACAAATTGGTCCCCTCTTTTTTAAGTCTGACTTAATTTTCTAACTCGACGATCCAAAGACTCATATTCTGTTGTTTTGTTCGATTTTTCTAAGGTGGACCAATTTTAATCATTTGGAAAGGTTAGATTGCGATTTAAGAACCAAACTGAGACTGGGCAAAAAATCTGAATTTTCGAAACCAGTATTCCAAGAAACCCCTATTCTTATACCTTGTTTAATATTTTCGGCAAGGTTAAACTGTTGGCCACTTAGAAAGAAGAGAAACATCGAAAAAATTTCAATGCATTTTCAAACTCAGTGACCATAAAACCATTATTTTAATCTTTTTCTATATGTTTCCATTTAGAAGACTAAAGTTGGTGACACGCCCCAGCCTCCTTCACTGGAGGAGGGGGAAGGGGGAGAATTGAATAAATTATATATCAACCCTTGAAGCGCCCGTTTGTCCCATCTCGATCCGACTTCTGAATAATATGTAAAGATGAAAATTTACGCGCTTTGCCCCATTTCGATAGACGCCTCAAATTTCACAAGCTCAGTGGAGCGGGATCAGAAATTTGTCGCAGTATTTGAAATCAGGGAGCTAACAAACTACTACTTCGATATTTTGTACAGTTTTTCAAGTCAATGTTACACACCTTGGGTCCGAAATTCATATTTTTGGTCCCAAACAGACAGAGGCCAGATCAAAAAAACCTGATGCAATATTCTAAATCAGCGACCATAGGTATAGAGGTGCCCAGGGAGACTGAAACCCTCCCAAACAACTGAAACAGTATACGACCTAATAATTTTCAATATTATTTTTATATTTGTCAAAACCACTGACCCAAAAAGCATCAATTTCGATATTTTGTTTGATACCATCCCACTTCAGATTCTACAGCTGGCGGTCTTCCTCATATTTTCCAAACATAAACATATATGGACCCCCTCCCCAACTGCACAACAGATCAATTAAATCAATTAAAGAGGCTGCAAGTCCCCTCGCAATGGCTGTTATTGCTTACGATTTCTCTATACTATTATCGAGCTTCTTTTTTAGAAAAAAGTACAGAGAACTTCATATTAAAGGGCATGGGGTCAAGATTCATACAAATGATGTTGACTAGAAGTGGTCCATACTCGTATTACCTCCAGAGAATCCGAAAGTTAACGAACTCACTGTTTGTTCCTTCGCCGTGGTCATTTTTAGTTGCCTTGTCATGGCTCACTAATCTTACGTTGCATGCTGCGAAGTAGCTGCACTACATCGGTTTTATGATAAAAATGCCATTCACTGGTATGAATTTGAATTACAATTTTCTATGTCCATCGCCATGGCTCACTAGTTCTCCGGCCCATGGTAAAACATTCACAAAGGAGAAAAAAATTGTAAATGACTACGGTAATTCGGTTAACCACGGCGAAGGAACAAATTTCCATTTTCTTCCATTGACGTTTGTCGCTTTGCATAGTCCTGCGATTTGCGATGGTGTCTGTCATAATCAACGAGTTTATTTCTCTCGTGTATGTTTTTTATCCTTTCACCGATCCCATTATTACTGTCCATCATTATTTTTATCAAATCTATCAATTCGCTTCTGTCTTTATCCATGTCTATCACATTATCTCTCATTTCATTCCTGTCATTCTACATGTTCTGCAATCTGTCGTTTCTGCTTATGTCACTGCTTTCATTTCTGTTCCAATTTTTGCCCATAGTTTCCATTATTTCATTTGTATCAATTCTACAATAATTCACTTGTTCCAAAAGTATTTATTTTAATTTATGGTTCTTTCATCTCTTCTTTTTTTTCAATTTCTTTTCATTATTTCCGCTGGAGCATTGGAAAAGTGAATAATAATAAAAACGGCTCTCTGATACAACCTGGGGAAAACGATAATTGAATTTGCGGGAAAAGAATGAAGATTACCAGGGTAACTTCAAAAATTTTACCTCGAGAGCATCCTCTTTTTTTTCTTTAATTTACTCTCAACTCGAGCCCTGGAATCCGCCCTTTCGAGCATTACCTCAGAGGCCAGTGACTGCATTAATGTTATATTTTCCAAATTTTGCACAGTTGTAGTTGTGAAACAGTCATCTATTCTGACACTTTGCAGAACTCTCTGGAAGTCTTGGATTTGCCAATCTTCCTTTGTTGCCTTCATTATATCGGTACGCGTGTTTGATGTTTACTCATAATCTATACCTACTCTTCAAGAATCCATGCAAATATGGAATAGCCGAAAATTATTTCCACAGTATAATACTTAGTTGGGAGCAAATTAACGCTGAGACGGTCAACAAATCACCTTGGCCTTTTCATTTTGAAACCATTTCAAGCGAAAAAGTAAAAGCCAGCAAAATCGGTGGAGCAATAAACATCTTTTAATACCAGACACGAATGCGATTTGAATTTTTTCGTGCTGCACTTCAGCTTTTTCGTTTAACGAGGGCAATTCTAAACGAAATAATCGTTTATCCGACTTCGCTTTAAAGTTTAATGTTTTCTAGTCTTCATAAACCTCAGCGAACGAAGCATGAATGATTCATGCTTTCTACGAAAGAGAATCGACGATGTCGGACAGTTTTAAGAAAAACGACAATCGCTCGGGAAAAGGGGCTGTATAATCACCAAAAAGCACGCGTTTTCCTGTACCATTTCAACTTACTGCATGAATTGTGTATTTCATTCGAGAGTTCCGGTCCTCAACATGAACGATACGATAATAGACTAGGGATCCGAACAATTGTGGTTTACTTTCTGTTTCTACATCCGCGTAGGAGTCGCATGTACTTAAATACTCGTATTTTTAAATCCACTGAGATGACGCAATGTCCAATGTGTCCGTGTGTTACGTATGCTTTTAAACCTCGATAGTACAGAAGGAACCCTTCTCTTCCGATGATTAACAACTTAAGCAGATCGAATCACGAATACAGACTGTAGTTTTTTTGAGGATGAAATATAACAAGTCTTGCTGTATTTAAAAACGATCGGGAAGGGGCATACCTACATGGAATTCCGTATACTGACATAGCCTAAGAGGGGGTCACTGAATTCCCTTAAATGACAAAGTTATGCGAACGGTCTTTGCCTTTTCTTCGAAGATACAAAATCTGGTTGTTGTCGGAGCCCCGAATCGGTTATACTGATTTGCTTCATCCAATAATAGAAAGAACCGAAGCAAAAATTTCATTCGAAACATTATCGTATCACTTGCGACATTCAAAATCAAACGGAGCCGACCTGGAGTGAAGGACTCATGAAGGAAAGGGCACTGACAAGCATTCAAATAATTCTAAAATTTTTTCACTCGCATATTATCATTATTATTACTAGTTTGTTTGTTTGTTTGTTTGTTGTTGTTGTTGTGGGTTGTTTTTTTGAGGGGGGGGAGGGGGGACTTTTAGTGAATTTTGGTTATTTTGGAGAGCCAGATCTTCCAAACTCGTGCCCTATTAGGATTTAAGGAAACAGATAGTGATACATAACACGAATTACTACACTTTTAAAAGTAAAATATTTCATTGTTTACTCGTAAAAACAAATCAGGAGAAAACAAAATACAGCGCTCAAGGAATTACAAAGAATAATGTAAGAAAAGATAATTCAGTCTCGTAGCAAAACCAGCGTAAATGATATTACAATATTATATAAACGTATTTTAAATGACTCAGTCTTACACAATGCACTCAACAAGTCCAAATTTTCGAGGAAGTACGAAGAAGGTAAGTGGTCATGTTACAGACGTGTAAGGAGGTTTGACTACCCAATGCTGGATAGCTGCCATCGTAAATTTACATGTAACTTAGCTCCTTAGAGATTAGGAACAGGTGAAATCACGGACATTACACCTCTAAAATAACAAGACTTTGAAATCAAATCAATAAATATTTCTTCTTGGACTAGATCCATTATCAAAATATCTGATTGGTCAATCTGGAGAATTACCTTCACACTTACTTATATTCCAGTTCTCTCGAACGGGTAGGCGAATACAGTCACATAAATTTTCAAATGACTGCTTTTCACTGTCCTCAGGAAAGTTTGGCGATGTTAAAATACCTTAATGTATTTTGACTTCAATATTAATACGGATTATATCTATTATTCTGATAACGTGGCCTATACTTGTTATCACGATAGTTTCTATCACTATTCCTGTATCTGTCACCTGAATTCTGATCGTGTCTGTATCTGTCCCCGGAGTTCTGATTTCTATACCTGTCATTCCTCCCTTGTTGTTTACCAGCCCAATCATAATTCCGCCGTGGTTTGTTATACCATGGGTCCATTATTGGTGGAGGTTCTATTCCAATTTCTTTTACTAGTTTGTAATCCGGGTCTTCATCTGTGTAACGATTAGCGAACTCTTTCTCACAGCTTTCCAGGAACTCCACTTGGTTTTCAGTCAATTTAAGAACGGCTGCATCTGAATTTTTTGTCTCGGCCATTTATTTTGAATCTGTAAAGTCAATGTACAGAAATCAATAACAATAATTTCGTAATATGCTACGAGGTCAAACAAAAAGTTAGAGATCCTTGTTCACAATACAGTTCGGAATACTTACACAATAAATTGCAACTGATAAAATGATCGTACAATAGCAAAGATATTTTCTCAATTCGACTTCTTCACTAATCTCGATAGCTAGAAAATTAGGAATACAGAGTCCAGTCGACTAATACATCAGTACATTATATGCCCGTTAGAACAAATAAATAACTACAATTATAGCTCATTGGAGTAAATTTGAAGACATTTAAATGCATTAATAGTTACTCTCTCATCCCCAGATTAATAATTAACCACTGAACTAATATTTGAAGTAACTATAGTAAATCCGCACAAACCACAAACCTGGACAGGTGGACAAACCACAATCAAAAAATAGAGGTAACTAGAATTCCAGGTACATTGAAATTCATGTATATGAAGAAAATATTCTCACGTTAATAATTCTTTACTGATTTCAGATTTGATAAAACTTTGGAAAGAAGAGTTGAGCAATTTAAATTTTCGTTGCAAGATTTCTACTCTCTACAGACACTCGCTACATTACATAGAACATAAAACAAGAACAACATAGATCAAATTAATCAGATCAGCCGGTTTTATCAGTTTTTATCAGCTACAGTGATAAGGCTCTACTTTGTATGGGTAAAAACCGCCGCCATTTTCTTTCCAATTCAGTCCGTGAACCTTAGTCAAAATACGTGAAGCTAAGGTCCTTTTTCATTCTCAGAACCTAATTTATTACAATCCTTTTCCTCTCCGTTTCACGATGTGCCATGCCATATGCCATCACCGTTCCAACCTTTATTGTTAAATTGTCAAGTAACTTGTCACTTGTCATTATTCAGCTGATGGTGAATCGAGATCGTTGTTTGCTGTGAAAGAGGGGGTAGTTTTCATTACTAGTTATTATTGATCGACAGTAATTATCAATTGAAGATTACCGTTTTCATCAGATGTGGTATGTAACGAGTGACTCATTTGTAATTCCCTGATTTTTCAGTCAATTCTAAGGAGTGTAAATGATCTCTGGACTTTCGCTTCCGTTCTTCACTATTCTGTCAAGGTACTCAGTTAGTTACTTTATTTTCTTGCCCTTTGTCGAGTCGCAGAAATTGATAATTTGCTGTCGTTCATTTCCAGTGTGATGAGTGTTGAACCCATCATTCTGCATTAGTTGTAATCTACGTAGAAGATTGGAAAATGATGAGACCGATGCCAAAAAATTGCGCCGATGACAAACCAATAACTGCAGTCATTGTAATTGAAGACGTATCAAAATGCCCTAAAGGATTCACAGTCGTAAGCTTGAGTTTTATGTCTTTATTTATAATCGCAACCAAATCGTCAAGAGCACAGCAGTCATTACTGAAAGTTGGACGAATGTTGCAAATTTGACGACTGAATTCTTCCTTATGGCCTGTATATCTTTTAGATTTCGAGAACTTACGATGGAGACGTTGATGCTGATTTATGGAAGGATAACAGTTTCTTTACGAAAAAAGTTACGCGTTATTTATGCGTGTCGAAGGATGAGAGCATAATAAATTACGTTTTAGAAAATTTAGTCATTGTAAACGAAAAGGAATTACCGCCGGAAGGTTATGGTTCAATTCCTAAAACAGCTGATACAGGTTCGAATTTGTTTCTATTCAGTGTATCAGAATATTAACTTCCTAGTCATCAATGAATAACTTAGTATTTAGATTGATGTGTTAGAATTATTACGTGATTAGTATTCACATTGTTTTTTTTGTTGTTTTTTTTCATTTCTGCTACGTTGTCATTTCTATGCCACAATTTTGTTCTATTGTAAATAGATCAGAAAGCTTGGCGTAAGAAACAGTTATGTTATAAACTATCGAGACGTAATATTTGCCACGCTGTTGTGACGGATATGATACTTCTGAATAAAAGCAGGAAAGCTCCGGAGGGTTTCCATTTGATAGGGTAATTATCTCTTGTGTCACTGCTCTGTAAACAAGCCATCGCGTTAATTGTTGTAAAATTTTATACCAAGCATACCTTTAATTATATTCAATTGCTTTTAGGGATCTTAATGGATTATCGTTATGCATAAAAATGAGACCTGCTGCCACAGTGTTCGATAATATTGCTCCAAGTCCCAGGTAATTTACTCCTTCAAACTCCCGTTATTTCATTCACAATATTGTCGACGTCGTTGATGCTGCAATAAGTAAATAACTAAAAGTCTTTGACGCCTATACGTTGGATGATTCATTGACATGAGTGTGTACGATATTAGAAATATTTTGGAGAAAATATTTCAGCCCTCTAATGTATGTACATTTGTGTATTTCATTTCAGCCCGTCTAATGGTTATGCTTTAGAAAATATGCACATTGGTAATGGAGTACCTGATGACGAATCTCATGATTATGAAAAACTAGTGGTAAAACCGATTCGCCCAGCGCCTGCGGTTCCTGCATCACAAACGTCTTTCAATAGTTCATGCCAAGGTACAAGCAAGTGTAATGTAACTGTTACCGTTTTGTTACGTCACATGTTAACGCCTTGTTTTCTCGTTTTGATACAGGGTTACAAGGAGTGCCATTCGTGTTGAATTCTCGTTTAGAACTTACAACCAAGGCATTGCTGGTTTGTATTCTTGTCTATAATTTAAACTTGAGTGAATATTGAACGATGTTTCAACACTGTCAGCTTATAGCCTAATCAGTTCGCATGTGGTCCGTTCTCAGCATGGTTTAAATTCCAAATGAGAGTATAATTATACATTTCACTTGGTGTTATCATTCTGACAGAACCAGTGAACACACTGATGTTTAGTTTCGTAGTTCTCGAATTCTGATGTTCATTTTGCATTTTGGTTTTATTCATGACTTCGTCAGCTATTTCTATTCGTTTTGCATCTTTGTTCGATTTATTTTTGTACGTTTGGTTTTGTTTGGTGCGAAACTTCAGGCACTAACTCTCAAAGTGATTCTCAATATTGGATCTGTGTTCACTTTGGTTTTGCTTTTTACTTGATACCACCGAGAATTGTTTCGTCATTCGTTCTGTTTAGTTTGCACACGAATACAGCTGCTGTAACTTATGCTTCTCATTTTAATCTTCCTGAGTACTTTTTCTTTCTGTTTTTTAGGCTTCGCTTCCTGAAATAACTATTAAAACTCGAGAAGACATCGAAAAGGAAGTAAGTATTGATTATAATCAGTAATATTTGTGTACACTCGGAGATGTATCAAAGTGACTTTATCAACGGGATGGAGGGTCTAATTTTTTCCACTACAAAATGTTGAGAAGCAAGCTTATGTTGTCAGCTAATGCAAATCTTCGAAGTTAAAAAAATGGGTTTTTGATTTTTTTTTTTTCAGTTTTGCAATTGATACTCCGATTTGCCTGACATTCCCCCACTGAGAAATATTTTGTGAAATGACCCACTGTCTAGAGAAAGCATCCCCCTTTCTCCTTCTCTCTTTTTGAACGTCCAATTTACTTTCACTTTATGCCGCGGGGTATTAATTAGAAAAAAAAAGAACAATTAATATTATTTGTAGTTTTTCTATTCTATGAGTTTTGAATGGAAGGTGCATCTCGCAGTCGGACCTTTTCAAGGTGAGAGTCTAAAGGACTATGTGCCCTAATGACAGACTTGACGTACGTATGGTAGTGCAGTCTGTTTGAGATGGAATGCCGTTGTGAAGTCGATAAAATCTTGTATCTAATAGGACCAAAGCTTTGTGTCTTGTAGTTGACATTGCCAAAAGATTAAAGGCTGTGCTCGTTTATATGTCAGTGTCTCTCATTTCGCCGCTGAATAAAGTCTACGTAATTTTTTTTTTTTTTTTGAAGCATGTACGTTTTTGTATTAGTAATGTACAGCGCACGCTGATGCTTGGGAGAGAAGTTAGAATATATTTTTAGACCATTCTTCAATTTCTTTCAGGGGTATACAAAGGGTTAGATAACTAGGCTGTTTTAGTGGTGACTGTTTCAAGACTGATGAATTACATAGTCTGAATTCAAAAAAAAAAATAAAAAAAAATTGAGGTTTCTATTATTCATAGTTGTAGCGGCGTTTTAAGAGTAATTTTAAGTCACTTTTTTTTATCATTTCAGTACGCCTACGATTTCCAAACTGAGAAACAACTTTGTTTGTACTGAACCAGAATGGATAAAACTATCTCTAGACCTATTATTCTGAAATCACTATTCCAATGTCGATGTGAAATAATGCAGCTAGCTAATTATGGATTTTTACATTATTGTACTTATTGCCATCTGTTTTAGTTTGTACATAATAATGTTTCTCAATTAGGCGTACTAATTAGAAACCGTTCGTATTGCATGAAGTCAATAGCTGGATTGGAAGAACAAGAAGAATATTTGAGAGAGTGTAAGACTAGAGTTAGGAAAAACATCGATGAAGATTTCAGATTGAGGTATAAAGTAAGATTCTTTATGTATAATCCGGCTGGTTCTTTTTTGTGGACAGGAGGGAGGTACTGTCGATTAAGGAAGATTATATATTTTATTGGAATGTTGTGGTGTAACGATCCACCTTCGTTAATTCATGAAACTGATCAGCTTGTGGCATTTCAATTTAATTGAATGTATACTTGAAGTGAGACGTGATGCCTACGTTGGTATTTCTTTTTACTTGGAAAGAGCATCTGTTTAGCTGAAATTTATTATCTTTCTTAGTAAATAAACTTCAACGGTTTTCTATTCTTCCGATAGCAATAACTGCCCGAAATCTAGTGAGCAATGATTCACCTAAAATAATGATCGTCCCTAAAAAAAACAACGTATACGATGTAATAGTAGTTACCATGGAGAGAATTGAATTCGTTTTGCGTACAGAATGAAAAAAATTTATGATTCGGATAATATATCATTTCAGTCAAATTCTTCAGTTAAGATGTATTATAGGAAAAATGTGTCAGATACTTTTTTCCTAGTCGATTAGTTATGAGGATCCAGTCCAATTATTACTATTTTATCAAATATCATAATTGTTTCACGTACTTTCAATAATTTTAGTTGGATTCATTGGTATGATTCTGTTAATCGTATCAACTATTGTTATTTTTAATGTGAAGAAAAAATACAGGGTCTTTAGTGCACGGAATTGGCAGTAGAACCCGACGTGAAAGTGATATAATTTTAGTCTTTTATCAGTTCAGCTTCCTAGATATTTGTAGTAATTTACGTTGACGTAGCGTATACAGGTTACTTGTGATAAAAGATACGTCTTTATCTATAAATTATTTTTGACCTTAGTTTCTTTTTAGTGTTCTGATTTGTTATAAGTTTATTACGATGATTGTTATTAATTTATACATTAGCATTAAATCTGTTTTTTATCACTAAAAGTTTTTCAAGAAAACCTCCGTCAGTTAAAATACTTGAAACTTGAGATTTGAAAGATCATGTTTTCCGTTAGCTCAAATACCTGTGTTTTTATTTTGTACGTTTATATTTGTTCTTAATGCTTGCTTTCTATTTAAGTCTTCAAATGTACGTATCGAATGTTTTTCTTTTTGTCTTTCTAATTATGTGTTTACGAATATATGTTTGGTTTGAACCGACTAGGTACAGTATTGTACTTTACTTAATTTGTGTCATAACTTGTATTTTAAATGCCTTTTTAATTTCTTTTCTTTATTTTTATATACGTTTTGTATGGTTAACAACTGAGACTGTATACTCCGAAATTAAATTTATATTGAATACCGAATGATTTTTTTAATGTAATTAATAGGCAATTAAAAGTCAGTTGTTCACTATTTTCAAAAAAAAAAAAAAAAATGTATACTTGAAAAAATATGTAGAATCTAAAATAATTGTTTATCCTTCAGTACTAAGGTGAAACGAAAATGTGAACGTCGATAGCCCGAGTACGAAACCATACCTTGATCCATGTAAGAAGCAATTTCTGCTGCGCTTGACACCCCCACCCCCACAATCACGTGTAAAAACTTTCAGGTGTACTATGTGTATAAGTCAGAGTTCCGGAGTCCGAGTCGTTATTTGTAGATCTGTTTAGAAATCCTGGGAATAATACACTCGTAACGGTTTTCACACGTGCTCTTTGCTGTTCAGCGAAATTTCGTTGGAAGTACATAACGTTAAGACAAGCGTTTCAAAACCCTCCTCTTCCCGTCCTCCGTCACTCGTCAGAAACAGTGTTCGTATTACTAAGTACATCATCCAAAATCTTTTTGGTAACGAAATCTTAAACCTGCAGGTATCCCTGCAGATGCAATGTGAAACAGTCATGTTCAAGAAGAAACAAATTACCAAGAATAAAATAAAACAATAGGTAAAGGCATTCAACAACATTTTGAAACATCAACAACTTGTCATTTTTCGAAATATTTCGAAAATTATCTTCTACTTCAATTTAAAAAACTGATCTTGCATCGCACCTGCTGCGAATACTTACATGGTGAAAGTGCATACACTAATAAAAAAAATCAATACCTACTCTAGACTTCCTATAATTTACATCTTGATATGAGCATTAGAGACGTTCAAATTGTTTCTAACAGTGGCTTAGATTGATATGTAAACCGAAGAAAAAAAGTTTCTGCACCTATGCAATTTCAGTCACATTTATTTGCCGGTCAGATGAGAAAAATACTATTCAATTTGAATTAAGGTTTCTGCTAGTTAACATCAGGTAATCACTGGTTGAAGACCTATAGTTTGGTGGAGCGTATGGCGATGCATGCATGCCAAATTGGCTCCCCAGACACCGCACCCCTGGCCCCGGAAACTACCCTTTCGAGTATCGCATCAGTGACTAGAGGGACGCATTGAGGTTGGCCCGAGCCCCCATTTCGCCTCTCAGCATTAACTTGGAATTCGGGTACACCATAGATGGACGCGCTTCCTTCCTTACCCCGATTGAATACCTATACTAATTCATTTTAATTCGTGAACGAATTAGCAAATACGCATTATTAAACATGCGGTACCTATACACAGTGTATTTAACAAAACATGAAGTACCTACCGCTCTTAATGTCTTGATACAGCTCAAAACGAAATCAGTATACGGTATCTAACGATGGCGGTGCCCATCGGTCACCTACTACACACATGGAATTTCAATGATACTAAATGGAATACGAAAGTAATAAATTGACTACAGATTATTCTGGTCAGTCTCCCACACGTAACCGGTCCGATCTCGAGTTAAATGTTAGTGCAAATATTTCAACCGTTAGTAATTCCGTTCTCGCGAAACGGAATTGAAAACCAACTCATTTACTTTTTCCTCGAGGCTCTCAGCTGTAATTAAATCGAAAATAATGAATCAGGTTTCATATAATTCGATTCGTATACATACCATGTGATAGGCAGAAAAAAAAGGACAAAAGACGAACATTGGCCATCTTTTTATTTACCACAATAAATTACGAGTCAGTATGCTCAGTATTTACGAACTACTTGAGTAGGTAGTACCCAATGTTAAGATTTTGAGCATAACTAATGAGAAAAGACCATTTTATAGGTATTATATTCACATCATAGCTTTTAGCAATACAACATACCCCATACCCCCTTTCCCCCAGTAACTACCTTTTTTACCTTTCACTTATACCTTTTACCAATATGACATACCCACTCAGTAACTACTCTTACCTTTCACTTTTTGACATCATAATTATTAAGAATGTGGCATCTGTTGCCAATAATGAGTATAATTTGAGAAGACATTATACGATAAACCCAAATATTGAGAGTACAAGATCGCGAGGTAGTTAAGAGGTGATGAAATAAACAGTTGATGGAAACTAACTCGACTCGTCATCAGGCGCGGATTTAGAAAAAGGAGATGGGGGGGGGGGTACAGTAGTGGCGATGCATATTGATTCGCTGTTGCTTTTATGTCAGCAGGGGTGTGGGGCGGGGGTGCTTCCGGAAAAATATTTTATCTAATGTGGGATACGTAATAACGAATATACATATAGATGTGTTATTATACATTTGTGGCGTGTAATGGGCGTACAATTCATCATTTTTATTCATTTTTTCCTATTATTGCGTTAAAAATTTCGAACAAAGGGGGACATGTACCCTATGGCCCCCCTTGGATCCACCACTTCTCGTCATTCACAGCAGGTGCTACTCAAAAAGTACAGCAGTCGTGATTATCCCGCCTGGAAATCGTGGTGCCAGCCCAAATTCCGACATCGGTGCCAGATACACCTACGCTAGATTTGCTCCCGATTCTAGCGCAAGTCGAGCACCAATTGAAAACTGGCGCGCAGTCGGGCCAAATTTGCGCCGACCCCGAATGGTCCAAAATTCCGGTGACGGTACATACATGCATTCTAGATGGGAAGGCGGCAAATTTGACGCTGGCTCGACAATTTCCAGGCGGTTGATAACACACGGTTTGTTATAAGTGAGAGCTCATAGTTCAAAATTCAAAACCATTCTCGAATGGTGAGTCTACGTAGATGAAGTTTGCTTTAGAGCCCTTACCAGTGGCGTAGCCAGGATTTTTCCAAGGAGGGGGATCAGCAAATTTTTGGGCGGGGGCGGGAGTACACCTAACATGAACTGTATGTTTTTACATTGACGTATCAGTATGTGCTTTTCACCTTCAATTATGTATCTGGATTTAAATTTCATTTTGTGCATTTATTGTGATACTGCCAGCATATAAAAAAATTCTCATCTCAGGGAGGGGGATTCATCCCCATAATCCTCCCCCCCTTGGCTACGCCACTGGCCCTTACATGTAGGAGCAAAACCAAAAACTAATACAAATTATGCTGGTTTTTGAGGAAAATCCATAACCAATACATAGAAACGGTCCGAAAGCCCTCTTCATATAACTGAAAAATTGGAGATTTTTAAAAAAACATTGACATAAGCGTACATAATTCTTTACATACATACATGTATTTTCAACGAGAAATCTAATGTCGATGTTAATTTTTTTATTATGGTCAATTTTTTCTTATTTCCTATCTGAAATGCGAATTTCAGTGTCATCAAGATGATACCACTTGAATATGGGACACGTGAGGTTCTTGAGAAAAATGGTTGCCTAACGCCATCGTATTCAGAATTTAAAATATAGCTAAAATCATAATAATCTCATCTCATCATAATCGGTCTCCACTATCAGTGATATCAAATTGACGAAAATTATTTTTATTTTATTTTTCATATATCATCCTAAGCTCCCTTTTTGGATGGGTGACAATACATTGTTTGCAACCAAAACCAAAACCTAAATTTGAAAATTATATCGGCCATTATCCCTGTCTGATAGGTTTTGCTTTCAGAAATCAATTTTCCTGGGAGTATTGAACTTGATCACTATTCTTTCTTCGGGATAGCCGGTCATTCTTAAACACCGGGGGCTAGTTGTGCTTGTGCAATAGGAAGTTAACTACCACGTGATCGTTAACTCGCTGTTTCGACAACCCCGAGTTAATGATAACTCTCTATCGTATAACTAGCCCCGAGGTGCTGTTCACGACCGCGAGAGTAAATTCCTAAATCACCACAATATCACAGAAAAATTGGTAATTCACAGATGAAAATCTGAACGTGATAAAGGCGGTAAAGGTTAAAACCACTTAAGACTGTTTATTGCCTACTTGCGAAGAAGAGTTGACTTGACACCACTTATCACTGTCACGGTGTGTTAACCGTCATCTTGTAGCCATAACACCCTTTAACTCTCAGTTCTGAACAGCACCCAGTACTTGAAGAAGTTTAGTGACCAAGCTCAGGACGCAAAGAAAAATGATTTCTGTAAATGAAGACTGTCAGAAATGACAAGTTGAAGAGTTTTCCCATCGTTTTGTACAATTCACGAAGTAAACACGTGATCACATCGACCACAAAATGAATTCGAAAATGACTAATTTTACACGTGTTCAAATGGGAGGAAACATACATTGTGAATAAAAATGGCTGGTGATCATGCTCATCTTCTCTTTAGAGTCTTATCATTCTATCACTGTTTGGAAACGTAAAGGCTTGTATCAATTCCCTTTGTTGACCAGATGACATCACTGCTGAATAAGTCTATTGGATTGGGAATCATATCCGTGATGGCTGACATACCTACTTACAGTGATAGAATTGAGAATTTGTTTAGTTTGAGCGATCAAATAAATCGCTCCCGTAAGAAAAGTACGAGCGATGATTCAATATTAATTTTGAAAATTATGAAGTTATTTGTGGTAAATTCATATTGAAATCATTTCCTTACAACATTAATTCCAAACTGAAACAGTAATCAAAACAAACTGATGAGCAGGAATCCTCATAACAGAACCGATCTTTGTCGCCTCTCGCCGTCTGTTAAAGGAGAGAAAATGGACGCTGTTAAGAAAAACAGAACCAAGCGACCATTTGTTGATTTGTTGACAAAATGAGTTATTAGTCGTTGGAAAGAGCGTAAAAAGTAGCATTTTTATATGTATTTTCAACGAGGAATGTAATGCCGATGTTAATTTTTTGATTATAGTTCATTTTTTCCGCTATCTTTTATCTTAAATGCAAATTTTAGTATCATCAAGATGATGCTACTGATTGAACAACTTCTGTATCAGTGTAGCTATTCCTGGACGACAAAAAGGAATAAAAGTGAAAATTTTAATAAAATTTTTATTTTGAATACTTACGGAAAACGAGAGGTTCTTGAGAAGAATGGTTATCGCCATCATATTCAGCATTCAAAATACAGCTATAATCATAAAATCTCATCCCATTGTTTTTTACGCTGTTGTGTAGATAATCATTTCAAGAGTTTCGAATATGATGCGCGCTCAGAAAAGTTCACTTGGACCTGTTCTGTATTTTTTTCTTCTCAAATTCTCGATTCCGCGTGAATTATTATTTCTTTTCCTCTTGTTACAAATAATGTAAGTATGTTCTCAATTTTGAATGCATACTCGTACCTCTATCTACATGTAGTGTATTTTTTATGCTCCATTGCGGATGAAAGCGGTTTGGTTTGAATTTCTTCTAGAGTTTGTTCACCGTTGAACAGCGAGGCTGTGACAGAGAGACAGGATATTCACGATTCACGCTACACGGTGCACGCTACGGGCAACAGGCAGCAAAGCAACGGCCTCACCGCAACACGGTACAAGATACCGGGTACCGGGTAGACAGTACTCGAGTACACGTTCACGTTAGTCATTACTCGTTATACGTTGTTCCTTGTTCGTGTTACCTCGTTATCGTTAGTATCGTGGAACTAGTGGTGTGGTGTGCACGTCCATTGTGTGGAGTCCGATCGCCAAATCGGTTCGTTATTCGGTTATCGTGTTTCGGTAGCGCGCAGCAGCGGTACCGTTTTCCTTTCTGCGCTGAGTGTTCTTGTTGTGCTCGGTGTTATCTGCTCGCAATGGCTGTAAAGGGTGAATATGCGCGTTGATAAACCGAATTAATTGAGAGTGCTCGCGATTTGATTAGCCCTTTGTTTTGGATAACTCGAGTTATTTCCTATTTAATAGAATTGAATCGTTAAAGTGGCTATAGTGTCGGTAGTTTACTGCTTTTGATTTGTGTAGAAGTTTCACGTGCTCGGAGTGTTTGTTTTTCTAATTAGATAGGTCATCGTTTGGTGGGACTCCGTTACATCTTCCTTATTCAGCGGTAAGTATTCGTGGTTGCATTGCATTCTGTTTTGCTGTAGTATATAATATGAGAAAACAATGGGAGGAATGTACGCAGTGCATGGCTTTCTACCCACAGACATAGGAATCACGTTATATCATTTGGTAGGGTATAATTATTATTCGAAATATTCGTCATATTTTGTACGCGAAGGTGTGCTCGGCCAGTTACCGGCATCGATGTTGATCGAAGGAATGCAGCCGGCTAACCGCTTCTAGCTTCGTTCAAATCAAGCACAGTTTAACTCGGCCGAAAAGTATAGGAAACATTCTGCCGTGGCGCCCGAAGTACATAGAGGAGATGCCAGCCTGCACCCTATGAGCTTGTGAGGACTCCTCCACTCATCTATCCATTCCCCTTATCAATTCTTTCTTTCTTTCTCTTGTTTTCTCGTTTCTTTCTCCATCTCTTCTCCTTTCTCCCTGTTTCATGTCGTTTCTTTTTTTTACAATAGATACTAAATGGTACCTATGTATGCAAATAAGCTATTAGGTACCGTGATGCCCTCGCAGATGAAGAAACCATACTATTTTATAACATTTTTGTGTGTGCGTGAGGAGAGGAGATGGTTCGAATTCGAAATGGACGGTCAGTATTCTTGTGGTTCACAATCGCTTTAAGGCTTCATCTTCAGATTCTGGGCTAATGTTCACTGGATGTAGACGAGTAATTCCTTGTCCTCACGAGTCGGCAGATGTCGCCGTACAAACATTCACCTACATTCGCGAGTTGTTCGGACGCTGCTTACTGCTTAGTGATGACTTGAGCGCAGAACTTCAAATAAACAACCAAAGACATTGTATAGTGCCAGCTGACATAGAATGTTTCACGGACAGATGAGGTTCAATGGTTGGGAAAGCAGAGTAGGACTTGAACTTTTACGTTTCTTTGGGACCAGGTTTCCTGGAAAATCATCCGGTGTTAGTATTCGAACCCAAAGATGTGAAATATGCCAACAGTAAAGTAACGTCAATGTATCAGCATACTACTAATGGGAACTGGAATTATAGTAGGAAGATGAATTAGATTTTTGGGGGAATGAACCGGAGATGTAGCCCTCATGAAAATGTAAATTTCCTTCCCTCGCCCCAACTGCCATGTTTACAGCTACCTATTTTCCAACTTTACCAGTGCATGTATTTTACATGACTTTACATTAGTAGTAGTGTTGGTAGTGAAACCTGTGGTAACACTTGTAAATTTGCTTCCCCTTACCCCAACTGCCAAGTTTACTACCACCTATTTTCCAACTTCTTCAGTGCATGTATTTTACATGACTTTACATTAGCAGTGGTGTTGGTAGTGAAACCTGTGGTAACACTGCTACGGCAATCCTCATGAGGATACATATGAGGAGTTATCTGTCAAAAGGGCCCCTGACGAATAGGAATCCTATTCGTCAGGGGCCCTTTTGACACATAACTCCTCATATGAAAATAATGTTATTCCCAAATTGTTCCAAATTAATTTTCACTAATAAGATAAGAGCGCGATCTAGTGGTAGAAGGTGGCCACCAGAAGTGGAAGGGTTTCATTCATACATTATCTGTGTGAGGTGGTGCTGTGTGCGCCGAGTGCTCTTTGTAGTCCATTGCACTATGTGTAAATGTTTACTCGGATTTATGTATTGTATGAAATGTTGTCAGATATGAGTTGTATTGCAGCCAGATTTTACCTTCTGTTTTTCTGGCCTTCACTGTTTCTGACTTAAAGTTGTTCGGAATAATACTCTTCATATATTTTTAGTTGATATCAGAACCGTGGACCCAAGTATGAATTTTGAGTTGGAGTGATCTCAGAGTGAGTAGTTCTGTTCGGAAAGGAGGAGCGAGCCGGAAATAATTTTCCTCGAAACTGAGTAAATTTGAAAGGCACTTGAACAATCAGAGTGGGGGCATGTGACAAACATTGATTGTAAACCAAAGTATGTCGGGACTAGTCTGAATTTGCGGACTGATGACATGAAGCAATTTTTTTAGAACTCTTGTACGTTAAGCGAATTCTACCTTATGGTCACGCATGATTCATCATTTTAAATTCTAATTACAGTCACGTATCCCCGACCTTGTTTCAAATCATTCGGTTCAGTTGATTACCACTTTCCAGAAAAGAACTGTTCATTTGATGATTTTTTTTTCAGCATAAATTATACTATGGTGATGGAGATGTAACTCGAAACTGTTTGATTTTGAGGTACGAATGCATACTTACTATATTCGACACACATACTGTAGCTAAAGTGTGAATATAGAAGGTGAGTCATGATGCCGTAAACGTCCCCTGGCCCGAAGAAATATTTCATGTAAACATTTTGAAGGTCCGGTTCATATACTTCATAGTCTACACTCAACACACGGAATTCAGTTTTCCGTTAGCGTAATTCTCTTCACCTTCAAATTGCTTTCTTCTTAAATTTTACCTCCTTCCTTCTGTTGATTTACATGTTATTTAATGTAAGCCATAAATTAACCGCAACTAAGTGTGTTCTTCCCCTCACACTTATCTGTTTTAGTCAGAGCCTATTCTAACGAGCAATACCGCCCGTATCAGGCTGTACCAAAAATTTGTTGGGCATTTCCGAAAAACAGTCGGTACATACATACGTTTAAGAATTGTCAAAAATATCACATACTTGGAATTTTTTTTTTTTTTTTTGGGGGGGGGGGATAGAAGCAAACAGAAAAAAAATGATAAAGCCGACAGTTTAATGATTTGAGCAGCTCAAAAAAAATCTTAGAATATGAGCTGGCTTTAGCTATAACGTTTTTACCTCTAACTTAAATTTCCATTTCAAAAATGTGTTGGTTAGTGATGTTGTATTACTTTTGAAATTCATGGCTTTTTCCCCGAGATTGTTAAAGAAAAGGAGAGGTGATAACATTTACCTACGGAATGTTAAGTTTACGTTTATCAAAGTCGATAACGTTCTGACCTTTATGGTGTATCTTTTCAATATCTTTTTTCGAATTTGATGGTACATTTTATAACAAGACTATTTATTTAAAAAAATCATTTGTAACGAACTTTGTTTCATCTCATGTAACTTCTGTATGTCAAACTTCTACAATTGGATACATTGATTATACATGCTTTTCAGCCTTACATGAGCATGGCAGCATTCTGTCTGTAGTTGAAGTGAACTTAGTACCGTCAGAAGCTCGAGTAGTAGCTAGAGCAACCTTTGAGTGAGTTTTAGTGCGTAGAACTACTGTTTAGAATTTGGAACCGCGATTGAAATCCTTTACAAGGAGTCAAAAATCTTGCCAGACGGCCATTTTGGAAACCGATACAATCTTTCTGCATTTTTGAGTCCCCATTCGAGTTGAAAGATCAATATTCCCCTTAGGTCCGAAACGATGTATCAGATCAATGTATTTGGTATTTCTAAACGTTCATGCTCACCCCTGCCCTCTCTGTGTGCTTTTGTTCCCTGTTAATTGTTGAATCATTGTAAAAAATGAAATCAGGAACCATCAAAACATGAAAAATGATAACTATATTGTATTTGAATAAGTTATTGACTTCCGCTCCCCTCTACATCCAGGGTAAGCCAATAGTTGATGAACGAAATAATCTCAATACCTAGAATAGATGAAGATCAGAATATTCAAAAAAATACTGGGATTTCGATCAAAAAGGAAAATGCTGAGAATTCGCAGATAACATTATTGAAAATGCTATACTTGCTCATTACAGGATACAGGCACTTGGAGGCGCTGGAAGAGAAACAGGAGTAAGGAGGAGACACAGTTCTAACTTCTGAGGACTGACCTTTTTTTATTTTTTTTTTGTTCCATTCTATTGGAAATCCAATCCTAATTCGCGTAGAGACTGAGAGAGTTCTTTTTTTCTAATTTGCTCTCAGTCCTGGAATCCGCCCTTTCGAGCATTACTTCAGAAACGTCTGGGAGGCTGTTAAGGCTGTATTAGCCCTCTTCCCTTCTGGCCGAAAAACCGGTTTAAGTTGAAAATTCTGGCGAGTTGCTACGTGGGCTCGAACCCTTAGAAACCGAGTGATACAATTGAAATGTTAGAAAACCCGGAGATAACTATATTCTGTAATGATACACTACTTTTATGTAAGCAGCTGAAAGAAACTGTAGGGCTCACCTCAAAGTAATAGAAAACTTTTCAGAAAAAAAATGTACCATTTGTTTTTTTTTCTTTAATTTGAAAAAAATGGATGTCTAGCTTCTTATTTGCCCAGTAATGTACTGTTTTGTGTACGCGAGTTCTTATTCTTAGTTTCCTTTGTTGAAACTGGTGCTCTCAAGCTTCGCGAGTGGGGGCAGTGCTCCCTGCTCTGGTGTCGCTGCCTGTCTGCTGGCCTATCTGCTAGTCTGCCCGACCGTCTGCCTGCCAAGCTATTGTGGTAGCTGATGGCTGATGGGCTGACTGACTGACTGTTTATACCTACCTGCCTACCTGTTTGTCTGTCTGTCTAATGCCTGGGGACTTGGTGTTATATCTCTGTGGAAGAGAAGGCGACGTTTTTAGTATACCCATTATATGTGTAAAATTTAAAGGTTGCAGGCCAGATGAAAAGAATATTCGTGTTTATGGAAGAATCTGATGGATAGTTAAGGATCAGTGGTCCCTGTAATTCGTAGGGCTCCATATAATTGTCTTGTGACCGTGGGATAATGTGTTTTTCGATCACTTGCGTTCCCTTTTCTTCCAACTTGAAACATTCCGAGTGTGGCTGAGAAAAAATTTATATCGCACCTTTTTTTTGTGCACTGTGGAGCCTTGCAGTATTATGCTCTTCAGATTTTGTTGTAAGATTGATGAGTGCCATTTTAAATCCCATTTACGTGACCTACGGACAATATCAGTATTGCAAGTTGTAATACTTTTTTGAAATTGTGATTCCATTCACGAGCGGATCTCCAGTTACACCCTGGCAAAAGTACAGAGTGCCTTAGCAGTCGCCATGTGTCAGTAGGAAAGACGAGATAAGCCTCTAATAATGGGATTAGCCTCCGTAAACTATTTAAAGAAGTTAAATCTACTTTCGCTGGATAACAAATTCATATGTAACATGGCATTCTATTGTTTTCCGTTAGTTTAACATTTTTCGCCGAATTACGTCACTCTTTTTACACAGTTTACACAGTTAGTTTGTAAAAACATCGAATAAATATATCATCATTTTTGCTTCCTGTTTCTCGTTAATTTAAAACTCGTCCTATAGTTCGCAACCTCCTCAGCGCCGATGAGTAAAGAGCACGCAGTACATGAAGATAAAATCAAAAATAAGAACGTTAATTTCGTAAATTAATTGGAAATTTCGATACGAAGGGATCGTGTGGTAGAGAAATCACCTGTCTGGATTTAATTAGGCGTTAATTTCTTAATTGCCTGAACGGCTCTGAATTTTTTTTTCTCTTCGCACACAATACAGCCTCTTTCTCTTTCTATTTTTCCAATTTCGACATGATGAATACCTAATTAGCAGTGAACACATGCCATCTCTCACGAGGTCTTTGAAATCGATTGAAAATATTCTCGTCTGACGCGTTACTCGTAATTCACTGATCGAATAGTTTTTTAAAAAGGGCATCAGTGAAAATTTCAAACTCGCGCTTCACGTATTCGTTCGACTTGAGTGGGTTTAACGAAACTGAAAGAAACGATTTATCAAACTATTGTGCGACTTCGAGGTATCCGTGGGCTTATAGAACTCGTCGGGTGAATAGTTGAAGTTGAAATCAGATACACAGAATGTTTGACGAGGAATTCAAAAAGAAAAAATAAACTAAAAAGAAAACGCCGTGTCTTAAAAGCCAACATATAACGAAGTTGATTTATCTTAACCGGTGAAAATTATTCGTAATAATAAATTACAGTAACCAGTAACACAGTCTGAATTATTTCGATTATTTTGAAATTCGTTCCAAGCTCAATACGAATTTCAAACTTGTTTTTGTCACGAAGCATTCGTCAAAATTGAAGTGCCATAATTTTTGCTAATGACGTAAGGTGTACCCTGCCAACTTCCAACATATATTTGTTCCTGGAAGCTATTAATTTAAAATTTTAGCGATTAGATTAGACACAGTTGAAATGAGAAGCAAGAAAATCGGATCTTCCGAAAAAGTAAGATGCGCAGTCATTAGGCCAAATTTTACGGTGTGGTATGTGATTGGCGAACACCCCAACGATGATGCTTTCAAGTATATCACACGCAGGTACTTCAGTGGCTGCTGGCAGTCTGTCTGTTTCTCTGTCTTATCTATCTACTTCTTTTAACTTCTCCTCAGCTGCTGAGGAAAAGTGGAGTTGAATTTGATAACCAATATCGAGAATTTTTACAGTTTTTTCTGTATGTATTAATGTTTCTATCGCCACGTTCTAGATACCAATAATGCCAACATCTCGTTTTTGTAATTATAGTGCCTTTTCCTTTTGAGTAATGGATGTACTTAGTAAAAGGTTTCCGAATTTAGCCCAAAATTAGTGCTGTACAGTTATCATAAACTTGAAAATCTTGAGACTTTGTTGCATTTATTAAAATAACAATTTGAATAACATTAGACAAATGAAACATAACACAACCACCAATAGGGAAACAGGATAGAAGACATCCAACTCACAAAAACGCGAAAATACCCCCGCTACCGGAGGCCGTGTCTCCGTACTGACTTATGTACATATATTTAAATGTATAAAATATAGTAAAAATAAGGAAAAATAATTGGACGAATCAACCAGATAATAACAACCAATAGGAACCAATACACCGGACTACCAATACAGGAAACTCCTACTTAAAATACATTGAGCGCTTCTGGACTCAGCATCTAGCGGCAGGGTTTGTTACTATAGTAATTTAGCATTGTGCTTACCAACACTAGATAAAGCGAAAACACAATGAATGAAATATGTACATGCAGTACCAAACCCTGCCACCAGGATTTTCATAACATCGGAGTTTCCAATAATTGGTAGTCCAGTGTCTTTGATAGGAAGGTATGAATTATAATGTTTATCATAGTGGCAGTTTCTATAAAAAGGGGTAACTTTGTCGATCCGACGAATTTTGAATTACGGACAGTACGTAATAGAGGAATGAATGCCCATTCCAACGAGCTATCCGCCAGATTTGTAGCATTTTTTGTTCCGGAGATACAAGCGGTCAAAGATGAGTGTAACAAGAACGCGCGAAAACACGTTTTTTTTGGGAAAAACGCGTTTAAAGTTAGATACACCTTTTTCTCCCACTTCGTTAAGCGGCCATAACTCGCCGCGGAATCACGTTACCGGCCTCGACGAGGGCTTGTTGGAAAGGTAATTTTTCGCTCCTCTGCGTGGTAACAATTCAGAACATCGGATTTATTCGTGAGCTTCGAAAAACCAGAAGCGAAGGCAGACATTCGCATTCTTTCTCATTCCCTTTCATAATTCTCTTTGTCTCCCTCCGTCTTCTCTCTCGTGCATGTAAATTTTGTCTCTTCGTTATTGCGATGTTTTTTCTATAGAAATCAACTAGAATATCAAAATTGATTTTTTCGACCAAAAAATTTCGCTTTTCTTTTTTTGCGTTTTCTGAGACTTTGAGTGATCGACAAAGTTACCCCCTTTTTATAGAAACTGCCACAATGGTAGTACCCACTCTCAGTGTTTTTTGTGGGGCACTGTAGGCGTTCCTCTGCAAAAAATATGAAATCATGTGTGAAAACGGTAAAGAGTGAAAAAACGAGTAAAAAAATGAGTAAAAACCAAGAAAAGGTTGTAAACTTATTTCTAGACCAATTTAAAAGTTTCCAAAGTTTCTTATCCACAACACGACTTATTAATTATGCCTTAATTCAGAGTTCAGGCAGAAAAATTTCGTGTCTCAGTCAATGTTTTACTATATTTTCAATAATCTTTAAATTCAGCAGGTGACTGGCGTTGGGGGAGAGGGGGGTAAATTAAAAAGTGGTCCTCGAGGCTCTTAACTGTAGTTTTTCCCTCTTTTTCTAATTTTCTCTCAACTCGAGCCCTAGAATCCGCCCTTTCGAGCATTACTTCGGGGAGTCGGGGAGCCTGTTAGGGTGTCTTAGCCCTCTTCCCTTCCGGTCGAAAAACCAGCCTAGGTCGAAATCTGGCGAGTTTCTGCGTGGGCTCGAACCCGGGATGTCCGGATTCCGAGACCAATGCGCTATCCACTCGGCCAACCAGATATCAGAACCTATGTAGCAGCTCACCCGAGGCACCCGTCAGTCCTCCCCGAGTATCGTTAGACGCTAACGCTGTCTGATGGAAGGTCGGCTACACTATCATAGCTTTCCCCTAGTTCAACGGATAGAAAAAAGCACTGCCCACTCAGTGGTGGAAACTTAGGTTTTCTTCGTGTGCTGCCTGACTTTTTTAAACGGTGAGGGGGGGGGGTTGCTAAATTATTCTGGTCAATTTATGCGAGAAAATTTTTTTTGGGACAATGTGAATTTAATTTGAAAAATTTCGGCCTACTCAAATTTAAATCCAAATATCCACATGTTGAAAAAACTTGGGTTTTTGAGGTATTTTTTCAAATTTCTTCGTGTCTTGCTCTAATAGTATCGTGTGTTGCCCTAGCCTCAGGGCAATACTGAAGTTACCATCACTGCTATTGTATAACCTAATCTTCAGGTCCTTAGTAATAAGATAACTGTATAGCAGTGATGATGAGCTAACCTCTCGAAAACGTTTATGCCAAATACATCGACTAGTAAATTTGAGTTTTCAGTCACGCTTTGTTCAAGTATGGATTCATCTCTTCCTCTGTCTTCTAAGGTGTATGGACCGCAACTCTGAATTAGTAAGGGCTTTTCTAGTACTCTATATTGCATACTTATTCGCCTCTCCTGTTATCATGGTGGTAGTGTATGATAACAGAATTTGATGTACGAAATGGGTCCGAATGCAATGGATACTTGAAAACGCCGGAGATCAGAATTTTTTAAAGAAAGTTTGAATTCTTTCTGCAACGCAAACGTTGCCGAATCGCGTTGCCGAGTATGTGAGCCGAAAATTGAACTGTTATTTAATGAAATCGATGATTATACGATAAGACCTTGTGGAATGATCGAAAAACGAAAATCTCGAATTCCTTATACAGAGAACAGAGAAGACAGACGAGGTATTATAAGGTAGGACACGAAAAACGAAACTCAAAACTCACTGGTACGACCATAATATTACAAAATTACGATTATGTCCTTATCATACACTACCAATTTGATAACGGGACAGGCGAATAAGTATGCAATATGGAGTACTGGAACAGCTCTATACAATTGAGTATAACTAAAGTCTAGAAACACAACGATTTCGATGTACTGAAAATCCAACCTCCACTACTCTAGCTTTCAACCCTCCAATCGTCTTGATCCTGCTTATTATGTGTTATCTTGTGACCATAATAACTGTAACGCAAAATAGTACTGTAAGTCTAGAGGGCTCCATGGGCGACCTTCTTTTTATTGATATAATCGAACTGCTCGGCGCCGCTGACTCTCTGTTTGTCAGTTTCATTGGTCAGTATGTGTGTCTGTAGTAGTAAGAAAACTTGTATAAAGACGCAATGTTAAGCACACAATGGTATTACTTAATGGCTTGAAGGTCATCGACTTTACAGCGATTGATTAATTAAATATTTGCATGGGTTGAGAGTTCACTGAACTTATTAATGAATGGGTTGTTAACTTTCGAAGCAATATTTGTTACTCTCAGTAGCCGATTATTCGAATCAAGCTTATGATATGATATGACAGTAGGTTCTCTTCTACCTAACCTATGACCCCTCCCCACCCCACAACATGACCCCATTACCCTCCGAGCTGGCTTTAATGCCAAATTGAAAATCACAATAGTCTTTTTATCCCCATCTCATTTCGTGAAAAAGGTGGAAAGGAGGTGTACCTATGGCAGTTGGGTGGACGAAGAGATGAGGGGTGAGTGAAGGGGAAGCGCGTCCGGCTGTGGGGGACCTGAATTCCAGGCTAGTGCTCAAGAAGCGCGAACCTTGGTCACTAGGGAACCCTATGGTAATTCTGGCAGGACGCGCGCACCGGAAGCGGATCGGCGGAATAGAGGCTCGGGCCGGTCTCAAAGCGTCCCTTCGGCCACTGATGCAATACTCGAAAGGGTAGTTTCCGGGGCCGGGGGTGCGGTGTCTCAGAGGCCACTTCGGCGTGCGTGTATCGCCGTACGTCCCACCGCGCCATGGTAATTGGGTCCTGTGCATTCCGTTTCTGTTGAAATCGGGAATTGGTTTCCAAGGAGATTACCAAATTTTAATCGGTTTGTTTAGGATGAAACGGGGTTGAAACTGTGGGGTGAGGTAACATTTTGCGAGGATACCATTTCCTGTGAAACCCGGTAAATCACCCCCATTCCTCCGGAAGTTACCACTGGAAGTTAATGTAATTTCTTCCGAAATTCTCGGAATAAACGGAAACCCTTGTCCTGTGGAGTTATTGATTTCGAAAATTTACAGCAGACGTCTGCTGCTTCACATTATTTATGGCATCTATTGTTTTGATCTGCCCTATCGAATAACAGTTTTTTCTACGTTTGTACAGGTTAGATACGATAAGATGATGATGCGTCTGACAAGATAGATACCGGCTGGACGTTCGGTTTCTCATGGTAAATATGACGGAGGAAATAGCGTTTTCTGATTGGTCTAAGAGATTGGAACGTTCCAGTAACACGCATGATCTGAGCGACGAAACCGACGCAGAACCAGCCACGAACAGCTGGCTTCCTGCTTACGGTTTCCACCAACCATCTGCTGCCCTGCAACAAGCTTTTCTGCAAAACAAGAATATCGAATTCTACTCCGGTGGTAAGTTCCCTTTCAGCAATGAAAATTGCATTTTTTACGCGACAAGTATGAGAATAATGTCGAACAGTTATAGCTCGTGTAATTTTTCAGTTGTTGGGGGACTTTTCGTGGATTAGAGTGGGACCAAGCTCCCTCAGTTGAGCCTTTGGCCACGAGTCTCACATAAGGTAGTCTTGTGTCGAAACCACATTGTCTTAAATGAGGATTTTGATTAATCGGACTGATTAAATGGTTAATGGTTGGAAACTTCGAGATGTCCCCTCTGTGACGAGGCTCATTGACCCGAAACTAACGAATTGGTGCAATGTAAAAGTGTTATTATAACCAACTAGGCTATGTTCTGAGACATTTTCGAGACACAGCGGTATTGGAAAGTAGTTACGGTTCAACGACACAGTTTATCATCATCGACGCTTATATTTATTGACGCGTAAAAAAATCACATTTTGACGGTAGATTCCTATCGCACGTCCAAGTGCGAAGGTTATGATCCTTTTTTTTACTGTTCAGTTTCACGTGTTTTGTCGGTGTTGCTCGTTTGAGCGGGGTTGAACTTCCTCGCGAAGCTGATTTTGGTATCCCGGCTGAGAACCCTACGACACGTGGTTATTCTTTCAAAATATCGCTGTCGGAATTCAAAACTGACAGCCGGACAACTCCCGAACAGATGCAAGTGGTTCTACGAACTCCCTTAACTATAATGAAGGCCATGTGACTTACTATGTAGCAAATACGAGGGTATCGTAAATATTTTAGGACAGGTTTTCGTGTTCTAGATACAACCCTTCGGATCCCGAAACACGTGTAGAATTTCAAGACGAATAGCCCTGTTCTGACGTTTAGATTTCGTTAGTGTATTACGAGGAACTTGATGCGTGCTCGGCGGAGGACTCGTACATTTGTTTTAAAAGAAGTTCTCACGAGCCCACACATCATGTCATAACTGAACATTCTCTTTATTATGTAGTACATATTCCAAGTTCCGGACAACACTTGTGTAGCTGGTGTAGAAAAGCTAGAAGTTGTCACATTGTGAGAAGCTTTTGCCATTCTACTTCTGGTATTGGTAAATTCTTTTTTCAAAGTTCGTGTGTTCCCGCGCTCCGGCATCCTGGCAGCGCCGAACGAAAACAAAAGAATGCAACGCCAACCAGTTCTCTTTTCAGAGGATGAATGTAGCGTTCCACACTTATAATTACGACTCGTCTGTGTGGTTCGTGCTTGTATTCGTGTGGACGTGCAGTCGTGCTTATGGCTGAGGCTTTACCGCGCCGGAAAGGAGGGAAGCGAACTGGTTACGCGAGTATTCGGAACCGATTCGGATGGTGCGGGCTGAATAATACAGAATAGACAAAGAGAGAGTGAGAGAGTTCGCTGGAGAGAGAAAGAGTGAGTGAGAGAGAAATGGATACGACCACAGAGTGCCCGCAAGGCACACAGGCGACGAGTTTTCATGGTATCATGTTTCTGCAAACCTCCAGCGGCTCCAGTTTTGTCCGTCGCTAACTCAAATGCATCATTTTGCATTTCTGTTCTCCTCGACCAATTTTCCAATTGTCTTGCTGTTGTTGGAACTGAAGTGTCGATTGTTATTTTTCAAATGTCAGACAAGTCTCCGACGGAGCTTGATAGTAGTTTTATTCTCAGTTGCACACTGCCAATCGGACAAGTATAGAATTTGATCGAACAAAATTGAGCATTGTCCAGTAGGAAGGAAGGATGCCCCCTGAAAAAGGTACTCTTCTTTTGAAAGTGGGCGAGGAGGCCCAAAGGCTTATAAAATGCGATATTAGTAGAAACACCGATTCAGTTTTACTTAGCGAGTTGTGTTCTGGAGCACAACGAGAAAACGAAGAGAACAAGCTCAGGCTAACTGTTTATTAACAATAACGAACGAACAATGAAGTTAGAATGCATCTAATCTAGCTTTACATTCGGTTTATATAGTATAATTCGAGGAGAGATAAGTCGCTTCTTGGTCCAGGTTCCAAAGTTCACCGAGAGATGGAGATTTAGCGTATGCTCGGAATTCTAATCATCATTGACCTGCTGTTAATCCAAAAGTATTGAAAAAGTGAACTTCAATATTTGTTTAACCGTATGCCGAACGTTGGTTAGGCTTTCTTGACAGTTCTCAGATTTCGAAATTTTGAAGTCGGTTCAAGATTACTTACCTCTTAAGTTTTGCCCTTAAAAAACTGGTCTTGTAACACACTTTTGAGCAGAAATGATAGGGGAATTCAGCGAAGAGAGTGAGAGTAGGTCTCACGATAAACATGTAAAAAACAAAAATCATATCCAATAACACAGAGGAAGGGGCACTAGAAATGGGTATCAAAGAAATAGAAATAGTTCGAGAACATACATATCTCGACCAGCTACTAACCTTTGAAAATGCAATAGAAAATGAAGTTAACATACGAATTAACAAAGCGTGGAAAAAATTCTGGAGTCTAAAAGATATATTCAGGGCTGTACCTAGGATTTAAGTAAAGGGGGGTTGCGATTAAGATAAAATTATTTCTTGGTGGGGGGTTCAGTCACAGATTCGCCCTCTTCTCCGTCTCAACCCATTGTTTTTTCGTGTTTTTTATCCAATAGGGGAGGGGTGGTTGTTGAACACCCCCCACAATGGATAGATCAGTGCTGGGAATAACGAAAAGGGACAGGGTAAGGATCTCGGTTATCGAAAGAAAATTAAGATTCAGTAACAGTTCAGTTTGGCGGATCAAAAGAATAAATGGGGGTGGCGGGACACATTTCCCGTCTCAGAGACGAACGATGGACCTATGGGGCCACCTTTTGGCAATCGCTGGACGGCAAAAGAAGAAGGGGTAAACTAACATTGAGATGGAAAGATGATATCAATAAAGTTCTAAAAAGTAACAACTTCCAAAGAATAGCGAGGAATAGGAATAAATGGAAGCGTCTAGAGGAAAATTTTGCCCGGCATGGGTCAGGGGGAGTGAGCCCCACTTTGAGACCGCTAATTCATAATATAAACCTATGTACTATGTCCATTCCCCAAAATAAAGGTTTTTTGAATTTTAAATTGAACACTAGTGATTTTCTCAAAAAGCAAAAAGAGGGGGTGTACAGGGTATCATTTGTACTCCCTCCTCTCCCCCGAAAAATTAAGATTTTAAAAGAGAGATTTTAGAAACGAGATTTTTGGCGATTTATAAGATTTTTTCAAAATTTTTTGCTCGTTACTTTGTTATATTCCGTAGTCTAGTAAGTTGCGTCTCTCTATATTTTTCTGTCCTGTTCTAATCTTTTCATTTCTGAGAAGGATTTACACTTTGTACCCTTCATTATCTGCTCTTCATAGCTCATTCATTGCCTTCCTTTCCAGTTCTTCCCCTCAACCATTCCCTCTAGCAGTAATAACAATATCCTTGGATGTCTTATGGCGTATCATTTTAACTCTTCCTTTACGATTATATTTCAGATTTCTCTTTCCCTTCCGATTCTTCTCAATATTTCTTCATTTCCTGATCCATTTGATTTTTAACATTCTCCGATAACACGATATTTCAAAAACTTCTATCCTTTTTCTTTTTTCTATTCCTATTATCCACGTCTCACATCCATACAGTGCTATACTCCAAATATACGTTTGAAGAAATCTCCATCGTACTTTTGAATCTATATTTGCCCTAAGTATGTCTCCTTTTTGAAAGAATGGGGGGAAAATGCTCTCAGCTTGTTCTATTCTATGTATTCGTTATTTCTGCTTTGCTTATTCTTTCTTGCTTCACCAGACCTCCTAAGTATTCAAATTCCTGCATCTCCTTTATTTTTTCCCCTCCTATTTTTATATTTATTGGATTTTATTCCCATTTACTAACTGTCATCACTTTTGTTGGATTTTATTTTCAATTTTTCATCTAACTTTTTCAACGTTCTCTTTAGTTCTTTTTTACGTTTTTCCACTATTGCAATATTTTCTGCAAACCTTATTCTGATCGTCTCGCCCTGTATTTTCACACCTGATTTTCTTTCATTCATTTTGTCAGTTATTGTTTCTATACATACGTCATTTTCACTTCTCCCGCTTCATCCTCTATTTGTATTCGAGCCTTGTGATCCTTATATATGTTCTATATTACTCTTCTTTCCTTGTATTCAACTCCTACCTCGTTCAAAGTTTGAAACATTTTTGAGCATTCGACATTATCAAACGCTTTTTCTAAATCTATAAATACTACATAATGCGACATGCCAGGAAAAAAGGGACCTTACAGGAGAGCGGATAGACAAAATTGATAACGTTTTTATGTTTCGAGACATTCAACTACACCATGCGAAAGAACGGCGAAAGATTAGTTAAAAACAGTTGTCATCCTAAAAATGTGTTGTTTTTTTTTTGGTTTTTTTCTGCTCACAGGTCCCTTTCCTTCTGGCATGTCACATATGTGACCGGCTCGGAAGAAACAAAACATCCCTAAAAAATTAATTTTCATGCATAAGGCTTGTTTCTTCCGAGTCGGTCACCTACTTTTTTCAGTCTTTTCTTCTAATAAAAGCCTCAAACATAAAATTACTTCCCTTTTCTTCTCTCTATTCTGAATCCAAACTGATCTCCCACTCTTTCTTCCATTTTATTTTGTATTCTCTTATTTATTATCCTGGCTAAAATCTGTATAATACGATAACTTTCACATTTGCTAGCTCTGTTGCTTTCTTAGGGATCATAACTAACCTGCTTTTCTGGAAACCTACTGACATTTCTCCTTCCTCATACATTCTGCAGATTAATTCATATAAATTTTGTAGGACTACTTCTTTCGCATTCCTCAATAACTCACTAGCAATTTCGTCGACTCCTTCTGCTGCACCTGCTTTCATTTCTTTCAGTGGTTTATCAAATTCCGTTCCGGTCTCAAAATATTTTTTTCTCTTTCTTCATTCCCCCTACCATCTTCTTTTTCCGCACATTTACTTATACCTACTCCATTCTTTTACAGTGTTTCAACGTATCTAATTTATGAAGTTTGATAATTTTCCTCTTTCATCCGTTAATTGTTTGTACTCTTTCTATCGCTGAGTTGCCATCGTAATTTTCGTGGTGGAGACACATTTCTGGGGGAAAATACTGGTGTAGTTTCCCCTTGCTTTCATCAGGATTTATCTGTCGGAGTTTTTTTCATTCTATATGCTTTTTATTTTTAAGCCCCCTCACCATGCCAATATAGCATACACAGAGGGGGATTTGTTCCCTACTTTTAAAAACAAGACATTTTTTTCCTATTGTTTTTCGACTTCCTAAGTTTGCAGGTTTTGTAATTCCCAATAAAAAAACTTCTGATGCCACTAATGACTCTCAACCTGTTGAAACTTCATTGATAGGCTTTGAAAATTATTCTAGATTTATTCGAATAAACCTCTTTTGCTACAGAATGACAACAGGATGCGACAGTTCGACGGAATTTCCAACTTTTAACCTCGGTACTTGTGAAACTAACGCTGTGAAAATAAAACGGAAATCATATGTACCTTTCTCGGTCCTACTCTAATCAAGGGAAACTGAGGCTGGATTATTGATTAACTTTTCTCATCGATTCCTCGACGGCTTATTTTCGGGATCTCTGAGCTCCTATGTGGGTTGTATTTGAATTTGAGAGTAATATTGATGTAACACACATTCGTTCCTGATATTTTTGACTCGTTACATTGATGTCAGAAGATTGCTACGAATCGTTATTTTGACTGTTTCTATATTGATACAGCTGAAATCGTCGGTTTTGCAGTTCAAGTAGAATTTTGCAATGTACGTGTGCAACTGCATATTATTGTGCCCATATGACAACTCACTTGACATGTTGTCTGTGAGTTATTTTCAACAAAAAAAAAAATCGAAAAAATAGCACTTATACAACGATAATGTCATTTTGGAAAATACAACCGGTATAAACCGTTATTACGAATTACCCAATCGGGTATTTTGTATATATTTTTTTTTCTTAAATAATAGATACCACCGAATATTTTATCACGTTGAAGTTTTTCAACGTAAGTATGATTGCGCGTGTGTGAAATTAACGCAGACGGATTTCGCAAACGTTCTCTATTCCACGGTTCGCATTATTATCGTGGAGACAGATCGTATTAAGCGGGGAGGGGGATTGTGTCTAACCAAGTAACGTTGATAACATTTCGTTTATAGAATACGTAGGTATACAATTTTTTGCTTCATAAGGGAATGCAAGCTGTCTGTACGTACTCGTATGAGAAATTCCAAGTATGTGAATTATTCGCTGTAGTATCACGACTTCGTGATACCGCGAAGTATTACGCGGAAAATGATCATTTTCTGTTTCTTACTGTCGAGTAAAAGTTTGCTAGCATCGAGAATATTGAAAGGACAATGGTCTGAGAATACTTGTCCTGAGAAATTGCGTTAGATTTATATACTGGCTGAGAGAGTCCTTGATGGATAAGATTGTCCTTTAATTTACGAAGAAATTCGCGAAGTCTGCAAGCAGAGTAGTTCTTACAAAATAAGAATCACGGAAGGGGGGGGGTCTAATCGTTAGAGTTGCTGTGAGTTATCAGATTTTGAGTCAACGAAATTTCACGAAGCTTGATTGTTTGCCGAGGCAAAGTGTGTCCAAGCCTACTCTAGCTTTACACCTTTGTAGTTGAGTGAAATTTAGAACATTTTCCCGCTAATATCTTAGGACCAGTTCTGTAATTGACGTACTAAACGTTTCCGATGATGCTAATGAAGCTTTTCTCTTCCGAGGGTGCTGAACGTACCTATTCCAAAAATTAGTTTCCCTCTGAAATTTCGAGAACTACCAATGTTTTTAGCCCGAATCGTTCCTCGTTGGATTCGCTGCGCGTGCGAATTCACGAATCATACGAAGGGAATATCGAAGGGGTAATTTAAAAAATAAGGCATTTGGTAAAATAAAAGCGCAAAATAACTATAATTTTTTCTAAACTAGTACCATACACTTCCTGTCATGAGAATCTTGTTGATGAGGAATGGACATTGCGCAACAGAAATGTACAAAAAGAACATTTTTGCGTAGAATATTGCCGTCCATATTTCACGAAACATCAACTTCAAAGTTGTTATCTGTCGTTGATCCTACGACAATAGTTATTACCGAACTGATAGACTTCAAAAACATTGCTCTTTGTCATTAAAACTTCGGTAAACTAACGGTTCGCAAGATAACACTTTTTGTAAAGAAAACCTTATCTACTCGCATTCAGTATCTTTGGCCCCTGATCCAGTCGGCAGATTAAGCTCATCTTCGAACTTGAATCACACTAGTGTTGTGAAAGGTTGCATTTACAATTTTAGCTCGCTAGGTCAGTTACAGCCAACTAGAGCGGTAGGCAACGCCATTCCATCCAAATACACATTTAGGGCCCTCATCCTCCTTCCAGTGGTCCAATTAGGCCCATCTTTGTACTCGACGCCCGTTTGATCATCGCAGATAACATCAAAATTTTAGCTTCCTAGACGAAATTATTTCCTCAGTCGGTCCACAATGGACCAGCATCGCTTTAAACAAAACGAGATGGAGGAGGGTGACGGAGGCTTATGCCCAACGGTGGGCCGAGTAGGAGGTGACTTACCTCCCAACTCAGAGCTGGAATACAAATATAAGATGGAATAATGTAACCTAATTACGACTCGCTGTTGACAGACAGGTCGAATCAATGAAACGTAAAAGTGAATACGAGTGAATGAATTACGATGTACTTCAATTATTTGAAAGGTATATTGCTCATTTTTCGTAACCACCCCAGAAATGTCGACTGAAGGGTTCAAAATAAACCTTTACGCTGCAGTATATTAACACAGACCTTACCGATGAAAACGCAAAATTTTTAACGTTTGATTTCATGAATTTGAACCAACTAGGGTAACATTAAATACCAACTGTCTCTACTCGTTTCCCTACAACCGTCTTATAGCTATCTATCCATCCATAGGAATTTTTTGTCCCGAACCTTAGTCTTTGGATACCTTCGTTTAAAATTTATTGTATCGCTCCTAGAAAAGACTTGGGTGAGGCGTTTTTCAGGCTTTTCCACTTGTCTACATGATTTGAATCGAGATGCAGTTTGTGGAGGCTTTCAAGGTCATTGAATGAAAAACTCAAAATTCTACATTTACGGTTTGAAAGTCTTATGTTGCAGTTGAACCCCCTAATTTAATTAATTTCTGGCCTTTTACGAAAAAATTGAGCGAGACCTTTTCATACAAATGAAGCTTTGGTGTAAAAATCCAGTAGCCAGTACGAGTATTAAAAAGAAATTTAGCCGACACACTGGGAAACTAGGGAGTTGAAGTTGAACATAGAAAATGTAATTTTTCTTTGATTCTCCGTTGGCCGCGTTCAAAATTTAGTTGCATGTCTACATATGTAACCAAATCTCATATCTACTCATGCAAACATTTTATTCAGTCGTGTGTGTACGATGGTAGACATCTGATTTTTTCCCGAGTCCCACAAGTCCAGCACATAGTACCGGAAAGAGCAGAAAACAATGGGGGAGAATTTGATGATGCGAGCATTTTCCTTACCCCCTCCCAAGTTCAGAAAGGTGAAACTAATTCAGATCCGAGAAATGCTTGTGTGAGATTTCAGGAGGGGTATCTAAGTTTTGGACTTGTGGGAAAACTGAAAGAGTGGAATTTGAGGTCGGATAATGATCTTTACAATAGAGGACTTACCAAAAACTAACTCCGATTTGGTGTTCTCATCATCAAATCCCTTCACAATTTTCTGCTCTTCCCCTGGTTGATAGTCCTCAAACACTCTCCCCCTTCCTCATTCGAGTAATATTCGACTCTGAGTTCGTTTCATCCTTTTTGGTGTAAGGATCATCTTCCCCTTCACGTCCAGATTCCATTCTTTCAGTTTTTTTTTTTCAAATCCAGAATTTAAATATCTCTCTTTAAATCCCGCTCAAGCATTTCTTGAATCTGAGTTAGTTTCACCTTTTTGAACTTGGAAGGAGGCAAGGATAATGTTCGTATCGTCAAATCCTCCCCCTCAATTTTTTTACTATTCCCGAGACTAATACACCTGTTTAGACGCGGGACTTGGAAAAAATCAGATGTCTACTACTGTAGACATTACGACACACGATCACATTTCGCTTTGTCTATTATGATAGCCTTGCGATTTGTCTATCATTGCGACCGACAGAGTATTAAAACATCTTACAAGTAGATTTTTTCAGCAAGAAAACTGATCTACCCGACTTGATACAAAAGGGGGTTGAAAAAATTTCGTGGAAGGGGTATACCGGAGCTCCAAAATAGAGGTCTACTGATGAAATAATGTATTCGCTCAATATTTCCCATAATAACGTGTTTCTATGATTTTCAAATTCACTAAACACATTTTTGAGGGGTTTTTCCGCTCCCCCAAAATATCTACAGGGAGTCAATACGTGTTACTTTAGATTAGTCGCTTCCAATACATCGATTATGGGGTTTCTGCAGTTGCCGAGTTCATTTTTGAGGTTATTTTAGCTGTAACAGCTGCTCGAAAGGCTCCATCGAGGGTTACCAACTGAAATATTGAAAGTTGAAAACGTGGGCTTCATTGATATCGAACGTAGGGGTTCTCGAGTCTCTTAAGACTATTTTTAGGGTCATTACAGCTGTAACCCCAACATATAAGGCTCCACAGGAGGCTACAACCTCAAATATTGGAAGCTGAATAGGCTTTGGTTGCAATCCGGAGCTTCTCCGCCATCACTGTAGATTAATAGTATGTTTGTGAGGGAGAGAGTCCAATTGAAGTTGGTGAAAGAATCTGCGATGGAAATCTTGTCCAACTTCTATATTCTTCAGATCGAATTTTCCTGGTCTATTGCGTCAAAGAATGTCTGGTATCAGCCCATCTGCCTTCTTTCGCATCGGAACAGCAGGACTCGCGTGGAAGTTGATATGTCCGAAAGTCGAGGTATTTACTCTGACAAAGAACGGAGTGTCTCGATTCTCGACGATATCTACACCTTCGAATGTATTCGATGGCAGGGCGTCCTATTGAGAAAGAATTCCATAAAACAGTTTACATATAGAATGCTGTTCAACGAACCGCTCGACTCGGTGTGTACGGACGGTTCATTAAACTGTTCACCTACATCGTCTTCACTGATTCCATTCGACGATAATAACCATTCTTTTATTCTTCTCTGTACATCTCGCACAGGTTAACTTCGTCGATTATCGTGAAAAAAGAAAAATATTCAAAACTAGGTTTTTCTCTGTAAAACGAGCGAATGGAAAAGCAGTCACTGCTGCCAGAGTTCACAACCGTTCGTGAAAAGAATTGAGGTTTACTGCCATTGGCAGATATTTAGTTTAAGATTATTCGTATTTTGTGGAAGGCGGTGTGTCATAAATTTGGTGACATGGAACACTTTGAACATAGTGAAACGATTTTCATATGAAATACATGCTGTTAAAGTTTCACGAAGTCTAACACTTCGGCTACCTGTAAAAACAGGTAAATGACTATAAATATTTACAATCTTAGCCTCGTACGATGTACGGTACGAGCCTGCAAACTGGCAGCCTTCTTTTTTAAAAGCAAAATCGACTATCGCTCTGGGTAATTATAATGCAGTTGATAAAAAGAATTTCGTTGAGTGAGACATGGGTCGAAGTCTCCGGCGTCGCGCCGCGTCCAGTTTCAAGGTCGGGACGGAGTCTACTTCCTATTCTTCGTTGATTAATGGTTTATCCCTTCTGAGAAACCTGGTGTAGGCTATACAGCTGCCGAGGTTATTTTCTTCGTAATAATAGGCTGTCCCACTTTTCTCCGATCTCATTTAGTGAGTTGAATGCTAGAAGCACTCTGTTTATTTTTGGCCCGTCGATCATCGATCAAGTGTCACTGATTGATCCGAAATTTCTTAAGAATCTCGCTCTTCATTGTAAAAAGGTGACTTTTGGTAGGTATACAAGTTCTAAATGACCTCAGAAACAACCAAATTGGATTCAGCCCTCGCCTGTAGATCCACAACTATGAAAAATATTGTAGCCAAAATCAGAGTTCAGGCTGTCCAGCTGTTTCAGACATAAAGGTCTTTGAAACCATTATAAAAAAGGTTTTCTACTATCTTCTTGTAAGTACTCTAGGAACGTTCCAGAAAGTGAAGGGTGGGTCAAAATGACCTTGAACTCTGGTATACATTGGGGCAGGTCTTGTAGGTCGCAACTTAAACGTTTTGATGTTTTATTTCAGTACAGGCTGTAGGGTGTCTACTGTCTACCTGTCGTATAAGTCATACTAAAGTCGTACAATTGAGACAGTAGTCATATAAATCATGCAGAAGTCGTACAGTGGCCTCTAATTACTTACAGATTTGGTAATTCTTCCTGAACAATCGCAATATTTCTTATTAAAATTAAGTCAAATTGAAATTTGATCGAAAAATTGTATTCTTTGCAACATTCTTTGCAGTTGGGACTTAAACCTAAGTTGTATGTGTTGGCAGCACTGTCAGTATGTCCATTGTATTCTTATCACTTTGGGGTAAATTTTCGCCAATAGATCACCACAAACTGATAACAATACACGCAAAACGTTTGTCTGCGATAGCGCTATCTAGGTGAGGTTTAAACCCCAATAATTCGTTCGTTATTCTTTAAATTTTTTCAGAGTCTTTGTTTGCAATTAGCATGCTTTTGAATTGTATTTTTTTCCCTTGTGGGAGTTCTGTTCAGACGTAAAAATGTTCCGAAAAAAGGTCGTACAAATGTCGTACAAAAGCCATATAAAAGTCATACTTCTGGAAAATTCGTATTTGGTAGACACTCTGCAGTAGTATCGAGTTCTGCGAACCGACGAGAGGCTAATTATCCAAAGAACTATTTCTTTACATTTGTGCCTATTTGTCCATGGGCATTTTGTTGCCTTATCCTTTCGTCCCTCATATACCATATGTGTGAAGTTGCGTTTCTTGTATTATATTGATATTGGATAACATTTTGATACTGGACTTTTAACCTTTTCAAACCTGGAAATGGTTCAGTGATAGATGTGCAGAATCGTATTGATATTGCATACCTGGACCCTTTAAACTTAGTAGGAAATTTACAACCAACGAAATTATTTTATAATTCAGTTTCTATTCAGCCTTTTCCGACAGAAAGAATCTTATTTTATTGCTCCTGAAAACTTTGCGTGTGCCGTAGAAAAGGAAAAATTTTGAGTAGAGTAACTTGAGTTGGATGGTGAAAAGATAAAATCAAAGGCTCTTCGTTCAAATTTCGATTTACTTAATATTATTAAAATTTAGTTTCTTGCAAACAAGCGAAAGCCCGGTTTGACTCAGTGGCGTAGTCAGCCTAGGGGGATCTGGTCTTGAACAAAGTGGGAGGGGATGTTAGACGAGGTGCTATAATTAAAATTAAAAAAAAAACACTACTTGACAAAGTTCACCTTGTGCATTGAAATTTATCTCAGCGCGTTTTTGGTTTTTCTCTTTTTCGTTGTTTTTTCCCCTAAAATTATGAGCTTTCAGTGTAAGATTCACAAACAGACAAAAAAAGTACGAATCCGACGAATCTACTAAATTAATGGTTCCCAACAGGTGGCCCGCGAGTTGATCCGAAAATGTTTCGTTCGTCAGGAATTTGACAGTTTTAGCAAATTTGAAGTATATTTAAATGCATTGTATGTACATAAGGGGTCCTTGAAATTATAGCGATTTTTTCAAGGGTTATTGAAAATTTCTTGTTGGGAACCCCGGCACTAAATAGATTCGAGTAAACTTCACGAATCCGTAACGTTCATTAGATTCAAATCGTTGATACGAAGCTAATTTCTGGAGGCGGATTCTAATCACTTTTTCAGATCCGCGAACCGGATTCAAATCCTCTAGATTCGAATCTTTTCCAACCTTAGATAAGATTAAACGATCTTCGATCTTTGGAAATGTATATCTATATTTTCGATGTGTTATAAATATCGATAATATCGATAAATATTGAAAATTTTGCCATCGCTAATTTTTCCTACTGACTGTAGGGGTATTTGGAAAAATATGCTAGGTACCTGAGTTTCAGTTTAGCCGAGCTTTGCTTATTCGCAAGGAACAAAATTTCAGCTGAAGAGTAAGTTTCCAAGAAATAGTGATGTATGAAAAATCAGTTTTTCAGCAAACTCGAAAAACTACTCGTACTTAGAAAATACATTATCCTTACGGGTAGTGGAGATCTTTGAATTCAGATATCTCGATTGCTATGTCTGGTAGCGATGTCTGAATGTAATAGAACGGTTGAGATCTGTCTGTTATGTGTAGTGACAGTGAAAACTCAAATTTTTAAAATTTGGACATAGCCATTTTTGAAAAATTGATTCTTTAGTTAGATCTGGCAAATCAAGATTTGCAAACTGCAAAAAACCTTTAATTATATCTTTTTGTGTCTTGATTGATCGCTCTTCGATCTTAGAAATATTTCTTCTGTGCTGGTGCATTGTATGTGGAGTTCCTAAAGCACTAAGGTAACATTCTTTCTATTGAAAAAAAAAACAAAAACGGACGAACGAATTAAATAAGAAACTAAATTTTTTGGCCATAAATTTCCTACTATGTCCGAAGGTTAAATTATGCAGTGTGACCCTGTTTTCTCATAAATTTATCAGAGGTTTAAAGAATGATTTTATGTCAATCATTATTGAATGTTCTCGGGGCCAAAAGAGTTAAACTTAATGCCGGCTACACACTTATCATGAAACGCCATGAAACGACCGTGAAATATGAAAAAGTGAAAAGTGTGTAGAGTATGTGTGGCGCGTTTCACACAGCATCTTTCTCACATTTCATATTTCACGTCGTTTCGCTGAAGGGGGCGGTTTTTTGATGAAATATCAAAGGTTTTTCATTAGGTGTTGTCTAGACATCAGCACCGATACACACTTTTCATGAAATGCAGCCGGATTTCAATTTAGATTGTCGCGAAATTCGGGCTATCTGGGCCCCGATTACGACCGACGGTGTAGCGTGATAAAAAATTTTATCAATTTTTATCAACGTGATAAAACAGATTTTGTCAATGTTTTATCAACTTCTTCGTGGCTGTTGATAAAATGTTGAGAGGAGTGACAAGGTTGAGAAAGCAGGGAAACTGAATCCTTGATCGTAATACATAATATTTTGTCGCTGTATCTTTATCACGCTTATTGGTCGGTCGTAATCGGGGCCCTGGCCCGGTTAGTCCGCAGAGGAAGCTGGTCACCTGTTGGGCAGCGGGACCCGGCGGTCACAAATCGCAAGGTCCCTTCGTAAAGTAGGCCAAGAGGGGCGCTGCAACACTTTCGACTTGAATTGGTTTCTGGAGGAAGCGGAGTCAGAGCTGGTACGAGGGGGTGTCAACCCCCCCCCCCCCGGTCATTTTTCATTCGGCAATTTTGGCAAAATTTGGGAAATTGATATTTCTCTTACCCGCTGATTCAACAATTTATCCAACAAGTCAAAAGTTTTTTTTTTGTTTTGTGCTTTGATACTTGGGAATTTTGATTGAGAAGGTGAAAAGTTGGGAAAATCCGATAAGTCTATTTTTTTTTTTGCTTTAATACGTGGGAATTTTGAGTTAAATCAGTTGGGACTTTCACACTTTCCCATCCCCCCCCCCCCCAGGAAAAATTCTTCGGCACGTCCCTAAGCGGAGCATGTAAATAAGGACCACCTTAACGGTAAAGGAAGTTGTGTGTTTCTCTCAAGTATTCCCAACATCCTTCTAGCTTACCCTCCCAGACTAGGGTATGCTCATGTACGAGAAATTGAGCCCCAATAATTTGGCAGTTGGCAAATCTTGAAACTGTTCATTTGAATTTTCCATTTTCTATGAACGTTTGTTTGTTTGTTTTCTTTTCAATTAAAAAATTTGATTGAAAAATTGACAAATTTTCAAATTTAAAAAAGATTTTGTCGGCGAATTTTTAATTTTCAAAAAATATTTGTCGGCAAATCTTTCTTTTCCTCCTCCCCCCCCCCCCCAAAAAAAAAAAACAACAAAAAAGCCTGAAAGTTCAAGTTTCGCCTCTGTACATCGAGCACGACGAAATCTTTTTCACAGTCCTCCTGGGTTTTTTCGCCATGATTTCGTGAAATAGTAGAAAATCAAATTTCATGAAAATTGTGAGAAGTGTGTGTAAGAGTGTTTCAGATTTCATTTTCTTTTTCGTGAAACACCTTGAAACGCTACATGAAATAGGAAATGTGATACGTGTGTAGCCGGCATATAGTGACAATGCGTGGAATCGGCGTGTATCGTGGTTCAAAGGTCTCTAAAAATACGTTTTCTAATCAGTTTTTTTGTTTTTGTTGTTTTTAGTAGAAACATTTTGAATTCTTCCGGAACAAAATCCCGAGGGCGTTCATTCAGGTATATTTTAAAACGTGTAACTTGTCGTTTTCGGGAGTAGATGCATACCTATTTGCGAGTTCCAAGGGCGTAGATAACTCAGTTATGTGGGGAGGGCTGTATTTTTTTCTCTGTCCTGCCTGACCCATTACACCCTCCCCCACGATTTAACTCACAGAACTTTGGGGCAAATCCTATTTTTTTTTTTTGCTAAGAAGGGTCCAGACTCCCATTTCCGTCTTATCTACGCCCTCAACGAGTGCATTTTTTATTTTATGGAAACTGTACTGCACATGATGCTGTGTTAAAACATTTTCTGATATTTCTCAATATGTTATCCAATTCTGGTCCACCGATCTCAAGGAAACTAAAACCGTCGGTTAATTATAGCAAAAGTAGTATTGTTGCTCTTTCTGGATGGCTGTAAAGTGTGAATTCCGAACCCCCAAGACGATTCTCATCACTCCGTTGTGCAATCACTAGCTTTTTTTTTTTTTTTTTTTGCGGACAATAGTCTATAAAAGATTCTCAACAGTGCTGTTATTGTTATTCGTTGTTAGGCAGCTACTAGCTCCATTGTATTCGAAATGTAACTTATGATTACGGTGTGAGATGATAACGAAAGGTTTAAATCGAACCAGTTCTTATTTAGTACGGACAATTTCTCTTAATTATTTGAGGTTTCTCGGATTACTGTACGTATACGCACGACTATCTGCGTGTCGGTATAATCCGAAATGATATCAGAGGAGGTTCCCTCTTCATTTAGCATCCACTGTCCAGTGCGAGCTGCACGCAATATTATTTTCGTCGGTCAGACTTTGATGATATCGCACAAAAGAAAGTGGCGAGAGAATCTGCGATATTAATTAGTAATACGGGGTTGATTATGAGTGCGTGTTCGGAGAAATCTCCGAATATGTTTGGCGAGGGTGTGAATCAGCTTAGGCGTGAACTTTCCTTAGTGTTACCCTAGAGGATTGAATCCGAAAATGGTCCCTAGAATCGAACCTAGCGAGTATGAAAACCTGTAAATTAAGCTCCATGTTGCATGAGCGTCGACTTCTCATTTCCCCGCGTGTGGCACATAATTATCTACCGCGTATAGATGTAAGGAAGCTGCTTTATTTTACAGTTTTTCAGTTTCTTGCAAAATAAATTGCTGTTAATAGTGTGCCTTAAAAATAACTAAACAACATTCGACTGCCTTCGAAGTAACCAAAAATACGGAAATTCGGGTTGGAGAAATTCTCATTGAAACTTCAAGGTTAAATTTTAAACCAATGCAAAATATTGATTTTAGAACACAGTTTTCGTTTCTAATAGACTTTGACTGACTTCTGGCATTTTTGGCTCTTAAAATGACATTTTCGGTTTAGGAAAAGTGTTCAGTCAAAATTTTAAGGTAATTATAAATAACACAAAATATTGGTTCGATTTCCCCTCTACGAATTTTTTTAATCGAATCCGTAAACTTGTTGGCGCTAACTGTCTCACCTTTATCCGACGTATCTCATATCTAAGTAAAAGGTCGGTGACAGCCAATTAACCACTTCAAAGCAGGTCACGATTAATTGATCGCGGTCCACACATTATTTTCGTCTTTGTCATCGCTCGTCATTAGATCAGTATTATGTTCGCGGAATAATGTAATCGTTTGAAACTTCACGCTATTTTCATTTTGCGGTATGTGCGGAAAGAACACGTGCTCGTCCTTAAACTTGTTAACAATGCACAACTGCACATGTATGTCATCTCGTTGAACACAGAAAAAACTACGAAGATGTAATATTTGAAACATTATAATTACCGCATATTCGTTGTTACGTGTGTTCGATAATCGTGCCTGAAAAAATTCGAAGTCTCCGGCATTTGTAGCAGACGTTCGACGAGCCCTTTTTCCGCTCGCCTTTACGACAAAGAATATGGTGAGACCCATTGTTGTTTTCAATTTCCGGACCAAAGATGTTTTTATCCGTGAGACCATACAGGTAGGTATTTGAAAAGGCTGTATAGGAAGTAGGGAATATTAAAACCGTTAGGAACACTGTGTAAACGCACTGTTCCAATAAACGGTGAGTCTACGAGTAGCTGATTTTGAGCACTAAGACGGAAAACAAACCCATCAAATTTCCTCATTACTCGATTCATTCAGAAAAATCTTAGATACTCGAGGGACTTGAAAAAGAAACACTGAAGCAAAGGTTTTTGGAACGGATTCTTGCGTTAAGTGGTCTCCCTCCTTTGTCAGAAAACTTTCCCCGCCTCTCTAGCTACATTTTCTAATGGGGACAAATACAACCACTTTTCAGTTTTTTGTCTTTCCCCTTGGATATTAGTTGACGTAGCTCTCTGTTTCTAATTTTGCTCTCAACCCAAGCCTTGGAATCCGCCCGTTCGAGCATTACCTCAGAGGCGTCGGGGAGGCTGTTAGAGCTGTCTTAGCCCTCTTCACTTTTTACCGAGAAACCGGCCTCGGTCGAAATGTAGCGAGTTGCTACGTGGGCCCGAACCCGGGACCTTCGGATTCTGAGATTAACTCCAATTTCAGTTCAACACCTAGGGTGCGAGAGGAGTGACCTAAAATTGAAAAATTAAACTAGTGTTTTTCCTCGAATTATTCGAGTGTGAGAATTTCAAATACAGGTAATATCTTTTGCACTTACATCCATTTTAGGAATACTCCATTCCCGATGTTAATAAGCCTAAAAGGCCCAAAATTTTTCAGTAACCTAATTATGACGACCCAGTTTCCTTCTAAGATTCAAAGACTTTCGAACTTAATTCAAAACTGATTTCAGAAATAGGGATTCGATTTTCTGCATAAATGTGTGTGTTTCAGTTAGAGACGGTCTTCGGCTTCTTGAAGGAACACCGTTCCTTCCTCCTCAAGAAACGGAAAAAGTTTCTCTTTCCACAAAAAAAGAGCGAAGTTCCTCTTATTTGGAAAAGGGAATGGCTAAATTTCTGGTAAAAGAATTCGTATTTCTGAGAGAATAAGGGTGTCTTTTTTTCAAAAATAAGCAAGTTTCTCATTCTTTGAAAAATAAGAACGAAGTTCTCATTCAACGAAAGAAAAGGACGATTATCTCCTATTTTCTGGAAGGAAGAAAACTTTGGTGTTCCTCAGAGCTTTTCAAGGGGATGGGCGATTTTTTCCTCCTTCCTTGCATAGTGGATTCAAGTGGATCTTATCCCGTGGAACGCTTTGTAAAAACGCTAAAAGGCACACTGGGGTGAATTTTACCGTAACCAGTTTTTCACCTCCAGAGTAGGTACTAGTGGTAGGAAACGAGTATTCTCATTGAACATTATTTAGTATAACTGTTCGAACATCAAAAACACAGATCGCATGATGTATATAGGCCGTTCATCCCCTTGAAGCGCTAGCTTGGTTGAGTGAAATCACATGATATGTGCTGTTACGATTGTACACCTCTATTTAGCTATCTAATATTTTCTTTAATCTGAACAGTCAGCACTTTAGCACATCGATTGTTATAAACTTTAGGAATTAACTTCCCTACTTAGAAAAACCATATTATGCAAAAGATATGTATTGGGGTAAATTTTACCCTACTGTGCCTTATAAATTGGACAACCCACGATATGTTCTTATACGAGGTAAAATATCGCATATTTTATTGCGATATTTGAAGTGAAATAATTCCCAAAATATTCGGATATCCTGAAAATATTCAAAAATATTCAAATTGAGTCTTGACAAGCGCTACTCGAAATCATGATAGTTCGGCAAATCATTCAGCTATTTTGGAATAGCAGTCAGTTGAGATTTTTTTTTCTATTTAGCTTTTACTAGTCGCACCAGCCACCAGCTAATAGTCATAGCGCGCAAATGATGGAAAGTAAACTTGAGATTTTTTTTACCTGTGAAAATTTTACAAGTGTTACCATACGCAAAACGCGAAAATTCCCAAAATATTCAAACATATTTGAAAGATCGTAAAATATGCGGTAATTTTGGAGGAAAATATTGAATTTGAATCGAATATGAAAAATATGTATTTTTAGGGAAAATATTCGCAAATATTCGAAATCAAGTTGGGCTTACTTTAAAGGAAATTTTCTGAAACTGAAACTGATTTCGTTACTTTTGTAATCGGAACGCTACAAAAAAACATTCAAAAAAATACATTTGGTTGCCCTACTTGTAAGGCTTTTGAATGAACTCCACCGCGTGTCTCCCCAAATCACTCCACCCAATTAGTCACCTGTCTGAGAAACAACATGTTTCTCTTTCTTCAAGAAACTGAACAATTTTCTTAGCTTTGTTTTGATAACAGGAAACAGCTGGCTGAATTTTCGAATAGAGCGATGCAAAATCAGACTTGGACCAAAATCTGATTGAATTTTTGAAATCGGCGACTTGAAAATTCCTATCCCGATACTTAGTTCGATTTTTTTCAGCCAAGCCGAAGTGGCCCACTTGGAGGGGTCTGATGCGATGTGTGAAATCAGCGACCGAAAACATTTTGTTTCGGTAATTTGGTTGATTTTGTATTCCAAGTCAGTTTTGCCTTACTTCGAAATATTTATCTCCCATTTCAGAAATTAGTTTTGGATCAGTATGGTAAAGCTTCAAATACTGGAAGTGAATAAGCCTTGCTTAGTTTTCAAAAGATGGAAGGGGTGAGTTTTTATAAATAGTAAATAACTTGTTTTTCGGAGTTCTTTGGGAGAATTCTCATCTTGGAATTTATTCAGATTACATTTTCGACATTAACTTTAAATCGAAAACGTAGACCTTAAGTAAGTGGAAATGGAATTAGTTAGATTTAAAGAGATTTTGGGCCACCTGGGAATATTCTGAGAGAGGATCGTCCTTACTTGTTTCGTTTCAGTGCTCTTACCAAGTTGGTTTTGAACATCTGTTTTTAACATTGTTACCGACTAATCAACGTGAGAGGAACAATGTTTCTCTCAGATTTATTATTAGGACTACCTTCATGCTTGTCTGTTTCGGTTCGGTTATCATCCCCTCCAGTTCCCTAGTGTCCTTTCCTATCAGAACTATGTCATCCGCAAATCTAAGGTTATTTATATGTATATTTACCATTGATATTGATTCCTTTCTGTTCCCTTAAAAAACCTGTTCTAATATCGCATTGAGTAGGTTCTGTGGAAGGGGGGCTCCCTGCTGTGCACCCACCCCTCCGTATTTCGAATTGTTCACATTTTTTTGCCTATTCTTGGATAGGCGGTTGCGTTGCAGTAAAGTTTTTGGAGGATCTTGATAACACTACTGTGGGTGTGCATTGCTCAGTAAGTGATGCCCATATTTTATCGCGTTATATCGTGTCAAATGCTTAATTAAAATCGATTAAAAGAGCGTTGACCTCCAGATTATATTTCCTTACTTTTTCCTAGAGCTGATTAATCATATGTATGTGTGTGATCTTCTGGAGAATAGTTTTTCCGGAAGCCCTCTTGCTCGTAGGGTTGATTCCTGTCTAGTATTGGATATATTCTATCTTGTATAATTTTTAGGAATACTTTACTCGGGTTTGACCTTAGTTATTTATGTGTGTCCCCTTTCTTGTGTAAAAGTATATCTCGACCATATTCTCCTGTTCTGGGGTCGTTTGCCCTTCGATTATTTTATTATACAAGATAGATGGAGGCTCTGTAAAGGCATCCGTACTGTTTTTTTTAAAATTTCGTTTGCAATATTATTTTGACCTGATTTCAGTTTTATTCAATTTATTTGAAACGTTTTTTGTTTCCGAGGGTAGTATTCCCGGAAGTCTATATTATGATTTGAAAGTTTTGTTCTTTGGGTTTCTCTGACGTCGTACAGTTTCTCGTAAAATTTCGTTGCTGCGTTTAAGATATCGTCTCTATTGTGACTGAGTTGTCCGTTGATTATTAGCGACTCAGAACCTTTGTTTCGATACATTGTTCGATTTTGTGTTTCAAGTCAGTTATGCCTTTCCCCCTCAAATTAAGAGCTCTAGAAGGGGTTGGATCAAAAATCTGATGCGATATTCGGAATCAGCGGCCCAAGAAACCTCAGTTCTGATACTTTGTTTGACTTTTTATTCCGATTCAGTTTTACCTTCTTTTTTTCGAGTTTGTGGCTCTGGAAGGGGTGGGATAGAAAATCTGAAGTGCTGTTCGAAATCAGCAACCAAAAAAAACCTTTGTTTTGATTATTTGTTTGATTTTTTTTTTTCAAATCAAAGGAGTTTTGCCCCTTTTTCGAATTTGAGGCTCTGAAGGGGGTCGGAACTTCGGGATCAGTGGCCCAAGAAACCCAAGTTTTAGTACTTTTTTTATTTATTTATTTATTCATTTTTTTTCATTCTAAGTCAGTTTGGCCCTTTCTTTCGATTTTGTGACTCTGGAAGAGGTGGGATAAAAAATCTAAAAAGCGCTATTCCGACTTAAAAAACCTTTCTTTTGATAATTTGTTTAATTTTCTTGTTGAAAACCACTTTTGCTTTTTTTTTCAAATTTGAGCTCCGGAGGAGGTTATATCAAAAATCTGAAGCGACTTATGTAACGATACTTTGCTCAGCAGGTTTCCAGTTGACAATCCAAAGTTGATAGGACGTTCCAGACCCTCTTAGTAGAGCACCGGGAAACCCCCGAGTGTTAACATCCGCCATTTTCCGTCACTTGGTGCCCGACGATTCACAATTCGATACGCGGAACGTTCCGCGAAGTGAATTGTGTTTGGTCGGACGCTAAGCTACGTCAAATGGCGGAGCCAGTACTCGGGTGTTTCTGGGTGCTCTACCCTTAAAAGGAAGAGAAATTTTTTGGCCTCAAATGATACGTGGTACTTTTCCAAATAAAAATCCATGTTTACCGCGCGTCGATATGATCATCCCCTCAACGATGAAAAAGAGTATACAATCTTTTGTCCGATTTTCTTTAAGCCCCACATGGAATAAGGAGATCAAATGACTTCTGATTGTCTACGTCGGCGAAGTGCTTAGAATACATGTATACTCACGTGTATTCCTAGTTTTGTTTTGCTCTGATGAGAAAATTTAAAAAAAAAAAACCAAGCGAATCCCTGGAACCGATGGTTGGTTTCGAGAGTGAAGTGCCGAATGTACTGTTATAGAGGCGGACGTGGGCTTATTCAACCTGAAGCGACTGGTGGGCACTGCAAAGGAAACAGATGCGTTCGACTGGTTTTCATAATTACGGCTGTTTTATATTCACCTGCTCGCTGTTACAAAAAGAGTTCGGCAAATATATTTGACACGAATGTACGAGTATATTTACCGAGTACGTACGCGTGTACACGCGGGGTAAATGCACGCCGTGTTGTCGAATTGATAACCGAAGCCGAAAGGAACTATGCTCGAAACGTGCACGTTATTATAATTTCCGGATTTGGTCTGTACCTCTATACTCTCACTGCAGATCGAAGATACGAATACGTTATGTACAGGCTGGATGTAGAACGAAAGGGCAGTTCTACATAATACTTCGTGCTGGCCGAGCTGTTCCTATTTTTCTGGCCCTATAGAGTACACAGCATACGCAGATATTGACTGGAATATCGAAAGATGGAATCACGATCTGTTCAGAGGTGAACGATTGAAACGTACAAATGATTTCAACCGGTCGCTATAAAAGTCGAGCTAAAATTTATCGCAATTATTCACTCGAATATACTAATTTTATTTTGATGGAACTGTGAACCAACATGAGAGGAGCTTTAATCTGCTGGAGAAACGACTGCTCTGTAAATGGGAAATTCTTATTATATATTGATGGATTTTCAATTTGTTAATAATGTTTCTATCTAGACGATGGACGCCATTGATCTTATTTTCTAATCGAATCTGAAAATTTTATAGGCCTCGCTGGTGTCAGAACCGAAGAGCATCGGAGGCAGTTGCCTCCCCCCGCTCATGAAGATACGGGAACAGTAATATCTTTTTGCCCCCTTTAGTTTTCACGTAGACATTGTAGGAACGAGAATTCTTTTACACTAGGCGGTGTGCGACAGGGTCAGGCCTATAACGTGACCACTTCTCCAGGGAGCAACTTTGGGAATATTGCAGTTTTCATATTATCAAAAAAAAGAAGAAAAAAAGCTAATAGATGGTCTTGACTATTCTTCTCGGGGAGAGTGGGGGACAAATTGTTGGCTTAAGGACGGCGGCAGTGCTGTTATGTATATCCTCAGTATGGACCTGGACAGGGTAGGCACTCTGGACGGCCACTCTCTTTCTAACCAGCAAGTGAAAAAACGGCTTATTTTTTCCTGAGAATATGTCAGCAGGACGTCTAGTGTCTACCAGTCATGAAAGTCATGAATTGAACGGGATTGCCTTTTTTTGGAAAACCTGAAAAAATCATCGAATTTGGATGATGCGAGAAACGTCATGGAAAAGTCATGGATTTTCGTCCGAATCATAGAATTGTGATTCTCTGAATGATAAACTAGGTTTATGGCTTATATTCTCTCAAAATCTATTGTCAGGGAATAATCACGTTTAAAAAACGAAAAAGTTTTTCTCCGTTTATCCATGTTTAATTAAGATGATAGCTACGTATTCATTATTCGAATTGTTTTTAATGTGTAAATTGTGATGATTGCTATCTGCGAAACATGGCGCCAGACAGACGTAATGCAGCAGCAGTTTTTTCTTGATGGCGCTGTGATCAGGATCATGAAAAACAAAGGTCTTGCGACCGCCCCCCCCCCCGAAAGAAAGAGTCATGGAAAAATAGAAAAACAGACCTGGGAAAGCCGTGGAAAATTTTTTTTTTTAAAGGGGCAACCGTCATGAAGAAGTGTCAGGAATTCAAATATTTTACTTGATTTTTTCCAATCTTTCTAAATTCTTCTGAAATTTTTTTTCTAAAATAGAGTCTAGGCAGCAGAATATAGCCTGCCTCGCTGTTGATTATTTATCTTCGAAAAATGATTCGCGACCATGGTAGGTGCGGTGGGGATATGAACCTGCCTGCGTGTATGTTATTTTGTGGGTGAATTTTCAATTTAAATTTTCTGAAATTTAATATTTTATCATCTTCCTGTTTAAATGTAAACTCCTAAATATTAGATAGCAAATGAAGAAATTGAATAAGTATCGCTGAAACGTCAAAATTAATTTTTGTTTTTGTAATTTAGTAGAAAAAAGTCAGCAAAAGGTCATGAAAAAGCCATGATTTCATAAATTTGCATTTGGTAGACTCCAAGAAATTAACATGATTGTAATTTAAAGAAAATTGGGCTTCTATTTGAGCGTACAATAATTCCATATTTCTGTAAGTTACATGAAAATTATATGAAGTAATTCTCCAAACATACCAAATTTTACAGTTGACAGTTTGGGATATTTACAATGTCATTTTTGAAAATTTTTCTCTATTAAGATTTTAGTACATATGGAGTACTACGCACATGCCTGGTGTTTATTCAGCGTGAGAACTCTTAAGAGGGGCAGGGGAGCATAACCTGTCTACTACCAAGGGAATGTTGACCACTACAACTGAATAAGAAACATGTAATTTCGAAAATAATTGAAAGCTATACAAGCCTGCAGATTCATGTGTGTAAGAAATGTCAAGGGAAAGGATCTCTCGCTTCCATATAATATCTGAAAGTCGTTCCTCCAGACTTATACACCTGAATTTCCTCCGTAGTGAACGAGCATTCCTTTGTAGTGGTCATCAATATGCAGGTTGATACTACGAAACGAAAAATTTTATGCTTAGATTGATTAGTTTGCCTAACAGCAGCAAATGAGTGAGTGAGTGAGTGAGTGAGTGAGTGAGTGAGTGTGAGTGAGTGAGTGAGTGAGAGAGAGAGAGAGGAGAGAGAGAGGGGTAACCCTGAAAAATCATTAGCAGTATTGCTAGCTACTAGAATTTTTTCACTGGTGTTCACTACGATGGAACTTCGTGATTGTGAAGTACAACTTTTCTAAATAAATTTGTATTTCAGCCATGATGGAAAAAATTGCATTGCTAGAATTTTGCTGAAACGTTATTTTGCACATGAAAACAAGTACATAAATGTGGCAGTTTCTATAAAAAGGGGTAACTTTGTTGACTGATCGAAGTCTCAGAAAACGCAAACAAAGAAAAACAAAATTTTTTGGTGGAAAAAATCAATTTTGAGATTTTGGTTGATTTCTATAGAAAAAACATCCCAATAATGGAGAGACAAAATTAACGCGTATGAGAGAGAAGAGGGAGAGAGAGAAAGAGAATTATGAAAGAGAATGAGAAAAGAATGCGAATGTCTGCGTTCGCTTCTTCGTGGTTTTTCGGGGCTCACGAATACATCCAATTTTCTGAATTGTTACCACGCAGAAGAACGAAAAATTACCTTTCCAACAAGCCTTTGTCGTGGCTGGTAACGTGATTCCGCGGCGAATTAGGGCTGCATGACGGAGTGGGAGAAAAAGGTGTGTCGAACTTTAAATGGGTTTTTCCCAAAAACGTGTTTTCGCGCGTTCTTGTTATACTCATCTTGTCATCTTTGACCACTTGTATCTCCGGAACAAAAAATGGTACATATCTCACCGATAGCTCGTTGGAATGGGCATTCATTCCTCTATTACATACTATCTAGAACCCAAAATTTGTCGGGTCGACAAAGTTACCCCTGTTTATTGAAACTGTCACAAATATAGTCACTCAGCATAAAAGAAACCTTCATTGTGTAATTCCTAGCGTTGCCTTAAAATTTACTAATACATGCAAGGAACAGAATCTTGATTACAGATTGTTGAGGTGACTTTAGACTGTAAGGCAGTGGTGTGAATATTTATTATCTAGTCAAATTTTCTTATCAACTTGTCTTAGTCAAATTTATGTTGTAGTTTTTTCTCTTTTATTGAATACGAAGTTGATTTTGACCATTTACAGATACTTAAAAGTCAATCAGAAATTTTATCTCTGAGATTTGTGACATTATGAGGTTCCTAAAACTAAAAAATGATATTAAAAGTGATCCTAATTTTTTCAAGATATTTAAAAGATTTCAAACTTACTGAATATTAGTGAAATATTATATTATTGTATGATGAATGTCCGCTGTTGAGAAGTGAGAGCATTTTTGAAGAAGACATGACTGTCAGTAATTTGTGGACCAAAGTATTTCTTTTGAAATGTGAATCAAGGTTTGAAAAGTATCCTAATCTATACACTATTTTTCAAATTTGTGCATAACAGTTGTTTTTTCCTTTTTTTCTACTTTGAATATTTAAATTTTGAATTGAACGGGCTTTGTGGAAAAGAATAATAACTAGAATTTTATTCCGGCAGTATACGTAGCCCCGCAGAATTGGTACATAAGAGGCTAACCCTTGAAATTTTGGTCATTTCTAGGTCACTTTTTTATGAGTTTTGGCACTTTTTCAATTTTTCTGAGGACAAGGTTGAGTGGCCACCCTGTAATAAGCGAATACACGTAGTATGTTATGACAGAGATAGTTATTAAAACAAGAAAAAAATTATCTCTCATAGCGCTCCTAGTTTTGGAAATAGTTGCCAATATGCAAGGTATGTGCATGTTTGGAGAATCACCCACGAGGAATACTTTTCCAAAACGAGGTAGGAATTTCAAAAACCTATTTAAGATTCTCAATTTTGAAACTTTTTCTCCAATTTTTGACAAATTGTAGCCTCATCCTCAGCCAGATACAACTTCGAAATTTCATTTTCCATATTAAAAGATCTGCGAAAATAAAAGCAGAAGAAAGTTCTAAAAACTATAGTTCTACTGTGTTTTGAAATCCGAATACGTAGCGAATAAACTTGGTGCATTTTGAAAATGAGTGTGATAACATGAAGGAAAATTATTATTATTAATAATAATAATTGGCAAGTCTACTAGGAGATGTTGATGTGTTAGGTGCTTTGGGAGCTGAACTTTCCGGTTTGATAAAACAGATAAAAAGTCCACTTGTGTTTTGGAGATAACCTTCTCATGAGCGAATGAATATTGTGATAACATATAAGAAAATGATTTTTTTGCAAGCCGATGCCGAGATATTGATGAATTATGTACGGGGCCGTGGAAAGAAAATCCAGGCCCGGGACGTCTCTCTCGGACCTCTTTTTTTGTGGCAGTGATCGCTTAGACGTTATTTCTTTATTTCTCACTCTGTTGGTGTACAGCTACAGAAGGTTCGAGGCTATAACTGCGCAGCTCGTCTGGTTTGTGGTAATCCTTCGTTCAGATAGTGAACTGTAAAATTCAATTGTCGAAAAAGAGAAAATTTGTCACCTCGAACGAAGTTTCGCCTAGTTCGCTTCTTATCCGAAATGAGTCAGCAATGAAATATTTTCTACAATCTAATATTTCCTTTCGCCTGTTTTTTTCTAACGCTATAGTAAGAAGGTGAAAATTGGTGCGAAAGTAAACGAAGACGATCGCTATGCAGGCGTGGGTCTATCAGCACGTAGCAAACGAGTCCCCACTTACGGTTTAACTCAGCCGAGATATGCTTAAGTTGACGAAAATTTTTTTAGCGCGCCTAGTTTACGCAACACGACGATAAAATGACGTTCGTTAATCAATCGACCATCGTTAAAATTTTACAATCATTAGTCGAGTATTCGATTTTAAAATTGTACATCCGCGTTCGGCTCGAATATACGGATACGAATAATCTTATTGTTAACCGGTTTTCAGCGAGTTCCTTCTTATTTTCTCGTATGTATTCCATTCGCAATTGAAACACCCACTTCTTGAGGTTCATTCAGTCTGTAGTTTATCAATTAAGGTAGTAACCTCATTAGTTTAACACCATAAACCTCGAACCTTGCCCGTCCTACATTACGAGTTTGATCACGCGCGATTCAGATATCTCGAACTGTCCGGACGGCCAGTCGTAAAATTGGACTACAGTTCGTCAGAGTGCGGCAGATTTGGAGTTACGTGCATATGAGATTAGGTGGAATTTCATTTTATAGAGGCTATGAAAATCTACCGTTGCTGCTATGTGCATGTAGATGACCGAGACGCTATCAAGTCTGCTATAGATGTTTATATTCCAATTTTTAGGGTGTTTGCCGCGCGGAGCGCTGCAAGCAAACACCCTATTGCAATTGCTTTTTCATTTTTCTTTAAATACGAGTGAATTGTTTACAGCTCATAGTTCAGTTTTACCTCAGTTGCGTTTAGATCGTTAGATCGGTCTTAAGGCGGAGGCGTGTGGTTCGATTCGTATTTTACTCATAACAGTATAATTGTGCGGATGTGCGTGTAGCGTCCTAGGCCCCGATTACGACCGACGGTTTAGCGTGATAAAACATTTTATCAATTTTTATTAACGTGATAAAACCACGATAAAACAGATTTTGTCAATGTTTTATCAACTTCCCTCATGGCTGTTGATAAAATGTTGAGAGGAGTGACAAGGTTGAGAAAGCAGGGAAACTGAATCGTTGATCGTAATACATGATATTTTGTCGCTGTATCTTTATCACGCAAATTGGTCGGTCGTAATCGGGGCCCTGAGCTTTTATGTTCCCGGTTCCGGGGGAAAAACGAAAAGAAGACTACTTCAGATTGCATCATTCGCTTATCAAAAAATACCTATTCTACACTAGCGCTTCTACAATTTGCATAGTCCCCCCAATGGCAAACACCCTGTTACTACCTCGCGATCCGCGAGGTCGCTTATTTAGTTGATGTGGCTGCTTATCAATAATCTACTGCGAGTAATCTTTATACCTACGTAGCAGAGACGAAGAACGATTTCAGTACCTACTAGACTGATTCAAGTGACTTACCTATACTATTCGAGATGAATTTATCGTACTCGTATATCACTTTCGAAGCGTGATTTACGACTGGTGGGCTGAACATAACAAGAGGTACATTGTATGAGTTTGAAACCAATTTCACTTTGGTACGATTTAGTCGATTTGATCCTCAAAGAAACAGCATCCAGATTGAAAGTAAAATCTATCTTCGTGAATTATCTCCAAGACTTAAAGGTGAACTAGGTGGTGATCGAAGAGTTGTTGCCTAATTGATGACTGAACTAAGCTCAAGGTCATGGATAGGCTAGGGTTACCCATGCCAATTCCATCAGTGGTGGGAAATAAACTGTGCAAAGATAATAAGACTAGAGGGAAGATGAATAAAACAGTAAAAACGTAGGGCAGATAGTCGTTTCCTCTTTTTTTTTTTAGCTGACAGTATCACTCGACTCTAATCCATCGCTCACGTGGTTAAATCCCATAGATAAAAAAAAAACGAAAATTGTTCTGTAGTCTACAACTTATACTGCTTGCGTAACACACTCTCAGAACGGCGTATTTCGGCTGCTTTCACTCGCGAATTTTATTTATGGCAGTATGTTCTGGCCGGCTAAATAAAACGAATATAGACGGAATTTTTTGACTCCAAAAGTAAGCATTGTGCCGTACATGTTCCATCAGCCGAAACGATAGTTTTAACACCCACATTAATAAAATGCAGATCCTCTGAGACCGCGAATGTTATTCTCTATATGCGAATATACCACGCGAATAATTTGAAATTCACCAAAACTTTTGATCGAAATTCCCTAGAGCAGTGGTTCCCAACAGGGGGTCCGCGGACCCCCGGGGTCCACTGAGGATGACTTAGGGGTCCGCGAGCTGATCCGAAATGTTTTGTTCGTCAGGAATTTTGACAGTTTTAGCAACTTTGAAGTAGGTATATTTAAATGCATTATATACAGGGGTCCTTGAAATTATAGCGATTTTTTCAAGGGTCCTTGAAAATTTTTTGTTGGGAACCCTTGCCCTAGAGAAAACATTGACCTGGGGGGTCAAAATTTGTAACAAAGTACCTACAAATCTTGAGTCTCTGTACTCGAGGGACGTTTCTAAACCAAAAAATGACTTCCTGACCGCAAACACTACGTCATCGGAGAATTCCTCGCCCACAATGACTCAGTTTCAGACCCGTTACAGACTCCATAAGCCCTTTCCCTCCCCCTAGTAATATAATAATCTGCGGGAAATTAGGGCCTCATCATTCCTCCCATCCCTCTCCCTATTGCTGACAAACATTTAAGTATATTTTTTTACAAAATATAAAACTGAAAGAAAAAGTCGTTAGTGTTCCCGTTTTCGAGAACTCGGACCAATGGGCAGCGAGCGCTTCATTGACTCTTTCGTTCCTGATCAATCACAGACCCTGGTGATTTTTGTAGCCTCCTTCATGTACTTGCTGTACGTTTTATTACTTACTTTATTATCATAGGGAACTTGATTTTTTTTTTTTTTTGGGGGGGGGGTACTGAGGTAGTCCTTATTCCAGGATTTCAAAATGTTTACGACTGGACTCCCTAAATCTGTAATAGAAGATTCCTGAAAAATTTTAGCTCAGTTGAAGACGAATAATACGTTCATCATGCCTTTCTCGTAACGTTGTGAGGTCAGTTTGAGTTTGAAGAAATCATTTCAGTTTTTGGTTTGGATGCTCCTGCAACCCCGAGGAGTCGGTAATGCGCTTAACCAATGGTCGAAGGCTATGATATGTAAGAACATAATTGTTTTCCATGTATACTCATGTACTGACCCGCTGACCATTTTATTTGCTCTGGTCAAAGCAGGAGTACTGTGGGTTCAAATTGTGTAAAAGAATCTGCATGATGAATTCAGTTTCCTGGGGGTAGACGTGGGGGGGGGGGTCAGAATAAGTCGTATTTCGCACGCCACAAAATCAATGTTTGGTACCTACTCTCTTTTTAAAGAGAATCGCCGAGCTCTGAGAACGCTCAAGCAGGCTCTTGTTTACTAGATCTCCGAATCCATTTCTAGAGTTAGTTTTTGGGTTTAACCTCCTGAGAGGTCACTGGAGGCTGAAATCCTATTCGCCTAATTTTATTGATGCACAGTGAAATTATTTTTGTCGGTTTCTTATTTTGTTAAAAATAAAATTAAAATAAAAGTTTGAAATTATGCTTGAAAGAATTAGAAAGTAATAATAATAATAATAATAATTGATGATAGTGGGGCGTGTGGCGATGCACGCATGTCAAATTGGCCCCGGGACACTACACTCCCTATCCCAGAAATACCCCGATTAGGCCTGCGTTAGGATAGGGGAAAATGATAATAATAATAATAATAATAATAATAATAATAACAATAAATTGATACTTGAGATTTTTGCCAGCGATACGGGAGAGCGATTGGAGAAGTGATGAGGCCCTGATTTCCTGCACATTATTATATTACTAGGGGAATGGGCTTATGGAGTCTGAAGTGAGTCTGAAACTGAGTTATTGTGGGCGAGGAATTCTTCGATGAATTAGTGTTTGCGGTCAGGAAGTCATTTTTTGAATTTGGTCTTGAAACGTCCCTCGGTTTCAGTGATTCAAGATTTGTAGGTACTTAGTTACCTATTATTCTGACCCACATGAAACCGGTGTTTTCTGTAGGGAATTTCGATCGAAATTGGTGATTTCCAAATTATTCGCGTTTTGTGAGGTATATTCGTATTGGGGGAGGGGGCAGCTCCGGTTGTGGGGAAAGTTCGCGATCTAAGGATCTGCATTTTATTAACGTGGGTTTTAAAACTACGTTTCGGTCTCGGGAATATAAATACTGCGAAAAATGCTTACTTTTGCAATCAAAAAATTTATATTCGTTTTATTAGCCTCCCAGAACATAAAGCCATGAATTATTCGCGAGTGAACGCCGTTCTGAGAGTTTAATTATCCCTGCCCCCGCAGTCTTATCGCTGCATAGTTTAGTCTTCACTACTGAAGAATTGGCTAACACGCGGCTTTCAGCTGATTTCAACCATCAAGAGAGCAACAGCTCTTCGATCACCGCATAGTTCACCTTTTGGTTTTGATTTTCAGGACCAAACAGACTAAAACTTCTAAAAGTGAAATCGCTTGCAAACCCATACAATCGTATCCCTGGATACATTCCATCTTTTAGTCGTAAATAACGTTTCGGCACGTAATTTGAAATTTGCCCGAATTTTTTGAGACTCGCAATTCGGACAGTTTGAGGTTTTGAATCACGCGTGATCAAACTCATAGTGTGTGACGGGCAAGGTTCGAGGTTTGCAGCAAAATCTGTCCTATAAAAATCGAGATTTTCACGATTTTCCGATGCAATTTTTTTCTTTTTCCGTCGAGCCTCGAGTTCACCGGCGACGTTGAGCGACGTATGAAATGGCGGTAACGAGCCGTTGGGACTCCGATGAGTCTCGAATTTGTCAGCGGGCGTGACGCGGTGTGAGACGCGACTGATCCCGAGGATTACAGATCTTTTTTATGGGAAGTTATAAAGTTATAAAATTATTAAAAAGGGAAAAAAACTCCCGGAAACGTGCCCGCGAGAAAAAAGCTGATTTTTTAAAATGCTTTCTTCTTCGTCCGTCTGCTCTTATGTCATTTCCTTCGTACCAGTAATGGCAATCATGATGCATATGCTGTGACAAGATGTCTACTAGTCATTAAAGTGATAAAAGTTGTGAAAAAGTCATCAATTTTATAAATTTGTACTTGGTACACCCTACATACCCTGTATGATGATGAACATATTACCGACAAACTAGAAATACAGAAATCAGCTTCTCTCCTGCGCTTCAGCAATATTACAGAATCATATTACTGTATCACAGAAGCTAATTTCATGCATTTCTAGTTTTTCGGTAATGTATTTATGTTTATCTACATAGTAGATGCATCATGATTGCCGTTGACGTCATGAAGAAAATGACATTATAGACCCGACAGACGAAGTAGAAGGCATTTTAAAAAATCGGTCTTTCTCTTGCGGGCACGTCCGAATGAGAATTTTTTCATTTTCGTACTGAGTAGTCTGTACCTTCTAAACCAATGCATTTCTAGCCTCACTTATCTTCTGTCTAGCCATATTTCTCCAATCATTCACCTTTGTGTTCTTTTCGCCATTCTCGCTTCATTGCTTATTTATCTCGTCCTTCTTAAGTTCCTTTCAAATGAAAACGTTGACGCCAGCTGTCGTCCTTGTGTGAAAATCAATTTGACATTGTTTACTTTTACTATACATTTCATTCGAATGAAAACAATAATTCTCTACAGCCTCGCTTGTTAGTCGAAAACGTTTTCATCTTCTCGCTTATTTTCTTATAATTTAAAATAATCTTGCAGATCTACTCTCTACTCCCACGTTTTGTTAATTTAAAATTCGTATGAGCTATTCTGTAGTGGCTGTTCCTATTATTTCAAGTTCTGTAGGTTCGTAACTAATCCTGAATTGTCTTAAAAGGTCTAAGCAGAGTCCTTACGGTTTTTTCTAAAAAGTTTGACAAAAATCTTACCAATTCTGACCAGAATTTTGAAGTATTGCCTGGACTATTGCAGTCATTAGTTTGTTTGTTTGTTTGTTCGTGTTTGGTAACTGAAACATGAGAACTGGGTATTGCAATCTCCAGAATATGTTCGTATGAGCCCGGAAGAGGTTTTAGGCATTTGATAAAAAAAATGGTCTGTACCGTAAATAGAGGTAGGTACAAAATGTTATTCCCTGCGACTCGGTCTCTAATTTTCTGTTCATCTAAAAATTTTGGTTCATATACTTCATACGGCCCTCATTCAGATGAGGGAAAGAAGGATAAAGATGTGAAAATTCACAAAAAATGTCGAAAATACTTATTCACAGCATCGAAATCGATTTTAACATGACTGCAGGTGTAATTTATTAACTTGATATACATCGATGTAGCCGAGTTTCAACGCCATGATAGCTCCATAAGCCTCAAAATCTAAATTTTTTTTAAAAATTTGGCGTGGTCGATTCATTTTTTGAAAACATTTATATCTTCATCTCTTGATAACGCGAAAATTATGCGATTAAATGGAAACGGATTCGAACACTCCAGCTTAATATGAAGTACATACGTATGTTAAAGAAAAATCACAATTCATTTGACTTTTTTTTTTTTTTTTTTTTTTAATTGTAAAGAATGGCGGCGAATTATTGTTAGTGGCATATACCTGGGTGCATCTGTGATGATTCTAAGTACCTTATTTTGGAACCGCTGGATGACCTCTCTGTTCGAACGTTCGGTCCACCCACAAAATAGAGTACCACGTCCAAATCGGCTTCAGTATTAAGGTGTGTAGTAACAGTTTGTTTTCGACGCGGAAAAAATAAATACAAACTCGCAGTAGATGTAGTTAATCAGAAATTATCAGAAATTAGTTGCTTAACCCTCGCCCCCAAATATTCAGATTTATTTTGGCTTGAAACTCGGTAACTACTGCAACACGATACAAAAGATATTAAAATTCCCGCTTCATAACTGCAATATAACTCTTTGACTATCATAGCTCAACATCGGCCTTGAATAATTAATCCTGTAATGAATAAAAATTGGTAGAACCGTACTAAGAAAAGAACAATGTTTTGGAAAGTAAAGAAAAACGAGCGAAAAAAAAGACCTCATAGAATTAGCTGTTGACACAGCCAACTACAACGAAGCCACAACCCTTTCTGTATTGTACGCGATTAATAGTTGCTAGATACCTACCACATTTGGTAAACTGAAAATACATTATGTTTGTATAATAACTGCCCCCTCTCTCCTGTGTTGACCAAACTGATGAAGACCGGACATTACATGACCTATGCATTAGACGGAATATTTGCACAGATTATTACCGTCCGTGCTGTAATTTCATCAGACAAATATTGAGTGGGCATCGCAACCTTATAAACGTTACAAAGTTGAAACAAAAAAAACAACCAAATTTGTAGATTTCCAAAAAATGATGTACTCTTTGTCGTCGATAGTTCGATAGGACTTAGGGTTTATGAGATGTAATATTTTGAAGCAATCCGACTTCACGTACTTTCGAGTATCTTTTGCTCCCGACCCAATCAGCCGACTGAACTCATCCTCACACTGAAACCACATTAGGTCTATGAAAATTCATTTTAAAGATTTTAGTTCACTTAGTCAATTACCGACACAATCCCCTCCTCTCGGAATTAATTAGACTCATCTATGACTCGGTTTTTTTTTCATTTTTGCGGACTACATAATATCAAAATTTCAAATCCCTGAATTGAATTACGTCGGAAAATCCGAATCCAAAAAAAAAAACAAAAAAAACCATAAAGTAAATAGATTTTTTATATTAAAAGTTCTTCACGTAGTGAATCTATACTACATTATTTCATTTGTATCACAGAACCTATCAATGCCTACATGAATAAATGTCAAAATGTAATGTATTTTCTCTTTTAAAAAAATGGAGGGGAGGAGTCAAGGTGGTACATGTTAATATTATTTGACCGAGGTGAAAATTTCAGGGTTTACGGTTCCATCGAGTGCGACAATAATCGGCTCGGTAATCACTGAAACTCAAAGTTTGAAAATTGCTGGCACTGTAACATTTTTTATATTCGTCTAAACATATTCGATTGTAAACAAGTCCTTTGAGATGTCTGCCCCAACTTGGCCACTGTCTTGGTGTCTTGGTTTCTCTGGTCTCTTATGCCGAGTTTAGGTGTGCCCTGTTCCCCTCGATGGGCTACCTCATTTCTTCAAGAGGTGTGCTTCCCCTGGCTCCACCGGACACTGCCCATCCTCGGGACTTCTTATGTCTTATTTTTTGGTGTTTTCAATAATATTTTATTTCATTTTTCCCTCTTTTCTATTATAATCTGATACATAAAAGTGTTTGTTCGAGGTTGACGGGTGTACCATAAGAGCTGGGGGGTTCGTACTCCCCGGATGTGTTAGTATGAACCCGGAATAAGTTTTAGGTTTTAAAAAATGTCGTTACTTGTATTAGGAGAGGGCCACAGAATTTTGCTTCCTCTGGACCCCTTAGTTATTTTTTGATTTGAACTTTCGGAAATTGTTTTACACAGAACTTCTTCACAGTATGTCAAAATTTGGTGGCTCTAATTGTCTCCCGTCAAAAATTACTAGGGGGTTGAAAATGTGAAATTTTCAAAACGAGCTCAAAATACCGTATTCTTACTTTTACATCTGATTTAACACGCCCATGATATACATACATGGATATTGTTTCGTACTCGTTTATGTACCACACGGCCCATTTTCAGCACCGTACTCCTGAAATTTCAGTTTCTAAAAACTATGTTCAGCATTTATTCCAATTATCCGATTGAATTTTGAAAAACATCAACATTTTCGTCTGAACATCACAAACATAAAGCGATAAATTGCAAATGAATTAGCACACTCCGAATGAACGCAGTGCGACTTGGAGAGGAAGGTGCTCGGGGAGAGGGGGTAGCCCCCCACTATCTCCACACTCACTTGTGGCTTGGAAAATAGAGTTTTTCTAATTTTAGCACCTCTTTGAACACCCCCTCTACCCTTTGGTCTAGACCAAACCTCCCTGAACACTAAGCTGGCTACCCTACTGCTCGCACATAGAACAGGAATCAGTTATTGTTTGACTGTACATAAAAACGTATCGTGTACTTTATGTATCGAAGTATTAAAATAAGATAAAAATATCGTTCATTGTCATAAATAAACGCATTATTAGTAACCAAACTTCCAATGTTTGGTGCACAAGTTTATCTACCCATTCTAGACAAATATGTATCTACCCGACATTAATTTGCGGTTACAAGGGATACCTGTGTAAAATAATAAATAGCCAGTCTCAAGTCGATCATATACTTGATGTACTAAACCAGGTGTTGGAGAGGGCGGGAGAGTACAGTTTCCATGTATACCTAGCTTTTATCGACTTCAACAAGGCCTTCGACACCATCTATCACGACAAAGTGTGGATGGCCTTGGAAAGACGGGGGGTCCACCCACCCGACATTAATGAAAATACTGGACAATTTCTACGAAAACTTGAAGGCGTCTATAAAGACCGACAAAAAAAGGCAGGGAATTCAAAATTCAAAGGGGGGTTAAGCAGGGCGACCCCCTCTCTCCGAATATCTTTAACAGTGTTAGAGCAGGCGTTCCGTAACCTAAAATGGGATAAAAACGTTTGAAAGTGAATGGTGAGTACTTGAAGAACTTGAGGTTTGCGGACTACATTGTGCTGCTGAGGAGCCTACAGGAATTGAAAGAAATGATACTGGAACTCAGCAGAGAGTGCTCGGGGATAGAGTTAGCAATGAATGTCGCAAAAACAAAAATCATGTCATCGGATGAATCGGTAGTTGGGATCCAGACAGACAACCTTGCAATAAGTAAAGTCCCGGAGTACACTTACCTCGGCCAACGGATGTCGATAGAAAATAAAATGAATACAGAAATAGGTGTGCGTATTACGAATGAGTGGAAAGCCTTCCGGGCCCAAAAACATATATTTAAGAGTAAAACGAAGATATCGACTAAGGTAAGGGTACTCCAGAGCTGTGTGATCCGGGTCCTCACGGACGAGGCATAGACTTGGGCCATGACCAAGAAAAACATCACAAGACTAAAAACAACACAATATTCCATGCTACGCCGTATCTTGGGTATATCTTTCAAAGACAAAGTGAGAAAAGGAACAATTATGAAGGAAACCAATATGGTGGATATTGGGTACATGGGTACATAATAAAAAAAAAATTAAATTCAAGTTTGTGGGCCTCATGGCCAGGGAGGCAACCCGGAAATGGGGATACAGGTTGTCGGTGCGGACCCCCTATAGTAGCAAACGAAAAAGAGGACGTCCCCCATCAGGTGGCTGAACGAGCTGGTTGCGAGAGTCGAAACAGTTTGGATGGGGGTGACCCAAAATGAATCAAGATGGAAAAGGATGGCGAATACCAATGCCCAAAACTGGGTGGGTTAATTAGGCGTCGGTTGGCCGCTAACCCGGGTTAAATAATATGCGAGGAAAACTGTATTCCAGAGCTAGACACCAGTATTTCTTCATCAAACTCTCTTTATCTAACTCAATTCAGCCAACTCACTTTAGCCACACTTGAGCATACGGTCTGGATTAGCCGCGAAGTGGGTCAGCTAGTTATTTCGATGTATTTCTTTTTCTATCGTTAAATTCTTGCTGTACATATAAATTGTTTTCAAAGTGTACGGTGAGCCCTGTTCAATGATATTTCTGCTGTGCCCCCCCCCCCGGTCCTTCTAAAATAGATACTGATAAATGCCTTGGTCTGAGTTGCAGTGAAAATATCGTACCTTAGCATGTGCTCGTTGGTTTTAAAGAGATCGCTGGAGAACAGTTTAATGGCAACCGCTGTCGCGTTTTTTGATTACGAAATAAGTCGGGTTAATTAGTGACATTTTCATTAAGATGATGTCGAGTGCGAGTAATGGGAAACTGTGCTGTTTGTGGAGAGAAGTGGTGACAAAAGGCGTCGGTTATATTGTTGTCTTACGTATAACGTGAGATGCATGTGAACCTCCTGCACTGTCACATTTATGAGGTATGAGGTGTTATTAAGGTCGTCCTTCTTTACATTCTCTATCGTAGCTAATCTGCTATCGCGATCAAAAGGCGGAAAGTTACGAAACGAACGTCATCGTCGCCGCACATTTATAGCGGCATTGCGGCCGCCAACGGTAGCGTAAGTTTTCACGGTTTTCGCGTACCCCACCTTTTTTATGCATTATTTTATTACGTTATCGTTCTTCATTTCGCTTAATGATTTGTTTACGGTTTGCTCACCTGCGTGCAAACCCAAAGAGGCTAAAACGTGCAAACTGTGTACAGTAATAACGAACGAGAAAGATAGAAGAGTTGGGGGGGGGGGAGAGAAGAAGAAAAAAGTTTAAAAACCCGTTAGTCGCTATACGATAATAATTACATTACTCTCCCCCTCGGTCCGACTGAAAAGAAAGAAAAAGAACATCAGACTACATCGGCCAGATAAGTCGTCTTTCTTATAATGATCTAATAACAGTTCGGCCGGAATCGAGCAAATACATATTATTTGGGTCAGGTCAGAAACACACTTTTTCCGTCTAATGCGATCATCGTCGGCAATTAAATGTATACAACATAATGGTACCGGCGAGTCGACTTACCGATGAGAGAAACAATGTCGAGCTATCCGAACTCCTCGCAGGCTAAGCATCTTGAAATATTGTCACGTGGTCGTTTAAAAAAAGCAAGCCGAAGTTCAGAAAACGAGTATGCTGTATTGATGATGATATTTTCTTTGGTCTTTCAACTAGTTGGTTGCGTCTCTCCACTTTTCTCTCTCCTGTGCTGATCATTTCATTTCTGGGACGGATTTTTCATAGCTCATTCTTTGCCTTCCTTTCCAGATCTTTCCCTCAGCCATTCCCTCTAGCAGTAATAACAATATCTCTGGATATCTTATGACCTATCATTTTAAACTCTTTTCGTTACCATTGCATTCAAGTATCTTCCCTTCGTATTCGCCTCAATACTTCCTAATTCCTGATCAATTCTATCTACTTGATTTTCCACATTCTCCGATAACATCGCATTTCAAAAGCTTCTGTACTTGCGTTTTTCTTTTGCTCCTATCGTCCTGCAACTGATACAGGAAATGTACACGGGGTTAAAAGCACAAATTATTACCGATGTAGAAGGGGAGATTTTGACATCGAAGCGTAAGGCAGGGGGACTCGATCTTCCCGCTGCTATTTAACGGCACTCTTAACGAAATATTCAAAAATATAAATGGGGAGGAAACGGGGTCAAAATCAACGGAGAAATGCTGAACAATAATTTAGGATTCGCAGATGACGTGGTGGTAGTGGTGGGAAATAAGGAAGATCTAGAAAGAGAATGGATGCTGGAGAAACAAAGAGGCAGGTATGGATATGAACCTGACGAAAACAAAAATTTTGAGTATTTCTGGACGTACAAAACCAATAACAATCCAAAACGAAACAGTTGAAACAGCAAATGAAGTAATATACCCATAGCTTGATATACGTGTCGTATATTCTGATAATTGTAATCCTTGCCCCGCCGCTCCGTTTCCACAATTTTCAATTTCGATCCATACCTATCTACATAGAACCTGAATTCGGCGGCTTCGAAACTCATGCGCACAGTTGATGTATCGATTTCACTTTTTGTCCTCATAAGAGGTTCAAAATATCTGTTCCAGTACCAATAAAACACAGGAAAATATAATCTCATTTATATGGTAAAGGAAGAGGGACGGACGAGGGATAGTGAAATAATTTTTAGGGATGTAAAGCTGTAAGGGTACGGGAACGATTTCAGGAAAAACTGGCATCCGTGCTGTTGATAGAACGCCGTGGAATTATCACCCCCCCCCCTAAAACAAAAAGTACTTTCTTTTGTAAGGTCAATGTTATAGGTAAATAGGGAGGGGCTCAGCCTCCCTAACCACCCCACCCTCCAGAAAAAAACAACGAACCGGGTGTCTAACAGTAATTTAACGTTATTTATTTTGGAAGGTCAGTTAAATGATTTATTTTCAATCAAGGTCATTTAGAAATTTAAAAACGGCAAATTATACTTTGAAAGAAAGAAAAAAGAATTTAGAATTGAAAAATTCTATTGTAATGACCAGGACTGCAATTGTTATGCGAATGCATATTTTTATCTATGATGTATATTCCGAAAGTTTCAAAAGATCTTTACAAACCACAGAAATGAGCAACAGTTCATTTCGCATATTTCGCATATTTTGCATTAATTGTGCTTTTCCCCAAAAAGTGATTTTTCTAGAATTTTACTCAAAAATACTGAAAATATTCCAAACTTCAAAATAATAATAATAATAAAATAAGAATATTAATAATGTAACGGAATTCGCACCGAAAAACGCACGAAAACACGTAAAACGAACTCCTAATATCGCACTAATACAACGCACAAAACAGAAGCTAAATCGCTTTGAAAACACACGAATTATCGCATACAAAACTAGACTATACGGCGTCGGCCAGCGGCCTTTATATATCCCAGCGTTATCCGTGAAACTCCTTATCGCTCTCGTTATCGAACTTCTATTCTGCTGCTCGAAACGTGTCGATCTTTCTTCGCTTATCTCGAATGTTCGGGAGCGTTCTTCCCCACAATAATAATAATAATGATAATAAAAAGACTTTTAATGAATGTGCAGAAAAGCTTTTTGAAAAATATGTTGTTTTGTATGTGAAATACCCTTTCTTTTGCCCGCATCACATTTTTCGATCATCAAGAAATTACGAATAGAAACAATATCCCTTGGGTGCATCTCCTATTAAAAAGAAGATTGGACTTCTTAGGTAGATACTTTGCTAGATCATTTTGAAATCGGATAAAAATTGTCTGTGTATCCAATTTAATTTCTCCTTTAAAATGATACCCATATTGTACTTTACTATTTTGACGCATATTTTTGCATATTATTTAGACTGAATTCAGTGCATGTTTATCGCATTTGTCGCAAATCAGGGAGGGTGGGAGGTTTGTCAACACCCCGCCAAAGAATTGGACCAGTTAATTGTTGTTAGTTACCTACCGAGCCGCACACGTTCCCCCATCACGCTCCCGGTCGGCTGTTTGCACTTATACATTGATATTGTATGGACTTACATATTGGTCCCTTTTTCAGTGTTTTCTGAAAGTTATGACGCCTCTTGTGACAGGGATCTCGATCAGGACACATGGCTTATGAGCTACGTCCAAACGTGAGTCAGAATCAGAAGTCATCCTACCTGGTATCTCGAACTTTCGTTTGAAATTAGTGGTCGGTGGGAGTTAGAAAAGGGCAAAGCCTTCCCAACTGCGTGCACAACAGGAAGGAAGAAGCGCCAACCGCGATAATTACTACATGCTGCCCGTGTAGCGTGAGGTTTTCTGTATTGTACCTTCTGGCTTTTACGTCCTTGATTTTCAGATACTCTGAAATCTAACGAGCAGTAATGTAAGTAATGCGATGATTGGAAGATAACGTGGCCTTCCTCTTTACACTGTGCCGTACCAATGCAATGAGAAAGTTACTGTAGATACCTGCTGAACGATCGAGGTACACTCCGTACCTGAATTCCAACTGAATTCTTTCGAGAACAATACCTCCTCATTTAAAGTAAAATCTGTATCCGTTTTAATTCTCTTCACGACGGCACCGTTCTCTTGGCGCCATCTGCATTTTGAACTTAATTATGTCCGCGGCGTCGGACTCCCACAAATAATAGTGCTGAGACTGAAAGAGCTAGTTTGCGTATCTGGACTTAGATTTGTAGGCTGAATATTGCGGTTCTATGATATATACATATATCACGCAAGATTCCATTTAATTGCCGCATTTGTGAAATTGGCTAAAAATTGCTGAATGTGTGGAATCAGCAGAGTTAGTTTAATAAAATTATTAGCTGGATTTCTAAAGAAATAACATAAGTGCATCTAATTTTGAAGGGATAATTCACACTAGTAGCGAATCCAGGAAACAATCCTAGATGGAGCCATCAAGATTGTATAAAAATTTGTTGACTCCTTTTACGAAGTTTTGTCAGCTGATTGACTGTCGACTTGGCCGAGCCGTAACTAGGGGACTACTAATGGAGGCCACCACTGGTAGCTCCCCCCCTCAATCGAGAGAAAATCCATTATCCCTTGTATATTTCTGGAAAGTCCATTGTCATCCCTTCTCTTGCTGAAATTCTCCCTCTAAAAAGTTGGCTCTCCCAATCTCCATCTGTGTGCAAACCATTGGTGATGACCTTGCATTTAGGTGACAATTCTTGGGACTTTTTTAACGTTCATTACAATACCATCCAATTCTTTTCCTCGAGAAAGGAGGGAAGCAGTCTTTGAGACTTGCTGAAACTGTAAAGTTTTTCAGTGCTCGTGTACGAATATTTCAAACCCTGCCAAACTTATTTGAAACTCTACTACACTACTCCAAACTTGCATAAGACTCGCTAAACTGTTCGAAAGACCATACGACTATCTCAAATACGATTATGACTTTTCTAGGTACGAGTTTTTCAACACTTTTACTTGTAAGACTGGTCCATAATACTAAAGCTTATTAATACTAATTCGAGACTTTATCAGACTATTTTAAGACTTTGTTAGTCTTTAGTTTAAGATTCGCTAACTGGTCACGACCCGTTCAAGAGTTTTTATGACTTTTCCCAACTTGACCGAGACTTGGCAGGACTTGTAAAAATTATTCTATACTTCTTTAAAACAACTAGCTTTAAATCTCCTTTGAACCCTTTTGAACATTCGCTGTTCAAGACTTTTTCGAAATTTTGCAACTCCCGAAGACCCGTCAAAACTTGCTACGACTTTCAAAACTATGTCTCAAGTCGATTTTTGGAACTCAACGTGGTGAAATTCGTTGTAGCACAACCACCTTCAGGTTCAGGAAGCAATCACAAGGAGGGAAATTCAAAATGTATAAACATTGTATCGACTTTAATCCTCTCCTCGAGTATCAGGGTTATGCTTTTGATATTGTAGAATGAGTGTACTCGTACGAGAAATACTTGAAGCTTAAACGATTTGTGTTGCTGACATTTTCTTATCGATGTTTGTAATGAATGTACTTTCCCAAGTATGATTATCAGCTTATTTCAAGTCCTTGGATTCTATACGTGCGACAGTGTTTCAGAATCTTAAACGTAATTACTGTATTATTCAATTTTTTTCTCGAAAATAGGGAGCGAGGAAAGAGTAGCAAAGGTTCTTCAATGCGCGTTCAAGAATCTTCTGGACTCCTCCAGACTTGTTGAGGATTCTTTAAGGCGTTTCAAAACTCGTTTTTCATTTTTCGTGACTCTTTCGCTCTTTAAGACACAATCAAAAAGACTCCTATGAGAATATTGCAAGACGTCCAAAAACTCAGCGAGATTCTTTAGTATTTATTTCAGACCGCGTCAAACTCGCCCAGACTTGTTTAGGGCTCTGGAAAGTTTTATTTCAGAACTGACTGTTAAAAGATCAAAACTAGTAATGACTTCTATACTTGTTCAAGCCACCTTAAGACTAGTTTCAGTCTGTTTAAGTCTCTTCAGAACTTGCTTAAGACTCGCTTAGATTGTTCAGTACTTGCTTAAGACTCTGTGACCCTTCCAGACTTAACAAACTCTTTAGGATATGATCAAAGCTTCGATGATGTTTCCGGTTTCCATACTTGTTAAGACACCTTTAAACTCATTTAGGACTCAAAAATTCTTTTAAACATATTTGAGACTCTATTCTGACTCTTCTAAACTTGATAAGGACTCATAAGCACTTTCTAAAGTTTCTCAGGACTCAGCAAGATTTTTCAATTCTTATTGAAAACTATAAGGTTCTTTCAGACTTGCTTATGACTCTAAACTTGATAAGGACTCCTCAGGATATTTACGCCTTCTGAAAACTTTTAAGGCTTTTTAAGATTACTTTTGAAGCATTTTGAATTTCAGTTTTTCTCCGTGAGGTCGATTGCTCCATTGCCCTTTCTTGTGTATCCTCGTCTGATGATAACCATTTGTTTCGATGTTCGTCGTAACATTTTGAAAACCTTTGAAAGTATCCAAACCTTCCACCCCCCCTCCCCCGCGAGAACCCATCGAAGTGTAGATGATGAACTTAGCGTAGCCCTTTTTCCAGTTCTTCCTTTCTTTGTAAGTCGTATCAACATGATGTAGCTACGAATATCGTTAAATATTTGATTTCTGATGGAAGTGTCTTCCGCGAACTTGATTTTTGAACACGAAGTAGGATGGAGGCATTCGACGGGATTCGAGGCAAGGCAGACCAATATCCTAATTTGATGAGTTTAGTTTTTTAACGAATGAAACAATGTTATCAAAAGGCGACCCGAAGGTACCGCAATTTTGGGATTCTAACGGGAAGCCTTCCCGCGCATTTTTGGAAAGCTTGTGTCAAGTAATTTTCAAATTTATGAAATGAATCCGAATTGATTTCGTTTTCGGTGGTTCGGGAAACAACTCTCGATGGGTTAAAGTGACCTAATATGAAGTATCGGATAACTCATCAAAATACGAGCTTTTTTTTAGTCGCTGGGTCCGATCATTGTCGTACATTTTCGATCCAGCAAGATCATATCTGACTGTGTGCAACCTATCCCTGCGACACTGACATTTTTCTAACCCTATGTGATGTAAAAGGAGCGCATCATCTTGGACAGTCTCTTCACCTGGAAATACTGAATGACGATCGAAGACCAGAGATCTGACAGTCAAGTGCTCTCCAGCTTTCCACTTCTAGTATGCCTGTTTCTATTTGTCCGTTTCGAGGTTCTCTTGAGGGGCACGGCAAACTTTAAAAACTGAGGGGGGTTTGCGAAGTCCGTCAGTATCATTTTTTAAAAAGGTCAGTAGAAATAACAACAGAACCTATAAATACAACATTTGTAGCGGGCGCCAACATAACAGTTTTTTACTTCGTCCGTGGTCATGAGTTTTAGATAGAACAAATTGAGCTCTGAATGTCGAGTGTTCTGTCGTAAATACCGTATTTTTTATCAAAGACACTAGCATCATTACCTGTGAGAGTATAAAACGAACCGTGATTTATAAACAAATAATCACGAACCATAACAGAAGGATTGCACATCTTACATGTGTCGATGGTGCGACATTTATGTTGCTTTTTCCGGGATCTCGATTAAGTGAAAAAAATTGCAGCAAAGAATGCGTTTGTAAACAAATGGTTTCGTAGACTTTCATTTCTTTCGTTGGCACGGTCACCAGAGTGCATGGAGAATTTAGAAGGGGGATACAGGAAGAGAATTAAGGGGGTCACTCTGCGTAAGACCACCGTGTGACTGTGTGTACATAGCAACTATTACACCTCGATATTTCTCACTGTTTCATATACACACGCCTTCTTTCCTCCATTGAATTGTTTCGTTTTATGGGCACGGCGACGCTCGTAATGCAATCGCAAATAAATGTATTATTTTGGGTGTTACAGGGGCATCGCCCCCGCCTGCTCACCCTTGCTGACGCTGGCTTCTCTCGTGTTGGCTTTCTTTCCGGCGCTTCGTAATTCGCTTGTATTGCGGAGACTTGATACACTTTGGTTGTCTGTTTGTCTGCCTGATTGGCTAGCTGACTGACTTGACGGACTGTCCTGACTTGTCTACCTGAATGGCTTACCTGACTGACTTCCTGATCTCATTGACAGACCCGATTGATTTACCCGAGCTGACTAACTTGATTACTGACTCATCTCTGTCTGTTTGCCTGTCTATCTATCTATTTATCTATTTTATTCGAACCACTTGAGAATTGGGAGAGAAACTCAATGCGAAACGGAAGGATGGAAAAATGAGAAAAAAAACGGCGCTAAGGCAATCAAAAAAATTCAAAAGCAAATTGACCTCGCTCGTGTTAGCTGAAATTTAAGACTATGCTGTAGGCGAATAGTCACAGCCCGTGTGGTATTCACCCTCATTCATTTTTTATTTATTGTTAGGGTTGTTGCGAAGCAAGTACTCTGTTGCATTCACGTTTTATTATATTATTTTGAAGACGTTGCCAATCAACGAATTAGGATTTCGTTTATATGTATCACGATTTGGTAGTTCAGTACGTTGAAAGAATATGCTAAGCGATAGCGTGTTGACATTCTGTTAGCACCGCGTGCCAGGATACGATATATATAATTCAAAGATTGGAAGGCAATCTTGTTGCTCCTTGCTAAATAACTTTGATTTTCATATTGCTGGATTCCTTGTTTTGTAATTTAGTGTATTTATGATAGGCTGTGCGGGGCAACATTAGAATGAAATAACGTAATGTGCTAAGCGACATTAGCTCCTTAATAACTTGACATATTATCTTGCCTGCCTTTTCATGTCAACATTGATGTATTTCAACTATGAAAGTGCAAGTTAACATAAGTTTCCAAACAGAAAGCTTAAAGAACGACAAGTTATTTTAAACTTATATAAAGGACAGAAAGCGATATTAAGAATAGAAGGAGAGAAAGGGGAGGCTAATATAGAAGAAGGTGTAAGGCAGGGATGCTCCTTATCTTCGGTATTATTTAATCTGTACATAGAGTGGGCCATAAAAGAAATACAAGAAAAATTTGAAGCAGATGTCACTGTACATGGAGAGCGAGTAAAGATGCTCAGGTTTGCTGATATTGTCTTATTAGCTGAAAAGAGTCTAATTTGGAAAACATTTTGAATGGAATGGAGGGGATTTTGAGTATAGAATATCGTATGAGAATACTCGTAATCTCGTAAATAAAACTAAAACTAAGGTAGTGGTATGCAATCGATGTGAACACGATAGCTTAAATATAAATATTGGACGGGAAAAGATTGAGGAGGTGAGCGGATTTTGCTATTTAGGGAGTAAACTAACAAAATACGGAAGGAGTAGAAGGGATATTTGTAGTAGAATAGTACAAGCCAAATTAGCATTTTATCGAAAAAGTAATCTTTTCAAATCAAAAATAAATATGGAAATCAAAAAATTATTCTTGAAAACTTGTGTTTGGAGTGTAGTCTTGTATGGATGTGAAACCTGGACCATAGGAAAACCAGAAAAGAGAAGGATCGAAGCTTCTGAGATGTGGTGCTATAGGCGGATACTTAGCATCAAATGGACGGATAAGGTAAGAAATGAGAAAGTACTTAACAGAGTAGGAGGTAAAATGGATATTTGGAATTGTCTGAAAAGGAGAGATAAACTAATAGGGCATAGTTTGAGGCACCCAGGAATAAAATCGCTGCTGTTAGAAGGAAGAGTGGAAGGAAAGAATTGAGTAGGTTGGCAAAGATTCCAGTATGTTCAGCAGATAATCAAGAATGTCAAATGTAAGTGTTATTACGAAATGAAAGAACTTGCACAAGATAGGGAGAAGTGGAGAACTGCATCAAACCGGTCGTAAGACAACCTTATAATCATCATCAGCTTTCTCATCTCTTTGTTGTGCAAGAACCTATTTGCAATGAACGGGTAGCCCATAGCTTCTTGATTTTTTTTTCCAATGATTTTCACAGGAGCCACTGTAGGCATCCGAGTAAGGGTGGTCATATGAAAGCGGATCTTCGCAAATGTGGGGAAGGATAGGAAAGGGGAAAAAGGGTGAAAAAATTCAGTGGAAGTTGTCCACCACCTTGTTAGAGGAGTTATGCTAAATCCAAAATTTGTATGAAGCGACCTGTACAGTGTATTATACAGCTACTTTTAGATTATTAGTTTTATGCCCCCCCCCCCACGTGAGGCACCTGGGCGGTTCACTTGTATGGTTTTTGTGAAGGAATAATTATATCTAGTTTTAAATTATTATTATTGTCTCTCTGTCTATCTACCTGTTTATCCATCGATTTGTCTACCTGCTTGCGTGTTGCTTACTTGGCTGCTAGTCGAGTTTATCTTGGATCCTGATCTCTGGTCCAGGACATCATTCAACTACTAAAAGTCAGAAGCCAAATATCAACGCATATCGTAACCTCAGTGGTCAAAATCTTAATTGCAATTCCATAGTCTACATAAGACTATCAACTTTTTATTGTCGTGTTTTACCCAAAAGTAGTCGAGTTGGTCTAATTTCTTACGTTTTTTCCAGGGTAAGGTTGACTCGAATCAACATTGGATCAGTTCGTGATTCGGATTAAAAGTTTTTTGATTCAACACGTGATTCGAATTATTTTGCTCTCGACAATTCGTACTTCGAGTCAATTTTCTTTGATGCGGATCCGAAACTTTCGGATCATTTTTGAATTTTGATAGTATTACGGCAAGTTTGAGAACAGGTTTTAAAACATTACACTTTGGATTTCTTTTCATAGATGAATTGGTGAATCGTGAATGCTATTTTGTCATTGAAACTTATTGAAAAATATCTTTAAAAACTAAAAATGATTCGAAGAAATTGATTCGAATCATTTTTCTGGGCTGATCGATGATCAAAATCAATTTCACCCAACGGCCCGTGATCCGAATCATTTTTCAGTGATTTGCCCAACCCTGGATTTTACCGTCCACATTGCTGCACTTTTTAATCGCAGGAGTTGAGTGTAGGCACCTGGTTCCCAGCGAATGCATTCAAGCAGTCGACTGGAATGTTGAAAATTCACTCTCACGAACATCTCCATTTTAGAAAAATGTTACTCTTCTGAAACGCGAGTGTTTAATACCTACGTTATTTTGGGACATTTCTTCGAAAAACCGGCAAGCAGCAACCGGTTACGAATATTTTACGTGAGAGTAATTTTTCCATGTTCAACAGTTGTACTTATACTGGACGCCTCCAGCCTCCCAATTTCGATATTTTGGCTTGTTGTATAAATAATATTATTAAAACGATCTTGTTCGCCAAAAAAATTTCTACCAGGTGTTCAAAATCTTCAGTAGCTACCTGCAGAAGTTTTAGAATACGCGGCTATAAATTTATCAACTCGAAACATTTTTTGTCAGTCTCATTGCCCCAAAACCTTACAACTGACACGAATTTAAAAACTGATCGAATACTTCTACCTCTGTAGACTTTTAATATTTCGAATCCATTCTTTCATTATTAAATTTGAAAAAAACATTCCTAGTTTTGGTTATAGAATTCGCTCTATTGATTTCACTGTCCTGTACGTCCAATTAATTTAGATTTCCATGTTCCTCCCCCAGGCGCGTAACCAGGGGGGGCAGACCCCCTATTGAATCTTGGCCCCCCTGTTTCCCCCCCGCTGAATTTGAAAATTTTGTAAAATTTATAGTATTAGATAAAATAAAGCGAAAGTTTTTAAAACTGGGCCCCCTTCAAAAATTCGTGGCCCTTTCTGGCCCCCCGTTAAAAAATCCTAGTTACGCCGCTGTCCTCCCCCGACGTCGCGTTTGCCTTCCAGTCGAGTAAATACCAGCTAATGACTCAGTATTGAGCTCGAAACGGGAGTGCCTTCCGTCCTATCGTTGCGTTTTTCTAATACTGGCCCAGTAAGACACGATTGCTCTTGTAAATAATTGCTGGTAAAGAATCCACGTAAAATACGAGTACCGATCCCTATTAATTAATACTGTATTTACGCAATGTGCATGTCGAGTATGTCGAAAATAATTGAACGATTTATGATCTTGTACACTCCCGTTAATCCACCATCATCTTAATTCGTGTTCAACCCGAATCTGCGTTGTATAACTGCTAATATAAGCTATTTGTGTTTTTTCATGCAAGACAGTTCATCGAGTCTGCAGATCTGCCAACAGGAAAGAGAGCGCTCAAAAAGTTACCTTAATTTGGTACGTGGTCTTGACTTTGAAAATAAATGGTTGTTCAGCAGCAGCGAATTAATTTGCTGCAATCTTGTTTCTTGGCCTGCGTTAATTAGCAGCTTAGAACCGCCTCCTAAGAAGCAGAGGAGGGGAAAATAATGGAAATGGTGAATGAAGTTGCGCGACTAATCACCCTGATTCAAATGCTGAACCTGGGTGCTCACCGGTACCCTAAATCCCTTAGCTCTTCAAATGTACCCCATTTCGGTGAATGGTCTCTCAGTCTACCAAGAAACTTAGAACTTCGTCTCGTTATTTAGAAAATGAATTCACTAATAATTGATTTTGCTATAAGTGCTGTAAGCTTATTTGTAAGTTAACCCCGCCATCTTGAATTAAAAAAAAAATTGATAATCGTTGAATCACTGTAGGTTGTGCTAAAATGATAACGTATTCAATTTTCTACTTCCTCGCTCCCTTCCTCAGATACCGTTATCGGTTCTGAAAATTGTAGCCGCGTCATTCTAAATTTTCGAAACAAAATTTTGGGGTGAGTTACTCCAATTTGTTCTGGGATGTTAAGATTGTACCGTGTTAAATTTTCCCCACTCTCACCCCTCCAAGATACCGATATCCTTATTAAGAATCCCGGTGGCGTTATTTTAGATTCGTGGAAACGTATGATTCTGTTTCGCCCCTATCCCCACCCTTTCCTGAAATACCATCCAACCCCTTTAAAAAGATTCCTCACTTCGGTTTTTTGACAAAAATTTGTTTTTACTGAGTTCAGTTGTGCTAAGCTGACGCTATACTCATTTTCCCTCCATCTCAACACCTCACTAGAAATAAATACCTCTTACTAACAATTCTGATCCCGCAATTTTAGATTCGCGAAACAAGTTTGTTTTTTGTTGAGATATCCGTCAAGTTGTGCTAGGAATAATGTTGAAAATGTTATTATAACGGAACAACCCACAAAACTGTCCCGTTATAACCTAGCATTATAACATTTACAAAGATCGAAAGTTATAACGTAACATGATGAAATTTTAAACATGTTACAACATTATTTCGTTCTGTTACGTTTTTCGAATTTTGTAAAGGAAACCTAAAGGCTTCAAAAAAAAAAAAAAAAGTAATTAGTTCCATATTTTTAGAGATTTTTCTGTAGACAATGATCCTAGAGCCTAAACTAACTTGAACTTTCTTCGAACTTCGATCAGTAATCCCAAGAAAGCGTCCAGGAAAAAGTATAGACTTATGTAGAAAACATAAAAAATAACTCAATCTATGAGTACTGTTCGTATTTTGTTACATTTTACGTTTATGAAAGAAAGCTCGAGATTTAACTTATCTGGAGAAAGGGATGGAAAAAGTGAGGTACACCTTCAGCCATCGAGTTTGCAGTTGGTTGTCAGAGACGATCTAGAGGTGTACCTGTGTAGGATAAAGTGTCACTTCCATGAACAGGGTGTCTACTGGTCATGCAAGTCATACAAAATTCGTACAATTGCCACTAATGCTTACAAATTTGATAATTCCTTCCAAACAGTCGCAATATTATTCCTTAACAAAATTTATCCAAACTGAAATTTACTTGAAAATCTGTTCTTTGCAACATTCTTTGCAGTAATTTGCTGGCTATTGTTTGAGCATGAAGTTTCTTCAAAGTGTTTGTGTGCAATTTGCACGTTTTTAAAAAAATTTTCTCGTGAAAATTCTGTTTAGCTGTATAAATGGTCCGAAAAAAGTAATGTAAAAATCATAAAAAGGTTATACTATTGGAAAGTTTGTATTTGGTAGGCACCCTGATATAATGAAATTGATATAAATAGGAAGCTGAACAGGAATTTAAGATTTAATTCGACAACAAACCTGTGTATCGGCCTTTTCAACAAAATGTTTTCAAATTCCTTCAGCATAATTATACGATTAGTGATTACTCCAGGAGAAAATCAGTTTGAGAGTAAAAGCGTGCTGAGACTTAGAGTCTATTTTTCCTTTATATCCTGCAGTCCTTGTTTGTCAAGAATTATTTAAGTAGAAAAGAATTCAGGTAGGGAGTAGTGCTGCACAAGACAAAAGATGCAAGTCAAATAATCGACGTTGAGCAGCGTTAGTACAATCGACCCCTTAAACGTCACCCGCTTTTCAAATTCTTTGCTCGCCACTTCTAGAAAGCACGCAACTTATATTTTGCATCCTATGGAAACATCTATATTAGCCCTCCGTCTTCGCTATCTACTTCAAAGTTCAAATCCTTCAAAATGTGATCAAACAATTGATTGAATTTCAAATTCTGTTGAACGTACTGGCGTTGGTACTCGATCCTCAATTCTTATTCGCATGCTAGGTCTCAATCTGCTTTCAGTAGATTAATAGTGATAGTGACTTAGTGAGTACTACAAACTGCAGAACGTTATTTATTGAACTACCGCGCATAAAGTACCTCTTTTTTTAAACCTGCTGTTTGCGGCTTGCACATAATTTTGTTTTTTCTAAAGTGGTGAATAAAGTATCGTATGAAACTTGAAAAAGAAATAGTGAAATACGACTCGTGTGTTACAGCCCTTGTTTTCAGCTGATGCTGCAAACTCACAATCGGCATTTATATTTCACAATTTTTCCCTCGTATTTACAACTTTTAACATGTGTTCTGTCATGTTATGTTAACACAATAAAACGCATCAAACTTAGTTTCGTTCTAAAATGCAACCCTGAATACCAGTTACTAATAACTAGTGAATATATCGACGGTAACTAAATCCTGAACCGTAGTTTACAACTGCAACGCCAACAAATTTCACCCCTTACCAAGCAACGCTATCCCCCGAAGTTGAAAGCTAGAGGCTGTGACAAATAGCCTCCGTGGCACATCGCTCCGGGTTTCCCCTGATTATTCCGCGTGTAGTATTTGCGACGCACATCTGTACCTTCAATCGAGCATCACACAAAACTACTAATCGAACTGTTGAACTGTATGCCTACCTCGCTTCTGTAGGCGTAAAAACCGTTAGATGTTACACATTCGCCTGTGTTGCGGTACTGCCTCGGGAATCAGCTCTATCAGGCATTGTTCCTCCGAAAATGTGTTTAATGGGTGACTTTTATTTTGCAGACGTGATGGACGGTACGTGCACGACACATTTGTTGCTGGAAACCATCATGGAAGAAACGTCCGATGATTTACGAAGCGAAACATCGGAATCCGAGTACAATTCCGGACTGCTTACTGACTCCGTTTCCACCGTCATCCATGTTCCATCTTACGAGAAGAATCATCAGTACAAGAGTGAGTAATAGTACATTAAAAAATGAATAAATTATCTGTTCGCGGAGTGTACGACCGAGTCGTGCACTACTTCGCGAAGCAAGGAAGATCTGACTTCTCGGGTTAAATATTTCAAGCGTCGAGACTTTCGTGAAACAGAAAGCCGTAATTAGAAGAGCCATTTATCAGTTGCACGATTTTTGTAATTGCCCTGTAAAGCTGTCGAGTGAAGGGCGTTTATTAAGAGATAATGTGAGTAAATAATTCCGTGTTTGGAGTGAAAAAATCTGAAAAGCCAGCTCGAAAAGGTGTCTAGGTGTTCTCGGAAATAAAACTAGATTCGGTGGTCTTGAAAAGCGTGAAATAAAATTTTATTGAAAAAATTTATCATACTCTCTTGACGTTTTACTGCTCTACGTGACGTGCCGTGTTGGAAGGTTTCAATGTAATATTTGCGAGCTGATAATCCTAACACGTTATCAGTTATCAATAACTCCTAGTACATAATTTTTAGGAATATTTTCGGTTTTATTGGCTCTAACGGTGTCTTTGATGTTTTATAGTCATTCGAGACGTTTTAAAGGGGCCCAGTGACCCTGAACCCGAATTTATTTCATATTATCGAGGGTATCATGCACATTTGACCTGAGTTACAAAAAATTCAATTTTTAGGAGAGCGTTATGAAAATTTTGCAGTTTTCAAGTCCCCTGTTTCACACAAAGGATCTTGTTCAGCGATGATGGGCCAGTGAAGGAAAGCTTCCTAAAAGATAGATTCAATTATCTTCAATACCATCCCCTCCCCCGCACGAAAATCAAATGGGTTTAAAGGAAAAGGAAAAAGACCCCAGAAATGAATTCAGCTACCCACGAAGCATTGTCATCAATATAATTAGTGTGAAAATTGATGTAATCGCTGATTACTCCCCTGTGTAACCTCAAAATATGAGGAAAGGGGAAAGAGAAACCCAGAGATGGATTCAGAGACTCAGAAACCTTCTCTAACAACGCAAGGAACTTGGAAATATGAGAAATTTGAGTTATTGGAGAATGCATTCAGCGATTCAAGAATGCCTACCATCTGTGTGAAGAGAAATTGAGTAGCTGAAAATGAGCCTCCCGTGAGGCTTGAAGGGTTGAGGGGAGGAAAGAAATAACCCTGAAATAACTTCAGCGACCCTTGAAAAGTGCTATTTTTAGACTCATATGGAGGAGCTCCCCCAAGCAACTAAAGCTCCAATTCCAAAAATCAGTGTTAATTCTCATAAGAATTTCTCCCGCTTGTGACACAGGTGAACCGTTGCTCAGACTTAGAAATAGCTTTCCAACTCATGGAACTGATTGAGGGGGTAGCCCTACCAAAAACATGAAATTATTCTCCACCGAGAATACATAAGGATCACCCTCGTATGGAAGTGAGAAAATTGAATTGGAACTGTTGGCTTTGCTAGAAAACTTTCCGTTAGCATGTATAGCAGACGTAACACCGGCTGCACATTGGAGGGTGGCTCATGAAATAAAAGTCGAAAATACGAACCGGTATTCCACACTTCACTATGTAACGATTAAGTTTTTGAAGTTTTTTTAATCTTCAGAAGGTACTACATACCGTCAAACATAAATGTCTAAATGCACCATTCTGCTATCCAAATTCATTTTACGACTATTCATTTTACCATGTCCTGAAAAAAAAATGTTTTCCTACAAATCCATTTTCATGGGCCTCCAAAGACCATTTATGTATAAACAAGAAGTCCAAAAATGTTGAAACTGGTACGTGATATGTTTTAAACATATGTCTTTTTTTGGTGTGATATTTTAAATAAAATTTGATTGATGAAAAATCAAAAAAAAATCTGAACCTCAAATGCGTCACTCACCGTAACAGTAGTATAATTAATAATCAGTTGTATGTCAAATCATATGGAGAATATGAGAAATGATTTATATTTTACACATGTAACCCTGCACGTTGTAAGTCTCTATTTACATTGGATTTTAAGAAATTCGTAGTTTATGTAAAGCCAGAAGAAAAATCTCTTGCCACAAACTTGGCAATCTTAAATGGGAACATAATATCGTAATAGAGGTTTCTAACTGCAATCAGATTTTCGATTAGTCCAGATTCGAACCTCAAATTCGAATTTCCCGTCTTCTAAGGGAGGCAGTTTAACTTGACAGATAAAATTGAAGAAGGTATCAGAATAAGACTTCATAAGTCACTAAGTTCGAAAATTCTATCGTATTGTTGATCTAATCCAATTCAGATCCCAAAATCTAAATTTGACCCCTATGAGCAGATTTCACGATGTTGAAAAAACTGGAAACGCTACCGATATATGTTTCAAGGGTCGCAGGAAAAAAAACGAGCCCCAAATTTCATATTTTATCACTTCAAATGGGTAAAATTTGTCCAGCTTAGAAATGAACGAAATATCGGAATATTTCCGAGATCGCAATATCATTCTTGAAATGGACAAAATTATTATTATTATTATTATTTTCTTTTGAAGTCACCGATTTCGAACATTTTACCATATTTTCCTACAAACCCCGATTTGAGCACGAAAATTGAAATTTTATTCTTAAAGATTTTGCTTGCAGAATCGATGTATTAGAAAATATGGTTTCTTGGGTCACTGATTCCAAAACAGTTTTTTCGCATTTTCAGCGCAGCTCAGATTTGAGCTCCCTAATTCGAAGTTTAGGTGCGAAATGGGCTAAAGCCAGTTGACTTCACGATTAAACAAATTAGATACTGAAATGAGATTTTTTATAATTTCGTTAAATTTTCGTTTCTTTGGGTCTCAACATTAAAAATGAGAGCCCACAATAAAGGCAGTATTATTTAATCTCTCGAAATAAAATTTTGAAATCGACGAACAAACATAAAAATAAAATTCGGTGGCCTTAGCTTTCGAAATAATAAAATTGTGAGGTTGAATGCGTAATAATTAGAAAATCACGTATAGAAGTCTTTTTTCCTATGAGATTGCGTTAGACAAACCTTCTTGCACGTATTTCAAATGGGTTGTTTTTCTGGTGACTGCAGGAAGTTCATTTGTCCAACGATTCCGGTGTTCCGGATACGCTTAATCCTGAATGCTCCTGATCACCTATTTGAAATTACATCCGCATTGTATTTGTGGAGATTTTGTTGAACCCGTTCTCAGGTGTGTCAGTTTTCAATCCAATACATCTTAGGGACTAAACGAGACTTATTCTGAAACCTTCAAACTTGAAAACTATTTTCATATTGTTCCTTTCTATTCTTGATAATGAACCCTCCTTGCCGATGCTCCAATTTTTAAAGTTCACGCCTTGAACATTAGGATGGCCCAAAAATAAGTTTTTTCACCTCGAAAATCTACGTTCCTGAGAACTTAATCTATTCTAGTGAAAGTAAAAACGCTTCAGCTAAAATTTTTTTGAAATTGATTACGGGTGGCTTACCTGGGGTGAAGTTTGATATGGTTTTTCCTTTAAGAAAAATTCCACTTTTGCTTTGAAAAATCAATGGAGTTAGATCAAAAATATTGATTTGAATCAAAAAAATTGTTCTCATTAGTACACTATTTGAGTACACACCTGCACTCTTATGAAGAAAAACTGTTAAGGTTCAATGTCCCGACTTGAATTTTGGCAAAGAATAAATTTTCATCGTTATAGTTCGTGGGGCTAGCGCCGCAGTATTAGTCACAGGGAGCTGAAATCTGAACTGTTAAAATTTACACGTGCTGGCGTCAAATACGTTAAAAAGTTTTCTGAGTCAATAATTTCATTTTGTAGATTGTTCTGGTCGTAGCCTCCATATTGATTCTTACAGGGGGTTGAAATGTAAAGTATTCAATATAGATTTGAATATTCTACAGCTCAGCCCCCTGCTGATCGATATGAATAGGGTTGAGACCAAAAGAAGTTTAAAAATGAAATCCTGGACTCTACAAACTTTTCATTTTCATATATTTGACGCATTTTGGCTGTTTTTATGTTCTGCCGCCTTGTAAACCCTGTTAAGCTAGGAACGGACAAAATTACCTCAAAACTCAAAACTGGATTTAGCGTGGATTAAAATCACCAAAACGGATTTTTATAATTTTTATACTTACCGCGAACTGTAATGATGAACGTTCACTTTTTTACCAAAATCTAAGTTGGGGTGTTGCACTTGAAAATTTTTCTCCTTGTAGAAGACAGGTATGTGTTCAACTGTTATATTAATGAGAAAAATTTTCGTGAATGGACCAATAGTTTTAATTAAACTTGATTTTTAGGATATTTTAAAACTGAAACTTTTCTTACGAGGAGTCCTGTGTTAAACTTTACCCCGGGTGCGTAACCCGTAAAAATTCTTCATGGACTGGAATGGTTTTACACCTTCTAGAACAGATTAGGCCATTGGGAGTGCACCTTGTTCGAGTAAAAGCTTCTTTTGAACCACCCTATTAAACACAGTATAATTCTCAATGATAGGTCATTTCAGAATTTCTAATTTTGAATTCCCCCCCCCCTCTTCTACCTGTTGTTAATGACCATACTTTTCATTTAGAATTCCTGAAATTGAAAAAAAACAACAAAAAAAAAACAGAAACATGGAACCGACGAATGTTAAACTTTCATGTTGTTTGATTCTGGAACCTGATTAGGTATCGTTATTGTAGAGTATTTGCCCCCTCCCCGGCGATAATGTAAAAACCGGTCAAAGCAGGGGACCCCACAAGAGAACGGAATTTTGCTATGTTTATTTATTTATTATAGAAACATGCATACACGGGGCCACCCGGACGAGTCCGGGATTGGCCGCCTCGTTGGGTAAAAAAAAAGGTATTTGCCTCCACTCTTCCTGAAATTTCTGCACTGTTAAACTGAGCCCGATGGTCGCAGTTTTCCAATTCAAGGATTCAAGGATCTCAAATGATCCAAGAACAAGCACTCCGAAATTGTTCCATGAGAAGCTCCCACATTTCAGTTTTCTGAAATCTACATAGTATTTTAAATATCTGCTGTCCTAGGGGAACGCTAGGTGGGTTGCCTGTCTTAAATTTGAAAAACTACAGTAGAAAATCTGTGGCTCTGTATGTAGTCCTTGTAAAGCTTTTTTGGTAGAAGTTACAGTAAGTTGAAATTACCCCAAAAATGATTTTAGCAATTCGAGAAACCCTATGTTCGATTTCATTGATGCCCACGTATTAAACTTTCAATATTTCAGGTTCTAGCGTCCTTTGGAACCTTCTGGGTTGAGTTATAGTTAAAATGACCTAAAAATTGAAAGCGGAAACCCTAACCGGTATAATATTATATATCGAAGCTACAGATCCAAAATTCTTATGTTGACCACCTGTGAATTCGTTGGAGGTGTGCCTTGAAAAACCTCATGAATAAGTTCAGCGAATCCAAAAACCACATTGTATTTGAAAGCTCCCGCGCAGTCCCTACACAAAATTTTCTACCCCTTGGGGGGGGGGGCTGTTTCTTCAAAAAATAAGTTGGCCAGGAGAGGATGGTGACTTTTTTGTAGGTACTTGTCGGACCACATTTCGAACAACTTTCAAAAAAAAAATCGTTTATTGTAGTTCATTTCTTGTAATTTTCTAATTTGTCTGGCCTAACTCCGTAGTATTTGGTTGATCTGCCCTTAAATGCTCAAGAATCGTATACTTTTTTGTCTACCATTAGTCCAGACCCGATGCATAAATTTTCTAAAACATTTCACAAAGTACATTTAACTTGATATCACCATCACTTAGGGGTACAGAGTCAGCAGACCATTTCATATGTATAAATGTACATGTACCAGTTTTGGGCAAATCACAGGAAATCACGGATCATAATCGTTTATGCTAAAATTCGGATCAGAATCACGAGAGAAAAAATAATTCGGATCATGAATCGACCCAGAGAAAATGGTTCGGATTAATTTATTGGGTCATTTTTTGAATTATTTTCGATTTTTTCGTAAATTGTAAAAAATGTTGACAAAATGTAAGTAATAATAAGGTATTCGGACTTGGAAAGTGATTCGAAAATGAATTGAGAATTTATACACTGCATCATTGAAGACTTATTTCAGTCATGAATCACGGAAAGTCAGTGAAAATATAATTTCAATTCCGAATTGAATGTGAGGTCTCTTAATCTTGATCATATCAGTCCTGAAATAAGCTGTAACAAGTAGTCCCACTTTCACTGGCGGGGACCTCCATTCATCTGAAACGCTGTACACTGACAGCCTGCCCCCTAAGTCCTCTATGAGAAAAGACTCTGTTCTGATTTTCGCCGACCATTGCTCGCGAATTTCCCCCGTTTTTAAGCGGCGTGCGATCAAGCCTCACAGCAGAAATCGTTTCTCGGTTTCTTCGATAACTTTTCTCGATATTATCGTTATAAATCCGATAAAATACGTGACGTGTTTCAGGAGGATCGTACTGGAACGAGCGAAAATGCGACGACATGAACACCGACCCCGGTGTGCAAGACGACGACGACGATGAAGATGACTTCACGGACGAAGAGGACAACTCAAACGACAGCGACGATGACGAAGACGACGACGACGAGTCGGAAGAGGAGATCGGCGATCGTAACCAACGCGACGACGGCTTCCCCTCACGTACCAACAGCTTGCTGCAGTTCGAGAACCTGGAAAAACACTACGAAAATATTTTCCGGACGCAGAGAACCACTTCAGAGCCGTTCGACATGTCCAAAGGTTCGCCGCGCGCTTGGCCGTTCAAGAGCAATTCGCATCCCGAGAATCTGAATAACCTGAGGGACATCGACGACGACAACGACTCGAGCAGCTTGTCCTCGTCCTGCACGTCCAGCAGCAGCGACATCATCAGCTCGGACGAGATGCTGAGCTCGTCGTACAGCTCAACCAAGTACGACTCGCTGAGTCGCAAGCTCAGCTTGCGCTCCTTCCGCAGCGTCGATAGCCTAACTTCGCTACACCAAAAACAGGAGAAAGAGCAGGATCTGCTGCACAGTATCGAGCTGTCGCAGAGTCTGACTGACCACATCTCGAGGGTCGACGACCAGCCAGACGAAATACCGACTCCGGCTCGTGGCCTCTACAAAACGATGGAATGTTTGAGCGAGATCGCGACTCGCGAGGATGAAAAGACGGTGTCGGCTGGAAGGGAGGAGGATGAGGTGGGGAAGCCGGCGGCTCAGTCCAGACGCTCGACGGAAAATCTGAGCGAGGACAGCGGTTTCGGCGACCACATAGTCAAGGAATCGAATAACGTGCTCGATGTTAATGTGTCAGTGTCGACATCGACGTCGACGCCGGCCGCCCTGTGCGTCGACAGCCAAAACAGAGGGAGCCGGCTGGCGCAAGGTGAGGAAGGGACAGCAGAGGAGGCTAAATTTAGTACAGATAGTTGGCAGAGCGACTCGGATCTGTTAAACAGAACGTACGTGATTGAGAAGTCGGACGAGCAGTGTCGCAGTAACGCGGATCGCGATACGAAACGAGTCAAGTTAGAAGATAGTTCCGTCGCCATGGCTTCGCGTCTGTCCGTGGCGAGCACGCCGAATCTTTACCAAGCCGACGAGGAGTACCACTACAAAGGAAGCGACGCAACGGATGCGACCCTCTGCGGTGGCAACGATTCGACCGTATCGCTGTCCAGGGTGTACTCGTTGAAGCGCATCAACTTCGACAGCGAGAGCAAGCTGAGCGGCGCCTCGTCCAAGGGTAGCAATGTGCAGATCATGACCAGCTTCGTCAACCTGACCAGCGCGAACAGCGGCAGCAGCAAGGGAGTGCACTTCTGCCCGGTCGTGTCCGAGGTAAGCTGGCAGGATAGTTACAGTTCGGAGAACGAGGAGAGCTCCTCGCCAAGCGAAGAGGAGCACTCCAGCGAAGACGAGCGCAAGTGTGCGGCGCGAAACGTCTTCGGCCAGTCGCTGGCCATCAACACGATCGAGGAGGCGAGCTGCGAGCGCGAACTCTCGCCGCCGATGGACGAGCTGGTCGAGAAGCTGTTGTCGGACTCGGCGACCAAGCGCGACAACGACGATAAAGAGCGAACGCGACGGAGCCAGCAACACGCCAGGCTCGATTTTATCACCTCTCCGCCTCCGAAAGCAGCCGGTAGCGGTGGCGGTGGAAGTGCCCACGTGATGCACACCGCCGTCAACAACACGCGGCACTCGAACGAGTTGGCCTCGTCGCCGGCGACTAGTCACAGTTATCATTCGGCCGCGCTCGTTAACGCCAGCATGATTTCTTCGGATACCGCGAACAGCGACGCGACCGTTCTCGGTGGTGCTGGTGGTGGTGATGGTGGTGTCGGTGCGAACAAAGAAAAATCTAAATCGTCGGTCGGCAAACTCGGCGGATTTTTCCAGCGCTTCTCGTTGAAACGACTCAGCGGCCGCAAGAACAAGAGCAAGAAGTCGCAGCCGCAGTCGCCAGCTCCACCTGTTGTGGTCGGCTGCGTGCCGAAGAGCTCGTCCTCGGCGGCGGCGACGGCAACTGGAGATGAATCGAATTCGCGAATCGTTCCGCTCGGCGAGGAGCCGAGTGGTGACAGTGGCAGCGGCAGGCCGAGCGCCTCGAAAACGACGGCCGTGTTCAGTAAGCCGCCTTTGCCGCCTTTCGCTCCAGCGCGTCGGCGTCCCTCGGGCGACGCCGGTGCGGATCCTGCGCCGCCGCGATCCTTACAGCATTTGTCCGCAGTAGAACAGCAGCAGTATTCGCAGCAACGCGGCGGTGGTTGCGATTCCGACACGCCGACCATGTTACGCAAAACGTCGTGTATTGATCCGAATACTGGGATAGGTCTGTTAGAGACTGACATAGATTCGAATGTGACTCTGTCCAGCACCAATAGCACGAACGCTAGCAACGTAAACAATAATAATACTTCTTCGCCCGGTAACAAGAAATCGCGTAGTTTGTTGAATCTGGACAATGGCAGAATGTCGACGGCTAAACAGTTGATACCGGTGGACAGGGCAAAACCCAGCAGTCCCCATCATAGCTGCAACGATTACCGAGCCAAGTCTATGGAATTTCTGCTGGATAAGGAGAACCAAGCCGCTATTAAGGTAAGAGATCAGATTGATTTCCTTTTCAAAAAAATTTTTTTCCAGTATGCATATGTAGATTTGCTCGAAATTTTGACCTAATTTTGGAACACCACCGCGTGTTGTGTTCTGTTGTATCGTGCTCCACACGGTCACTGTTGCCGTGTTGCTTTGCTGCGAAAAGTTTTCGTGTGAAGTCCCCCGTATTTCAACCGTATTGGTATGTGGTGGTCTGGTCTCGACCTTCTCACCTGCTAATCGATGTACCCGTGCGTATGTTCGCCAGCACGATTTGCATATGCACCATTAATTCGCGTCTATTCGACCTTGATATCCGCACCCTGGAATTGTCGAACACTAACTGAAAAAACTCGCTGATGGGTTCGGCCATTCAGATCTGTGGGTGCTCGCAGAGGGAGCTATCTTCTCTTCCATCCCCACGGCATAAAACTCCATCAGTAACATTTTACTTGAGCATGGCTCCCTTTGTCAATGAGAGAGGTGAAAGCAGGTTTTGAAGAAAGCGCCTTGCCTGTGCTGTTCAGTGAGAAGGGCGAAGTATGGTTTTGAGAAGTGGTACTGAGGAATTACGTATGTGAAAATGCGCTGCTGATTACAAGAACATGATTTTTGTACTCACTGTGGCGATCACAAAAGATTTGTCTCCCCTGGACTCGGGACTAATTGAAGAACTATCGATGAAATTCGGCGAAAAACTAACTTCGAGCCAGATTTGCAAAATTGGCTAAGTTCCTTCGAAATGGTACTAATCATAGGTGCATCATAGACTATAGGTTCTTGAAATAACAATTTTCATACTTCTAACAGTATTTGGCTTTAAAAAAATGGTTAACTTTGGTGGTGAACTATATTTTCCCAGGGGAAGGGGTATAATTCAAAATGTTCTATCTGATCACTTTCCAGATCTGAAAAACCGTGTTTGTGACCTTATCAGCAACAAAAGTCGTAACTGTTTCCAAATTAGAGCTATAAGTGCTTTTATTTTCATTTCTAAGGGGGTAGGTTCTAGCCTTGCTCCCATCGCTGCTCTTCCACTTATGGCATACAAGTTGTAACCGAGAATAGAGATTTGCTTCAAACGGGGTGGACGAAATCATTTTATTCATTAGTAAGAATAAAATGGTCGTATTGACTCGGATCTGATTTTCAATGCCGTCAGTGCCAGAGATTTCAAAAATTATTGCTTAAATTTGACTTCTAGTTTAATTCTCCAAATTTATTGCCAAGTTCATACGGCTCAGTACACAATGTGTCTACAGGTTTAGAAAATTTGGAAAGTTTGGAAAAAGTCAGGAATTTGAAAAGTAGGTCAGGAAGTTTGTAAATAGTCAGGAAATTCGACAATATTTTTAAGAAGTTTGAAAAAAAAAACAAAAAAACGAAGAATGAACTCACGGAAAATTTTTTTCGTCGTGTAATTTTATTCCAGCACTTTATGTACTTATATCTATGAACACCTTCTTAATACTTTCACTCAAAAATCAACTTCATATTTCAGTTCATTTCAACCGTAGCGTCTAGTAGTATAAACATAAATATATACTGTAAAGGCTTAAAGAAGCGAAAAAAAAGAGTTTGGAAAAAGTCAGGAATTTATATTTTTCCATTCTTGTAGACACCTTGGTACAGGTCACGGACATTTTTCACGAACCTAAATATCAAAAATATAAGCTTATTTTCACTCTAAACCATTTTATTCTTTTTCCTGCAAAAATTGGATGTTTATGAATAGATGTCGTAACTAAAAATGAGCTTTAGACGATAAGAAATTATCTTACTCGTTATAGGAAAAAGGAAGAGTATTCTTTCAGTGCATCTGAATTGGGGAGAAGGAATGTCTTAGTTTGTGAATCTGAAATAAACATGAAGTCAGTGGTGGATCCTGGGGGGTCTAACCTACAAGAGACGGTTCAAAGTGGATAAGACAGAGGAAAACAGACTTTAAAATGACTGGTGCTCTTAATTTTCGATGTTCAACACAATACCTAGTGATGTCCTTATTTATGTATTTATTTTAGGGAGTACAAAAGTTTAAACTTTGGGACAGAGAGCAATATTTAAAAAAAAATAGTTTTAAACTTGAAAGAAACAAGCAACAGTTTTGTTGTAAATCCTCAATAATCACTTAAATTTCTTCTCTGTACTCTCAAGGTACCTTTTTATAAATTTTTAGTGAATAGTTTTTCAATCTTTTTTCAAATGTTGGGGGCCCAAATTATACTCTTGCACTCCCCCACGCCAAAAAAGTCAGTCAGATGAGTACAATGTACCTCTCTGTACCTACCCGTTTCGGTGCTACTGACAATACCTGAGGATTTTTGGAAGCAGTTTTTGAGACTAACTAAGATTACTCAAACGTCAATGCTCATCTGGGAATCCCTTAGGCTCTTTAAGGCTTTTCCATGCTTATTTAAGAACCACTAAATTATTCATAACTCGTTTACAATTCTCCGCATGACTGTTCCAGGCTTGATTGTGACTCTTCGAGACGTAATCAAGATTTTCCAAATTTTAGCTATTCAAGACTCATTGAAACTATGACTTTAGACTTCTCGATCCATGGAAGATTTTTCAAGACACTTGAAATTCACGTGGACTATGGCTGGCCTCAGATGCTCACGACTATTTCTCCTCCGTAATGACTTAACAAATTTCAAGAATTAGACTGGAAGTTGGTTCTTTGTCCCTGCTTTGGGAACGTTTGGAAAATTCGAATTCATTTTACGTAGATTTTATACCAAATCTTGTGTCGATAGAACAACAAGAAAAGCTGAAATCAAAATAATTCCGCCTGGCAGGAGAAAAAAAAAAAAAGTGCAAGACGAGATGAAAGCGGAGATATTTGTGACGAACTTATCAATCCTCTTTTCGATCAATGTCTTTCAAATTCGCCGCGAAAGTTTTCCTTTATTTTTGTGAATAGTTCACGCGAGATGAAGGAAGGAAGCTTCAGAATATTTGTTGCTGTTTTCGAAAATAAATAATGGGTACCGTTTCCAGACATCCTTTCGTGTCTTTTCCAGACATATAAATCTACTGCAAGAAAAGAAGTAGGATTACGATTTGTCAGCCTTTCGAATTCTGCATGCTCACTTTATCAAAGTTCGGAATAAATTTTTGCCTCCTATTTACGACGAAATTCGACAAAAACTTAAGAAGAACTGAAGGTTGGTATAGCAGGTGTCACAGCTCCAGTGCGGGATAAAGAAACAGATATAATAGAATTAATCGATGGGAACAAAAAACTGTATTTATGTATATGGTCTGTTTTTCGAAATTGGTGGGACTACAAGTCTCCGAAGTTCGGAAAATGAAGAATTTCCGCTGCGATTTTGATAGCAGTTTAAATTCAGAAAGTTTTTCGAATGTAGGCAATGTAAATTTATCGAGAATAACAAAAACTAATTTTTTTCCTAACCTCAATATTGAAGAACCAATAAGAATTTGAGAATTTTTATTCATGAAATCAGAATAAAATTTCTAACGCGCAAATCTTGAATGATTACTCCTTCAATGTTTCAGACAAGCAATAAATAGCGATGATGGTTCGGTTTAATTTTCTAAGCTGGGTACTGTCCATATAGCTATCCTCGATGAGAAATGAAAAACCCATATCATCCAGTCAAATTTCATGAAATTTTCAACTTTTGGACTTCCTTTGCATCTTGTTCTGAAAGGTACTAATGAACAGTATGTACTTTAAAAAATCTGTGATCCCTATTTGTTGCATATCTGAAATATCAAGTGGGCTCCATAATCAAAATTTATTTGGTTGGAAAGTCTACTCAAATTTTGTGATCTGAATTTTCAAGCTCCTATTGCACCTTCAATATTGAAAATGGGCATGAAACGGGTATGCAAGTTTCTGTTATACTAGCCATTGCTTATCATTCAAAATATTTCTAAATTAAAAGTTATTAAATTCGTTATTTTCTCAACTCGGGAGACTGGCCTCCTTCACTTTGGAAGTAAATTACGCATGCGCATTCATTCCTCTCTTGACGAGAACTATAACTAGTTTCCTTTTCCTGCACCTGAGCTGAGGCCTTGAATGTGAGAGGCTCGATTCTGATGAAACCTAACAGTGTCGAAATGCATTTATCACCGAGAACTCCGCCGATGTGCACGAATTGCATAATATATCAGGAACTGTTCGTATGTCTCATAATCATTGGTGGGAGGGGTCTGGCATTTGATGAATTATAACATGGGAATCCCATGATTGGTTACTTATTCAATTTTAATTGAAGTTTACTCCCGATTCCGGAGAAGACAGAGGAAATTGTGATGTATTTGATTCGATGAGGAAGGAGGTGGTTAAATGACTAATTACTTGATTACACAGAGTTAGGGGTTGAGATGTGCAAAAATTGAATTATGTACACGAACATGTTTTTGAATTCTGCGAATGATTTTTTATAATGCAGTACACCCAGGAGTATATGTGGGTTAAACTCCCGGCTGTTCTTCGCCCAAACTTAGTCATTCTGCGTTCTCATTAGAAAAAAATGGTTAAAAACATGACAAAATACCGAATACTGATATCGGAAATGGAACATTTTCTCATACATCGAACTGTGGCAGTAAAACAATGAAACGAACAACAAACGAAACAATGCAAACGCATAGAAAGTAAAATTAAACCGACGTAACATCATGAGCGGCCTGACAGATCATTACTGGATGAATGGCGAAGAGATGAAGAAAAAGTGTATGAAGAATAGTATATCGCGAAATTAAAAATAACAGCGGATACGAGCTAAACTTTTCTAAAATGGACATTCACTCTGTTTTTCTCTTTTTAAAATTCCCAAGCGGGAAAGCCGAACCGCAGAATGCATTGAAAGCTATAAAGAATATTAGAATCGATAAAAAATACTATGGTGGAAGAAAAACAGTACGGGGAGGGGGCAGAATAAAGCATACGTCGCGCCGACCTGCCTAATTTCATTTTGAAAAATTCACGAGTAAACGGCCTTTTGATCTACTCGTTACTCCAACCAATACAAACCTGCATTGTAAATGCGAATTGAATTAATTAACGGGCTGCGTTCAATTTTTATGTTTGTGACAATGAGATGACAGCGTCGTGTAGGTCGACTCCTCCCTGAATTTCAAAAAACCAGAAAGAAAATTGTTGGGGGTGGGAAAAAAACCGAAATTTTTTGAAGTGTGAGACTCGTAATTTCTCGAGGAAAGTTGGCGGAAAAAACTTGTTTTTTTTCCCATTTAGTCGTTAAAACAAGAAAAAATGTCTTTAGAACGTCGGAATTTTTCAGAATTTTTCAACTGAGGGCCTCTGATTTTCCTACTGAAGCCAACTATCAAATCTTTAGAGGAGGCTACTCTTCTACCCGTGTTTATTTCTATTTTCTAAAGAAGAAGCCAGATAGCTGAGATTCAAGAGTTCTCTAGCTGTCTGTATTTCGTCATCAGCATGAGAAACGTGAATGAGATTCAGGAACGAAGTAGAATCAATCATCTGCAATATTTCTACAATTTCCTCTTCTGAAAAGAACCTGAGCCAAGAATCGAGATCTCTTTAGCCTTTCAAGTTCTGTTGTAATTTTTCTCAAATGATACGAAGAATACTAAGACAACTCATCATAACGTAGTCTTAACGGGTTTTAATGAGTGTTAATGGAGTCTGTTTTAAATAGTTTTTATAGAAGTTAATAAGTCTCTATTGGTCACAACGAAGTATTCATAACACCATGAGTCTTAAAACAAGTTTCATAATCTTTCTAACAACCTAAACGTGTTCAGAAAAAAGTCTTAAGAAGTTTCAACCTAGTTTTAAAGATATCTACTCTAATCTTATCAGGAACGTATTGAAAGATGGGGAGGAGGATTGTCCCCTCCCCTGAAAGATTTGATAATTGACTTCTGTTGAAAAATCAGTCGTTCTCAGCTGGAAAATGTTGGAAAATCCAGTGCGAAAATTTTCGATTTCTCCTTTTAAGCGATTTCCTTTTGGTCAGGGCTGGAAAAGTTGGATTAAAAAATTCCGCTTGCACTTAAACTTCTGAAAAAAAATTTTTTCCACTTCCACTTCCAACTTCCAACTTCCAACCTCCGTTCCATTCCAGTCGTAGTTCACGTTCGCAGAAGTTAAACTCGAATGTCAAATGCTTCAGAGTTAAGAGTTGAGACGATGCTCGAACCTGCGAGCTAGGCATGGGTCTAGTATCGCTAGAACGCTAGAAGTATGGTCCACGGGTGCCACCGCCCTACGAGTCCGAATTTTCACATTTTTAGAAAAGAAGTTGATAAAAAGTTGAAAATAAACAACTTCCACTTCCAGCTTCCAACTTCTGAGTTTCTAACTTCCAACTTTCAACTTAACTTCCATTCCAGCCCTGCTTTTGGTACGCCTCTGCTTAACGGAGTTTGAAGACGTCTTGAAGGGTTGTAAAGAGTCAAATACTATTTACAGAGTCTTATGGAAGCTGAACAGAATCTGAACGTGTCTAAACCGAGTCTTAAAAGGGGCTGAGAATGTTAATAATTCTCAAGAGTCCTAATGAGATTTGAATAGACTTTACAGAATTTCAGTGAGTTTGGATCTAGCGAGTTGTGATAGTCTTAATGATCCTTGAATAGTCTAAAATCTTAATGAAGTCCTTAAGTTCTTGTATCACCTACCTTGTCTTTTGTAGTTACTCGTGTCAGCAGCGAGGTTGGACCGTATAACGGTGTTAGAAGATGTGGTGGTCCAAAAGACCCAGATTTAGTTCTTTTAAAATTAGTAAACAAATTTTGTTCTTTCAATTTGGCATTTTTGATCATTTATTGGTGTTTCGTGACATTTTTTAATAAATTTTGGTCCTTTTTAAATTTTTTAATCTTATATTGAAGTTTTTTCTTTTTCTTTATTCATCGTACAAAATAACAAAATTTGGTCCTTTTGTTTCCTTTTTCAGAAGATAAACCTTCGATTCTAATACTTTTGTGTGTCCGTCTGTCTGTCTATTGGCTTGTGATTCTTCTTGTTGTTTAGTTCGTTGACATGTTTTCCATCACTAATTTGCTTTGCAAAACAACTAAATTTTATCAATTTTCCCCTTTTTTACAAAAAAGAATGTTCGGTTCTGAAACGCGTTTGTCCGTCTGTGTGCTTGTTCAGCTGGCCCCCTGTCTGTATGAGATATCTTCTGCGTTTAGCTCTTTGCAGGGCCTGATTTAGGCACTTGCGGGCCCGGGGCCCAAATTTTGTGTGGGCTCCCAAAAATTTTTTTTTAGCAACATTGATCATCATTTTCATTATTATTATTATTATTATTATTATTATTATTAATATCGTCATTATTATTAGGTATTTTATATTGTACGTGAGCGTACGTAGCGTGCGCGTCTGTACAAGCATATAATGAAAAATGTGCGGGCCCCCAATTTGTGCGGGCCCGGGGCCCCCTGCCCCCTCCCTAAATCTGGCCCTGGCTCTTTGATATATCTCGATTCGTCGTCGGTCATTTTGTTCAAGTGCTCTCTACTTAAAGTGAGAACCTGGCCAATCTATATCCAAGAGGTGAGATCCAGAGTACGAGTGTCAAAATCAATCATTTCCCCGTATCTTTTCTCTAAGAATGAGCTCGGTGAGCAAAACTAAAAGCAGCAGTGTGACCCGACCACTTGCCTCGTTATTTTTTAATTCACCCCTCAATGTTTCCGATGATCCTCGTATTTTCGGAGGTATCGCCCGTCATCGCATTTCGGTTTTGTTCACTCAAGTTAGTAGTCACGTTTTTGGGTCTGGAAAAGTGTCGCCCCGTGAGCCGTGAAAATTTCTCAGCCAGCCACCGCGTATATTTTGACTTGGCTTCTAAAACTTCGCTCTACACGAACGTGCACTTCCGTTGAAAGAAAGCCACGTTAAAAGTTCTCGAGTAATCACTAAAAAATTACTGAAAGGCGAGTAAATTATTCTTATCGCCGTACTGTTATCTCGAATTCGATGTATTCGAAAAATGCTTGCTTCGTAACCAATATGGCGGTCATGTATATTGTTGTAACTGCTTGTAGTCAATGTGGTCTGTGAGTCGGTGTCGCCGTTATGAACTGGAAAGTGGGCGGTATTGGTGGGTCCGTGGCTTGTCTCTGATAAGAATCATTTTTCGATGATTACAATATTTTCTAGAGAGAAGACGTATAATAAATCGCTTCTGTGGGGACACGGGAACGAGTTATAAACTATCGTTTTACGTCTTTTTTGCCTTCTTTTCTTTCTTTTCTGTCAGAGGTATTGACAGACGAGAGAAAAAAATGCGAAAATGGGGAAGTTGCTTTGCTCATACTGTTATCATATTATAGCTGACTCATACTATTATCATGTCGTTGGCTGACACATACTATTATCATACCGTAGACAGTAAGAATTAGAAACAGCAAAATACATCCCTAGCTCGAGGTCTAATTTGTTTCCGATGTATCAGTCGCTTTCAATTACCGGTAGCTTGTCAAGCAGAGGTACATGCTTACGCCCCAATTTCCTATATTTCCTTCAGGTAAAGTAAACACTTCCTAACAAATAAAATCGTGACCCGGTAGTAATTATTTTAATAAACAAATCACCCTTAATATATTGTTTTTTTTTTCTGAAAAACAAATTGAAATATTGATAAAACAAGAAAAAATAAAAATTGGGACAATTCGATATTACAAATCCTCAAACAGCTAGTATACAAAAATCTGGTAAGATTCATGGAAAATTGGTTACCTCTGAATGAAAGTGTTACGATAAGAATGCTGAAAAAACAAAAATTAAAATGACATAAAGTCCAAAACTTGAATGAACGTAATGCATCTAAAATACTATACGAAATTTCAGAGAAATTCCCGGAAATTTTTGCGAAGTCAACATTCGATCAGTATCTGAAATTGAGTCTAGTGTTAAATCTAATGCAGATTTGAAATAAATAACCCATGAAATCGATATGTTCGTTTAATTTTGCAAGTTCGTTCCAGTTTGTCAGTCTTGATTTGTCATCCGACGCTTTGTGTGGGAAGGGGCGCGAAGAATACATAGAATTTTTTTATGGATTTGAATTCTAGGTGTCATACAACATTCCAACAATGTGCGTTAAAGTGGTATTTATTGTTCAAAAAAAGAAGAAAGTAAGAAAAGTATTTTTCATAAACCATTTCGGATTTGAGTCCCCAAATGGGGTCTACTGCATGATGCGAAGATGGAATCAGCGATTCAGAAAAGCTTAGGTCGATCTTCTAAAATCAGTTTAACATACAGCCTTTTTCTTAACGGTATAATTTGAATTTTAGCCGCCAGTTTTACTGTTTAATTTACTTAACGTTTTTTCAAATTTGGAGGTTTTTGTCAAAATTTTTCTCAAAATCCTTCCATCACTTTTCTAACTTTATTTCTATATACCGTGAATGTAGGCTAATTTTCGAATACACATTGTTGAAGACTTGTGATACCAAATCGGATTCAGCATTCAATTTTATCGAATTTTTTGAATTTTAAAATTTCTTTTGAACTTTCTATCATAACGCTTTGATCATTTTTTTTTGTTCTTTATTTGGAGAACGAACCTTACATTATGAATCTCGTCGCGTTCTTTTGTATGATTTGTTGAAAGGCTCCTGACATCAAATTATGTTCGAATTTCTATCATTCTGTAATAACTTTTCTTAGATCACTAAAATTTTCAAGAAATTGATTTAAATTTTCTATCAGAAGTTCCTAACCTGCTTATTTCTGATAAAGTTCTGCCAGGCTTGTGGAAAATTGTGGTCACCACTGAAACTATAACAATAATATACAAAAAAAAAAAAAAATTGGAAAAAGTTAAAATTGAAGGCAATTTGATACCAGAAATCTTCAAGGAGCGTAAGAATGTTTAGTAAGATCCATCATGGACTGTTATGGGCACCTAGGTAAAAACATTAAAGAGTTGTTATAAAAGTTGGAAAATTTAAAAGTTCGAAAAAATTAAAAACTGAACTTCTAATTAATATTATAAATGTTCAACGAAACCGGTATTCGAAAATTGAATAAGATTCATGGAAAACTTGAGTCACATTAGGAGAATGGTCAGAGTTTTATATACTTTGTATTGTGCTTCAACTACTGCGAAATTATGTGCCTCAACGGTATCGCAATATTTTGGGGCAAAATGGGTCGTGACCTTCCTTATGCCTCTCGATTCACCAAACACGAATCAGCAGTATTTTTATAGTAATTTGAATAAGTACCTGGTATCATCGTTTAGTTCGAAGTTCCTACCTTCGTCGCCAGTGGGGCAGACAAGACCTCGGGCAGTTTAAAGGTGCTCTCTGACAAACAAACATATTAACTTCGTCCTCCCTACGCCTTCTTCACCTTGAAACGAAATTTTAGTTACAATTATGATTTTTCCATCAGGCACCAGTTTGTGCGAAATGGAATGTATGTATATAGGTGAGCTCTCGATGGGTATTCATGAAATTCTACAACGCCTGCTGAAGCGTAGCACGAGTGTTTTAAAATTACGCGACAAAAGGGTAACTCTGGTGTTTTTTTTTTTTGAGACATCGACTTAATTTATTTTGCGCGATTTCATCTTCACGGATTCACGCGTTCCATTAGTGTCGACGTGTAAAAATGACGAGCATTCGACGTCAGAGGAAAGAAGGAAGGAACACTAACTCTGATCTAGTAATCTTCGTTTAACCTCAAAATCATCCGCTCCATTGCTGCTGGTAATTAAAGAACTAATTACGTGTTCGCTCGTCTCTCGCCTTCTCTCGAATTTAGCTTATTACAGTGTGAAACGAAAACTATACTCATACGTTCACTCTTACATAACGCGGGTCGTTCTCATTCGAGTCGAGGTTACTATGTTCCTCGAATTACAATACATCAACCTAAGACGAAGGTGAAGAAAATTAATAAGTGAGTCCTATTCTTTATGGTGCAATTTTCATTAGTTGAAATTTAACGTCTCTATCGAGCATTTGAGGAGTCTTATTTTTGTTCGAGCCAGTTTTGCAGATCGGAAATTGAATCAAAATTTTGAAATGAAAGAAGAATAAAATGTAACGGTTTCGATGAAAATTTTCGGTGTTTTTAGTTGGAACAGTGATTGGCACAAGAAAGGAGGCAATAAGGCTATTGGCCTGGTCCGAGAAGGATATTGAAGTCAGAAACCTTTTTCACAGATGGCGAGTCTTAAGAGAATCTACCAGTGTCCTTTACAGAGTTTGAAGGAGTCCTAAACAAATGTGAAAGAATCTAATAGAGTCTTACAGAGTCTTGAATTCTGTGGATCTTGAAAGAGTTTTGAGAAAACTCGGAAAGTCTCGAAGAATGCTGACTAGGTCTGGAAGACTCTGGGAGAGCTTTTAAGAAGTTTGACAAAGATATGAAGTCTTAAAACAAGTTTTGGACGGTCCTAGTAAGTCTTTGAAAAATTTGGAAGAGTCTTACAGAGCATCTCTTGAGGATCTTATCTAAGTCTTAAATAGTCGTAAGAATTCTAAAAAGTCTTGATCATGTCTCGAAGAGCCATAGATAAGCCTGGAAGGGTTATAAAGAATCGCAAGTGAGTTTCGAAAAGTTTCAAAAGTCTGAAATAAATTCTCAAAGAGTTTGAAGAGTCCAAAACATTGATGAGAATTGCCCTCCTTTCTTCGGTGAGGAAAACGCTTGGATGGCATTATGATGAATATGAAAAATTCTCCAAAAATCCTGGTCCAATTGAGAATAATGTTTTCAAAAATTTCAGTGTCACACTTCAGAAGGCATTTCTGTGCCCAAAGTCATCCAGCAGTACAAGTTGTTAGAAAGTCCAAGTACTTCTCTTACATTTATTTATTCAGAGGATTAGAAATGATATCAGTACTCACGAGGAGGGAGATTTTCGTTCATATTTTCGTATAGGCCCTTCGAAGATGGCTAAGCCCTCATATTTAACTGTCAATATTTCAGGATGTAGCTATCTATGGGGAACCTTACAGGCAGAAGAAGTTACAAGTGAAAGAACTCCGAAAATGTACTCTGTGATTCAAGAAACCCCTCCTCTGAAATAATTAATACCTACTTACTTACCATCTAACAATTCGTAGCCCTTTGCAGAGCTTTTTGGGTCAAAGTGTAATTAAAATGACCTCAGAAATAAACTCGACAATTCAGGAAATCCTATAATCAATTGAAGAGCTTTTTTCCAGAGTGGGTTAAGTCAAAAATTGTGATTATTCAAGAAATGAAAAAAAGTTGGGAACTCCCCCTCTGTGAGGCAGTGTTTTTGAAAACAAGTGAAATGTATTGTGAAGTAGTATACCGAAATGTGTTAAAAATTTCGCTTTTGAAAAAAATTTTAATTTCGAAAGCTATAAGACTTCACAGTTGACAAGGTAATGACTTAAGCCACTTGGAAGAACAAAATGTATTCAAAGACACTGAAACTCAGGTTTGCCGCCTACATGAAATCGAATTATCACCACTGTTATATGATCCATATTGTTGAAAACCACTTTGAAACATTTTTTCCTCCAGCTGTTGGCACGATTTATCAGCATTTGTTTTATTGCATGTATAAATATTTCAATATTTCTACATTGACCTTAATTGAAGAGCTCTTTTCCAGAGTGGGTTAAGTCAAAAAATGTGATTATTCAAGAAATGAAGAAGAAAAAAAAAGTTGGGACTCCCCCTCTGTGAGGCAGTATTTTTGGAAACCAGTTGAAATGTGTTGTGGAGAAGTATACCGAAATGTTTTGAAAATTTCGCTTTTGAAAAATTTTAATTTCGATAGCTATAAGACTTCACAGATCGCGGATTGTTGAACAAGTTAGGTCACTTTGAAAGCCAAAAGTAGTTTGACTTAAGCCACTTTGGAAGAACACTATTTCTTGAATCGCTGGTAACACTGCAAAAAAAAAAAAAAAAAAAAAGGAGTTGGTAGGTCGGGATACCTACTTTCTATAGCTATCACTTCAAACCAGTATCAAACTCATTTTTGCCAGCAATTGACCTAACCCATTTTGGGAAAGAGCTCTTTGGAAGCTATAAGTAGAGGACTAATGTATGTTCTAGCGCGCAGTTTTTTTTTTCCATTAGCGCAAGCTTCTTTTTCAACATTTCTAACTATACCAAAAAATCAAAAAAATTCAATTATGTTTTTCACACTCATTTTTGATCAGATGGGACCATTTTGTTGTACTTTTCATCGCCTCAAATTTTTGAAAATTCTCCCTTTTCATTTTTGTAAAACTTTTTGTAAAATCCTTAAAACTAAGAATTCCTAGCGCAGTCGTAAATTTTTCAATTTTCATTCACTTTTCATCATGTGTAAAAATTCAAAAAAATTGTTGAGTTTCCACAAAGAATATTTATCCGGTTCCATAACAAAAATAATATTATTTTCTCACAGTTTTTTGTCAAGTTAGGTAGTGAAATTTTCAAATTTTCATCGCGAGACAGGCTTTCTTTATGCAAGCGTGTATTCCGTTTTCATAGATTCCCTGTATTATTCTACTTTTTTTCTACCTTTTATGCATACGATTTTCTTTCTAGCGTGCTCATGGATTCCTCAGATCTTCACTCTTTTTAAACATTGTTAAGAATCCAGAAAGTCTGAACCGAGATCGCGAAGTCGTATTTTTTGTAATCAGCATGAAAGAGCGTGCAACTTCGATCTTTTTCGCGAACAGCCTCGATCGTCGCCCGCGGCGCGTTCGTTTGTCGACGGAAAAAATAATGATGCAAATAACGGCTCTATACTAGGGTTTATAGTTCTCTATCTGTACTTGGCTCCCTGGAAAGTTCATTCGAGTTTAGGAACCATCTGTGATTAGAATGAGAACCCGCACAGCTGGTGTGCTGCGCCGGGATCTGAACATAGGAATTCCTCCATTCGACGATTCGTTCCAGCGCGTTTCTTCGACTTTTAAAATTAACATACAATACCGTTCGCATTGATTCGCGCATTTGATGAGGACCCGGACTCTCCATTAGCGCCCTCGATTATCGTATTCCCGGTTTAAAAGAGAAAACTCTTCAGAATACGACTTCAATTGGCGCAGAAACGAATATTCGTCGTTTCCTGCTACAGGATTCACGCCCTTCCTGTAATTGCCCTTCTGGCCGTCTCAGTTTCAAGAATCTAAATTGAACATCCAAGACCTGTGCGTCAGTCCATGTTCATCGGTGTAACTGCAGCGTTCGCCGCTTTTTGCAGTTTGACTGAATTCCTTCAATTATGCAACTTTTTTAGTCTGACTGTAGGTACAAATACGTCGACACTGCGCAGGTCCTGAGCGTACTCTACAAGTGTTTTTTTTTTTTTTTTTTTTTTTTCTCTCGTATTAAATCACTTTAGTGTAAATGTTTGGGTATTAGCATACTCTCGACTTTGACTAAATAGTCATCGATTGTATCCTACCAGATGATCACAACTGATGTGCAGTTGTTGGTTGCGAATATTGTACATAATTCGAGTTTTGAAACTCAGTTCACTCGTATTCGGGTTTTCGAAAGTCGCGTTTATTGATTTGACACTGCGAACGATGAGAGGCCGATGAAGCATGTCTAATCGGTGCCCATAAATTCAGTCATCAATGAGCACCCATATCGTCATTAGAATCTATTTGACGTCGACCAATACTCGGGTGAGTTAATTTTAGACAAATAACTAGGAGACGGACCAACTGATATTCGAAATTTCGGGGAACGTGGCCCCTCTGGAAGTATCGATTTATGAAAGTACGGATACCGTTTAGCTTACACTCGTTATAGGATGAAGAAGAAATGGCCAGAGACAGGTTCTTGTTAGAAAAAAGTGGATTGAAATTTGAAGGAAAAAAAATAGCTAATATTCAATTTCGTGCAGCTTGTTTTGGTGGTTGTAGCTTTGATAGATTACCCTGGTTAAAATATCAAGTCAGAATGCAGATATGGATGAAACTATCAAAATGTCGGAAGTGGTTGTCTAATTCGCAGGTGACGAATCGTATAATGTGGCAGTTTCTATAAAAAGGGGTAACTTTGTCGATCCGATGAATTTTGAGTTACGTGCAGTACGTAATAGAGGAATGAAGGCCCATTCCAAGGAGCTATTGGCGAGATTTGTAGCGTTTTTTGTTCCGGAGATACAAGTGGTCAAAGATGAGTGTAACAAGAACGCGCGAAAACATGTTTTTGAGAAAAACGCGTTTAAAGTTAGACATACCTTTTTCTCCCACTCCGTCAAGCGGCCCAAACTCGCCGCAGAATCACGTTACCAGCCTCGACAAGGGCTTGTTGGAAAGGTAATTTTTCGCTCTTCTGCGTGGTAACAATTCAGAACATCGGATTTATTCGTGAGCTCCGAAAAACCGCGAAGAAGCGAACACAGACATTCGCATTCTTTTCTTACTCTCTTTCATAATTCTCTTTCTCTCTCTGCCTCTTCTCTCTCATGCGCGTAAATTTTGTCTCTTCGTTATTGCGATCTTTTTTCTATAGAAATCAACCACAATCTCAAAATTGATTTTTTCAACCAAAAAATTTTGTTTTTCTTTTTTTGCGTTTTCTGAGACTTCGATCAATCGACAAAGTTACCCCTTTTTATAGAAACTGCCACATATTATGCTACAAGGCTGATGAATGAGCGATTACTGAGAAGTGTGAAAGTTACAGCTCAAGCGAAGCCATGAGTCTTATCGAACCTTGGATGGCAGAGTAGTATTAACTTTTAACCTTTCTTTTTATTGGATCTGTGCAGTTGTCGAAACTTTTGACGTTAATGGGTTGCGGGGACCAATCAGTATTTATTCACTGGAATATTACAGTACGAATACCAGCGATGGGAGCTTATACGTTCTATCTGAGTTTCCGGATCCTGTAATTCCCAAAGACCTCATCAGTTTGACTCAGTCACGGGGAATGTGAGAGTAATATTTTACAAAAATTACTCATCGGATGCTGTCAGTAAACTAAATGCACTGGCACTGCGTGTACATCAAACGTTTATTCTAACATTTATCGAACAGTTGGGTATTGTGAATGAAGTGGTTGCTTGCAGTGAGGAAGGTCAAGAGTCCGAGTATGTAAGGTTACTTCTTATTATCTTTATTTAGCTTTCTTTCTTTCTGTCTTTCTTCTGTTTATAAGAGACTTTGAACGTCGATACTGTGGCCAGCTAATACATGTTGAAAAATGAACTTTGACCATTGATACTTTGTATTGACTTTAGAATTCTGGTCATTGTCACACCATCAAAGCACAAACACTCGCACTCTTGCCACCACTGATCCGTAATTATTGGGCTCGTTCTCACTTGACTATTATAATTTATAGTTCCTTTCAGCACCATATTTCAACTTTTCAATTGGTAGTTTTCGAAATTCAGCCAATTGAAAGGAACTTTATTATTCCTTCCAAAACCCAGAGCGATAATGAATCGAATCGCATTGGACCTGAGGACAGATTATTTTTATAAGTAAAATTTTCCAAATTCGAAAAAAAATTTCTTTTTTTGTTAATTTGAATTGTACGAATGAGTCAAAATAGGTCTTCTTGTACTTCTGCAGTCATATTTTCCCAGCTCAAACGATATTTTCCAATTTTTTCAAACTAACCGACCTTATGAGGAAGCCTCCCCAACTACACCATAGGCACCGACTTGAATGAAAACCTTAGAGGGGCGACGCCCCCCAAAATTTTCTACTCAAAAATGGAAAACGTACAACAAATTTTACTATCAATTTTTAAATTTAACAAAAAAGAAAAAAAGAGAAACGAATAAGAATAAAATCGATAATACCGGTGAGTACACTCAATAAAATTATGAATAAAAAGGAAGTGAAAATTGAACTAGCAAATATCGTATTTATTCCTCGTTGGTAATTTAGTAGCTGAATCAGTTGGTAGGTGCGTGTACTGAAAGTTATCTGGCAGGAAACAGTTAGCGGAGGTGTAGAGGGGAACCAGTCTGGTTTTACATACACTCTCTCTTTCTCTCTCTCCCTCTCTCCCTCCTTCAGACTAAATGTGGGCGGAGTGTTACTGTATCACATCCGTTGCATGTTTTCCAGTTCGCGTTCGTTTCAGTTTTTCTACGTCAACTACCCATCCTGAATCTGCGTAAAAAAGCTTCGCTTCACTAAAAAATTAACCTCATGACGATGATATGAGGCTGAACTTCGGTCACCTGACAATAGAATAGAACTCCCACGGCATACCAAAATGCTCCCTTTTCTCGTTAGATTCCAGTTCAGTTCATTTTCTGGATTTTAAAAACTGAAAGATTAGCCAGAAAAAAGCGTACTAGAGAATTCGGTAGTGATCTTGAAATAAATACCGAACTGTTGAACGCATTCATTATGTCAAGGGGGTCTTTTTTCGCTCTGCGGCTTTTTATCTTCCCATTCATAAAAGCGCATTAACGATTTTAAGAGCCAAAGTTACCCTTTCATAAAGAGTAACAGCCGATTAAAATAACTGAAATAATTCTATACTGCTCTCCGCATGATCTTCCTGAAGTTTAATCATTTCTGTTCTCCTTCGTGCTCGGCTTAGAGTGATGTTCTTTTTATGACCGATGTGTGCATACCGATAAATCTCATTTCACTATCCCGCTGGAATGAATTGAATGCCAAAGGGAAAGGCGAGGGAGAGGGAGGGCGAACTATTAAACGACGGATGCTATACAGTTTACGTGCTTACAGTAGTTTTATAAATAGGTCTTGATAGCGAGAGAGGTAAGTTGTACAGATAATACTAACGTTAATCGGAGAACAGTCGACGGGTATCAAAATTCATAGCGTCCTCCGATTCGTTCCTCAAAGCGAGACAGCGAGAGCGTAGATTTGTGAAGCGCCGCACAGTATGAGATCTCAAAATCTGGTTGAAGAAAGACGATGGAGGTGAAACTAACTCCGATCCAAGTTATACTCGAGTGAGGAGACGGTTGAGGAAGAATGGTATGTTGGTCTTGGAAAGAGCGGAAAAGTGCTTTGGTTAAGTTGGTGGCCCGAAGATTTTCCTCAGCCTGTACCGAGTGCTAAAAGGTGAAATTAACTCGGAACTTGAGAAAAACTGAGCGAAAATTGAAAACGTTAATTGTGTATCTCAAAGTAATGATAGATTCGAGGAGAGGATTTGGAACTAATTCAGATCCTAATTTTATTTAAATGAGTAGGGGGAGTGAGGCGGATGGAGCTATTGGTCTGGGGAAGAGCGGAAGTCGCTGGTGGTCAGCGTGATGATGTAAAATTTCTTTCTTACTCTAGACCGAGTATAAGAAGGTGAAACTAACCTTGGACAGGAAAATTTTTGAATGAGACTTAAAAGAGAATCGATGAAAAGCCACATTTCAACAAAAACAGAATTTTTAATTATTCATTCTAGGGCGATGATGGGGATCGTTAGGAGTCAAGGAGTGTCCAAAAGTTGACACCAACTCAGATCCAAATGATACGTGAGTGAGGGGGCAGATGAGAAAGTGTGAGTTATTGCTTTGCAGGAGAGTAGAAAATAGTGGAGTCAGTTTGATATTGCGAACATTCGAGTACAAACTAGAATTCGTGTACGTCACTTGCGAGTTCTGGAGGCAAACGAAGGGGTACCAAATGGGGTTACTCGAGAGATTTTACTAGTAACGGATTACATCCAATTTCTATACTGAGTTTTGCTCATCCTTTCTCATCGTAATCAGTGGCATGCGGTGAGTTTTTCTAAGAGGTAAACGATAAGCATAGACAGGGACGTACCGAAGAGTTTTCCTGGGGGAAGGAGGCAAAAACTGTGAAAGTCTCAACTGACGTAACTCGAATTCCCAAGTACAAAGCAAAAAAAAAACCTCTTGACCTGCTGATTTTTCCAACTGACAGCTCAAAATACCGAAATATCAAAGCAAAAAAAAACCTTTGATTTACTGGATTTTCCCAACTTCTGAACTCAATTCCCAAGTATTAAAACTAAAAAAAAAAAAAAAATTTGACTTGTTGGATTTTCCCAATTCCACCTGACTGAAATGGGGTAAATTTTTCCAATTTCTGAGTGAAGAATTCCTTGAAGAGGGTAAGTTTCCCCCCCCCCCCCTATTGCTAAATCCCTGAGCGCAGAGGTGAAGTAAAAATCAGAATAAAAGTATGAAACATGCTACTACAAAAGGGCACTGATCAAATTATTCAAGTTGTCGTATCCCTGTGTAGGGTTATTTCCTATGCATTTATCGTTTTCTGTGACGAATAATAGACATGGCCAATAAAACAGTTTTCCACCATTTTCCCAACGGGTTAACCACGAAATGTTTTCATACTGCGATACATGGAAATGTCTAGTAAAACTCGAACCGCCTCTCTTGTCCTCAGGTTCAGGCTTACCACCATTAATAATTTCTGATTGTTCATTAAGAGTAAGTCGCGAAAACGGTTTTTCAATAAGATCTCGAATACGCATTTTGTGGGCAAAGAAAAAAAAAATGGAGGCGTTGACTAGTAGAAGAACATTATCACCTTTCACTGTCAACTTCAACGTTTGTGTGTAGCGAAGCCGAAGCAAGCCTGACTCAAAGCACTTCTCGAATGCAACCAAAAACACAGGTTTCATCGCGTTGAACATGCTAGTGTGTTTTTGTGTTGATAATTAACATGGTGACGGAGCGTAAGTTATGCAGTGTAACGTACCCGACGCACACCTTCCTGGCCAACACGAATATACATGTACGAGGATTGTCGAACGCCGACGCTTCTGTTTCAACTTATCTCATGTGAATTTATCATATACTTAAGCGTCAGGGTCGTAAGCATCAGTACAGTCGCTGTTTTGCCCAATGTATCATTATCTTTTATTTGTTACAAGTTGAAGTTGATATTGTATATGAAAACTTATTTTTTCGGGAATTTTCAGGGTAAGCGGCGCTTACCTTGCTTGTCTGGAATGCACACCACTGATCATAATATTGAGTAATAATACCAACTTACCGTAAGAAACGAAGTAGTACTGATAGATTGGATAAAAATAGTGGTCTTCAAAAAGTAAAGAGAAAAAAGAACTAAAAAACTTAGCTCGGGGAATTTTGTTAAATAATTGCACCCCTTTCCCAGTGTGAACCAAAATGAAGAATGGCGTTGTATGACCGCAGTGTATTAAAAGGGAGTATATTTCTGCAGCATATCACCATCCATACTGTAATGTTTCTTCTTCAAGCGCTATATCCGATGCCGGATGTTGGCGGTCGCGATTTCTAACGCACTACTCACCTGGGCAGGTTAGTCGACGTAGTTTCCAGTTGCTTTGCCCACGGCTTTGTTGCGTTAGAGTTTTCCTTTTCTTTGCCAAAGAGTGTGCAGCCGCAGTTGGCTTACTAGCCGCAGTACCAATCTTTTTGATCTGGTGGTAACACATGAACTGGCGGGCATTTCAAGACGCGCTGTGTTTTCACCTCGATTGATACTGTAGTAGCTGTGTTCGCTAGGATGTTAGTCTGGCGTTGATGGAACTCGATTGATGGATTGAAACTGAGATGCAAGGACTGCGCAAAGCGGGCAGCGGGTACGTTACCACTTGGCCACCCAACGACCTTATGGACTGAACAAATATTGAGTGTATCAAAACATTTCATCCATTATTAACCTAAAAAAGAAGAGAAAAACAGATTTGTAGATCTCGAAAATAATAATACTACTCTTTGTCATCGGAAGTTTGATAGGACTTACGGGTTTGCGAGATAAAATTTTTAAAAGAAACTTGACTTCGTGCTCTTTCCGGGAAAACATTTTGGTCCCCCTCTCTCTGAATAATCCGATTCGGCCCATAAACGAACTCGATCTTAGTTTTATTTTTGTAAACAAGAACATACTGGAATTTCAACTTCCTAACTTAATCACAGCTCTCGCTATTATCGGACATAGCTCGGTGGATCAAACAAAACAGCTACGCTTCATTTGTCTAGAAAGAAATCACGACCGTTGCATGCGATTACGCTTCCTTTTCCGAGAAGATGCAGAATAACCTCTGTTCTGAAATACACGCCAGTGGTACTCGTGGAGGGCCAATGGAAAATTGCATTTCAGAATTGTCGATTCCACGGTGATGAAGGATCCTTAGAGTCGAGAAGAGTCCAAAAACGAGAAGTTTTTCCAGATCCAAACCATACTTCTGTGAGGTAGAGGTGTTCGTTTCAGGAAGGTACGTCTATCATTGCAGGCAAGCGACTGAATTTTGCTGTTTACTATTGGGGTAAAGGTGCGTATCGGATTTTTGGGCACCGGGACTCAAGATTGGTGGAGCCCTTTCTTCACTTTTTAAGATTGGTAATTTACCAGCGGGGACGTGTTTTCAAAGTCGACCTGTGTCGTGATGGGTTGGTGGGGCCCCCTGGGATCCAGATCTTACGAGTGCCTGTAATAGGGAACTTGTAAGTTATCTATTATTGTTGTCTAAGAATGACGGCATCCAATGGGAATAGTAGAAAGGGCCCAAGTTTCCTTTCTACTCGAACACTCTCCTCTTTTGTTTTGACGCTATCTGATGCCAGAAGGGAAGGAAGGAGTGTACGTTATCAATGAACCCGTATGGTCGTTTAGTGCGTAGTATTGTAACGTGTGGTTAAAATTATCCGACAGAGCGGTAAAGCAGATAGCAGATTGCTGCCTAAAGCTTTCGATTTATGAAATTCAACAGCCATGGTGACGTGTTGACGCATCGTATCGCGTTTACAGTGTTTATTTTGAAAGATGATATAATATGCGCGGATGCGTTGGAAGAGCAGGAAAAATTACGCGTATTTTTCGCTCCACATAACTTGGCAGTAACCGGAGTGTGTATAGCTGTATGGCTATGAATTCCAATGCCACCGCTGGGCTAGGTTGGCGATGTGTTCGTCTACCCGGGCTGCTCGGTTATATTTTCTCGATAGGTAACATGTACAGGTAATGGTTATACGGCAGTCGTTATTGTATAGTATTTTTTAATATTAGGCTACATGTTTACCTATTCCTATAACTGCGCACGCGGGTTAGTACAGGTAGATGGTGCGGTGTCGAATGCCTACATTATGAGCAAGTTGGCTATGTTATCATTTACCATTCAGGACAGCATGCGACCTTGCTATCGTTGCAGTAAAAACGGAATACCGTTTGATTATTGTGTCCAGTTTTGTAGTTTTGTTATTCCGAGTATACGAGATAATGTTTCACATTAATCAGAAGGAATTCCAGTCATGTTTTTGCGCTGTAGCACCGCATTGAGAGGACAATTTGAAAGGTCTGCTTCCCGTTTTTTTAATTACTCTTAATTGGCCGTAGTGGTTGTTAAACTGGTAGCCTGCATCGTTTCCATGTCGTCTATACGTTCTACAATGTGAACGTTCTCAAAATTCAAAGAATTTCGACGTATATGCGCACGATACACTGCGTGGGAAATCATGGTGCCTATCAGTTTCACCAACCTAGTAGGTGTTCTGTTCTCTTGGCGACCGTCGACTGATAATAACGTTCCTTATCTTTCTGAGATGTTGAGAACTTTGAAATTAGTTACAGCAACTGTGTTTGACTCTAATGGGAACTGATCATACTCCGAAATACAAGATCCAAGGTACCGCTTACACGCCCGCGTTTGATTTCTGGAAAAGCTCTCAGTTAGCATGCAAAATCATCAATTTCCACAAGACGGAATGATTCAGTACACACTCGCTCTCGTTCAATCTCGGGTTCCCGAGGCGACCTGAGACTGAACGATTACAAGGGAGTACTGAACTACTGAGTCATTCCGTTTCGCCCTATGGTTTCGCCTGGCAGCCTCTCGCCTTGTGCTTGGGGCGCTCGCCTATACTAGCGGTCTCGGGACGCAAGTCAAGGAACACAAGACCGGATATTGGTATTGCCTGCAAACTTAGAGCTTCTTCAGGAAGTAAGCGCAAGCGTGTAAGCGGTACTTTGGATCTCGATTCTCGATGTATCTCGCCTCAGAATGCTTTGCCTTGGGTCGCCTCCATATGTGTGTACTTGTAGTACTTCTGTACTCGCTTAACCCCTTCACTTGATATGGGGAAAATTATATTTGGAAATCATTCGGGTTGAAGTGAAATTATTACGCAAGAATGTTGTGATTTAATGATAAAGTGAACCTCAGAGAAACGAGAGCAATGTTGAACGTTTTCTTAGGTAATATATTCGGCCCTTTAGGAAAACGTGATTAAGATCTTAGTAAACAAACAGAATAAGTTCTGAGTTTCAAATGATATGTGATGCAGTCCCCCCCCCTATTCTAACGCAGGCCTATCCGGGGCGTTTCCAGGATAGGGGGTGCGGTGTCCTGGGGCCAATTTGGCATGCATGCATCGCCATACACCCCTCTATCATCATATATAATGCAATATGTACATCTTCCTCTTTTGTCTGTGAAGTTCCAAGATCCTAGACCACTTTTCTCATTCTGTCCCCAAAACCAAATTATCAAAAATTTAAACCGAAAACCATTTCAAAATATAATGGAAATGCGTTTACTTTACCACATCACATGTACACAAGTCTTGTTTCTGGGAACACTAGAAAATCATGCTTTTTAAGATGGTTTGCAGACTGAACACATACCAAGTAAGAATCTATGATCAACACATGGGAATCAATATTTTCAATTGATCAATTCTGACACCTTTTGAATATTTTTTTCGTTTCTGTGTGAAGATTAATGCTAAACACCCCAGAGGATGTAATTCAATTACCAGTACAATATTAAAATTTTTTTTTCGTTCTGTATTTTCAAACTGGTGTATTTATGGAAAATGGTCATCAGTATTGATAAATATGATTTCATGCTGTACTGGATTAAACTTGGAACATAATATAATCTCAATTTTAAATTAAAATTAAAAAAAAATTATTCACTTTTGATAGATATTATTGCTTTCTGCAAAAATAAATAACGGATCAATTTGTACGTATGAGCCTTAACAAAAGCGGTAACACGAGCGGCTAGATGGTCTGTCGAGATTTTAAATTCGAATTTCATCCATATTTTTGAGTTCTGAGGAGATATAAAATTTGTAATAAATGATCGTACCTGGGAATGGTGCTTCAGATGTTGGCCGCTATTCTGACGAATGAACCTTCTAATTTCTACAGGTGCTGAACTGGTTCAGGTTCAGATTTGACCCCCAGATGTTCGGTTCCAGTTCATCTACAAATACTTACAATTTGTGTGTTTTCAAAGTATAGCACTGCATCGCGTTTATAAGTTCATTTACTATTCTACAAATAGGTAGGATTTTGTTATTTTGATGGGGGAGGAGAAGGGGTGAAATCTCACTGGATAGGAAAGTATGTGGATCAACCATTGGGAAGGGGTTAATAGTAAATTCTAATACATATCTTCGTACCAGAAGCAATACTACATAACCCAAAAAGTTGATTTTACAGGAGAAGCAAGAAACTGATAAGGACTGTTGTTAAAGGTGAGTTACGCGTTTTCAAAAAAAAAAAGTTATTTTCTTTAGAACGTTAAATTTGTGACGTACACGGGACCTTGTCCGTCCGATCCGTCATCTCATAGTCTGTCAGAAACGTTTAGCACCTAAAAATCACTATTTTATGGGTTAGATGGTATTGCTTTTAGTACGACAGTATACTGCACCGAATGGAGGTAAGAGGTGAAGGTGTGGAGATACACATGGTGTTCGCTAGGTCTGCGCACATAAATCTAAATGAAATTATCTGCACCACAGTGACAGTAAAATTGATAAAACAAATGTTGTAAAAAATTAGCCCCTGTAAACTGTACCATAGGCAGTTGTCCATGGACATGATTAACTTTGGTTAGCCATCAATTAGGCACTGAATACTTTTGAAATTGTATATTGTAATTCTCGGGTTGTAGGACTGTTGTAGACTTGTTCAAAACTCATTACGCCTCTTGAAGATTCATTTATGAATTCTAAAACGTACGCTTGTTCAGAATTCATTGAAACTCTTTTTAGTCTCCAGCAGGCTCATTTGAGACTTGCAAGACGTTGCCATTTGTGAAGCGTTTTTGATGTTAGTGTTGATATATTTCTCTGGAGAGGGTGATTGCCTCTGTTACCTTCACCGTGTATCTGCGCCTACTAGAGTTGCTTATATGTTCTCAGGAAAAACTGGAGGGTGTCTCGATCAAATTTCTGAAATTTTTGAAACCCGTGACGCCCTAATGTAGGTGTACAGTAGGATGGTCCTGAGTTACTCTTGGTAGAAAATAAAATAAAATCATGTTTTTCGGTTAGCATGCTGTCTAGATAGGTTCTACAAATTCAAAATAAAAATGATGCCAAGACTCAGCAAAATCGGTTGAAGTTTTCATGCTTTAAGAGGGTTGAAATTCTAAAGAACGTTAAGATTATTTTTGGAATTCGAGCTTCAGTCGAGAGGGGTAGCTCCCCATATAAGCCTAGAAATTATTTTCTTTCCGATTTTTCGAGGGTCGTTGATCCATTCCTGTGATCCTTTTCCCTCTTTCTCTCCTCCTTCGGATTCCATAGGAGACTCAATCTTTTCTAATTTTGCTCTCAACTCGAGCCCTGGAATCTGCCCTTTCGAGCATTACCTCAGAAACATCGGGGAGGCTGTTAGGGCTGTCTTAGCCCTGTCCTCTTCTTGCCGAAAAACCGGCCTAGGTCGAAATGTAGCGAGTTGCTACGTGGGCTCGAACCCGGGACCTCTGGATTCGGAGACCAGCGTGCTATCCACTCGGCCAACCCGACCCCTCCTTAGGGGACTAATTTTCAATTAGATTTCAATTTGGTTCTAATTTCCACATTACTCATATCTGACTAAGGGTTTTTTGGGTCGCCGAGTTCATTTTTGGAGTTCTTTCTCCCTTCTCCCCCCCCTCCAGACTCCGTAGGTTGCTAATCTTCAATTATTCCAATTTCCTCATTCTTGGTGTCTGAGTATAGATAGGTTTTTTGAAACGCTGAGTTCATTTCTTTTCCCTCTCACCATACCATTTGGGCTCCTGGGGTTGATGTCAGTTCCAATTTTCACGTTCTTTATGTTTGAATGGGGGTTTTCTGGATTGGTGAGTTCATTTTTGAGTTCCGGTCCCGTCCTGCGTACTCTTTTTAGATTCCATAAGGGACAGATCTTCAGTTGTTCCAGTTTTAAGGTGAATTCCCTTGCAGAGCCTGATGGTTTAGGAGGCGAGTAGAGAGAACTTCAAAAACGAAGTCAGCGGCCGAGAAAAATCTCATTTGGACATAGTGGAAGTGGAACTTGGAATAATTGACGATCAGTTTCCTATGGAGCCCCAAGAATAAGAGAGATGTCGAAAATAATTCCAAAGATGAACACAGTGACCCAAAGAGAACCTTTATTCTAGTGTTCGTAATGTGAAGATGAACAAAATTGAAATAATTGAAAATCAGCCCCATGTGGATCTGATGACACCGGGGTGAAGGGGCGCGGTGTCAGCCCCCTGAACTCCGTGACTGACTTCGCGAATATAACAACACCAGTTAAATGAAGACTTCGTATTACAAAAAGGCGTGTGTGTGTGTGTGTGTTCCATCTATTGTAGTGTTGTAGACTTCTCGTAGCCTCGTGGTCATCTCGTAGCTTCGTATACATCGTGCGTTCGTCAACGGAACTTTGAACGAGAGTAAAGTGAGGGCACCGACTTGACCGTAACTTAGGCTAGGCATTAGACTAGGCAACTGTGTGTGGAGCGGTAACCCGCATACCAGTGTTACCACTTCTACAGGATCACAAAAGGGGAACGGAAAAGGACCTCGCGAATGGATTTCGCGACACTAAAAGTAAGAATTTCGAGTTGATAGGGGGGGGGGAGACGTTAACTGAAGCTCAAATTCCAAACATCAGTATTAATTTTCATAAGAACTTCGACCCACATGAGGCATGGGTTGTTCTTCAACAATTTTTTTTAACTTGGCTTTTTTTTTTTTTTAATCTTAAGAACTGATCCAGTAGGTGAGGCAACCGCTGGTGTGTATAGCCTAGATTAGGTTGTTGAGTCGATCTTTCCTGAGCATTTCAAATAAACTCAGGTTTGTTTCCCCTTTTTGTAGCTAAATAATTCAACTTCTTACTCAAATTTTGGATCTGTTTTGGTACTTGTAGCGTTGCTTACCTCGAAAATTTTTCGGTATTCGGATGTTTTTGCCTATGAATTTCGTGTTATCTGCAGGAGTGTTTTTAGCAGATATTTTCATCGCGACTCTGGTAGCCGGTTTGCTGTTTTTGAAGTTCAAACTAAACGTATCTGCTGATACTTGGCATTAACCAATGCAGTGTACATTATATCGTATACTACGAGTATATTATATAGTATATGTTGTAGTTTTATCATTTGCGAAACCGGATCGTTCAATGTCACATTGTTGTCTTCACGCCGGTGTAGGTTAACACAGTTGAATTCGGGTTAATAGTATTCAGCATTGCAATGCTATTACATACATTCGTTGGTGCCAATATTAAGTTATTACTTTCAAACAGCAGAGAGAAAAAGAGAGAGAGAGAGCTGAGCGAAATTCACTAACGTAGCGTCCAATGTCCTCGCGAGACTGGATTTTTTGTTCAACAAAAATTTCTGTTCGGAAACACTTTTTCTGTCGCATTATTTTCTCGATATAAGAGATAGCTGGGATACGTTGGCGACTTCTATTTCCTCTGTGTGTAAAACTCGCCATTTATCGTCCTTTCAATTTTTTTTTCCAATGAATATTTAACGAGCCGTAATTAAACGAGGACAGGTCGAAAGAAATACTTACGGCGGCTGTATATTAAACGAGAAGTCGACGTATTATTCGCGCATGATGTTGAAAAGTAGAATAATGTGAGATTACTGTTCGTTTCGTTTTTTTATCTTCGTTCTTACCTATATTTTTTATGAATTTTTTTCGCTTTTTTGATGTCGAGCGCATGTGATCTTTCTTACGATTCCTCGTAACGAAAGCTACATCGGTAATTTTGATACGCAAAAAAAAAAAAAAAGGAGTAGATGTGTAAACGCTAACAAATTTTTATTATCGTTGGTGATAAATAGCAGAATCCGGTACAGTAGCACTGGAATACACATACCTGTACTAACAGTTACATTCGATCTTGAATTGGAAAAGAAAGAGAAAAATAACTAGGATGTAAATGGTTGGTGCTCGATGTTATCGAAGATGGAATATGAGACTATTTTTGGTTCCGTCGTGTTCATCGACATCGGCTTTGTTTAGAATGAAACCTGTGGAAAGGGGTTAAATTGTAAATACGAAACAACTATTTTTAGAGCCTTCTTCGAGCGTACAAGAGACGCGAGTGTTCGTTGGTTGTAGTCACCTTTAGACTGCTGAAAGTACAGGGTCGTAGCGAAGAGTTTTTTCTGGAGGGACAATGTTACAATCCCAACTGACTTGTTAAAATCAAGTATTAACATTTATTAGTATTGGCCAAAAAAAAAAGCTGTAGACTTGCTGGATTCTCTCAACTTTTGATCCATCTGCTAAAATTTCCCGAGTCCGGCGAAAGCAACCCCCTTATTTTCATCCCTGAGAAAGTATTACCGCATGTTGGAATCTTGAATTTCGAGTACCAAATTCATAATGTTCTCAGTTAATTTGACCATACCTGAGCATGTAATTCTGATGGCTACCTCGACTGACAGTTATCATGAGTTCGTGTAGACTTGCACCTTCTTCCGATTTCGCTATGAATGTGAGAATTCTCGGGAACACAAGAGATGCCAATTACCCCCGGATCAGTTTCCCTACATCGTCATTTCTGGAAATTACTCGGTTCCACGATTTCTCCTGTTTTGTCCTCATTAGGTACCTTACGGTGTATGTAAATTTGTGAACTTTCGGGTTCTCGAAAAAAAAAAAAAAACGCTGAATCAATATCAGTATGACGGTAGATTAAAAATTTTTGGTCCGGAGGGGGGTCGAGGGGTTCTGAACTTCAAAAACTGCGATATACTTATGGCCAGTGCCTTTCCAAAACACAGTAAGTCCGTTTTTTCCTATTTTTCTATTATTGTTTTTTTTTTTCGGAATTTGGTGACTGAATTCCCAAATCATCAATATCTCTTTGCCGAATTTCAATAAGATCATTTCACTTCGTGTTATCACAATATTTTCAAAGAAAACGTTTATTTTCAAAACGCAGCGATTCCATTCACTGTGTGTTCCCATCAGGGCTGTAGAGAGAAAATTGGGATCTGGGGGAAATTTTTATGCCATGGGCGTAGTTGGAACTTTTTCCGGGAGGGAGCAAAAAAGTAGAATTTATGCAGATGAAAGTCACTGTTTTGCTATCAGTGTGGCACTAGTCACACATTTTCGTTGTCTAGCGTCTAGGCCTCTAGGCACATCCTGTTTTCTGCGAATTTTATTCAGTTGGCTTTAAATATTCGAAAATAATCTTGTAAGCACTGGGACATAATTTTTTTTCCAAAATCGGGGGGGGGGGGGGCGATTGCCCCCACCTTGCCCTTCGCTGGCTACGCCCATGTTTTATGCTTTGCTTCATAAAAATTGTTTTCTGTTATTTTCATATATTTTTTGCCTTTTTGGTATTTTTGGTGGCCCGTTTTCCAAGACCGGAGCCCGGGGGATATCCCCCCCCCTCATCAGGCATGATTCCCATTCCGAACTGGAGTATGTTTATTTTCTGCTACCTGTGTTTAGCGTGAGGTTGGAAGAAGCTCTAACATAAGTGTAGAATATACCATTATACCATAATCAGGGCCGGGATTTTTAGGCCAACTCCTTTTTTTTTTTCCTAGTCTAGCCTTTTCGGTCTTTTTAGGTTTTCTGAACGAATCTGGAAATTCTGAAACCAATGAGCTAATTCTGATACGGCCCTATTTTCCCCTAAAATTGATGTTTTTAGAGATCCTCTGGATTATTTCGGGTAGAAATTCAAATTTCGAGATTATTTTGCCAGTTTTCAATTTGTTATGAAAAGAATTTTAAATTTTTTGAGAAGAAAATTTTTATAAATCCGTTTCAATTGAAAAAAAAAAATTGAACCTTATTATTTGTTGCAATAAAGTATTTTGATTCAAAATTATTACATTGTACATAGTTAGGAGGAATAGAAGTATAAAAATTCAGTTTTTAATCATCTTTAATATGATACCCATGAAGCCATAATTTTATAGGGACCCTGTGGGACTATTTTACTTTTTCTGAGACTATTTACTTTGATGTGGACTTCTTATGAACTATTTAGGTCTTGTTAGAGACTTTCAATGCGGCTTTTTTTTTTTTTTTTTTTAGTTTGTAACGGTTAAAAGCCGGGCCCAGGCCGTAATCCTTTGCAGCATGCTATGGAATTAGAATATTCTCGAGTATGCTGAACATTTAAAATACAAGACTCCATCTCAGTTCTCAATTTTTTTTTCCTGTAGAATTCTTTTTGTGACTCTTGGTTCAGTTATCTACGGAGACAAAATTAGAATTTTCATGTTGTGGTAATCCCAGTCAAGCTGCTTCTTATTTATTACTGTTATTATTTTCGATTATTACCTTCTTCTCATTTCTCGGCGTAGGTATAATCAGTCTCGAAATTATTCAAAAACTTTATCGCGTCTGTATGTATGCGATAACTTTGCCTCTACTCTGTCACTTTCCACCTTCACCAATAATCTGCGAACTGTTAGCCAATGTATGACTGTGCCGTGAACTGCAATAAGTATCCATCCTAAGTATTATTATCTTATAAAAAATGAAGTAGCCATAGATGACATGTGATCATGTTATAATTTGGTCATCAATGCGAGCCTTGGATCTGCCGTGCCACCGTTTAAAAAATAGCAGAGGTGGATGGCGGAGGCATTAAGAAAACATATCGATGAGCACACCTGTATAAGTTTAAAATCGAATCCCGATCCTCATCATCAATTATCTAGGCTCGAAGCCGAATACCACAATACATATAAGGTAAATTTTTCGAATATTGAAACTTAAAAAAAAAAGGCATAAGTTTTTAATAGTTTTTTCGAGATGACTAAAGTTTTTCATAAATTTTATTTAATTTTAGTTGTACAGAAACTTATAATAGAACTTTCAATTTTTAAAATCTTTTGAATTTTAAGATTTTTCCAAATTTTTTGTTATAGCTCTGATGAGTTTTTGAATGTGACAACAATTTTTCATGAATCTGGCTGCAGTTTCGTATTCGACTTGGTTAATAATTCCCGGCATTAAATAGGATCAGTTTTCAATATTGTGAAATTCTTTGTATTTTGAGACACTTTTCAAAATTTTTGTAATTACTTGGATAATTTATTCAAGGTGACTACAATATTACATGAATCTGACTTTATTTTTGTATGCGAGTTTTTGAAGATTCCTTACATTAAATCAAGTTACATTTTCAATTTCATCAAAATTTTCAAATTCTGATTTTCTTCAGCATTTTTATTAGAGCGCTTTGATCGTTTTGTCAAGATGATGTGAATCTTGACTCCGTTTTCTGTATTCGAGTTGTTTGAAGACGTTTGGTATCAAATTGAGTTCAGGTTTCAATTTCGTCCAATTTTTCGAATTGTGGATGGTATTTATTTTTTTTTTAAATTATTATAATTTACTGAAAATTTTCCTAAGATGACTACAATTGTCCATGAATCGAATTCAGGTTTCATGTACGAGTTATTTAAAGACCCATTTATAGTTTTCAATTTCGTCAGATTTTTCAAATTTTGAAATCGTTTCCAAAATTCCTGTTGTTACATTTTGATTATTTTCTCAAAATAACTATAATTTTTCATGAATTTTATTTACTTTTCATGTATGGGTTATTTTAAAACATGTAATACCGAATATAATGACTTCGTGATTATCTTTTCAAGATGCCTACAATTTTCCATGAATCTTATTTAATGTCCGTGTACGAGTTGCTTAAAAACTTGATATCACTCCAAGTTCGATTTGCAGTTTTGTCAAATTTTGAGGATGATAAGAATTTTTCCGAAGTTTTTGTTTTAACGTTTTCAAAAGAAACTATGATTTCCATGAATCTTACTCAGTGTTATGAGTTGTTTCACGACTCTTTATATCAAATTGAGTTCAGTTTCCAATATTTTCATTTTTTTCCCCTTCAAATTTTAAGATTTATGTCAATAACTTTTCGATCATTTTACTTCCACGGTATCTACCAATCACGAAAGTCATAAAAAAGTCATGAATTGAAATCAGTGGTCACAACTGTTATGAAAGTTATTAATTCTATGGTATATAATTTGCTTTTCTCCAAAAATCATGAATTCTCTCCAATCCTTCATTCTCTCATTGGGAGGGAGGGAGCAGATAACTTTTTTATGCGCGTACATTTGCTTAAATTTATTATTTTATCATCTTTCTTTTTAAATTCGAGCTCCAAAATATTAACAAAGGAAGAAATTGAACAAGTATCACTGAAATATCAAATTAGGTAAATTTTGTTTTATAATTTAGAACCCCTAACATAAGTGCTGTGAGCCCATAAAAAAAGTCACAAGAGTGGTCGTGAAGAAGTCATGAATTTCACAAATTTCTACACCCTGACAAAGTCACTACAATTTTCCGTGAATCTTAGTCAGTTGTAAGTATGCCTTCTGGCATTAAATATCTCGTTAAATTAATAAATAAATAAAAAAATAAATAAAAAATTGTTTGAAGACTTCTCGTTACAAATGAGGTTCAAATTTTTAATTTTGTCCAAATTTTCAGACTCTATCAAAATTATTGTCGTAACTCCTTGAACCATTCTTCAATGGTCGCTATAATTTTCCATAAATCCTACTCGATTTCCATGTACGAACTGTTTGAAGACTCACATTAAATTCAGTTAGTTGTTTTGTGGAATCTTAAAGATTTTCTCAGAATTTTTGTTATAACTCTGTAATTGATTTTTCCGTACATCTTACCCGATCTTGATATACGAGTAGTTTGCTAAGACTTCTATTATCAAAGTAAGGTCCAAATTTTAATTTTCTCGAGGAATTTTTCGAATTGTGGGACTACTGTTTTCTGTTTATGTTTTTTCTCGGTGAATACAATTTTCCATGAATTTAATTCAGTTCCCGGATAAGTATCACGTATGTTCAATTTATAATTTTGTCAAATTTCAAGGATGTTTTTATAGTTTTTTTTTTTTTTTTTCAATTCAATTCAATTAGGTTTATTCGTTCCTTGCCCACTGAGCCTAAGCTCGTTTTGGGTTCGGCTGTATGTTACAATAGCTTATGTTATGATAGCATGAATTAATATAAATGAAAATAAGAAATATATGTATATAAATAAAGTGGTCATGTTTTGATGGTTATTCCAAGGGGGCTGCAATATCTTTACTAAGTTTCCATACCCGAGTTGTTACAAAATTCCTTATATCGGTTCAACTTTCAATTTTTCTAATTTTGAATTTTTCTTCCTAAAACTTTTATAATAAGTTTTGTGGACTGTTTCCCCGAAGTGACTACGATTTTCCACAAATGTTGCCCAATTCTTTTATAACACGCCGTGATGTCATATAGCGTTCAATTGACAATTTTATAAAATTTTTCAAATGTTGAGATTTTTTTCTTTTAATTTCTAGGTACTTGATCATCTTTTTAGGTGACTACAACCTTGAATTTTATTCAGTTGTATACGAGTTGTTTGAAGACTCATGTTATCGCATGAAGTTCGGTTTGTAATTTTGTCAAAATTTTCGAATTCTGAGATTTTTTGAAATACTTTTGATTATTTTCCGAAAGTGACTACAATTCTGCACGAATTCAGCTGAATTTGCATATTTGAGTTCCTTTAAAGCCTCCTGTTTCTCTGAACATTTAAAAAAAATCATGAAGTAGAATATTTATTAATTTAACGGTTGTACCGTGGTTTTAAATTTAGAACAACATTCGAGAATCAAGACTGGGAAAATATGGTCCCTTTCATCACTGGCGTGACTTAGTAACGGGGATCTTATTTATCACCCGATGACCGTAATTACTTTTCAAGAAAAATGATCTTTGCTGTGGTTTTCGGTTTCAAAATTGTCTCTGCTCTCGAGATTTCGGTTGGTGTAATAAAACTTTTCATTTTACTTTTCCAGAGGCATTAAAAGTTTTGATTGATTTAAATCCGGTCATGTGATTTCCCCACGGAATTTCATCCTTGGAGAGTTATATCACACAGGCGTTGGCGTATTTAGACGCTTTTTTTCTCAACAATTTCGGCGAATCTGAGAGGATTTTCACTTTGACTGTTGGCATTGTAGTAACTATCGCAATTTTCACACGAACGCTAACGAAGTTTTCGACATCTTCAATTATGAAAGTGATAACGCCTAATTTGATCCAAGTTCACGATCCGGGCAGAATATTCGTGCCTTATCCGACATACCTTTCATTTTCATAGCGACTACTTGAGAGCAGAAAACTTGAGTCGAGTTGAACGTACTTCTAGGAAACCGTTTGTATTTTACTTGCGAATTTCACGAGTTCCTCGGTGGTTATGGAAACAGGGCCGAGACCTGAATGTCGATTGATGCTGATGAATTGTTATTTATGAACGTCGGTTGCATAATCTAATAACTATCGAACGTATTTTTAATAATTCGTGAGTGAAGGGAGTGGAGAAGCACTCTGTGTCCGAGATCAATGAGCTGTGCTAGTGGTTTTTCATGTCGAAGGCTTCCTGCCATTACGAATACACAACTAATACTCGTTTACTTTTTTCACAATTCCACGGTTTCGCAATAATTTCTCTGTATTCTGGAACAAAATGAATTATTCAGATTAGTTCGTAATTCAACTCGATTTAGAAAAAATAAGTAAGAGACAGCTAAAGGTATTAGACGACAAGAATGGAAAAAGTTTTCTCTAGCATTTTACAAGAAATTTAACGCGGATTCGAAATTCATTTGCTTTGTCTTTTTCTAACTCTGCTTACGAGTGAAAAAATCGGAGGTAAAATTTTGTAGTCTGAACTTGGACCTCGATACACCTTCCCCGGAGATCGGGTGACCGGAAAGACCAAAAGTATTTAAAATTTGACCAGAGGTGTTCGAGGCCACTCACTATCGATTCTTGATCTCAATCTCGAAAAGAAAAGAAGAAAGTTTTCCAAGTAATTAAAAGCAAGATCTCTAAAAATTTCGAGCTCGTTTGGATAATATTAACATGAGAATCAAAATTCAGCTAATAAAAATCGATGTAGTTCTGTGAAATTTCGGATAGTTATCTGAGATCAGCACATCATGTAGGCAACATTTCAACTATTTATATTCACCATTGTTACTCCAGCAATAAAATCTTACATTTTTTGACCTGAAGAAATTCTAGAATTTTAATGAATCTCTCCTGATTTACATTCAGAGCCGGGCTTTGTGATATGAAGTAGAGCAAATAATAAGAAGTTTTCTGTATTCAAGGAACTATATTCGAACGGGAGCAGTTCTGGAAAGGTTGAAAAACATAGTTTATTTATATAAAAATGTTGATTGAAAAACTGAAAACGAATTTATAAATTTACCAATTTTGTTACAACACAGATTGTTGCTTGAAGTATGTACATTATAGATGTAAAATTTCAAGTTTGTACCTGAGTTTCGGTAATATTTTCGACATATTTTATTTTTGTTTTGCGAAGGTTTGAGGTCTCCGTACGGCCTTCCTAGTCAACTTAGGGATGGAAGCTGGACGGCATGAACAAAAAATGTTAATTTCCATAAAATTTTAGAAATTTAGAAGGGCGTATTTTCGAACGAAGGAATTTGAGAACAACAGAAAATATGGTCTGAGTATGAAAAATTCGAATAAACATTTACGTATTTTCTAACGAGAATTCAATCATGAATTTTTCCCGTTGAATTTTTATTTTTCTACAAGTTTCCCAATATTTTTTTCCGAGTTACTCCATTGTAGAATACGCCATTGCAGATTCCTAAAATTTGGTCGAAAAACCCAGTTTTTGTTCTATAACCCTCACCCCGAAGTTAGTTAGGGAGCCATCCGGAGACCCCAAATTGTTAAATATTTATTTATTTATTTGGGCACCCTCTTCACAGCCCGTGGGCCAATTATGTAGAGGGTGTAACGAAGAAAGACAACGCATTTCTCGACGTTTGAACGGATGTTTGTGCAATTTATGTACCTAAATGCACGTATTTGAAATCTTATGTACATATAATACATACCCTGTTTATAAACCGTGTATGCTTCAACAAAAAATGGGTTAATTTTTTTTTTAATTTATCCAACTTCTTCAAACAACGTTTCCGGTGTGTTTTTTTTTTTTTTTTTTTTACAAATTGCCTACCTTGAAAATATTGTGGTCTTCAAAATTTATTTTTATTTATTTATTTTATTTGCTCTATTTAATGTCACAAAGCCCGACTTAATATATGTATTATGTGGATTAATGGGAAAGCAAATTTCAAAATCTTGCATAGTCAGAAATAAAAAATGAATATTCAACTTGTTACTATAGCAACACTGGTGAATATAAATGGACAAAATTTCGCTTTCGTGACACACTGATCTCAGACGATAACTCTCCGGAGTTTCATCTATATCCGTAAATTTTTTGTTATTTTCGATTCCAGTTAGCTCATTTTTTCTTTTCCACAGAAGTTAAACATTGACTCCTATGTGGCGCGAGTTAATATCCGATCCAATTCCAACTGATGTTTTTTATTATTTGAAACAACTTCCTGGAGTGGAAGCGCAGATGAAAACAATTCTCAAAATAAGGACCACCTTAATGAACATATTTTTGCTATCGAGGAAGTTCGAGTGTATGTATAGTTGTCTAGAATGACCCTTATTTTCTACTATTGGAATTTCACATGAGACGCCTTCTAGATCGGTTTTGATGAGAACCGTTTAGGCTAATCATTCTCAAAATGAGTTGAGTGCCCACCAAAACTTGTAAAACAATCTAATGTTGAATATATCTATCCTCAAGTTGAACCCCTTCCCCTTTCCCAGGTTCCAACGTTTGCTAGTTGAGGACAGATCATTATCAGAAATAAACTCAGCGACCGTGAAAAACTGTATAACAATAACTATATTGCACTTATCGGTAACGTCCGGTCAGAGTCCCTCTCCTCTTTCCAGCCAGAATGCCACAGTTTTCAAACTAAGGGCAACTGATTATCAAAAATGAGTTCGTTGACCGACGAAGCCTGTGAAACGACATTAATTTTGCATTTATAGATGCCTTCATATTGAAGCCCCTTCCCCTTCCAGGTACCACAGTTTTCATGTCGGGGCAAATGGCCGTCAGAAATGATTTTAACCACTACTAAAACCTATAAAATTATATCCATTTTGCATTATATGAAATTTTAAGGATTCACTCCTCGACAGGACCACAATTTTTAAATCACAGCCAAATCAATTTGGGTCGAATTCTGTGACTTTTAAACATTCTTAGTTGGAATCTCGATCCGAAGATTCGTGATAGCGAAAGTTCTAAAAGTTGTACGAAGATCGTCATTTTTGTAGGGTAATGTACCAAATGCTGCCTATCTTCTTCCCAATAATTACATTCCAGTCTCCCAGAACACAGTTATAATATTCCCCATGTTCTTCGAGAGTCCTGTTCAGTTCCTCACAGAAGTTGTATACCACACTTTCCTCGGAGCCCAGAACGGGGGCGTCCACTGATACAACCTACATTTTTTCTTTTTTGCTCACCATTAGTTATTACAGAAGCCGATTCTTTCTGAAACCCCCTAATTTCTACAACATTCTTCATAAGACAATTTTTTATATAAAATCCCACCCTTCTGTAGCCCTTGGACTGGCCAGAGTGGTAGTAGGAATACCCCTGTATTTTAATGATTGATCTAGGTATCGAATGTTGTTCCTTTTTTCAAGGTTAATTAGTCTTCATTGGAGGGCTCGCAACTTTTCATTTGAGGTGCATCGTATAGAGTGATCCTTTACCTATCGTTCCATATAATTTCGGATGTGAAAACGTGATCTGTGTTATCGCGTAATAATTATAAAGTTCGTGTGTTGAAAAATGGACTAAAATCAGGGACGTACCGATAGGGAGTAGGGGGCAACTCCCCCTCCCCCGTAGGAATTTTTCACTCAGCAGTTGGGGAAAATTTACCATTTCAGTTTTTTTTTGCTTTGATACTTGGGAAATGAGTTGATGATAAGTTGGAAAAACCCAACAAGTCAAAAGGTTTCTTATTTTGCTTTGATACTCGGGAATTTTGAGTTGAGTCAGTTGAAAAAATCACACAGGTCAAAAGGTTTATGTTTTGCACTTTGATACTTGGGAATTCTGAGTTGAGTTAGTTGGGACTTTCATAGTTTTTACACATCCCCTCCTCTCCCCGCAGGAAAAATTCTTCGTTACGTCCCTGGCTAAAATTCAACAATTTTGCGAATTTAGGGAAAAGTCATTTGGAAATATCGAAATGGGACATATATTATGGGTGATGTGGTGGGACGTATGGCGATGCACGCATGCCAAAGTGGCCCCTATGACACCGCACCCCCCCGGCCACAGGAACTACCCTTTCGCAGTGACCGGAGGAACACTTTGGGGCCGGGCCCGAACTCCCATTTCGACGTGCTGGAACGGTGCGCGCGTCCTACCAGGGCCACCATGGGGTTCCTTACTGACCGAGGTCCGCACTCCCAGAGCGCTCGCCTGGAAATTTCAGGTCCCCCACGGCCGGACGCGCTGCCTCTCTTCACTCACCCCTCACCTCCTCGTCTTAGTCCATGTGTCGACGCAGGCAGGTGGTGACGACGGTTGAGCCCTGCCGGTGGGTCCGCAGTGCAGCTGCAGCAGCTCTTCTCTAGGATGGTACAGAGTTCTCCTCCTGTTCGATGGTGTGGGCCGAGCTTGGTGAATCGCCTGCCCTCTGTCTCGACCACTCCGTCTGCATCTTCTTCTTCATAACTGCTTCCGTTCTTCATCATCTCCGGAACCAGGGTGTCCGGCGCGAGACGGCGGATCACGCCGACGTCGTCGTCTTCTTCTTCATCGTCACCGCCGGGACCGATCGCTGTTGTGGCCGTCCCGCGCCTCTCCTGCTCCCAGGCCTCACACTCGAACAGGGTGTGCCAAGGTGTGTCCTCCGCTCCTCGATCACAGTGCACGCACACGGGGCTCGGCGCTATCGACATCCGATGTAGGTACGTGCCAAAGCACCCGTGGCCGCTCAATACTTGGGTAAGGTGGAAGTTAAGCGCTCCGTGCGTTCTTCCTACCCATCCGTCGAGGTCGCGTATCAGCGCTCGGGTCCACTCGCCCTTGGTCGAATGGGCGAGCGCGTCCTTCCACTTCCGAAGCGTGTCCTGCTGGATGATTCGCTTGACCCGAAGTGCCTCCCGTTTCGTCTTCGCTTTCTTCTTCGCACCGTATACCGCCGCAATTTCGCCGACCTTGAGTTCGATCGGCGGTATACGCGCTAACACGCCTACTGCATCCAAAGAAACTGTGCGGTACGCACTGACACACCGCATCGCGGCTTTTTGCTGGATCTTCTCCATCTCCGCTCTCCTGTATGGTATATTGATGGCGTCGGCGAATACTGGCGCCCCGTATAGGAGGACCGACATGATGACGTTCACGTACATCCTACGTCGCTGCTCTCTCAGCCCCCCTAGATTCGACATCAGACGGAACAGCTGGCCGGCTACTCAATCCGTCTTCTCAGCTGCCCGTCGGAAGTGCTCCCAGATATGCAACTTCCCGTCGAACCACAGCCCCAGGTACTTCAGGGCTGTACAGAGCCCAATCTCCACACCTTTCAGGACAAAGGTGGGTGGGCTGTACTTGCGTCGTGTCGTGAAACATATTATGGGTGTTGATATGTTCTAATATGGGTCCAAATGAAATACTTTAGGACGATTTTAAAATTTTTACTTTGAATGGGCTGTTCGCGTGTCGTATGAATTCGAGTGAAAAATCAATAAATAAATGAATAAAAAGCATTTTAATTTCCATGATTTTCAAAAATTTGCAGTTTTTGTGAGCTAACTTTACCAGTATTATTGATATAATTCATATTTCCGGTGTTAAAGTTCAAATTTTTGAAGTTTGGAAAAAGGATCAATATTTAACACTGATCAACATTTGGCAAAAAATTTCAACTCTTGTATTTTCTTCATAATTATGTTGATCTATTTAGGTATCAAAAGTTGACCAAATCTATAAAAAATATGTCTGGCAAGGAAACTATTGTCACTTTACTACCGGATCGAACTATCTGGAATAGTTCAGTGTATAGGTAAATGTAAACTGGAGATTGAAATCTGTCAAAAGATCAACATTTGACACCGGTGTCTAATGCTGTTTTTTTGGATCTTTTTTGAAATTCTCATGGTTCAACGCTGAACTGTGTAAAATTAAAGTAGACGGCTGAAATTTATTATTATTCGCGATTTCAGGTTTAATAGTAATGTGGGGAGGGGCAGCAAGGGCCATTTGGAAACGATGCATCATTATTCGACACATTACTTTACTGGGAAATCACGAGCTTCAAAATGTGATGTCTGAGAGGGAAGGAATGGGGCAAAAAATTTCAAGGGTAGTTGGATGATGATGTAGAGAAACGGATCCCGGGGTAATTTGTATCCCTTCTGTTAACTGAAGTTGGTGAAATCAAAGAATGTTGGAAAAACTGTGTTTTCTCCCATAAGGTCTGTGTTAATATGCGTGGCAAAGTGACCCTTCGTTTCCAATCAGGCACGGCCTGGCGATTCTTAGGATGCTAAACGTAAGTGGCCCAGTCGACAGGCTTAAAAATGTTTTCAGTGATGATGCGGATTGCGACAAAGAAAAGGCTCACAAGATGTCAGTAGGTCGAAATACCCGTATTGCATTTGCATCTCCGTTTTCAACTCCCTATTTAGGGTATTTTAGAGGCAGTTACGAAAAAAGTAGTATTTCCAGCGGGAAATCGTGGCATGAACATTTTTTGTCTGAAACAGTTTCTAATAAAATTAATATTTGTCGGTTTGTCGTCAGAAATTCAGTTTTAGTGGGCTGTTTCATCCTCGATGGGGTGAAGCTCCACCGGAACTCTGAAAATCCTAAAGGGATTTGTAGCAAGTTGTTTAGGGAGATGGTCTCAACAACTGTACAGTAAATTTTTGTCTATTATCACATGTTCAGAGAGTCTAATTCGACTGCACTACGATTCCGCCCAAAGACTCGAAGCGCAATGTGAAACATACCGGCACTACATGTACTTTTATTTCTCGGTACTCTACGTGTGCGCTTAAAATTGTTCATCCTCGTATTACCTCCGTTATTTCCGCTCATGTTGACTCGTACGTAAATATACACGGTATCCGTTTCGTATTTTTGTCCAAATTCTCTGAATTCCAAACACACGGCGTTAGCACGGATGTCCGAAAACGAACGTACGAGTATACACGAATAGATGTGTAAGAAAAATGTGTGTAACTTACGAGCTCTGCCGATATGATGTGGCTGACAACTGTCCTTGTCGTATTTACCTCTTTTTACTCGAAATACGAAGGTAAACATAAACATACGCACCTGAAATTAACAAGTTTCCAACCTCAGATTACATTTCATATAGCGGTTATGCGTGTACAAGAATGGAAACTCGAATCGAAAAACCTCACCGAGTTTTTAAATTTGATCTTCTGTGCACCGTCTGATGTCGAGTACTCGAAAACGTTCAAACTCTTCTGACCTATATCGCATGTTTCTCGGCCAACCGAAGATATTATACTCCGTATATTCGATATAACTTTTTCGCTAATGTAAAATATTCGTCGTTTTCTTTCGTGTCACCTTGTACCATGTTTGAGTTGTCATGTTTATCGCGGCTATTAATTGCTTTCGATAAAACAAGAGAATTTGAACCGACCTGTCATGTTTCTCTTGTGTTGCATTCGTTGAGCGAGAAAGTTAATCAAATTTCGAGCCGAGTATTAACGCCGATCGGGCTTCCATGTACGCCATTTGTTACGTATACTCGTACTCGTTTCTTCGTATCCTTTTTCACCAGTATGGATGTGTAAGGTGTGAGTGTGCGGAATACGAAGGAGCCCATGGCGTGCCATGTAGCGTGGGTTCGAGGGCTTGCCCCGACTTGGAATGCTATTTAGTCTCGTCGAAAGCTGTCGATTAAATTAATGGTGTACTCGTTTTGATTGAAAATCCACGTCCCACGGAATATCGTTTGTAAGATATACCCAATACTGGTACACCATTCATATTCCAGTACCTCGCTTTCGCAGAAAAACTATATCAGGGGAAATGTCGTATGTTATGCTGATTGGTCAAAGCATCTCACACACGTCGTACATTGTCTACGAGTTATCCTCGGAAACAAGACGAGTATTTTTCCTCTCCCTTTTCGCCGTCTGGAAATGAAACCCAAATTCTGTTCGCAGCAGTCGCGCTCTTTGAATCTTGGTCGTTGGAATAGAGCCAATTCAACTCTAAAATTACACTATATTCTAAAAGTGTCTCCAGTCAAACGAAAATGTCCAATAATTTTTGCGTTAACTCGAGCGCACATGTTGTGTAATCTGAATTTGAATTGACTTGATGTTCCTGCGAAGAATCTCTTTGTACTGAATTAGGTGCAAATTGGCCTGTTGGCTAGCACATTGAATCAACCCGTTCTCGAAAAACGTGGACAGCGAGTCGCAACAATGGCTATCGGTATTTTCCCCACGGAAGAGTCAGAGGCAGCTGGGAGGGGCGAGACAGCCTTAATCTTAAGTTAGCAAAAGAAAAGGTTCTTGTCTCCGAAGTTAACATTTTCTCTTATTATGGAAGAAATTATATTCGATAGCAATTTTTCAGGAAATCAGAGGGCATTGAAGAGTAGTAGCCCCTATGCCGTCTCCCTAGAATCGCTACCACTGATCAGCTGTGAAGATCACGCTGATGCTCGGTGAGGATTGATTTTCGATAAATTTGACGATTTGACGAATCATCTGTTGCACCTTCGTGATGATCTATAAGTCGGTGTGGATTTAGGAAACGATTATACGATAGATTGCTCGTTACTCTTTTTGGATTTACTAGGGGGTGTCGCCCCCCGGCCGCTTCGCGCCTCGTCCAACCGCCACAGTCCTCAGTGTTTGGTCTGAAACTTTTGTTCCTGAGTTGAGGTTTGCTTTGTGCTTCTTTTGCTCACCCTCTATCAGCGGTCTTCAATCTTCCACCATAATCCCCCCTTTCCATCCTTTTTTCATCACGAGCCTCCTCCTCCTCCACCACGACCCCCTCGTTGACCATGGTTGCTCTCCGCCTCCACGGTCACACATCAACAGTCGCAGCTCTCCTCAGCCACAAACTCCTCCCCCACAATGGTCATAGTCATCCACCTAGTCTCCCCCGATCACCCTCTTTCACCCCGAGTGCCTTCCATTAGGACCACGTCCTTCGTCCACCCCACACCACTATGGCATTCATTTCTGTTCACGTACCACACGCCCACAAAGACCTCTTCACCCATCACTACGACCTCCCCAATGGCGGCCTCAGTCCCTCTCTACAGCCTTCCCCTACCGCGGCTCCATCACCCTACGGCCTCCTCGCTCAACCACCACGAAGATCCCCTAATCCTCCAACCCCTCCTCGGGACCAGAACCTTCCGCACCACAACCTTCCGCACCACAACCTTCCGCACCACGGCCTTCATTCGCCTTCCCGGCCGCCTCTCTCACCAAGAACTTCCTCCTCCACCAAGACTCCTTCCTCACTATTACCCCCTTCCCCACTCGAGGCCTGTACCTCCCTCTACATTCCCCGCCACCACTGTGGTTTTCCTCCCCTTTAGGAGCTCCCTCCTCTACCATGAGTACCTCTTACACTCCGGGCCTTTATCTACCAAAATTTTACTACCCCTCTAGGATCCTTACCCACCACTACCTCCTCCTTCCTCAATGGCCACCCTCTCCTACCAAGGATTTCCTCCGCCACGAGGACCTCTCACCCACCACTATCCCCTGAGATTCATCTCCCTTCAGAGTCCGTGTCCTCACTATGGTCCTCCAACCCCCTTGAAGATCCCTGACCATCCACCCAGGAGCTCTCACAACCATAACCACCCCTCCCCCCGAGAGCCCTTCCCCCTCATGACCCCACCTCGCCGCCAGCCCCTCCCGCACCACGGCCGTTTTTCTCCGAGGTCCCCTCTCTCACCAAGGACTTTCTCCTCCGCCAGGTCCTCTTACTCCCGCCCCACCCAGGGCCTTCATCTTCGTCCACAGCCCACGCTCCCACAGGGGCCCTCCTCCCCCTTGAGGAGCTCCTTTCTCAACCATGAACCTCCTCCTCAGGGTGGGCTACCCCTGGAAAATTAACCAATTAAGGGGCAGGGTAGGCAAACTGCAGCGACTTGTGATCTTGAAGATTATGGGTAATTATGTCATTTTATGTCTTATTATGTCGGTTATGGATCTGAATCTGTTCCTGCTTATGGTACCAAGGGACTTTTCCGAACATGATTTTTCATTCTAAGTTTTCGCCTTGTTTGCGTGTTGCTGAATTTGATTTCCAAGCTCATTTTCGGATGTATTTCCTCTCCCTCCTTTCCCTAAGATCTCACCTTACGGGCTCGGCCCCAAAGCGTCCCTTCGGCCACTAATGCGCTACTCAAAAGGGTAGTTTCCGGAGACAGGGGTGCGGTGTCATAGGGGTCACTTTGGCCTGTGTGCATCGCCATACGTCCCACCACACCATACGGGACAAATCGAATACCATCTTACGAAATTGACTATTTTGGTCTTAATCGCTAGATGATATATGGCAACACTTCGGTAGAGTTGGATGAAACAATCATAAAATAAATAATCAAATTCGCGATGAAAATTCACTATTTTTCAAATTCTGAAGGCTTGTAGCCCCCTCAATCTGGAGCACAGGCAGGCCATACATGTACATAACATTTTTTGTTCTTCTCGCCGAGTACTATCACCTCCTCCCGGCTTGACATACTCAGCTGGAATACTCTGAATTTGTACAAATTAAATGTTTGTATTAGGGCGTATCGCCAACTTGGAGGGGGAAAATTTTTGATTTTTCAAGGGTTTCATCCCTCAAACTGGTTACGTGTAGTACATATAAAAATATGTTAGACGGGTTTAGGGAAGAAAAGTTTCAAAAAGGGACACAAGAGCTTCAAATTTACTTTTATGAGAGAATAATATGTAACATGAGTTATTTTGGTAGTCCTAGTGCTTCATAAAGTGAAAATGGTTTTGATCCTAAAAGTTGGTCAGTTCAATAAAATTAAAGTTTCACTGGGGGGACAAACGAGCCATTACCTCCTCTCCCTCCTCCGCAAATAAGTGCATTTTAAAAAATCCATGTTTCCGAAAATCGTCAAGATTTTTTGTAAGATGTTGTTTCTTTTTTCTCGGATTTAGCCTTACCTTCACATGAAATCTCCCACGCCGTCTCCTATCTCTCTTCCCTCTTGTCATGTGTTGTGAGTGAAATTTTGAAAATTATAACGGTATAATGTTCAACTCTTCGGTATTTTTGATTCGGATCGCGGCTACAAGAAAAACACTTTCAGACAGGAACATGCCGACAGGGGGTAGGGGGCAGCTTACTCCCCCTGTAGGTAGAAAATTTTCACTCAGCAGTTGGAAAATTTTAATTTAGTCAGGTGGAGTTGAAAAAATCCAATAACAAACGTTTTTTTCTTTCTTTCTTGCTTGCTTGCCTTGATACTTGGGAATTGAGTTGTGAAGTTGGGAAAATCCAACAAATCAACAAGAAGTTTTTCTTCTTTTGCTTTGATACATACTTGGGAATTTTCAGTTGAGTTAGTTGGAAAAATCCAACAAGTCAAAAGGATTTTTTTTGCTTTTATATGTACTTGGGAATTTTGAGTTGAGTCAGTTGGGATTTTCACAATTTTTACCTCCTCCCCCCCCCCTCGAAAAAACTCTTCGGTACATCCCTGCTTTCAGGAAGTAGCATAACCTGCTCCTGGAAAACCATATGGGGAGAAAAATGGATTTCTTGCCCCCTCGCCTACTTTCATCCTTGTCACCCAAGCATTATTAAAAAATCTCAACGCAGTCCTAATTAGTTTTAATGAATCTTAGCAAGTCTTAACCAATCTCAATAGTGTCTTTGACCATTTTTCGTCAGTCATAAGAAAGTTTTCGAAAGTTTTCACATAATCATATTAAGTTTCAATTATTCTCCAGTGTTTGTAAAGAGTTTTAATAAGTTTCAATATAATCTAATGAGGGTATTACACAGAAGTCATGAATTTTATTTTGACTGGTAAGGCTTCATTACTCCTAACGAATCTTAAATGGTTTAATCAAGTTACAGCGAGTCTTGATTAGACTTACTAACAAAGCTTTGATTGGACTTGAAATATCTTATATAGTCTAAATAAATTTATGTTGACCAGCTTCAATATGTCGCAACACAGTCTTAATGTAAAAAACTCTAAGCAGACATCTGATAAATCCTGACTAAATTTTATAGGTTTGGAAAAATCTTTCCAGTCGTATCGTAGCAAGTTCTAATGAAATTTTCACGAATCTCAAAATATCTTTTAACAAGAGCTTTTATTGTGTGAGGATTGATGATTGAGTAACAAATTATCTGACAAGAGGAGTGCAAGTATTATAGCCAGTTTTATGGGGTGGAGCTGGGATCTGAGGTTAATCTTTCTTTCCTCCATAATTTTTTAAAATATAATTTTTTCATCGAAATTCTCCGAAAATTTGAAGAAAACTTACTCGATTCTCTCGCAAATGAGCGTTTTCATCACGTTTAAGTGTCAGCCCATGAAATTCACCCATTTGTAGAAGGATTCTGATACTGGGTCTGGTAAGTATCCTTTAGGAATGGGATAAATTTATGTTAGTTTATTCTGTCCAAAAGTAAGTTCTATATACTCACTCCAGCTAGGGTGAAAAGGCCAATTGTATCTTAGAAATTATATCTCGTATTGGTTCATTATGATGTACAATTGGAATTCCTTATTGGGAACTCTAACATGCAGTGAGGCGGCGCATGGGGGTCCGAGACCTTGAGAAGTTGAGCATTATGAACACGATAATCGCGCTACCTGGATCCCTGCTTCATGTGTGTCTTAAGCAAGAATGCAATCGTAACTTCTAAAAGACTAGAAGGTTGCTAAACGTATCTTGAAAAGTTCCCGCCATTCGTGAAAAAATCTGGAATAGTTGTGAGTTAGTGTAAAAAGAATCTTAAAAAGTTCAAAACGAGTCGTTGAAGAATCGTTATCGAATCTGGAATGGTTTTTAGACATCTTAAATGAGCCTCGAAGAGTCTTAGCGAGTCTTCAACGCGCCATAAAGAGGCTTAAACTTGTCTGGAAGAGGTTGCATTTCAGAACTTATACTATTTTCCGTTGAAGAACCTTGGGGAGGAACCCGAATTATTTCCGGTTGTTGTCTCGAGAGGAAACCGTGTTCGTTAAATCATTTCACGTGTCGACTGTTTCGGTGCGCCAGAAATTTGGAAAACGGATTTCACGAAAATGACATGACGTAAGCGGTTGAGCTTTCGTCGGTGTCGTCGTGTGGTTTTCGCAGTTGATGCTGCGAGCACATTTGTATCAAATGTATAATACGAGAGATCTACTAACGTAGGAGTGAAAAAGACCACGTACAAACTGGCGATTATTTCGTAGAACTGTATTCGAATTTTCTACCGTATTTTATTTTTATATATTTTTGTAAACAAAGTCTGTAATTCAGTCTTTTGTATTTCTCGCGAATTCCGGTTAAATTGTAATCCGACATTACAAATTCAAACAGAATTAGACGATATAAAAATAGATGTCATACCCTGAATGCTAAACAGTTGAAACAAAATACAAGTCCAGTCTGGTGTAGACAATCAAAATCTCCAATTTCACGTCCAGCAGACCGCGAATAGGTTATTAGAATTTATTGAAATTGATCGTATTACAATTAATTTTATCGCTAACATTTTCGGTCCTTACAATTCTCCATACACAATGCAGCGATGATGATTTTGTGGGAAACTAGAAAACTATGAATATTCGCGAACAGTGAAATGCTTCAAGTTTGAAATAAAATCAGCTCTACAATTAATAATGCCGTATTTATGAAATCTGTAACATGGTGACGATGGGTACCTTCTGACCTTTGATACCGAATACTTGTATTTTTTTGAAGTTATGCTCTAACAGTTTTCGTCTATTTTTTGTTTCAGGTAAGTTCAAATGAATCATTCTACACCTACACCATTCGAGGAACGTGAGTAAATTCTATGATCTTAGATAGTTTTTGCGAATAGAAGACGATGAAACAGTTGGCAGAAGTTAGCATTACGAAAATTGAATTAAATGTATCAAAATTGCTCGTATTGGACACTATTATGAAAAAGAGGTCGTAGCATCCCCTCAATCAAATTACAGATTATGGTGAAAAACAAGGAAACACATGTCGGTTGACTTACGCTGCCATTTGATTTTGATGGTGTTGCACACCTCTCACGGTAGCGTTGGTTTTAGTATTGAAAGAGAAGGGTCTCTTGTACAGCCAGCACCCTCTCCCTCTGACTACTTCAAACTAATTCGTGAAACCTTACTTTACCGCAATTTTGTCTGCATTTTTTTTTTAGCATGAAACATGCTTTAGTCATGAGCTAACTGCCAGAAAACGATACGAAATTTCGTACCGAAAAGTAGCGCCTCATGAGCTCGTGTTGTTCATAGAAATTTTCACGGAAATTTATTATTACCAATATTAGGCTAATAATTACGACGTAAAATCAGAAACGTTTTGTATAAAAACGTTCGGCTAATAATGACGACATTTTTATTTACAAATCCTTAAAACATCTAAGAAACTAAAAAGTAGCTAAAGCATGTTCTATGTTCTTTATAGGTACTTTAGCTGTAAGCTCAAAACATAAGAGGCCCTGCTGGTGGGGTCAAGGAGCAGAGCCCTTTGCGAGGCCCGAAGGGCCCAGTTTTTTGTTTTATATTTATTAGAATGACTGTCTATAGGTTCTTTTGAACTACATCCAGGGGAGTTTTTAATTTGTTGCAACTTCCGGGATTGTAATTGAAACCGATTTTCAGCTTTCCGTGAACAATGGAAGAAAAGGGTCACCACAACAGAATTTAAAGTTGTGTTAATTGAAGAATTGAAAGAATAAAAACTGTTGCCTACTTATTCATCTTGAACTTCTTATTTAACAAAATTGACGTTTTATTATTGATGTGTACATACTTTACAATGTCTGTACCGCAATTGCTCAAATTATCTAAATATGTCCAAAACAATAATAAAACCGAATTCGGTGAACTTTACAAGCTAACAGTCAATAGGGGTCTGGTTGGCCGAGTGGATAGCGCGTTGGTCTCGGAATTCGGAAGTCTCGGATTCGATCCCACGTAGCAACTCGCCAGATTTCGACCTAGGCCGGTTTTTTGGCCAGAAGGGAAGGTAGCTAAGACAGCCCTAACAGCCTCCCCGACGTCTCTGAAGTAATGCTCGAAAGGGCGGATTCCAGGGCTCGGGTTGAGAGCAAATTCGAAAAAAGAGAAGTTAACAGTCAATGCGGTCAGGCGTCGAAAATATGTTGGGGGAGGGGGTATAAAAATGAGAAATCTATTTTCAGTTAACACTAAAAAAAAGTTCATCCCAAATTTTTTGATGTCTTAATAAAATTTCCCAGTTTTCTCAATTTTTTGATCATATTATCGATTGAAATGTTACGCATTGTCTATGAAGGACACAAAGTCTGTGCTGCAGTATCAGAACCTGATACGTCACTTTTCATTAATTCGTCGAAAATTGCATTCAAAGTTCTAAAGCATGTAAGAAATCGAGTTGTTGGTGGAATGACTATTAAAAAAGTCAAACAATTCTACTAATAACTCGATTTTTCACATACTTTTGAACTTCGAATGCAATTTTCGACGAATTAATGAAAAGTGACATGTCAGGTTCTGACCCTTAGGGATGGAAATAACATCGATAATATCGATAAATATTGGAATGTATCGATATTAAAGGTTGGGTATTGATACTTTCATAACTAGTTCTGTTGCTCGCTGTCAATGAAAATGGCCCTTTAAATATGTATCTTGAGCCTCCTATGAGCTTTCGTATCATGTGGAATATCCATTCAGTGCTTGTCAATCAAAGAAGCAGAGTAGGAATGATGAGAAAAACGAAAAAGGGAGGTTACACACGGCTGTAGGTGTTATAATAATTGATATCGATAATATCGATAGTTATCGATAAGAAGTTTGGGAATATCGATAGTTATCGATTATGAAAACATCCAATATTTCCCATCCCTACTGAGACTGCGGTACAAAAATAAGCGAAGAAAAGATAGTCCCAATGATTTTAACGTCTGGGTGTTGAAAATCCCCGACCAAGGTGTTTATTTCGTGAATGTGGGGCTAAACACCCCTGCCCTAATCCTGCCTTCATTGTCTTTCCAGTTTTAACCCACGTCATTGCCATTTATATGCTTCAGTTTCCAAACTAGAGAAAGGGTGATATGAAAGACTAAATCAACAAGTCTTTAGAACATAACACGGGGTGCATGTACTTGTTCTATACTTAATTATTTTTCAATTTCGACGTCGTATAGTTTACATTTTGACCTCCCCTGTCAGCTGACCTCTTAAAAACTTGGGATTCAGTTGATATCAATGATGAAGCAGTTATGAATATAGCGACTGATCAGCCTGTAGGCGATGTACAGATTTCATTCACGTAAAAGCTCATCAATTATTACGCGAGAATCATGAAATCGGGATATTGACATTCAAAAATCAAAAGTGGTACACCGTGGAGGAGTGAGAGGATTAGAAATTACGTGAAATACGACGCAGATTTTGTTTTGTAGGCTTACAAAGTTGATGAACTTTATATTGAAATTCATTTGTTCTTAATTTCTAAAAGAAACTGATCCAACTGGGGATGGGGGTCCGAAACTCCACAGTTGCAAAATTTTTTGCTTCTCGTAAGTAAATTGGCTTCTTTTGGTCTTAAAACACATCAGTTTTAATATTTTTGAAAACGAATAGTTTTAAGAAGTTCCACCAAGCGGAGGGTGAAGTTTAACATTAGATACCCCATAAGAAACATTGTGTTTCCTGAAAATTCCTAAACGTCGAGTTTCGTCGAAAAACCTAATTCGATTATTAAAAAAAATCATTCTCATTACTGTAAAGGTTGAGTACCTCTCGAAAACTTTTGATAAAATTAATTTTCAAGGTCAATGTCTCTTGTTGTATTTCGCGTAAACAGCATACATTTTGAGCTTTGTTCACTAAATCCATAGAGACTATCTACTGAATGGTCAGATACACGTAACTCATTTATGAATTTCTTTTCTGGTTTTACCTCGCTCGGTGGAGCCTTCAAATTGGGGATTAGCAGTAAAATAAAATCATAAATAAGTTAATTACACCTGAAAACCAAGTAGACAGTCAATTTCACGCTTTTATACGTTTTTTGTGGGCTTCGATAAACAATGTACAAGAAAGCGGACTTCGAAATACAACAAAGGCCATTGACCTAGAAAAATGAATTTTCGATAATGAGAATATTTTTACGATCGAATCAAGTTTTTTCTAAACCAAATCTGACTTTTAATAATGAGGAATTCTGTGTTAAACCTGATACCATGCGAGACCATCAGATTTTCGATTTCGTTCAAGAAATGTTTGCTGATGGCTTTTTAGACCAAAAGGAATCAATTTCGCCTTGGGGAGAAGAACAGCTCGAAAACTGAGAAATGTTGTATCATCCTGGTGGGGGGGGGGCTACAAATTGAAACATTCAGTGATAACGATATTATCTCTGGTTCTGGTGGTCGCCGAACCCACTTTAATGTCTGTATCGTCTTGAGCTCAAGATGAGGTACCGTATGGCGGAGCTGAACCCTAAGTGGCGTGAAAGGGATGTTGTTTTTAGAAGTGTGCTAAGTTACTGAACTTGACTTTGACATTAATTTGTTCATTGTATGTATTCCCCGTCTTCTGCAATTACGAACTCTCTTCCCCGCCGGGTGAAGGTCTGCTGGGATTCCTTAGGATTTCCAGGAGATTGATTACGCTCCGCTGAGCGGTTGTATCATTTTAAGTTTTCCGCAAATTTTTGTCGAGCTTTTTTTGTATCAACTTGATTTTTTTATATCATGAAGTGAAGCAACAGCGCCAAATATTTTCTGACATTATGAGAGTCTGATTAGTTTTGTATCCGGTGATACGCACTAATTTGAAACCCTTTATTTTTCGTCGAATTTCGCACATTCTCAAACTCAATAACGCATATCTTAACATTTGGCTGTAAACGAGCGGTCGAAAAAAATGCCAACCTTGGGCGATTGAAAGTTTTAAAAGTTACTCGCACGTTTGCTTTGTTCTTAAAAATGAGCCGCCTGGCCGTACGAGCTTTCTTACGCCGTTTATCTGGGGGTTAGATCGGCGACCCGTGATGTAATGTAGGATGTAACTACCCCATTTTTCAATCAATAAACAATGCACATATCTCGATGTTACTTTACGATAACGGGTAGTGGTAACTATATCAGTAGGTTATGGGACATTTCTAGGGAACGAGGTTTCACATAAAATTACGACGGCGACGAGGACGAATGTACGCGTGTTATTATTGAACTCTTTTTTTTCCCTTCTTTTTCAGCGTCTGCTAGTCGAACTTTCAGTATTTGTCGTGCTTTATTGAGCTTTTTTGTGCCAACAGTTCCTCGTGCATCTTTTGACCGATATTCTCTGTGATAGTTCGCGTACTTTTACTCGTCGGATTTTTCCCCCCGAATGTGTGCTGCCTGAAATTCAACCCCGATGTATTCGCGGCTCGCAATAATTGCCCTTTTTTAAAAAAAATGAAATTCCGATGAAATGTGTCCAGTTTATTCTGAAAATGTAGCATTGCGGTTATGTCGCGCGGTCATCCACGATGATCGGTTCGAAAATGTACGTCCATTTGATGCGGTTCGTTTGTGTCCGTGAGATGTGGTAAAAATAGGAGCCGGAATACGATGATAGACGCCGATTTGGTCTACAGAGTTAAGCAGCCTTGCTACAAATACCGATGTAAAATGGCATATATCGAGGTAAATGTATGCGAGTAATTGAAATTCGTCGTCTTACTCGACAGGTTCCAGCTGACTGCTTTTAGCCATTTTCTAAATTGTATATGTAAAAGTATCAAAGTTGCGCTTTCAATAATCACATTCAGTATCACACTACTGCGTATAGATATTGTCGTTCTGTAGTACGTCGATAAAACTAGGTTATAAATTCAGACATTTGATAGCGAGGTTTCGAATGCATCAGAATGCGTCGATATTGCAAAAATGTGAACCCGAGTTTGCAAATCGTCCTAGTGGGTGTGTTCGTCAAAAATCTGCGACTAGGAGTGAGGAAAAGAAGTTCTGATTTTCATAAGATCGGAACGTCGCTCTGTCAGATATCCCGTGGTCGTTGCACGGTGACTACGTGGTCATTTTTCCAGTTCTAGTCGTCTAAGGTCATTTTTGGTAATTTTTCTCCTAAAATGGTCGTTTAAGTTATTTTTGGGAACGTTTCCCCTACAAATTCTAAAAATTCTGCTGATGATGAAAAAAATCATTTTTTCCCTTTATTTTGTGCTTCTGCTGTGCAGTGTAAATAAAGTTGAAGTTTCTTTTCTGGCAGATTACAGCAAAAACTCCAACTCAACTCTAGCTAGTCAGTTGTATCTGAGAAAGACAGTGACTGAATATGATGAAACAACTAAGTGCGTGGGTATGTGGGTATAACAGGCAAAATGAGAAGAAAATCAAATGTTATGTCATTCCTTATCTCCATTTATTTAAAAATTTGAGTTTTTTGTGGCAAGGGGGTTGAAAATATATGTGGTAGTTTCTATAAAAAATGCGAGTTTGTCGGTCAGATCATTTTGGAGTTAAGCACATGTTTATATAGTAGACTCAATTCTTGGCGAAATGAAACCTTTTCCAGCTTCCTGTGTGCTATATTCATCTCTCTACATTCATTAAAAAAGCGGTACCTCGCACTTTTCGAAAAACAAGATTTTGAGAAAAACACGTTCAAAGTTTTTGAATACATTTTGTTGATTCTCTTGTCAAAGATCAAACTGTTTCATAGACTACTATACAGGGTGTCCGGACTTCGTTCAAGAACTCGCTAGGTACGCGTAGATAGTTATCTATAAAACTAAAAAAGTTGATTACGAAAAGTTGCCTGTGAGCAAATTGAAGGGGCTATGCCGTTTTAAAGATTACAAAAAACAATTTTCAAGACGATATATAAGACATGATAATTGACGGAATAAATAATCTGACTATGCGGGCTGGTAGTACTCGCTTGAATGAAAAACAGATCTTAGTACGGTGTATTGCGTATTCTCAAAATTGAAGGCGTTAGAAAACGTTAAAGTTGAGAAAACTTCATTTTTCATTGAAAATAGTCAGAAAGTCCGTTTTTCAGCCTAACTGTAGGTAAATAATTAATGGTTTGAGAGCTATTGTGACTATGGGAACGTGTGCGTATCTAGGAGATGAAAAAATTACTTGCAGGATAACGTTTTAAAAATTCAGAATTCGGTGAAGATGGTTGTATAATTTTTTCATTTCCTAGATACGAGTTCGATTGGTTGAAGACGTAGAACTGCTTGCTGATATTTCTGGAGGCTACGATCTTATTCATGTGAAAGAACATCGAATTTCGTACAAGAATCCATAATAATCTTCAAATCTTTTTTTTTTTTTTTGCCAAGAATTTTACTTTTTAGTTTTTCTCGTTTTCCTGGTCTTTTTCGTACCGACAACGTTGTCCCTTTTTATAGAAACTGCCACAATGATGACGACTAGTGTGTAAAGAGAGTGGCATAAAAAAGAATAATAAATTGCAAATGGTCTTCAATTCTGCTCATTTTTTCGTCATTTTTCAAATGTAATAAACTTATTTTTCCATTTGCCCCTGAAATTTCGAGTGGTCACCCTGCGGTTGGAATTAGCAGCATTCGAGGATTGATCAGCACTTACTTTGTGGATTTTTGGAAATGCCTCTGGTTATGTCTTTCGTAGCAGAGCAGAAGAAAGCAACCCAAAAATATCTGGCCTATTCGTGGCCTATCCAGATTTCTTTTTTTTTTTTTTTTTAGACAAAGTAAGGGTAGTTCGGTAGCTTTGTGCAACGGTCTTGATATTTATTTTTATTACCTTGTTTTCTGTTTGATCAGCAGACCTTCTTTTCCTAATCTGCCTTCAACCCGAGCCCTGGAATCCGCCCTTTCGAGCATTACTTCAGCTGCAGACCTACGTCAGACGACAGCGAGAATTGTAATTGAGTTAGGGATCTGAAATTTTTATACGCTGTTCACAAAAATAAAACGAAAGTCGAATTCGTGAGTGAGTCTAATCAGACCGTTTAGTCTATTTAGAAGTAGCTTAGAGAGGCAAATCTAGTGAAAACGAAATACGTGTCTCACACACCGGACTTCAATGAGAGGATTGAAAAAGTAGACGAATATATTTATTTAGGACAGTTAATTTCATTTGAAGATAAAATTAAAAAAGAAATAAACCGCTGAAAAAACGCAGCGCGGAAAAATTTCTGGAGCCTTAGAAGAGATTCTACAAAAGTAAATTGGTGTTAAACCCGAAGTAAGAATATTGGAAAGTTGCACACTACCAGTGCTATTCTACGGATTCCAGACTAGGACAGTAACATAACTTTGGTCCCCCTTCTGGTCCCATTTGTAGAAGTATCATAAGCCCCGATGACAGATCATTCTAACAAACATTTTTTTCATTCTTTGGCATACTCTGTTCGAATTTTATCTCACTTGTGTACTTCTGTATAGCGCCCAACTTACATGTATATGTATGTAGTTCTCTGCCAATAAAATCTCTCGAGTAACCGCCTCAACGTAGAAATTTGTGAATGACCCGTTCGGCTTGGACTGGAAGCTCTTTCTTCCCTTTGCTACATTCTTGCTTATATTGGTACCGTAGAGAGTAGCCGAAAACGGTTCTCTGCTAGGGATTTGAGGGCACAAATTTATACATACATTTACCGGATTATCTTGTAGCGTTGGGTTGCTCTCAAGACACTTGGGCATCGAGTAAGACACGTCCTTCGCTTTTTCAAAATTGATGTTAATACGATGTCAGCGTCACTAGCAGAAAATTAGAATCAAAGATGTGATAATATCTAGCTCAGTGTTTGTCAGGCTTCTGAAGCCTAAAAAGTCTATTTCTGTGCTCCAAAAATGTTTTCACCTTTCGTGTGCGAAAACTCATATAATTCGAGGGAAAGCCTAAGGCGTATGAATCGTAGCTGATTTCTCAGGCCACAAAATTTTATCCACTTCGCAATTTGAAAAAGTTCCGAACTTCGGTATTTGAATATCAAATAAGACAGAAAAGCAATAGCGAGAACTTGAAGCGGATTTGCTTTCCTCTTTTCCGCGAAGAAATCTCTTTATCACCTGTAATCGTAAACCCTCGTGTTTATACGCCCTAGGCTGGTAAATCAAAATCGCAGAAGATCTTACTGAGATTCTGTTCGATTTGTGAGAAATGGAAACGGTGGCTTCTTCTGTCTTTCAATCTAAAGTATAGGCGCATCTCAAAATAAATTACTGAATGGAAAGATAATAGCTATGAACATGTCTTGGTAATAATATGCAAAGTATATTATGCGACTAAAGGAGAACTTCAAGTGGTATTAGAACATATCTCCAACTTTAAATTTGTAAGTAAAAAGAAATTAAACGGACTATGATTTCGATTATTCCATCAGACTTTTAATTTGATCCCGATTTCAGTCCCAACCCTTGAAAAAGGAATTCCCTTGGAAGAAGCAAAATTTTCCCCGTTCTGTTATTCCATCTCAAGTGGCTCTTAAGAGAAGAGAGCTTGTTTAGGTGAATTGACAGATTTATCCGCAATAGTCTCCCCTCACGAACATGTCAAACCGTTTTGCTGTAGCTGTCTCCTGTCAAAAGTCATTCGCGGTTCTTCACCCCCCCCCCCCCCGAAATGAGAATTCCGAAAATGCATATTCGTGCGTTTTGTCTTGCATATTCAACGTGTTGAAGGCGTTACCATATTGAAGTTCTCATGTTCGTCTACACTTTGTAATTTTTTGAAAAATATGTTAACGCCTTCAACACTTTGAGTATGCAATAAAAAATACAACAGTATACATTTTCGAAATTTCTGTTTTTCTAGATTGGCGGATGGGAGTAGAAAATCACACATAACTTTAGAATGGAGATAGCTAAAACAATGCGCTTTGAAATATTGGTGAGAGATCATATTTCTGACGCAATAAAGATAATGAAGAGTTGAAACTTTTCTTGGGAGAAGCAACATTTTCCCCGTTCTGCTCTATCTCGACTATCTCGAGTGGCTCTTAAGAAAAGTGAGCTTGTTTACGTAAACTGACAGACTTATCGGAAATGGTCTTTTATCATCAAAATTTCAAACCGTTTTTCTTTAGCTGCCTCCAGTCGAAACCTGAAGAGAGAAAGAAAGGAAAACCCACGTTGATTATTCGATCAAGTTAATTACTCGAACCTGCTAAGGGTTTGACCTTTGTGAATAAGAGAGAAAGAGGGAAAGCCCACCCACGCAGAGAATGTTTGTCCGGACAAGAATTTCATTCGAATAAATTGATTTATTCGAACCGGTTCCAACTTTGTTCTGGGTGAGAGAGAAAGGGGAGAGAAGAATGGAGGTAGTCCACCCAGAATGTTATAAGAACTGAACGTTTGAATACTAACTTTTGACTGGACAAAAATTTCAGAGGAACAAGTCGATTTAGTCGATTTTGTGAAGCCTTGAACTTGTTGTATGTGTAAGAAGGAAAGAAGTAGAGGCGCAAAGAGGGAACACTCCCAGAATGTTCGATATGAACATTTGAACTAGGGTTGGAATTTTACATGTAAAATGATTTATTTTACATGTTACGTAAAATGCATGTAAAATGTAAAATGGCAAAAAAGGCAATAACATGATATATGATTGATAAATGATAATTGATATAAGAAATGTGAATGAAAAATGAAAAATGGAAATTATGAAATAGATAACACTACTGAACAACTATTTTGCACAATGCATTTTGACAGGGGATTCTGAGGTACTTTTTAACGCTGAACACGATACTGCGACCCATTTTTCTCTATCACGTCACAATTCGGAGTTCTGAACGACTGAAATTCGTTTCCATTTTGTTTTTGCATTGGAATAAGCGGTACCATTGACTGATATTATCAGTGTTATCGGACCACGATAACAGAAAACAAGCAGACGGAATACACACCACTACACACGACCGCAACACACAATAACACGAATCAGTATGACCACATTCAGTTCCTAAACCTCTTTTTGAACACATTTAGTTGAATTTTTCATAGTTTTTGATCAGAAAAACTAGACGTGATAGAGAAAAACGGCCGACGGCACTGTATTCAGCGTTGAAAAGTACTCAAGAATCACCTTCTTAAATGCGTTGTGCAAACAAAAAATTTCATTTTGTTCAGTAGTGTAATCGAAGTGAAATTAGTTAAATTTTGACGGTAAAATGAACGAATAGTGTGGTTTAAGCTAATTATTATTTTTTATTAATTTTTATTTCTTTAAAAATTTTCAACTCAAAATCTAAATTTTAAAAAGTTTTTTTTATTTTATTTAAATTATTTTATACTTGTCTTTTATAATTTACTTTCACAACAGAATCATATAAAATAATATATAAAACATGAAACATTTTACTTTCTTATGAGTTACCTACATAGTATAATGAATTTGAGTATCAATTATAAAACTGAACGTAGGAGACAACCATTTTTAACTGTAGTGTGCAAGTTTTAAATTTTATTTGAAAAATTAAACTCAAATATTTTTTATTCATTTTGACTCATTTTACATTTTACATCAGGATGTCTACCAGACATATATGTAAATCATATAAATAGCACATGTTTTTCAAAATATAATAAGCACTTAAACATGTAAATGGCATATTTTTAGGTGAAAATACTTTTTTTTTTTTCTGATAAGTTATTTACAAAATGCACTGAAGGATCAATACTAGTTTTAAAAAAAATATACAAAATACATAAGGACGTTAGAAAAGTGTATGAAATGGTCTATATTTAGTGAATATTTTAACTTCTGAAACCTGGTAGACACCCTGTACATGTGAAATGTAAAATAATAAATAAAAGCTTTCACATCGACTATTTTACATGTAAAGTGTAAAATTTAGTTCACCTGCCAACCCTGATTTTGAACTCTTCCTTTTGACTGGACTTAATTTTCGTTTGTACGAGTCGATTTGATGTACTTTGTTTGGCAACACTGATTTCAAACACAGTTTTCAATAAAACTCTATACCAGTGCAGTGGAACTAAACTCAAACTCTTACAGATTTGATCAAATCAGTTCATTTAAACGAAATTTTTGACTGATCGAAAAGGTAGTGCTCGAGTGTTCAGTTCGAAGATTCTGTGGGTGAATTTCCCTTCTCTTCCTCTCTTCCCCCATCCCTTTCAGCGAGTCGATCAGAGGTCTTTTGCCTCGGTTCGAGCTCTAAGTTCAGTCAAATCATTTTCATTCGGTAATACTCTGCGTTACTTCGCCAACCCCGAATTGAAATTAAGTCGGCGGCCGGATCCGTTACGAGAGAGATGACCTGCGGCATTCCTCAGGGATCAGTACTCGGACCTACCTTGTGGAACATCGCTTTCAGCGGAATGCTGAGGCTGGCACTAGCACCAAGCGTCAAGCTGATCTGCTACGCCGACCTAGGCCGGACAGCAGAGGTCACATGACGAGTTAACCAGGCGTTGGAGATGCTGACCCACTAGCTAGAGTCGGTAGGGTTGTGCTTAGCGGTACAAAAGACGGAAGCTAAGTTGTTCACGACGCGACGGAAGTACAGCCCACCTACCTTTGTCCTAAAAGGTGTGGAGATTGAACTCTATTCAGCCTTGAAGTACCTGGGGCTGCGGTTCGACGGGAAGTTGCATTTCCGAGAGTACTTCTGGCGGGCAGCTGAGAAGGCGGATCGAGTAGCTGAACAGCTGTCTCGTCAGACGTCGAACCTAGGAGGACCGAGAGAGAAGCAAAAAAAGATGTACGTCAACGTCATCATGTCGGTCCTCCTATAAGGGGCGCCAGTAATCGCCGACGCCATCAAGATTCTCTACAGAAGAGCGTAGATGAAGATTCAGCGAAACGCCGCGATGAGGTGTGTCAGTGCGAACCGCACTGTTTCTTCGGAGGCAGTAGGCGTGTTAGCGTGTATATTGCCGATCGAACTCAAGGTCGGCGAGATAGCGGAGGTATACAGTGCGCAGAAGAGAACGAAGACGAAACGGGGAGCACTTCAGGTCTAGCGAGTCATCTAGCGGGGCACGCTTTGGAAGTGGAAGGATGCGCTCGCCTATTCGACCATAGACGAGTGTACCCGAGCGCTGATACGCGACCTCGATGTATAGGCAGGAAGATCGCATGGAGAGCTAACTTCCACCTGACTCAAGTCCTGAGCGGTCACGGGTGCTTTGGCACGTACCTACACCAGATGGCGATAGCGCCGAGCCCTGTGTGCACGCACTGTGATCAAGGTGCGGAGAACACACCTTGGCACCCTGTTCGAGTGAGAGGTCTGGGAGTAGGGCAGACGCGGGACGGCAATAACAGCGATCAATCCCGACGGAGGAAGCATCAATGACGACGACAGCGTTATTCGCCATCTCGTGCCGGACACTCTGGTCCGGGTAATGATGAAGCCGGGTGTCGGCCTTTGTCTCGGCCATCATGAAGAGGAAGATGCAGACGGAGTGGTCGAGGCAGAGGACCGATGACGAACCAAGCTTTGCCCACCTGGACAATTCAGTGCCATCTTAAAAGAGCTGCTGCAGCTGCTGCGGATTCCTCGGAAGGGCTCTCCCACCGTCCCACCTGCCTACGTCGACACACGTACCCAGAAGGGGTGAGTGAAGAGGAGGCGTGTCCGCCTGTGGGGGGCCTGAAATTTCCAGGCTAGTGCTCGAGGAGTGCGAATCTCGGTCAGTAGTAAACCCCATGGTGACTATGGCAGGACACGCGCACCGGAAGCGGCGCCGCGAAATGGGGGCTCAGGTCGGCCTCAAAGCGTTCCTCCGGCCACTGATGCGACACTCGAAAGGGTAGTTTCCGGGGCCGGTGGTGCGTTGTCATAGGAGCCATTTTGGCATGTGTGCGTCGCCATACGTCCCACCGTACCACTGTGCTGTGATACTCTCGTGCGCCTGTCATCACGGAGTCCGAAGAAATTTTACACATTTTACACCATTCAAAGACGTTACGTTGCTCTAAAGTTACGACCGAATCAGTCGAGAAAAGACATGAAAGAGATGATTCGTGTATCATCTTTTTGCCCGTTCCTGGTTCGCACTGTTGAGGACAAGTTGATATCGTTTGTAATGTTTCAGTCAATAATACCTAAAATCTTGGGTCCAAGGTTCGAGTCTTATCTTAGCTTTCCCACAATTCTATTATGTTCTCGTTGTGGAATTTCTGTCAGTTATCGTCGTCGTTTTGTTTGCTCGATGCTCGGTCTCGCTTCGGGGAATCGAAATTTTTAAATAAAATTCGAGTGCAAACAACGGAGGGGCGGAAAGTCTTCTTTAGTCTTGTTTGTCGAAGCGTGCAGACGATAAAGTTGTACGTAGGCTTTGTATCGAGTCGCAGCATTATCGGTTGTCACGAACAATCGCATTGTGTACCAGAAGTGATATTTTTCGCTCGCCCTGTCAGGAATTGCTTTCCGTATAAATTTCTTTCCGATCCTGTTATCCGTTATCTTGCCAGAATCTGATGTAGGAGAGGTGGCACAGAAATACGACGTTGTTTTGGCAGTTCGATAAGTTAGTCTCGAATTCGGCGTTGTACCTGAGTCTTCGAAATGAAGATACTGTGAATCGAATATGTACTTGACCCTCGGTAATGCGATGTCGTCGACTGCGTAAAAATAGGTTTACTTTGCGAAAAGATGACTCAAATTGACGAGCCGACGGTAGTCGGCGGTGAAGAACGCTTTTTGGAAAAACTGTATCGTTACATGAGGGAGCAGACTTCGCGCGAGTCTAAAAAAGGCGGCCGAAGCAAAAAAATCAAAGCCGACCTTGTCAGAAGAGTTTCGTTCAAGATTCCCGTCGTCAGAAAGAAGGTAAAAAGTTTCCGTTTTGAAAAATTTTCTAGGTCGTGTGTTTCGTGCCTCGTGCGCTCGTTCATTTGATTAACGAAACTCCGGCACGTTTGCGAGAATCGGTCGGCACAGTGAAATATAAATTTATGGTAAACGAAATTTCAGAACCAACTCGCCCTCACCTATTTCAGCGTGTTTTTTTCCCTTATTTATTTCTCATTCGCGCGAATTCAGTAATTTTTGTTGAACGCGTAATTGGTTTACGGTGCTGCACTCTGTTCGTGTGGTTAATTAATGATGAAAAATTAAATTAAAGCGTAAAGCTTCGTTTGCGGAAGCGACGGGTTATTAGATTTTTGTTATTATGTACGGCGAGTATAAAAAAAAAAGTTATAATGTTTGTTCGACGGGTCTTTCACTTCGGTTATTTGCGCTTTTGTCGCCAATAACTGTTTGTTCGTGGTCTCGTGGACTGTTGCTGTATTTATCATAATCGAGCTTGTTAACATCAACTATATATCATGTAGGCAACTTAAATGCCATTTTTACGACTGAGAAATTCAAAGAAATGGACAAAACGTGTACGTAGAGGTGGAGCATTTATGAGTGGACTCTTGACCAACACGCCGCTGGGGACTTTTCATTGGAAATTAATTACTGCAACTAGGGGTGTCACATATCTAAGAAAAAAAGTATCGATTATTATCGATACCTTCACCTTGCCATGCTGAGTACTGAAACAGAATTGGTAATTCAAAGTCAATCAATCAATCAATAGCCTTTATTTTACGGTATGAGGTACATAATTACAAATAAATGGTACTTTATCAAAAGAAAACAAAGAAGCGATATTGTATAGTAAATTAAAAAGTAAAAGTAACTACAAGTTACTAAAATCTTCCTTTGTTGATTTATGCCTCATACCGAGCCCCCATATCGCGGGCATAGGCCTCCCCCATTTTGCGCCACATGTTTCGATTTTGTGCCACTCCTTGCCAAGGTAAACCCACCCTTCCTATTATTTCCCCTACCCAGCTGGTATTAGGTCTACCCGTTCTCCTTGTATTGTCGTATGGGACCCAAAACGTGGCCCTTCTACACCATCTTTTTTCGTCCATCCTCGCTAGATGTCCTGCGTATTTCATTTTGAGTAATTTGATTGTCCTAATTATTCCTTTACATTTTGTTTTTCCACGAATTATATTGTTTCTAATTTTGTCCGATTTTTTGATCCCTAACATACTTCTTTCCATGCTTCTTTGAGTAGTTACTAAGCGTTTCGTTTGGGCTGCAGTGAGAGACCATGTTTGTGCCCCATACGACATATAGGCATGATACATGCTTCTAGCATTCTTGTTTTGAATAGATGTTCATATTACTTTTGAAAATTGTTTTCAGCGACCAGTACCCTTTCCAAGCTTGCTAATTCTCTTTTCGATCTCTTTACCCATTTATCATGGAATGAGATAATTTGTCCCAGATAGGTATATTCTGTGACCTGATCCAAGATTACACTCTCAGCTACAATTTTAACCTCCTTGGTGTTGCTCATTACCTTTGTTTTTGAAATATTTATCTCTAAGTGCCTCTTGCCAGGTTATAGCCCACCACATTCCTTGTAGTTTCCCTGCCCCACTTATTAATAGGAATTATCGTCCCGAATTAAGTGGTTCAGTATTTGTCCATAATTGACCCTTTCAGTTAAATTCCTAATATTGTTCCAAAGTCATGATAGATTTGGAAGTCCTTGTTCATCTTCATTTAAATTTGTACTGTCCAATTCACACATCTTTTGACCAGAAAATTTTTCCAATTTTATAACATTTTTGTTCACCCCTTGTTCATGCTCTATAAGTAATTTCGTGACTACCGTGTCAAAATGCTTTGCACACTACGAAAATAGGTTAATTCAATTTCAGTTGCTTCTTAATAATAGTGTCGATATGTAGTTTGAAATCATTGCAAGCCAGTCTACTGTGAGCGCTATCCACTGTAATAGTTCGATTTTTATATTTTCATGAATGTAATTACAATTAAGGAAAGGCTAATTGGACCGATAGTTCAGTTGATTTATTTTTTCCCCATTCTTGTGTAATAAAATTATTCTGCCTGCCTTCTTGCTTGGATTTTCAGCCCACCGAGCATTCTTTGTAGTGTTCCCCTGTCCCCACTTATTAATACAATATCGTCCGCGAATCTTAAGTGGTTTAGTTTTTGTCCATTAATTTTGACCCCTTTTTCCTCCCAGTTTAATTTCCTAAATATGTGTTCCAAAAGTGCATTGAATAGATTTGGGGACAGGGGTCACCTTGTTTCACGCCTCGTTCTATTTCAAATGATGGCCCTGCTCTGTCCATATTCACACATGCTTTCGAGCCCATGTAAAATTTTTCCAGAATTTTTATAATATTTTTGTTCACCCCTTGTTCATCCAGCGCCTCCTATAAATAATTTCGATCTACCGTGTCAAAAGCTTTGCAAAAGTCTACGAAAATTAGGTTAATTTCCAATTGGTACGAGTTTGCTTCTTCAATAATTTGGTTTATTGTGTGGATATGGTCAGATGTTGCATATCCTTTGCGAAAGCCAGCTTGCTCGACTGGCTGAGCGCTATCCAGCTGTGAATAGATTCGATTTTTTATTATTTTCATGAATGCTTTACTAATGTTAGAGGAAAGGCTAATTGGCCGATAGTTGTTTGTTTGATTTTTATCACCTTTCTTGTGTAATAAAATTATTTCTGCCTCCTTCCACTGACTTGGGATTGTTCCCTCCTCTAGTATTCTGTTGAATAGAATAGTTAGAGGGCCAATCAGAGCTTCTGAAAATTCCTTCAAGGTACTATTTTGAATTCCATCAGGACCTGGTGCCTTACCAATTTTCAGATTTTTCAGTACTATTTCAACTTCATGATTTAAAATTGCTAAAATTGGTTCGTCTATCTGTCGCTCTTCCTCACTGTCTGTGTTATTATTAATTGATCCCCCTTCTGGGAGGCTATAAAGTTTCTTATAGAAATCCGTGGCAACTTGTATAATTTCCGCCCTATTCGTTACCTTTCTGTCTTTTTTGTTTTTTAGATCAATTGTCAGTTGTTTGCCATAGCAGAGTTCTTTTTTCAATTTTTTGGTGGACCATGAGTTTTCTATGATTTCCTGGACTTTTTTATTCTCAAATTTCCTACAATCGTTTTTAATAGCTTTTTTAGTTGCTTTTTGGATTTCCACCCATTCGATTTTTTGTGTGAAAGACCTATTTTTTACCTTTCTTAACTGTTCTCTCTTTTCTATAAGATTTTTTGTTTCTAGCGAGATTTTATCATTTGTATTTTCTTTGATTTTCATTTTACCAAATTTTTTAAGGGTATTTTCGATGTTACCTACTAGCAGGTTGTATTCCTCCTGCACCCCTAGGTCTTGATTTTCTGTCTTCCATTTTTCTAATTCTTTGCAGAGAGATGTATTCGCATCGCGTTTTTTATATTCAGGTATTATTACTCTATTCATTCGGAATTTTTGTGTATTTGCATAATTAAGTCTTTTGGGCTTTATAGGCAACTGGAGTGAGCATCTGCCTACTCTGTGATCGGAGGAGAATTCAAATTTTGACAATACACTATAATCTTTCACTACCGTTAAGTTGCTAATCAAGCAAAAGTCTATTTCGTTTTTAGATTTTTCATTTGGAGCGATCCAAGTCCATTTTCTTGCTTTTCTTTTTTTGAAGTATGTATTTGTAATTTTCATATTGTTTGTTTGGGCAAATTCTACTAATCTGTCACCTCCTGTGTTTCTTTCACCAAGGCCATGGGTACCTACGCTTGTCTCTCCCACCTTATTTGCTCCTACTTTGGCATTAAAGTCCCCCATAATTATTGTGTAGAATTCCGCCTCATTCTCCAAAGTATTTTGCAATACGAAGTAAAAATGATTTTTTTCCTCGTCTGTGGCAACTGAGGTGGGGGCATAGCATTGGATTATTGACAAGTTGATTTTTTTGCCAATTGACATTTTCAGAACCGCTATTCTATCATTAATCGTTTTTATTTCCTGGATATTAGACCAGCTATTTTTATTAATGAGAAAACCTATCCCTTTTTGCCCCTTTGTTTCGCCGAAAAAGTAGAAATAATTCCCCGATTTTCTTTGTATCAGCCCCTCCCCCTTCCGTCTTGTTTCAGAGAGCCCCAAAATATCCCATTTTACCTTGGCAAGGGCTTCCTCTAGCTCTACGAGTCTATCCTCGTTAGCTAGACCTCTGCAGTTATAATTTAGAATGTTTAAACCGAAAAAATGTTTCCCCATTTTTGTGTAATTTTTTATCGATCCAGGAGTTTTTATTTTCAATTCAAGTGGCGCAAAATTACTTACCCCTTGGGGGGTGTCAGCCTTACTTCCCCGCGATGGCTGTCTTCGTCTTGGGGAAGGTGTTTGGGAGCCCGGTATGTCAGCATCTTGTTTCCTGGGTTGTGACATTTCGCACGAGTGAGGTGTGTTGCTCTCCAGTTTGTAAAACGATGTAGTAGGGTATTTTGGTTCCACGTTTGTCTTGGTGAATTTGGTGGGTCTGTTTCTCTCCTATCACTTTCTTGAGCTTGCGTTGGTGGTTGCTCTGGCTGGATTATCCGGCGACGCCTCCATCCACATCTGGGCTTTCGCGGTGTCTCTTTGGGGTTTCGTTGGTGGGTTTGCAGTACTCTGTGTTGTAATTGATAAGACTATTTTTCCAAATAGCATTGAATGAGTAAACTGGCTTTTTTATTTGACTGAAATGAAGAGTGAGGTAAAAACCGGAGAGTGAGGAAAAAATTTTTTCCTCACGGCTTGCCTACAACACGTGACGAAAACACGAAAAATCGCAGTCGTGAATTATATGCCCTGTAGGAGTGCTACAATCGCTGAACAAACGTGATCTGATAAGACTAGATGTAATCTTTTGATTTTGAGTAGATTTTTGAATTTTAATAGGTAATTTATATATTTGTCACGCAAAATGAATGTTTCTATCGATGTGGACGATATATTTAACTTCATCCGTCAAGAATATCGGTAATCCATTCGTTTTAGCCTTGCAGCTTATGAAAGCTAGTCACATGTTCAATGTAATGATAGAGCAGTAGCAAAGCCTTTGTCCAACACAGCACCTTCCCCAAGATTACGTTTCTCGAGAATTTTGGAATCTCTGACTGCGAATTTATCGCACGCTTTTCCTCAAAACATTTTGCTCACGAATGTAGTTCCTCGGGAAGATGGAGCTCCTAGCATGAATTTCACTATATGTGGATTTCCTTATAACAGGAATGCGTTCTAATGTTACAATTCAAATTTAAGTAAAATATTACAATACCGACTATAATTGATATATTGCAAATTACAGAAATTGAAACATAAAAATTATCGTCTATTACTATCTTGATGCGAATGTGCATGTATGTCAATTCGTGTATTGACTCGCAATTCGCAACTACACTCCTCATTATTATGTTGGATAAAGTTAGGTTCGTCACTCGTGGAAAAGTGAGCCAACACTGCTCGTGCAATTAACGAAACTCGCCTGCGGCTCGTTTTGTTAACTTTGCACTCGCAGGTAAAATTGCTCACTTTACCCACTTGTAACGAAAATAACTATTTTTAAACTCATGCAGCGAAAGTGCGATAATAGTCCAGGGGAATTAGCATTTTTGATGGAATTAATTGCAGCACAGCTGAAACTTGGTACGATTGTTTAGTACCCTCTTCGGAAAAACCCCGTAATTTCCCCCTCCCACCGGTGTGAGCATCACCCCCAAGAGTCCAAAAAGTGTCCCCGGAAACAGTCTTTGGCTTGTATCTAGCTTAAAATTGAGTTATAGGTAAAAATATTCCGTACCAAAATTAAAGAGCGTAAAATTCTCTACAAAAATGATATCCATGTTTTTTTTCTCGTGAATCCCATACCAACCAAGATAATTGGCGTTCAAGATCACACGGGTATGTAAATATGGAGTAACTTACAACGTACGCGGTATACAAACGCCGAACTCGTCACTATGCGAGAAGCGTTGAACGCTGTAATTTTAAATCCCTATACTAGATGGACCAGCTTGTTTTAGAACCCGGATTGAAGACAGACAATAGATATGGAGTCTTGGAGTGACATGACTATTGGCGTTTGGACACTCTTGTAGGTGCACTAGTATAGTGGACGAAAGGATGATCAGGGTATTCTTATCACAAAAACATACAGGTGAAATGAGCTCTAGCATTTTCAGTATTGAAGAGAACTAAAGTGTCAGCCCTTATCATTTCCTTTCAGATGAGCCCAACTTGAGTTCTTTTGCCGAACATTTTTGCCCCTGGTCACCTTTTCGTCCAAATACACCAATCAGCGCGCCGCATTTCATCAGGCCGCTAGAGAGCGACTCTTTAGCATCCAAACGCGAATCGAACAAACACTCATGCGAATTATGAAGAGTGCAGGCGGACTGACTCATCAACGCGGTGGTACCTCTAGCGTTTTGCAGCAGTGGATTCTTAGCGGCTCCTGTCGTATGCTTCATCTTTGTCAAGGTTTGGAAAAGTTCACAAACTGTCAACCAGAAACGAGTGCTCATCATACAGAATTGAGGGAATCACGAGTGCCACATGATAGAAGGGATGTTCAGACTTTTTTTAACTGGCTGAGAGCCCATCATCCTTTCCCATATGTATCGGAATTACAAGAGGGGATGTAGCCGGGTGTACGGAGGATATGGAAGGGCTATACGGCGGGTCTACAAAAGGGATCCATGCAAGGGGAAACAAAGGAATATACAACGGATCTACAAAGTGGATCCGTGCAAGGGGAAACAGAGGGCTATGCGACGAGTCTACAAAGGGCATACATAAAGGGTATACAGAGGGGCTATACGACAGTTTACAAAGGGGATACTTATAGGCATACAGAGGGGCTATATGACGAGTCTACAAAGGGCATACATAAAGGGTATAGTACGGGTGTCTCAACGCCGGTGTATTATAGCTCGGGTAGTGAGAGGGCTACATGTAAATGAAACGCTGTGATTGGCTAACCTGATGGCTCCCCTCGAATAGAGCGTTCTGATTGGCTGCTGGAGGAGAAACATACCGGGTTGAGACAGGGCTAACAGGGGTCGATTTTTAAGGGTCTCGAGTGGGTTTACACGAATTTGAAGTTTTCCACATCAGGATCACGAGCTTATGGTTGCCGTAAAGTGGGTATCTCTTGTAGCCACGCGTTTGTAGAGAAGGTTGTTTAAACGCAGAAATTGTATACACGTAGATTCGCATGAAAATGAATTCTTATAATAATAAAGACAATAAATTGAAATTATATCATGTGACATTCTATGCATCCAGTCATGGGTTTTCCAGAGGCGGAAATAAGAGGGGGCTAGAGGGGATAAGCCCTCTAGGTTTCAAAATTAGCCCCCTAAATTTTATTTTCCAAATTGATCTGAATACAGTAAGATTTTTTTTTTCATTCTTTTTTTACAAAGGAAGTATCAAAGAGAAAAAATCTATTTTTTATGTTTTTTTCAGGGAAGGGCTATGATTTCCGGATTTGTATAAAGTTATTGTAGACGCCGGGGCTTCAGCCCCCCGAAAGTTTTCGCTCTATTTCCGCCCCTGGTGTTTTCGCTATTAGTTCAGCGTTCGTTGTAGGTTACTCCATATTTACATGCTTGTGTGATCTTGAACGCCGATTATCTTGGTTGGCATATGGGATTCACGAGGAAAAAGAACATAGATATCATTTTTGTAATAGTATATTATGCATCATGGGAGAGAAGTGATCGTTTTGCGACGAGTGCGAACGATCATTTCACTCCCGTGGTGCATACGATATTTTATGCCATAAGTACAAAAGTAACATGAACGTTTGTGGCTCAGTTGTGAGGTGTCACAAGAAAAAGGCCTTAGTACTTACGTTAGTGAACACCCTTTTTTTGTAACACGTCCATTCATAAGAGATAAGACACCATTTTTGTTTTTGTTTTCTCCGTTTTCTCTCCTTATTTTGGGTTTTCTCTCCCTGTTTCTTTTTTTCTCTCCCGCTTTGGCGAACTCTGTGGTTCTACCTAGAAAACGGCCCTTCTGCCCCGGAAAACTGTTTCATAATGAGTCATTTCTACGGTACGTATGGCATAAAGAATTTTACGCTCTTTAATTTTGGTAAGGAATATTTTTACCTATAACTCAATTTTAAGCTAGATACAAGCCAAAAACTGTTTCCGGGGGCACTTTTTGGACTCTGAGGGGTGATGCTCACACCGGGGGAGGGGGTGGGGAATCATGGGGCTTTTCCGAAGAGGGTACTAAACCATCGTACCAAGTTTCAGCTGTGCTGCAATTAATTCCATCAAACACCTCTTTTTTAGCTAATTCTACTGGACTATAATTTCAGACAGTGAAATTTACGTTTATTCGCACCGAATTTGGCAACAATGATAACGATGAAACGGCGAAAAGTAAAACAGTGTAGATATGGAATTTGTGACGTGGTTCAGGGAAAGGGAAATTTTATTTGTAAACATTTATAAATGCGGTTCAGTTTCCGGTTCAATATACTCCCCCTGCGAGTCGAATACACTTGGTCTACCTGTCCTGCCACTTCTGGAATGCGTGCTGGAACCCCCCCCCCTCCCCGTCGACATCCGTTTGAAAGTCTTCTCCGCAGTTCCTAAAGCCTGACTCTGTGACTTGAATCAATGTCTTTTCAGGCCCGGCGAGTAGGGGGGGGGGTCACCTGTATGTTCAAGTGAAATTGAAGTGCTTTACTGAATTAGTAAAATTCAAAGTGTGTGCGTATATTTGAAGTGTGGTTGAACGATACAGCAGAATAATACAGGTAACACTGTTGTGTACATTAAGCAAAACATGGAGTGGCACCTACATTTTTCTCGGACGTGTCTTACAAAGTCCTGGAAAAGTTCCGGAATTCCGGAACTGAATTCTCGTAGACACCATTTTCCCTACTGACCGAGGCAATACTCACACAGCGTTGACCTGGAATTCGGTGGACCAGAGCTGAATTCAAAATCAAAAGGAGAGCGTGTAGAAGGCGCATGTATTGAACGATAGTAGAAACAGATCTTCTTTTCTAATTTGCTCTCAATCCGAGCCTTGGTTTCCGCGCTTTCGAGCATTACCTCAGAGACGTTGGGGAGGCTGTTAGGGCTGTCTTAGCTCTCTTCCCTTCTGGCCGAAAAACCGGTCTAGGTCGAAATCTGGCGAGCTGCTACGTGGGCTCAACCCCGGACCTCCGGATTCCGAGACCAATGCGCTATCGACTCGGTCAACCAGACCCCTAGAAACAGATCGTAATGCGAGCGCTAAAAAGTTGAACTGTGACAGAGCTGTAACTAAACTGTGACTGAACTGTAACTGCACTGTACTAATAGCAGAATTAGTACCTTGAGCTGCAAAATATAAACTGAAAATAAAACTAAGGTCCTACCTGTCTGATCGTAGAAAAAAAAAAGGAGAGTGAGTCAATAGAATAAGAAAAAGAGGAAGAATATGGTATTGAAAAGGCAATGCACCGGAGAAATGCTGGAGACAAAAGACGTTTGTTAGACGTTCGCATCGTACTACACCGGAACTAGTTTATACAAAAATATACATTCGAGAGGAGATGATCGTCGTATTTTTATTTCTCCCGGTCTCTTGATTCATAGCACCCCTACTCCATCGAAGGAGCACCCAAAACTTTCTCTCCAGGACAGCAATTACAGGAATTTTCCGCGACGCACAGTGGGTGAAATCGTGATTCTAAGCGGCCAAAACCTAACTACACGGCTTTTTCAGTGTTTCTTGGTTCCAAGTCAAAATTCTACATTAACTTGTACGTGGAACACTTCCTTTCCTTCCAGTAGTCAGTTCCTATATACAGGGCGTCCTCTTGGTCCTTTTCACAAGCAATATACAGGGTGTCACGACTTGAATCGAAAATCTAACAAATTTATATGGAACTTGTTTAAATGGATAATTTCTTTGTACAACTTCACTTCTTGTGATCAATATTACTTGATTTATCGAAAGATTGCCAAAATTTTAGCTCCGAAAAAAAAATAGGTTTGATACGGTCATTTTAGACTAAATAACAAGTTGCATACTTTAAAACCTGAGCAGGAATATAGCGTTGGATGATTCAGTAGAAACCAGCAAACAGGACTGTAATTTACAACATAGCCTAATTATTAGATCAACATCTCAATATAGCTATACAAATTTGAACGATTGTTTCAAAATTAAAACTAAAGCAAAAATTGTGTAGGTAATCACTAAAAAAAAAAAAAATAAATAATAATAATAATAATAATAATAATAATTAGAGATTATTTTTTCACCTTGACTACTTTGAGTAGGCTACCCAATACCCTTAGAAAATACGTTAGTTTCGTTTTATTTTCAAAACAAAGGACGGAACTGGAACTGTTAGGGTTCAATAAACTTCTAATAAAAATCAAAACAAAACCAGAACTACAAATTAAGTTTTGAGGAACTTCACTTATTTACATTTAATCAAAAAGAACGCATAAATCTTCTAATCCAAGGTAAATAGAATCAAACACGAAAGGTGAAATGAACAAATAACAAATACTGAGAACCTAGACCCCTAGTTTTGCCAAATTGATAAGAGGAAACCCAAGTCGTGATATCCGTGATATCACAATACTAGGGACGTACCGTAGAGTTTTTCCTTAGGGGCGGGGGTAAAAACTGTAAGAGCCTCAACTGACTCAACTCAAAATTCCCAAGTATCGAAGCAAGAAAAAACAACAACTTTGTGACGTGTTGGATTTTTCCAACTTTTCAACTCAATTTCCATGTATCAAGCAAAAAAATAAATCGACTTTTTAGATTTTTCCAATTCCGCCTGACTGAAATGGTGAATTTTCCCAACTACTGAGGGAAAATTCCTAGGGAGGAGTTCCTCGCTCCCCATAGGTATGTCTTTGCACAATACACTATGGATACGCGCACAACACCACGGCGCACATCTCCTGCGTGACCCTTTATATTAAAACCCAATTAAAACCCATCTTGGTGCGTAAAAATCGGTTTTTTCTAGAATTTCAATTAAAGTGTCCCGCCCCCTCCTCTTGCCATGGTTCCTTGAATTTTCTCGTGCTCGTCAACCAATCCACTCGAAACTCGCGGCAGATAATTGAGCTATGTTGACACTAACTGTTCAGCTTGGTTTGAACGCAAAAATTACCCCTCGCTGCACGTAAGTGGTTTTTGACACACTTGGGGGTTATAGCATAGATACGTCTTGGGAGCGTTTGATAACTTCTCATAAAATGGGACAAGTCCTTCGTGAGAGAACACGTCTCCTGCATTCCCAAACACCCAATAGGTGAAAATTGATTTTTTGACACACTAGGTGGGTCTTCATATAGAGGGTTTTGCTGCGTTCCACATCGTTCGTCACTATTTCCTCGTTTTCTCTGAAGGTCGCAAACGGTCGCTGCTGAATGATGGCAGGATCATTGGATGAATATTCAAAGAATAAAACTTATTTAGTATATTTTCAGATCGAGTTGGATCACGGTTTTTCCAGTCCATAAAGAGAAGGTATTTGGTAGGGCACAATGGACAGTAATGTTGAACTTAATATTTGTTTTGATGTTAGAAACGTGAAGTTTGTTTTACAAAGAACTCAATCAAATTGAACTGTATTTATCAAGGAATAAAAATGAAAACATAAAAAATTCTGGCTTTAGTATCGTCATTTGAAACTACCCCTCATTTCATCATCTTTTAAAACAGTATACTCAAATTTTGAAATGTTCAAATTGATATCCAGCTCTGCATTCAAATAATATTTTTTGGGAGATGGGTTGTGCTGTTTTTAGGTTATCTGATATTGAAGAATAATTATTTCCACCATTTATGTAAATTTGGCTCGCTTCATTTTATGGAGTTTTGGCCGCCTAAAACCAGAATTTCGCCCAGTGTGCGACGTTTGTTTCGCTCTTGTCTTTCATCAAATTTTCGGTTGAGACTTACCCTAGGACAGCCGCGTTCCCCCGCTGAAGAGTCTGTCCTGCTCTAGGTGTTCGGCTTGCACGGCGGCAGTTTTCGCCGGTCGTAGGGTGATCCATGAGTTCTTGGAAAGTTTTTCTAGATCTACTTACATAAGGTTAACCCTTTGCACTCCGTTCACCCTACTGTTAGTTGTCCATGACTCCTTATTTGCCAAAGCTATTCGTAGCTGGCCTTTATATTTAGAGGTCGTTCCTCTATCGACAGCCCAGAAAACGTTCCCGGTAGCACTAGCCCTGCCCCGGGACCGGACTCTACCAAACGAGAAACATTTTTTGCTGCACATTGATCGACACTTTGTTCCAGTGTTATTCCGTCTACCGTAATTTGCTTGGTAAAATTACACATGTCAAAAAATTAATTATTTGACAATTTTTTGACATTATTTGACGTCAAAAAATTCTCGAATGAAAAAAGTGAAAACCGAGGAAGCTGAGTAATTATTGCTCATGTATTATAGAATGTTAATTATCATTTCGTTTGGAATCATAAATCCCTATTGAATCACTTATTTATCACCAATGTCAAAACGCTTCGAGATGTAGATTATGTGTGTTATCAAACATAGAGATTAGGTAATTACAATGTTGGAGTTGATAAAATACTTAGATACCTATGAGCTGTCAGTTGTGTCTTGCTTGTGATTTCCTAGCACTGATTGCATACTGATAGACTTTTATCGGGCCAAAGCTGCCCTTTGGCCGCCCCATACTCCTTTATTTTTGATTATTCGATACTTCTACAGTTTTCAGAAGTAAATTAATCAACTTGGTGAAGCTTTCAAGAGCTGATACTCACTTCATATGATAACAAAACATTCAATTTTAACGATGAAAACTATCATCTGACGTTTTTTAAGTTATTGACATGAAATGTCAAAAAAATTATTTGACGCATGAAGAAACAACACTGCTTTGTTCCGATGATTTTCAAAAAGGGGAAATTCACTGTACTTTACTATACACCCGAATGTACGTAATATATGGAACCGATACGTCCTGACCGAAAACATGAAATTTTTTCATCAAGAATAACCAGAAACCATTGTAGTTCAGTGCTGCTTGTTTCTTCCTGTCCAGGAAACGTAATTTTCTGCCCTCTGAGCTGAACTTTGATGCTTGTCGTGCAACAACGGAGATTTGTTTTTCGGTTTTGCGTAGGACTCTCGTGTGAAGTGGGTCGTACATGTGCGAGGAGTCGAGTATGGCGCGCGTTCGACAACTGTAGAGAGAAATCTATTGAAGGCTGCAGCGCAAAGAAAAAAAAATTGGAGTCGAGTCAGCGCAACGTCGAGAGCTTATGTGAAACTCTTTTGCAGCCGCGTCCGCTCCGCGAATCCGAGAAAGTAAGAAAAGCTCGAGGCGGGCGTTAATTTTACGCAGTCATGGAATAAAGAGGCGGACGTGACGGAGCGACGGAGAGGGCATCGGCACGAGGGCACGACTTGAGTCGAAAGCCTGGTAGTGCACTTAGTAAAGGAGAACCCGCAACCGCAATCGGCGTAAACAAGCGTGGGAACAAATTGAATGCCTGATTGCCTCTGCACCGACCAACGCTCGAAACGCTCGACGGATATTCCGAGTTCGTATTCGTTCCGTTCCGTTCCATTCTGTTCCGACCCGTTCCTATGGCGTGTTCCGTTCAATTCGCTTTGTTTCGGAACGTGTTTCAGGTATCCACCGCGACCGCGAATCTCCTCTTCCTCTCCCAAGCTCAGCTCGTAAATTTCGCGTTTACCCGCGCAAACAATTTTTACATGAACTCCTACGCATCTCGTGTAAAACAACTTCACCTCTGGGTACCGGTACTTAGCCAAATTTCCCCCGTAAAAGGGTAATTGCGCGCACAATTTGAGAGAAATGAGAAGGCTACGATGATACTCCTTTCTTCCAGCCCTGCTCGTCCAGACCTGTCATCCCTGTAACTGCAGACACCCGCGTGATTTATGACGAACAGATGTCTATGTTGTTAATGAATGCGCGCTTATGAAAATATCACTCTGGTATCTGTTGTTCGAGCGAGAGTTGCTCGCTTCTCAAAAACCACGCAGTTTGAAAGCAGCTGTTTGGGTTCTTTAATTTACGGGAAGAAAAAGAGCTGGCGGATACGAGAAACGTAATCGTTGCGACGCAGTAAGACGTCGCCGGATTCGAACATCCGGTCAATATTTCGTACTTGAATATTTGTCGAGTCGCATACGGTTGCAGTAACGCACCATGTCCACATGACTCGGCCTGAAGAGGCTGCCGTGTGTCTTTGACCATCGCCGTAGTTCAGGAAAGTAGAGAAAAAACGCGCGTTCTATTATAAAAGGGCATAACGATCAATTTAACCCTTAAAGTGCACACACTGTGAATTTCGCAGTTTTTTGAATTTCACAGTCGTAAATGCGAAATTAAAAACAGAAACTGGTTTTTATGCGGGGCGCTTAATACCTTCGTGCGAACCTAGTTCACGAACATACATAACATCCGCCTCGTCTTTTACGTGTACGGCTGGTTGCATGCGCGGATTTATCAGGCATAGTAAGGTGGGTTTGAATTAAATTGCACACACTGTAAAATTCACAGTTTTTCGAATTTCACAGTCATAAATCTGAGATTAAAAACAGAAACTGGTTTTTATGCGGGGCGCTTAATACCTTCGCGCGAACTAATTGTTAACTCATTCGCACCCCCACCTTTGGAGCTTCACGGGGGGGCTGTAAATTTCCCTAATAACAATTTCATGGTAGTACATGTCAAAAATAAGAAATTCTGAGCTTATGAGGTCTTTATTTGTTGTGCTTTATCACGATTCCTATCCTCATAGCTCCAAAGAAGATGAATACGATTAATATATTATGCAAAAATATCTAAGGTGTTGCTGCTATATTATTAAAAAATCACACGAAGACTTTGTATAGACCAGTAGTAACTTCCCCCCAAAAAAACTAAGAAAAATGAATTCTGAGCGCATGTTTTTCGATTCCATCATTTCAGTTCTATAGTATTTTCGATTTACCTGCTTCCTGCATGCTGTCGAGGAAGGCCACACAAAGTCGCAGGTAATTCAGTGATGGCGCAGTTTCTTATCCATGGAAATTATAAATTTAGTTACGTGGCGGAGTAGACGACTTCTACATTTACTCGTCATTTTTAGTTTGCCTCTCTTCTCAACATGGACACAAAACTGCGCGATCTCCTCGTTGATATCGACCTCGACAAGGCAAACGATCATGCCGACGAAGAACCAGATTATCTAGAAAACGAAGATGAGGATGATGACGAAATTCCGGGCACTGAAAACGGATCTATACCGGTGCAATCTCGTTTCATTGGAAAAAATGGCCATAGATGGTCAGCGACACCGAAGTAGCGGCATGGTAGAGCAGCTCCTTTGCAGCAGAAGATTTTTGTACCTAGTTCACGTTCTGCTGCTGAGAAATTAGAAGATCCAGTGGACATTTTTCGTTTGTTCTTCGATGACAACATTCTTGAGGCGATCGTCAAACACACCAACGAAGAGATACGCCGTAACGCCGACGAGAGAGCAAAAAAGAAGCTCAACTCGCAATCTTATCACGGAGAAACTACCATCACTGAGTTGCTCGCGACTTTCGGTCTCCTTTTCCTTGCCGGCGTCCAGAAAGGAGGTAAACTAAACATACAAGAACTGTGGGATGTCAAATACGGACCCACCATCTTTCGCGCCACCATGAGCGAGCAACGATTCGCATACATTATGAACTGCATGCGATATGATGATAAAAGCACCCGATTCGCACGAGTCGCAGAGGACAATTTGGCTCCTATACGTTATGTATGGGATAAATTTGTTGCGAATTGTACACGTTACTACTAGCCTTCCCACAATATGACCGTAGACGAGCAGCTTCTGAGTTTTAGGGGTAATTGCCGGTTTAAGATGTATATGTATTCCATCTAAACCGGATAAATACGGCATGAAAGTTGTGATGCTCAACGATGCCGCCACCAGCTATATGGTAAACGCGATACCATACACTGGCTTGAGTGATAAAGAACGCGAAAAAAGAGAAATCGAAAAACGAGAAAAAAGCCGGACCAGAACATCAACAAGAGAAGCTGCCGGGTCATCTAGAGATGCTGGAAAACGAGGAAAAAGTCAAACACGAGCAGGTGCTCAACCATCGTCGCGAGAAACAGCAGGTTCATCATCGAAAAGAGCCAGACTTGAAAAATCTACTCGAAAACCCGTTCAGTCAGCAGATTATTTTGTTGAAGAACTAACTCGACCATTTCACAACACAAGACGTAGTATCACGACTGACAACTGGTTCAACTCAGTCCCCTTATTTGAACGTATGTTAGTGGATTTTGGACTGTACATGACCGGTACTCTGCGAAAAAATAAAGCAGAGATACCACCGTACTTTCTGCAGAAGAAACCAGAAAATACTACAAATTTTGGGTTTGACGACACGAAAGTATTAGTATCATATGCTCCTAAAAATAACCGTAATGTTATTTTACTATCGACATTAGGACTATTGTATAATTCCGAAATTGATTCGACCACAAAGAAACCAAAAGTGGTTTCTTTTTATAATGCAACAAAAGGGGGGGACTGATACCTTCGATCAATTTTGTAGCACCTAGACCGTATGTAGGAAAACAAACAGTATGTTTGGGATGATGGACCAAGTCGGTGTAAATGCGGCCATTATCTATACCTTAAATTTTAAGAAAAAAATCAATGGGGAATTGGAGCAGGCTGAGAATGAAGTACAGAAAGAAGAAATCAAAAATAGAGGGAAACCACTTATCCGGCGAAAATTTATAAGAGCGTTAGGTCTAGGTTTGGCTAAGCCATTTTTGGGCGAACGACTGAAAAATGTAAAAATTAGGATTTCGATTCGAGAAGCCATCAGAGAAATTATTGGCGATGATAAGTCTGATACTGAGAAGAATACTTCTGCTTCAAGTACGCCTCAGTCTGGTGGAGGCGCCTTATGTCGCATTTGTATACGAGAAAGTAACAGGCAACGTAAAAAAACTGCCAACTGCGATATTTGCGGCCAGGGTTTTTGTAGCGAACATCGCATATATCGATGCACTGATTGTGTAACCAAGAGTCGGGTGAATTAGTAGAATGTACTCAATCTGAACTGTTTATTCTACATACGTATTAAGTCTCGTGTGTGTAGTAGAATAAGCAATAAAATTTGTCCACAAATTTCTTGACACCGATATGATGGTTAAAAATTAAAAATGTCACGCATTCCCTTATACCGGGTGACTGTACAAAAATGCAACCGGAAAAATGCCTACCCAAAATTACTGTTCAGACTTCACTATGCCCCTAAACAATCTTCATCATTGGGCATCATTTTTTCGAACGGAAGCGCATACCGAGTCGATACGTTTATTTAAAGAAATAAAAATGAAAAAGCAATTGCAATAGGGTGTTTGCTTGCAGCGCTCCGCGCGGCAAACACCCTAAAAACTCAGAGAGCAAGATCATTATGTTACTACCTGAGAATAAAAAACTTGTTAGTAACCTGAAGTTTATTAGCAAATGCTAGAAGCCTTCTGGATTAAAAAAGTATACCTTTGGTTTCCAAGAAATTTCTTATTCTCAGGTAGTACAACATCATGATCTTTGCTCCGTGTTTTTCTTATGGGAGTCGAAGTAACCATCACCATTCGCTTATCAGTTGGGTTTAGTTCAGGTGTTGTTGTTGTTGTTATTATTGTTGTTTGCCCAGTTCGAATAGTAAGCATGGCTCTGTGGTCTGGAGAACTTCTAAAAATGTGTTGTGGCGACTCAGCGCGCATTTCGAAAACAGTTTAAACTGAAAAGACACGATCTCGTTTCCTCTCCAAAGGCAGTCCTGTCGCGCCTATTCTCCCCTTGAGTCGAACATTCTCCGTCTGTCGCTTGATCGTCTTTGGAGAGGGAACAAGATCGTGTTTTTTCAGTATCTGTTTTCGAAATGCGCGCTGAGTGCTGAGTCGCCTCAACACTGTTTTTTAGAATAAACATTTCTACACCGAAACCACAATGTTCTCCAAGCCACAGAGCCATGCTTACTAAATAACTAAATGTCATACATTGCAGAATATTTTCATGGGGAAAAATTGCCTACGTATCAGTGTTGCCACATGGTAAACGTTTAAAAACAGGTCAACCATTTTGGCACACCCTTTATATTGCAAATTTGTAATATGTACTTCTAATTTTGAAATTTTAGAAAAATGTACACATTTTTGCCCATGTTATTCGGACCGGGCAGTTCAGAGCAGCCAGATAGGAAACGCTTGCTGATAAAAACGAAGTAGTGATCTGGAGAAGCTTATTTACATTGGTTTATGTGGGAAGATGATTTTCTCCTAGTTTTATCAAGAACGCATAGAATACCCTTTGGCATGCCGAAATATTGAAAATTCAGACATAATTACTACAAATAAAACGCTTTTTCGACTAAAAAAACTCTTGAAAATAACAAAATGCATAAAGCCGGCTACACACATGCGACATTCGCCGAATGACGAACGTTCGGCATACTTCTCGAACGTTCGCAATATCACAAATGCACCTCTACACACTATGCGTGAATTCGGCAAACGTCGAATATTTTGGGATTGTTTCCTTTGACTCGCGTCAGTTTACCGACAACGGATGGAAAATGTTCGGCATTCGGCGAACGTGCCTCTCACACTCGCCAAATGCCAAATATTGCCATACACACCACTAGATGTTCGGCATATGACGAACGTTCGTGATTCGAAGTTCGGCGAATGCCGCATGTGTGTAGCCGGCTTAAGAAATGCAGGCGATGATAAGCTCCGGATCACTACTTCGTTGTTATCAGTTTTACATGGCACTACTGCGTGCCCAGTTCGAATGGCCCCTTTTCAGAATTTGTGTAAAAGTTTTCTCTTGGGTTCTAACCTGGTAGTAGAAAAACTGAAAGTCAGTTCACTTGTATCTACCATATGAAAGCATCGGAGGTCTAATAATTTTCTAAATTGAAATTTATAATTTTGGAAAAATTTCTACTAAGTCTCCTATGCAATGACCTATCAGTGTGGAAATTTTATGCATTTTATCTTGTTAGTGGGAAATTTTGAAGTTAGTTCACCTGCATCTAGCAAAAGAGTTCATAGAAGAGTCAATTATTTTCTACCTTTAACCTTGAAATTAAAAAAAAAATCTCATTTTTGCTCATAATGGCCTCTGTACAGAATGCGTGGAAATTTTTTCTGGGATTCTATCCTGTGAATAAGAAATTTTAAGGTCAGTTCATCTGCATAAATACCGTATGAGAACACTGGAAGAGCAATAACTTCCTACCTTGAACTTTGAAATTTCGGAATAATTTTCTTATTATTGCCCATGTGATAGCCTTCTCTCAAAATTTGTGTGAAAATTTTCTCCAGGATTCTATCCTGCGTGTAGGGAAAGTGGATGACAATTCTCCTGCACACATGCAAAAAGTTCATTTGGAAAGCGGTTATTCCCCACCCTGAATCTTGAAGTTTCACGTTCACATAGCTACCCATTTTATAGGCTCGTCTCAGAATTTATGTGAGAAATTATTTCACGTTTCTATTTTGTTAGTAGGAAAAGCACAAGTATGTTAGTTTACCTACTTTTAGCAGTGGCGTAGCCAGGACTTTCCCAAATGGGGGGGGGGGGGCGAAGTAAGATTTTCATGGGAGAAAAAGTCGAGGAATTTGTTTAAAAATTGCCGATATTAGAGGACTATTTTATGAAAAATGAAGGTAAGATTACCGCTCGAGCAAAAATTTTTCGAAAAAACGTGTTTTAAAGGCGAAAAATTGCTCATTTTTGCATATTTTACATTAGATTTCAGGTGCCTGGGGGTCATTCGCCCCCTTCGCCCACCTTGGCTATGCCACTGACTTCTAGTATATGAAAACATCGTAGGAGCAATAATTGACTACACTGAAAATGAAAATTTTACATTGTGGGCCCATTTTAGGTCCAGCTTTTAAAGTTTATGCAAGAATTTCCTCTTGCAGAGCGTGAAGTCACGTCACCTGCATTTACTACAGTAGTGCAATGGAGAAGAAATTATTTTCTAATTGGAACTTTGGAAATTTGAAAAAAAAATTTACATCGCTATCCGTGTTGTAAGTGGCCCTCTCCTGTAATTTGTTGGAAATTTTTCTCTAGGAATTTAACCTGTTAGTAGAAAGTTGGAAGTAAGTTCACCAGCATCTGCCACGAGAATGCATTGGAGGAGTAATACATTTCAACAAAGTTCGTACTTGGAAATTTCACAAACATTTTCCCATTTATGGGCAAAATACGATCTGATGTACAACTGGATTAGAAAATTTTTCTTGGTTTTCCAAAAACATTATATTATGTCCTGAATTGCCCATTGGAACACGAATTCTCCAGTTAAAGTTGTAACAACTGAACAGTCTGCCATTTCCTACCACAAATCTTCCGAATTGGTTCTTTTTTTCAGTATAATGATAATGAATAAGAAACATTCAAAAAATAATTTCTAATGGAAAATTTTGTCGATTTTCTGAATTGAAAAAATTGTTATTTTTGATAAATTTTGTTACGTTTTTTATCACATTCTCATCAAAATTCCTTCAACAATTTTCAAGATCTATATACAGTATAAATATTGCGTACACTGTAGTAAACACATTTTTACGAATGAAATTAAAAAAAAATAAAACACTAACATTTTCGTTTCCATGGGGTCGGGTCACCTGTCCCCTTAACGAAAGACTTGACGAGAAATGTTCTGGAAAAATTCCATGTAAGGGTACATGAGGACTTCATAATAGAGTTTTTGGGGTCTACCGTTAAACTAATATCTTCTATGTCCCATACCGGAATTTTCCCAAAGAATTTTTTTTTTTTTTAACTGATTGTAAAATGTTTAAGAGGAAAATGTCGTGCTGTTTTATAAGAAAACCTATGCTAAATTTCAAATTCGTTGTGTCTTGGAAATTTTTTTCAGTTATATTTTGGTAACTGCAAATCCACGAGAATTTATTGCTCCCCTTCCTATATCCACGTACATGTTTTGTGTTTTTCCTCTTTTGGATTAAATTCTAATTTAAAAAAAAAAAAAAAAAAAAAAGTAAAAATTTTTAAAACAGTTTTCATCAAAATAAGTTCCATAAGAATTCTACAGATACGATTTCAATAATTATTTTTTTCAGCGGTTATCTTTACTGTCTTCTTTTATCACTAAAATGTTTTACCAGTTTGTCTATTTGCAGTGATGAGAACAATGTCTATTAGTTTGTACATATGATGTTTTCAAATATCCATTCCTTCACCCCTTCAATACTAAGAACAGGCAAACATATCTAGGCAGTGTCAGTATGAGTTGCTTACTTACTAGGTCGAAGAGGAATCACGCACTTGAAGCAGTCTATTTTTTACCCAGATACGAGTTGCCCCCTTCGTATATTTTGTGATTTCAGAAACATTTTAGTTGACGCGTTTTGACACCAAAAGGAATACATTTCGCTCTTAAGAGTGCAATGAGTGCAGCTGTTTGATTTGTTTTTTTCGTCATAATAATTAATAAACTATAAATAGTAAAAGGATATAGATATTATGTTGCAACTTCTTAATAATGACCCGTGAAAAATATTAGTTTCAAAATGCCCGAGGGTTGACGCGGCCGAACATGAATTTCATTTCAAACATTCACGACGAAAATTTCAAGGGTGCGTTTAACGAGGGGAGGGAAGGAAAAAATCAATTGTAATTCGGCGATTCGACTGCACAAGTAAGCTGCCACTTGAAGGGTCATACGCGAAATATTTTTCAATGTATAGTACCATACGCTCGAAAGAGCCATAAATTTCGAGTAACGATTCCGGTAATTTAATTTGTAACCATCCAAGGGGGAAAATACTGATGCGACTACAGAGGGACGAGACAACAAATATTGCATTATCTTTTAAGAGACATTCGTCTTCGTTGACGCTGGTCTCACGATGCACATGCAAGCAAAGAGGCGGTCCACTTAACACACGGATGGCTTTGACTAACATTATGCGGTCCATATCTGTACTGCGCTTACACCTTACAGAAAACATTTGGACAATATGACTGACTGGTAGCAGGTCAGAGACAGTGTCGGACTAATCCTGTCAAGGAAAAAACGCAAAAAAAAAAAGTCATCAGATTTTTGAACTGTCTCCCTTTCCTGATTTTCTCCGGCACCTCTGGCATCTGGATCCTTTACTTGCGAAGTGTAACTTGGAAAACTGACTTTCTTCATTTCTGCAATCAGCTTCTCCTGACTAAATTTATTACTGCGTGGAGCAGGCGAGACGACTCGATTTGCCCGAGTTCCTCGTTAAGTGAGGACTGTGTATCATTAGTATCACTTTCGGACGAACTAATAACAACGACGGAAAGATTGTTATGATAGTAACTAGGTGTTGTTTCTTCCAAGCTTGTATTGTCGAAACTTCTCTGTCATAATCTTGTACTAGCTACCATCACTCCATTGTACTGCGATAATGATGCGTAATGCATGTTTGAATTTTGAACGGAAGGCAAACTGATAACAGTCTTACAATATTAAAATACCTATTGTTTTCGCCGACCGTTTTCAGTGACCTTTCCCTCAGGTACTCTACATGTCAAGCCATTTCCCACCTTACGTCCTGGAATCTCCAAGTGAGAGTGCAATCATATTAAAATTGAATTCAGTAACCCTACAAACCTGTAAATGACATTATTCTCGTGTTAATAGCATGTTTGAGCCTCACATACTTCCCTCTGATCCTAAGATGTCGCAATTTAGTTCTGGATGAAACCAATGCGAAAATAGAATTCACTAAACCTGGAAACCTGTAAAACGATATGATATTGCATTTATTGGTGAATTTTACACCCCTCCCCCATCCTGTTCGAGTCTCCTAGATGTGATAGTTTTCAAGGTAGGGTTATACTGGTATTGAAATCGGATTGGCAACAATAATAACCTGTGAAACGTCATCTGCGTTGCAGTTCATGAAAAATTTGAGCCCCTGTCCCCTCACAGGTGCTACTGACATCGTTGTCAGAAATGAGTTCAGTGACCCTTAACACCTCGGAAGAGTATCCATATTGAATTTTATCGAAATTTTAAGCCCCTATTCCCTCCCAGGTGCTACAATTTGGAATTTACACCCAACCTGCCATCGAAATCGAACAGCCGATATCTCGATTCGGTGATTTGAGCCAATAAAAGGTGTAAAAAATTGATGGTAATAAAAAAGTCATTTATGATACTAAAAAACACAGGAAAACACAAATTTCGAAGTATGGTATCTGGGAGAAGGACGGGGAATTCCAGGTATCGATAAATAAGGATGTATACATATAAACGGGTACGGGAGGGATTCGTATTCCTTCGGTTTTCTGAAGTCAGTGAGATCACGAAAATGTCAAAAATCCTGTTTTCTCTTATTTTAATCGTTGCAGTATATGAGTTTATGTTTAACCCCTTTCACATTTTGGGGAGTTTAAAGAAAGGGAAAAAAAAAAAACGAAACAGAAAAAAAAGGAAAGAGTCCGACCGTTGCACAGAAGGACATGTTTACATGGGTATATGTCGTTCAGCCGACTGCATTGACGCGCATACCGCAATGTTGCCACAAGTGAAAATTGAATTCTACTCTCGGTTGTCCCAAATTCTGCTAGATCTTGTTCGATTTCAAAGAAATTCTGAGTCCGTTCAAAATGAGTTTTCCAACGAGAACTGAGATGCTAAAATGAAATTTTCGCTGCTCAAAATGAAAAATTCCGCTGGATCTAGTAGTAAAAATGCAGTTCTGGCAACACTGACATACCCACATTCCAATGTCTTCTCTAGTCGTCCATTCTCGGCGTCGCTCGACATTCTCTGTGTCGGCCGGTCGAAACGTGATGGAACGAATGACCGCCTAAAGTCGATTCCAAATTAAGTACGCCCAAATTTCCAAGGGGCAAGATAGGTGGCTTCACACTGAGAGTTCAATGATGCGTACTTTATTTTAGTGTCCATCAATCACAGTATGTTTACATTCTTATCGTAAAATCTGATGTTCGTGTTTCGAGTTTTAATACTATCGGGATTTGGAATTTTTAAATCGAAATGTCTCCGCCAATTGCAAATCCGTCTCCTGTAATCTTCGTTTCAGTGCGAACGCACTCCCCGTCTCGTTGCACTTCACCTCCGGTACATCTAACGATTTAGTGATAATTCGTGTATTGCGGATAGTGGCGGGTGTACTTAATTTGGAATCGACTTTAAAGAGGAATACGCAACTACATCACGATGGTAACAGTTCTCTGCGGACCGTTTTCTGTGAAATTTTTCTCTTTTGTATGCTGAGCCATTAGACATATCATGTCAATAATTGCAAGAGACCATTGTTGTGTAAAATTTAGTGTAGATTAATTTTGCCGTTTACAGTTCATACAATTGTGATTGAAAAGTTATTGAAGGAAAACCGACTAAGGAGACACTTATGAGTTATGACCTTCTTGTGCAGGTATTTACCGACCAGTTTTTCCTGGGGGGGAGGGGGGAAGAACTGTGAAAGTTCCAACTGGCTCAACTCAAAATTCTCAAGTATCAAAGCAAAAGAAGAAGAACCCATGGGCGGATCTGGGATTACATCGGAGGGGGAGTGGGTTCTGGATAGAGTCATTTTTTTTGTTTTTTGGTCTTCGAAGAGGGGAGGCTGACCCCTCCCCCTCTCCCCCGTAAATCCGCACCTGGAAAAACCGTTTGATGATTTGTTAAAAATTTAGGCTTGTTGGATTTTTCCAACTCCACCTGACTGAAGTGGTAAATAAATTAATAAATTTTTCCAACTGCTGAATGAAAAATTCCCACAGCCCCCCTATCGGTACGTCCCTCTCCTTGGGGGCTCGACGTGGGGTTCGAGATTGACCACATTTTTTTGAATATTCCTCACTTAACGACAAATGTGCCAAATGACACCGTTGCACAGCATCCGAATTACTGGGAAAGGCACAAACGTGTATAGTCTTCAGATTTTGGACTTCGGACAGCAGATTACTGACAGAATGCGAAGAAGTACATTATGATTTTCGTTAACTCGCTTCTCAACGAACACCGACCACAAATCAGTCACAGCAAATTCTCATTTGCAACCTTCGTATTGAGAACTTAGCAGCGTCTATTGTACTTTCGTCATTACGGCGGTAAAATAAAGGAAAATAATAAATGAACGAACTTGAATCTCGGATTACACGAAACAAAAGTGAGAAAGAAAAAAAAACTGATATAAACAATGAGTGCACGGTTTGAAGGTAATTATCGTTCGGTACCGTGAAACAGAATGACGCGGCGATGTGACGAGGGGGGAGGAGGGGGAGGAAAAGCGTGTGCGCTAGGGTGTTTCGTCGAATTCGCGTAGAGCATATAACGAATTCGGTTAAGGTCGTTCAGTCGGAAAAATGCATTTTTCCTCTACTCGAGAGATTCCTTCGATACGACTTTTTTATCTCCGGAAAACGTTTACGAGACGAATGGAGGAAACATCTTTATCCGCGATAGAGCTACAGCCGTTCGAAAAATTTGCTCGATACCATCGTCTGAGTTCAGTTTTTCAATGGATACGCTCGCGGATTGTTCGAAAACGTCGATTGTTGACATTTATTCCATCGGCCGCTGTTCGTTTGCTTTTGGCCTACAGTCGTACATCGTGCTTGCGACATAATGTACTAATTCGATGACAGTACGATATTTGTTGGTTCTCGTATTGTACATAATATGTTCTCCGTGCCGATTGATTTCGAAGGTCTGATTTCGGTAATGAACTAATTTTACTAGCTTCGCAGTCCCGTCATCCTGTTATGTGCGTAACTGAATCCTCGAAGTGGTTTGATTTCGTTCATGGACCATTTGGTCGCGTCGCCCAGCTCTGCCTGGTCGGCAAGGGCGATTAAGACCACACCCCTCAGTCACCCAGGTAAGCACAGAAAGTGATCCCTCTTCTGAGAAACGAGTAACAGAAAAACAAATAATTTCTACAAACTCAAATTTTAAACGGGATACTAGAATTAGCAAAAACAAAACTAATACAAAATAGACAACTAGCATTAGCAACAACCAAAACACCAACAATAACAGCTACAACAACCTAGACAACAAAACAATAAAAATAGGAACATTCAACGTCAGACCAATTCAGACTAATGATAATCTTTTGGAACTAGCGACGGCATTCAATAATTCTAAACTATAAATTTTGGGGATATCCGAAGTGAGACGCCCAAATAAAAGGTTACTAGTAACCAAAAAAGGCAATATCTTGTTCCACTCAGATAGTAACAACGGTCTGATATTGAAATCGAATTGGGAACAATGATAACTTACGAAACGACATCTGTGTTGTAGTTCATGAGAAATTTGACCCCTGTCCCCTCCCAGGTGCCACAGACATCGTTGCCAGAAATGAGCTCAGCGACCCTTAAAACCTCTGTAGAGTATCCATATTGAATTTCATCGAAATTTTAAGCCCCTATTACCTCCCAGGTGCTACAATTTAAAATTTACACCCAACCCACGATCAAAGTCGAATTCTGTGCCTCGAAACCTCCGCAGCCGATATCCCAATCCGGTGATCCGAGCCAATAAAAAGTGTAAAAAATTGAAGGTAATAAAAAAAGTAATTTATGATGCTAAAAAACAGAGAAAAACAAATTTCGAAGTGTAGTATCTGGGAAGAGGGACGGGGGAGTTCCAGCTATCGATAAATAAGGATATATAGAAACGGGTATGGGAGAGATTCGTATTCTTTCTGTTTTCTGAAGTCAGTGAGATCACGAAAATGTCAAAAATGCTGTTTTCTCTTATTTTAAATCGTTGCAGTATATGAGTTTATGTTTGACCCCTTCCACATTTTGGGGAGTTTAAAGAAAAAAAACAAGCGACCTCGTGGATCGCGAGGTAGTAACAGGGTGTTTGCCATTGGGAATATGCAAATTGTAGAAGCGCTAGTGTAGAATAGGTATTTTTTGATAAGCGAATGATGCTCTAAAGGCTCTGAATCTGAAGTCTTCTTTTCGTCCCCCCCCCTGGACCCCGGAACATAAAAGCTCAGGACGCTACACACACATCATGGAAGTTCAAGGCTTCGAACTGTGAAGCTGCAAACTGCAATCACCCGGCAGACTTTGATCAACACAGAACATACTAGAAAACCAGAATACATTTCAATTTTCCGTTTAATTCATTCCAAGTGGCAAGCAGAAATCAAACACTCTACATTTACAAGACAAAAAATAAATTCAAAGGACATACCTAAATCCAAGGAATTTAAAAAGTCAGGAGTTCCAACGAATATGAACTGTCAACTGCTGATAACAATTCAGATGGACAGGAATTTTGTTTCGATTCAAATAAACGAGGAATCTTACTTCCATTCAAATAAAGTTGTGTTCTCACTTCAGAAAACGCACATTAATGTGTTCTCACTCCTCATTAGTCATTACAATGTTTATAAGACGAAAAGACATTAGCTCTATGCTCCACTCCTGTGAATTCGTGAACTGTTAATGCGAGAAAAATAATCTGTCATTTCAAAAACAAAATGTGATCTGCCAATTATTTATTCACGTTTTTCATCAATTCCGTTACACGATTATAATAGAAGTTCAAAATCGTGGTTGAAGGCATGTTGATGGTTTTGGATGATTCCTTGATCCTGACCGATAATGAAAGAGGAAAGTAAATAGTCAAACGAGAAACGAAATATTCGTGAAAGACCTCTGAAACAGAATACCAAAATTACCGATTACTTAATACTGCTAACATATTTATGAGACATAACTCACATCGCATTATTCCTCGGAAAATTTCCAGATAAGAGTACCACAGAATGTTGCTTGTACTTGGTTCGATTCAAATACATTATACACGCTAATTCAACTGAGAACCCATTTCATACAAACAAGCAATACACTTACCTCTTCTAAATCCAGTTAATGTCTTCACTTTCTTTGAGGAAATAGTTCCTTTGTAGAACAGAGTCGCACAATTATACTGTTATGAGTAAAATACAAATCGAACCACACACCTCCGCCTTAAGACCGATCTAACGATCTAAACGCAACTGAGCTAAAACTGAACTATGAGCTGTAAACAATTCACTCGTATTTAAAGAAAAATGAAAAAGCAATTGCAATAGGGTGTTTGCTTGCAGCGCTCCGCGCGGCAAACACCCTAAAAAGGAAAGAGTCCGACCGTTGCACAGAAGGACATGCTTACATGGGTATATGTCGTTCAGCCGACTGCATTGACGCACATACCGTAATGTTGCCACAAGTGAAAATTGAATTCTACTCCCGGTTGTCCCAAATTCTGCTAGATCTTGTTCGATTTCAAAGAAATTCTGAGTCCGTTCAAAATGAGTTTTCCAACGAGAACTGAGATGCTAAAATGAAATTTTCGCTGCTCAAAATGAAAAGTTCCGCTAGATCTAGCAGCAAAAAATGCAGTTCTGGCAACACTGACATACCCACATTCGAATGCCTTCTCTAATCGTCCATTCTCGGCGTCGCTCGGGCCTTCTCTGTGTCGGCCGTTCGAAACGCGATGGAACGAATGACCGCCTAAAGAGGAATACGCAACTGCATCACGATGGTAATGTTTTTCTACGGAATTTTTCACGTGCCGAGCCATTAGACGTATCCATGTCAAAATTATATGTCCACCATAGTTGACATGCGACTAAATAGAATATCTACATGAGTAACATGCGATTTGGTTACATAAATATACATGCGATTAAATCTTGGACGCGATCAACGTAGTATTAAGGTAGAAGAGATATTGGGGCAAAACTGAAACGAAAGCACTTATGACCTCCCGGAATGGGGCAGTGCAGCCCTCGATGGTGGCCACAACTTAAGAAATATTTCTTTGGATCTGAACTACAGATATGCTAAGTGGCACTTCTTCAACCCCAGGTTTCGCTGCTGGATCCTGAACTACATACCAAATCTCACGCTTTTATGAGAATTTCATCGATCAGCCATATTGCTGAGTAACAGGGTTCTCAAATATTGCGATGGCATGATTTCCTTTATTGGTTTCTTTAGTCGAGTACTGATACGATTGTTTGATCGGTGAAGTGCTTTGATGTTTACTTTGAAATTTATGTAGAATGTATATGTATGCTGTTTTATAGGTCTATAAAGTCGAGTGAAGCACTTAATAAAGCCAAAGTTTTCCACTAGACTGTTTACCGCAATCGAGCCTTCGCTCGCGGAAAATATTCCGATTTCTTCATCGAGCTTATCCCGATTTTGCCTCGTAAAATAACCGACCACTGGCTCCGTTCATTAACTTCACTGTCCGATGAACATCTCCTTAAAATTGAATTAAACGCGCCAAATTGTACATTTCTTCTCCGCGTCATCCACGATTAAGGTTACTAGTCCTTAATGTTACGCCATCGATGTGTATAACTAATTCGTTTGATTTCCGCGTCGCCAATTCTGTATACGAGTATACACGATGGCTAAATATGGTTTTCTGTCCGTTTTCAGGCCCCCGAAAATGAGCTTCAAAAAGGCAACGGGGAGAGGAAGATGTCGGAACACGAGTTACGTGTGCAGAGGTCGCTGCAGAAGCTGAACGTGCCCGACTGGTACAAGAACTCGTCGGTGCCGAGTCAAGGATTCCTGCTCAAGAGACACAGCGATGCCGGACAGAACGTGCAAACGCAACACCGTTGGAATACAAATACGCTTCCATCGAAAACGACTTCGCTGTCCAGCCTCGGCTCAAATCTGTCGACCGCGCCCAGAAGTCCGACGTGTAAGTTTTGCCTAAATCTAAATAGCCGTGACCAGAAAAAAGACAATCGAATGTTCGAACCACGATGCCGATGATGATGATGAGACGGCGGCGAGTTGAGCCGCTTTGTGCGTGCTGCATTTGTCACGCTCAAAACGGACTCACCTGGTCGTTCTATTCGCCACTGTCCCTAATTACGAACATTACCGAGTATACAGGGCGTCAGGTATTTCCTCCTTTCGAATACCGTAACTGAGTGTCGGATCAATGCTTAGCAGAAGAGGTTCTTCCTTTGGTAAGATCTGACTTGTCGTGATAACCAACTAAATCCAAAATTAAGGTGCTTCAGCGCTGCGCTGCGGCGAACACCCTACAAATCCTCATTTCATCAATTTTAACAATTTACCATTAACTTATTTATATCTTGGAAATCAAACCTTACGTATTATGTACTTATAAACTGGTCCATTGAAGTGGTCCACTTTCTTAGAAAAGTGAATATAAAATATGAGAATGTACAAACTGGACCATTCAAAGGGTGGACTGTGTTAGAAAAAAATATACATACAAACTGGATCATTGCAGGGGTCCACTTAGAAAAAACGAATATGAAATTGGAGAGTATACAAACAGGACCATTTAAAGGGTCGACTTTGTTAGAGGAAATATACAAACAAATTGAACCATTGTGGGCATTAAATTTGTTACAAAATATGAAGATGGATTTGAAGAATATACAGACTGGACATTGTAAAGGTCGACTTTGTTAGAGGAAATATACATACAAACTGGTCCATATCAGTGGTCAACATTGTGAGAAAAAATGAATGTGGAATATGAGAATATACAAACTGGACAATCCAAAGGGTCAATTTTGGTGGAAATAATATACACGCAAACAGGACCATTTAAAGGGTCGACTTTGTTAGAGGAAATATACAAACAAATCGGACCATCTTAGGCGTCAAATTTGTTATGAAAAATGAAGATGGAATTAGAGAATATACAGACTGGACATTCTGATACATACAAACTGGTCCATATCAGTAGTCTACATTGTAAGAAAAAATGAATGTGGAATATGAGAATATAGAAACTGGACCATCCAAAGGGTCAACTTTGGTAGAAACAATACCGGGTGTTCCACAAAAGTTACCCCCCCCCCATTTTTTCCCCGAACCGATCGGCGAATCTTTGCCGGACGAATTGCTATCTTCCTGCGGTAAGGTCTAGTTTCTCTAGTGCTTGAAAAATATTCTCCCTCATTTATGGGGGATGTAACGTGCCAACAACTTCGGAAACTGAAATGGAAAGGTAGGCCTTTATGCACATCGCTGAAAAGGACATATCCTGCAAAATATGAATCCGTGAAAAAAATTCTAAATTCATCAGTTTTGGGGGGCAAGGCGCCTAAAGATGACCAAAATCCATCAAAAATCATAACGTGTCATGACCTAGCAAACAAACGATTGAAAGAGGGGTTTTCGAGGTCTCTGATTCCGAATACACGATTGCCGGTTTAGGGCTTTAAAATACAAATTTTCAACCTAAATTTGGTTCCCATTCTCAAACGTTTGACTTTCTGAATGCAGATTATTAAAGTGGCTTCACGCACATCGTTGAATAGGGAACTTCCTCCAGAGTATGAATCCGAGGAAAAAATTTCAAAATTCATCAAATTTGGGGGTAAGGGGCCTAGAGATGATCAAAATCCGTCCAAAATTGAAGTATCATGAGCATGACCTAGCAAACAGACTATCGACAAGGAGGTTTTCGAGGTCGCTGATTCCGAATGTCACACGGAGAAATCTCCGCTGTTTTCTAAGGAATTTCACCGGAATTTTGTTGGGAAAAAATTCCAAGAATTTCCAAAGAATTTTTTTGGAAATGTCGGGGAAAATATTAGATGATTTTTAAGGAATTTCATCGGAAATTGTTGGAAAAAATTCCGATAACGTCCGAAGAATCTCATCGGAAATCTTTAGAAAAAATTTCCAATGATTTCCAAGAAATTTCATCAAAATTCTCTAAGAAAATTTTTTGATAATCTTTGAAGTATTTCTGGGATATACTTGGGAAAAATCTCTGATAATTTTTAAAGAATTTCATTGGAACTCGGGAAGAATCTCCGATAAATTTTAAGGAACTTTATCGGAAATTGTTGAAAAAAGTTCCAATAATTTCTTAAGAATTTCTTCGGAAACGTTGGAAAAAATCCCCAATAAATTTTAAGGAATTTTATGGGAACTCGGGAAAAATCTCCGATAAATTTTAAGGAATTTTATCGGAAATTGTTGGAAACTAATTCCGATAATTTCCGAAGAATCTCATCGGAAATCTTTAGGAAAAATGTCCAATGATTTCCAAAAAAATTTCATTAAACTCTTTGGAAATATTCTCCGATAATTTTTGAATTATAAAACCATTGGAGTATTCCCCCGAATATTTCCTATTGTGGAACACCCGGTATTATTTCTACCAAAGTTGACCCTTTGGATGGTCCAGTTTCTACAGGGTTAGTCAGTTTAAAACGCAGCATAGGAAAATCCCGTTCGCTGCGTGTTAATGTGACTAGACCGACGCGGTGCGTACACTCGTATTATGATAAGCCAGTGCAACGACGGAACTGCTTAGTCAGTTCAAAACGCAGCATGAAAAATCTTGTTTACAAATAAGCGTACTCGGTGCGTCTCTTATTTTTTTAAAACAATGAATTAGTGAAGGGTGCTCGGTGCGTTTCTTATTCAATAATCATCGGGGAAATCTTCAATTATTTTCGAAGAATTTCATCGAAAATCTTTGGGAAAATTTTCCAATGATTTTTGAGGAATTTCACTGGAAATTTTCGGAAACAAATTCCGGTAATTTTCGATACAACTAACCTCCAGGAAAAATATTCTCCGAAGAGATTCATCGAAAATCTTCAGGAATAATTTTCGATGATCTTTAAGGAATTTCATGAGAAATTTTTTGGAAAAAAATTCCAATAATGTCCGAAGAATCTCACTGGAAATCGGTAGTAGAGAAATTCGGGAAAAATCCCGGATGATTTTTAAAGGAAGTTCATCGGAGATGGAAAGAAAATCTGAAAATTTCCAAGAATTTTATCGGAAATCTTTTGAGAAAATCTTCAATATTTTCCAAAAAAAAACTACTTCTGGAAAATCTCCCAATTACTTTGGAAGTATTTCAAAAGAAATAATTCGCGGGGGGGGGGGGACTCCGTCAGTTCTTGAACAATTCAATAAAAAATCTCCCGCAGAATTTTTTCGGAAATCTTTTGAGAAAATTTCCAATATTTCCCAACAAGAAATTACTTCGGGAAAATTTTCCGACAACTTTGGAAGTATTTCATAGGAAATATTGGGGGAGGGGGAACTCCGTCAGTTTTCGAAAAATTTAATCGAAAATCTTCAGGAAGATCTTCGAGAAATTTCATCCGAAACTTCGGGGAAAATCTCTTAATGATTTTTACAAAATTTCAACAGAAATTGTTGCTAAAAAAATTCGATAATGTCCCAAGAATTGCATTGGAAATTTTTCAATCAAAGAATTTTTTGGCCAATTTTCGAAAAGATCCCCATGACTGTTGAAAAACAACTCCGATAATTTCCGAAGGATCTTACTGGAAATCTTCAGAAAAAATTTCCAATGTTTTCCGAAGAAATTCTTTAAAACTCTTCGGGGGAGTTTTTCGATAATTTTTGAAGAATTTCTCAAGAAATATCCGGGAAAAGTTTCCGGTGGAAATTTAAACTGCATAACCATGCAGAAATTATCAAAACTGTTTCTAAAAATTTCTGATGAAATTCTTTAAAAATTATCGGAGATTTTTTCCGAAGATTTACAATGAAATTCTTCGGACAATATCGAACATTTTTTCTGAAGGTTTTTGATAAAATTCTCTACAAACCATCGGCTGCTCCCCCGAAAATTTCCTAGGAAATTCTTCAAAAATTATCGGGAAATTTTCTCGACGAATTTTATAATGTTACTTTTTGGAAAACATTGGAAATTTCTTCGGAAGATTTCTGAGAAGATTTTACAGAAATTATCGTTTTTTTTTTCTTCAAAAATTTTTGATAAAATTCCTTAGATGTCATAGGAGAATTTTCCCCGTAGATTTTCGATGAAATTCTTCGGAGAACATTGTACCTGAAGATTGCCGATAAAATTATTCAAAATCTGTCGGAATTTTCCCATGAATATTACCTGTGAAATTCTTAAGAATGATCGGAAAATTCCCCCGAAGATTTTTGAAAGAATTCTTTAGAAAACAGAGATTTCTCTGAAATTATCCCAAAAATTTTCGATAAAATTCCTTAGAAGTCATCGGAGAATTTTCCCGAACATTTTTCCTGAAGATTTTCGATGAAATTCTTCAAAAACCACCGGAGTCCCCCCCCCCAAATATTTCTTAATCGGAACATTTTCTCGAAGAATTTTAATGAAATTCTTTGGAAAACATTAGAAATTTTTTCTAAAGACTTCCGTTGAGATTCTTCGGAAATTATCGGATTTTTTTTCCTTCGAAAATTGTTGATGAAATTTTTCGAAAATCATCGGACACTTTCCCCGCATCCCCGAGAGTCATTTTATCCTTTAGAAAAAATGAGAAACGCACCGAGTACGCTTTAAGACGCCGTGAAGGATATTTTTCATGCTGCGTTTTGAACTGACTAAGCTGTTCCCACGTTGCTCTAGCTTATCATAATACAAGTGTACGCACCGCGTCGGTCTAGTCACATTAACACGCAGCGAACGGGTTTTTCCTATGCTGCGTTTTAAACTGACTAACCCTGTATATTCTCATATTCCACATTCATTTTTTCTTACAGTGTGGACTACTGATATGGACCAGTTTGTATGTATATTTCCTCTAACAAAGTCGACCCTTAGAATGTCCAGTCTGTACAAATTTGACGCCTAGGATGGTCCACTTTGTTTGTATATTTCGTCTAACAAAGTCGACTCTTTGAATGGTCCTGTCTATATATTCCCCAATTTCATGTTCATTTTTTCTAACAAAGTGGACTACTGCAATGGTCCAGTTTGTATTTATATTTCCTCGAACAAAGTCGACCCTTGAGATGGTCCTGTTTGCGTGTATATTATTTCTACCAAAATCGACCCTTCGGATCGTCCAGTTTGTATATTCTCGTATTCCACATTCACTTTTTCTTACAATGTTGACCGCTGATATGGACCAGTTTCTATGTATATTTCCTCTAACAAAGTCGACCTTCAGAATGTCCAGTCTATATATATTCTCCAAATCCATCTTCGTTTTTTGTAACAAATTTGATGCCCACGATGGTTCAATTTGTTTGTATATTTCCTCTAACAAAGTCGACCCTTTGAATGGTCCTGTTTGTATATTCTCCAATTTCATATTCGTTTTTTCTAAGTGGACCCCTGCAATGGTCCAGTTTGTATGTATATTTTTTCTAACACAGTCTACTCTTTGAATGGTCCAGTTTGTACATTCTCATATTCCATATTTATTTTTTCTAAGAAAGTGGACCACTTCAATGGACCAGTTTATATGTATGTATTGGTAGTTCTACATCTCTTTTGTTGTCGTATTCTGTGAACGCGAAGGAAGCTTATTTTGTGCATCTGTTAGTGAGTAAGAAGTTAGAACGCTGAACGCGAGGTCCTAAAAATTTCTCTTTCACTGATTACAATAATTAGCATTTTAGCGCTGAGCTACAGACAACAAAAATTGTATGCGAAGGTTCTCAGCCAATGGTAGATTGAAGATTGCATGAATGCTTACTGCTGAGTTACTGAAATTTAGAAGTCAAAATTCAGATTATTGGATTTTGGATTTAAAATTCCAATTTTTCTAAAAATCGAGAGGATTTAGGATTCTGGATTTGAAATTCTTTTCTGAAAAGAATTTGAGCCTTTCAATTCAAATCGTTTTTTGGCACCAATTTTGGATTTTTGATTTACATCTTGGAGTAGCCGGACTTTGCCCATCCCTGAGTGGTATTCAAATCCCCCCCCCCTCCACTATGATCCTACCGAACACAGCGATTACAGTATCAATCGAGGTGGAAAGATAACGTGTGCTATATCCCCGCCAGTTCGAACGAACAAGGCTTACAATCACAAAGGCGTGTTACCACTGGATCTGAAAGATTGACACTGTCGAGTGCATGTCGTAGACAACTTACTAGGGTGGACCATCAAACATTTTTTTCGAAATTTCTAATGAGACCCAGGTAAAAAGTTGCCTTTTGTTTAAAAAAAAAATTAATTTCCTAAATTTGTAAATTTTTTCCACGGGATCTATCTTTGAAGTTACATAAAATGTACTATAGGGCTGAAAATTGAATGTTACGCAGCGCCTTAGAAATGCCGGTTATGGAATCTTTTTACAGAACTTTTTTGATAGTATTCGGACAAGTATAGCCGAAGTCGTCAACACTAGTCAACAAAATTTGGGTTGAAATTATCGCTATACGAATATGTATTGATCGAAATACTTTGAATTCTGAGTAGAATTCCGTTCGATCTTTTCGAGGATTCACCCAATGGAGCCGATTTCACCTTCGTGGTCGTATAAATTCGTGCAAGTAGTGCACCGCAAATAAATTGTCTTTTTCATGACGTTCTTAGACTGACGACAAATATTTAATTGTTTGTCAAGTTCGTGTTAATTAAGACAAGGAGAAAACGGAGACGACGTAATTTAGATTTATAACCCGACAACGTTTTGCAGTCAATTTTCTTCGACTTTTCAATTTTATTTAGTTGACGTTTCCCACGATAGGTTAAAATTTCAGCAAGGCCTTTTTCCCCTTAATATCCACCTAACTCCCCTTAGGTTTACACATACATTTTTACATCACCCGCATCGGGTTCGGATAAAAAGTCTGACAGAATTTTCGCAATCTGCGACCCGAAATACGCTTATTTTGATACATTGCTTAATATTTTTAGCAAAGTCTACTTGGTACCTTAGAAAAAGTCAAATGGCTCAAGTCGGGGTCGGATCGAATCGGATGCGATATTCGTAATCAACGACCCAAAATATCCCTGTTTTGATACTTTTTCGATATATTTCCGTTTAAGATTCTCAAGTTAGGGACACGACCCATGATATCTCTATTTTGATTCTTTATTCAATTTTTTCAACAAAATAACTTGGTCCTTCAGAAAAAGAAAAAGTCAGATTTGGGGCCCAAATCAGAGTCTGGCCGAAAATTTAATGCGATATACATATCACCGGCCAAGAATACCCCTGTTTTAATACTTTGTTCGATATGTTTCCACTTAGGGTTTCAAAAGTTAGGAGCACGCTGCAGCCTCGCTCAGAGGGGGTGGGAAATTTGTTTCACAGCAGAAGGTGTCGTACTTTATTGAAGGAAGAAACTCTTTTATTTCGCATTGATCCGACATTTTGTTTCAAAAATATTTAAAAGGGGGAAATTTACTAGGCATTCTATACTTAAGCTTTCTCTTTAAATTATTTAAACCTAATCGTTGTGGTTACCTCGACAGGCACGGTTACCAGTCCCGGACCATCGCACTATTCATTCTCGAGATGGAGTACCAGCCGACTGAACAGTGGCACGAATTCGAGCAGCACATCACCTTGCGGTTCTGCTAGGTCTTCCTTCAACTACAGACAGCCGTACCTTGGATGGAGGTCGCAAGAGAAATTATCGAAGCCGAGAACTCCGGCTGAACGCCTTGCAGCTGGCTTATTACCACATAACAATCAGGTATAGTACTAAACTTCGACAGTACAGTATCTAATGGCATTTCTCTTGTAATCCATCTTCATGGCCCCCGAGATACTGTTCCAGTTGCTCAGCCCGACACATGTTGCTAAAATACGAATATCGTATTGTGAAATTAGAGGCATTTTGGGTGATTGTCTTTAAAAAAAAAAAAAAAAAAGAGGATCATTATCTATGATCTTGGAAAAATCACTGGCACATTCCGTTTTCAATTCTAACGTAAGCGAGATCGCACTGTATTGTCCTGGCATCCAACCCCCGGCAGTATGGGAAAAACAGGTCGGCTTGCATATCAGGAAGCCAAAATCTGCAATAATAGGTCGGTTACTTCAGAGCTCCAGTAAGCCAGAGAACATAGGCAAGCTGACTGATCGGTATATAAGTAGACTGAATAAATGACAACCTGACAAACTCTTTAAGTTACTCTTTTTCCGTACAGCGCTGTATGGAGTTGTCCTATTTCTCAGATTCACTCGATAAATATTAATTTTTACGAGAAAACCGAGATAACTAAAATTATTTAGCGCGAAATTTTATTTCCGATGAATATAAAAAATTGCTGTGGTTGTGTTCAGAGATGTTAAGCTGAAGCCACTAGTGGCTTAAGCTACAGCTTACAATTTTTGTAGTTATGTATTAAGGCAAAAGCCCGCCCGGGGAATTCTACAAGTCGGCTTTCAGCCATAAGTCAACCATAAGCTAGGTTTTGTATTTTAAACTTGACAATTCAGGTAATGCCAAAAATAGAAGAAAAAAATAATTTGTAAATAAATCGATTAAAAATTTGCAATTATTTATGTGTAAGAAATTTACAGTTTTGAATTAGTCTTATCAGTTACCAAAATGGTGAGTGATTTTTGTGACTGAAGTTAACTCATGTACATAGATTAAGCCCTAAGCCGAAGAGCATTAAGCCATGTTTAAAGCCGGGAAATTAGCTTTAAACCATAAGCCAAGCCAACCAACAGCTTAAATAACACCCTACTTACTACATTAAAGTTTTTATTTTCTACACTTTTGCGAAAAAGGTGGTAACGCCTTCAACACCTTGAACGTGCAATCCCATAAACACCAAATATACATCTTGAAAATTTCTCATTTTCTCGGGGAAGTGGAAAAACGCGAATAACGTTGGACTGGAGAGAGTTAGAGCTAAACGGTTCAAAATTTTGGTGAGGGGAGATCATTTCTGACAAAGTAAAAATAAAGGAGAGTTGGGATTTCTCTTGCAAGAAGCAAAATTTTCTCCGTTTGTAATTCGGTGCATTATGTGTTGCATATTCAACACGTTGAAGGCGATACAGCATTCAAGTTTTGATTTTCGTCTACAATTTTGCAAATTTATGAAAAATGTGGTAAGGCCTTCAACACGTTAATTATGCTATACAAAACACACGAATTCATATTTTTGACATTTCTTATTTTCTAGGGGGAAGTAGAAAAACGCGAATGACTTCGGACTGGAGACAGCTAGAGCAAAATAGTATGAAATTTGGCGAGAGGATATCATTTCTGATGAAATTAAAATAATGAACAGTTGGAACTTTTCTTAGAAGAAGCAAAATATTCTCTGTTTTGCTGTACCTCTTAACAGTTGTCAAGAAAAATGAGCTTCCTCAGGTGAACTGGCAGTCAAAAATGATCTCCATCTACCAAAATTTCAAACGTTTTGCTTTTGCTGTGTCCCGTCAAAAGTTCTTCACGTTTTTCTACTTCCGCCCAGAAAATGAGAAATTTCGAAAATGTTGCGTTTTGTTTGCATATTCAACGTGTTGAAAGCATTATCACATTGAATTTCTGATTTTCGTTTACAATTTTACAAATTTATGAAAAATGTGGTAACGGCTTTAACACGTTTATTTCGTCAGAAATGACCTCCTGTCACCGAAATTTTAAACAGTTTTGCTCTAGCTGCCCCCCCCCCCCGAAAAAGAAAAATTTCGAAAATGCTTACTGCTGTGAGTTGTATTGCATGTTCACTGTGTTGAAGGCGTTTACCACATTCTTCAAAAAGTCGCAAAAGTGTAAACGAAAATGAATACTTTAATGTGGTAGCGCCTCCGATGCATTGATTATGCCACACGTCACGCACCAATTGACGTTTTCGAAATTTATCTTTTTCTGGGGGTAACTGATAAAACGCGAAAAACTTTTGATTGGAGACAACTAGAACAAAACGGTTTGAAATTTTGGATAAAGGGACAGTTTCGAATAAGACCGTCTTTTTACCTAAAAAAGCTCATTTTTCTCAAGCTCTGTAGGAGGTAGAGCAAAACGGAGATAATTTTGCCTCTCGCAAGGGAACTTCGAACTTTTCATTACCTCAATTCGGTTTGAAATGATCTCCTGTCACCGAAATTTCAAATCGTTTTGCTCCAGTTGTCTCCAATCGAAAAATTTTTGCATTTTCCCAGTTTCCCCCAGAAAAAAAGGAATTTCTAAAACATCAGTTGGTACGTGACGTGTCACATATTCAACGCGTCGAAGGCACTACCACATTGAAGTTTTCATTTTCGTCTATACTTTTGCGAACACTTGAAAAATGTGGTGACACCTCCAACACGTTAAATATGCAATGCAAAATACACCAATGAACATTTTCGAAATTTCTCATTTTCGGGGGGGGGGGGGTGGAAAACGCGAAAATTTTTGGATTGGAAACAGCTAGAGCAAAACAGTTTGAAATATTTGTGAGAGGCGGTCATTTCTAATGAAATGATGGTAATGAAAAGGCGAAACGTCTCCTGCAAGAAGCAAGATTTTTTTATCTTAAGACTAGTTATAGACTCGTAAGACTTCTCGAAACTGATTCATGATTCATTTATACTTATCAGGAATTTTTTACTATCCGTTGAAACCTATAAATTTGGTTAGGATTTTTCCTGATGTGTTTGGGAGCTCATCGAGACTTTTTATACACCTACTTGTTTATACATATGTACCACCTTGTGATTCTTCCCAGCTTGATTAATACTCGCTAAGAGTTTTCAAGGCACTGTCAGACCTTTCAGGATTCATTAATGCATTTTTAGACTCGTTTATGATTCACTAAATTTTTTCAAGATTTTTCAAAATCTGTTTAAGACTTTTTATGATTTTTAGACTCTTTAGGGCATGAAGAAGCGTCCTCCAGACCTGATTCTTCAGGTATCGTTAAAACACTTCAAAACTCTTTAAAACCTCGTTTAAGACATTATAACTTTCAAACTTTTTAAAAATTTTACAAGACTCGTTTAAGCTTTGAAAACTTCTCAAGACTTGCTTACTAAGCATCGTTAAGAATCATGATACGAAGGCCTAAAAATTTGATAAGGATTCTCGACATTTTTGAGACTCTTTAAGATTTGAAACTTGTTTCATCCGTTTTCAGACTTTTTTAAATACTCTTTCAAGCCCTTTCAAGACTTATTGAGGCTCTTCCAGTTTTGTTCACGATTCGCTAAAACTCGTCAGGACTTCGAAACCTTTTTAAAACTTACTTTTTAATTCAACATAAACTTTCTCGTACTTGGTTAAGACACTTCTTAAGAGCCTTCCTTAAGACTTTTCAAGACTCCTTGAAGACCCCCTCCAAGATCCTTAGAGACTAGGCGTCAGATTTAGGTGGAGTGCGCCCAGACACGAGTCATTAAAAAGCATTCTCTTTTCCTGGGAAAACGACATTTTTATTCTTTCTCTTCTTTTTTCTCGTTCTTCTTTTATTCTATCCTTTTTTCTTGTTTTATTTTTCGCCGTGGTTCCATTCTATCGTTGCTTTCGCTGAGCCTCTTTTGTCTCCCTTTTTAATCCAACACCATTATCTGACACATTGCCCCTCTCCGGCACTGATACGATGCCCGGAAGGGTAGTTTCCGGGGCTGGGGGTGCGGTGTCATAGGAGCCACTTTGGCATGCGTGCATCGCCATACGTCCCACCACACTATTATCTGACACATTGGCTGATAGACTAATAGTAGAAAGTAGAATAGACAAGGTGGCTGAAACTTGGATACCGACCTACAGAAACTCAGATTGCCAGACTAGACAGAATGCATGGTGCGCCAAGCCAAAGCCCGGCATGAGCGGATCGATTGTCAGCTTAGCGACGGGCAGCAGAGCAGACATTTGGGGACGGCCCCTAAATGCTCAAAATGTTACGAAAATCGAGAATGGTCTAGGCTAGTCAAGGAAAATCAGCCGGGAAATTTCATAATAGTTTGAAATTTATCATTCAAACTTGACGTCTGTTAGGTCAAGCTGACCAGCTGACCCCTGGCGGGTAACCAAGGACCTCGCGGGATCCATTTCCACGGGCATTTATTTAGGAAGCTAATAATGATTAAGACCCCGGAACCGCCTTTGTCAATTTATTATTAGCCCACGTGGCAGGTGTCCCATCCGCAGCGACGTTTCGCCGTCTGACTTGCAGTTTTTTTATGTGAACTTGCATGCGGGGGGAAAAGGAAAAAGTAATTATTATTGTTGATGAAATTATCTTACTCGTCATAGTTTTCGAATCGCTCGATGTAGTCTGCTCATCGTATAGTAAATTTCCCGACACGTTGCTATTTCGGTGCGAGTTTGCCATTGGTCGAGTCGATTTTATTCATAAAATGTGAATCATTCGGCGACTTACTCTCGCGCGCACAGTCGTGTTATGAAAACGATGGCGCTCGCATTCTTTCAGGTTTATTAACACCGAAAGCAAATGACCCTTTTCTGCGTTCCTTGATTGTAATTATGTGTATGTAAGAATGAGACGTCAGAAAGAAAAGTGAGCTTAATTTTTGGGGACAATTGAGGCCATTGCTGCGAGAAGGGCTTAACTCAGAAAATCGTGTTTCCAAATGACCGCACTTAAAGTTTACATTGATACCTTTCTAAGTAGGACAAGCAAGCAGTTTTTTCAATTCTCTGACTTGACAATTTCTGCACAATTTTGTATTGTACATGATTAAATTTTTGAAACGTGTGTAAAATTCTGTCGAGAAACGTCATTTGTCTCCCACCGCGCCTTACAGCGACATTATTGAAAATTTCAACTTGATAAAATTATTTTCAAATGAGTTTGGAATGTATAAATCATGGGAAGAATGTTAGAAAAGGTTGCTTACTAATTTTTGGTTTGAAAAATTAGATAGAAATCACCGGATTGCTTTTGGTCCTTTAGAGCCGGATGAATCTCGATTATTGTTTGAAGGAATCACTTCTCTTTTTTTCACAGAACAGGTTCGCAGTAAATTATGTGGCATGAAAAAATGTATAAGCAGATGAATGGTTTCTCTGCAGAAAAAGAATTTTGAGATATTATGGAATGCAATCGTGATTTCCTTCAGGTGGTTTTAAACGAGATCAAAAAGAACGGTGAAAATATTTCAAGATATGACTTTTGAATCTGAGGTCCTCTAGAGCTTAATGAATCTTGATTATTCCTGAAACTAATTTTTCAACAGAATGGCTTTGAAATGAATAAAAGGACTTGCAGAAATGTACAAGAAATATTCTCCAACATACGATCCTCCAGAGCTGGATTCATTTTGAATTTTATCGAATGTAGTTATTACTATCGCCAAATAGATTCGAAAGAAAATAAAATGCATGGAGAAAATATTTTAAAATACGTATTTACTATTTGGTGGATATCATTCAAGTACACTGATCTCGAGATTGGAGTGATCCCAGATTACCATCCAGGTGTGATTCAAGTCTTATCGCGGGCCGCAACCCTGCGTAGTTGTTTAGTTTGTAAGTGTAATCTTATTTTGCAAGAATAATGAGTCCGATGCCTTTCAGTGAAAGATCTATTTGAATTAATGCGAACCAAAAGGGAATAAATCCATTTTTCACACTTTTGAGGAGAAGCAAGAACTGATTTATACAAAAACCAAGAACTTGTCGGAAACAAGGTTTAGGGCAGTGAAAAGGGATCACAAAATACGATTTTTAAGGGTACTGCGAAAAAAAAATTATGAGAATACCTCAAATACAACTGCTCGAAGTTTTCGGACTTAGCCCTTTTTGGTTCGTAATGGTGACCAAAAGTGAATATTACGGCTGGAAATTGCATTGGACTCTTTCCCACACTAAAGTAGATCATTTTAGACTTGGTCCCATTTCAATTAAACAAATTCCCAGGAAGTGAGAAAAAAATGTGTAGCGCCGGAAAAATTATGATCTATTTTTTGAAAATCGCCAATTTTTGAGCCAGAAATAATAAAATACGAAGCTGAAAAATGAAACGTTTCAAAATTTTTCTTTATTTTTAGTATAAAAAACATGCAATTTTTGGGGACACCAGAAACTGTGTTCCTGACGCGTGAGCGAAATCTCAACTACACCAGTCGATCTGCCATGCCTTAAAGCCTCAGTTTCCGTCACTAACTCAAAACTGCTAGTTTTGGACTTGACCACCTTTGGTTCTCACCGCTTCATTTGAAAAGTAAATTCATAACGTAGTTTTTACTTAGTGGAATGAAAATCTGTTTCACTGGAATAATTGTAACTTCACGATGGAAAGAGATATCGAGATGCTGTTTTCATAATACAAAAGCTTCGTGACTCTTCAAACTTGATTACGGCTCTTCAAGACATAATCAAAACTTTCTGTAACCTTCAGAGATTTTCAAGAGTTGTATAAGGCTCATCCTTCCGATTAACTATGAGTCATTAATATTCATTCAACATTCTGCCACACTTCTTTAAGACTTTCGGGCAAATCACACTGACGGTTTCAGATCTGTCCAAGACGTGTAACTTTTCCGGGCATGATCAATACGAGCAGGCCCGGATCCAGCAGGTAAGTCACCGAAAAGATCTAAAAACAAAAGAAATTCTATTCGAGAGAAAGTTGAACGCAGAAAAATACATTTATGTTGACTGGAATCAGTCATTAGTTTTTCAAGCGCGAGAAGATGCGATGTATTTCTCAGGTATTTTCGTACTTTGGTGAAGTAAGACCGCGCTCACTTGGACTACATAATATACAGGGTGAGTTTCGAAAATGCCCCCCCCTGATTTTTTCGCGAATAACTGTCGGGTCGCTCCCGAACCAATTGCGAACTTCGTGTACTATGTTTTAGTTTCTTGCAGGCACAATAAATTTTTTCCCCCATACTTGAAGGACTTGAACGTACCCTTAACTTTGGAATCTTGAATGGGAAGGTGTGTCTTTATGCACCTCGTTGGAAAAGCTTCATCCTCCAAAATTAGAACCCGAAATAAATTTTTTTGCCCTAAAAAAGACATGATGGTATAGTATGAAGAAAATAAATTTCAAAATTTGAAAAATCAAAAATTTCGAATTAAAGACTGTATTTTACTCAATTTTTCACGATGAGTTCGAATTCGGTGTTCAAATTTGGCGGCGACGCTCCGTTCCCAAGATACTCTCGAAAATGTGGTTAAAATGGGTGAAATAACTGCGTGATTATCGAAGATTGTGGTAACGCCTTCAACACGGCGAACATGCAACATCTAACGCACTAATTGACGTTTTCGAAATTTCTAATTTCCGGGGGCAAACTGATAAAACGCCAATAACATTTGATTGGAGATAGCTACAGCGAAACAGTTCAAAATTCAGGATAGAGGAGACAATTTTGAATAAGGCTGTCTCTTCCTCCGAAAAAAAATCTTTGTCCCAAAAAAGACATAATGGTTATATAGTATAGGAAAATTTTCAAAATTTGAAGAAATCAAAAATTTCGAATTGAAGACTATTTTCTACTCATTTGTTCAAGCTGAGTTCGAATTTGGTATTCAAATTTGGTAGCAACGCTCCATTTCCAAGGTACACTCGAAAATGTGGTCAAAATTGGTCGAATACCTGCATATTTTTCGAAGATTGTGGTAACGCCTTCAACGCGGCGAACATGCCTCATCTGGCGCACCCATTGACGTTTTCGAAATTTCTAATTTTCTGGGGCGAACTGATCAAACGGGAATACTTTTTGATTAGAGATAGCTAGAGCGAAACGGTTCGAAATTTTGGATAGAGGAGGCAATTTTGAATAAGACTGTCTCTTCACGTGAAGGAAAAATTTCGCCCCAAAATTAACATGATGTAGTATATAGTATGGAGATATTTTCAAAATTTGAAAAAGTCAAAAATTTCGAATTGAAGGCTGTTTTTCACTCAGTTTTTCACGCAGGGTTCGAATTCGGTGTTAAATTTGACGGCGACGCTCCGTTCCCAAAATATACTCGAAAATGTGGTCAAAATGGGTCAAATAACTGCGTATTGTACATTTTCGAAAATTTTTGGTTGCGCCTTCAACATGTTCAATAAGCAACACAATATACACCAATTGACATTTCCAGAATATCTCATTTTCCGGGCCAAAGACTGGGCGTATCTTTGGACTAGAGACAGCTAGGGTAAAGGTTGAGAGGAGATCATTGCTCACAACCTTGCGCTTTCACCCAAAAAAGCTCATTTTTCTCGAGACTTATGAGAGATAGAGGCAAACTGAGAAAATTTTGCTTCTTGAGAAGTTCTAACTTTCCATTACCTTCAATTTGATAGTAAATGTGCCAGGGTTCTGACAAAGTTTTACTTTTCTTCACTGCTGTGCACATTTTTGAAAATTTTTGCTAGCGCCTTCAACACGTTGAATATGCAATACGATGTACAACAATTGAAATTTTCGAAATTTCTGTGGAAAAACGCGTGTAACTTTGGACAGGACAGAGCTAGAGCGAAACGGTTTGAAATTTTGGTGAGAGGAGATCATTTTTAACAACTTTGCGCTTTCACCTAAAAAAGCTCATTTTTCTCAAGAACCATGGGAGATAGAGGAAAACTGAGAAAATTTTGCTTCTTGCCATAGAAGTTCTAGCTTTTCATTACCTTCAATTTGATAGTAAATGTGCCGGGGTTCTGACAAAATTTACATTTTTGTCATTACTTTGTACAATTTAACTGGATACGACTCTTAAAAATGCCTTTATAACTTTCGAAACTCTATAATTATGTAGGATTTATAAGGACTTGTGACATCTATGTATTTAGTTGAGCAACTGTTCTATCTGAGAATGCGATTTCTCCCTAAGGAACGTGTCTTACTATACGCTCTTCTCGCAGTAGTGACCTCAGTAAGTTGTAGTATTCTTTAGTATTTACGTGCTACAACGTAGTGGGGGACTTCAGAGTTTGCAGGAACTTGAGCCCCCTCCCAAAAAATCTCATTTTAACCCGGATTCCCTACTACCTTTTTGGGAAAATGAGTATTCTGCGGCTCATAAGTCTTATCCCAAAAATGTGACTGTGTCTCTGCCTCTGGCTTAGCATGGAGAGTGAGGCAAATGCGGCATCTCATTGTGGCGATTATGTGTGCAAGTCAGTGACTGAATACTGCTGGGGTGGAATTTTCGATATTTTATACTTTTACCCGTTACTCCCCCCCCCCCCATTTAAATTGGATTTCCGTTACCTATAATATATGTTTTATTTTTCCTTGTTATCTGTAGAATGGTAGTCAACAATCGTCTCCTAGTTTAACGGAAGTTCGCTCATCGATAAAGGAAGTGACTTCGGCAATCGTTCACTATGTGTCTGGAACACGAGACAGCTCCGATAGGTTGTCACCTAGTCTTCGATATTACACTGATAGCTCATCGAGGTAAGCATCTTCTTTCAAAACTACGAGTATTACAAGTGTGTATCAGTTCCGGGAATGGTGAATTATAATTTGAGGGACAGAAATGATTTATCTAGGGTTGATAGGTGAAATACATTATACAATCATGTAAAATTATGATGTAAAATAACTTTTTATACTACTTGATCAGAAAGGCAATGTTTATGTTGGTGTTTTATGGACGACAAGCGCCTATCATTTATGCATCGAGTGCTAACAAAACCTGCGTGTAAAGTAAGCGTCCCTCAATGTAAAGCGTTTTTACGTGAAAAAACTGCTGGCCAGTAATTTTGTTTCGGGAATTGAACCCGCGTCCATTGAAACATTTGACTGAAATGCAGCAATCGTTTCTAACCACTCGGCCATGGAGCGAATTACAAAATAGCGACTTAAGAACGCATTTAAATATTCACAACATAGTACAGCTGTTTAATACTGTTTATTGTTAACCGTCGTTACGTTTTTTCTGGCCACTACCTGTGTATGCTGTTTGTGCATGTGAACAAACTGAAGATAAGACTGTGATACTGTATTTTGTAGTAATTAACTGAGCAAATTCAATTCTTGAATTAATTACGCACACAAAAGTCACCTGCCTATAATTTAAATAAATAAATAGATTTAAAAAAAAAGAGAGAAAAAGAAATATAGACCATGTCAGCGAAAAACATTGCCGCTTCTGTTCAAGTAGTATAAAAAATATCTTCCACAACAAGAGCCAAAAGTGAGTTTACATGACTCGGGAATTGCTCACTCGCCATGTAAGCACTCACTTCGGACTCTTGGTGTGTAATATACTGTTTAATCAGGGTTGGCAGGTAAAATACATTTTACATGCTCATTTTACATGTAAAATAGTGTATGTAAAATAACTTTTTATTTTACATTTTACGTGTAAAATGTAAAATGAAAGTAACATGAATCAAAATGAGTAGGTAAAAAAAATTGAAGTTCGATTTTTCAATTAAAATGTTTACAACTTGCACACAACTGGAATTACAGTCAAAAATGGTCGTCTACTTTATCATTCAATTTTATAATTTATACTCCTCAAATTCACTATAAGTAACTCATCAGAAAGTAGAGTGTTTTATACAAATTGAATTACAAAAGACAAGTATAAAATAATTTTTTTTAAATTGAGTAATTCAGGCCTAGACAAATTTTAACATTTTTCGCCAAACTTTTTAAAATTCTAACTTGAAAGTTTTAAAGAAAAAAACTAACGAAAAATAATTGAAGGTTTCGTTGTAAAAACAACCTTAGTCAGTTTTGAAATTTCGACTTGACCGCCAGATAGCGTGACATCCGCAACTATCATACTCTTTAAAGTGAACGCTGTTAAGCTTAAGGGAACCAACCGACATTTGTTGGCAAAATGAGTTATTAGTATCGCTGGAAAGAGCGTAAAAAGTAGAAGTTTCCAAAATTGGGCCCCCGATCCAAAAATGTGTACTCACGTTGAAAAAGGCTTATCAGTAAACGCTATGTCGTATAGTTTCTACATGGCTCTTGATTTTCGAATTACGTGTTCTCACAAAACAGATTCTGCTGGTTTGCTCCCTTACGCTTAACAGCGTCTAAGGAATAAGGCAACATTATCTTCTATACACCCCTGGCTGTTCATTCAGCAGAACAGCAGCAGTTATGTTGCTATCTGGCGGCAAATGTCGAAATTTTAAAACGGACTGAGGTAGAACTCTATGAATACAAGAGAAGCTATACGCCATTTTGGCTCACACCATGTCCGTGGATGCTGAATCCGTCTATGCCGAGCGTACCGCGTAGTTAATTCGGCAACGACGGGCGCAGTGTGAGCCAAAATGGTGTATGTCTTCATTCCTATCTATCTATAGGGCTTTAACTAAGGTTGTTTTCACAACGAACCTTTCAATTATTAATAAATCTTGTAAGTTAAATTTAAAAAAAAAATCAAGTTAAATTTCATCAGACTTCGTGGTATCAGCAATTTTTACTTAAACCACTGTTTTTGTTTTATTTTACTAATTTAATTAATTTCATCTCAGTATTTATTTCATAAAATTCCTTTCCAATTTTTTATTCTCATTTCTTATCATATCATCATCATCTATTAGTCAATTTTACATGTAAAATGCCAATCCTGGATTTATGTTTTGTGCACCGTACCTGAAGCTTCTCCCGAAGCTTTAATGCAATACTTTTGCAGCCTTTTTTTTTAACTTCAAAAAAGAATTAAGTCACGCCTCTTTGTATTAAGAGTATTCTTGTAATAATTCTAAGTATCTGGCCTCTGTAATTGGTTTTATCGGGCTGCTGAGGCCAACCTGTTTAAATAAAATAAAAATAAAATAATTTTAATGGACAAGGTCAACGTACTCCCCATTTTTACCCTACTCGTATGAGATCTGTAATCTTCTAGAACAGCGTGTAGAAATAGATTGTTCCCTCTCAACATAAAGAGAATTAGCTTTTTGCACAAGAATTATCATTTCGCATCATTACGTATACTCGTTCATTTAAAAATGCTTCTATTTATTATATTTTTGACGACGTGTGATAAGTCCAGTAATAGTAACAACATCTACTTAAAAAATAATACTAAAAATATGTAGATCGGTTATTCTTCAAAAATGTTGATATTTCAGTTCCCAACAGTTTTATCTCACAAGTTATTGATGATTTTTTTTCCCCCGGTGACAGATATGACCGAATTCTAATTTTTCAAGGTTTTAGAAGAAAATTTGATCCACTTTTAATAGGTCAAAATTGAATTAAATGTGCTAAAATTTCCATCGGCATGACTGTCTTTTTTTCTAAATTTTCAAGCTGTATATTAGAACAAACTGACAAAATAATACTACTCTAGATGAATGAATGAGTTGGTAACGTGGAAATTACGTCTTCACAGCTGAGAGTCAGTGTTGCCAACCTTGAAAATTGTCTCTCGATTTTTTGTCTTTCGGCGTGGCTCTTTTTCAACCAATCACAAAACAGGAGTTTCAATATTTTTTCGTCGGAATTAATGGTCAAACTGTATATTCTTATCAGAGCAATGCGGTTCGCATATCAAATCCCGTTTTTTTTTTGTTGTGATGAGACTCGTGCATTCGGGTATTATTGTCGAAAATTAAGAGTTAGGAAAAAAGTGTCTTTCGTCATGGTCATCTTTATGCAAAGATAGACGTTCATCATCCAAAAATAATTACATCTAATGGGTTACTATGCCTTTATCAACTCTCCATAAAATGTTTTGTTTTGGAATCTACTAATCGATGGCAGAACACTTTTTGTTCGCTATTGTCCTTCGGCATGGACTTTTCCATGTGTCCTTCGGCATTTCGTCATATACAGAATCCCCTCACTGTCGGCCCAATCTTACCAATATGTTATACAGAACGCCTCTTAACGACTCCCATAAAAAAAAGTACAAATATTCCCTACTTCCCTCTATGAAAACACATACCTAAAATATCAACATTTTTGACGCATGACCCAGCTACCTATAGCAGTCTTGGGCTGTATTGTGTATTTATTATCGTATCATTCACTCTTACTTTCAACTTGAATCAATGTATATACGTGTAAGGCATACCTACTACCTAGTACCTTCGTACTCCTTTCTCCTTTAAAGAAAAAGTACCTATAAGCTGACTTATTTCGTCTTTTATTTTATATTTTCAATTTTTTCATTACAGCAACATACGAAAATAATTGATTAATCGATTTTTTCCTACAAAAAATCGATGATGGGAATAATCGATTTTTGGGTATCAAATTTAACAGTTTCTTTTGTTTGTTCTTCTGAAGGAGCCCGATTGCAGTTGCGACATCTATAAACGTATATTATTCCGGTATTTCATATTGAAGACGTATTCCTGAGGGGTATGGGGTCATGGCTGGAGGCTTTCCTCCTCGATATTCTTTTCAATTGACAACAAATCACTCTCAGCGGAAGGAGCTGAAATACTCGAAGAATCGTTGTCAAGGTTGCAAAAGCTCTATGACTTTCCCCTTCGTGTTGATTTCGAAAATTTCTACGTATTAGCTGGCTAATGGGGGGAGGGGGTCAGAGTTGACAAAATAGCAAAAGTGAAATATTGAATTTTTGTTCTCTAGTCTCAATATTTTGCCCATTGGTGGAGTGAACATTTTGGCAAGTAGTGTTGGAATTTAAGAAGTTTGAGTATGCATCGACGTAGATAAAACCTTGTTAAATTTATTTTTACTTCAGTGCAGGCTCGCATCGTCTAGTGGAGGACAAATGTGTTCATTGCTCCCGTCCCCATGTAAGCTGCTGACGGTTTGCCCACTTCTTCTCCCATCATAGAAGAATATATTTGAAATTTAAATGTAAAAAGTGACGCAAAGAGCTCTCTTATTTTCTCGGTCGCTGTAAAATGTATGAGTTGGTATTAGCCTATCTTAAGTTATTCTTCTGGGAAAAGGATCGCGCTACGGGACTGGCCTTATTCAGAAAATTGTGATGACCGTTGAATTTGAGAAAATGGAAGAAGACGAGTGAAAATTTGAAAAAAAATGAGTCCATTATACATATGTTGCAGTTTCTATAGAAAGGGATAACTTTGTCCATCGATCGAAGTCTCAGAAAATGCGAAAAAGGAAAAAAAAATTTTTTTGGTCAAAAAAATCAATTTTGAGATTTTGGTTGATTTCTGTAGAAAAAACATCGCAATAACAAAGAGACAAAATTTACGCGCATGTGAGAGAATAGGGAGAGAGAGAAAGAGAATAAATTTTGAAAGGGAATGAGAAAAGAATGCGAATGTCTGCGTTCGCTTCTTCGTGGTTTTTCGGAGTTCACGAATAAATCCGATGCTCTGAATTGTTACCACGCAAAAGAGCGAAAAATTACCTTCCCAACAAGCCCTTGTCGAGGCTGGTAACGTAATTCCGCGGAAAGTTAGGGGCCGCTTGACGGAGTGAGAGAAAAAGGTGTGTCTAATAACTTTAAATGCGTTTTTCCCAAAAACGTGTTTTCGCGCGTTCTCGTTACACTCATCTTTGACCGCTTGTATCTCCGGAACAAAAAACGCTACAACTCTTGCCAATAGCTCGTTGGAATGAGCATTCATTCCTCTATTACGTACTGTCCGTAACTCAAAATTCGTCGGATCGACAAAGTTACCCCTTTTTATAGAAACTGCCACTTTATGTTCTCATCAGGTGTCGAAAATTGCCGTATTTGTTTCTGATCTTGTTGATCTAATTTCAAATCTTTGAGCATCGGGAGGGGAGTGGGTAGTGAGTCGGGAAAATAAAACGGGAAAATGCTCGTCCTTCCGATTCATCCGACGCTTCAGTAATTACATCATCTTTGCCAATTGAGGACCTGACTTCCAAAACGCGTTTAGTCCAAAAAACGAGATGTTGGGAAACCGAAAAAAACATTCTCACTCGCGAACGATAAGTGATAACACTGATTCAATTGCGTGGATGGGAAGAGGAGGGGTCAGTGCTAATACCACCCAAGTATGAAGATGTGCGTGCAAACAATCTTCGAGTTACGGGAGTGCAAAGTGGGGGGAGTCGTGGACTTAGCTCATTTTTGTAGACCATGTCATACTTATGAAAGGTCAAAATTCGTACATCTTGACCTAGAAACTGTCGGAAATCTGAAGATACAGCTTAGAGACGACCATTCCGGTGAACGAGGCACACGTGAACAATGCCCCCTTTCTCCACCCTTCAGACATCCGTGTACCCCCTCCCGAACAGGAAAAAGCAAGTATGACTTACGGTTGTAAGAGTCTTAATTTCATGACATTTGAAAAAGCAAGTAAGTCAGTATTATAAAAAAGAACGAAAGAAAGGTTTAGCTGGCTCTAAGTCGTGATAAAATCGTGAAATCAAATCTGAAAGGTGCCTTTTGACTTTTTCCACCAGACTGCGCTAAAAACTGGATTTCCGATTTTTTGGACTAAGCGCATTTTGGAAGTCAGATCTTCAGTTGAGATACAGTTTTAACCAACCGTTATGACTCTTCTCCTGGGGGAGATTCTGTCCCAAAACGTCCTTTTATAATGCAAATTTCAATGACAATGACGACACCGTGGACGCTGTAGTTGTATCGTCACGTTTCGAAATTTCGATTTCTAATGCGCCTTGTTCATTTCCAGATCGACGTCGCCGAGAGGCAGCACCGGAAGACTATGCTGGCTAGAAAGCTCGTTCGTCGGCAGCCGACCCTCGAATGTGCCAGAAACGCCTTCGGCGGTTATCGAAACTAAGGTCCCTGCGGCGCAGCAGCCGGCGGATAAAGTGACCAGCGACGAAATTTATCTAAATTTCTCAGCGAATAATTCTCAAAAGTGTTGTGAAAATCAAACGTATAATAATCGAATTAACGGTGAGTATTTACTTGCCTAGTTTAGTCTCACTTTGGATTGAATGCGCTCTACGTTTATGTACATCATATTTTAGATCGAATTGAGAATTTTTATTATTCGTACATTAGTCGGTTCAACTATCACTGTCGTTTTGCTGTATTTTCACTTTTTTATTTTTCATTTTACTGTTTTTTGTTTGTTATTCGTTTATTTATTCCTTCGTTTTTAATTGTTTTCTTTTTTTTCTCCTTTCTTAATCTCATCGAGTTTGTATTATTTATTATTTCAGCTGCATCGTAGAGTTAGTACTCGTATTTAGACGTAACTGTATTACCGTATGTTGTAAATTGTGTATTATTTTTTTCTTTCGTTTTTTTTTTTTTTTTTAATATATATTTTACGAGTGCCTACCGAATGTGACATACCTACCTGCCAGGCATACCCGGGATATAGATACACTTGTTCGAATATTTAACCACTGACGCCATTTTATAACTTCGTTACTGCGTTAATTTTACGTTTAGATTGTAGATTTAAATTTATTTATTTTGTTATCGGGCAGTATTATTTGTTTTTTATCGACTTAGCACGGTTATGTTGAATCTAAAACAGTATGTTTGTTTACCACAATGGTCCATAGAATATCAGTGTCATATCATTTCTGTGAATACCTAAGTAATACTATCATTATCATCGTTGTGATATAAAGAAGTAGACCTACCGATACCTATGCATATCATGCTGGTATTGTTTCTATGTCATCGAGTTAAGGGGAGTGTAAGACAGATGTTTCGAAAACGAATGAGTATAAGGGACCAACGAGTATTGTAGAATTGGTATTTCGGTTACATGTCGCCGCTTACGAGTGTTGACCTTATTGTGCTTAGGGCTGTCCAGTGTCTTACAAAAAGATGTGTATTGTATTGAGATATCGACTGATGAACAGAAAATAACACCGATGTTGTTCTCGGGGGTTACTAATTGAAGCGTTTTGCACCCTTACATTCTCTTCCGGCAGAAAATAATTGATCCTTAAAAATTTCATGTTGGTCCTACGAAAAATTGTTTCTTATCTTAATATTACTTTTTGTTATCAAAAATTTGACAGGACTTCGATATGTGACGAATGAACCGCAGACTATAAGTTCGTGGAAACGTTTCCAGGGCATCTGATTTGTTTAGACATGCCAGTACTACTTCTAAATGAGCCTTTCTAAATTCGAACTGATGAGTTTACAAATTCACTCAAATTTTATAATCTGTTTATTTTCCACGTCGAAGACAAATCGATTTCGTGTGTTTCCTGACTCCTGACTCAACAGGCTAATTGGATTTATTTTCAAACTCGAACCACATTAGGTTTGTGAAAGTTTACCATTAAACATTTAAGCGAACTAGGTCAATTACAAACAACTCGTTGAACAAAACCATTTCTCCTGGAATACATTTTTGCCCCCTTTTCTGAATGATTTCGATTAGGCCTATTTACGAACTTGACCTTTCTTTTGTTGTGCGGATAACATATTAGAATTTCAGCTTTCGAAATCAGTTATACCTTTTGCTATCGTATACGTCTCGGATCAGTTAAGTGGGTGGGGGATGGGGGGGAGGAAATAAATTCACTTTGGGGCTATTGCGTAAGGCTGCACTCAATTTGCCTGAAAAATTTGACAAAAAATGAAATATATACAGTTGGTAATAATTACCTAAATCGACATTCGAAAATACGGACAGCCCTAAATGTTCGTAATTAACTAGACTTGTTTCACGGCGACTAATTATTTTTTTCTATGCCGCAGAATCTGTTGCGTTACGTCGATTGGCGGTCGCACTCTTCATCTAATTTTAAGATCGACTTTACGTAGCATTTTGTTATGAACTCGCAGGGTCTTTTGTGTGTACCGGGTGCCCAGTAAGTTTCCTCCTTTCGAATATCTTCGGAACAAAGCGCCGGATCGGCCAACATGATTTTGCTGAAAAGGTATCAAAATAGGGGTATTGTGGGTCACATATTTCAGATCTTTACCAGAACCCGATTTGAACCCCAAATTCAATTTTTTCTCCTTCTGAAGGGCCAAGTTGATTTTGCTGAAAAAATGAAATAGCATATCGGAATAGGGATTCCTTGAAACGCTGATTTCGAGAACTCAGTCAAAATTTTGAAACTGTAAGACTTAAGAGTTCCATAGAAGCTCCGTAAAAATTGAGTAAGGCTGTGTTGCTTAAAGACGTTATTAGAAGCAGCAATTTTTGAACTCGATGAGACTCCTTTAACACGAAAAAAACATTTCTTGGTTCTTTCAAATGAGAAGAACTGGAGCAAACAGAAATTCTTTACCTTTAATAATAATACTGCGGGAAGATTTTCCCTCTCTTTTCTTCAGTGAGAAGATCTCTGTGTTCTTATACTTGAAAAAAGAGGGGAGAGAATTTCCGCAGAATCTGAGTCTCGAATGATTTCTAAGAAGTTCTGAAGGCGTTTCAACAAGCACTGAACCAAATTTTGACCGAATTTTTACAAATCTTATCGATTTTTGATACCTAGTTGCAGTGGTGGCAACCTCAGTACTGCCCTGAGACTCGGGCAACGCACGAAAAAATTTCGAAAAATTCCTCAAAAACCCAAGTTAATTTGAATACTTGGATTTAAATTTGGGTTGGTCGAAATTTCTGAAATTAAATTCGCATTGTCCGAAATATTTCTGTTTTTTTTTTCTCTCGCATAAATTAACCAGAATAATTTAGCAACTCCCCCCCCCCCAATTAAAAAAAGTCGGGCAACACATAAAGAAAGTCTAAGTTGCCACCACTGCCTAGTTGATTTGAAAGTCTCCTCAAGCTTGAAAAATTGCTGTAATTTTAAATAGCAAATTCCAACAGTTTTGGATAGCCAGTCTTACAGTCTTGAAATATGTAAAGATTTTTGTTTTGTAAAAACACAGTGTTGATGAATTCGACCTAGTCGCAACCAAAAATTAATAAACAGAACCTGATTTTCTTCTCCGAGAAAGGAGAAATAATTGAAAAATAGAAAATTGATTCCTTTTTTCGGGGAAAAAGAAGAAATCCCTTCTCCTTCCTGAATGATGACTTCGGCATTTTTAAGGAAGAGCGAAGGTTGTCTTATTCACGAAAGAGATTGGGATAAGTTCCTTTTCTTTTCTCAAGGAAATAAACAAGTTTTTTTTTGTTGAAGAATGGAACGAAGTTTTTCTCTTCCCATTCTTCGAGGAATTTCCTTCTCCAAAAGGAGAACAAATTAAAAATGGAGATATTGGTTTCTATTATCAAAAAAAGAAGAGAAATTCCTTCACCTTCTTAAATCAGAATAACTTAACTGCTTTTGAGGAAGAACGAAGTGCGAAGTGCTTACTCACGAAAGAGAAGGTAGATTTTCATCTTCTTTTTCAAGGGAATGAACACAATTTTTTCTCGAAATGTAACACAGATTTTCTTTTCTTCATTTTCTTGAAGGAAAGAACGAGTCCATTTCTTACCTGGGCATCCCTAAGACCCATTGGAAGGGGAGAATTGGGGCCCAAATCAGGTTCAGATCGAGAATCTCACCAAATTTTCGAAATTTGCGATCCAAAATACTCTCTATTTTATTACCTTATTTAAATTTTCCAGCAAACAATGTAGCCCTTTAGAAGGATAAAAAGTCAAATTGAAGCCCCAAATCAGAGTCGGATCAAGAATCTGTTCCGATAATCGTAGTCAGCGACCCGAGGTATTCCTATTCCTATATTCTGTTCAATTTTAACCCTAAAATTAACTTGGCCCTTCAGAAAGAGAAACACTCCGAGCCCAAATCGCGGACGGATCAAAAATCTGATGGGATGTTCGTAATCGGCGACCCGAATACCATCTTCCTGCATCGCCACACGTACCAAGACGAGGAGGTGAGGGGTGAAGGAAGGAAGCCCGTCCGAATGTGCACCCGAATTCCAAGTTAATCGAGCGTTGCCTCGGTCTGTAGGGTGTTTCATAGTGACCCTAGCAGGACAGACGAAATGGAGGCCCGGGCCAGACTCAAGACATCCCTCTGGTCACTGATGCGATACTGGAAAGGGTAATTTCCGAGGCCTGAGGTGCGGTGCTCTACCGATGGATTCCTATTTTGATATTTTGTTCGATAAGTTTCCATGCTAAACTGCAAAGTGAAGGGCGCGCCAGAGTGCCTCCCAAGGGGGGATTTTTTGCACGAGAAAAGATGCTGGACCTTACGAAACGAAAAACCTTTTTCTTCTGTGCATTGATCCGACGCTCTATTCCGAATATATTCGACCGGGGGAAATTCACCGGACACCCTGTATACTCGTAGGTACCTACGCTTTCGTAATGTCCTTCGACGTGGATTACTTTACAGTTGGTACACGTAACGTAATATTAAGTTCGGTGTGTAACGCGTCGCCGCCCTGCTTTTTATTAGCTTTTCGAGAAGAATATTTTTCGATGGTACGGCGCGTGTCCATGTAGCGTGTACTCGGAGCGAATGCAAAAGTCTGAACCCGCACCATAACCAGCCTACGTATTCGCGATAGCTGCGTCGCTTCTGATTGTGTATTCGCAGCATCCAGCTCCGCTCATTCGATTTTCGTTTTCAGAACGTTATAAGGCAGGTAATTGCCGGGGCAGGGGCTTTTAAATCGAGTCGCCGACTCGGCGAATCGAACCTATTTTTTTCTTAATAGCTGAAAAGATTTTGATCTTAGCTATTTCAGCTCGGTTTCGATGTCATCGCGGGGGGTGTCATGCGAACTCCGAAGGTCGATAAATGGCTATGTTGATTAGTGGTCCGAGACCTCGAGAACGCAGACATTACCCGAAAAATGTGAAGATTTAGTATACTTGTAACCTCTGTCTTCCTCAGTTTCTCCGTTAATGCTCGCGTTTTTGAGCGCTTCGTGTCCTAGGTTAGTTGGTAGGCATTTAGCGAGTATAAGGAACCGAGAATCGCACCCGGGCATCCGACTTTCGGGAATGCTTTTCGTATAGCTTTTTAGCTGTTCGTGTTATCATTGTTGTACATTTTTGGTTACAAATGTTCACGTTGGCTGTAATTCAAAGTTTATAAATGTTATCTCGTTTGTATTGTTTGTTTCCCCGTTGAATTATAAACGTTTGTTAATCGCGAGCTTGCTTGGCAATGCGGAATGCGCGAATCTAGGCTCGTCTGTTTTCATATATTCGTTTTTGGAATACATGGTAAACACGACGATTTTAAGTATAGATGTGGCCGATATGTGAAACGTATAAATCGCTTTTTTATTCGACGGACTTGCGACCAGATCTTCTCGCGTAATTTATAATCTGAAATCGAAGACCGCCGAGTTTCGCTCGCCTTTTTTTTTTTAAATTTAATGATCGCGTCGCGGACAATAAGCCTCGCACGTTCGAGGTTCGACAATAATAATTATTAAGTAAATTTACTTCGCATCGCTCGTTACTCGTGTAAGTGTATATGCGTACGTTAAAACTGTATATGTGAATATTTAATCGTTGTCCGGTATATTTTATTTATACGAATTAATTATACACATTTTTTGTTACATAAAAATATAATTTTTGCTTTATAAATGTTCTAGTGTTTGACTATTTTTTTTTATTTTTATGGTTTTTATGATTTATGCATTGGTTTGTTTGCTACTTAGTATTGTTACGCTTTGCCCCGCACCGCGCAAATTTCTGTATATCGCTTGGTTGATTCGCATTAGGGTTTTTTGTTTCAATCACTTCCTCCGTAAGACTGATTTGCGAATGAGACATATTACTAGATATCCTCCCCCTTTATAGAATATTTGTTCTGTGTATATGTAAGGCAGCTGGGTAGTTTTGATTAGCGAAATAGATGATAATGAACTGACCAACCCTGACGAGAGGAGGGAGAGCAAAGGGGGGAAATACCCCGGGTCCGGACTTTCAGGGCAGCCCGTTATTTTTAAAAGGCCTGAATATCAACGCTTACGGCTACATCAATTTATTTCATTTTATTACAGCCTTGAATTAGGTAGGTCCGTCCCTACTAATTTGTCCATCTTCGAGCATAGGCGTCCATCACCCGTTTCCATGCCCCCCTCTTTTGCGCTGTACTTACCCAATGAAGACCCACAAATTTTAATTTCGTCCAGCGATCTGGTAGCTAGTCTACCCTTACGCCTCTTTTAGTCCTATGGTACCTAATCCGTTGCTGTTTTACTCCATTTTCCCCCTACCTCCCTGGCCATATGTCCTGCCAATTTGAATTTCAATTTTTTGATATTATATCCATCTATAATCCCCATTCTTTCCCTGATTTCTGTTATATTTTATCCCTCAACCGAATACCCATAATACTTTTTACCGCTGAATTTTGAACTACCCTAAATTTTTGTATTTGTTTTCTTGTCAGCGTCCATGTTCGGGCCTCATATGTTAAAATTGGCGGTACACAATTTAGTAATATTTTGGTTTGTGTTTTAATATTGAACTTTTGTCTTTGAATATTATTTTTTGTGCCCAAAAAGCTTTCCATGCATTTGCAATCCTTGTTTCGATTTCTTTTTCCATTTTATTTTCAAATGATAGTATTTGTCCCAAATATTTAAAGTCTTTCTAGTTTCCAGTTTGCTCCCCATCTAAATACATTCCACTTGTTTCTTTACTTTTTGATAATATTTTTGTTTTTTGGCATTCACGTTTCAATTCCCTTGCCATCCCCACCAGCTTTTCATTAGTTCTACCTATCAGGACTGTATCATCCGGAAATATGATATTGTGGCACCATTATCCATTTATTTTGATACCCCTCCCTTCTTAGTCCAATTTGCGAAATATTTGCCAGAGAATACGATTGAAAATGTCCCCTTGTTTGACTCCTCTATAAATTTGAAAGTTTTCCCCTTTTTTATCAAGTTTTATGTATACCTCCAGATGTTTATACAGATTGACCGAAACTTGTACTCGTATTATTTGTTGATGTACCCCTTGTATAGCCAATACATTCCATGCTTTATCATGGTGTATTGAATCGAACGCCTTATTGAAATCAATGAATAGACAGTGAACGTCTGTGTTGTATTCGATAGTGTAGGGATGTGATTAATGGTGCTGAAATTTTTTCGGAAACTTGCTTGTTCTATTGTTTGCTCTGAATCCAAAATTTTATTCATTCTAGCTTTCAAAATAATCATAAATAATTTTAAAATATTGGAGGAGAGGCTGATTCTATCACCGTTTTGAATAATAAGATATTTCAGCCATCAGCCATTGTTTAGGGATTTTTCCAATATTTAGAATTTTGTTACACATATGGAAAGGTTGGGAGACTTTTTCCGAAAATAACTTCAAAATACTATTATCAATTTTATCTGGACCTGGTGCTTTATTCAACTTTAGTTCCCTTAAAGCTTTTGTTACCTCGTCTTCCAGACCAGACTTCTCAAGATTAATTCTCATTTCTCCATATCTTGCCCAGTTGTTGCTTCCTCTTGTACCCTATACAGCTTTTCATGAAATCCCGTTGCTCTTTTTACTATTTTTTACTCTCAAATATGAAACCATTATTACCCTTGATTTTGAGTAGCATGTTACTACCCTTTGAAATTGCTCTTTCCGCCTTTTTTTATTGACCATGTCTCCTCCAGTACATTCCTTATCATTTCCGTTCCGTATTTACTAATATCTTCTTTCATTTTTCTTTTGACTAGCTTGTTGATTTCGGTGAACTCGATACTTTCTATTCGAGATTTCAATTTCTTTTTCTTGAGTGTTATTCTTCTTTCTATGAGGTTTCTTGTTTGTATACTCAGTCTGTCATCTGTTTATGTCTCGATTTTTAGACTCCCACTTCCCACATCGTTTCTTCAATGCATGTCTCAGTTATCGTATTTTGCTTGCATCCTCACAATGGTAACTACTGTTTCCAATTTGTCTTGTATTATGTTAAAAGCTCGTGGTATGTTATAAATAGAGATAATTTTCCTCTTATTTTCATTTTTACTTTGATGCACTGAAATGTTCGTTTTGTTTGGAAATTCTAATTTGCCCCTCCTCATCCTGTGATCCGAGCTAAAGTATAAATTTGAAATACCATCTACGTCCATTACAATTTTCATTTCGTTGTTCAAAATGTGATCTACTTCATTTTTTAACTTCCCACCAAGTGACTTTCATGTATATTTCTTGTTACCACTCTTTCTGAAAAACGATCCATCTATTTTTAAATCATATTCATCAGCTAACCCTAACATCCTTCTCCCATTTCGTTTGTTTCTCCTTCAGTATATTTACCAACATTTGTTCTATTTCCCCTATTTTCACCCACCTTGGCCTTAAAATCCCCCATTATTATTGTATAGTATTCTCTTTCATTTTTATAAATTTGGCTCAATTGATCGTAAAACTTCTCGATTTCATCACTGAAGAGTCTGTGTAGGAGCACAAACTTGGATTATCAAAGTTTGGTTCCGTTATTTATTTCAATTTTCAATACTGCTATGCGTTCACTTATACCCTTTACCCTTAATTTCCTTTACATGGGGTACCTGCTGCTCCTTGATGTAGAAACCTACTCCCCTGTACCCTATTGTTGACCCAAAATAATAAAAGAGATTACCATTTCTCCTTTTGAATAAATTTTCCCCTTTCCTGTTTGTTTTTGATATTCCAGTTATATCCCACTTTAGCCCCTCTAACGCATTTTCCAATTCCAAAAATTCTCTGTCCTTATTTTTGTTTTCTCCATTTTTTCTGTTTTGTGGTCTGGGTGACGGCGATCTTTATGGGCTGACAGCCCCAAGGTGCCCACTTCTCTGGTTGGGCTCTATTTCCTTTTGTGTTGTTTCTCCCATCGTTTTTTTTTTTTTTTTTTTTTTTTTTCTTTTTGGTGCCTACGGCTATACTGTACATCAAATCAACAATCACTCCTTACGCCATGAAAGAAACTTCTTATCCCGTAGCTTATAATTTTTCCCCTCTGACAAAAGAACAAAATGAACTGGAAGGAAAGGGGGGCCGTGGAAATCCCCCCAAGCTCTTTTCTTATCTCTACGGGGCTGGAACTGACCGTTGCTGATAAAATGAAAACCCGGAGAATGTAAGGCGTGTGTAGTTCGGTGAGTTAAGCGGACATACTTCCTCCTACGCCATTGTTCAAGGTACACGAATCAACAAGGTCGGCTCTCTTTTTTAATTTAAAAAAAAAAAAAGAGTTTTGTTTCTAATTTGATCTTTTTTGTTATAAACATGTTTTTGTATTAATTCTGAGAGCAGGACCGAATTTAGCATTCTCGAGCCTCTTATTTTATTTCTGAGCTAAGCTCAATTAGAAGACACTTTTGAAATCAAACATCTCACAAAATATTTATGGTAGGTAGGCGAATTCACCCCTTACTAACTCCTCCTTCGGCTACCTATTTCTGGGTATAGTTCTCCATTCGTCTCTATCTCTAGCCAGGTAGATATATCCATTGAGAACCCACGCCTTGCACCAGTTCGTCAGCCCATCTCATGACTGGGCTGCCTCTTCCCCTCTTGCCTCGGTGTGGGACCCATGTTGTCAGGATCTTGTTCCATTTAAGTCCGGGTTCTCTTATAAAATGGCCAGCGTATTTCCATTTTAGCCGCTTGATAGCAAACCAGATTTTTTGGCTTTAGTCTTGTTAACTATTTCGTCTATTTTTATGTTATCTCTTAGTTTCACTTGGAGAATGGTCTCAACATGGAGTTCTGGATTGTTTGAATTCTTTCTTTCTTGTTTTTTGGTGGTGACCCAGATCTGAGCCCCGTAAGTCAGGACAGGGAGAACAGTACTATCTCGAAGTCTTATTGTGGTGTTCAATTTCATTTTGCTCTTCAGTATTTTTCTTTGCGCCCAGAATGCTTTCCAGGCATTCGCCCTACGGATTTTTAACTATTTTTCTGTTTTATTTTTGGTTGATAAAATCTGTCCTAAATACCTATACTCCGTAACCTTTGTTTTTATATTATCAATGATTTCGCTAAGGTGTTTGATTGTGTTAAGATTTTTGTTTTATCCTGGGTGATTGTCAAGTCAACGTTCGCGCTGTCTCCTCAGATCCTCCGCCATAGCTCTAAGTTCGTCTTCATCATGGGAGGGTCAGTTTCCCAATACGTAAGAATAGTTCATAGTATTTCAACCCTCCTCCCGAGTACTTGGATCATTATCTCGCCCTCAGGATTGTAACTAAATGAGCAAATGAGAAAACTCGCTTCCTGTCTGTCTATTCTATCTGTACGTCAATCTGTTTGCTAGACTGAGTATGGGTCATGTCTCAGATTCTAAAAATTATTTTCATTCTTCACCGACCACGAGAGAGGAGTTTTATTATATAAAGTGAAATAAGACACAGAAAGAAATAGTTGGCGGAATGAGGTTGAGTTGTTGGGTTCTCCAATCAACTGCCTTCTCCTCTACACATTCTGTTTCAAAAAGACAGCCAAGTCGGAATGAAAAAATTCGAGAAAGGACTAAAATGATTCATCATAAAAATCGGTGTCTGTATCTTATCATCTTATCAATTTTCAGTGCGTCTATATACTTGTCTGGTGACTGCTTTTTCTTTCTGTGAGTCTCTCCCAACCTGTCTGAACAGTGGGCTACTGATTGTGCGCTTCTTGAGCTGCTTTTTTGTTTCGCGTGATGACTGGCTTGCTGGCTCTCACGGTGGTCAAGTTGACGTTTTCCCGGTTGGTTAACTACAGTGGAACCTCTCTATAATGAACCTCTATACAACGAATTCCTCTATATTGCAAATTTTTCTTCCGTCCCTCTCCTTTCGAGGAATTTTTCATGTAAAAAAGCCTCTTTATAACGAACAAAATACCGTCAACTGGGGTATTTTGGAACAGCCGTGTAATTTAAGACACACGAACAGACTTGCACAGTATCTATGAATTTCGACCCGTCATTGCTCATGCTCATAAGTAACCGGAGAGGTTTAGGAATTAGCTTAAGTGGGCAAGTAAGGTGGCTCCGAAGCATGTCTGCTGGTGTGTTCCAAGATACCCTGTTTTACGGTACTCTCTATAACGAATTTTTGTACGGTTAGAAAGGTAACGCGTTGCTTATTTCAATGTATAATAGAAAGAAAAATAAATCTGTACTACATAGGATGTCAATTTATACTGCTCGGGCTTTATCAATGAACATGAGTGAACATGTTCTGAACATCTTGATTATACGGTACGAGAGACCAGGTATTCGCTTATTAGTCATTCAGTTTATGATCGATTCGTACTAAAAATTAAGTATAGTGTAATGGATTATAAATACCGTATGTATTAGAGTACATTACCTTAATACAGTACAGTTATTATCGACACTATAGGTATATGTACTGGATTCAAAAAAAAAAAATATGAGGGTTCATACAAAAAGGGACCCGTTGACAAATTTTTCGATTTTTACTTTTTTGGCTAAATTTATGTAAAACCCTCTTAGAAATCAAATAAAACCAACCCCAGACCTTTATCTTGAAAATTCAGCGAGATATTGCAGTTTTAAGTGAGGCAAGTCAAAATTTATTATTTCAAAAAGTACAAAAAGGAAATAGCATGTTCTTATGTAGGTACATAAAATTAAATTGTTCGAAAACCATTTTCCACGAATACTGGACATATTTTCTTATTGCCCTTTTAAATGCGAGAGCAGGCAAATACATTTACCCACTGTCAGGATGAGTTGCCTATGTACAGCAGGGAAGTTTCGCATTTCTCGCTGGGAATCTCCAACTTTATAAAGTAGGCAACTTATCCTGCTGCATGAATGCCTGTCTTCTCTTACCGTTTAAGGGACTCGGATCCAAAGATGTTCGATGAAATTCTTCGAAGATTATCGAACATTTTTTGTGGCGATTTTTCATAAAATTCTTCAAAACCATCAGAGTTCTTCCCCAAATATTTCCTATGAAATTCTTCAAAATTTACCAGAAAATTTTCTCAAAGTAATTTGTTGAGATTCTTTGGAAAATATTGATAATGTTTCCTAAAGGTTTCCGATAGGATTCTTCGAGAGAAGAATTTCAATTTTTCTTAACGAATTTGTAATAAGTATTTTCGCAAAAGATAAGTTTTCCAATGATACTGGAGTTACACCACATTTGAAGTGCTCGAGTTTATACCCTCGCCTTCTCCAATTCAACGCTTTGCTCTAAAATGCGTGAAAGGAAGAAATACTAACTCTTTTTACTACGGAATTGTTTCCAAAAAGCTTTTTAACAATGTTCGTGAGAATCTCTTGGAATCTTTTGAGTTGAATTCCAAACTTGGAACGTCTCAAAAGGGCGACCAATAACACCCCCCCCCACCATATAAGTCAATGTTTTATTCAACTTATGGAAATCATGTATACGATATGTATATTGTACATTGGTTGCAATATCGACTATTTTGACCGTGAACGGCTACTCATTACACCCTCTGGCTCTAGTGCTAAAAGCAATATTAGTATCAAAATTGCACTAAAATTTCTTCCAATCCAATCATTCCATTGCACTTGTCTCCTTTGACCACAAGGCTTACTTATCCAAATGGTCTTAAAACCTTGTCGGAACCTCGTAGGATTTCGAAGGATTTTGAATTTGGAAGTGTAAAGTTTAGTTTCGGAAGGAGTCAAACAAATTCAGCCTTCTGCTAACGAGCGACCAGGAAAAGGTCCATCAACATGGAAATTTTATCAAGATCACTCGGGGCAAAAAGTGAACCTCGGGGTAATATGTGTGAACTAGGTTCTTTCGGTTCCTGATGGCTTCGTCACTCGGGAAAAAAAGTATGACGTACTTAGTGAAAAGTGATGCCATTCCATCTTTGTTCCTAATGCCCTTGAAAAGTCATTAGTAACAGAGATGGACCTAGTTCACTTATTACCTGTTATTTTCTTTTGTCCCGAGTAACTCTATATGAGAATAAATTCGATGAACTACCGGAATAGATGTTTCTTAGGTCTCTGATTGCGGAAGCTCTGTCAGATTTTCGATCCAGCCTCAATTTGAATATCAAATTAGAAATGTTACCTTTTGACTGAAGGAAGTTGATTTCACCTAATATTATAATATTGTCACATACTTTGAACTGCCCCGTCAGGATAGCTCTCTGGATTCACCACTGGGTACTACTGTCTACATCAAGGGCTCTGGTTCGAGGGAAAGTGGGACTGCACCTCATTTTCTCGAGAATGGCGACTCCAACTTCGGTTATGAAAACGATTTATTATTTTTGCCCTGGTAATCCGTTTCATTCTGATTCATTCAAAGAAAGGGAGTATCTAAGTAACGTAATAATTTGATTAAGCAGAATATTCACGTTTTTCACTCCCAAGGGATGGAAACCCATTTCCATTCCTAGAATTGGGACCTTTCTTCCAATAACTTTTACAACCACATATTTCAAATCACATCCTGGAAATGTTGTGTCCTACAATTCAAATTTTTTGTCTGCAAAACAACATTCAAGTCCGATTATCGTCAGAAATTTACAACTTTTGTAACGTAAAATAACCTATTAGCATCACACAGACACACACACATACAGACTCAACTCGTCATCGACATTCCAATAATTGGATTTTTCGTGAATCAGCCAAAAACAGCAAAAACTAAAATCTCCGGTATGTTAGTAGATCGTTAAAATAAACAAAGTCAGATTTATTCACGCGTGTTGATTTTAAAACCATTTACAAACGAACAGCTTGTCAAATGCATCTGGTAAATGAATAAGTTACCTTCTATCGCTTCTACCATTTTCTCGCAACTTATTAACCACTCAAGATTTGGCAACATGAATGCTCTATTTGGACTTTCCAAAAGGACCATACAAAAATTTCGTTTCGCTTAAGCAATAAGCAGTATTTATTGCGGTCGCCTTGATAGCCCGAACTGGATGGGAGAGAAATCTGCTTTTTCATTCGGAAACTCTAAATTACAAAAATTATTTTTAAATAACCAAAAAGAGATGGACTGACGTCCACAGATAAAGTCAACAGAGAAATTAACTCAGCCTAAAATCACACACAGTTGATTTTTGGTAGAATTATTCTGCCCAGCTCATTGATAAAAGAAAACATATCTCTGCGCTTTCGACCATTACTCCCAAATCTGGTTTTCAGGTCACAATTCGCATCGATAAGAAAAAATATTAAACAAAATTTACTCTGAACCCAAGCCTCCTCAAAAATTGTTTTTAGAATTTTTTTCATAAGTGCCCATACAGGGGGGAGGGGAGGTAAATATAACCCTTTACATTTTCATACATTAACATAGGCCATGTGGGACCAAGTGTAGAAATTTTGACATTTTATCAGTCTCAACAATAATTAGTGCGAATAGAATTATCAATTCGTTTCAATACACCAGTATTACTGGGAATTAATATAGCGCCTCCTTAGCCCCACCCTTCATACCATGCCCACGTATATTTGTATTTTTGTTGTTCTATGGTCGTGAAGAGAATTTTTAAAACGAATCGTTGGACCTTTCATTTGTGCTAATGACCTAATTCAGGTAACGTCTAGACACGGATTTCAAACTCACTGAATTTATTTTTCATATCCATTCGACCCTAGATTTAGAAGTGTGGCTTTACAGGGGACAGGGAGGAAGACAAAACAGGCGACTTACAATATGGATATCGATTTATAAGTTTTGATAGCCTCGAAGTTCGATTCCAACATTAATTTGTCCGAAATTAGAAATTTGTGGGACTTATGGCAGAAGGGAATGAAGGCTGAAAGTTGCAAAATCTAACCAAGTCAAAATAACATTTTTGAGGTTGTGGATGTCACTGAATTCATATTTGAAATCGGTTTGACCGTAAATCCAAAATTGTGGCCCCACAGGAAAGGGAGAAGGAAAAAACTGAGGTGAAATACAACATGAATATCAATTCGTAGCCTTTCATAACCCAAAATTCGATACATTAGCTGACCGAGATTTGAAAATACTTGAAACTATGTCTTTTTTTCTTTTTAATACAGGGGCTATAGAAAGCGAACTATGCCCCAGAACCAGATTTCATAAATGTCTTTCCCTGTGAAACACCGGAAATCCTAGTCAAGGGACGAGAACTTTTTTCCCTTTACTAAGGCTGTGACTTGAATATTTCTGCCAAAAGCAGTTTTGTATGATTTTTGTCCAAATTCATTAATTTCTTGACAGGACTAATTTTCATCTCATGTATTACGTGTCCGAAATAAAAGGCGACAACGCAGACAACTTCTTTCAATTGAATGGCACGCATGTTGCATACCTTATTCGCCGTAAATATTTCCGGCTCGATGTGCACAGGCTGAATGACAGACACACCGTTCTTTTCCAAGAAGATCCAAAGACCCCTCCTTCCAAAATAACTTTACTTGGCTATCACCTGAATAGTTTCCTTTTCACCATTAACGTATTAAAGCATTAGCGATTAATATATCGGGCAGTGTTGCGACAAATATCGATAGTACTATCGAAATATTGATTTTTGAATTTTGAACACCGCTGATATATCGGTAGTGTAGAATCGAACTTCGACAGTTATTTTAAACTACCTATAGTATTTCGATATTCTGTTCTCTTAGCTCCTAGCTCCTGACTACTCCTAAAGACTAGCAGGTGCCAGCCCAGTAGCTAGCGGTGGATTTTAATAGTACAATCGCGAATCGAATGTGCATTTTTTGGCCACTACAGTTACATGAAAATTGATAGGATTCATTATCTACACATCGTAAAATTTTGGAACTCTTTCGCCGGTTGAGTTACATTTAAAAAACGATTGACAATCTGAAACCCTATCGATACTATCGACAATGAATTTTGCGATGGAAATTACCAATATTTAAAAACTGTCTGTATTTCGCATCACTAATATCGGGTATTACGAATTCATCAACATGAATGACACATGAGTTCAGATTGAAGTGAGGTTCATTATATCATCTTCGACTATCGAATCATCGGTAAATAAGCAAACATGAGGCTAAACTGCGTAATTTCCGTTATGTTATTGCGAAGCTTTTCCGTGCTTTACAGTCATTAGGCTGCTCGCTTCGGCTACAAAAAATATCTTTTTTATATGTTGTTTCACATATTATTGCAAACTGGATCACTTCAAAGTGTCCAACACACGAGGCCACAAAATGCACGGTTTTTTGTTCCGAAACACCTAGAGCATCAACTCCGGCGAGATATCGCCCGATATCATCTTATTTATTCCAACGATTGTCATTTAGATTTAGCAACCTTTTCAATACTTCGCCGTATTTAAATAAGAATTTGGTTACTTTAAAAAATCTAAATATATTCTAAACATAAATAGAAAATACATTGGCGTTAAATTTTTTCTTTGTAGGTTCTGAAAGGACAATAAAAAAACTATACGACGACTATAACGTAATTACCTCGCAAATAAAAGAACATAATAAACAAATTTCCGATACGGCAACTCTGGACGATATTTTGGATTCATTACTGGGTCTGTCATCCGCTTCACGAACCCCCAGCCCAGCGAAAGCCTCGTTGGAATCCGAAATGATCGGTTCTCCCATCAATAGCGCAGACCACCCTCGTAGAAGCTACGGTGATAACGTTGACAACACTACCAACATATTGTAAGTGTCCTCCGCAAAATTGCTTCTTTTTTTTTTTTTACTTCTTAATCTAATACTCGTATTTACAGTTTGTATAGTTTTAAAACGCTTGTCTACGTTGATTAAATCCTTTTTTCAGTTCGAATCAGGCGAGTTCTTGCAGAGTGATTTGTCACTCCCGCCTTCGATAAGTAGAAAAGTTCAAACCTTCAAACAAGTGCTGATACTTTTATTATCAATCTTATAGGAGGGAATAACCTGACAAAATAACTGAAAACTACATTTGCATCAGGGTACACTCTTTAAATCCGAAAGATCTCTCATAAGAAATGCGCACTGCGCCTCTTATGACAGCACCTCACACCATCGGATGCATTTGATTAATTTGCTGATTCGTTTGCAAATCTATGAGACCAATAGAGTCAGTCACTGTAAACAAAGTTCAGTAAAAGCTAAATGACGTAGAACTCTTATTGCTGTCTCACAATACCAACCACAAAATATTAATCTAAATTTGAAGAAGTTCTTATATGTTGTTTTTGGAAATTTTCGTAAGAATACTGCATCCCCGACAGACTAGAAAATTTGTACTATAAGCCTCTACAATCACAGATACGCGTGACAAAATACAAGGGCAGACAAATGGATCAGTACTAGAAAGTGATTACTCATCTATTGGGTTAGCATAATCTATTACTAGTTATTCAAGTCAGTGAGAGAAGTAGTGACAGATTATGCTGACAAGTGATTCTATTCCTTGCATTAGGCCACCCAAATAGGCTTTACTCCACTCACATACTACGAGAAAAAATCGAAAGAATTTGTATTGAATAAGCTCTCCCTCGGTAAGAAATTTAGTAGAGATCATGGATAGGGTTACTCTTCACGAGTCTTTCACTTGATAACTTTTAGTTCCTCTTCTTTGGTTATGTAATCAAAATCTGGCCAGCTGAATGAATGGAGTATATTTTCTTGAAATAAAGTAGTATAACCGATCGAATAGCAAAAAATATATTTGTATGGTTAGTATTCATTTTTGCTATGTAAATGAAATTATTTTAGTATTTTTCAGATGAGGGAAACGTGATTTCATTACCCTAAGTGACCGATTCGGTTACTAAACAGTTTACCGAATTATTCATTCTATACGATGACGTCACGTCTTTCTTTTATTGGGGTAGAATGTAGTATTTCTGTGTTGGTATTACTAGAGTGTTATGTTTTGTTCTTACTTTTATTACATTATATCCAGTTGTTCTTGTAATTTTCATTGCATTGTTTTCTCATTTCATATTCATAGTATTTTGTATTTGTTGGTCACGTCTAGCCACTGCTTGGTTTATCATCCTCTTAGTTCCTAAAAAGTTATTTGTCTTCTTTGAGTTTTCATGATCACTGTCATCCGCATTCATGCATTCCAGTCACCTATGTATAAATTTTCCTCCAGTTTCTTCGATGTAGTACATGTTACAGTCTTTACAATCTAGTTAGAGTAAGTACTACATATACGCTATTATTTCTGTAGTTTGTCTTTAGCCGGTCATTGCTTATACTTGTTTTACAATTGGTTCCTCATTATATTTCAAAATTTACCAGTTAAAGGTGTTAGAGATTTTTATTAGAGAAGAATATGTTCAAAAAGGAATAAATAGGTGTCGCTATGTTTCAAAAGGGCTTTTGAAAAAAGTATTGTTCTCTAGGGACCTTATAGAAGCAATCACTGCAGACGTTATCACTGAAAATTGTGTGAAAATGAACCAGCCTTCAAATTCCGAACAATGAAAAGAACTTAGTTATTAATAACAATAGTTCTTTCTTGGATACTCTACTTAGCAGTAAATTTAAAGCTAATGAAAAATATTTTTGGAATGCTTGTAACACAAAGAGGTAATGAGTTCAGTCGTTTCAAAAAATATCACTGATGAATAGAAATACAACCTGAGAGAAGAGCGACTTTTTGTATCAAAGGTGGGTTCACTTTAATACTCAAAAATCAGAAATGCTAAAAAAAAAAGAAAAAAAAGACGAGCGCGTCATGATTTATTCCCTTATAGATATTTAGCGCCGTCGAGGACCTCTGCAGCTTCAATAAGAAAATATGCAAATGAGCTCAGATGAATAAACTGTTCAAGTCGGTTTTCTTCTCTCTTTGTAAAAGCCAGATGTCTTTTTGTCCTGACATTTTCGTGGAATTTGGTTGAATTCACGAAATATTCGTGTTATGAGGATTCTAAGAGATTCTAAGCGCTACATAATTCCTGGAATTTGATTGAATTTATGAAGCCTTTGTGTTATAAGGATTCTAAGGATGTTCAATGTCTGTCTCAATTCACTTTATCAACTTTTAACCTTATGGCTAGAATGACTGAAAACCAAGCATAATATTATCAAAATCATTTTTGTCATGGTAACATCTAACAATGCCGAGACCTTTTGTTAGATGAACAAGCCTAGTGACATCAGAGTGCTTCTATCACGATCATACATGACTGCTACATCTACCGATTCTGAAATATCCAGCCCACTTAAAAAAAAAAAAAAAAAAAAAGTGTTATCAGGAAAAAGTTGAAGGGTAGAAAATGAAAATGGTACTTTGGTTGCTACAATAACGATGACGATAATATTGATAATGAGCGGGTTCTCTGACATAATTAAGGATTAAGAAAGCAGGGATGAATAACAATCGGGCACCAACAGAGAGTTCCATGGGCAGCATCTTGGAATTTCCCCATCTGTTGTTCTCACTTCTCAGTAAATTAAATGGATAATAAGAGAAAATGGGTTCAAACTGGGTATATGGTATTTCATTATTTCATTAGGAGTATTTCCGATGTTTTTCGAGCACTCGAGAGCAAAAGTACGTTTTCGACCATTGAAGAATTCTATAGAAATATCGACGAAAACTCTAAATGCCTGATAGAACCTCATCACTTCTGCCCCGTTATGTTCCTCGCTCATTTATTAAAGAATACGTGCGTACTTACATAATATTTAAAAAGTCATACTGGCGGAAATTAGCTCATCGACAAAACTAGAGACCATTCCTCATCTATCAGGTCATAACTGATAACCATAATATGGTTTCAAACGTTGAAACCACACAACATGTACAATATCTATTCCAATGTATGCGCATAGTTCATAAAAGAAGAAAAATGTAAATATCATAACTGGTAAAGTAGTTACTTACATGAATCTGCTCCACAGAAGACAGTCAAGAACAATTTCACATTACAAAATACAAAAATTAATGTTCATGCAACTGGAGTATTTCAGAGAACTCACAATTCAAATCGTCGAATTAAATAGATAAGGCATGAGCATACTAGACACCATTAAAATATCTTCGCTTTTATTCTGTTTTCGAAATTTCACTGATAGATACGATTTTCACCATTCAGTGAGGTGAAATTTCAGACAAAGTGTTTACCTTCCCATCAGTTCTAAAAGTCCTACTATGGATAGGGATTAGCTATGGATGATCATCCGCCATTTTGTTCTTTGGAATGTCGCAATGACTGTGGTAAGTAAGTAGTAACTCATTCTGCCACATGCAGTGTTGTTAAATTCATGATTTTTTCAAAATTTTCATTGAAATATTTCGTAAAAGTCTTCAAAATAAATTTCCCTCATAAAATTTGTTTTCTAATCACCAGCAATTAATCAGCAAAGCGTTGAACAATTTTATAAAATTAACTTTACTTACATTGTTATCTGTTGTTATCACAATAAAAATGGTGAATAGACTTCGAACTTTCATCTTGAAAGTTATCCTTATGAAATATTTCATTTCATGAGAGATCCTGACATATTTCAGCGTGAAATTTTTCATTTTTGCAACACTAACGTTTTGTGAATGACCAGTCCACCTTCTTGAGCCAGAAGCTAGAAATGACAGGAAATTAGTATTGGGATTGGGATATAAATTAGAGTTGGAAATGTTGGCCTGATTGCGTCTTATCAGTGGTATATGGGTAATCATGGAGATTGGGACCCTGCATCGAAAGAGTCGTCCCCTGGCGGCCAGCAATAGAAGCTTTGAAAGAATGATCGTCTAGGACTGTTCAATAGAGATAATAATGGTAAAAGGAAGGCTAAACCTTTTTTTTTTCCCCTTAACTTTTTCGATTTTTCTAAAATTATTAATAGGTAATGTGAAGGTATTTAGAAGTAGTGTAGTAATGTGCATTTAACGTGACACCAATTTTTCTCTTTGTTATTTGTCATGAAAAAACATTAATCATTATGATTACTTGAACGCTATTCAGCAAAAGGGAACCAACCAACATTTGTAAACAAAATGAGTTATTAGTATCATTGGAAAGAGCGTAAAAAGTAGAATTTTTCAAAATTGGGCCCCCGATTCAAAAATGTGTACTCACGTTGAAAAAAGCTTATCAGTAAACACTATGTCATATTATAGTTTCTACATGGTTCTTGAACTTCGAATCACGGGTTCTCAAAAAGCGAATTTTGCTAGTTGGTTCTCATTTGCTGAGTAGCGTCCACTTTACCTCTGCTGGTCAGAGAAAATATAATTTGAAGAGCCATACCAGAAATATTTGAAACCTCCACCAACATTACGATAAATATTTTTTAAATGCGAAAAATCATGAAAATTGCTCTATTTGCACATCATTTTGATTGCCATAATCATTCTTTAAAATTCTTATCACCTCGAGCGATACTAGCGCGCCAGACGTTTGCCCGGTCCGAATTTATCTGTAAGTGTGTAGCAAACTTCAACTTACTATCATTAAGTTGATTAGAAATTCACTTTTAAGGAAAATTTGCCCTGAATTTCACTGCATCATCACTAAAAAATTGAATTATAATCAGTTCCACTGGTAGAGTAATTTCTACTCGTTTGTTCCCCTCCTGAAGATAGCAGTGAAAGTATCACTTTTCATTTTCCCCCGCTAACACCCGCACAGGTGATTTTGCAGCGCACTCTAGTTGGTTTATATCCCAATTGAAATCTCCCTCTGAGTGTAGGACTCCTGATAATATTATTTACTCATTTTATCAATGAATAAATCAATTCGCAATTTTATTCCATCAGTGAAGGTACTATAAGGAAAATCCTCAAACTACTGATACTCAAGGTTCTTTCCCTGACCAAATCAAATTGGGAGTTGATGGTTGTGATAATCTGATAGTATATCCTGAAATAGCCATTTGTAATTAAATCTCGTTCTTCGTCAGCTATAGTTTCATTTACTGTATACCAGAACTGTGTTCATCTTAATGCATTGTATTATTGTATATACAGCTTCTATTATTTTTTCAAATTTTGTGTAAGACCGTATCTTAAGCACTCACTTCAGCTAACTTACAGGTAGGTACCTATAGGTACTCTCATATAAAATATCCCATACCAAGTACATATAGTGGATGTCATACGGCCGTATAACTCATACTTTGATAACATAAAAGCAAATTCATTTTGGAAAATGAAGGATGTATTACAACTGGGTCACAAATTCGTATCTTTAACGCTGCGTAATAGGTATTCATTATATGCGCCGTTCAGTCTTCAAGTTCTTCTGTACTGATTTGTCAAGGGAGAATTTTCGCAGCCAAATACATATGAATGTTTCTATATTCTCTGTCCAGGAAAGCTGCTCGTCGCTGGTATACCTAATTCGGTCATAACACCACTGACCTCCGACCAATGTACTGTTTCTGTCAATGAAACTTTGAAATCCACGTCATATTGAACATGATAGCTCGCCTGGAAATCGTGGCGCTAGCCTAAATTCTAGGCATCAGCGCCAGATTTGCCGTCGATCTGAGCGCAAATTGAGCTATAATAGAAAATTGGTGCTCAATTTGCACCAGGCGCTACAATCGGATCAGATTTTCCCCGGCCTCGATTGGCCCAAAATTCCGGCGACGACACTTGCCTGCATTTTAAATAGGATGATGTTAGCCTCGTGATTTCCAAGTGGAAGTATGTTTGCAGGAACTAACTTGATTGTTAAATAAGCACTCTAGCAATCAATTTAACTTTTGAGTCAGCAGAGAAGTGCCCTTCAATGCCTTGTTCTCAGTTGATTTTCAAAATTTAATTTCTTATCCGCCACTTAATAAGTAACATATTCGTCGTTACAGAATTACATAGAGTGAAACCCTAGAAACACAACCTTCACTTTAGAGTGGATTATAGCAATCTGGCGCACCTGAACCTTACATTACAGTTAGTTCCTGCAACACACTTGAATCACTAATTTTTTAAACCTATTGTTTCAGGCGTAGTTAAGCCGGAGAAAGCATACTCGGCCACCAGCGACCAGTGTCGATATGATGTAAAGCGCAGACGCAGCGAAGGCAGCGAATTATTTTTACATGGAAAAGGACCAATTGATCGCCGAATATCTTACGACGTACGCAGTGACTTAAAGACCAATGCTGTTCCATCGACTTTGAAACTGGTGGTGCAGTGCCGATACCCGAAGTGTGGCAAAACCGCCGAACCTTCTGAAGCAAAACGAACGTACAAAGTGTGCCACAACTGCGACTACGTTTATTGTTCGCGGGAATGTCGTCGCGAGCATTGGGAGAAGCACCGTAAGCTTTGTTTGCATTCTCGAGTCGGCGAACTCTGTCGCCGAGTACTGAACACGATTAAACAAAACGAAACTGTCTTATTTAATGCTTCAACAGTTGCTAGACGAGGCTTTCTAGCTCACGGTCGAGGCTGCGTGAAATTCTACTTCCCCAGTCCACAAATAGCCGAGCAATTTGCGACTGGCAATATGACTCACCCGGAGGCAACTTTTGTCAGGTGGGCGGATTTATTGCCTACGGAGATGGGCAATGAATTGTACGTCGAATTACTGCGAGTATCCAAATCGTATAATCCGGACACAAGACTAGTCATGTTCGTAGCTATCCACGTTGTCAGCGAAGTACCTTCCAGTAGCTCGACGGTCAAATGGGAACGGCAAATAATATCTAGATACACGAAAACGAAACTTAGTCCTGACCTTATGATTAGGAATCCGTCGTTGTACAATATAAACAAGGAATCCGAACACCCGGAAACGCTGATACTGACGTCGTTGCCAGGGGTTCAAGGAACACCGAAAACCAGGCAAGTCAATTTCACCAACATCCTACGACAGTTACGCCAGCGAGGAGTGAGCTTAAGGAAGCAGTTTCCAGAAGTGTATAAAAGACTTTGCGATTATGTCGAAGGTGTGGATAACTTCACCCCAACTACTATTTATCCGATCGACTTCGCCTCGGGTAAGACCTTCATGTGCGTCATAATGCCGGAAGCAGAACCTGAAAAGTTAGATTTAATTGTGAAAGAGAACAAAGGGGCCAGGACAGTGGACATTGCCGAAGCTAAAACTTCCAGCTCGAGCGAATGATATAAGTCATCCAACGAAATAATATTGAAAAATAGTATCAGCGAGAAACTCTTTTGGGGCTTGCTTCAATTTTTGATGTCAGATCATACTGATATGATACCTGTGAAGGACGAATAAAGCGAGAATTTTGCTACTCGCAGGATCTCATTATACTGTTTCACAATATCTACCTATTTTAGTCAATGTTCTACAAATAAACTGCAGGTCTAGCGGCTCACGGTTTTCTATCGTTGCGCTGTCTGGATTCAATTAAATTGATGGTCATATCAGCAGGGTTAGGTTAAACGACCTAACCGTGATTTCTTTGCGACTGAAAGGGGTTTTTTGTAATTTAAGTTTATCTATGCAAAATGAACGTCGACCATTTTTCTTCATATAGATTAAAAATAATAAATTAATAAAAGGACTATGGAACGAACCCCGTTGGCTGTTTATTTTCAGTTATTGGATCGACTAATGTTTTGATATCGGACATAGGGTATATTGTTTGCTGTGTGACAGCTTACAGGACACATAATATAACTGTCTTTCATTAACGCATTGACAAAAAAAAAAAGAAAAAAAAAAAGAAGAAAAAAAGCTTTTAAAATAGTAAACGTAGGAGAGATCCGCAAGCTTACTGTCTCTTTGTACAACTGTACGATACCTATGAATGGATAGCTCATTTATAGGTATCTAAAGTTTGTTATTAAGTAAAACATATTTTTTCCAGCTTTTATTGTAACGTTTAAATAAGTAGGCAATATTCTTTAAACCGTGTTTGCTCGGCATCTGAAACTCCTAGGGGATAGAAAGTAAATATGTTAGGGTGAAACCAGAAAATCTAGTAAAAAGGATGTAGGTATAGGATAATGGAGTGTAACTGGACGCTATTCAGTAAAAGAGAACCAACCAACATTTGTGAACAAAATGAGTTATCAGTATCGTTGGAAAGAGCGTAAAAAGTAGAATTTTTCAAAATTGGGCCCCCGATTCAAAAATGTGTACTCACGTTGAAAAAAGCTTATTATCAACAAACACTATGTCATATAGTTTCTACACGGCTCTGGAACTTCGAATCACGTGTTCTCAAAAAGCGGATTTTGCTAGTTGGTTCCCTTTTGCTGAATAGCATCCAATTACAGCAGTGCCTGTTTATACTAGGTATACCCTTCAAAAACTCGTAGGTTTGCCCAGAAGTATTTCTCAAGATAATGAGGATAATACCTTTTTTGTTTCCCCTTGTGCCGCGTATTTGAGCAGGTATAAGTTCTTGAGAGTTTTTTCCTTTTCTAAGCGCATTAATTTCACTTAGAAAGATTCTTTGTTTTCTCTTCAGGACCACATGGTGAATGAAATTTTTTTCGGTATGTCAGTATATAATGCTGATACGACGCAGTCAGGGATATGATGGGAACAGGTAAAAATTCTTATCAAACATTAGATGCCTATTATTCATTTTTATTCTATTAGTTATGTAACTTACAAATGTTCCATCAGTTTAGCATTATTACAGCATCTTCGTTATTGATTGTAAAAAATAAATAAGGTATTTATCAGTAAACCTAGGAAACAAGAAGTAGTTTTTCTGTTTCCTTCACGGTAAAACTCATCGGTACACCTTCATGGTAACTCATAGGTGACAAAGTATCTCAAAATAGCCGCAGGTATTGACTTCAAAAATAATTCTGGTTTGTAATATCTTTGCAGCTATGTGGCCCTGTTCTCTGATTCGCCCTACACTGATTTCTGTCTCTTGCGCTACTTCACTCATATGAATTTCAGAAAACTTATTTTTCGGTGACGAATCCCCTTTAGAACAGTAAATATTTCGTGGAGTATCAAAATGAACAAAACGTGTGTCTCATGCATAGTTGACCTAAGTGACATTTTGACGAAAAATTAGTTAAATACATATTCTTATAGATCTTGATGCCCTCTATCGGGCTACACTCGCAAATGACGAATTACTTCCTTTTTTAACCCGCTAGATGACGTAAACCATTTGAGCCACGTATATAACAACGTTTTATCTATAATTTTCAAATCGCTCTCCTGAAAAAAAAAAGATTTTTGTCACTTAGGTCAAGTGTGCATGAGACACTCGAAAAGTACGTTTAAGGGTTACTTTTTTGGAAATCATACTAAAAAACAGGAGTGAAAAATGTGACTTTCTCCACGGGGAGCCTCTGAGGAGGACTCGTAAAGTCCTGGGGCTTCCCAAACCACACTGAGAACCGCTCGTATACATTATCAGATAAAATTACGAAACAAATTGAAATCTAAATTACATATCTCGACGAACGAAAGGTGACATGACGACTCGAAGACTATCTATTTAAAGACTGACATACAATCATCATGAGTAATTTTCCATCGTTGTTAAGTTGCGAAATTTGCAATGAGCACTGTGTCTACCTTATTTTGAAACATAACACGATCTTTTTCCATAATATCATTTCAGAATAATTGATTTGGTTTCAGTATTTTCTCTGTTTTTTTTTTTGAGATAGTAAATTTTTTGATGAACGAGCTTCGGAATGTAAAATATAATATTATAGATAGTTTATACAAACCAGTGTAATGTCACACAAGTTTTATCCAATATTTACATGCATGTCTTATTGTATTGTATATTCGGGAAAAGTTTCGTATTTCCAATTTTGAATAATTTACATAATTTTATCAAGTTTTATTTTTACGACGCTCTCGAATATTTTTTTGATACACATATGACAAATTCGTATCAAAGTTGAACATACACATTATCGCGTCGAAAACCACAATTTTTGCTCCTTTTTGCTTATGTTACATTTAATATTACCTGAACTTAGTTTATATAATTGTATATTTTCCCCCAATTGGTTCATAATTACCATGAATAAGCGTTCACAATATTTTTTGTTACTGTCCAGTCGCGTTTAAAACGTGATTTTGTTATTTAGTAAAATTAAACGTTTTTCTAATACTTCTGTTTACATGATTTTTTTTTAAAATCCTCAAGTCAATAATACCGTCAACTGGGGTATCTTGGAACAGCCGTGTAACTGAGGACACACAAACAGGTTTGCACAGTATCTGTGAATTTCGACCAGTCATTGCTTATGCTCATAAGTGACCGGAGAGACTCAGGAATTACCTAAGTGGGCAAGTAAGGTGGCTCCTACGCATGTTTGCTGATGTGTTCCAAATTACCCGGCTGGCTGTTCCAAGATACCCCGTTCTATGGTATAGTTTGTTCCTAGAACATTTAGTGATCGAGTGGCGTATACCATTTTTTTCAACGCAAGAAAACAATGCTGGAACTAAAATCCAACGCATCTCAGTGTTAGCATTCATGATAAGTAGACGATAACACCTCTCCATAACTATGTATCAGCGTTTCTAGTTTCACTAGAAAATGGCCATTTCTCTTCAACCAAGCGTTGTAATAATTGAGACACTTTTCGATCATCCGTTGAAAAAAATTTTACACGGACGGTGAGAAAATTGTCGTTTTTCACCATGAGAAACGTAGGTAGTCAAGTGTCAGACAGGCAGGTACTTACTTCTCAGGATTGGGCAAATCCCTAGCAGTAAGTTTCGGATCCCGTACTGATAATAGAAACTGATTTAGGTCGCAGAACACGGATCACTAGCAAAAATTAATTCCGATTCCGAACAACGTTTAATCCCCAAAAAACATATTCTGGATTATACGTAAATTAAATTTTGTTTGATTTTTCCAAATCATTTTTATTTTTTAAATCAATCTAATCAGGATCATTTTATATTAATCCGAATATGATACTGATTTGCTTACCCTAGTTCACGTAGGTACCCCGGTCGAGGAAAAGCGAGGCAAATCAATTTCTGTCAGAAAGTCTGAAAAATTAGAAAATAGGGGCCATTACAAACTCGCAACAAAATAATTTTTATTCGATCACGAATACAATCAGAATTTACATACGGGAATATTAAAACAATAACAGTAATAATATTATTTACAGATTACATCGAACAATTCAGTCCGTGACTGACGACACATTACGCCACTGAATTTTTTCTCAATCAATGCAGCTAAGAAATTCATGATGAATTCAGTCACCATATTCACCGTTTCCACTCCGAGTTCATTGAATCACCCGACCAAAAATCAACTACGAATCCATTAATCGTAATTTTCCTCATCATCGTCACTATTTTCGTCAATAGTTCGCATGGTTGCCATCTGTATTTCATGCCACTGTTCATAGTTATGTACAGCTTGCTCTTCTCTCGCCTAGAATCATAATTACAACGCATTTTTGCAAACATTACACCCGTAAATACATACAGACACGAATATCTGATGTTTCAATTTACTGAGTAGTTTTTAAAATATGAGGATTCACGATAAGTAAACTGATTTGTAACTTCGAAACTAGACGAAAGTTTTTTGTACAGAAATAACCAAATAAGGTACCCATAGATAGTTTTCGAAAAACGTTAACATACCTTAGCAAATAGTTCTTGCTGCTGTCTGTAAAGCTCTTCTTCGGGGATTCCTAAATTTTCCAATCGTGTGCTCTGTCGTCTACGTTTCTCTTTACATGCCTTTGCAATCTCCTCAACGTCTGCTTTATACTCTCCATAACCTAGTTTCTCTAATGCTGCGAATAAAAAAAAAAAACAAAAAAAAACCACAAGTCGTAAAAATTAAAATAATTAAATACGATCCAGTTCCTGAGATAAAAATATTTACCAAGTAGAACATGCTCTGTACTCATTGTTTTCTTTTGCTGCGATTTACAAACTTCATTCGCTTCTGAGGAGAGCAAATGAATGAATTCAGTACAGCACTGTAATAACAACTCCCGGACTTCATTAGCGACACGTAAGTCGGGTAGAATTTCTTTGATGAGTTTGTTCAACGATGCTCGTGGCAACGTCAAATCCTCCTCTTCAGTTTTATCAGGGCCACCAAAAAGCATAGCCTCGGAACTTAATCCATTGCTGCTGCTCATTCCAGCCATTTTAAATCTGCACCCATCAACAAGTACCGAAATCTGATGCACTTTTATATCAAGATTGTAACGAGTTGACAAAGATATCAAGTATTTTAAGCATTCGAAAACTTAATACAGGATACGTTTCGCAGAAAAAAATCGAAGATGCAGATCAACTGTAAAACTACAGCTTGTCGTTATTGCACTTAACACAGAACTAAAACAGATTTGTAAGATTGCATGATGTTAGTAAATATTAATATTAAACAGAAGATTAGAATGAATAACTCAAAAAATACTTCGACCCGAATGAATTTCTGAAATGACGGCTGATTGGATTGATAACATCATGATGTTGATTTTGCGTCGTGAAGTAGAATGGAGAAGGAAGCGTACAATGCAAGTCTTGAGTCTGGAATAAAGTACTTTATTTATCGTCTGTGCCGAATACGTAAGGTCTTTTTTCCTAGACTTCCCTGCTACAAGCTTTATAAAGTATAAACATTCAAAATCGTTATCACCTTATCACTCATTTATCAGCATGGCCTGTGTCTATTTCACAAGATCATGTCTAGTGTCAACTTTCATTTATTCGACACATTCACTAAGTTAATCTGCATTTGTAAACTCTGAATCTTGTTAAAAATCAAGTTTTATGAGTCCATTTATTCGTTTTCTCTCCGTGAGAAACACCTATGGGAACTGGAAACCCTCTTCACTCAGGAGGTAAGTTGATACTGTACTATGCACTGGGAAACATTCGCGGAGGAAATGTTCCGTATACTGTCAACTACTCCCGTAATTATATTTTTTTATATTCGCCGATGAATTTGAAATTATTTTGAATATTGTAATACGAATTCGGGTACGTTTTTCAGAGTGGATTGCCTCGCAATAAGAAATGCCTCGAGTACAACTAAAAGCATCACTACTCCTGACGATGATGAAAACGATCCTGACAAACCCATCAAGTTCTCAACCAGCGAAGCTTCCGGTTGGAATCCGAAGAAATTAAGATTGCAAGATCTTTCAATTAATCGAACACCCTGGTATAAACAGGTCATTTTGTGGGGCACCTTGTGGATTTTCATATTCTATTTAGTTTTTAGAAAGCGTAATGAGGCTGACGATGAGCTGGACATGCCACTAGGTCAGCGTCTTCTCTGGATTAAAGAAATGCAGTTAATGGATGAAAAAAGAAGTCGTGCGAGCCAGGGTTTGTCGAATATATCTGTTAACGAAGATTTACTAGAAATAGAAAGGTTACGAGAAAAGTACAATTACAAATGACTTTGCCAATATGTATTTGTTTTCTTAGAATGTGACTGAAGCGGTCTTTATTTTGTATTTATCGCGTGTATATTGTACATATATAATCTTAGAGTTGTGTGACGTTACTAAGTTTGATTATCATGCATCTGAGATGGCATGAATTACACGGTGATGATTCGTATTTATGTTTTTCATTATCCTCCATGTGATATAGTAACGCTTTCAAGCGTACTCCATATGGGACGAATGTTCAAACTCTTTGAATATTCGTGGAATATTAATTTCAATTCCCTTAGTTGGTGAAATATGGGTATTTCTAGTATTAGAAGTACGTCTTCCCCATTGGCCGTCGATCTCCATAAGCAGAAAATCTCGGGTTACAACGAAGAAGATACAGAAAACTAAGAATAATTTAATAAATTCTAATCGGCAAATACTTTAATACACAAAAAACCATGCAGCAAATTACAAAAAACAAAACATACGAAAAACTTGAGCAATATAGATCCACGCAATAACAGGATTCCAAAATCAAACAGGTAACACAATTTATGGAGTAATGGTTGAATAACAGTGGTATTTGATACTGTAGCAAATGAGATTTTTGAATTTTACTGCTGCCGTCATTTCAAGCGCATCTTCGCTGAATGTTGACGCACTGTGACAAACTAAGCGGGCATAATACTCAAAACTACGCAGATTTTTTCTTCTTTTTCGATACATTTGCGGACGGACATAGAAGTGCGTTCAGACATTCGTCACACTTCGGAGATACAGGTTTACAGATTTGTTGTCCGAATCCCACGAGGAGTAAGTTAATTTCAGACCATAATTCGGTTGGTAGCCAGGCCTCTAAACCAATCCGTGTGGCTTCTGGAGTAGATGTACAGTTCGGAACCAAGCGTAACCGATTACTTATTCGGTGAACGTGAGTATCAACACCTAAAAATGGTGGAAGCAAAAAGAAAAAGCAACACTGCATTTCAGCTTTCAAGCAAACTGAAATCTCGATTTTTGAGTATTGTCTGTAATTGAAGACGTGAAAAATATTCAAATGAATACATACCAATGCCAGAGGTGATTCCCCAGGCCACTTTCATGCATATATGTGCCATTTTGGGGCCCACGCCTGGTAATTTACATAATAATTCAACGGTATTAGGAATGTCACCGTTGTATTGTTCTTTCAGGATTTTCGCTGTTTCTTTTATATGCTTTACTTTTGTCTGCAAGAAAATATGAATATGAATGAAAACAAGAGTTAGGAGACATGGTAACAGAAAAAATTAGAGAATTAAGAGAAATTTAAGTTAACTGAAAGTGCTACGTGCCATTTCATAACTCTCAGGTTTCTAATTTGTACGTGAATTCGGGATAGCTACTGATGTCACTTACCTTCCAGAAACTAACGGGTATTATTAATCTTCCGAGTGTATCGTCATCCGTTGCTAAAATATTTTCCACAGTCAAACCGTGTTCTTGAAGACGTTTCATAGCAGCATGAGTAGTCTGGTCTTTCGTTTGACTCGAAAGCATAAGTGAAATCAAGGAATGAAACCGCATCACCTATAATGGCATATACACATTGAATTACCCGGGTATTACCCACTGTTGAAAGGTATTCAAGACCTCGAATAAATGCTGCTATCCTAAAACATAAATGAATTCTGTTTACCTCAGGAGGCTCGTTTTCGTTGACACACTGTTCGCAGCCCATGCTATCAACAGGAGCATCGAGACGGCTTCGCATTTTTCGGATGTTTTCCAGGATCTCTTGCCAGTTTTCGGGTTCCCATTTATCGGCTTCTTTCTTGAAATATATTGATGTGTCTTCGGAAGTTTCAGGAGAATCTTCGTACGAAATCTCTACGGCCTTACGTTTCTTGGTTTGTCTTTCTGTTCGCGAGGTTTTCCTGGACATATTGCTATTATCTCTGGTCAAAATAACCGTTGGTAATTTCGTAATGAAAATGGCGGAACGTAGTGTTAACAGAGGCCGCAAAAAGCAAACGATTGATACGAACGCACTCATAAGATAAAAAACACGTGTTGCAGGACTAGTAAGCAAACCGTGAAGGGGAGGGGGAGGGATAGCTCCACGTGATGAGAAATTATGCTTTTATGCTTTAACCGGAATGAACTGGTTGAAAATTTTACAATTTTCGTTTATTTTTTTCGAAGAATTATAATTTTAAATTATGGTAGGTCTTTCTGGAAACAGTTTTTGCAGGGAAATATTTTTATTCGGGCAAAAATGTTACAGAAAACTTAAAAAGAAGTTTCCTTCTTGCGAAAATTCCCGTTAAAATGAAAATAGAAAGAAAAGGCACATAATGGATGCTGTTAAGCATAAGGGAACCAACCAGCAAAATCTATTTTTTGAGAACACGAGATTCAAAGTTCAAGAGCCATGTAGAAACTAAGTATATGACATAGCGTTTACTGATAAGCTTTTTCCATCGTGAGTTCACATTTTTGAATCGGGAGCCCAAGTTTGAAAAATTCTACTGTTTACGCTCTTTCCAACGATACTAATAACTTATTTTGCTAGAAATGTCGATTGGTTCCCTTCCGCTTAACAGCATCCATATTCGGCTCTAGAACCAACCTGATGAGTGATGAGTGAATGATACTAACTTTTCTATCAGAGAGTGAAAGTTATAACTAGGTTTGACCAAATCGATAATTAGGGCTGAAAATGAAGAGGACTTGAGAGAGGAAGGAGATCTTAATCATTCTTGGTTGTTTGCTTCTTTCAACTCGAATTGCAGCTGCAAAATTCAGTTATAGATGGATACGTCCTGCCCATATCAATATTCGCCGTCGGGTTCATCTCACCGCACACGTTTCACCAGCACGTTGATCATTTCGCCGCGCTAAGTCAGCAAAAATGTACGGCAGCTTCTTTACCGCTATTGGGTCTCTTGTTGGTGACTATTCTTCAACGTAGGTATATTTCTCTTGAGATTTCGAACTAAAATCGACACAAGAATTCCGTAATATTTTCAACCAGACAAACATGGCTGAATGCCTATATCCCACCTGGTAAAAAAATAATAAAGAAACAGGTGGGGAACTTGGGGTTACAGCCTCTTACAGTAATGACCCCTAGAGATATTAATCTGCAAGTTCGGATGCTGACGGCGCTTTGTCGTTCATTCCCAAAGTCCATGTATCAGAAGATCTGGAAGCGTTGCAGAAAACCGTGGTTGAATTACTGATGCCGAAAGGGCGACAACGGGAGGGGGGGCACATGGAATATTTTCCCAATGTGGAATGTGTATCAACGCACGCTCGATGGCGACCCGCTGCTTACAAGGATTACAAGGAGAGCTGAGCGTGCACCATTCGACGCTTTGGAAAAGTTCATCAGCTTGTTGAAAATATTTCAACTTTCGTTTCAATTTACTGTTACAATTTTTTTTAATAGAAATGAACGAGTGCGGCGAAATGAAATTGCGGTGAACCGTGGCCGGCGAATTGTGCGTGGCAAACTAGACTAGAGGACTAGACGATCATAATATTATAGTGTTCATACAGAAAAAAGAAACCAAGTCTGGTAGATATTTTTGTGAACCGTTTACTTGACTTACCTATAGCTTATATTTTTGTGTAGGAGACTGTCTACAAAGAATTTATGTGAATGTAGAAGTTGAAATGAAGTGGACGTCTGTCCAGTAGTAGGTACAATTCATCTGAAAAGAAAAGTGCTCATTTGTGGGCTGTCAGTGTATTTCACGTGGACTGCTGTTATATCGACACCATATTTCGGTTAATCACTTGGATATGTCCACTACTCAATGTCAAGTCCAGTACTTATTCCATGTACCAAACTATGTATATTTTCATGTCGGCACATTCACTTGAACTCTTTCAACGTCTGTTATTTCATGAGAGATTATTCTATTGAAATAATTTCTGTCTAATTATGGTATATACTACGCATCCAAACTTACAATAATGTAAAACTTCTTAAAAAAAAAAACCTACATTTTTGTCTATTTTTCAATATTTATGTGGGCGGTGTTTCACTGAATCTTTTTCCTTGGTCGCTGGAAGCATAAATATGCAGTATTTGGCATCAACTTTCGTAGTCTAGGTCCAAATGGAACAGTCAACGAAATTCCAACAAAAACTTACACAATAAAGTACATCAAATATGGAGTAAGATTTAATAAGAAAGTTGACTGGAAAAAGTTGGTCAAACATGAGATGTGTGTCTTGATGCATACACCTCTCATATACCAAATTTAGAGTTTGGAGATCGGATTTCCTAACTAGATATACACACGAATACATATACATGAGTAATAGTATCAGTATTTTCTAATTTCAAAAAGAATTTCTCATCGTATAAAAAGAGGGCTCAACATGTTATTAACAAAATGTTTTCTATCACCTCTCTTCCAGTCAACCACTCAAGACAATATTTATATGATAATAATTTATAAAAACGAATTAACAGAAGACGACCGGCAAATCAGCAGAACTGCACTTACGGTCGATGAAATAGAAAACAAACAAAATGACGCTAAATTAAGAAAACTAAAAAGCATCTTTCGCTGCCGAGACAAAGGCCATCAAGTCAGAAGGAAAAGCTCCGTTAAAGGGAACTGTCGAGCTCCCGGAAAATATACCTCAGGAAGTAGAATTCAAGGTTGTGGTATTATTGCCCACAGTAGGAACGTACTGAGATAATTCTGCTTTCACTCGTCTGGCGATATGACTTCGGGTGTGCTTACGCAGATGATCTTTTCTGTAAAAGCCTTTACCGCATTCCGGACACACGTGACGTTTTTCGCCCGAATGAATGACGTAGTGAAGGGCTAACTGCTCTTTGCGCTTGAAGGCTTTTGCGCATACCGAGCAGGCATGCGGACGGTCTGGATTATGACTCTGCTTATGTCTGGTCAAATGGTCCTTACGCTTAAGACCCGCTCCGCAAATGTCGCAGAAAAATCTCCGTTCTATCGTGTGTCCCAGAAGATGCTGTTCTAGGAGATTCTTGTCCGGGTAGGCCATGTGGCATTCCGGACAGCAATACAACGCCGATCCGTCTAAAGCAGTCGTCATTCGTATCTCGCCCGGTTTCGGCTTTGGCTTTTTCTCTTTCTGCGGCTTCTTACGCTTTCGCTTCTTACTTACCTGGGTATTTGCGAACATATTACCGTCTTGACTCTGTAGCTGCTGTACCTGACTAGCATTTAAGACGCTCTCTAATACGTCCGCTTCTTTTTTCACATTTTCAGTTGAGTATTTGAATAAGCTATGTAACGATATTGGAAGCGAGGAATTTGGTAAGTTGGACAGATAGTCGGCGACCGAAGTGGTGGACGCAACTGGAGCCGGGGCAGCAGCTACAGCGGCTGCAACCGCAGCGATACTCTGCCAGCTGGCTACTGAAATGTTATTTTGTTGAGGCTGTGACTGCGGCTGGAAATGTACAATGGACGAGATGTCAATGCCATTTTCGTTTGAAGGTTCTTTCTCTTCTTTTTTGATATTGTTGCAGATGTTTTGTATTCGAATGGAGTCATTTTGAATGGAACGTTTTTGTACATCGTGCTTAGCGAGCTGCTGGGACAGGTTACACCGCAAGCTACCATACGAAAGGGCAGACAGATTGTCGGCACCACGTAATTTCGTCGTGATCAGAGAAAAGGAAGTCGTCGAAGGCGAAGACGAAAAAGTCGAGTTAATCGAACTAGGCGGCTCTTCGGAAGTGGGCACGTGGTTGTCTCGGTAATATTTGTTGAGCAGGTTCTGCTGACTAAAACGTGGACTCGAGCCTTGGTAACGACTGACTGCCATCATCATCGACTCGGCATTCGTTTTCAACAAATTCGTATCATCGGATAGGCTGCTGGTGTCTGTGATTGCATCACCGGAAGCTTCAGCGCCGAGGTTGTATTTCGTTGAAAATTGATTGTTAATGGCAGTGGTGACCGAGAACGGTGCCACGAAAGAGGAGAAATTCATCTTTGTTACTGCAGCCTGTTGTATGGTCTGTAAAATCGAACAAGTAAATGAATTAAACGGGGGAATCCAAATGTTTTAAGATATCGCTATTCGGTAACTCTTTAGCTAAAAAAGACAGAGTTAGTTCGGCTGATTCCATAATCGTGAACTTCACAAAAATTTGAGATTTGGTTCCCGACTGGATAGGCGTAAGAAGCAATTTAGAGGTCCGAATAACCATGTCAGGTCTCTCTTGGTCTAAGATTCAGATAAATGAGTAAGTTAAGAATTTAGAATGACTGTAGTTTTTAATACGGTCTAGCATAAATTAACGCAGCACCAAGGATTAGTATACCAATTCAGATTAACAGAGGTTGGCTTAAAGCGGGATGTAATTTCTGTAGGTACATCAGTTGTAATATGGGCAGACTTTTGACCTTTCCTTAGTCGTTTCAATGAAATAGGTACATAATACATGGATTACTTTTGTAGATTTTCAAGATCTCCGATAGCGTAAATAGGAAAATTGTCTGAAGACAGATAAGTTGCCCAGGGGTAGATAATTTATAATTTTCTAAATAAAACTACAATATCTTTCAGTCCCTGGAGCACTAAAAATCAACATTTTCATTTTTTTTTGGGGGGGGGGGCCTGGGACTAGATGTATCCCGCCCATATATCATATATGGGCTAGATAAATCCACTCCCTTCCTTACGCCGCTGTCTATGAATTTGTTATTCGGTATTACTTGGACTTGAAGTTCAATGCGATGACATATAGGGAGGGGAGAAATCAACATTCTCATGAAATACATTAAAAAGCAGCGGGGTATACATAGAGGGGGTATGGGGATATATTTTCTCAGAGCAAAGGGTAAAAGTGAAATTTCAGAACTTAATCCCTAATACATCTGAACTGGAAACGATATTATTTGTTTTGTCAAGATAGATTTTGTCGTAAATTCTGTATAGATCCGCCACGATTTTACCTACAAAATTCTTATTCCTCCCGCATCCAAAAAAATTACAAATATCATAGGTACTGGGTCTTATAATCACTGAGTCTGTATTTGATATATATTATTCTGACTCCAAGTTGAATTAATTACTGCGGAGCAGTCATTATCATATTATGGCCAACTGTCATGTTAGCCATTCTTGAAACAAATATTGACAAAAAAATTCCTTTACTTTTTTGACACGACATTGATGTCAAATTTAATGTAGAATTTGATACAACTGACATGAAAGTCATATTGTCATGTGAATACCGATTTTTTGAATCAAATTCTGCGTCGACTCCGATGTAGAACACAGGATCGTGGCGAAGCGAATCGTATTGAGAGGGGACGCATTCCTCAGATGAAGGATCCCAAATGTCGCGATGGGGTGTGCGATTTTTTTTAAAAGGATTTGAGTTGTACAAACACACAAAATGGGGGTCTTTTTGCATTTTTGAAATCCGATTTTCACTACTCGAACGATATTTTCTCATTTTTTCCCAGCTTGCCAACTTGACTGAGGGAATAGGGAAGGTTCTCCCCCGGTCGTTAAGCACCTGTGTGGAATTTCACCCACACTTGGATGTGAACACAGTAAGTCGACTATTGTACAGAATTCGACCGCAATGTCGTGTCAACGCAGTGACAGATTTCGAATATCGATAAAAAAAATCAATCAGCTGTTTCGAAGGATCACTGAACTATACTGAATAAGTACACTTCATTCCAGTCGTGCTTAAAATGTCCACTTACGCGTTGGTCACTAACAGTAAAAATTATGTTTAATCACTCTTTAACCCCCCTCCCCCATACATAACTAACATCCACGCATTTGGTCATGACTTATTTTGTTACCCTCTTTTTCTCTATTTCTCTCTCACGTACCTAATGCGAAGTATATGTTAGGTTTCATGAAGTTTTTCAAAGCATCCATTTCCTAATCTCATTTTGAAGAAATCTGTCGTTCATTTTCCGATAATTTTCAAACATAAATACAAAGTTGTAGCCGGATTACAACTTTTAGCAGCATTCTAAACACACCAGCAACTCTTTTAATCCATTAGACAACGCCTAATATTTTCCAAGTGTGCGCTCAATCATTATTCGATAAATGTATTGATGTTATACTCACCGTATCATGGCGGACTAGAAATTCAGATGATACTCGTTCGGCACACGGTTGTTAAAAATTGCCATTTGAGCCGTACAACATTATCAATGGCTGCACACTAAGCTAAATACAAAGAATAAAGATCGGTGTGTATCACTCTGTTCACCCTTCATTGTGGCGTTTTTCAGATAACATTTCTTTCGACTACCCCATCTATTCGTGCTCGTCAGTTGCGTAATAACTTCAGCGCAGGAACTGAAATCTGAATTCACCATTTCGAGACCATGCACCCGCATCCCTTTTTTGGCATTCGGCATTACGGTAGAACTTTTACCGCTTGCTTGTTATAGTTCAGCCACGATGAACATATTTACCCGCGTCGTTCGCGCTGAATTTCAGACCCGTGTACGTGTCCAACTCGAATAACTTCGAAGTAGGAATTCGTTTTTGGATAATATGAACCAACTAGCAGCTCTATCCTGTCAAATGTACAACTTTCTCTAGCTTTCGAAATGGGATAGTTTTTTTTTTCTCGAAAATTTTCCTTCCCCAAAGTTAGCTCGAACGTACCTTCAAATCCACATTTTAAATGGGAGGTATGTACTTCATTGCTGATTGTTGGAAATCTAGTGTTCCCTACAGTTCAAATTGGTAGAGGAATCCTCACTGGTAGTAATTGGGTTGTTCAGGAAGGTTGGATCTACAAATGGCAGGGCCGTATATTTACGTATATGCAACATAGACACGTGCTTAGGGTGGCAGATTTTCAACACTGGGGGGGGGGGATTACAATAGTCATGGGGGACTGGAACGCAAGAATAGGAGAGCCGACTCGCCATAATCACAAAGTTTAGGCGAATTCAGGGTGGGGAAACAAATGTAAACGGAGATCGCCTAATAGATTTAGCTTTTGGGCAAAATTAAAAAAAATAGTAAACACATTTCAGGATAAGCCAATGAAGAAAAGACAGACCTGGCGATTGCCAGACAACAAAATGATGGGCGAGATCCACCACTTTACTATAGTAAACGATTTGAGGATGATTTAAGAATAATTATAAAACACCAGATTTCAAACAAATTTATTTTTTCGTCGGACCATGATGGCTAGAGCTGAAGTGGACTTCGCCCTCGGCTCTGATGGACTAAGAGGTACCAAGAATTCGGATACAGGGGGTAAATGTGTTCAGGGACGTACCGACAGGGGACATTTCGGCAGGGTTGGAAAAATCCAACAGGTCAAAAGTTTTTCTTTTCTTTTCTTTATTTTTTTGCATTGATACTTTTGGGAATTCAAGTTGAGAAGTTAGAAAAATCCAACAAGTCAAAAGGTTTTTTCTTCTACTTTAACACTTGGAAATTTTGAGTTGAATCAGTTGGGACTTTCACTCCCCCCCCCCCCAGAAAAAACCCTTCGATACGTCCCTGAATGAGAGTTATACCTACATAAGTGCTGGGACGAGGCGAATGAAGCACTAAGGGTGGAAGACAACTCCTGCGTCGGGCTGCAAGAGGAATCCATCAAGGGGGTGGTAAGGCAACTCGACGTAAAGAGGGTCAAGACATTATCTACAATACAATTAGTGTAGAAACGAAAAGTCTTATGGGCAAAAGAACTGAAATCAGAGTAAGTCTAAGAAAGACCAGATCGAACTGCGTGAGCTCAAAAAATTAAAAAACAAATCAGAAATGATTTCAGGAAATACGACCAAACATTAATTGCATAAATGCTTGAAGAAAGTGGTTCAAGCAGAAGGGTGCGTAGAGCTCTGCAAAATGGGCAAAATGTACTTCCGGCAATTAAAACTAAGAATACAAAAATGAAGTTATGTAGCAGAGAAGAAATAGTCAGGGAGGCTACTGAATTCTATAAAGACCTGTGCTCGTGCAAAGGGACCGAGACTGGCATTAGCACTAAGGAGGGAGGAAAAGGGTAAAGAGAGGAGACCCGGGGAATGAAATATTGGGATAGAACTGGGGGAGAAAGGGATGCCAGATATCCTAGATGACGAGGTAGGGAAAGCTCTTGTCACAGCAAGAAGGGAAATGGTAGGGGGCCTGATAAAATCGAAAATGAGATATTGAAGATCTTGGTTGGAGCTCTTGCACCCTTCATGACCAGGTTGATCACCAGACTCGTTAGGACGGCATAAGGTAAAGTGTCCCAATATGGCTACCAGCAAATTGCAGGGATCCGATTCTTTTTTTTCTTTCAAAATCTGGCTACACTGTAGGATTACATGAGCAACCTACTCAACATACTCGATGCTGAAAGTGACTGGTTCGTGCTTCGGATCCTGGCAATTGGCTGATGGCCATATTAAGAACCTGGCCATATTAGGACACCTTACCAATATAATCCGAACAGCTGGGTGGAATGATGGCAACGTGTGCACCATTCAGGTATGGTTCCCTCGACTGTTTTAACCGACTCTAACGAACATAAATGAAGGGTAAAGAATCAAAACTCGCATTTTTTGCCATTTTACTTCAAGAGCGCAAATAGGCAAAATACTGTACACGGGTGCAGGAATATATCTTTGCTGCACCTGTGAATGTGCGATATGTATAACATACTCCACGTTCATAGGCGCAGCAAAGATATTCCTGCACTTGTGTACAGTATTTTGCCTATTTGCGCCCTTGAAGTTAAATGGCAAATGTGAGTTTTGATTCTTTACCCTTCAGTTAGCCTCTCCTCGAACATAAGCAAAATTCTAGTGGAAATAATAAAAAATAGAATAGATGGAATTTTGATGGGAAACAATCGAGACAACATGCAGGGTTCAAGAGGGTATGTTCAACCGTTGACCACATTTTCGCATTAAACCAAATCCTGGAGAAAACTAGGGAATTTAATACATGCCTTTAGGGCTTATGTTTATTGACTATAACAAAGCATTCGACTTCGGTACACCACTAGGCAGTGTGGAAAGCTTTGGTCAAACAGGGAGTAGGAAAGGGCATAGTGGGGTCTTGAAGGGTATGTACGCAAAAACAACTGCGTTTGTGCGTTTGGACAGAGCATGGGGAGATTTTTGGCATGAAAAAAGGGGTAAAACTGAGGGACCCACTCTTCCCGAATCTGTTTACTGCAGTACTGGAGGATAGTTTTAGGAAACTAAGTGGTGAAAACAGGGGGGAGAAAATTAATGGTCAGCGGCTGAACAATGCGCGGTTTGCCAACGAAATAGTGCTATTGAGTAACGATCTGGAAGAGCTGAGGGTCATGACAGAGGAACTGAGGATAGCAAGTGGGGGCGTGGGACTGACAATGAACACTTCCAAGACCAAAATAATGACTAATATAAAGGGGAATGGAATCAGGTCAAGGGAGAGGAAATAGAAATGGCCAAAGAGTACAATTACCTTTGTTCAAATACATAAACGCTAGGGAGGGTAGAGGAAAATGAAGGCATGGAAAAACTTCTGGGCTCACAGGGCATTTCTTAAAGTTAACTTATCCACTAAGACAAAAGTTAGAATTCTGGAGCCATGTGTGGTACCTACCTTCACCTATGGAGCCCAAACGTGATCGCCAACAAAAGCTCAGAACGAGAGCATGAGAGTGACAATTTTTTAAGATGTTACGAAGTATCATGAAAATTAGGGTTAAAGACAAAACAGAGCTCGAAAAAATTGCGAGCACCACGGAGGCGATAGTTATCGGAGGGAGAATCAAAAAATTAAAGCTGAAATAAGCGTGGCACATGGTTAGGGGTCTTCTTTTTCTAATTTACTCTCAACCCGGGCCCTGGAATCTGCCCTTTCGGGGCTGTCTTAGCCTTCTTCACTTCTGGCCGAAAAAGCGGCCCAGGTCGAAATCTGGCGAGTTGCTACATGGGATCGAACTCGGGAGCTCCGGATTCCGAGACAAAGCGCTATCCACTCGGCCAATTAGGGGTGGTAAGAAATTGAGAAAATTAGTGGCGTTGTGGTCACCCAGCTAGTGGAAAGGAAAGAGGAGGAGGCCGCCGACAAGATGGCGAGATGAATTAGTAAGATAATTTGAGATAGTTTGGTGTAGAATTGGTAGGGATAGGGGTGGTGGGGAAGGAGGGTGGATGCCTATGCCCGAATGTGCGTTCAGCGACAAGACTCCCTCCCATAGTGAGGGGGTTGCTGTATCGTACGAACAAATAGCCTTGTAAGTAAGATAAAGAATTTTTTTAATTTATATATTTATTTTAAAATAATAACGAAAATCTGATGAGAGGTGTGAATGAAAATTTGAGGGGACGGCAATTTGTATGCTGTCTAGAGGCGCGAGAATGCTATATCCGGCCCTCACAATTGGAAGAAAGTTTTTCGTTCTCATTTCAAATACTTATTGTATTGCGATTTTATTAGGCTCTCATCAAAGCCCAATTTCGCATTAAGACTAACATTTCATGAATATTTCATTGCAAAACATCCTTCGATAGGCTGTTCGACTTAGCATGAGATTTTAACCAGGAGGGTACACGTCGGTATACGTCCTGGAAAAGGGATCTAAATGAAAAATATAGATTTGAGGTCTATATTTCCGGACACTAGTAGGTATGCATATCAAACTTCCGCCGTACATAAGTCATACGGAATACCAGTAGCGACAGAACGAGGGGCAGGGTACATAACACCCCTCCGTCCCAAAATCTTTTATGAAGAAAGGGAAACGTTCAAAGTATTATTTGCATCCCCTTAAAAAAAATCAAGAACTATTTAGCAAGCTGATAAAGGGGGAGAAAGATACAAGAGAAGGCAAGACTAATTAAGAAATATTCTTCCTGTTGTAAATATGCTCTAAGATTTGATACCCCAAGGGAAATTGAAGTAGGGGGCGAAGGAGAATGAATGGGAAGGAGTAGGGTAGCAAGACTTGTTTCAAGAAAGAAAAAAAAAAGAAATCGTTTTCCATGCGTTCTTTATAAGGAAAATCGATGGGACGGGGTGAGAAATGGTTCATTTGCCCACCGCCTTGCCACCTTCTATTTATTTGACACATCTCCTTTATTGAATTAAGGGAGTTTCTAACTCAGAAATATTTTAGGTGACCTTTTAAAATAATTTACTATACACGGAATATCATGCATTTACATGTGTTTTTCTATAAGCGACTTTAGCGTTCGTGAAACACCTTTTAAAATCCTAAACTCATTTTTTTGCTTGAAATTCTTTAAGACGGGCCTATTATTTTTTATCCTACAAAGAACCAATTTAGGGGGTGCGGCCATTAAATGTTGACATTTATATTTCTCTACATACTCAAAGTATATCTTATTATGCAACGATTAAACGCTGACTAGAATTTGACAAGAATCAGGCACAGATACCCGGGGAAGCATCAGAAACGCTTCACAAATGCAGGGACGTACCGATAAGGGGTCAGGGGGCAACCTCCTCCCCCTATAGGCATTTTTCACTGACTCAGCAGTTGGGAAAATTTACCATTTCAGTCAGGCGAGTTGGGAAAATTCAACAAATAAGTTGTTTTTTTTGTTGCTTTGATACTTTTGGGAATTTAGTGGAGAAGTTGGGAGAACCCAACAAGTAAAAAGGTCCTTCTTCTTTTGCATTGATACTTATTTGAGTTGAGTCAGTTGGAAAAATCCAACAGGTCAACATTTTTGTTGCTTTGATACTTGGGAATTCTGAGTTGAGTCAGTTGGGACTTTCACAATTTTTACACCCCCCCCCCCCACAGAAAAACTCTTTGGTACGTCCCTGCACAAATGGTAACGTTTTACAGGGTTTCAAACGATTTAAAACTATGAAGAAATCCTCAGCAAGAGTAAAAAAGTTTCCAAAATCGTAATTTTATAGCGAAATGTAAGCAAATATAGAAGAAACTTACAAGTCTCAACATGTTTCGAGGATCTCAAACGTATTTTGAAAAATTATAGTCTTGAGAAAACTCCAAAAATCATGATTATTTTACTTTCTCAGTATATAGAGAGATATATCTTAAAAAGAGAACATATCAAGCCTGAAAAAAATCATAGCCTTGAACGAGTCCTTAAAAAGTTTGGAAGAATCTTAAAGAGCATATACTTGCTTTAAACAAGTATAGAAGAATTCATATAAGTCTTCAAGCCTTGGAAGAGTCGTAAGAAGTCCTAAAGTGAACCTTGAACAGCCAGTTTTAAAGAAAAGCCTCACATAGTCTCCAACAAGTCTAATTGTGAGACAGTCTAACAAGAGCATTGAAGAGTTTGTTATTCTTGAGGAATCCTCTAGTCTAACACGAGTTTGAAATAGTTGTGTTTTATCAAGTTTTCATGATTTCTCGAAGACCAATAATACAGTCTGGAAGAGAGACAGAGTCATAAGCGAGTTCTCAAGTTCTAGCGCGGCTCAAAAATAAGTCTCAAAATCCTAAGGGAGTTTATACAAGAGTTGGAGATTGAATAACCTTAGCTAGTTTCGAGGATTGCTTTCCTTTCCTGAGTGATGGAAGATACTGGATGGTATTGAAACGTACATTGAAAATTCTCGAATTGATATCGCACTTCCGGGGACATTTCTCGCTTATCGCCTCGGTGAGTTACCATCGAGTGAGCGAGAAAATGATTCAAGTACTCGGGAGAAATGGATTAATAAAACTAACTATTCTTGCACATTTTGTACTGCCTCTCTCACGATGACTTCATGACCCCCCCCCCTCCCCCTACCAAAAATCGCCTCGCTACCAGTATACGTGTTTTTGTTGCATTATTCAAATTCGAATCACCTAAAACTTATTGTATCTCCTAACATAACCCAAAATAAATACACTCGACTGGGAAATCGTTTTGTTTTCAATAACACTCAATTTACTATACGTACTAAGTATAATAAAATACAAGCCAAAACTGATAAAAATATTATTTAATTTTACCGAAGTACAAAAATAGTTTTCAATTTTAATTTATTCAAGATAAATTATTGCTAATGGCTAATATAAATAAATCATAACGTTTATAAAGAAAATCTTACAAAATCATTTCAATGTAAAAATTAAATTCGTAATAAAAACCCTGTAACCCGAGAAACAATAATGATTAAATTTATATACAGGAATTCGTTATACATTGTAGGAATATACATAGTCGAAGACGCCCACCATTTTTATAACAACAATAACACGACAATTTTACAGCTCGTGATATCGAATAAAAATGACAAGCTTTCTTTTTTCTCTACACCAATCAGATCAACCACATAAGATCATTATTGCACTTCGGATACTCTGGAAAATGCGTACCACGATTCGAGTTTTACGAGTTTTAGATAAAGTAAAATTAAGATAATACATCAGGTGGTAATAATCATTCATAACTTAGAATAAAAAAAAGTTCAATAATATGCCCTTAAGTACTTTCACAACGGTCAACAAAGGTCAATTTACTGCGCCACAATGGGAAAAAGTTGCTTAATGATTACCACCGCAGTATGTCAAACACTTCTCCCAACGGATTAACAGGTCGGGGGTCGAGTTACCTGCACTGATTTTTTCTGCTAAATTCTAACTAGATGAAAAATATAACATTATCCAGCAATATTTTGATTAAACCATAACTAATTCACGAGCTATATTAAATTGTCATAAACATTCAACCCTTCTCCATACCGCGAATCAAAAGTTTTGTGTTCATCAGAGTCAATACATAGGTACTCGAATATCATGTTGATGTTAATTGCATATTTCGAGACTAATCAGTAAATTAGTTGGAAGAAAATGTGAGATACTGATGAAAATTGATAGCATTGTACAATTATTCCGCTAAATTGTAACAATACTTCTAAAATCACCAATAAGTGACCACGTTTGGAACGTTAATTTTCATCAACGAATTGTTTTAAGTAATACGTGCAGTCTTAACACACGTAACATTGTTCACATTGTACACGGGCGATTCGGTCACGCATGTAACTTTCACAGTACAATTTACCTCTTAGCCAACGTATATTCAATAACAGTCCGGAAACAACGTTAAATACATAATAATCGTCTAATGAAGACAATCTATGTCTTCCATCACATTATTGAGTTCTCACGAGTAATTAAATCCGTACACTGGTTTACACAAATCCGCGTAGCAGTACCATTCCGTGGCCATCCTTTTTCGAAAATACCCAACTCCGAACACTATTTCGCCACTTTTTATCCATCATACAGCGAATTAATACGATACAATGATACAGCCATTGCGTAAATAAAAAGCAAAAATTAATGTACATTAAACAAAATAATACGATGCGTTACGTTATTTTCGACAAATGATACGCGCGACTTTTCTTGTCTATCCTTCTATGCCCCGACACGATAAGTTGAACTATTACACCTGGAGAGTACATTCAGCACACCACAGGACAATTACTCGACAAAATTTTGCGATACATCCCTTAACGATTACGAAACAATTTCGCGAATAAACTTAATAAAATCATGAATTACGTTTTTCGATTTAATCGACGCGTCAATAAGTTATAATATCACAGTCTGATTTCCTGATTAAAGACTATCTGTAACAAAATTTAGCAATTTTGTAAATCGTCGTTATGTTACACGTAATAATTCTTTTGAACAGTGTCAGCGATTACACGTATTTATACAAACCAAAAATTAATAATCGACTTCGAAACATACGAGGGGCAATTGAACAAAGCGGATACATTTTCCATACTGCAACATGTACGATAAATATTGAAAGTAAGAAACCTGCAACCCCGGAGGAGAAACAAGAATACGTTTTTGGCTCTAAATTATTGTCCGGAGATATGAATTGACAAGATTAACAAGATTCAATTGAGACGCTAATAACTGAAACCACTCAGTCAATTCAGCGTAACTGGAAGAAGGCGAAGTATAATTTTTGGCTTCGAATTCACGTAGCAGTTCATTCTTTACAGAAATTACAATCATTTCTACCAGCTGATAAATATAACGGTCATTTACAGAGTTAGCATTGCAGTCGCAGTAAAGTTGTTTTTTCTCTCAATTGGTTAGAAATAGTGCTAAAATGTACCGCTGTTATTGTGAATATAAAAATAAACTGCATAACTTTTTTCAATTTTGAAAATTTTTCACATTACTTCAAATTTTTTTGAAAAGTACTTAATTCCTACGATTTTGGGTATTTCTTTCTGAAACTACTTTTGAAATGTATCATATACACAGATTCGATTCCCTGATATCAAAATGAAAAGAAAATTCGGTTTGAAACATATAATATACGATTTTGCTTTTTTACCCCAAGTTTGGAGAAATGCAATTTTTTTTTTCAGTAAGCCCTATCTTCGGTATACATGCACAATGAGAGGTAAAATCAAGAACAATTGAGGATCTGACATCCAAAACACGCTTAGTCCAAAAAACGAAATATTGGGAAATCGAAAAGAACATTCTAACTCGCGAACGATAAAAGGTAACACTGATTCAGTTGCGTGAAACGGAAGGGGGGAATCAATGCTAATACCAACCAAGTATGGAGGTTGGCGAGCGAACAGTCATCGAGCTACGGGAGTGCAAAGTGGGAGAAGTCGCGGACTTGGCTGGTTTTGGCAGACCATGTCATACTCGTGAAATGTCAAATTCGTACATCTTGACCTAGAAACTGTCGGAAATCGGAAAATACAGCTTAAGAAACGACCATTCCGGTGAACGAGACACACGCGAAGGAGGCCCTCCCTCCCTTCACCCTTTAGACATCCTTGTACCCCCTCCCTCCCTTCTGAACAGGAAAAAGTTAGTATGGCTTACAGTCGCAAGAGTCTTATATTCATAAAATTTGAAAAACAAGTAAGTCAGTATTATAAAAAAGAACGAAAGAATGGTTTAGCTGACTGTGGCGATAGAATCGGGAAATCAACTCTGAAAGGTACTTTTGACTTCCTCCGCCAGATAGCGCTAAAACTCGATTCTCGATTATATGGACTAAGCACGTTTTGGAAGTCAGGTCCTCAATTACAGAAAACATACCAAAAGAGGTATTGTATAAATGTGAAGCAGATTTGATGGCATTTATAGAATTCCTCTTAGCAATTACCCCACTGGACCTTATGGTCATTATTCTAATGGAGGTGGATGAGATTTAGCCAACAACGAAAATTGTATGCAATTCTAAATTTGTTGATATAACATAAACTCATGTTGCAAAAAAGTTAACGATGACTGGTTCACCTTAAAGAGTTGAAAATCACTAAGAATCAAAAAGTTAGTGCAGTTGAATGAAGAATTTAAAATCAACAATAACACCACACAACAGCATAAAAAACAATGGGACGAGATTATATGAATTTAGCTATATTATTTTGAATTCCTGAATACAATGGCGTTAACCATTTTTCTCGAGAACCTCTCGTTTTCCATACTCAAAATTAAGATGTTGTCAAATTTTTCTCGTTTTATTCTTTTTTGTCGTCCACAAATTGCTACACTGATAATGATAACAATACTGAACGCGCATAGTTGTTTAAAATTCGTATTTAAAATAGGAGATAAGAAAAAAAATTAACTATAACCCAAAAAGTAACAGCGGCATTAAATTCCTCGTTGAAAATACTTATAGAATCATATGTTCTCATGTCATTGTTTTTTTTTAATACAAAATCTTGAATGGTTGTGTAGTGTAATCAATAAGGCTTATTGATTATTGTTTTGGTCAACTTCTTTTACGTATTGATGGTTTTGTTATCCGAGGTCTGTTAAGTAAAAAAAAAACCTGTAACGACTGACAACAATTGGACATCGATTTGCAACCGTTAATTATTCTTCAATTGTTACTTTATAGTTTTACTCGCTGATTATAAAAATTGATAATAACCACCAAACAATAGTGAAAACCCCGTTAAATACACCAAATAAGGTAAAGAGTCCTAGTATGTCCATCAGTCAATTGCCGGGATCAGAGGCACAAACCAACCATTTGTAACACAGGGTGTGATGGGTAGGTTGCTCGCGCAGGGATTTTTCCGGGGGGGGGGGGGGGGTAAAGTAAGATTTTCAAATGAGAAAAAGGTCGAAAATTGAAGTATTTTTAAAAAATGGCCAAAATTAGAGGACTACTTTATGAAAATGAAGGTGAAATTACTGCTAGAGTGGAAATTTTTTCGAAAAAACGGGTTCTAAAGGCAATTGCTTATTTTTGCATATTTTACATTCAATTTCAGGTGTCTTGGGAGAGGGGAACTCACCCCCTTCGCCCCCTGGTTACGCTACTGTGCTCACGTAACCGATATTCCAGTCAGATTTTGAAGAAAAAATCAGATTCCGGCAATTGACTGATGGTCATATTAGGACACCTTACTTCAAGTGTTAGTTGAATATTACTCTTTGGTTTTGACCCCAAATTATAGCAACAGGAAAGCTAATACATGACATCCAACTGATGATAAAAAAGGTTATGTCATGGTTTTCACCGCTATCGTAATAAATAGCTACCCAATTTAATTATTTAACTGAGTTTTCTTCGTTAAACATATCATTTAATGGTTTTATCATTTATTGAGGTTTCATTCTGACTTTTTTAGTCATAAATATAAATAGTTAAAAGATGATGAGGTTGCATCAAAAATACTATTACGGTTATTTACAATTACAAGCAATGGTTATGCTTATAGCCGTTATCAAATAGTACTCAACAATTACCTAACAGTGGTTAGCCAATAACAAGCCATGTTATTACACGATGTCCGACTGTTGTTGAACGTTATTTTACAAATGTCGAACTGTTTCTATCGTCAGCAGATAATATATGCATCCGTCATCAGACGTAACTTTACATACGGCAAGCGGTAGCCAATTAATGAGAATGGTCCCCAGTGTTGTCAATCAGCGGTTACAAAAAAATTTCACGTAAGAAATTCATGAGTTAGGGTCAGGGTTGTTTTCATACAAATATTCGCATTACCAGTTACATCAAACGAGGGTTTACAGAAACCAAAAATTATACTTCGGATACAGGTTAGATTCCAAAATATTGCAGTAAAATAAAATAGATATTTGGCAATAGTTGACAAGTTGATCGCAATTATTTTTCCGGAAGTGGTTTTAAGAGAGGAATGGTCATCAGAGTAGAATTTTATTTCACATGGCAAGTAAGATTGAAACAATGATTTTCTAGTCGTACCACTCCAAATACATCGCGATCTTCTAATTCACACATCTTATTTAAATTATCTCACGATAATTCAAGATTACAGAGGAATAAACAAGAAAATCTTACATCGCGAATCGAAGATTGCCAAATCACGATCAAATATCTTTATTTTCCCAAATCATCAACAAAACTGAGATCATGACTGTATGCAACCAGCACTCATAGGAAAAAACCTCGGTGAGGGGTCATTTATTTTGTAACTATGATAGTACACTACGATTCGTAAACAGTAAAAAACCCAGCCAATGAACAAAGAAAAACTGATCATAATCAAAAATTCTCAGTGATTAATCAGAGCAGGAAAAGTCCCAAGTGTTAAAAGAGCATGCAGCTTGCTAAATGATATGATATCAAAAATATAGAATAGAAGGTTTTCGTCCATTGGTAGAACCAAAAACTAGTTTTTACTCCTTCTCTACTTTTTTACCGCCTTAAAGAACTAGAGCTCTGTAACTTCGTGTGAGTACAATCGTCCGCCATTTTGACTTCAACCCCGTGGATGCCGAATTGACTACGCGATACACTCCGCATAGTCGGATTCAGCATCCAAGGGCGCGGCTGGAGTCAAAATGGCGGACGATCGTACTCACACGAAGTTATAGAGCTCTAAAAGAACTACAACTGAAGTTTACTGGATGTAATTCCAAGTCTCAGCTCTGAATAACTGCAACATATGAAACGGATAGGTAAGGTTGAGAATTTCTCAAGTTACAAATACTGACTTACTATCGAACGCGCAAACAACCAAAATTGGGGAGTTATTATCGAAACAGGTTCCTAGTCTCAAGCTTCAAGGCAGATTGGGAGTGACTTTGATAACTGTTTTGCGAAAAAGAAAGTGAATATGGTCTAGTTTTCATCAGTTTTTTCCCACATGTTCGCAGAATTTCCAACAATTTTACAGTAGTAACTCAACATGTTTTAAAATTAGCGATTTCGTTTAAAATTACGCACTGGACAACCTTAACCTAATTTCTACGGATCAACTCGTCAACTGCAGGACACTTTACAATTATATAAAAACCGACCGAACAGGAGGTACGTAAAGCATAACTAGAAAAAATCAACATCAGAACCAATCTAAATACATAGGCCGATACAAAAAGTTACAATACTGATGATATTCACTCTAATACATCCGTAACGTAAGGACACGGTAATAAAATTTCGGCATATCTAAATCATCTAAAAGAACCAAATGTAACGCTTAGGCAAATTCATCATTTTCAACGAACGGACAGGACAACTGCGTCCGCGCATTGAAAATACAGCGTAATTGTACTGCGACTGTAATGGAAGACAACGATAAAAATTAAATTTTAATTCGTTTTCTTATCTTACAAACAAAAAGAATACAGTTAAAATAATAACAAAATTAATGGTACATATATAGAATTATATACACGAAGCAGCCGAACATGTGCGTACTTTCAAGAAATAATTTCAACAATAAAATATAACATTTTCCTTTTCTAACTTTAATAGGAGAAAAATTATCGCGATAGTTATGATTTAAAAAAAAAAAAGAAGTAAAATAAGAACAAATAACCAGGCCCTAACACCTATTACCAATTAGCTAAAATATTTCTCTGACACAATGAATGGGTGCTACCAAATCATCCGAATTTATGTACATCAGTTAAGTCAGAAACTGAAAACTATACAAAACAAGAAAAAAGAAAACGATTGCATTGATGAAGTTATCAACAATTAAGAGCGGCGATGGCACAGAAATCAAAATTCTGTGACCATTTTGTTCGTGATTTATAAAATACCGTCAACTGGGGTAATATTACCACCAGTGTCCGATATTACCCCAGTTGCCGACAGTGTTACGAGCCAACTTCAAGTTGCGACGTAAAGAACCCCGTTGCACATTTATTCAAATACGAACCAAAAAATATGCCTGCTAGGTTTCTTCTCCTAACGATCCATAGAATAAATACGAAACAATACAGGTTCCTCGAGTTGTTCAAACTAATTAAACCGTCTCACGAAAACAAAATAAATTCTACTTACAGCAACGTCGCTCGATATTTCAGCATCCGCTGTTGACACTTACACGCGAGCTAGACAAGAGCATAAATACTTTACGTCCGAAATTCGAATGGTTACATTCCGAGAATATATTCATCAATGCAATCTGAAAGCGTATCTCATGGTTCCTGATTCATACCACATTGAGTTTGGGTGAGCTGACTTGTAGGATCGCAATCAACAACCTGTTCTTCGCTCGCTTGCTGCGACTGTTGTTGCTGTTCTTGTTGTTGCTGCTGCTGCAGCTGTTGTTGTTCTTGTTGCTGCTGCAGCTGCTGTTCCTGTTGTTGTTGTTGCTGCTGCTGCTGCAGCTGTTCTTGCTGTTGCTGTTGTAGTTGTTGCTGCTGCTGCAGCTGCTGTTGGTGCTGCTGATGTTCTTGTAACTGTCGTTGCTGGATCAACAAGGCAGCGGCTCCATTTTCATCGTTCGAAGGTATGATAACGGTACCTTCAAGTGGATCCGGTGAATTAGTTGACCCTAGTATTTGGCGATCGTGATCCGCATTGGCGTGAATGATTAGCGCATTCTGATGTTCACCGTTTTCCTGAGACGGAGTCGCTATCAGAATAGTATGATGTTGCTGTTGCTGCTGTTCCTGCAACTGATGCAGTTGCTGCTGCTGCTGATGCAGCTCCTCGCGCATTCGTTTCGCGATGTGACTCTTCGTATGCTTGCGCAAATGGTCTCGCCGATAAAATCCTTTGCCGCATTCGGCGCATATCTCAGTTTTTTCGCCCGAATGGATTACGGCGTGAAGATTCAGATGCTCTTTTCTTTTGAAACCTTCGTATTGGCAAGAAAGAAATTCATTAGGGCAATTGCAATAAACTCGTATGCTCTCGGTATGAAAGGGGATGAGTTTTGGTACACAAAATACCTAAACGCTGTATTCGATACATACAACTATATACAGACAGGATGGGGAGTTGGTTACTCCACGGCTTTGTTTTGTGACCCCCTTCTGACAGCATACGGCTAATAACGAGGATCATTTAGAGTTTCTGTCGCTCATTTTCATGAACCTTTTCACTAAACACGATTAAGTAAGGCATAATGACATGCCACACAAAGGTCCAAATCCTCGAAAACGCTATACGCGAAAAGATTGAGATGGAAGATTCTAGGACATGGAATGCCCTATCGGAGCGTGAAATTCAGTCATGGGGGTTTCAAACAATGGCACAACGAAAAATACAATTCCTCAAAATATATACATACTATAGACCACATTGAGTCAATTTTGCAATACACTTTCAACTAGGTGTTCCCAAAATCAAGAAACATCAATTTTTCAAACATTTGTTAACAATTTCGGGAAGATTTACTGAATAGGTAATGAACAGATAATGGAGGCATGGTACCAAGAGCTAGATCAAAGTCCAATATTTGTAATTCGGGAGGCATTTTCTTGACTCCAGATCTTCAGAAAGTTCATTTTCAACAAATACTGTTTACTAACAAATGCCCGCGTGGATTTCAAAAATATTATTTCATTGGGCTGATTTTCAATATTCTGTATGCAGGGTGTGGCAATTCACAATTCCTTCCTTCTGTAGTCGAGAGCGTTTTCGGCTGTTATGCCATCTTCAGTGGAGCACCCTAACACTTTTTTCTTTGTCGTTCTATATTTATAGTGGTGTAGTACCATATGGTAAACCTATTTGATGTGTTCGTATTAGTTGTCTGTAATTGTGTAGTCAGTCCAATCAGTGAGTCTTATGTTATTAATTGGAATAGGTTTTCGCTTTGAAAGTTAGCTGTTGCGTTTATTAGGTTGTGGTTTTGTTTTTGTCTTTATTATCTCAAGTTGTTCTTTTAGTTTTCTTTTCCTTGTGCTGTTTTCTATGCGTAGGATCGTTGCAGAGTTTTTCAAAAAGTGATTCGTCATCCTTTAGCTTCTTTGATTTTCCATGTTCTTTTATTCTAGTTGTGAATTTTCTGTTGTTTCTCCTATGTAGGTCATGTCACAGTGTTTGCAGTCCAGTTTGTATACTCTGTTCCTGTTATTCCTGTCCTTGGATCCTGTTTTGTCATTGCTTATTTGTTTGATCAGAGGTGGTCGGTTTCCTATTCCGAGTTTTATGTTGTATTGGTAGAATATTTTCTGTATCATGTACGTATACGTCCCTGCGAATAGAATTGCTCTTGCGTATTTGTCTATTTTTGTGGTTGGTCTGTGTCCGTACCTTTTTGTTTGTATTAATTTGTTAATTATTCTGTCTACTATTGGTAGTTGGTATTTGTTATTAATGGCTATTTGTTTGATTGTATTAATTTCTGTTGTTCTGTGGTTGTCATTTAATATGTTGATTGGCTGTGTTGCAGTAGTTTGTGTAGGTCTGCTATTTTGTGTTTTTGATGGTGAATGAGTCATTGGGTATTATTGCGTCCGTGTGGGTGGATTTTCTATAAATATTGCACTGGATCTTGTTGTCTTCTATTTGTATTGTTAGGTCGGGGTAGTTTGTCGTCTTATTGTCCTTTTCCATTGTGGACTTTATGTTGTAATTTATGCTGTTAGTCTCCGTGAGAAATTGGTCCAGTTGTCTGTCTGTTCCTGCCCAGATGATTAATAAGTCGTCTACATATCTTGTCAATAGCAGAATGTTTTTCTTGTATTTGCTGTTGTTTAGTAGGTCATTTTAAAAATTGTTCACGTAAACTTCGGCTAGAAAGGATAACAGGGGTGACCCCATTGCTAGATCTTCCGTTTATTCGTAACATTTGATTTTCAGTAATTAGAGAGTCCAAAAAGTTTCCAAAATTGATAATCTGAGAAATCCCGCATCCCAATTTTGGAACTTTATACATGAGCGAATTTTCGGCAGGTGGACCCACACCACCAACTTTTTTAGATCTTTTCTAGCAGTAATACCTGCTCAGCAGGCCTCTCAGAAACGTAACCATTTTAAAAGAGTTAAAACATTTGTCTAGCGCTTTTTTCCAGATGCACTTGACGTCAAACATTTAGAACCCTTCATCAGACGTCTAGCACAACTTCTCACTCGAAAACGGTAGATACATCAGTAGATCTATCTCAGGACATGAATGAAAAACTAAAAACTGGAACACGCCCCGACGCACTGTTCATTACTCTTCTCTCGATTCTCTTAGACAACATTTAATCCCATTGATCACAGTGTACCAAATATCAGCCGAGTAATGAAATTCCCGAGACCGAGTATCAATATCGACTAATCATGCTACTCGCAGTAGCATCGTATTTCGAAAATTAAATAAATATTGATCACTTACCTTTTGTACAAACTTCGCATACGTAAGGTCGTTCCGGATTATGTCCTAATTTATGTCGTTCTAAATGTTCTTTACGTTTTAAACCAGCACCACAAATATCACATATGTATCTTCTGTCAATTTTATGGGCGACTAAATGCTGCTCCAACATTTCTTTGTCCGGATACGCCATATTACATTCCGGACAGCAAAACAGTAATGTGCCATCGAGAGCTGTAGCAATATGTACTTGTCCAGGTCGAGGTCGACGCGGTTTTGGTGGCTTCTTCTTGTACTTCTTTTTCTTCTTACCTTTCAGCTGAGAACACATTACGAACACACTTTTTAAAATAGCACAAAAATCAAGATTAATTTAAGGTAAATGACAAATTGAATAAGTTAAATTTAAGGTAATTACATAGCACGGGGTTGAAACTAGTGTCGAAGCAATGGCAGGGGGCAGCGGTTCAATTCAACCTACACTCTCTTTTCTCTAATTTGCTCTCAACCCGAGCCCTGGAATCCACCCTTTCGAGCATTACTTCAGAGACGTCGGGGAGGCTGTTAGGGCTGTCTTCGCCCTCTTCCCTTCTGGCCGAAAAACCGGCCTAGGTCGAAATCTGGCGAGTTGTTACTTGGGCTCGAACCCGAGACCTCCGGATTCCGAGACCAACACGCTATCCACTCGGCCAACCAGACCACAATTCAATCTACACTAGATAAAACTGTAATTTTCACACCGATGCATCCGCTGTGTTATGTCTCCCCCTTCTCGATAAGACAGACAGATTCCGCTTCGTACAATCACTCAACACGAAAGTGCCCATGAGAGCTGCCGGGACTATTATTCTTCCCGTAACAAACAAGTTTCCATTTCACACGGTCCATTTTATACAAGTTTCACAGTAATGTCGAGCTATCATTCATTACTTGGTCATTATCGGGATCATCCGGATGCATTTCCATCATATGACCTTCTGTGCAATCATCTGGGTTCGATAGCGGCGAACATTCAACGGCCGATTCGCGTTTTATTGTATCGTTAGAAAACTTCAAAAAATGATGCAAAGAAAGCGGCAGCGAGTCCGCTGGCAAGTGCGATAAATACTCAGCAACCGACGGTGTCACCGGAGTTGCTTGCCAAGAATTCATACCAACTGTAAGCGTAATAAGAAAACTTTGATAAGCATTATAAATTAAATAACAACGATCCAATTAATTAAATGTACAAAATAATTGTGAGTAATCATTCAACCGCAAACTAGGAGACTACACCTTCGAGCAGCTTCGTGGCTCATACCCAAGGCCAACACTCGCGTCGCTAGTGCCATCCCTCTACTCGATGGTATACGTTACGCTTTTTCTGTCAATAGGCCTGTCTGTCATTTATGTACAACTTTTTTCAGAAATTTTATCATTTTCCAAGTTCCAGCCTGGCCACCCTTCCTTGTTAGTCTGCTTGCCATTATGTTTTTCCCTAAGTCCGCCCACCTGCCTTCCTGTTCATCTATTTGTCCGAATACTTACCTATTAGGTGGCTAGTCTGTCTCGAGGGAGGATTAAGTCGGCCCCTACAACCATTTCGAATGAATAACAATGAAACTCAAGTCTTAACTCATGGATACCAGCAGACATTTTTCCTAAATGGGGAATTTCCAAAGGAGGGTAAAGACTCCCACGATTACTAGTACGCTATTTTATATAAAGGTAACGGCATACGTACCGTCTCGAAGACGATCTTTGTCTTTATTCACTTCGTCTGTTTTGTCACCTGGATCAAGTAAGTGGTCACCGAGAGTTGTGCGTAAAATAATTTCAGGAGGAACAACTACGGTTAAAGGATAACCCGCGGCAGCGGCTGCTGCATGCTGATCCTGATGTTGCGCTAATTCGGCCATAGTTGTTGCTCAATGTGTAATATTCAGGTTACATTTTTGTAAACCATAATTCGAGAAATCAATTTTTGTTGTCAGCAGCTAAATTTTGGTGAAAAATCAACCGGCTTCCAAAATGACCTATCGGCTACTTCTATAAGCACTTAGTAACAATAGCTTGAAATAAAACGAGCTCCTCCAGTTTGGGATTCCTTTCCTTGGAACTATTTGAACTCAGAAAACAGAAGCAAAAATTTGGCATCAAAACGTTTTTCTTCGCTATGCTATTTGCAATTTCAATCGCCTTCTGAGAATTTATGACGCTATCGCTTGCCAGTTCTAAACCTAAAAAATGTCTTCCTACAACAGCAGAAAATTATCATAACCCCTACAGCTCTCTTTCCCTTTCCTGGGCTTCAATAGAAAAGGCAAGCACCTGTATCAAACACCGATTTTTTCTCTGCGCCTCATGCCATTGCACTCTCGTTCGCTCGCATAGTCGGATTGCATCACGTAGCCAGTTACAAAAGAAGTGCTATATCCGGGTGAACTTACTAACGATACCAGCCCCTGCTTACCGATCAGTTAGCTGTAACGACCGTGACGCAATGCTCACCATTTAATGCATCGAAACGCCACTCAACTTGACGAATAAAATACACCAGCCTCTATTATACAAGGTATTCCAGCATAATTCTTACACTGTTCAGCAGCAGATGACTAGCCATGAGAGCATACGAGTGCGTGGTGCAGATAACTTGCACACATCGAAGAAACTCAAGGAAACTTCGAGTTTTGTCCCTTAGCAGAATGGCTAGAAACTCATGTCACAAACTTTCACTATTCCAGAGTATTACATAGTGCAAGTTCAACAAATTGCTTATCGCTTAAATTGAAAGGAGTACCCGGATATGAAAATCAACACCGATTTTCGTTTTTATATCTAAATTACAAGACAGAAAACAGCTACCATGGGCATGCGTTGTTGTTTCTAGAGATATTAAGTGTTTGCCATTCTTATAAATTAAAGCCGGGCACTTAAGCTTCGTAGACGAATTTTATCGAATCTCTCCGTATAGTTTGCAGCTTTGTTAAATTCCATAGGTGTGCAAGGTGAAAGGGTTAAAATTTACAATACAGTCTATTCAATTCGAGTGATGGGCAATACGTCCACTTGATCAATTAATACTTCCGGGTAATGCAAACACGTGGCAAAGTTTCACATCTCACACTGCATAGAAATCACAGCATCCGGATCATCGAACAAAGTAAAAAGTAGAAACATTGCAACTTTCAACAAACATTTACGAAATTCTGAAAATTAGTTCACAAATTAAGTGTTTCACGAATACTTCGTTCAGGATAAAGACAGTTTGAATTTCTAAACCATGAACTAAGGTATGGTAACTGCAACCATTAATTCACGACGTCGATTAACTCACTGAAATCCCGCTTTGAATTCTATTTGATGCACAACTAAGAGAGCACCAGAAATGGTAATAGTAAGTTCTAAATGTGAGAAAAAACTCATGTACTCAGAAAGGAACAAATTACGGACGGAAAGATCCGTCCACAAAAAGGAATAAACAACAATAAGGTTTGAAAGTGAGAATAAAAACCGACGTAAAGGGACAATCTTTCAGGATTAAGAGGGGAGTCGGACAGGGGAATTCGTTATCATCGATACTATTCAACAGCATCCTTGAACAGATTTTCAGGGGGCTAAAATGGGAAATTAGGGGAATCAATATAAACGGGAAAAGGAGTTCTCCTAAGATTGGCCGATGACGAGACACTTTGGTCCAACTCGGAAGTAGAATTAAACAAGATGATCGCTGAACTCGCAAAACAAGGCCAGGAATCAGGCTTAATAAAAATTAACGAACAAATCCGAGAAATCTAATAGGTACACATCTCAACGGAGATGTAATCAAAAAGATTAACGAAGCGACGTATTTTGGGCAGCAAATAACTTTCACAAATCATACCAACAGAGAGATGGATACAAGAATAACGGAAGACAGAAACAAATTCTAGTCACTGAGATAAACATGTCAACGCTCTTTTAAGAACAAACATAAAAGCGAAGTGTTTCAACATGTGTGTTGTCTCAACATTAATACACGGTTGCCAAATGTGGCCCCTGACAATCACACAAGAGAACAAAATTACAACAGCACGAACTCTATAGAGAGGGCAATTCTGGGACTAAAAAGGAGGGACCACATCAGAATAAAAGACACAAAACAAAAACTACTCAAATATATCCAAATATTAAGGTACATCAGACGACAAAAATGTGGGTGGGCGAGTCACATAGCGAGACTCAACGACAACAGGTGGACCTACAAAACAACTTTCTGGTTTTTAGCTTATTTTAGAAAGTAAAAAGGTCGACAGGAACCATGGTGGGACTGCTCAACAATTTTGCGAACAGAAAGAATTTTCAAGAAATAGCGACTAACACAGCTGAATGGTCACGAATGCATAAGACCTTTGCTTTCTGTAGGCCGAGAAAAGTATAGTTAATCCAAAAAAAAAAAATTTACAACGTCAATTTTTCTTAATAAAGGTATAATAATAATAAATACGAGTATAATAAGGTCTGGAAAAACTGCAAAGTTCATTTTTAAGAATCCGTGGCTCGAAACCATCGGTTCATTGAAATTTAACAGTCATTTTACAGGACACCGTGTAATTCACTCGAACACTGTGAATAATATGGTTTAAAAACGTTCAATGGCGGGTTAAATCCATTACCATAACGTGAGACATCAACACTCAGGTATTTCAGTTCTGAATACAAATCACAAAACTTTAAATGCTGATCAACATACCGAATTGTCATTATTCATTGTTTGCGCATCGAGCGACTGGGTCGAATTATTATCATTATCACTATGATTTGTCTGATCGCCGGTGATCTCCTGATCTACATCTGTCTGTTGCAACTGTATAAAATATTTCTTCTGTTAGTACAACGTACGTTGTAAATTATTTCATTAAAATAATGAAAATTATAATAGGACTACTGTTTCGCCTAAATACACAATTCGACTAAAAATACACATCAAAATCAAGATTCGTTAACCGAACTTTTAAAGAGCGTGAGAGACCGAGCTCTTAGCTTTTGGATTCTTCACTTCCTGCTAAGTCATCAACCTTAACGAACTCTAAAGCCCAAAGGTTACCATAAGTTTTTAAGCTATTTGAAGAATTACTGGCTCTTGATCATTCCTACCACGCAGGGATAGGTAAGTTTTTAGAGTTCAGCTCTCACGACAAGCTGATCAAGTTTTTTGGAGCATTACTTTTTCCAAGTATTGCCAATTTGGAGCGTGGGTGTGTCAAGCTCTGTGAAAAGGTCTAGTTTTTTATCACTTCTGCAAAAGAAGCGAGATACCATAAAGAGAGTAATGAAGAAATTCGATTTGTAAATGACCTGTAATTGTATTCCATCTTGAGTTTGATGATTGTACGCCAGTTGTAGGACTGGAAAATGCTGCAAAGACAGCGGCAGCATTTTATCATTTCCGGCATTATTCGGATTGACGACCTGTATTTGTATCGTTTGTTGCTGCGCTTGTTCTCCGGGCTTTGTCCCCGGTATCGTAATCGGCAGCGTAATAATCTGTAAATGAAATCGAAGTCCCAGTTTTTAAGCTCTATTTTGAATATACCTTGAAACTCTGGATCTGAAATAATTCTTGAATAATAAATCATCTTCACGCTACAAAGACAGACCAAAATTCATCATTTCTGCATTTAATAAAAATCCGTTTCCTACAAATTGCATACTACACAATATACCAACTCACACATTAAAAAAGATAACTCACTTGATTATGTTGCTGATTATTCAAAACACCACCCAAACCTCCTAAATTGAATGTAAAACCATTGGTATCAATGGGCCGTAAGTAGGTTACTCCACTTTCATCGCTATTCAGAACAGCTACCACCTGACCTCCACCCTGAGAAGTAGCTGCATTAGCAAATTTGGCGTTCGTAGTCAACTGAGGAACTGTTGTGCTATTTGCTGGAAGCGCAGTGGAGGCGAACGGAAGAAATGGAGTAAAATTCATTATCAGTGTTCGTATCACGACGTCTTCGTAATCCAATTCCAGCAAATCACGATTCGCAGACTATTCCACATTATAATAAGGACCTCTGTAAACAAATAATGTAAATTTAAGATTCAACTTAGGGGTTTTTAAAGGAATAACAGTTCAACAGAAGTTCAACAGCAGCAACACCACCCAAGGAAGTTCTAGTTTCATAATTTTTGACAAGATTAATACGTCTATCATTTCAATCAACTTATGATCGCTGGTTCGATTTCAAAATTATCAATCCACATTATATCAAAATGAGTAAGTCTCCGCTCAGTCTTAAGAATTTCACACACAATCACATTCTGGTTGAAGAAATATTATTCACGATAGCTATTCGTACGTGATAATACATATCGCGATTCATAAAGTTAAGGGTTTCGAAATTCCCAAAATAATTACTGATCCAATTAGTATCGTTTCCGTACATACGCTAATACGATCAGTATCCGCGACAGGTCAAAACGAGCCATAAACCGTAATAATTGTTCAATGATTATTGAGTCTGCGTGTACAATCGAACAAATCCACGTTCAAGCCAAACGTAATATTAAATCATGTTGAAAACGAACGAGGAGCGTACGACCGAATGTCATATGCTACAATCGAAACTCAACAACTTGTTTGCAGTTATCAGGTAATTTACATTGTTAAGACTAAGAAGTCCTACTTGCTCTTGTTCAGATTTGTTAAAATAGAAAAACTGATATCATAATACGCACAAATAACAACAGATATGAAGTTATTCTGAAAACTGATCGGGCAACAGGATGTTTCAAGACCTACTTTCTAAATTCCGTCCATCAGATATTCGGCAAGAACGACCGAATTCAGAGGTAAGCGAAGGATTATTTGATAGTTCAACAATAATGTGCTTCCAGAATAAAACGAAAAATGATTTTAGAAAGATAACTCATGTATTTAATAACGATTAAGTCGAATTAATCGGGTCACGTATTCGAAAGTGACAAGTGAAAGATCAACAGAACGACACACAATATGCACTTACTTTGATCAGTTACATGGAAAATGCCTGAAACTCTATCGAGTTAGATTTCGAGATGTATAAAAAATTGGTTGTACGGCTACTAAAACGATGATTTTATTAAAATTTATATGTAATAAAATGATCAGAGTATAACCGACGTAACAAAAAACACTACGGTAAAAAAGGATATAAATACACTTCGTTCTGGTGGCAACATCGACATCAAAATTGAAAATGAAGTTATCGCCAGTAACGCAGTAAAATATTTCGATCTAGCACTCACCAGAGTCGCTAGTATCGCTCACATATACGAATCAACACTAACAAACAAACAAAGTCGAAATAAAGTATGAGGCTAGAGGCTCTCGAGCCGCCATATTGAAGCGCATTTCTGTTTATCATGTTATTGGGAATTGGGATGTGGAACGGAATAAATATAGGAGCGCTAATGTGCACCTCCTATCCAAACATCCGCTTTTCAACAAGAGGGAACCAACTCTCATTTGTAAATAAAATGAGTTATTAGTATCCTTGGAAAGAGCGTAAAACGTAGAATTTTTCAAAATTGGGCCCCCGATTCCAAAATGTGTACTCACATTGAAAAAAGCTTATCACTAAACGCTGAGCCATATAGTTTCTACTGTTGCTCTCAAAGAGCAAGTTGTTCACTTGCTCTTGTTCACAATTTGGTGAACTTAGTTCTGAACTAGTTCATCGCCTCAAAAAAAGAACAAGAACAAGAACTAGTTCACAATTTTTGGACGTGATCAACTTGTTCATTCTTTGTTCATCTATTTTTTTGTAATTTTCTTCTTCTTCTTCTTCTTTTTTTGGCTTTTTCTTGTATATTTCCGCTTTCCAGACTTTAGTTTCAACTTTCATAATGGTTTCTGTTATACGGACAAATTATTATAACATTATTGAAGTTTATTTGATGTTTAAATTTTATCAGCAATCTCATAGGATTTCAATAGGGATTTCAAAAAAAAAAAAATTGTTTGGGCAACAGCCGAGTTTTTGGTTGTAGGCTATTAACCCAAAAAAAATTTTTGCTCGCAATTTGTACAAAAACCCTATTTTTAAATGAGCAAGACCAAGAACAAAGGTTCTTTTTAATGAACAAACAATGAACTAGATAAGTTGGAAGACAAGTGAACAAGAGCAAGAACTAGTTCACTAAAAATGGAAAAGTGCAAGAGCAAGTTCATTAATAAATAATAGTGAACAACTCCCATCTCTGAGCAAGAACTAGTTCACTAAAAACGGAAAAGAACAAGAGCAAGAGTAAATTCATTAAATAGTGAACAACACCCATCTCTGGTTTCTACATAGGCACTAAAACTTAGAGTTCCCAAAGTTGATAGCCCCGCGTACTGAAAAGGTGATCATGTGTACAGTTTTCCATAAGATTACAGCAAACTTTAAATGTATTTAAAAAATCAATTTATTAGAAATTGATTTTAAGAAAAATCTCATCCTACATTTTATTGTATTGTTACTAAACAATAGAATTACAGTCAACGCAAGTGGGTGGAATAATTTTGGGCCGTTTTTCTCCTTCCTAAGGATAGTAGTATTTCCATTAAAAATTATCCATGCGCATGATTTATGAATGATCACTCTTTCTGTTTCACCCGCGCAGCAGGTGATTTTGTAGCGCTCTCTAGTGCAGGTTTCATCGCCTATTGGGAGGGTATACTATATGTACTTATGTAGTAATAGTAGCAGCAGTGACAGGTGCACCAAATGACTTGAGGACTTGATGCTTGGTTTTAGTTAGAGCACCTATAAACCAAGTATCGACATACGCCATCTTGGCTCCAACCTCACGCTGTAAATGTATGTAGCGTTATGGGTGTATGACGAAATTTATCCTTTATTGCTCAATATCGGTAGAAAAAATCATTCACGAAATATGAAAGAAGCTTTTTTGTTCTCCATAAAATTCTCTTTAAATGAGTCCAACGAAACAATTTATGTAATACTATTCTTTATGATGTGTTGAAATTTTGTACTTGTTAAATCGTTATCAGTATTTTTGTTATCTGCAAGGTTGAAGGTGCACGCGATACGGCAATAATTAAGTAATGTTCTAATGTAATAGTGAAAGCAAAGCAAATTACACCTATTAGCGATGGAGGATGCTCTGCAATTAATTGCATAACGTTCGGAGGCGGTACGATTATTTCGTTTCCTGCCATTTCAAATGACAGAACAAAATGAAGTTCGTGATATTGGATTCAATTGTCGCCGGCAGATGAAGAATTCGAATGAGAAAAAAGAATGCCCATCGATAATCGTGGATACCTGGAAAAAGTGCTCGTATTTGTGAAGTGAAATGAGAGAAAACAAACATGACAAATTCTTCATTGTTTATCGCGTTCCATGAGTTATTTATAGCTTTTTGTCAGTGTTTCTGTCGCTTTCGATAGTCTCAGGAAGAAATCAAGTTCATTTGATTTCTGTCGCATATCTTCCTTCTTCTTCAGTAACTTTGCTCTTTCATTCAAGAGCCTTTTGAATTCTTCGCAAAGATCTTTCGTACTTATCATCTGTAAAATTAAAATTCAATTGTACAGGAACTAAAATTTTTGATAAAATTTAGATTTACAAGTACTCACTTTGTTATCGCGTACTTCGGAGCACTTCTTAGTAATATTGAGACTACAACTGTGACATTCACACGAAGATCTGCTAGTTACCTTCAATGAAAGAACAAACGTAGTACAGTACTCAAACAAAGTAGGTATTGGTCCCTTCAGTCTCTACTTTAAATTTATTCAAGTTCAACTGTTCCCATCTTTCTATTCATACATAAATAATGCGTTCTTGTTGCGGATTAATTACCTCCATTTGAGTAGACTGGAACTGGAATGCCCGGTAATTCACTTAGGCTCTTTTGAAACTCGTGAATAGTGAAAATAGATGATCTGAATGCAAGAACGTACGTTATTTCACGATTAAAACAGTACAACTCACTTGAGAAATAGAAAAAAAACAAGCCTTTACTGAGTTTACATTAACAACGGTAAACAACAGTGATAATAATTATTATGATAACATTCATAAGAACGTAATTTAATCCATCAATTAAAATGAGAAAAACCTTATAAAATTGTTTCGTTTTGTACTCATTAGAAAGAGAATTTTATGGAGAATAAAAAAGCTTCTCTTCATATTTTCGTGAAAATGATTTTTTCTACCGACATTGAGCAATAAAGGATAAATTTCGCCATACACCCATAACGCTACATAATTTACAGCGTGAGGTTGGAGCCAAGATGGCGTATGTCGATACTCGGGTTATAGTACTTTAGTTTTAGTGTGACAATAATTGTGGACACCGCTGTCAAAGGGAAGATGGACGATGGTAGAGCACTTGTGAACATGGGTATAATCATCCGCCATTTTGATTCACACTGCGCCTGTCAATGCCAAATTGACTAGGCGGTACGCTCCACACAGTCGGATTCGGCATCCACCGGCACTGTGTGAATCAAAATGGCGGATGATTATACTCATGTTTGTAGGGCCCTAACGATGGCGCGCCGCCACGCCTTTAAACCCAAGTCCGATCGCCGCCGTTGACAAATTTGCTGTCGGCGCACAGGTCTAATCAGGGGTGCATTCAGAAATGTGTAAAAGTAAGCGGTTGTGGTGATTGTTTATTACTTCAAGCAAGTTCAAACAGACTAGAGTATGTAACCGCTTACTGGTTACACATTTCTGAACGCACCCCAGCATCCACCATCAGAGAATCAACAAAATAAAATAAATTGTGGATTGTGCATTGTGGAATGCGTCGGTGTCTGCACTCTGCAGTCTATCAGTTTTGCAGTCATGCTCATCTCGTACTGCTGATGCTGTTCGCACCAGGCCTGCTCTCTTTGTCTACAAGCACGTCACCTATGAACATAAGTTGGAACTATAATTTCGAAATGAGGTCATGTAGGCCGAGTGGCCGACCTAGCGTACTAGCCGGCCCGGTAACAACAAACATCAACAACAAGAAGGAAGGAAAAGGAAGGATTCAAATCGAATTTTTTTTTTAATCTGACGTAAACATGAAGACGATATACGAACACAAACGAACCTACACAATAACACATACGCAAGATTAGACCACGAAAGTAGCATTTTAATGTATTATAAACCTCACAGATTAAACTGACCTTGATAGTGTGTTTCTGCGTTTGTTTTGTATATTTTACTTTCGTCGTCGTGCTGTACTGAGTCAATTTGTTATTTATTTGTTCGAAATTCATATTAAAATCGATATTTTACCGAATGATATTCTACTCATTTTAAAATACAGGAGACCGTCGTTATTTACCATGTATTTCGCGCAGTACCGCATTAAAACGAAAGTGTCGGTGAATTATAATATTCGCACTGTTCGGTTGTCACGTGGTGTTTTTTTTATCTTCGACAATGTTTGTTAGAAAATAAACAAACAATATCAAATATTATTATTTAAGAATAATAATTAATGAATCCGTATAGATCGACCGTTTTGTATTAAAATGACAACTCATTCCCGCGCTCAAGAAAACGATGCTTGGGCACTGCTAGCCCTTAAATCGGCTCCGACTAGTCCTTCGAAAATTCAGTGGTGTCCGGAAACGGAAAGTACGGCAATCGCGAGGCTCGAAGGACGAGAATTCGAGTATCTGGTGCGGCAGAAGAAAATCATCGTCGGTCGTAACAGCTCACGCGGTTCCGTAGATGTGAATATGGGACACTCTAGTTTCATTTCCAGGAAGCACGTTGAAATTCGTTTCGACTCACCGCATTTCTACATGTCGTGTAATGGCAAAAACGGCGTATTTGTGGACGGAATTTTTCAAAGAAAAGGAGCTCCTGCCATACAGTTACCTAAAACGTAATTCAGTTTCTATTTATCGGTAGTATTGTTAAGTCTAAATGGTGCAATCGTGACACCGGTTTCGTGGCCCACTTTAATCATTTGTAGTTTATGTCGAAAGTGGATGCTGTTTGATGCGTCTAAATTTGTATTTATTTATGAATTGTAGGAGTGTAGCCCTAATTTCGAATGAAGTAGTCTTTTCAGAGTATCAAGGAAGCGCGTGAAGTTGCTACTTTGCATTGTTAAAGCTTAAATGTGATCCTTGTTAAACCTATTGAATTATGTTAACGAAGAGTAAGTAGAATTCTAGTACGCTACCGGCGAAATTTGAAGTGTCGAGGTGGTTCTAATTTGTAATTTTACCCCTACACTCCGTCACATAAATTGGAACTAACGTATTTGATTCGTATCTACATTTTTGATATCGTTTTCTTTTTTGTGCTTTCAGATGTACCCTTAGATTTCCCAGTACCAATATTAGATTAGTTTTCCAGTCGTTGGTCGAAGATCAAGCGACGAGTAATTCAATTAAAATCGAAAACGAGAACTTCATCAATAACCAGGTTTCGGCGAGTAACGATTTCTGTAACAATATAGATAGTATGACCGAATCAGCTTCGAACTCGGCGGTCATTCGGATGCCCATCTTACCTAATACGTCGAACATAACTTCATCCATTGCCAATTCGTACGTATTCTCCGCCGGGGATAAACAACGTATGTTGTTTCCGCCACTGCGCATAAACATACCTGTAGAACGTGATACAACTATCGTCGGCAGTCCATTTCCATCACCAACGGGAACGATCAGGTAAGTTTATCGTTTCTGTAAGCATGTTCGGGTCTGGGGATTTCGAACACTTTTTGTGTTTGAAATTGAGCTCATAGCGACTTACATATGTATCCATAAAACAACTGCGCTGTACAGAAAGGGAACACTTTGTGTGATAATGGCAGATTTGGATTTCGGATACACGATAATGATACGAAGCATTACACAGTAGTTCGACTCCTTGAGAACAAGAACATAATTGGGAAAACTGAAGGTGACAGTGGAGAATAATGACTGTTGGTATGTCTGGCACCGGGCAATATTTTCCAATCTAACCCTCAATTTTTCCGGTGTTGCTAGCTGTTCTGAGAACTTGGACTGTCTTGCGGCGTTTCGTGCTCGAAGTCATTCTTCTAGAACAGTGAAGGAAAATGAGGAAAACTTACTGGAAACCTAAAATGTAGGTGGCCTAGCTCTGTGATACCCAGAGTTAAGGTCCATTTCGGTAGATTAATTTTCATCAATTCGTGTTTCAGAAAAACGAAACACTCGATTCGCTTTTTTATGATGTGTAATTTTGTTGGATCATACAGATTATACATTTCGTCTGAAACAAACCCTAACTACTGACTTTCATTACGTTGTAGATTACGATAAGATAGCTCTCGTTCTTCCCGATGAATTGGATTGCGAAATCATTATCGCAATTCTCGAGTTTTTGTTGCCGAAATTGTGCGTGATTTTCACGCCGTACCGCATTATTGTGCTAGCGAAAATTTTAAATGTTGAAATATTATCTTCTTGTACATTCATCTGATTAGATGTATTTCAAGGCTGTTACAAGACCCGAAATGGACAACGTTTGTAATTACATATTATTTGCCCTGATGTCATATCTGTTACTTATTATTTTTTCCCCTTTCAAATGCTGTGTGAAATTGGAATTTGTATTCCTCATAAATGTAAGACGCCATGTTGTATGTACACGAGGTTGGAAGTGTGGATAATAATTCGTAATACTTATTTGAGAAAGTTGTCTCTCAAAATATGAACGTTTATTGTGTTCCACTTGAATGTGGCGCTGGTCGTAGGTCTTACACGAGTCTGGAAGAGCCTTAAAGAGTCTGAGAGAAATTTGGAAAGATCTTAAAAAGCCTTACATATGTCTGGAAGAATTTCAGTGCGGACTTGAAGAAGCTTGAAAGAGCTTAAACAATCTGAAAGAGCGTCAGCGAACCTTGTCTGGAATTTGAAAGAGTCCTAAACGAATCTCAAAGCGACTTTGAATAGATCTGGTAGAAAATATGGAAGAAGCCTGAAGGAGTGTTACTTAGTCTTCGACAGTTTTTGTAGAGAATCTTATATAAATCTGAAAGAATCTTGAAAATTCTTGAACATTGTGCAAATCTTGAAAAGCCTTACAGAAGATGGAAGCATTTTGAAAAGGTTTAGCAAGTCTAAAAACGAATCTCAATAAGTCTTAAACATGTCTGGACAAATCTTGTACAGTCTGAAGTAATTTAAGAGTCTTAAATTAATCTTAAAAGAGTTTTCAACTGGGTATCTGCCAGTCCCTCCTAAGTTCCCCAAAAATTCTTCGTGAAATAAAGTTCCCAGTCCTCGCAAAGGTCTCCTAAAAAATGTATTTTCTTATGAAAGTTGTTATAAATCAACCGCGCCAAAAGAAGTCCTCTATAATCAGAAAACAAATCCTATATCCTCCATTTTTGTTTTTCGACTTCGATAGGTATCTTGTGTGAGAGTCTTGACATGCCCGAAAAAATTTTACTAAGTCTTGAATAAGTCTAATGAGTTTCGAATAAGTTTAAAAGAGCTGTAAAGAATCCTGAACCATTCTGATAGTCTTCATGGAATCTTAGACATCATGTCTGGAAGTCCTCAAGATTTTCAAACACATTTAGAAAAATCGTAAGAGCCTGAAACGAATAAGAAAGAGTTGTAGCGAGTCCTGCAATAATCTTAAAGATTCGTGTTGAGTCTTGAACAAGTATAATAGGTACTCACTCTGTTACTGTTATGGCTTTTCATTGTTCATGTCCAGGATTCCTTAGTCTTCTCTGCCTTTATCTATTGAACATTGCTCATGATAAATTGTATTTCATTGCTCATTAGTTTCTGAAAGAATATTGTAAGAAGGGAATTCCCAAATTCCAGTGATCTCTGCGTATTAATCTTTATCATCAGATTGTGTAAGGCGAACAAAATCCAATAAATGTGAAAATAGGAGGTGAAAAAATAAAGGAGGTATAGGAATTTAAATACTTGGGTAGCTTTATAATGCAAGATGGATGTAGTAAAACAGAAATAAATCGAACCAGTTAAGAGAGTTTGAGGTTTTTTTTTTTTTTTTTAATGAAACATATTTAAGGCAAATATAGATTTGGAAGTAAGACAGATTTCTTCAAACGTATATTTGGAGTATAGCATTGTAAGGGTGTGGGACCTAGACAATAGTAACACAAGAAGGAAAAGGGATAGAAGCTTTTAAAATGTGGTGCTATCGAAGAATGTTGAAAATCAAATGGACAGAAAATATCAGGAATGAGGAATTTGAGGCGAATAGGAAGGTAAAGAGAAATTTGGAATATAATCGTAAAGAGAAGAGTTGAAGTGATAGGTCATGGTATAAAACATCCAGGGATATTGTTATTACTGCTAGAGGGAATGTTTGAAGGGAAGAACTGGGAAGGAAGGCAAAAAATAAGCTGTGAAGAGCAGATAATGAAGGATACAAAGTGTAAATTCCTTCTCAGAAATGAAAAGATTAGCGCAAGAGAGAAAAAAGTGGTGAGACACAATTTACTAATCGAGAGACTAAGGAGTATCGCGACATCATGTATACCAACAAAAACGGAAGTTAAAGCAGAAAGAACTGAGCTGTTGATATTCTTTGCATTCCTTTCCCCTTCGGAACGTTTCTATATGCTCAACATTAAGCCTGTTTCCACAATTCAAAGTAAACCTCTGAATCTGGGATTCGAGTCTTGGAGGGAATGGTTGAAGGGGAAAACTGGGAAGGAAGGCAAAGAATGAACTGTGAAGAGCAGATTATGAAATATGTAAAGTGTAAATCCTTCTCAGACAATCAGATTGACCTTAAGTTGAAAAATGGGACAGGGCATCGCGTATTTGATCTGATGGTCTCTGAATTTGGTTCTGATCTGTTTTCGGAAATGCAGTATCTAGAAGGTATGAGAAGGTGAGTTCAGATACACCCTGATTTTGTTCTGTCGTGAAAGTTTTGAAGGTTTGAGAATTCGTTTACGACTCTATTTGGCTGTAACTTGGAAGTTCAAGCTCATACTAATAATGCGGTAGAGTAGGGACTAATACTAGTCCTGGACAGAGCTTAGTGGCTAGCGGGTGTTTCATAATAGTTGAAGTAGATATCTCACCGATGGATAACTGTTGATAACATCAAAACTGGTAGTGGTAACATGTTGCCAATCCTGGGATATTGATCGGGCAAATTTTTTGTGTTTTTCGCCGAGGAGCGTTGAACTGGATTGCATGCTTTCAACGTTCCATAAAATTAAAATCATAGGATATGCTAACCCATTGCCTGGCAAGTGAATTGAAGGGGTTTCAAAAATCATCTCCACCCACCATTGTTTTAGTATATCTGGTATTTAAACTTTAGAACAACTTGAAACGACTTGACAGGCGATAGTTCGATAATTATATATCAAAACTTTCATGGGATACGTATTGCGTATCCTGAAGAACTGAAAAAAACACAGTGGTCCTGTTCATTTTGGACAAACAGCGTTAAACCTAATGGCATGTTTTCATCCCAGTACCATTAGGACTCATTTTGTCGGTATTATCCATCTTGTCAATGAAAGGAGTCGTGTTTATGTTTGCCGAATTTCCACTGCGATCATCTTGATGCATTTGGATTTAAACGGAATTGAAAATTGTTATATATTATGCCCATTTATGAAACTGCTCATGTAAATATTTTGTTGGTTTTGAATTCTAAAATGTAAGTATAGAAGTTTCCATCGACCCCTGCTAGCTATTTTACTTAATACGGCCTTTACTGTAGGATTTAAAAAATTCAAAAAATAGGAATTTTCTTTCAAAAATTGAAAGTGAACAATGAAAACAAATGGAATATGACGAATTGAGTGTTGAATTCGTTGACCACCTAGGTTTCTTCGAAAATTCATTGAATGATTGAGAATAAATAAATACATCTATAGTTGAACTATTTCTAATAACCCAATCGAGCCTGAATTCTCTAAGTGTTATCTCCTTATTATCGTCGGCCTGTTTTGAAAATTGAATTTTCATTACCTTTCTTGACTTAATGCATGTTGAATGAAGTGTTATTAACAGGAATACAAGATTCACAGTTGAAGTAATATATCAGTGTACTGATGTTTTGATGTGGTAAAAGAATTTGTAGGCAGGTGGGTGAATGATAATCCATGAAACCACATATATCAACTGTTGACAGTTTAGAACTATCATGGCGGATTAATTAGTTCCGATTTGGGTTTCGTTTGTGCGAATCTTTCTGATTCCAAACAGAATTACTTCTTCAACATTTTCGATAGTTGATACCACCTAAAATAATGTATTCGTTTGGAACTAACTCCAAGACCATTGCCATTTTTCTATTTCACGCTCTAATTTTGTTGTTCCTTTGTTTTCAGTGCAGCGAATTCATGCCCAACCAGCCCCGGTGGCCTGCATTCTGGTAAACGTCATATTGAAGACTTGCAGATGGTCCCCGCGTATACTTCCTCGCATCCTTCCGTTATTACTCAATCAGCACCGACGTCATACGTGGTTGATAGCAGGTAACACCACGATGCAATTATTTAAATATTGCACACCTTCGTTCTCATATGTCCAGTATAACCAAACTTGTTTTTTTTCCCCCTTTTCGTATTTAGAATGGATTGCGCACCCCTTGGAAGTTCTAGTCATGAAAGTATCGAGATTGTCACGTGTCACGGAGACGAAGCTGTCCCGAGTAACAAAATTTATCGGCCTTCTAATGGTACATCTGCAATACTGTCGCTGAGCCCTTCGAAAGATGAATCAAAACCTCCGTATTCGTATGCTCAGTTGATAGTGCAAGCGGTCGCGTCGGCCCCTGACAAGCAGCTCACGCTTAGCGGGATCTACTCATATATTACCAAAAATTACCCATACTACAGGTACGTTCGTATTCTTTAAGTGTTTTGTAGCAATTTCGAGAAATTATTTCAACGAACATCTCGCCTCGTTTTATATTCATTGGCTAAGGAATTGAAAAGTAGTAATCGTTTACAAATTGTTCTGCGTTCGCGTCGCGATAACACTTTTGCCTCCCTTCCATCCAGTGGCATGATTAGATAAAAGCAGAAAAGTTTCAAGTACACCGTATTTCATTTGTTGGCTGAACAAAATTTTGAAATGTTTGGTTAGTTATACGTTTTATCGTTGTACAAGTAGTATATTATTGCAGTGCCTCGAAAAAACGAAATGATACCGCACTCGATAAGATACATCGAATAGCGTTACATGTATTGCCGAGAAGAATTACTTCGTGTAGTTTACTGTGTTAGATGTATTTCGAAGTTCGTTTGTGAAAATTTTGAGACAGCAGCGTGTTCATTTCGAGTAGTTATGTACTTGATGTTACTTCAAAAGAAGGGAGGTGTGGTATTGATCTTCGGTATGTGGAGAAATATGTCGGGCTAAACTTCAGAAATTAGAGATTCAAGAGCGATTTTATGAATAGTCATGTTCAGTGATTATGCCTGCAAAAAGTAAATAATAATTTCGGACGTAGAAAGTCTCCCATTCGGATTCCTAGTAAGATACTGTCTAGGGACTTAGAATGTAAGAACACTGAATGAGGTAAGCAAATTAGAAAACTTGGCGAAAGAGATAGAAAGATTAAAATTAGGTATGTATACTAGGAATTGGTGGAGTAAGATGGCCAGAAGAAATTTATTTTTGGTCTAGGGAGTATAGAATAATTAATACGCAGCGGAAAGAGGGCAAACAGGCGTACGTATTATGAATATGACTAGGGAATAAAGTGCAAAAGTTATACCCGACATATAGCGAGAGAATATTAATAGTGAGAATTTCAGCAAAACCAGTATCTTTAGTGATAGTCCAAGTTTATATGCTTACAGGAAGTTATCGTGAAGAAGTTGAAAAAAATTATGAAGAAACTGGTGAAGTACATATTAAGCAAGGCAGAAGAAATAGAAAATTAAATTATGATAGGAGACTGAAACGCCAAAGTACGAGGAAGAAAAGAAGAAGGGATATGTGTTGAGCATGGCTTAGGAGAGCGAAATGAAAGAGGGGTGAGGCTCATAGACTTTTATGAATAATATAAATTATTGAAAAGATTGTTTAAAAATCACAAGAAAAGGAAATACACTTGGAAAAGCTCTGGAGATGAAAGAAGATATCAAACAGATTATATTATGACGAGAAGAAGATATGAAAATCAAATATTGGAGTGTAAGACAACCAGGAGCAGATGTAGATAGTGACCACAATTTAGTAGTAACGAGATGTAGGTTTAAATTTGAAAGATTAATAAGAAAAAAGTAAAAACAAGATGGAATTGGGAATTTTTTGAAAGAAGTAAAGAAAAGAAGAATCGAAAAAAAATAATGAACTTTATAAAATACTGGGTGGAAACGATATTGAAGGGGTTTGGATAGCCCTAAAAAGCAATAAATTTGACAGCGAGGAAGAAAATAGGTACTCAGATAATAGAAAAAAAAGAACCGTGGATGAAAATTGAGATACCAGAGTTAATGGAAGAAAGAAGAAAGTATAAACAAGCCAATGTTAGAGAAAGGAGGGACAAATATAAGGCTTAAAAAATCAAATAAAGAGAGAATGTAAGAAGGCCAAAGAAGAATGAATTAATCAGGATTGTAAGGAAATTGAGGAGCAGATGAATGTAGGAAAGTGTCCATGTTGAACTCTGAGTGACTTGGTAAATTCTGTATGTAGGGTGTGCCAATTCATAATTTATTTTCTGCAGTCCGGAGCGCCTTCGGCCGTTATGCCATCTTTGGTGGAGTACCCTAACACTTTTCTCTTTGTCGTCCTGTACTTATAGTGATGTGTAGTACCATATGGTAAATCTATTTGGTGTGTTCCTATTGGTTGTCTGTGGTTGTGTAGTCTGTCCTATCAGTGAGTCATCTTATTAATTGGAATAGGTTTTCGCTTTGGAAGTTAGTTGTTGTGTTTATTAGATTATTTTGTTTTGTTTTTGTCTTTATTATCTCAAGTTCTTTTAATTTTCTTTTTCTTGCGTTATTTTCTATGTGTAGGATTATGTATTTTTCTGTCAACTTGTGGTTGTTGTGTCCCTGGTCGTTGCAGTGTCTTCCAAAAAGTGATTTGTCATCCTTAGCTTCTGTGATTTTTCATGTTCTTTTATTCTAGTTATAAATTTTCTGCCTGTTCTTCCTATGTAGGTCACTTCACAGTGTTCACAGTCTAGTCTGTATACTCCGTTGCTGTTGTTCCTGTCCTGTGTTTCTGTTTTGTCATTGCTTATTTGTTTGATCAGAGGTGGTGTGTTTCTGAGTCCGAGTTTTATGTTGGTTGAATATTTTCTGTATTTTGTATGCATATGTGCCTGTGAATGGTATTGCTCTTGCGTGTTTGTCTGTTTTTGTAGTTGTTGGTCCTGTGTCTGTACTTTTTTGTTGTATTAATTTGTTAATTATTCTGTCTACTGTTTGTGGTCGACATTTGTTGTAAATGGCTATTTGTTTGATTTTGTTATTTGATGGTGGAATGAGTCATTGGGTATTACTGCATCCGTGTGGGTGTGTTTTCTATAAATGTTGTACTGTTTCTTGTTGTCTTTTATTTGTAGTGTTGGGTCGAGGTAGTTTATGGTCTTATTGCCCTTTTCCATTATGAACTTCATGTTGGTATTTATGCTGTTTGTCTCCGTGAGAAGTTGGTCGATTTGTCTGTCTGTTCCTCTCCAGATGATTAATATGTCGTCTACATATCTTGTCCATAGCTGTATGTTTTTCTCGTGTTTGCTGTTGTTTAGTAGATATTTCCAAAGTTCATGTATATTTCGGCTAGAATGGGTGACAGTGGTGACCTCATTGCTAGGCCTTACGTTTGTTCGTAATATTTCTTGTTAAACTGGCAGTAGTCAGTTTATCATTTCTTTTGTGATGTTGGCGTATGCAGTTCCTTCTGTGTTGTTTTTGTAGTTGTTGTGAGTTCTTGTTTTGCTATGTTTCCAGACATTTTCGTTACATCCAATGATACCAGTTTGTCGTTTTTTTTCATGTTATTTTTTCCAGTTTGTCTTTTAGTTGTATTGTGTTTTTTATGCTGTAATCTGCTCTGAAGTTGTAATATTCTTTTATGAATTTGGTTATTGTTTTAGTTAGTCTGTAGCTTGATGATTATATGCTCATGTAAACATAACAACTAACTTCCAAAGTGAGAACCTATTCCAATTAATAACACAATACTCACTGATTGGACAGACTACACAATCACGGACAACCAATAGGAACACACTAAATAGGTTTACCATATGGTACTACACATCGCTATAAGTACAGGACGACAAAGAGAAAAGTATTAGGGTACGCCACTGAAGATGGTATAAAAAGTGATAACGCTCTGGACTACAGAAGAAAAAATTGTGACTTGGCACACCCGACATACAGAAAGTGGGAAACCCCGATCAAGCATCGGCTATCAAAATTAGAGTTCGTATAAATTTGAAATCGATACATTGAAGGCGGAAACGTGTAAGACCGAAACATTTGTATAATACAACAAAACTACGCGGCTATCAAAATTTGATTTCGTATAAATTAAATCCCAAACAACATCGAGTACATAAGTCGCCTTGCGCTTCTTATGCTGAACTTAAATTGAGGAAACTCGTGAACGACTCAACCGATTGTCATCAAACTTTCACCAATACAACTTCGAGTACTTCTCTATAATGTACCAAAATTTGGAATCAAATGATTCGATAGTTCCTGAGATTTTTGTGCCACAAATTTTGTCCTCAAGGAAAACTCACGAACGGCTCGACCGATTGCCTTCAAAAGCTTATTTTAACAACTTCGAGTACTTCTCCATAATATACCAAAATTTGGAATCAATTGATTCAATAGTTTCTGAGATTTTCTTCCCACAAAATTGAGGTGTACATATATATATATATTTATACCCGCATAAGTGAACTCGGCTTCTGTGGTAAAGTCGGTTTCTGGCTTTATAAAACATGTATATTCTTATACATGGCGAAGTTGGCTTCTATTTATGCATATTGTACAATGTTGGCTTCTACAACTATAGTCGGCTTCTACAACTATAGCTGGCTTCCACGAGTGTATACATAACAAAGTCGGCTTCCACGAATGTATATATAATTATAACAAAGTCGGCTTCCACAAATGCATACATATAACAAAGTCGGCTTCTAAGAATAAATTAGGTGTTAATCTACATCTACCGGTATGTTGTGACAATTTTGACTACTGAAGTGAACATTGACATACATAGCCATAGTACAGGGCTCACTACAGCAGTGCTATGCCTTATTACTTTACACTACTGCTGACATGTGAACTCTACCAAGCCCGAAGGTTCTACATTGCGTTCACTGATGAAGCCGAAATTCGTTCACTCCAGAACACTTGAAAATAGATTGGCCAACCAATTACTTATATTTAGCATCTCTTTTTTGCACACCCTAAACCTATTCAGCATAATTAGATAGAAAGGTCTTTTGAATATAATTTGTATTTATATCAGCTCTAGACCTCTTGGATGGTCAACCTCTTGACAATAAAACGCGGGTTGGGAAGAACTTTTCGGACTTTATCAGTCAGCATTCCAGAAAAAATCGAAAATAAGTAGGTACATTTACTATACTCAGCTTTTTCATCCAGTTTCGGTGCATTGCACACATTCCGTGCTCTTTCTACAGTGTTTCATCAAATTTTATAAAATTTTGGTTGTAAGGTTAAGAACGACTCACCATTATTCAATTGGTGTCCCTTTTTTCTTACAAACGCTACATTCAGTCCATACTTTTAAAATAATTCAAATGTGTTTTTTTTATCTACACATATATTCTCATTATTTCATTACTCAACTGGATCAAGCCCACCAATAGGGCTCTCAATCTCAGAGGGCTAAAGAAAAGGATACCCATAGCCCCCCCCCCCCTCCGGCCAAAAAAAGGAAGGAAGGAAAGAAAGAACGGATAAAAAGAAAACCAAGCTTTGTGATAACATTTGTTTGATCAGCTAAACTTAGAATAGACTTGTAGGAAGATCTGGTGCTAATAGATAGTTTCGTTCTATCCATTTTGTCACTTAGTGGAGAGCATAGATTTAAAATGCAACACTGTATCACAATGCCCTAATTATTTATTAGTACAGCACAGATCAATGATTTGCTACGGCCCAGTGAATCCTCAGTAGAAGAGACATATGCTAGTATTCTTGTAATAAGTCCAATAATAATGCGACGGTTGCATTTGCTTCATTCCCCTCCAGATTTTGTCATGTTCGAATGTATATTGTCCATTTATGAGGGCGCCCTATCTTGACTCACAGATGGGTAAAATACTTCTATGAATTCATATAGAGAGACATGTACACAAATGAATTAGTTGGAGCACCCAGAGCAATCAAATTTTTCTGTTATATCCTCTCCTTCCTCTTTATCATGCGTAAATCTAAAAATTACTAAAAGTTCCAATGGCACAATGCTAGCCAATATTTATTGCTGAGACTAGGTAGGGAGAGAAGATACATCTAAGCATGCTAACAGAAGCCAGTGTATTTTAATGTTTCTCTCGCTCTCTCCCTCTCCCACCTCTTCGCTCATTCGCCAACCACACGCTCACTCCCCATAATTTTGGAAATATGAACCACAATAAGAAATCACCTGCATGAGGGTCATGCACACTTCAGTGAACTGCTATGCTCTTGTAATTCTAAACAGGGGGATTAATCCTGCCAGCTTTTTTAGGAAGCTCCAAACACAGTCAGATTTTCCATTTACATCCAAACTCTTCCATTTCTTGACGGTAAGGAATTGAAAAGTTATGGAGGGGAGAGGAGCGTTTTATATAGTTGCATTTAAAAATTCCCAAGTTTCCTCAAACTTTTTACACCGACTCTGAAGCCTAGTCAGTGGATCTAAATTCAGGCTGAAAAAATTCGTGATGAAGCTCAAAAGTAATCCAATGAGAAAAATCCGCGAAATATTGAAAGTTGTATGGGTCATGAGTGGGGTTTTATAAATGGATAATTTGAAATCTCGAATCTAATCATGAACTGGATACCATGACCCTGAAGCCCGGTCAGTACTTCTGAATTCTGGGGAGGTGGGCTAGCGCAGATGCAATAAACTGCACCACCAAAAGAAATCTTCAGAATATTGAAAAGTTCAACAGGGGAGAGGAGGGTTATATTATCTAGTATAATTTTGAAATTTCCAATTTTCCTCAAACTTTTTACACCGACCAAGAAGCCTAGTGAGTGGTTCTAAATTCAGGCCGAACTAATTCGCCACGATGCTCTAATGTGACCCAATGTGGAAAATCCGCGAAAAATTGAAAGTTGTATGGGTTATGAGTGGGGTGATGATAGTGGACATTTTGAAAACTTTAAACGAATCTTGAAAAGGATACACCGACGTGAAGCCTGGTTTAGTACTTCTGATTTATGGGTATGTGAGCTGGTGCAGATGCACGTAACTGCACCACCATAAGAAATCTTCAGAATATTAAAAGTCCAGGAGGGAGAGGGTGCGTTTTATAAAGTTTTCATTTCAAAATTTACAAAGTGTCCTCAAAAATTTTTTCACTGACCATGAAGCCTAAACAGGGGGTGGGAAAATCTTAAATTCCAGAGGCTTTTAAAAATTGGGGTTTTTATGAAACCCTCTACTGATTAATCCTTTTTAAAAAAAAAAAAAAATTTTTTGGGCCCCCCCCAAAACCCCCCCCCCCCCCCCCTTTTCTTTGGGCCCCCCAAAAAACCCCCCAAAAGGCCCCCCCCCCCCCCCAAAAAAACCAAACCCCCGCCAAAACTTTTAAAAAACCCCCCCCTCCCCCCGCCCCGGGCCCGCCCCCCGGGCCCTTTCCCCCCAAAAAAAACCCCCCCCCCCCCCCCGGCCCCCAAACCCGGGGCCCCAAAAATTTGTCCCCCCCAAAAGCCCCCCCCCCCCCCCCCCAAAAAAAAACTTCAACCCCCCAAAATTTCCAAAAAACAAACCCCCCAAAAAAATTTTTTTCCCCCCCTTCCCAAAACCCCCCCCCCCAAAAAAAAACCGGGGGGGCCCCTTTTCCCCCCCCAAAAAAACCCCCCCCCCCCCCCGGCCCCCACGGGGAACATCAAAGCCCCCCCCCCCAAAAAAAACCCCCCCCCCTTCCCCCAAAAAACCCAAAAAAAACCTTCCCCCCCCCCCTTTTCCGAAAACCCTAGAAAAACCCCCAGGCCCCCCCTTTTTTTCTTTCACCCCCCCCCCTTTCCCCAAACCCCAAATTTCCCCGGCCCCCCCCCCAAACCCCCCCTCCCCAAAAAGGGCCCCCCCCCCCCCCCTTTTTTTTTTTCCCCCTCCTTTACTTTTTTTTTATTTTTTAAACACCTACCCCCCCGGGGGAAACCCCCCCCAAAAAAACCAAAACCCCCCCCCCCCCCCCCCCCCGGGGTTGGGCCACCCCTCCCCCCCCCGCCCAGGGCCCCCCCCCCAAAAAATTTTTTTTTTGGGGAAAAGCGACCCCCCCCCCCCGGGCCCCCCCCTCAAACGCCTTTAGCCCCCCCAAAATTTTTTTTTTTCCCCCCCCTTTTTTTCCCCCTTTTTAAAATTTCCGGCAACCCCCCCCATGGGCCCTCTCAGACAAAAAAATACCCCCCCCTCCCCATAAAAAACCCCCAAACCCCCCCCCCCCCCCCCCGGGGGGGGGGAAAAAAAAAAACCCCAAAAAACCAAAAAACCCCCCCCCCCCCCCCCCCCCCCCTTTTTCGCCAAAAAAAAAAAGAATAAAATAACCTAATCATCTTTCATCCCAAACTATTTTTAGGAAGCCAAAATCAGTTTCTACGGTAAGGATTGAAATTATCTTTATCATTAAAAATTCCAAGTTTCCTAAACTTTTTACACCGACTCTGAAGCCTAGTGAGTGGTTCTAATTCAGGCCGAACTAATTCGCCACGATGCTCTAATGTGACCAATGTGGAAAATCCGCGAATATTGAAAGTTGTATGGGTTATGAGTGGGGTGATGATAGTGGACATTCGAAATTGATCGAATCTTGAACAGGATACACCGACCGTGAAGCCTGGTCAGTACTTCTGATTTATGGGTATGTGAGCTGGTGCAGATGCACGTAACTGCACCACCAAAAGAAATCTTCAGAATATTGAAAAGTCCAGGAGGGGAGAGGGTGCGTTTTATAAAGTTTCATTTCAAAATTACAAAGTGTCCTCAAACTTTTTACACTGACCATGAAGCCTAAACAGTGGATCTAAATTCAGGCTGAAAAAATTCGTGATGAAGCTCTAGATTAATCCAATGAGAAAAATCCGCGAAATATTGAAAGTTGTATGGGGTATGAGTGGGGTTATATAAATGGATAATTTGAAATCTCGAATCTAATCTGCGACTGGATACCATGAACCTGAAGCCGGGTCAGTACTTCTGAATTCTGGGTAGGTGAGCTAGTGAAGATGCACTGAACTGCCCAACCAAAAGAAATATTCAGAATATTGAAAAGTTCAACAGGGGAGAGGAGGGTTATATCTGGTATCATTTCTAAATGCCAGATTTTCCTCAAACTTGTTACAACGACCATGAAGCCTAGTGAGTGGTTCTAAATTCAGGCCGAACTAATTCGCCATGATGCTCTCATGTGACCCACCGAGAAAAATCCGCGAACTATTGAATGTTGTATGGGTTATGAGTAGGGTTAAATAAATGGATAATTTGAAATCTCGAGTCCAATCTAGGACTGGATACAATGACCCTGAAGCCTGGTCAGTACTTCTGATTTATGGGTGGGCGAGCTAGTGCTAATGCACTAAACTGCACCACCAAAAGAAATCTTCAGAATATTGAAAAGTTCAACAGGGGAGAGGAGGGTTATATATAGTATAATTTTGAAATTTCCAATTTTCCTCCAACTTTTTACACCGACCGTGAAGCCTAAACAGTGGATCTAAATTCGGGCTGAAAACATTCCTGATGAAGCTCCAGATTAATCCAATGAGAAAAAACCTCGGAATATTGAAAGTTGTATGGGTTATGAGTGGGGTTATATAAATGGATCATTTGAAATCTCGAACCTAATCTTCGACTGGATACCATGACCCTGAAGCCTGGCCAGTACTTCTGAATGCAGGGTAGGTGAGCTAGTGAAGATGCACTGAACTGCACCACCAAAAGAAATCTTCAGAATTTTGGAAAGTTCAACAGGGGAGAGGAGGGTTATATTATCTAGTATAATTTTGAAATTTCCAATTTTCCTCAAACTTTTTACACCGACCATGAAGCCTAGTGAGTGGTTCTAAATTCAGGCCGAACTAATTCGCCACGATGCTCTAATGTGACCCAATGTGGAAAATCCGCGAAATATTGAAAGTTGTACGGGTTATGAGTGGGGTGATGATAGTGGACATTTCGAAAACTTGAATCGAATCTTGAACAGGATACACCGACCGTGAAGCCTGGTCAGTACTTCTGATTTATGGGTATGTGAGCTGGTGCAGATGCACGTAACTGCACCACCAAAAGAAATCTTCAGAATATTGAAAAGTCCAGGAGGGGAGAGGGTGCGTTTTATAAAGTTTCATTTCAAAATTACAAAGTGTCCTCAAACTTTTTACACTGACCATGAAGCCTAGTCAGTGGATCTAAATTCGGGCTGAAAACATTTATGATGAAGCTCTAGATTAATCCAATGAGAAAATACCGCGGAATATTGAAAGTGGTATGGGTTATGAGCGGAGTTATATAAATGGATAATTTGAAATCTCAAATCTAATCTTCGACTGGATACCATGACCCTGAAGCCGGGTCAGTACTTCTGAATTCTGGGTAGGTGAGCTAGTGAAGATGCACTGAACTGCCCAACCAAAAGAAATATTCAGATTATTGAAAAGTTCAACAGGGGAGAGGAGGGTTATATCTGGTATCATTTCTAAATGCCAGATTTTCCTCAAACTTGTTACACCGACCATGAAGCCAAGTGAGTGGTTCTAAATTCAGGCCGAACTAATTCGCCATGATGCTCTCATGTGACCCACCGAGAAAAATCCGCGAACTATTGAATGTTGTATGGGTTATGAGTAGGGTTAAATAAATGGATAATTTGAAATCTCGAGTCTAATCTGGGACTGGATACAATGACCCTGAAGCCTGGTCAGTACTTCTGATTTATGGGTGGGCGAGCTAGTGCAAATGCACTAAACTGCAGCACCAAAAGAAATCTTCAGAATATTGGAAAGTTCAACAGGGGAGTGGATGGTTGTATCTAGTATCATTTCGAAATTTCTAATTTTCCTCCAACTTTTTACACCGATCATGAAGCCTAGTCAGTGGATCTACATTCAGGCTGAAATAATTCGTTATGAAGCTCTAAAGTGATCCGATGAGAAAAATCCGTGAAATATTGAAAGTTGTATGGGTTATAAGTGGGGTGATGAAAGCGGACATTTGGAAAACTTGAATCGAATCTTGAACAGGATACACCGACCATGAAGCCTAATCAGTACTTCCGAATTCTGGGCAGGTGAGCCAGTACAGAGGCAATAAACTAACCTAGTAATAAAAATCTTCAGAATGTTGAAAAACTCAAGAGGGGAGAGGAGCATTATATTTAACATCATTGCGACATTTCTGATTTTCCTCAAGCTTTTCACACCGACCATGAAGCCCAGTGAGTGGTTCTAAATTCTAGCCGAACTAATTCGCCATGCTGCTCTAATGTGATCCACTGAGATAAATCCACGAAATATTGAAAGTTGTCTTGAAAAAGGGGCGGGGACCACAGTAAATCTGACGTGGTCCAATTGGGGCTGATGTAAACATGACGTGGTCCAATTGATTGGACCACGGCTCCACTCATTGCCCCAGTGTGACCTCATCCGAGGTGAGGAATTTAATTATGGATTAATTACCATTAATTATTTATATAATAATTATAACCTGAATTTCGATTTAATCGAATCAAAAATTCACAATTTTTGACAACCCTGAAGCCTGGTCAATATTTCTGAATTCAGGGTAGGTGAGCTAGTGAAGATGCACTGAACTGCACCACCAAAAGAAATCTTCAGAATATTGAAAAGATCAACAGGGGAGAGGAGGGTTATATCTAGTATAATTTTGAAATTTCCAATTTTCTTCCATCATTTTACATCGACCATGAAGCCTAGTGAGTGGTTCTAAATTCAGGCCAAACTAATTCGCCATGATGCTCTAATGTGACCCACCGAGAAAAATTCGCGAACTATTGAATGTTGTATGGGTTACGAGTAGGGTTAAATAAATGGTTAATTTGAAATCTCGAGTCTAATCTTGGACTGGATACAATGACCCTGAAGCCTGCTCAGTACTTCTGATTTATGGGTGGGTGAGCTAGTACAAATGCACTAAACTGCACCGCCAAAAGAAATCTTCAGAATATTGAAAAGTCCAGGAGGGGAGAGGTGCGTTTTATTTAGTTCCATTTCAAAATTACCAAGTGTCCTCAAACTTTTTACACCGACCATGAAGCCTAAACAGTGGATCTAAATTCAGGCTGAAAAAATTCGTGATGAAGCTCTAGATTAATCCAATGAGAAAAATCCGCGAAATATTGAAAGTTGTATGGGGTATGAGTGGGGTTATAAAAATGGATAATTTGAAATCTCGAATCTAATCTTCGACTGGATACCATGACCCTGAAGCCTAGTCAGAACTTCTGAATTCAGGGTAGGTGAGCTAGTGAAGATGCACTGAACTGCACGACCAAAAGAAATCTTCAGAATATTGAAAAGTTCAACAGGGGAGAGGAGGGTTATATCTAGTATAATTTTGAAATTTCCAATTTTCCTCCAACTTTTTACACCGACCATGAAGCCTAGTGTGTGGTTCTAAATTCAGGCCGAACTAATTCGCCATGATGCTCTAATGTGACCCACCGAGAAAAATCCGGGAACTATTGAATGTTGTATGGGTTATGAGTAGGGTTAAATAAATGGATAATTTGAAATCTCGAGTCTAATCTGGGACTGGATACAATGACCCTGAAGCCTGGTCAGTACTTCTGATTTATGGGTGGGCGAGATAGTGCAAATGCACTAAACTGCACCACCAAAAGAAATCTTCAGAATATTGAAAAGTCCAGAAGGGGAGAGGGTGCGTTTTATATAGTTTCATTTCAAAATTACAAAGTGTCCCCAAACTTTTTACACTGACCATGAATCCTAGTCAGTGGATCTAAATTCGGGCTGAAAACAGTCATGATGAAGCTCTAGATTAATCCAATGAGACAATACCGCGGAATATTGAAAGTTGTATGGGGTATGAGTGGGGTTATAAAAATGGATAATTTGAAATCTCGAATCTAATCTTCGACTGGATACCATGACCCTGAAGCCTAGTTAGAACTTCTGAATTCAGGGTAGGTGAGCTAGTGAAGATGCACTGAACTGCACCACCAAAAGAAATCTTCAGAATATTGAAAAGTTCAACAGTGGAGAGGAGGGTTATATCTAGTATAATTTTGAAATTTCAAATTTTCCTCCAACTTTTTACATCGATCATGAAGCCTAGTGAGTGGTTCTAAATTCAGGCCGAACTAATTCGCCATGATGCTCTAATGTGACGCAATGAGGAAAAACCCGCGAAATATTGAAAGTTGTACGGGTTATGACTGGGGTAATGAAAGTGGACATTTTGAAAACTTGAATCGAATCTCGAACAGTATACACCGACCATGAAGCCTAATCAGTACTTTCGAATTCTGGGTAGGTGAGCCAGTACAGAGGCAATGAACTTACCTAGTAATAAAAACTTCAGAATGTTGAAAAACTCAAGAGGGGAGAGGAGCATTATATTTAGCATCATTGCTATATTTCTGATTTTCCTCAAGCTCATCTTCACACCGACCATGAAGCCTAGTGAGTGGTTCTAAATTCAGGCCGAACTAATTCGCCATGATGCTCTAATGTGATCCACTGAGAAAAATCCGTGAACTATTGAATGTTGTATGGGTTATGAGTACGGTTATATAATAAATGGATAATTTGAAACCTCGAGTCTAATCTTGGACAGGATACAACGACCCTGAAGCCTGGTCAGTACTTCCGATTTATGTGTGAGCTGGTGCAGATGCACTAAACTGCACCACCAAAAGAGATCTTCAGAATATTGAAAAGTCCAGGAGCATAGAGGTGCGTTTTATATAGTGTCATTTGAAAATTACCAAGTGTCCTCAAACGTTTTACACCGACCAGGAAGCCTAGTCAGTGGATCTAAATTCGGGCTGAAAACATTCATGATGAAGCTCTAGATTAATCCAATGAGAAAAACCCGCGAAATATTGAGAGTTGTATGGGTTATGAGTAGGGTTATATAAATGGATAATTTGAAATCTCGAATCTAATCTTGGACTGGATACTATGACCTTGATGCCTGGTCAGTACTTCTTAATTTTGGGTAGGTGAGCTAGTGCAGATGCACTGAACTGCACCACCAAAAGAAATCTTCAGAATATTGAAAAGTTCAACAGGGGAGAGGATGGTTGTATCTAGTATCATTTCGAAATTTCTGATCTTCCTCAAACTACTTACACCGACCATGAAGCCTAGTCAGTGGATCTACATTCAGGCTGAAATAATTCGTTATGAAGCTCTAAAGTGATCCGATGAGAAAAATCGGTGAAATATTGAAAGTTGTATGGGTTATGAGTGGGGTGATGAAAGCGGACATTTGGAAAACTTGAATCGAATCTTGAACAGGATACACCGACCATGAAGCCTAATCAGTACTTCCGAATTCTGGGCAGGTGAGCCAGTACAGAGGCAATAAACTAACCTAGTAATAAAAATCTTCAGAATGTTGAAAAACTCAAGAGGGGAGAGGAGCATTATATTTAACATCATTGCGACATTTCTGATTTTCCTCAAGCTTTTCACACCGACCATGAAGCCCAGTGAGTGGTTCTAAATTCTGGCCGAACTAATTCGCCATGATGCTCTAATGTGATCCACTGAGAAAAATCCACGAACTATTGAATGTTGTCTTGAAAAAGGGGCGGGGACCACAGTAAATCTGACGTGGTCCAATTGGGGCTGATGTAAACATGACGTGGTCCAATTGATTGGACCACGGCTCCACTCATTGCCCCAGTGTGACCTCATCCGAGGTGAGGAATTTAATTATGGATTAATTACCATTAATTATTTATATAATAATTATAACCTGAATTTCGATTTAATCGAATCAAAAATTCACAATTTTTGACAACCCTGAAGCCTGGTCAATATTTCTGAATTCAGGGTAGGTGAGCTAGTGAAGATGCACTGAACTGCACCACCAAAAGAAATCTTCAGAATATTGAAAAGATCAACAGGGGAGAGGAGGGTTATATCTAGTATAATTTTGAAATTTCCAATTTTCTTCCATCATTTTACATCGACCATGAAGCCTAGTGAGTGGTTCTAAATTCAGGCCAAACTAATTCGCCATGATGCTCTAATGTGACCCACCGAGAAAAATCCGGGAAATATTGAAAGTTGTATGGGTTATGAGTGGGGTTATATAAATGTGTAATTTGAAATCTGGAATCTAATCTTGAACTGGATACAATGACTCTGAAGCCTGATCAGTACTTCTGAAGTCTGGGTATGTGAGCTGGTGCAGATGCACTAAACTGCACCACCAAATGAAATCTTCAGAATATTGAAAGTTTCAGGAGGGGAGAGGAGAGTTTCATATGGTTTCATTTCAAAATTACCAAATTTCCTCACACTTTTTACAACGACCATGAAGCCCAGTCAGTGGATCTAAATTCAGGCTGAAATAATTCGTGATGAAGCTCCAAACTAATCCAATGAGAAAAATCCGGGAAATATTGAATGTTGTACGGGTTATGAGTGGGGTGATGAAAATGGATATTTCAAAAATCGAATCTAACATTGAACTTGGTACACTGACCTTGAAGCCTAATCAGTACTTCTAAGTTCTAGGTAGGTAAGCTAGCACAGAGGTACTAGACTAAGCCACCCAAAAAATCTGCAGAATATTGAAAAGTTTAAGAGGGGAGTGAAGAGTTATATTTCAGCAAACACCCTCTTACTACCTCGCTATCTGCGAGGTAGCTTATCTTTAAATACGAGTGAATAGTTTACAGATCATAGTTCAGTTTCGTTCTCCGTCAACTGCTGCCATCTATCGATAAGTCGGTCTACTATTATGAATGTATTCTCTCCATTAGGATCTTACAAATGCAACTTGGAAAGATGAAAATTGAAGATTCTCATTCTGGCATTCGTGGCGTATATGTGTTTTATCGCATAGATATTGGTACTGTATCTGAATATTAGCTTCAAAGCTTTAACATTTCAGACTTTTGGTTTTGTTTTATCAATACCAGTGTAGGAAGTTGGTGCAACAATACAAGTGATGCGGAGAAGCCGGAAGTTTTTTCAATTATAGGATAGGTAATATTGAAAGGCCAGAAGTTGGAAGCTGAAAGTTCTTCAGCTTCAGCAAACCCCTCTATAGCGAGGTAGCTTGTTATTTTACTACGGCAGGATAGGAAGTTAGGTACCTATACAGGGTATTAGTATATGCATGTTCCTATTACCTACTTTCACTAGAGCACCTATAACACCCGAGTATCACAATATGCCATCTTCGGGGATTCCGCGCCCGTCAATGCCGAATTGACTATGCGGAGTGTACCACGTTGTCGGTTTGGCATCGACGGACGCGGAATGCCCAAAGATGGCATATTGCGTTACTCGGGTGTTATAGGTGCTCTAATTACACGAGAGCAAATGGCGGCTTCTCTCTCTCTCTCTCTCTCTCGTTTCTAATTGACTTTTAGTTACAGGGGTGTAGCTACGGGGGGGGGTCTGAACCCCTGCCCCTTGGCATCGACTGACAATGTGAAAATATTAAAATTTATTCTTTTAATCAATCTATCAAGTCTCTCTCTCGATTTTAATGGGTCAATCTGCAATACTAGCTGATTGTCCTTGTTGAATTTTAGTTCAAATTAGTTTCGATATTAAAAAGTGAACGTATCTAGGAACTTTAAACAATTAAAAGTGAATTTTTCGTTTAACGGACTTGGATTATTTTCTCATTTTCGCGGTCGATATACCAGCTGAGAAATAATTATATTAATTCAACGCGGGCTACGACACATCTATACCCATGGAAAATTAGGACCTTGGAATTTTGAAACAAACTAGCCTGAAAACAAATTCTCTAATAAAAGTGCGTTTTTTAACATTTTATTTGGCTTTCGATTAAAATAATATAATATTACGGCCGTAGGGAAAGTTTTCTCAAAACCTCTTTAGTTACGAATACCAGTGTTCTGATAGGCCTTTTTGCTGAATAATTTGTGTATGAAAGCCGACTTCCTTAATAGAAGCCGACCTTATGCATAGAAGCCGAATTTCTACATTGGAAGCTGACTTTCAAGAAGCCAACTTTCTTATGAAAGATATGTACAAAGGAAGTCCACTTTATATACACATACACTTATATATATATATATATAAGGAAACCTGAAATTCAGCCACTATTACAGTCGTGTTCTAAACACTCTGAAACGCAAAAAAAACATTGCCCCCGCCCCCAACTTCACAACTGTGACGAGTGTAATACCTCCCTTTTCTTCGAAAAGTCGGTAAAAAAGATGGGTGAGCAATGTTTAAAAACAGTATAAAAATGGAGCAAGTATAAGTAAATGTATGGAAAGAAAATATATGTAGTGTGGAGGATTAAGAAAGAGGAGATCCTGTTTTGAGATCGGAATTTAACAAAGCTATGAAAAACAGAAGGAGTTGATGAAATTGCTAAGGAGTTATTGGAGAATGCAGGAAAAATTTATACAATTAATTTGCAGAATGTATGAGGAAGGATAAATACCAATAGATTACGAGTAAAGCAGGTCAATTATGATCCTTAAAAAAATAGGATCAAGCAAGTGTGATCAAGCCTGAGCGTGTACTGTGAATAGACGATAACACGTACTTGTGCCCTTAAAAACCTAGGGTCCACCTTTCGCTCTCTGTCCCCAATGTGTGCAGTTCGACAGATCCTGTAAATTTGACTGTATTCCTATAATCTGAAAAGAGGTCCCACGAGCCGTTATTTTCCGAAAGGGTGTCCATAACCCCCCTCCCGTCCTTCTGAACCGAGCTCTGCTGAAAAATTGTAATATCAAGCGTAGAGAGCGAACACTGATCCTGCGAGTTCTCAAAACCAGTCACTTCCCCGAAAGCTCTTAAAGGTTTCCCATTTTCGCTTGTATATTCTAGTACCCTGAAAATCTTGTGGAAACTGCTTTGACTTCGATCATACTTTCTCCAATGAAAATTGAAAGCTTCATTTAGTTGCATTAAGTTAATAATGTACCACGGGCTTGTGGACTCAAATTTCACTGTGGCTAAAAATCTTATAGAAACTGAACCTTTCGAAAGAAAACAATTTAGAACTATATGTATGTCTACGAAGCGTACGTTTAAAATTTGTACCATAAATAATCGCATTAATACGATAATATTTGTTGTTATAGAACGGCCGAGAAAGGATGGCAGAATTCGATCCGACACAATTTGTCGTTGAATCGCTACTTCCTCAAAGTCCCGCGTTCCCAAGAAGAACCAGGAAAAGGATCATTCTGGCGGATAGACCCGCAATCCGAGAGTAAACTTATTGAACAAGCTTTTCGTAGACGGAGGCAGAGAGGAGTACCTTGTTTTAGAGCTCCATTCGGATTATCGTCTAGGTATTTCAGCAATTATTTTCATTTACAAATGACTATTTCGAAAATTACAAAATATGTCCAGAGGGTATGGTTACCGCGTTACGAATCGCCGTATCGCAGACTGAAACCTCGAAACACGAATATTCTTCAGGCAGTATATTGTCAAGTTTATGAACTTAAGAACGGCATTTCCTTCGACTTTAACAGTTTCTTTTGAACCGATTATACTGGTGTGCGTATACGAACTCACTGTTCATGAAATGTTACGACTATCAACTTTACGTTTTGCTCGTCAGCGTGTAACTTGAAAGCATTTGTACTCCTTTTTTTCACGAGCGTCCTTACTCTTTTCCAGGAGTGCCCCATCGTCGCCTAATCATATGGGTGTTGGCAGTCTAATGTCTTCGGAGCCGGTGTCACCAGAAACATCTCCCGTGACGACTGCTGAGCAACCAGTAGCTCTCGATTACGTGAGCCAGTCAGCTCCTGGCTCCCCACGAAATAATAGTTTACCATCGCATTATCTCCAACCAGGTAACGAATAGTTTTGATTGAAGTTGTGATTTGAAAGAACGTTCTGAACGCGTTCGATTGAAGAATGGATTGCAGCAAGTGTGGCGGGTCTTGGAAGGTAGTGCCAGTTTTCTGGAGAACGTTTGTAACCTACTTGGCTGTTTGCCAGATACAAGTTTCTTGATTGAGATCGTTTTGTAATATTGTCGGTCTGGACTGAAGATCGCCTGGGTGTGCAACTCGGGTTATGTCTGCGCAAAATGACGTAATTTCAGGTTTTATCCAGAATTTCGAAGAAAATAGTCGATTGAAAATGATGTTTTGAAACATTCTTCACTCGGTAGAGGGATGTTTGCTGGAATGGGAATCCAAGTTTGCCTTGATAATCAGACGAACGAAATAATGCTATTTTATGTGTGAAACGAGATACGAGTGTAAATAGTCAACGAAGTAGATTTTTAACCCTTGTGAAATACCGAAGAAAATACAATTTTTTTGTCTGCCTTTCAGAAAACTTGGTCCTGAGCAATTGCTCGTCAAGTGGATATATAATGAAGGAAGCTGCGTCAACCATTCGAGTGTTTCCTAAAACACCCGTCATTGTTCAGTCACCTTATGGAGCCTTCAGTCCGTTAGTGTTCACTTTGATTTATTTATTTTTACGCGCGTAATTTTATTCATTCGGATGGTTTCGTATGCCCCCCCCCCTTCTGTAGTTGGATACACCGATCCCTTTTTTTGGTTTAAGATAGAGCTTCGGAATGAGGGTCAGTCGCTAGATTAAACCGAAAATTGTACTTCGTTGCCTTCGTTTAGCTCCTTATCTGTTGAAAAATTATTAGTTTTCCCTTGAAATAATTACTTCACAATACGCCTTTCTGATGTTACATCGCTGTCAGCGATCTCACTATTGAGGCTACAAACTTTTACGCTTGAGGCCCCAGCACACTGGCGCGGTCAAATGCGCCTGAGCGAATCTGACCGCAGTCTCGAGATCGCTTAGTAGACCGCGCCAGTGTGCTAGAGCCTTTATCTGTAGATACCTTATGGTTTTCTCCAGTAGTATTGTATACTGATATCTGTTCGATGTGAGAATTGGTTGTTTGAGTAGTACCGTTTGTTCTCGTATTCCTATGTCCCTATTAATTGGGCGAGAAAAATCTAGTAGCCCAGTCCCCGTCATTGGTGCAAATAGTTGGTTACTGATGGAGCGACGTGTTGGTATTTATTGAAATTTTGTTTTGTTCTATAACATGTAGGATGCTAGGAAACCCGACATCAAACGGTACCACTGAGACAGCCAATGGGAAAACAGTACAGCCTGACAGATGGTACTACTAAGAATGTGCTGATGTGACTTTACTTTTTATCTGCTCCAATTTGAGCCTCGTGTCTAAATTTTTTGGTAGTTGATGACCAATTTTCCCATTTTAAGATTGGAAGTCAGTTTTGCGAAGTCAGTTTTGCGCCTGTCTTGGAAAAGCTTATATCAGGCCAATTAAGGACGAATCGGTAGCAGTAACTGTACCTTTCTTCCACCTCTACCATTGTCCTGTAAACTAAATGGCTAATTGAGACGAGAAAAATTCAATTTCTTTTTAAACAATTGATGAAATTATTTAAATTGATTGTTCTGTTATAAAGCTTTTTATTAACAATGCAATGAAGGTCAGGCGAAACCGTAGGGTAGCCTCGCCGTTATTAGTAAGTTGAAAAATTCGATTAAGTTGAGAAAGTGAGGACCTCTTTCCTTAAGTGAACTAGGATTTTAAAGATCCATTCGATTAGGTGGATATATCACCTCCTCGCGCTCCCATTTTTTCTCCTTCAATAAAGGGGCCAGGTTTCCAATTTGAATAATAGGTTCGCTACGCTCACGAATTTCTGTGTATCGGGAGGAGGTTACTCGAGAGATTTTGTTTGCAATAATGCACATCATCATGCAGAATAATCTGTTTTTAGGGTGTGCCAATTCATTTCTTTTTGATGTCCGTAGGTGTGGACAGCAGAAACTAAGAAGTGATTGGCACACCCTAAAAACAAAATATTACCAAGTTCACTCATTGAGTAAATAATACCATGGCGAGTGGAATCAATAATATCGTCAGATAGTCGAACTAATTGCTCTAACACTGCGTCTGCCATAGGCACTAAAACTTAAGAGTTCCCAAAGTTGGTAGTCCTGCGTACTGAAAAGGTGATCATGTACAATTTCACATAAGATTACAGCAAACTTTAACGTCTTTAAATCAATTAGAAATTGATTTTGAGAAAAATCTCGTCCTACATTTTGTTGTATTGTTACTAAACAATAGAATTACTGTCAACGCAAGTAGGTGGAATAATTTTGGGCCGTTTTTTGTCTTCCTAAGGATAGCAGTATTTCCATTAAAAATTATCCATGATCACCCTTTCAGTTTCATCCGTGCAGGTGATTTTGTAGCGCTCTCTAGTGCAGGTTTTATCGCCTGTGTAAACATTGTCGTGGAAATTTACTATTCTCTTTCACCAGTGTATTTGGTTCAATTGGCAGCAAAAATTAGTCATTTTTGTACAGTAATAGCACCCTCTTCCTCTTGTGATAGCTTAATTGATGAAGAGTGGGAATTACACGATCTGCAAGTTCAGAGAATATCCCTGAACCGATATAGATAGGGCCTCCTAACACTTCTCACGTAATATTGCTCTCTATGGTCGTGATTTATAGTTTGCGAAAGAGAATTTTCATGGAAACTCCTTTTTAAAGTATCCCTGGTGTTTGACCCGACAGGCTAATCGAGCTCATCTTTGAACTTGAACCACGCGTGATAGTCCGTGCCACGAGAGTCGACTGCTGAAGCATGTAAATAGTGCTGAATGAGGTACTTGATTGACAATAGGAAGTGCATATATCAATGTGCACACGAACTGGTTATCAGTTCGCTATTTTTGAAAATATAGTGTACGAGATAATATCATTTCTGGTTTTTTTTGAAGCCAGTTACTGATAGCGAGTGTGTACTGATGAAATTGAACTTACGAAGTTATCAGACATTGCATCTTCTGCATACTACTTTCGCTCGTGAAAAACCGATTGCATTATCTAACATAGTTCAGCAGGCATGTTGCAAGGACTTGGGATAAAAATTAATTAACATTTCAGCTCGCTAGGTGAATTTACAGCCGACTAGCATTGGACAACACCGTTCCTGGTATATTTGGCCTCCTCCCGCTCCCCCAATAGTTCGAGTTTGCATTACCAAACTAGACTTTCATTCAGTTATTGATGTATTAGCCTCCTTGGTCAATTACCATTCACTCTATCTTCGAATGTCTAAGGGTCTGGTTGGCCGAGTGAATAGCACGCTGGTCTCGGAATCCGGAGGTCCCGGATTTGAGCCCACGTAGCAACTCGCTACCCTTCGACCTTGGCCGGTTTTTCGGCAAGAAGAGAAGAAGGCTAAGACAGCCCTAACAGTCTCCCCGACGTCTCTGAGGCAGTGCTTGAGAGGGCGGATTCCAGGGCTCGGGTTGAGAGCAAAAATGAAAAAGAGATAGTCGAATGTCTGTTCCAGAATAAAACAAACTATCAAATTGATATCGCGACCATAACGTAAAGTAACCTTTTAAATTTCAAAGTAGGTGGTGCGTTTGACTTTTCTTCAAACGAAGAGGAAGTGTTTTTTGGCCCGCGGAAAACTAGACCTTACCACTTCGAGATCGTACTGTGCCGCATGCTGATTTGACCGCTCGTTTGAAAATAGGGCGGGGGCATTATGCAATGTGCACATACGCCCTGTATATGTGTAAGATTAAATTTCTATTTAATGTACTTCTTTTGTCTTTGTTTTGAATACCCTCCGCGCAGGTTTACCGTCGACAGTCTCTGTAAGTTATCAGACGACGTCTCTAGGCTGATACCCTCTTAAGTGGGAAGACGTACGTATCCTGAAGATGATTCCTTATTGGTTTGTTTGTGTGTGGTGTGTGTATGTTCGCGCACACGTCATTGTTTTCCATGCAACGGGAGGCCATTTGCCAAGACCTCCCTTCGTTCTTACCAGTAATTCGTATTCCTAAGCTATAATAATGCCAGAAAACATTTGGAAAGTCGATGGTTAGACCCAGACCTCCTGTAGTTGGCCTAATACGACATATTGCACAGTTTTATACATTCGCTAACGACTGTATCAGTTGGCGTGTGTAGACGATATTTCAGATTTTGTAAGTTACAGTTGATTGGGGGGGGGGGGTCTAATTTATCGTGGGAATTCTTGATGCGAAAGAAGGTCCTTGCCATGTTGCCACATATCACTAAAGCTTTCCTTTGCTTCAAACAGTGCATTGGGGCCACGTGTTAATTTCTTGAACGTAAATATGAGTTTAAGAGTTTTCGTATCGGCGTTTGGCTGTTGGAGCTTTATAGTGCTCAGTTCTTTATTCTCATGCGATCGAATAGTGTGTGCGCTTGCAGTGTCTGTGCCATTGCATCATTTGATATACACGTGTCGTGCCCATCACAAAGTTTGTCTGCCGGTCTATAGAGATGTTAAAACCCCAAAAACGAAAAATGCGGGAATCTCTATAAAAAAAGTAGAAAATGGCGGTTAGCCAGTATACTGAAGAAACACTTCAAAATTTTTTTGCACGTTAGCTTTCTACCCTCAAAATCTCAGCTCGACGAATTTCTAAAGTTAAATCCAATATTACAGTATAAGAAGTGGAAAACACTTGTTAAACAAATAGGACTCCAAATAATGAAATTGCGGAGACCACACAGAACATGAGCACTCCTTCGTTTAGTGTTTAGTAAAACGTCTTTGAATGTTGTACCCCCCCCCCCCCTCCGCATCATCATGAGCAGCCTTTGCTTCTGTGAGTAAACAAAATGATGAAGGTCCCAATATCTTCAAAATGCACATTTTTCGGGTCGCAAGCTGCACTATGTTCTAATTTCTTTGGGCCCCAATCTAGACACTATGTTCGAATTTTTTCGGTCCGCGAAGCAACAGTGTATTTTTTTTTTTGGGGGGGGGGGCACAGTCTGCCCTCTTCTGGCCGCAAACTGGCGTGAGCCCTTTTACTTTATTTTGGTAGCTCGCTTGAACTGAAATAATCTGGCTGAAAACTAGCTTCAGTGAATGAATTTATGTAAGATGTAGGTACCTAAATATTTCGAGCGAATGATTTTTCAAGATTGGCCGCACGAACTGTTGAATTTCTCTCATCGCGAGTAATATAATTTTTCGGTTACACAAGGTGTCTACAGGTTTGGAAAATTTGGAAAGTTTGGAGAAAGTCAGGAATGGAATTTTTCATCTCATTGGTAAAGTTTTACAGAATGATCTTGAAAAAATGTAATTCATAACTTAGTTCAACGCTTTGTTTGCTTATATGTATATCTGTGAACACCTTCCTAATGCTTTCATCCAAAAATCAACTTCAAATTTCAGTTCATTTTAACCATAGCGGTCTAGTAGTACAAACATGAATATATATTGTCTATACTGTAAAGGTTTAAAGAAGAGGGAAAAAAAGTTTGGAAGAAGTCAGGAATTTATTCTTGTAGACCCCTTGTTACAATAAACCCTCAAAAAGAGCCTAGTATGAAGTCTTCCTTTGACCAAGGAGTAACTGAGTACGCTACAAATATTACAGTATGTTATGTCTGAAGAAAACCTCAACGAATACAACTAACTCGAAAATAATTTATCATTGCGTGGTGTCGCGGTGTGTCCATTTATAAAAGACCTCACTTTGACTTACAAGGAATAAATACAAATTATTGTCACGTAGTGTATCTCTGAAAGACCTCCGAACGCATGCTTAGTATGAGACGAATTTCAAGGCAGCGTATAGAGAGAAGCGACACAGAGACGTATCGATAGAGGGGAGCCTCCCCCCTGTAAGAAATTTTTTACTCGGCAGTTGGAAAAATCGAACAAGTCTAAAGCTTTTTTATCTTCATTTTTTTTTCTTTGATACTTGGGAATTCTGAGTTGAGAAGTTGGAAAACTCTAACAGTTGGGAATTTTGAGTTGAAAAGTTGAGAACATCCAAGTCAAAAGCTTTATTTTTAGATGAATCAGTTGGGACTTTCACACTCCCCGCCCCCCCTCTCCGATGCAGAAGAAACTTCGGTAGGTCCCTGGTTATAGTACATTCTCAAGAGACCTCTCACCGCATACTCGATATGAAACATTTCACTGCTGTGTACGGTGTACTCGAAAGACCTGTCCTCAACTGTAACGTAAGAAATGAATTGCAGACGAGTGTGTCACATTAAGTCCTCCCAATGTGTGCCAGGTGTAAAAAAAAAAAAAAATGCAATGCGGTGTGTGGACGTGTACTGTTTTATAATTCATACTTCATAGTTGGTGAGAGATCTTTACTATCTTACAACGTCGCAGAGAAAAGACCTCTCAATAATTGTGACATATGAAAAATTTCGTTGAGATATGTATAAAAATACCTCGCAACAACCACTAAATGTGAGAAAAATTTGTTTGTATTCATATACTGGTGACCTGACCTCCTAACGACTGTGAAACGTCCTACCTACGAAATCTTGTTTTTTAGGGATTTTCTTTTCCTAACAGTGAGTACTTCATAGGCCCACAATTTTTCATGAATCAGGGGACAGTTTGGCTTTTGAGCTGGTAGTTCTTGCATCAAAATAAGTTCAGTTTTCAATATTATTCAACTTTTTGAATGATGAGATTTTTTTAGTTTTCCTGTCTTTGACTCTTTGATAATTTCCCCAAAGTGACTACATTTCTTTATGAATTCAGCCAAATCTTTGTACTAGAAAAATCAAATGAATTTCAATTTTCAGTTTCATAAAACGTTTTATATTTTTATAATTCTAGTAATTGCACTACGGTGATTTTTCCAAAGTGATTCTGAAGTTCCATGATCCGGGCTGAACATTAATATTCGAAATCGTCAACGTCTCTTAATGTCAAGTGGAGTTCAGTTTTCTATTTTTTCATTTTCGTTTTAACGTTTAGATTTTTTCTTTTTTTTTTTTTTTAATCAATTTTCTGAAATGACTTACAAGTTTTTATACATCTTGCCCAATTTTGAATGCGCATGCTGTAGAATTCTTTTTCTACTTTGCTCTCAACTCGAGCCCTGGAATCCGCCCTTTCGAGCATTACCTCAGAGACGTCGGGGAGGCTGTTGGGCTGTCTTAACCCTCTTCCCTTCTGGCCGAAAAACTGACCTAGGTCGAAATCTGGCTAGTTGTTACGTGGGCTCGAACCCGGGATCTCCGGATTCCGAGACCAACCGATGTTCAACCAAACTAGTAAGAAATGTAATTGGATTCAGAATCCAAAAACTAGATTCAGAATCACGGAGCCGAATTCAGGTAAGAATGATTCAGAATCTAAAAATTCGAACTTGGATTCAGATTCCCGATTCAATTCCAGAATCTTCGACTGTCAGTTTTGCCCAATTTTGAAATTTTGAAATTCGAGATTTAATTTTTAATTTTTATCTTTCCCTAACCTTTTATATCGATATAATTATTCAGTGAATCTAGCTGGAATTTCGTATTCGAGTTGGTCAAGGACTCCCAGTATCAAATTAAGTTCAATTTAAAATTTGGTTGAATTATTGAAAAATTTTTAATTAAGTTCATTTCCTTAAAGTGACTGATAGGTTTTCTTAATCTTGTTAAATTTTTGTACGCAAATTAATTGAAGGCACCTGATGAAAAGTTTTTCGAGTTTCGAGATTTTTAAATTTTTATGACACCTTACCTTTTAATTAGTCTCTCCAGGTTACTAAAATTTTCCATGAGTCGCGGAACATCCGAGATATTTCAATAACTTCAATTTTTTAATTTTATTAAATTTTTGGAAATTTAGGATTTTTTAAATAATTTGTCCGTACTTACTTTCTGGACAATTTTTACAAGAAAGATCTGGTTGCTGTTTGCCAAGAATCAACCTGATTTTTCGTATTCGAGTTGGTTGAAAACTCCTCATATTAAATGAATCGGTTAGAACCAAAAGGGTTCAAGTCCAAAAATCGCACTCTTCAGGAAGCAAAAAAAAATAACTGTTTTATTCGAAAATTTGAAAATCCTGGAATACGTCCTTCAGGGTGGTGGTAGAAGGTCACAAGAGATAACTGTTAAGCCCGGTCCCGTCGGAAAAAATTTTAATGGGTCGAAGCTGGGAGGGCTCAAAGTCTTTGGACTTGACCCCTTTTGATTCTGAACGATTATTTTGAAGTTTTACGGCTCGAAATTGCCCCCCCCTTTTTGTAGCCAAACATAATTGGGTCTGGTTTCATTCCAATCGAGCAAAATCTCTGCTTGTAAGAAGAAAAGTTTTGAAGCTGTATTGGAAACTTGCGATTTCGTTTTTGATAATAGCTTTTTCCAGGTATAAAAATGCAAAAAGAGGGGGGTGGGCCACGACTTTTTATTTATTTCTATTTTTTACGCTAAAGTACACCATTTTCGAATAATTTCTGGAAAAAATCATTTTTTGAAAAAAATGAAAGAAAGCGATGTTGCCAAATAGCACTTTCCCAGCTGTTTCACGAAATTTTGACCTCACCAGCAGATCCGCGATACTTCAATGCCCCATAATCCGTGAAAAAAGCAAAAACGACAAAAGTGGACTTAACCTCTTTTGGTTCTAACCTATTCAAATTAAGTTTAATAATTTTTATTTTACCCGAGTTATCATGTTTTCAAAATGGTTGTCGTAAGTTTTTGATAATTTTTCCAAGGTGATTACAATTTTCTATGAATCGAAGACAATAATTGTTTTTCTCGAATTTAGTTCAGTTTTTCAGCTTCACACTGTCTTTTTATTTATTCAATTTTTGTCAAAACCAAGTCATCATTTTTTGAATATCCTCACAATTTCGATAATAATCTGGATGTTACCTGAAGACTCCGGACATTGAATTCATGTCAGTCCCTCAAAACTTGCAATTACCATGGAAAATTGATAGACAAGTGACGACAGGAATTTCCAAAAAAAAAAAAAAAAAAAAAAACTTTGATTTTGAAAATTTGACGAGACTGAAAATCAAACCGAATTTCATACTAGAAGTCTGAACACTCGTATACGTAAATTGAATCTCATTTATGTAAAATTGGTTGTCTTGAAAAAATAATACCGATTCGTGACCAAAACTTTTGAAAAAAAAAATTTATGATGAGAAGAAATTGGAAGAAGTTGAAAAATGAGCTCGTGTCGATATTACGAATTTTCAAATTACTCGTATTCCAAAGTGTTGTAAGATTCGAAACTAATGTCAAAATAAGATACAAAATGTTTGAAAATATCACTCAGCTACGTGATGAATTTTGTAAAAATGTATTTCATTATCACAAAAATCAGAAACGTCGCTGGACGTATCCGAAGTTTCATAAGTTTAAAGATACATTTTTCTGTATAGCAATACGGCGTAGCTGTAGTGTGAATAGGTATTATTCACTACCATGGGTGTAGCCGAGGGGCAAGAGAAACAATAGCCCCCCCTGGATTTTGAAAAAAAATTATGTTTCAGTGCTCACAAGATTATTTTCGAATATTTAAAGCCAACTGAATAAAATTCGCAGAAAATAGGATGTGCCTAGAGGCCTAGACGCTAAACAACGAAAATATGTGACTAGCGCCACACTGATAGCAAAGCATCGACTTGCACCTGCACAAGTTCTACTTTTTTGCCCCCTGCTAAAAAAAGTTCTAGTTACGCCCATGTTCACTACATACATTTTGAAAATGTAGCGTAGCTATAGTGTATAACGGGCCTAAGGTGGTCATAGTTACCCGATCTCTCTTTATATGCGTATAGATGTGTGTGTGTGTGTGCCCGTGCGCGCTCGCTTGATGTTAGTGCTGTGATTTAGTAGTACGATAGGTGATAATATGAGCTATTGTGAATTGAGTGTGTGCCATTCACTGATGCACTGGATAACTTCTTATTTTGTAAAATTAACTAATATGTATATCCAGAATCTAGTGCTCTTCCACCCGGGACACTTAACTCTGAATCCGAGCTTTCGGTGATTTTAATTCGTTATATTTTCTTCAAAAATAATCTTTATCACGATAGCTCGATCATCGTGTCATAGAAGGGTAAAGAATCGAAACTCACATTTCCTATTTTACTTCGAGTGCGCAAATAGGCAAAATACTGTACAGGGGTGCAGGAATATTAGCCCAGGAGAATTACACTCATACAGTATAGTGTAAAGAAAAAAAACGTCAGCAAAGATTTTACAGCTGGAATGTGTTTAGAACGATGCCCATAATACGTAGTTAAAAGTCATCACCCCCAACCCGTCGGCTTCCTCCTGGGGGGGGGGGGAAGGCAGAAAATGAGAAATTTCTATCTCTTATTCAAATATTTCGGCGTTTTTCCGAAGAATGAAGCATGTTATGGAAAAAATAGAGCAGACAAAAAATGTTGCTAGTTAAATTGTCTAAAAATAAGGTTCTCACAAAAAATTGTCGAAGTGGTACAGATAGGCGCCAAATGCTCGCAGAAGAATGTTACATGTCGCTTGCTGCTGTTTTCGAGACATGTGCGTTCCTAATTTTTGGATTCGTGCGTATTTAATGCTGTATATGATTTTCGGGGTAACATTAGGTACCATGGCAACCGATGAAGTCATCTGTGTAACCCTACTCTGTGCTCGTTTTCTATGGTTACGTGTATGGTCTAAGATGAATACACGTAGAGGCGCAACCAGAACTTTTTTTTTTTTTTTTTTGGCGGGGGGAGGCTAGAATTTAGAAAAATTGTCTCCGTCCTTAAATTTTGATATTCTTGCTTTGTAAACTTGTTGAATATTCTTTACTACATATTAACTAAATATTATTGGATGGTGAAGGGGAGAAGACAAACAACTTGACTAAAAGTCACTTTAATATTCTCAGTTTCTGGATATTGACACATAGTCTGAAGTAAAACGAGAGTGGTTCCGAACTAAAAGACCGAGAAGAACCTCTTTCCCCATCCCGCAAAAAATAGGTCTGAACCGATTTATACCATCAACCACAAACGATAGCATAAAAACCATAGAAGGCAGAGGAAGGAGGAAAAGAGAAGGTCGAAAAATCAATCTACTCCTTTTCAAAATGTGGAAGGAAAATTATTTCTAGGCCTTGTTAAATTAGGAAAAATTACGACACTTGGTTGAAAAAGTCATAAAAATGTTCCCAAGTTTTCAGTTTTGATGCGAAAATTATTTTAAAAAGCAGTCTCCGTGAGTCGAATATTTTGACGATTCTGCGCACGTAACAAAACATAAAAATCTGAAATTTCAAAATTAAATACGAGTAAAACCTACGGTAGGGTCCATTAGGAGAAGAATGAAAACGGAAGGAATTACATCAACACTGAAAATTTTCGTTCATTCCTAATAAAAATTGTAAAATAATTTTGAAATAGTTCGAAATCGAATCCGTAAACAGAGACCAAATCAAATGAGAGCGACAACCACGCATAACCTTATAATTTGGCGGGAGGGGGCCCTGAAGTAATAGAAAAATTGGAAGGAAGTTGACTAAAAATAATGGAAAAGAGAATCTTACGAAAGGAAAAACTGTCTACATCTGCCCAAAACTGACCAAAACGACCGAAAACTACTAAGTCGAACCAAAAGTGATGAAAATCACTGGCACCTTGAAAACATGTCGCAGATAGATCTGCAACCACGGGAGAGCATTTTCATGTCTCGATGTTAATATCGACGCGACTACAGTCTGCAGCCATGGTGTTAATAGAAATTTCCATGAAAATTTCAACCACTGAACTAAATTGCCACCCTGAAGAGCAAATCATACGGACTGGCTTCGTATCGGGGGGAGCGTTACGTTACGGGTTTCGAGCGTGTCGGAGGGAGCGTAACGGTTTTTGCTCTCGTATACCTATGGCTGGAAGGAAAATGAATTTCCATGGAAATGTCAACCACTGAACTGAATTGTCACCATGAAGAGCCTTGATTTCGATTCTCGCCTCAGAAGTAACGCTTAAAAAGAAACACTTTTTTCGTTGATGTGCCAAAGCTCTCAATCAACTGGTTTTTTTCGTGATGCTCCAAAGTAACGCTCAAGAAGTAACGTTTTTTTCGTTGATGTGCCGAAGCAAACACATGAAAATGCCAACCAAAAAAACTTGAACAGGAGTGAAAACTCGATTTGGTGCCTACCTAATTTGTTACCTACCTGTTTTCATGAGCTGTAAATTTGTACAAATTTACGACGCAACATAACTGCATCAGGCCATCGGCATCAATTTTTTTCGTTTCAAAATTGATTATAAAAAAAATTTGAAGACTTGTTGTTGTTGTTTTTTGCCCCCCCCCATCTTGCGCCCTTTGTTCTAAAAGCCAGTTGTCAATGTGTATTTTAAACTTAGGCTAACATTATTTATGATATGCAATAATTTTTCTATAAAGATATTCAGCAGCAAGCGACGTGTAACATTCTTCTGCGAGCATTTGGCACCTATCACCACTTAAGCAATTTTTTGTGAGAAAATTTTTTTTAGGCAATTTAACTAGCAACATTTTTTGTCTGATGTATGTTTTCCATAACATGCTTCATTCTTCGGAAAAACGCCGAAATAGTTGAATAAGAGATTAAAATTTCTCTCATTTTCTGCCCCCCCCCCCTCAGGAGGAAGCCGATGGGTTGGGGTGAGGGCTTCTAACTACGTATTATAGACACTGTTCTGAACACATTCCCGCTGTAAAACCTTTGCCGCGCCTGTGAATGTGCGATATGTATAGCATACTCCACGTTCACAGGCGTAGCAAAGAAATTCCCGCACTCGTGTACAGTATTTTGCCTATTTGCGCCCTTGAAGTAAAATGGCAAATGTGAGTTTTGATTCTTTATCTTCATTTATGTTCGTTAGAGTCGGTTAAAACAGTCGAGGGAACCATACCTGAATGATGCACACGTGGCCGTTATTCCACCCAGCTGTTCGATTATATGGTATGGTGTCCTAATATGGCCAAGTTCTTGATATGGCCATCAGCCAATTGCCAGGATCCGAGGCACGAACCAGTCACTTTCAGCACCGAGTATGTTGAGTAGGTTGCTTATGTAACCCTACAGTGTAGTAGTCAGATTTTGAAGAAGAAAAAAGAAAAAAAAAATCGGATCCCGGCAATTTGCTAGTAGCCATATTGGGACACCTTACCTTACAAAGTGATACAAAAATATGTGCACGCAATTCCCTCCGTGCATTTATAAAATTTGGGCATCTTCCCGGATCATTCTGTTAGCACTGATTTCTCTCTATTGCGAATGCTTAAACTAAAAACTTTCCTTTAATCGACATACTCGCAGGATGGAAATATGAGATTCATTATTATTATTATTATTATTATTATTATTATTAGCCTATTATCATTGATGTTTCGTCCAATTCTGGGCGTAGGCCTCCTTCAGCCGAGCCCATTCGACCCGGTCCTGCGCTACCCTGCTATATTGCCAATTTCCCCCCAGAAAATTGACGATGTCGTCTGCTCACCTCGCCTTCCGCCTTCCAGGCCGTCTCTTACCCTCTGGATCCCAGGCCAAAACAGTATATCCCCACCTATCATCGTTAACTCTCGTAATGTGGCCGACCCATGATCATTTAAGTCTTCTAGATTCGCAGACAACATTTGATTACCTTTTTTTCTCTTTTTTTTTTTTTTCAAGATAGAGTTTTTAATTTTCTGTCTCTTTGTAACCCCCAGCATTGAGCTGATCATTGCATTCTGCGTTGAATTTAATTTGTTTCTCAGTCTATTATTTAGAATCCATGTTTGTGCACCCTACGTTGAAACTGGAAGAATGCATTTGTTAAATGCTGAGGCTTTCAGGTAGTTTTTGTGGGGCTTTTTGAATATGTAACAGAGGGGCCAGTACCTACTTATTCCACACTGCTGCTATTCTCTTGTTAATTTCGTTCTCCATGCTTCCTTCCAAAGAAATCAACTAACCTAAATATGTAATTTCATTTACTTTTTCAATTGTTTTATCCCCAATTTTGATATTAAAAGGTTGGTGGCTATTTGACATGATTTTAGTTTTAGAAATGTTCATAATCAGACCCGCTTTTTGCCCCTCTCTTTTGAGTTCTACCAGCATCTCTTTTAGCTTCTGTATGCTACTAGCAATGAGTACAATGTCATCTGCGAATCTGAGATTGCTTAATTTCTTACCGTTTATAATAATATATTTTTCCTCCCAGTTAAGCCTACGAAAAATCTCTTCCAAAGCGCAACAAAAAATTATTGGGGACAGTGGGTTCCCTTGTTTTACCCCTTTTTCAACACTGAAATGCGGACCTTCGATATCGGTTATAATACGAGCAACCAAATTCTTTTACAATTTGATTATAAGTTCTACCGAAGCGAGGAGGATTCCCCGATTTATGAGTGCCACTTGCATGAACTCGTATACTAGAGAGTCGAAAGCTTTCCTGTAGTCGACAAAGGCGAGATGGAGTTTTTTCCATACTCGTTTGCCTTCTCAATCAGTTGATTAATAGAAAATAGATGGTCTGCTGTTGAAAAACCCCTTCCTAAAGCCCGCTTATTCGATTGGTTGTTGTTCCAGAAGTCTGTATTTTAGGCGATTCTCGATAATTTTTGAGAAAATTTTTGCTATTGTGGAATTCAGATTTATCGGGCGATAATTATCGAATCTGTGTTTGTCTCCTTTTTAGGCTCGGAGTAGCCGAGCCTATTGCAATCACTTTTTGGGGTCGGTTACTAGTAGCTAAGCCTATTGCGATCAGATATTTTCTTCCCTTCTTTTCTCTGTTCCAGTATCTGGATTGTAGTTCGTGTCTGCTATCACCTGTAGCGCTGATTGTCTACTTTGGTTATCACGTATCACTTAATCATAGTGCAAACGGGCTTAACTTGTTTAGCAGCGAGCGTTGTTATTACGTTTACGTTTTATATTTTGGATTTTACTTTACCACGGAATTATTTCTTCGAAAAGGAAAATGATATATTTTGATGAGGAGCGAGATGCGAGTATCGCTAACTACGAGTAGTGTTCAGTGTTGGTGTTTAGTACATATTACCTTCAAGCATACAGTAAATATGATTGAAGTTGTATGTTCATCGCCAGTTGAACTAGTAGTGTAGTAGCGAGAAGCGAACGATTATTTATTGATGGTAGCATGTAAAGACGTTATCAGTAAATCAGTATGTTGACGCGAATATTGTTTCCACCAGTCCGGAAGGAGTTGTAATATTAATATGTAGCATGAAAAGATGTTATCAGTAGGGCTAGGAAAAATATGCTTTGGCATATTTTTTTCCATTGCGCCACAGTGGGTTATGTTTGGTATCTGGACGAATCAGAAGATTTTGAGTAAAATGAGCTGCGCATATTTTTCAAAAATTGGCATATTTTGATTCTCTGAGCATATTTTGGCATATTTTAGCTGATTTTTCAGCATATTAGGGAATATTTCACTAAAATTCACAATTTTGAAGAATATTTGCCAATTTTTTTCACTGTTCATGATCAACACTGTTAAATTGCATGTCACAAGAAAAAGGTCTCAGTGTATAGTTACCACTGAGGCCTTTTTCTTCTGACACATCACAATTCTTGAAAAATTTAAATTAATTGAAAAACATGAGAGCATGAGAACATAATATTTCTGCCATCCAAAAAATAATTGACGTATGTTCTATGAGAGCTAAATGGAACATACGGCAATTATTTTTGTACGGCAGATTTGCTGGATCACAATGCTCTGTATTTACAGAGGAAAGAAAGAGCTTTAAAAAATCTGTGATTTGATACCCATATTGCAAAAGCATATTTTGGCATATTCTTGGTTTTTGGAGAATATTTTTAGCATATTTTTATCAGTAATGCGGCAAATTTTATGCGCATATTTTACATTTTTTTGAGCATATTTTTCCTAGCCCTAGTTATCAGTAAATCAGTATTTGTGGAGCCTGCAGCTTCGCAGTCTGAAGCCTTTTGAACTTACCATGTGCTCTGTGCTGTTTGTGTGTAGTGTCCTTTCATCTATCAGCTCTTATATTCCGGAACAAAAGACCTTAAACATGAATACCAATAGGCCTTTTTCCTGATATCTTTTCCACAGACTGCCAATAAGAGATAGGCTAGTCTCTAATTTTTCAGTAGAGAGTCGACCCTCTACCAGCAGCTAGCTGCTTGTTTTCTTCTTTTTTAGTTGTCGCGGACTCCGCGAGAGGGCGCAAGGCACCTCAGCATTAATGTTTATTTGCCTACTAGTAGCCGATGCGTAATAATTGTTCGCTAATCATTTGATATGAGATATGATGTTTTTCGGGTCGGCTAGAGTTTTAACTTAACTTGAATGCAATTAACACAACATAGTCGAACTGTCAATCGTCAACATTAGTGTTTATGTTTACTGTTTTGGTCGAAGTTGTATGTTCATAGCCAGTTCAACTAGTATCACAGTAGCGAGAAGTGAACGATTATTTATTGATGTAGCATGTAAAGACAATCAGTAAATACTATTTGTGGAGCCTGCAGCTCCGCAGTCTGAAGCCTTTGAACTTACTATGTGCTGTTAGTGTGTGTGTAGTGTCCTTTCATCTATCAGCTCTTATATTCCGGAACAAAAGACCTTAATACATGATTACCAATAGGCCTTTTTCCTGATATCTTTTCCACGGACCGTCGATAAGAGATAGGCTAGTCTGCAATTTTTCAGTCAAGAGCCGACCCTCTTCCAGCAGCTAGCTGCTTGTTTATGAACTAATATTATGTCGGATTTTTTCCAGTCGTCTGGTATTTCTTTCGAATCCAAAATTTCATTAAAAAATTCCACCAAAAAATTCAGTAGGATTTCTAAACACATTCCCGCTGTGAAACCTTTGCTGACAATTTTTTCCTTTTCAATTCCGTATTCCTCCTGGGCTATATCTGTGCCGCGCCTGTGAATGTGCGATATGTATAGCATACTCCGCGTTCACAGGCGTAGCAAAGAAATTCCCGCACTCTTGTACAGTATTTTGCCTATTTGCGCCCTTGAATTAAAATGGCAAATGTGAGTTTTGATTCTTTACCCTTCATTTATGTTCGTTAGAGTCGGTTAAAACAGTCGAGGGAACCGTACCTGAATGGTGCACACGTGGTCGTTATTCCACCCAGCTGTTCGATTATATTGGTAAGGTGTCCTAATATGGCCATCAGCCAATTGCCAGGATCCGAGGCACGAACCAGTCACTTTCAGCATCGAGTATGTTGAGTAGGTTGCTCATGTAACCCTACAGTGTAGCCAGATTTTGAGGGGGAAAAAAAAAGAATCGGATCCCTGCAATTTGCTGGTAGCCATATTGGGACACTTTACCTTACAAAGTGATACAAAAATATGTGCACGCGATTCCCTCCGTGCGCTTATAAAATTTGGGCATCTTCCCGGATCATTCTGTTAGCACTGATTTCTCTGTATCGCTTAAAATGAAAATTCTCCTTTAATCGACATGCTCGCAGGATGGAAATATGAGATTCATACGTAAGTACAAAGCGCTCATTCATTCGGGGTAATATTTTTGTTTTGTTCTTTTTTTCCCATTTTCTCTAGTGAATCGTATGTAGACAATTCGACGCACGACGAGCAGTCTTTAAACGCGAAACATTTCATCGAAGAGCAGGAAACGAGTATCGTCGAAGAAGATTTAATTGTGAAACAAGAGCCGTTGAGTTCGGTCAACTCGGAGTCGGAGAACTCGGTGCCCGATCATCGGATTATGATGGACGATCGTATCAAACAGAACGACATAATCAAAGAAGCGGGAAGCGTTATTTTGTCAACGTGTTACGAAACTTCGGTGCCGGTTGATACGGTGGTCGAGTCGTACGAGGAGACGGTCAACTGCGTTTCGCCGTCCTCATTTATGCACGTGTCGGACGCCGAAGAAAGTCACCATAACTCCGATCACGACGAGGCGGTGGCTCCGAGCGAGCAGCATTCGGTAGTCGAAGAGGAAATCGAACAGCAGCCGCCGGTGAAGAAAAACAAATTGTGGGACGAGAGAGAGGCTATGTGATATTCAAAATGTTGAAATGTACATACGCGCTTGTTTCTGATACTTGGTAAGATTAGGAGTATGGAAATAGTGTACCAATGATTAGGTGTAATGTTTCGCATTTAATTACTTGTTTTTGTTCCGAAGGAAAATTCCCCCAAAAGATGCGAATAAAACGTTTGTGTTTTCAATTGATGTCTGGTGTTTTCGTTTTGAAATTTATTCGTAAAGGTGATTCGAGGAATTCAAGCAATCTCGTGTAACTTGTATCAGTTCCAGTGCAGAATAAAATGTCGCATTTTTTACGCTTTAAGTGTTTCAGCGCTGAAATTGTATGCTCTGGATTTTATTGTTATTGAAACGTTGATACTTCGGGTTTTTTATGTGGTGCGACTTGGTTTCGCAAGATTTTAGATCTAAGTGATGAAATGTTTTCGACCAGGTAGACGAGTAGTTCTTCGAGAACGGAACAGATAAGTTTCACCGAACAAAATGAGAACAAGAATGCTTCACCAGTTCTGAAACACTGGATTGAACGAGTACTAAATACCATTCAATAAACCCGGTACTGGTTTTGAAATAAATCTGGAACCGCATCGCCATACACCCCTCTATCATCGATTCTTTGAAAACGATCAGTCACGATTCAGATGCGGTTCTATAACGTCGCTCGCATCACGTCAGGTTGGTACCTGGATCCTCTTGTTCTACATCAGTCAGAGTAGGGCCCTTACTTTATTGCTATAGTTTTATTCGTTATTATCGAACAGATTAACTCTGGTAGGAACCGTATTCTATTCATGTCCTTGTAACGTGTTCTATTGGCTAATTGCATACGCGTTTGTTCTGAAAACGTCCGCTGACCGGCAGTCTTGTCGCGAGTACAGAGTCGTATAACGTGCGGCATCAATTCCATGTGAAAACGAATGACTATTTCTGTTTCTAATTAATCCTGTTTTACAATTCAACCTCGGTGAGAACTTCAATAAGATCGTTGCTCCGAATGAAATTCTTACTCATTGTGCTTTAATATTCCTACGTGATCGCTGTGCATTGACAGCCGCATTTATTCTTCTAGTTTCGTATACTCTGTGTTTCCGTATTCCTATGTGTGCCTTGTAAATCGAACTGCATTACCTGTATCTGCCAAAAGCTGAAATTCATTGTATCGCAAAATTTATTTTTCTGTTTTTCACTCACTGTATGTTGTAGTATAGTATATTTAGACACTAAAATGAGAAAGTAATTATTAGTGCAATTACTATTGCGTTAGTTGTTGTTTTTATGTTTTTTCTTTTTATTGTTTTATTTTTTATGTAATTTGACATGGACAAACATGCACGTGCTTCAGTGTTCTTGCATCGAGCGAACATTGTTCTCTTTTTTTAGAGTGCGCTTATTCCGCTGTTCAATTTTCAGCAAATTTATCTGTCAGATACAGAATAAACAAAACTGTACCATGTATACGCGTTACCCATCGATCGTATTTATAACTGTGGCGAAGGAACTGATCGAGTGTTTGAATATCTTTATATCGTGCTACCGAATTTGAAATAGCGAAACTTTATATTCAAAAATTGAACTAAAGACAGGTCTGATACAATCTCCTGCAAAAGCAGAATAAAACGTGGAACTCTTGTAAAGTTTTCGTTAATTCAAAGTTGATACTCGATATTGAACGACGTAATCTTCAGTTTTAATTCCGGGTTCTCGCCACACGTATATATGCGCTTGAAGTCGCGTAGAAACATCTTGCCGCTTTGCAATTTACTTTCGAGTTGATGGCAATGATTTTAGTAATTTCAGTAAATGTAACATGCGTTTAAGTCGATCGATCACTTGTAATGTTTTTGTATTATGATTGTTACCAGTTTTATTGAAGATGAAATATTTGATTTTTAAAATATACGCGAAGTTTTATTGAAAGGGTATCGGTGGCTTCGAAATTCGACAGATGTTTTCGAACCGTGCATGTTTGTGTAATGTGTGAATTAAGTTGAATAGACACGAAGATGAGTATAGTTAAAATCGATACTCGTTGGTACAACATGCTAAACGGCAGTTGTGGCTGTCGAATGGTAGCGGGCTTGGAGCAAAATCCTGACCCACTGCCCTCTGATTGACAAAAACATCGGTTCTGTTTGAGACACGACAGAATTGTGAACGACAGTTTTTAACCAACTATTTTTTAATTTACGTTTTTGATTGATTGAAAATTTGCTACTAAAATGTGGCAGAAATATTTTTCATTATTCCGAAAATTAGATTCAGTGAAATTAGTTTCCTGATGGAAAAGTCCCAACTCGGTCATAGGAATGAACACGCTACAGTGGACCAGCTCTCTGAGTGACAAGAGTAATCAACTACGAGGTTTCTCAGACTTTCGACCAAGTGTGGCATGAGGGGTCGTTACATAAATTTAGCAGAATGCCACCATTTAGTCGTTAAGAGAGAGGTTGTATCCCTTAATACAAGTGTCATGGGAGCACGGGATTCGTGCTGGTGTACCACAAGGGAGCATGATTGGCCCCTATGATCTGTCTCTAACCTAGACACTGAAGTTCCGTTTTCGGGGAGGAGGCCGAAAGACCCAGCAGCGCCGATCAAGCGCCCGTGAATTTTTTTTATTTAAAAGAAGCCAGCTCCAAATCGGAATCAGGACCCTACATTCGGGCCAGTGCCTTCTGTCATCAGCTTCCAAATTTCCAGACGGACTGCCGTACACCACCGATATTTCGAGGGATGCGAACACTTCGGTAGCATTCAACAGTGATAGTACCTACAACTCCGTGGTTGTGAGTACATACGCCTAGTGCATCTAGTAATGCAACCTATTGAACATCGGTCATGATAGGGTTACGGTTTACTCAATAAGAGCGTATTCCTGAAACCAATGCTAATGAGACTTTGTGACCAACACCATATTTCCCTAGAAACTAACGAAGGCGCGCCTTCAAGCGGCAATTTTCTTGATTATGTGGTGGCGCCTGCGACGCGTTGAACATGCAAAACATCGCGCACCAATTGACGTTTTGGAAATTTCAGTTTTTCTGGGGTAAACTGACAATCTGCGATTAATTTTGGACTGGAGACAGCTAGAGCAGCTCAGTTTGAAATTCTGGATAGAGGAGACTATTACGAATATGACTTGCCTTGCAGTTTTCCTCTAGCCGTCTCCAATCAAAAGTTTTCCAAGTATTACGAGTTCGCCCCAGGAATTTAGAATCTCCAAGATGCTTATTGTAGCGAATTGAACTGCATATTGAACGAGTTCAAGGCGTTAACGGATTCTTCAAAAATTCGCCTGTAGAAAATGAAAACATTAATATGGTAGCACCTTCGACGCCGTGAATATGCCACACATCGCGCACCAATTAACGTTTTCGACATTTTCATTTTTCTGGGGTAAACCGACAATTTGCGAATTATTTTGGACTAGTGACAGCTACAGAAACCCGGTTTGTAATTTCGGATAAGGGAGAAAATTTCAAATAAGACATGCGTTGCAGTTTTCCTCTAGATATCGCCATTCAGAAGTTTCTCGCGTTTTATCAGTTCGCCCCAGGAAAAAAGAAATTTCGAAATCATCACTTGGCGCGTTAGGTGTTGCATGTTCAACGCGTTGAAGGCGTTACCGCATTCTTCGAAAATTCACATTACTCACACATTTTGACATTTTTTAGTGTAACTCGGCAACGCAGCATCGCCGCAAAATTTGAAATACGAATTCGAACTCAGCGTGAATAATAGAGTAGAAAACAGTCTTTAATTCGAAATTTTTGATTTTGTCAAATTTTGAAGATTTCTCCATACTATATATACATCATGTATTTTTTCGGGTGAAAGAATTTTGAGAGAGCTTCGGCGTCGGGCTGCGGCTGGTTACTCAATTTTTCGTGGCAAATTCGAATCCGTTGTCAAAATTGAGCTAGAGTGATTTTTTGACCCAATTTGGCCACATTTTCGAATTTATTTCGACAACGGAGCGTCGCCGTCGAATTTGTAACACGAATTCGAACTCAGCGTGAAAAATAGAGTAGAAAACAGTCTTTAATTCGAAACTTTTGATTTTGTCAAATTTTGAAGATTTCTCCATAGTATACTTCATGTCTTTTTTCGGGCGAAAAAATTTTCGGAGAGCTACGGCGTCGGAGCTGGTGCTAGTTAGTCAATATTTTGAGACGAATTCGAATCCGTTGTCAAAATTGAGCTAGAGTCATTTTTTGACCCAAATTGATCAATTTTTCCAACTTTTTCGAGGGTATCTCGGGAACGGAGGGTCGCTGCCAAATTGCAACAGCGAATTCGAACTCAGCATGAAAAATTGAGTAAGAAACACTCATGAATTCGAAATTTTTGATTTTCTCAAATTTTGAAAATTTCTCCATACTTATACATCATGCATTTTTTGGGACGAAAAAATTTTCGGAGAGCTACAGCGTCGAGGCTGGTGCTAGTTAGTCAATTTTTCGAGACGAATTCGAATCCGTTGTCAAAATTGAGCTAGAGTCATTTTTTGACCCAAATTGATCAATTATTTTTTCAACTTTTTCGAGGGTATCTCGAGAACGGAGGGTCGCTGCCAAATTG